>CM076570.1:118874134-120212415 GCA_034641835.2 Pinus albicaulis
TCAAGGAGAAGTTGCTACTTGCAGCACATGAGGACTTCCTTTCCATGCATTATGATGCATACCTTTCTTTGGCAGAGGATTTCACTTGGGAGGGCATCCTCCATGACATATTTCAGCATATGGAGAGATGCATAGCCCGGATGGTGATATATAGGAGGTCACAGCCACTTCCCTACTCATTGAAGGTGAGGGAAAGATTCCAGTTGGGCCATTTCAGCTCAAGATCTCAAGTACATGATGGAGGAGGTATAATTTCACATTTTGTATTGTACTTCTTTTCCTTGTTTGAGCAGCATGATGTATCAAGAAGAATTATCTCTTCTTGCATATTATATGATGATGTACTTGCAGCTACTTGTAGCATTGATTTTGGCTACGTTATTGGTGGTTTGTGGGGGAAGCCACATCATTCTTGGTGTGCACCATTGACACCACATTGTATCTTCATGTTTCCATCTTATGAGATGATTGTGGCAGCAAACAAGTGGTTGGGTAAGCACTTGTTAATTTATGTTTTGATGCAGGCCAAGGATGCACTGCGCTAGTTCCATTGGTAGAACTATGGACCACTCTTCGATTGTCATATGGCAGCTTGTTTTTATTACATTTTTCTTCCATTTATTGCTGATATTTTTGTATTCATGGAAAGCATTGTTTGGAGAGTGTTGGAGGTATTGGAGATGCCCATTGGGAGCATGATTCTCCCCACTTTACATTTTGTACATTTCAGGAGAAGCCATGGGCAAACCATGATTGCCACATCACACGTTTTCCCTTCTTGTGGGAGGAACCACTTGAAGAACTTGAGGAGGCACTTCATGGATGAAGTGTTTGATGGGGGAGCTTGGGCAATTATTCAAGGCCATGTTATTTCAGCCCAAGGACAGAGGCAGCCCCATTTTTACCATAAATGGAGAGAGAAACCATTTGGATGGCAGAATCCAATCTCTCCATGCAGCCCCAAAACATTGTATAAAATCGGGATTGATGATTCTTTTGATGAGCTACCTAGGATGGCTCATTTCATTTGGGATGATAGCATGGGTGAGGGGGGCACTCATTCACCATGTTTTTCACCACTCCTACTTTGTGGAGGCCATGGGACAGTAAGCAGCTTTCCATTCACACTTTCTACCTTTGATTGATGTAGGCCATTTGGTTTTGCACAATTGGGAGGAAAATTTGGATGGCAGTTTTATTGCAGATTATCTTGATGCAGTGATGGAGGCCATTGATGGGAGGACACAAGAGGAGGAGGGGAGAAATTTGGCTCTCCATATACATTTTCTTGAGGACAATCAAATATTTTTGAGGGGAGGACTGTAATGTTCCCAAATTTTAGCCTCAAAGCTAAATGAAACATTAGAGTTAGCAGTATCTTTAGCCAGTGAATAAATGGGTAGAAAAGCCCATAAGTCTCCTAAGGAGGAATAAAAACACTTCAAGTGTGAAAGGAGACACTCCTTGCAGCTTAATAAAACACCTCCATGTGTGAACAGGGATAATATCAGGTTGATTCAGTCTACTCTGACTAATTCAACAGCACAGTTGTGGAGGAGCAGGAATCAAGGAAGGAATAACACAGTTTTGGAGGGAGATGAATCTCTTGATGGAAATGACCTAATTGGGTGGGGCCAAGGGCAATAAAAATCACATTTTATTTAAGGAAGAGGATGGCAGCATTATGCTTCATGTTTTAGATTATTATTTTTTCTGCTCAGACTTTTTACTTCCTCTTGCTGTTTAGCAGGGTTGTTGTGTTGTTTAGCACCGGGTGTTCCCGAGCGGGAATCCCACCTCTTTCCTTGAGGTGCCTCTTGGAAGAGTTTGCATTCAATTTCCACATCAGGTTTTTAGGCCAAGCTTTAGCCTACTTCATCAGCACAGTTTCTGCAGGTTATTGTGCAGTGTTGCAGGGTGCAGCACTGGAAGGGATTGGAATCCCACTTTTCTGAGCTAGTTTCTCATAGGAGGAAGGTTTCCTTCCATTGGGAGATCTATTTGGAGAGTTCTTGAGCTTATTTCAGATATGTGGTATTAGACTACACATTTCCCCACATTCCCAGCATTGTTCCATCTAGGGAATGCGTTATTTTTTGAGGCAGCTTCAGTGGATGGTCTAGTGGCTCCGTTGTAGTGTTTTCTTGTGATTGAGAGGTTCATCCTTTCATGGGAGGAAGCCCTTGAGGGATGTACATCAGATTAGACATATTTCAGCCTTCAACACTCTTATTCTTTAGTGTTGTAGTGATTATTCAGTAATTTTCTGAAGATCACATTTGTATGCAGAGTGTATGACAAGAAACCCTTGTCGGGTTCTCTTGTATTTTGTATAAGGAGACTAGATCTCAGTTCTTAAGCATTATTGATCAATACATGATTAGATATACTTGTTCTACTATTTTCTAAGTTGAAACCCTCATAAGGCTACGCTGTCTCTTTTGTGTATTATTTCTGAGTAGCAGTGTTTGGGGTTTTTGGTCATTTTCAGCTACACTAGTGTGGGAGGTCTGTTTACCTCACCTAGTTTATTTTTTTTTCTGATCTCCTCTTGGAATTAGATGCTATATGGATATATATATTGGATCCAAGTGATGATTTTCATTTTTATGGCTTAAATTTCTGAAAATGCATTTTTCTATGAATGCATTGCTGAGCAGTCCATTTTTGGAATATTTTAAGATATTCTCAATACTGCTTATTTTCCCTATTTTTGGATATTACATACAATTGAATAGTTGTTTCAAGGCCGGGAATTTTTCTTGGCCGCCGAGATCTAGAGGTGGCAGTCTACTACGAATGGACATAAGAAAGAGATAATGTGGGTTCGAGAACAGGCTGTCACGATCATTACATGATACATAGACCAACTAGCTAAGGCGCTACTGAAGCAAGCTAAAAAAAAGGCCAGAACAAAAGAATTGGAAGAACAAGTGCAGTTGTTGCAGACAGATAAGGAGAATATGTTCTCCTTGGCACAGCAGGTAATGGTCTGCAGACCTCCTGCACATAGCTATGCCTTATTCCTTCATGAACAATTTCTTTTCTTTTGTCTTGAAAGTATATATAAGGAGATTTGGCACGAGATTGAGTACCCCATTCAATTTCTCTATATCTTAAAAATTCATGATATCATAAGACATCACTTAATGTGCGAGCTCTACATGCATGTTTACTTTTTGAGGCAATATCAATCTTTTAACCTTGTTCCATTCATGGGGGGCATCCATTTAAGAGCTTTTTCCTCCTACACCATCAATCAGGTTAAATGGAGAAAGGCCTATGATAAGTATGAGGAAAACCAAGTCATAAGGGCGCTAATGATGAGGGAGGAGCATGTCCGGTCAGCAAACATTTATAACAAGCATTTTACCTTCCTACATATTGAGGGGCATAGGGAACACATGTTGACAACCCAGAAATGGTGTGCTGACCTCTGTGTCAGACAGATTACAATGTTTCGTAAGGAAGCGCTGGACAGTTGTCAGAGGAGGTGGATGTTGTCATCCTCAGCCATCAGAGGACGAGAACCATTTGGAGCACCTAACTTTGCACGGACTCTAGATAGGATGCCACGTTTTTTAGCATGCATTTAGGCCTATGGGGTCAGATGGATGGGGCTGAGGTTTCAGTTTCCCCTTATTTGGTTGCCAGCCGAGCAATATACTCCTACATACAACGTTGACCCGGACTGGTGGAAGGATGTTGTTCTGACGGAAGGTTATAAACCCCCTGGAACGGAAATGGCCTAAGAATATGATCTCACACAGCCTCATGCCAGTTGCAGTTGGTCCAACCCAAATCTGAGGAGACGACGAGCTGCATGATGACATGCAGATAGACTAGTTGGGGGGAGATGTTGGGTACCGGATTTTTATACTTTTCTCTCCCATTTTTGCCCACCTTTCTATCTATTTGTATCATTATTGTTTTTAAACATATGAGGTAAACCCCTTTATTTTATCTTACTTGGGATATTTGATTAATGAAGTAATAGTCAAGGAGGTTTTACCTTTTTCAAACATTAACTCCGATATTTTTACAGATTTTGCAAAAGCAGGAAGGTTACAGCTATAAGTCGAGGAGTAGCTCCTAATTTCTAGCATTGCCTTCACTTTCTGTTACAGCGCAACAAACTTCGTTTCATCCCAGCAATATTTCAGGCTTTTTCATGGTTTCCTTTTGGCAATTAGGTTTCTGTTGTAATGAATTGTATTATTGTAGATATGTAGTTGTTAGAGGAAATCTGCTATTTCTTGAATAGTTGTATAAAGAGGACTTGCGGGTTGTGAATTGGGGTTAAGCCCAATACATGCAGAATTTGGAACATAGTATTTTGCAATTAATCGAATGCACAACACTATGTTGTTTTACCTGTAATTCGTGAGTTTGCCGCAGCCCTGATCAGAGAGTTGGGACCACTCTTCTAATCAAGTGTTATGTTACCCTTCTTTTCATTGATTTCATGTTTAGTTGGTTTTGTCACTGTTGTTCCAGTATCATATTTTAATTGTTGTGAATGCCTTTTTAATTCTGCAATCCATTTTAATTGTTGTTACAGCAATCTATGTGTGTTCATTGATTAAGCCTGTGATCTAACAACAGGTTATGTGATTTCTCTTGCATATACTGTGATGTTAGTCTTGAAATAACTAACATCCTCGGGTTAATAATTTATGTGGAGAAAAGGGTTTGAATATTGTTCATATCTGGACACCAACCCATGTCACCTGGGAAATTCAAAATAGTCATTGAGGAGTGAACAAGGACAAGGAGGTGATTCCGAGGCTGGGGCAATGATTAACTAGAGTGGGACAAACCGTCCCAAAGAGGAAAACTCGTGCCAAGTACAAGTTAGCACCCTGATCCAAATTCGATTAAAAAGACCATAAAGGTAAGATCTGGCTCATTATACCCAATCCGTTGAAAATTTTGAGAGCAGCAAGAGCATAAGAAGTCAAAGGAGACATCAAAGAAAAGAGCATCGTTGAAGGCTAAGTCCAAGCTTTCATGCACCCTCGTGCTACAAGAAACAGTGAAGTGCTACAGGAAACTACACAAGAAGATCAACATGGATTAGGAGAGAAAAACAGAGTCACCTTTGGGTGAAATTATTTTCTAAGGCCACCATATCCCAAGAAAAAACACCAGAGGACAGTGGTAAGTGCTTACCACCCTCCAGAATTGTAATTTCTCCATGAAATTTACACACAGTCAGTTATAATTTGGAATTAAATGGTGAAATTTGAATTTGTTTGAGACCATAATCTCCAAGATCTCTTCCAAATTAACTCTCAAACGAAAACCATCTTACCACCTTCCTATCGCAGCCATAAAAATGGGAGGGGGATTTAATAGAAAGGTGCCCACTAATATTAAAATAATAAGATTGCATCCTTAATTAATGGAGATTTTTAGGAACCACCAATGGCTGGGTTTCTTGGAGCTTCTGAAGGTTTTTTATGAGGATATAGCTCGAGAGTTTGTTGTGGCACTGCAATCAAAATCAGAGGAGAGAGCCACCACTATGGTTAGGGGCTTAATCATCACATTTCACCTGAACTAATCAGCAGAATCACCACTTTTCCCTTAGGATTCAAATGGATTAAGGAAAGGATGCCAAGCAATGCAGCCAAGAAAATATTCTTTTTCCCAAGAGAAGAGTTCATTGAGGACAAGAATGGAGTGAGGAGAGAAATACCTCCATACCCGTGGGATGAAGTGGCCTTCCATATCATGAAATTCATTTCCTGTGAAGGCGGACGTAGTGTATTCTATGGATACCATTTTAGGTTGTTGAATGAACTTATATTTCAAAGAGAACTCCCTCTAGAACAAAGATTTAGCATCCCCCATTTCCTCTTGAAATCAATAACAGAAATGAGAAAAAAGGTGAGGGCAAGGAAATACCAAAATTTGGCTCATCATGGCCTTATCAAACTGATAGTGAGTGGTTCTCTGAGCATATTAAACCTCCATGTGCCTTGGTCCTCATTCATATACATGGATATGGAAACCTTCATAGCCACATAAACAAGACAAACCTCTGCCTCTGGTATTAGGGAGAGGGAGGTAGAAGAAGAAGAGGAGGAGGCTGAAGATGAGGAGGAAGAAGAAGAGATGGAGGTTGAAACAAAAAAAATAGAGATATTAGAACCAGAGAAAGAAAAATAAAAATAGGTAAATGAAACAGAGAAGGAATAGACTGAGGGGAAGAGGAGAATGAAATATTGGACCCTATTCTAGGCATTGATACCTCTCCTAAACACACCAACATATCACCAGAGATAATAGATCAGGAAGTGCCTGATACCCTAGCCACTTTGAGCACACCAGTGAAAGAAAAGAGGAAGAGACAAACACCCATGTATTTCAGGACTAGGAAAAGCCAAAGGGTGAGGCAGGGGAAACCACAGAGTCCAACTAAAATCCCTATTACCATTGAGGAGTCACCCAAGAAGGATTATTAAATAAGGATAGAAGAAGGAAAGGTTCAAGAGGTGACCTCAATTGTGAGGACCCCTGTGACCTACATAAGAAGACATTTAGCAAGGTTAGCATCCCCTACACATCTACCAACCCCCACAAGCCCTCAAAAGACAGAGAGAAAGGGGAAAACAAGCAAGAGAGGGTTTTCCACAGGAAAAACAGAGTTTTCTACATGAAACTCTTTCTTTTCTACAGGAAACTACAACCATCCTAGAATCAGAGAAGAAGCCTTGGATGAAGGAGAAAAGAAAACCATGGGTAGCCAGAGGCCCAATAATTTGAGGAAAAAGCACAAGATGAAGGGCAAGATGCCAAAGGGGAGGAAGAGAAATATGGCAAGGAGGATCATACCTCACCAAAACCTAACCCCAAAGATGTATCAATAGTGTCACACCCTAGCCCTTAGTCAAATCTCATCTCCTACTATACAATTATTGAAGGGGATAGATCGATTCCTGAAAATTTTACGATACCTTTATTCTATCAGTTGGAAGAGGATAGGGCACTCACTCATTATTGGATGAAGATTGCTACAACCAAAGGTGTGCATGACATAAGGATCATGGAAGAAAAAGTGACTGAGTTGGGAAGGGATTTGTCTAATGTTAGGCTCATATAATCCATGTTGAAGGAGCAGCTTCAAGAAGCCCAAGCATAGAATGCAAGATTGTAAGATCAAATTCAGCAAAAAGATAAACAAATGGCCATCATGGTAGATTTGTGCATGGATGCCATTCAACATAGATACCCATCAGACTCCTATGCAGTCTACCTCAAAGAACAGTGGCTCCTATTTCAAATCAGGACACTAGCCTCTCATGAATCCCTACCTTTTCAGAACTGTAGACAATTCATTGACTTTTTCAACCAGTCAAGTATGGTAGACAAGGCAAATATGGCAGAATTCTACATGCACAATATTGTGTTGACAGACTTAAACATCTGGGACCCTAATCCTAGAATGGGAGACATGCAGTTAATGGAATTAGTCTCTTGGATGGTTAATGAATAAACTAGAGCATAAGAAGTAAGGAGGGTCGTGAGGAGAGAAAACATGGAGCCTCTACACATTAGGGCAGAACTATTCATCCCTAGGGAAGTCATCAACAACCATTTCAAGATAGAAAATGATGATGCACTTGCAAAAAATTACCTCCACACACAAGCACAAGCCATGGCCCATTTTGATGATGTTTATAGGTTTTTGGGAGATTAATGCATAATGGCTAGTAAAAGGAGATGGAATAGCATACCTCACAATCTCAGAAACATGGAATACCACACAACAGAGAGATTGAGAATTCCTCTATAAAGGGCACCACTGTACAAGAAGGTCATGCAGGACAGGAAGATTCGGTGGCTTGGTTTGAAACTTAGTCCACCCTTTTTGTTGGGACTGAGTGATGGAAAAAACCAAGATGAGCAGAATAGACAATGGGAGGAAGCATAAAACAATTATGGATTTTACCCTCCTGAAGGGACTCCCACACTTCTTCCTTGGGAATTCAGTGGGTCCATTAAAGCTTTGAAAGAGATGCAGAAGGAGGAATAAGTTTCTTAGAGGATGAGCAACCATTTGATAGGGGGGTGATGATGAGCTCCGTCATTAGGTATAATTGGAGGGGTTAATTGCCACCTTTTTAGCCTTATTAAGTCTCTCTTTCTCACATTTAAATTATATTATGGTCTTATGTTGCCAGTGTGGATGGTGATTAAGGCTTGTCATAGTTTGAATGCCTGATATGGGTTAAATGCATGATGATCTCGAAGATATTACACTTTTGATGAAGATTTTGCAATTAAATCTCAGAGTAGATAGAGAGATTCTAGGGAGATTGTCCACCTCCTTAACTCCCAAAGGTAGCCAAGGGATCCTCGAGATTCCCTCCAATAGCTCTAAGTCAAAGGCATCCAAGCTAGTGGGAGATCAAGTGAACTAAAGCTCCACTTCTCTTACAGTCAAAGAGGACACATCACCTACTTTTTAGAGATCTATTGGTAGCTACCCTATAGGTTAAATAGGGTTGAGAAAGAGCTCATTAGGATTCGAAATATGAAGGAAGCTAATAGACTCTTAGCTTTTGTAATATATTTTTGAGACTTTTATGATTATGTAATGAGACTATTTTATGCAATAAGATGAGTATTCAGATTGTCCTTCACTGATTTAGTTTCAGAGGGCTAGGCTTGTGGGTTAGTGCCCAATACATTGGCCTTAGTCTCTCTTGTGTATTCATGCTTATTTTTATGTCATTATAGCTAGTTTGATTTATGAGTTTTAGATAGTTTGGTTACATTTCAATTCATTGTTTTTAGTTTGCTTCCATTTTTCTTTTATTGTATTTAATCTTTCATAAATGTTGGTAGAATAGTTGATAAACTTAGAAAGTTGTGTGTCAAGCCTCCCTCTCTCGTCTCTTCCATTGGAGCATGAGGAGGGCAGATCTTCACTACATGCAAAATTTGCTCTTTAGTTTATGATTTCTTGAAAAGAATAGTTAGGTTATTGTAGTGTCATTAAAATGTCTAGAATTCTGAGCCAGATCTCTATTTGAATGCTTAAGTATGTTTTCTTTCAAAATTAAATTCATATTTTCCATTTCCTTCATCATAGATTTGCCAATGTTTGTTACATGAACATGTATTTTTCTTGCGGGTTAAAGCAACACAACAAAAGAGGACTTCACCAACACCCTTAGCTTCATTTCTTACCCATAAAAAAACATTATTTTCATCAAATCACCTTCAACCTTGTTTTTGATATTTTCACCTTCACACCATGAGCAACCCTAAAAGTGAAAGACAAACTTCTCAAGAGGTTTTGAGCTTGGAAAATGGGTTTACCACCTTCCATTCATCCAATTACACCTCCACTCCACCTCCCCTATGCTTTTATCCATCATTTTTGGCCTCAAATTTCCCTCAGACTATTTCCTGTAGTAATTCAGGACTTTCCTATAGCACTACAGGAAACCTGTAGTAGCACCAGTGGGCCTCTCCTTAACCCCAAAAACCATCATAAACCTCATCTGGACCTGTCAAAACCATCAAGACACCTCCATCCCTGCATCCATGAGTTCAAACCCTTCCTAAGCCACCTTAGCGCCTTCTCCTCCTTCCTGCAAAACAATGCATTTACAAGCATAATTAGGTCATGATTAGATGCATGAGTAAAAGCATGATAGTTAAAGCATGAAGTAGACAGAGTGTGTTTAGCCATTTTTCCCAGCAATGTGTGAGTAGATTAGCCTTCTTTCTGCAATTTCAATTCAACCATTTACTTCATGAAGATAACTAGTTTTCTTATATTTATTGCCATAGTTTAAATTGCAGATTTCTTTCCTTGCAGAATAGCTAGATGTATTTTCTTGCTTCAGAATAGTCATTTGATGGCTAATAGAGTAATGGTTTTGAGTCTCTTGTAGTTCTAGTTCTAAATCAGAAGTGTAACAGACTTCACCCAAAAACCCTAGAAATAACACCCTTTCGTAGGACTTAGAAGAGGATGACATGAGTAGAATGCATCTGCTGTGTACATAGCACTGTCACCTCCAATTTTGCACGAACCATGGGTTGATAAAGTAAAATAGAGTAGCCTCTGGGAGTTTCATCATTCTTGGTGCAATACCAGGGCTCACTAGTTGGATGGGGGTTTGATCAATCTGGGTTTAGTGATCCCCTTCCTATGGCTCAATGCTTCCATACCCAACATCCCACTCATGTGTCCACATAACTGCAACATCTACACCACTTTTCATTTGGGCATGTGTACACAATGGCAAAGAAAAATTATAATTATTTTACGAATTAATTAGCATGCATACATGTAACTTAAAAAAGGAAAATGTTGAAATCTTAGGAACGAAAACTTTACCTCAACTGTTAGTCCATGAGTGTTATGAGTTGGAGGTGAAGGTGGATGAGGCTAAGTCGTAGAAACATGCACTATAGGAGGTTTCTCTGGCTGATCAATTGTCCTCTTAGATGACCTCAGAAGCTCATATGTGTATTTGGATTGTGTGTGCATGTTATCGTGAAATTATTAATATAAATGCAATATGATATGAACTTATTAATGCAAATAATGTATAATTTGATGATAAGAGTCAAAATTTCCATATATATGTACCTGGTCGGTGTCACGTGGGCCGTGCACCCTCCAAGTGTCATGGATGGTATCACGACACATACGTGCATATGACAAAATTTGGTCATGCCCTAGACTCTCGAGATATGAGTCATCATGTAATTCAACTAGTGGGCCAAGAGGAAACTATGGTAGTATGCTCATATCTCCATGCAATGTGGCATGTGCAATGGCCAATGTCCTCTGCTCGATATCTACAATGGTATGCCTAGTCTCAATTCCAATTTGTGATGACTTCTATAGCTTTTTCGGTAATACGACAACAATCTCGAAGGTGGTGCTATATGCACAGGGTATGTACGAGCCCTGACACATTCATAACTATGTCCCAAACCATGTCCATAAAACTCATATCCAGTATTGGTGTAATCTAGCCTCATATGTAGCACAAACTACGCATATATATATATATATATATATATATATATATATATATATATATATTGTATGTATGTATGTATGTATGTATATGTATATGTATATGTATATGTATATGTATATATATATATATATATATATATATATATATATATATATATTGTATGTATGTATGTATGTATGTATATGTATATGTATATGTATATGTATATGTATGTATGTATGTATCTCTGTGTGTGTGTGTGCGCTTTGCAAAGTAAATGGAGACCCAATCATGTTGGTGGAATTGCCCCCAAGATCCAATGAATCGATCATAAACAAAAGTGGTTACATCAACATTCTTAAAATATTTTTGTAGAATCAGACCAACATGTCTAGCACGATAGTCCGGAGGGATGTCAAACAACTCCCCATGAACATCAATGTTCTTGGTGGCATCCTCACCGCCTTCCAAGTATGTGGGCCTCTAACCTCTAGCCTCGTAATGCTATGTATGGAATATAGGAGGTGGATTTGTGGGCCCGCCCTCTGGTATGTCTCAATCAACTTGTTGATGTTATCTAGCATCAGAGACAAACTACACCTAGTATGTGAACTAGCAGAGATTTTATCCATCTCTTGTGTGATCCATGTCTGTTCAACCCTAGCATCCTCAATTGTGATACTGGCTATAGCATCTTCACCCTGTTGAGGGTCTGCAAACCATAAACATAATTATATATATATATATATATATATAACAAACTAGAAGCACAATAACATATACATTAAATTCAGAAACATCAATTGAAGATGATTTAAAAATTAAAGACAATTTCAAGACATAAACAAATAAAGTTAAAGAGGATTTAAAATGAAATATGTATACCTACAACAAGTGAGGAAGGTCCACTAACCATAGAAAGATCATCAACAGAGACAAAAACACAACCTTTGAAACTTTGATTGGTGTCGAAGAGAGGATGTATGAGTGGAACAGACACTCTAGTATGGCTACATGATCTAGCCCAAGCATGTATAACATATCCCTGAACACTCCAATGGGATGTGGTTGGGGGGTGTATGGGAGATGGCTCTGCAGATTACATATAATACATATAAACTGATCCAAGAAAAAATGTTAACATAGAAATAATGTTGACAATAAAATCGTTTATAAACTCAAGTAGAATAATCTAGGCTAAAGTCCTAAACTAAATAAATTGTCTTTTTTGATCAATTATCAACCAAAGTATGAGTTCCATGTAAACACAATCGAGTGATCAAATATAACTTACATGTTTTCCCATTTATAAATAATGCACTTTATTCATAGAGAAGAAATATGTAAATAGACTTAAAAATTTGAAATAAACCTATTTGCAAAATTAACAAAACTTCATGGCAACCAAATACTCCATAAGACAAGTTCTTATAATGTTTGATTTTGACACATGATATGTACTAGGTGCAAGCACATGAAGAAAATGTTTCTGGTACGACACACTACATAATGAAACAATATGGTACAAATTAGAAAAAGGTAAAAATGCTTATATATTCACTTTAAATGCACTTTTTATCATGGATTTAATATATGTATCAATGGTGCAATATTGAAACTTCAACATATATATGCCATGTTGTGTTATATAGTTAAATAAAAATATACGACGTGTAAGTTACAAAATCATTACTCAACTAATAAATTTAATAAGGGTAGGAACCAAGAGATATACAGTTGCCATATCATTATATTTAATAACTCCACAAATATGAGTAGTGGAAATTTTAAGGAAAATTACACTTTATAGATCAACTCAAGTCTTAAAAAGTTGTTGAGCATCACCCATCTTATGTTATTATGAAGATCACATTATGTTAAATAATTATTAAACTATGTTAAATGTTTTATATATGTGTGTGAGAGAGAGATAGATATGTTATAGCTATAACTATGCTATATATAATTATATAGTCATATTACATGCTATGTTATGTTATATAATTATATATATTTATGTTATTTCATATATAGTATTATTATTATTATCCAATTTTAAGGTCACGACCAAGCCATACACGAAATTGGTGTCTCCGATTTGACTGCTAAGTCGATGAAGGCATACATACTCTACCCCCCTCTGGTTTTCAACCTGTGACCTCTTAGGAGGAAACACATGCTCTTAACCATTAGGCCCACTCAAGCTATATAAACATGTTATATATATTTTAGTTATATTATATATAACTTTATATTTTAGTTATATTATATATAGCATTATATTTTAGTTATATTATATATAACTTTATGTTTTGTTATATGTGTGTGTGGTTGATAAAATTTAATTAAATAAAGCAAATTTTGTTTTGGATTTTTTAATTTAGTTAATATTTTATTTAAGTACAATTAATTTGATAAAACAAATTACAATATTTATTATTTAAAATTATTTAAAATATAAATTTATTTATATTAAAAATAAATAAAATAAATAAAATCAATCTTAGTTGATTTAATAGAGGTTCACCATGAGCAACAATATTCATTAATTAGCTCCTAATGTATTTATTGGTTACAATGTAATTGTTTTATGTTTTGAAAATTTTTTTGGCATATTTATGGTCAAATTTGTTTGAAATTTAAAATGGATTTTTAATAACATAAAATCAATTTTTTTTTGAAAATTTATTTCACTAAATTCCTAAAAAAAACTATAAAACTAAAAATAATTAAAAAATAAAGTTTTTGCCATAGAAATTATTTATAATAAACATGCTACAATTGCAGATAGCTTATACAATGAAATAAAAAATAAAACCTAAATTATAGTTTTTTAAGGTGATTTTTAAACGTTTTCTTGGTAGTTTTCTACATTTTTTTTTATCTTCAAGGGTTTTCTTGGTGGTTTTCTAGGTTGTTTTTGTTGTTTTCAAGGGTTTTCTTGGTGGTTTTTTGTGGATTTCATGGTAGTTTTCGTGATTGATTTTTGTAGTTTTTGTATGGTAGGTATCGTGATTGATTTTTGTATTTTTTGTATGGTAGGTTTTTTTCCAAAAAAAATATTTTATTTTGCAAAAAATAAATAAATAAAAGAGACAAAAATGACAAGAAACCTACCTTGGCTTAAGCCTCTGGGTCGTTGGCAGGGTTAATGGGTAGTTGGAATGAGTTCCTTCATCTTGGTCGAGCTTAGAAATATTTCGTCGAACTCTTTTTCCTCTCACGGTTTGAGCAAAATGACTTGCACAGGTCGCGGTTAGGGTTTTTAATGAAATAACGCACGATCAATCAATAACTCTCCATCGAGCCTTTAACTTGGGTTAGAAAATAGCTCGATCGAACATCCTTTTTTCACCAAAATGCATCCTCGCTTCGCTAAAAAGTGTAACCCAGCTCCATGCTATCATCCACATCCAGTACATGTACACAATGGATATAAATTGGAATATAAAACTTCTTCTTGGAAAGGTCCTCCCTAGTTTGCATGCAACGACAATTGGCTTCCATCAGCAAAAATCTAAAACACATTGAAAGACAATTGGGCATTCCTTCATACCTGGGCTACCCTCCTAATAGCAGTAATAAATAACCCATCCAAGTAGAGGTCAATGACTTTGATCCTACCTCCTGAATATTTTCTATTAAATTCTCTTATGTTTCATGTCTTATTTTTATATGTTTCAGTTTTTTGAAGACCCTTGAGGTCTAGCTATTGCTTTTAGTTTTCTAGATTTAGTTGACATGGTTAGATTATGGACAAGGACAATTCTGAAAATTTTATATTTTTGCATTTGGCCAAGATTATATAGTGACATACTGTTTCAACTCTAATTATAACACATCTTTGCAAACAATACAAATTTTAACTTCAACAAAAAAAAATACTTTAATTGAATTCCCTTTCCCTCCATTTAAGGAAGGATAGATGGAAAAATTCAATTAAATTCCTTTCCCTCCATATAAAGAAGCATAAATGAAAACAAATGTATAAATAATACTTAAAATATAAATGTATTTAAAAAAAAAAAAAAAACATAGCAAAATTTAAATTAATTTGAAAAACTATGACATAAAACTCAAATAAAAATTATACTTCTTTGATATAGTCTATAAACAAATATATGACGTAAAGGGAAAAAAAAAAATTAATAAGATATTTGTAGACATAACAATATTTTGAGCATAGTGATAAAGCGTCCGAATTTATTTTAATTTAAAATTTAATCAATTTAAAATTTAATTGATATTATTCAAGTCTAATAAAAAAAAAAAAAACTTGGCATCTTGAAACTTTCCTTGTTCATGTGATTAATATAAAATTGATTAAATAGTATTTTTTATAGTTTTTATACCTAAATGTGTATTTCCAAGTTATTTTGAATTTATCAAAAATATATAATGTGTGCATGAATGTAAAATAAAATTCCACGTCTAAGAAGTATCAACATTTGAATAAACATATGAAGAGGTAATGCAAACATATGATTAAAAAAATAATATTTGTTTCTTTCTTTTTAAAAATTCTTAACTCTTATTTTATTATTTTATTATTATCTTTAAAAGTCCATTTACACCTCAATTTTTTTCTAATGGTAAATTCATATGCCACAAACCCCAACATTTCTTAATATTTTGTCCCTGAAACTATATTTGTATATTAAGTAATTGGTCTCGGAATTTAGAAGAACAAGTGTTCACTACAATCGGCCCTAAGTTCATTAGACAACATTTTAAGTATATTAACATTTCAAACACCTACTTCTATTGTCAAAGTCTCAACCATATTATTAGGTATTTCTCATTGCCATCTAAGGTTGATTCCTTAGATACCCCTTTAGAGGCTACCTTGGCTTCCAAGAGCTAAAAGGTGTTAGCATTTTCCAATGTTGTTGAATGTAGTTAGGTGACAAAGAAGGGAAATAAGGGTAATGCGCCAATGAAGTTCACCAACTTAGCCATGGGGAAGGAATTCATTATATCTTCTTTAGTTTCTCCTTATTGAAAGGTAAGGTAGTCATAGTGATTGGTATTCTCCCCTAGGGTTTGATGGGTAGGACAAGCTCCCTTGATGAATGTCCATATTAAAGGTTTCCAATGAAGGACATTCCATGGAATGTAAATTCTCTCACATAACTAATCATACAGCTATGGTTCACATTTTTTTTTCAATATTTTTGATATCATATGTTTTGTATCTTCAAAAGGTTAAAGCTGTCAATATCACTCTATGTAGGCCTTACATTAAATTTGTTATGATTTTGCAAATTTTAATATTGAACATGAAGATGGGTAAGGTGGGGGAAACTACTCTTATCTCCTCTAAGTTTGTTTCTTCATGGTTATTAAATAAAATACCACATGATTCCTCCAAAAAAGATATGTGGGTGCTCCTCAAACTCAATAATAAGGTTATGGGCATTGCTAACTTGTATGCACCTAATGATATTGAAGCTAAAGTTGTGATGTGAAATTGTCAAGTTAATTCCTCTCAACGGTAGAATCATATGCCTTAATGGGAACATACAACCTATAATAGCCTAGTTAAGGCTACACTTGGCCTCGACAACCCTAACAAGTATAGTAAGATAACTTCTTAGAGTTTTGGTTGACACGGTATAACTTTAATACTAGGAGTGAGAAGTCTTGAAATGTATAGATAGGGTCATGTTATCTTAATGAAATATATTTCCTTTGACTTTGAAGGCAACTGATTAATGAAATCATTATGGGAGGCCACTTTTTTGCAAACCAACCCATTGTATTCTCTATTTCATAGTGTATAGAAAAAAAATATTACTTGAATATATCTTTTCAATGTCTAGCAACATTCACACAAAACTTATATTCAACTAATTTACAGGTATAAAACTTTCCTCCTTAGTGTTAGGGAGCTAATTGGTGGATGGAGTAGTGTCATTATAAAATAAGGTAGATTAAAACTTTTCTACATGGATTTGGTCATCAAATTGTGATTTTTTAATGATCCTATCACAAAGTAACCAAAGAAGAGTTTGAATATGCATCATAAATTCTTCATATAACTTCCTCTATTCATCTCTAGATCATGTTTCCAATATTTTCCTTTTCTGGAAGGTGGATGAAATTTAGAGGGATGGAGGAGACTAGATTTGATCTCGACTGCACTAGCTAAAAATGAGAATTTCCCTATGAAGGACTTTCTCAAAATGATATTTAATGAAGAATCATCTAAGAATACTCATGCTATCAAGACGAATTCTATCATGGTTACAAAATTAAGGGAAATTGAGTAGGAGTTTGTGTCTCACACTAATACGATATTTGTTATCCTAAGGCATGTTAGATGCATGCTACATAAAATATGGCCATGTAGACATGCATTCACATTTTCCCTCAAAATTTACCTAAGAAAAAAAACAAGTGATTGGGAGTCAACCGCATTAAAGCTAATAAAATCTTCGATGGCAATGGATAACAATGAATCCTCAAGGCTTGATGAATTTTTGTGTGATTTTTCAAATCCACTTGGGACTACGTTAAACCTAACTTAATGAGAAATAACCAGGAAGTTGTCTCGAAGAAATGCACCTTTTCCATAATTAACCAAAAAAATATTAAGTTTATCCTTAAGGCAAGGGAACTAAAATTGATAAACAATTAGTGGAAAATTAGTATATTCGAGGTGGAATACAATATTTTGGCCAGGGTCCTCACACTAGCCCCTAAGTATTGAGTATATCCGCCCTCAGATGATTTAAATTGAGAAAAGGGACTTTGTTGGAGGGAGATTTATTATAAACAATGTAAATATTGTTTGAGAAAATATGGAATGGGATAATTGTCTTGGGATAAAAACCTTTTTCATCAAGCTAGATTTTGAAAAATCTTATGACCAACTGGAATGATTGTTCATCTTGGCTATGTTGCTATTTGTCTACTTAGGCCACTTTTTATGCATGTTGTTAATACAAATTTTGGGAATGACTTGGAAGGCCTATATATTACCTAAGTTATCTCTGAGGTAATTATGGTTTTGGGTCGATCTGACAAGAATTCCCTTTAGCTTTGAGACTTTGTATGGTTGTGAGAGATTCAGATTCCCTCTTCACCAAAGGACCTCGTAGAGTTTGAATAGGGGTATTTCGCTGCTTGGATTGAAGGCTAGCCAAATGGTCTATGGAAATTTTGTAGGCAACTACCTTTTGACCATTCTAGAAGACAAAGAATCATTAGAAAGCACTTTGGATTTTATCTATATTTTTAGTGAAGCTTTGATATCCAATTTTCAATTTTCCAAAACATAGTGTTATTGATTGTCCTAGGAGGGTATTCTAGACTAACTTGCTAGCGAGGGCTTGTCCTAAATTCAACCTACGCAAATCCTTAAGTTTATGTGGAATAAGTTCACTATCAAGACTTCACCAAATACCTTGTGGTAGGTTGTAAGCAAAAAACCTTAAAAATGAACAAATGGTGTTAACCTTTTTCCCCAACAATGAGATTTCAATATATTTTTGTTTGATACTCACATGTATTACTCATCGTTTTGGCCACCTTCTCATGAATCCTATCATTGACAAGAGAAGCTCCTAGAAGCCTTGTTTGGGTTAACATACTAAAAATAATGGCTTCCATTCATAAATTGGAATTGATTTTGCAATACAAGGGAGTGGGGAATCACAGGTAGGAAACCCCAGGCCTTATGTTCCAAGTGGGTTATTAGATACATGGAAATAAAAGGTAGTAAAGTTAAAAGGTTGGCCCATGCATTTGTATTTCGTGTGAATGTTCATTGGGAAAAAAAGGTTGGTCAAGTCTCAAATTTCAATATTTACTATTAATTTTGGTAATTTAGGTTGTTACTCAAGGAAGTTTTATGTCTTAAAGCAAACATAAATCAAATAAATCAACGATTGGCCTTCAATTTGGGTGGGGACTCATTAGTATCTAGATTATCCTTTAATTTGGTGGTCTCCCTTAGTTGTCTTTAAAGGAAAATCTTTAGTTGAATCTATGTAATTATTGGCTAATTAGATACCTTTTCATAAGGATATTGTGTGATATAGGGACCTTTATGATGGAAAATCCCATCTCTAGAAGATTTGGACAGCTTTTAAGGTTGAGTTTCAACTCTCTAATCCTAATAAGATCATGATTTTAATATAGATTATTTTTTACTTAAATTGTAAGTTGTTGGTTCAATGGATTTAATGGAAATATTGAAAGTGGAATGGGTATAAACCTTTCATGGAATATAAATACACAGATACTTATCAATGGTGTAGTGTTGGGTCGGGGCTAACCACCAAGTTAAAGCAAGCTCTAGAAACTTGGATTTAAGGAATCTATGTGGTAGGATTAGATCCATTCATCATGGAAACTATTTATTGAGGCTAAAGAGGCTATAATTTTACAATCCTTGATTCCAAGCGGCCTAGGAAATCCATAGTCCAGGTGCCCCTTCTGTCATCAGAATGAGATTGTTAAACATCTTTTTGGTTTCACTCGTATGCTAAATTAGCATGGATGTGAGTCACAAACTTGGTTGTTATGTTCCTCTTTAGGCCTAATACTTGGAATTCTACCCTCCTTGGTGATAAGCTCCCATTAGCCATTAAATTTCATGCATCGTTGAAACTTTTTAAAATAGACATTCTTTTTTATATGAAAAAAGAATGAACATGTTTTTTAAAAATGTTATAATATTTTTTTCACCTAGTATGATGGAGCCTCGTGTAAATATGTACTTTCAAATCAAGGTTCAAATTAAGGAGGTGGAATGAGAGCTAGAACACCTCCAAAAATTTGTGGAGTACTTAGGGTTGGCTCCATGAACTATGATATAGGAACCCTTGGAACTTCACTCTTCACGTAGCTTCGACAATTTGCTTTAATATAGCAGTAGACCATGCCATATCATAGTGTTCCTACTTTGAGAGTGCAATGAACATTAGATCAAAACCTATGATGACCACATTCACTTTCCCCTTTAATGACAAGTTATTGAAGATGGACCTGCCTATTTCAATCCAAAGTTTCTCAAAAAGTAGAAAAATGATGGATGGGCAATGTTAACTTATTGATGATCCACCATTTAGTGGGTGGAGTCATAACCATGATGATCATTACTTTCCTCCATATTTGGGGTTCATTGTTGCTACTTAATTTTATGGATATATTTATTATGTTTAATTGGCCACCATATTTTTGTTTATCTCCTTAACTCTTTCCCCTAACCATATGATTTTGGACTTGTTATGCCTTTAAATTTTAGACTATATATTTTGATAACACCCATAGTACCTTTAGCTATTAGTTTTGCCTCTCGTTACTATTTTTTCTTATGATAGTTACTTGTACACAACCCATTTTTTTATATAAAATGCATGTACATAATATCATATTTTTAAATGTCAATTGAATGTAGCTTGGGAGGCTAGGAGAAATATTGCTATCCTCCCCACCTATGCTCAATTCCCACATGTGACATGTTGAGCTCATAATGAGTATATCCATATAATGGATTTTGAGTCTTGTTGTTTGAGAGCCCCTCAATGATCAAAAAATATATATTCCTTTTATGGAATATAGATATTACTTCAATGATTTGTTTTTTTAATAGATAAATTTTAAAAAAAATGGGAAAGAGTATAAAAACCTATATAATATAACAAAATTGTTGCAAATTTAATGAATCAAAGAATTTAGTGGGAGTCTTCATTTCCCTTTGTAAAGGCACCATTATGGTAAATGTTAGGGTAAGCATAGATGAGATTTTCTCTCCTTATTGATGTGATTAGGTATAAATATTTGAAAAAGTCCATATTGTCAATTAGTTCAAAAGTATAAATAAGCTTAAGTTATTTTAGTTCAAAATGGTTTATGGTTTATTATTGGTCTACTAAGATAACATATTGATAATGAAAAAAAATAGGAAAATGAAGCATAGTTAGAAGGAAGTATGAGGTGGATAGAGATATTCCACTTAAGTTCATCCAAGTCACTAGGCTTCATGGGGTTATTGTCATGTTCATCTCATGCATTCATTAAAAAAAAAAAAAAAAAACTCTATTATAATTTAGTAGGCCACATGTTCAGCCTCATGTCCTTTCAAGTTATAAACCATTATCCTTCCAATTCACTCTTGTTGCATCACATTGTGAGTTATTAAAGTTGATTTTAAGTAATGTTATTAATGGTTAGGTGCAAGTGTTATGCAGCTTTAACATAATAAATACCCTCTACTCGTGGATTTTTAGTTGAAAGGTTCTTATGTGGCATGCTAGAGCATCATTTTATTTTTTTTCCAATGAAAAAATCATAACGAAACCTAAGTTATAATTCCATACGTTCATAAATTGAATCCCTAGTAAACCCATAGACAAAACTAGTGTGCCTCAACCAGGGGGATTCAAATGACGCATTGAATTAAATGAATGCTCAACAACATTGGTGCCCACAAGTTGTGTTAAATCATAGGATGTTGTCTCTATCCATTGAATATCTAAAACAAAGAAATCGCTTATTGCTTGTGTTAACCATAACTTATGAGCAAAAAAAAAATAGTCATTGTATTTCATACTATCTTTTAAATGTGTGATAACACAAATAATGCTAGAGGTGGAGATCACCCATTATGCTAATTGAGGATGGATAATTAGATTCAATGCATAATTTATAAACTAATAATTTTTTTTTTTTTTTAATTTTAGAACTAAATAAATATCACATATAAGAGATGTGTTTTATTACTATAAGGTACATTTATCTTACTTGTCTATAAAAGGTTATTATTTGGTAAAATACTTCCTTCATTTATTAATAATATTATTTAATGTATAGTAAAATTATTTATAAAATAAAAGTGGGTTGCAGAAGCAATCCTCCATAAGCATAAATATGTGTACTTCAATACCAAAATATATCATTAAATTACATTGGTAAAAACTAAAACTCAAAACATTAAAAAACCCCTTTAATACATCATACACATACAAGGGAGTGTCATGGTCATAGATATCTTTAATCCAATAATACGTTCCCCCATAACATGTTGATCATGTTTGTGGGGATTCCCAAGGCAACTAGAAGTAAATTCTCACAATTTAGTAACCTTAAGCCTACAAGGTACCCATAATAGGAGGTTGTTGATAAGGAACATAAACACCATCACTCTAGCATTGGGGTTGTTGTTATCACCATCTTTAAACAATTCATATTATACATGCATATTGTTCACTAGCCATGAAGTCTATGAAATATCTATAAGAAAAATCACATCAATAAATCCACAAACTAATGAGTTAAAGAGCTCATCAATGTGGCCGCACACCAAATATTGTTGCAAGCCAATAGATATAGTTTCCACTAACAAAATACATTGTGGAACAACTAATTTTCTTGAAATATCTAAGAGATCAACATGATTTCATCAACTCAACGACCTGAAATGGGTGTCAGAGCCCACCCACATGCAAAACAAAAACCATAAAACCATTGTTATAGTAACCCCATGAACATGTTGACAACCTTGATATAGTAACTATTAATTTGGCAGCTCACGGACAAATTCCCTCCTTTGGACAATCTTACTCATAAAGAAATACCCCTCCTATCCTGTGGAAGAATTTAATTTGGTTAAGAAAAAAATGTATTTTTAAGGAGGAAACCCACATGTGCACAAAGTACAAGTCGACTTTAAGAGAAATTGGACACCCTTGGAAGCATAAAAATACAAGACAAGTTAACCTCATTTGGATATCATCATCAAGAATTTTCTTCCCTATCTTCTTTGGATTGGTTTGTACAGGTCAGAAATTGGTTTGTAAAAGTATGAAATTGCAGGGTTTGAGCTCACATGTGCAAAAAGAATATATTTTTCTAGAGCCACAAGGTTGGTTCATGGAAATCTTGGCTGTAACCGCTCGCTTGATATGGTATTCCTTGTGGTTGGAGAGCTTTAGCCACACTCACTGTCATTGGGTCCATGCGACTGCAATCTTGACCTAAATTATGTTGGCCATTGAACACAAACTTCAAAGATTTTTAATTTGATTAGATTTGTCTACAGGGCTCATCTACTGGATATTATTTGGTTGGATTTGGGATTGTATTTAACTCTTGATTGGTGAATTGGAATATTTTACTCTCTTTGCTAAACACTTTATGACAATCTAATAAGAAGAAAATTTTTAAAGGGTTGTCCCCATTGTGGGTTTTTGTTGGTCTTTGACCAAATCCTTGTGTCTCTTATTTCTCTTGATTGCCTTCTATTGTCTATTGAATTTATTGTTCTATATACAATTGCTATTGATCATTATAAGATTAAATTTTGTTGAACTAATTAAAGAAAAGAATTTGGATAAAGTGATTGTAACAACATAAAATAGTGGAAAATTAACATTGTATCAAATCTAAGGTGAATACAATCCCAAGTAGACAAGAGACAAGAGCAATCATTCTTGAAAGAAGTTGAAGGATCATATTTGATTTGGTCAAGGTGTCTACCTCATACTTCAAGGGTAATGAGAAGTTGAGTGAATCGTCTAACTTTTCTACTTGGGAGATCAGGTTGGAAGTTATACTAGATGACAACGATGTTTTGGAATATTTACAAGGAAAGGTACCTAAGCCTCCATCAAATGCTTCTACTGATATCAAATCCAAATACAAGAAAGGCGAGCTCAAAGACAAGAACATTTTCATTGATGGTTTGCAAGATCATTTTCTTGTTTATGTTGGAAACTTGAAGAAGTATTAGGATATTTGTGACAAGTTGGTCGGAATGTATGAAGTCAACAACTTGAATCATATACTATATTTGAAAAATCAACTCAAAGAAATGAATATGAACGAAGGGGAATATCTGAAATCCTATACCATGAGAGTATCCCGCCTAAGGGATCAATTTCAATATATTGGTGAAAAAATATTTGACAGAGAGTTGGTGGTGGTAACTCTTCAAGGTATTCCTCCTATTTTGGAAAACTTCATTACTACTTTAATCAATAATAATTTTCTTCCATCATTTGATGAGCTCTTTGGGAAATTCACTCAAGAAGAGGCCATGCTTATTGCTAGAGGAAGAATTCAAAAGCATGAAGAAGGAGAGCCCTCTACATTTGTCAATCAAGACAAAAAGAGGAAAGGAAGGGGAATACCATCTATTTCAACAAGGCCTTATCCTAAATCAAAGGAATCTAATAAAAGGTTAAGGGATGTTAAATGCTACAATTGTTACAAGCATGGTCACTATGCCTAAGACTTCCCAAAGAAGAGAGATGCTTCAAGGTCCAATTACAACAATAAGCATGGCTTCAAAAATAACATGTTCAACAATATAATACGAGGTGATGATCAAAGAAGAGGAGATGATAGAAGAAGAAGGGATTACATAAGGAGAAGAGATACTTCGGATGAATACAAATAAATCCATCATCCTCAAAATAGGTTAAGGAACTCCAGGTATGAAAATAATGCAATTGTTAGTTAATATAAATATATTGTTATTTATGCTCTTTCAAGTTATTCCCCTCTGGATATGTATGATATTTAATTGGTATATAGTGGGGCTTTTGGACATTTCTTTGGGTACAAGGAAGTCCTCTCTAACCTAGTTGAGAGGGATTAAAGTTTGAAATTAATTCTTGGAGACAGCTCTATTCATCCTGTGAAGGGTTTTGGTTCTGTCAAATTTCATTTTGACTCTAGTGAACCCATTCTTCTTCATGATGTGATGTACGTTCCATGATTAAACAATAGCTTGGTATCTATTTATGCTTTAGAATACAAGGGTATGAGAGTAGCTTTCATCAAAGGAAAAGTCCTCACATGGCCTAAGGAATCACGCGTGAAGGATGCCTTTACATTAGGATCTAGAGTTGAAGGACTCTATAGAGTCAATGGAAGACGTCTGCTAGCAATGGTCCACAAAAATAATCATCAAAGTGAGATATGGAACCAAAGGTTGGCACATATACATTATGAAGCTCTGCCAAAATTGAAGAATTTAGTCTCTAAGATTCCTAATGTTCAAGCCAATCATGATGGATTATGTTCGGGATGTGCCAGTGGAAATAATACAAGGGGACTATTCCCCTCTAATAGGAACAAGACCGATGATATTCTTTAACTCATTCATTTTGACCTATGCAGACCCATGCATGTGCACTCTATTAGGGGACAACTCTACTACATAATATTTATTGATGAGTTGTCTAGAAATAAATGGATATACTATTTGATGCATAAGGATGAGGATTTTAATATGTTCAAGGACTTCAATGCACTGATAGAAAATCAAACAGGGAAGAAAATATTTTTTCCTAGGTATGATAATGGTGGAGAGTATATTTCAAATAGATTAATTGACTTCTACAAGAAGGAAATCATTTTACCTTATAATCCCAAGCATAATGGAGTGACCAAAAGAAAGAATAGGTCCATCGTGGAAGTTTCCCGAGCTATGTTGCATGATCAAAAGTTGTTGAAATTCCTATGGGGTGTTACACAATAATTTTTCACCATGTTCATTTCCCATCCCTGATCCTTAAATGCCCCGTGACAGACCCTGTGCAATGTTTCCACCATGAAGACATATGTTAATACATCCCTTGAATATTTCAAAGAAAACTGCCTTGGAATATTACTGAAGAAACTTGGTCAAAATCCTATTTTCCTGGGTCAACGCGTTTCCTGGTGTCATGCTTGCGTTGATATTATATTTAAAGTTATGGCTTAGCGCTATCAATGCCCTTATTGCTAGGAAAACCGTGTAGATCCCTTGTTGGCAGTGTTTCCTCAAATGGAGGAGAAGCTTCGACCTCTAGAAGCTCCAGGGCAATGAGTTGGTTGTTAAACGGTGGTGATAGAGTCGAGCTCTCTGATTTTAGAGCTTTCATCTCATACATGGGGGGTTTATCCCTTTGAAAGTGGACCTTCCTCCTCCTTTCATGGGCTCCCAAACTCTTCTCCCTTCCTATAAATTCATGCCCCTCTTTCCAATAATGTTAGTCTTGTTTGGTCATTGTTGGGCTAGTATGAACTCTCGTTCCCTCTACATTCTTGCACTATGATAATGCCTAAGTGTTCAGGATAAGGAATTCTTTAGAGATTTAGTGAAGGACTCATATTTTCACCAAAGGGAGGCCTCCAACATCAAGGCCTGGTTGTAAGCTCTTCCTTTCATATTTATCAATAAAAACATCTGATGTTTTCTTTCTATATTTGTCTAATATTTTATGCAAATATTCTGGTACTCCTTGATCTGCTAGATAGCTAATGTTTATTATTATTATATATTGGATTACGTTTTTTGTTGTCTCTTGATCATTCACAGGTATTCGTGTGCCATCAGTAGCAAGGAGCGAGCCTAAAAGGATCATGGATTAAGGCCATCGTTAACGGATTCAAACATTGCGTTGGAAAAAAGGTCTTCTATCTCTTTTATTTTCACATTATGAATGTTAGTTAAGAAATATTTTCATTAGAAAGTATCTCACATTGCTAGACCCACTCTAGGGCTAGAGAGATCGCCTTTGTCAGCAGAGGGGATTTATTTTCCTGGACTAATCTTGGATCAGTTTGACCGATCACTGGAATCTAAGATTGCTTAGGTCTCTATGATTTTGCATAGGGTTTGATAGTCATTTCATTGTGTCAATTTTGGTTTTGTGTGAAACCCCTTTTTTGTTTTTCCTTGATTTTAGCGACCAGCGTGTTTTCTATTTACACAGTCGCACTGCCAGCACTATTATATATAGCACAATCACGTTGATTTGTCTTTCAACACCATTTTTCTTATCACATAAGCATTGATCTCAGACCTAGGAAAATTTAGGGTTTCCCCTTGATTTTCTAGTGTTTCCTGGCCTCTGAAGAATGTCTGTAGTGTCTCAGTGACATCCTTGTTGTGTGTTTGTCTTACTTGTCTTCTATGTGCGAGTGTTTCTGTCTCTTTGATTTTTTTGTAAGTAAGGAGATTTTTCACCATTTCAAGCACCTTTTGTCACATTGCTTCTGACTTGATTTGAAGTGATTTTTCGTATGCACTGGTCGTCACTGCATTTATGATCTTACCTTCAATTTAGTGTCAAGCGTAGGATCACAAAGTGTTTGATTCGCAAGTCTAGAAGAGTTTGTCCTTTGTCCAAATTCAAAAGAAAAAGAAAGTGATTTTCATTTTAGTTTTTGATTTCGCTTGCCCTTATCATTTTTAAAAAAGAGAGTGAAGAGCATTTCGTTCGTGCATTTTTTAAAGCGATTTTGATTTCTGTTCGATTGAAAGAAAAGTGAAAAATGAATATTTTTGCATTTCTTCATTCGTTTTGTTTGTTTTACTTTTGATTTCATTTCAAAGTAAATATATATATATATATATATATCATTTTGTGCATCTTACTGGAAAAGAGAAATGTTTTCATTTTTTCAATGAGTTGCATTTTTTTGGAAAAAGTGAATTTGATTGGAAAGAATTGCATTTCGTAGTTTTGAACTAGTTTGGGGGGCATCATTGTGGCTGCTTTGATTGCACTTTTTCTTGTATCTCTTCCCTAAATATTTTATACTTCATCAAAATGGAAAGTTTTTCTTTTTTCACTTAGCCTGCATCATAGGATTTAGGTGACATCAATTTTGAGCCAAAAACGGAAACTTAACTCAATATCAACATTAAAATTCACCCAATTTACCTTAAGGAGCATTCAGAACTAACGAGAACATTTAGTGGCCTAGGCTAGAGACATGTTCCGACGTCGTAAAATGTAGGAGATGTCGCTAGCGGTTTGCGTTACAGCCCGGGGCTGATATCCTGTCCCACGTATGGAAGTATATTGATGTATGATAAGCATATTTGGGGTGCTCTCATCGAACGGTTACCCATTAGACAACACTACAACGGACTGGACTCCCACGTACCATCATGTATATTTGGGGAGACACCATTAGGTTGCAAGCCTACCATAGGTAACCGAGTTGGTCGCCTTGTAAATGTGGTACACCGAACACAACATTCGGGGATATCGGTTGTATTACTTTAAATCCTTGGTCATTTTTCTATCATTTATCACCAAATTGTATATTACAGTTCATGAATACTTGGTAAACCTTTATGCCTAGTACACCCTTTTTTACTTAATTTTTTGTTAATTCTAAAAGTAACTACCCACGAAAACATCTTACTCGTGCAGTTCTCCAACCTCATTATTGCTTGGTAATTTGTGAATTTTTTCACCTCTTCCTTCTTTGATCTTTTTTTGAAAGGTCATCGTGGTTAAATCATCGAATTCGCCTCGTCCCTCCTCTGACGGATCTCAAGAATCTCCTCTTGAGGTCCTTTAGTTTCCAGTTGGACCCCTTGAAGCTCAAGGTGTCGAACTCGGGATTGTCATCATCATACAACCCATATCATCTCGACCACTGCCTCACGATTCTCCTTGGATGACATCAGAAGACTCTGAGCCGGAAAGCCCTAAACCGTCTGCACAGTTTATGGTCTTTCCTAAGAATCTGCTCTTTGATACGATTGTGGTCTCACCTCAACAAGCTTATATTGATTTTGATCAACCTATAATCCCATTTTGTGCTTCTCCAGTAGCATCTCGCTCTACTGTTCGCTAGTTATTTCTTGACGAAATGGAATCCAATGTTGATGACGTTCCATTTGTGAGTGCTCCTCATGGCACTCTAGAGGAAACCACTGGCACCTATGTTCTGGAAGCTTCCTTGTCTGTATTCCCCTCTAAGGGAGAACTTTTCGGCTCCAATTCTCACGATTCGACAGTGGAACTGAGGTATCCTTTAGTCAAGTTGTATCTCCACTTCCACAAGGGCACATCTCTTTGGGAAATCTTATTTTTGGAGCTTTTGGTGCCACATATTTATTTCAGGATCCCCTTTGGTCAATGGCTATTCCTCCATCTTCCAGCCCATTCATTTCGAATGTGGTTTTCGTGTCTCGACCTATTGTTCGACCTACAGTCATTATTGGTCAAATGACTATTTCGATTGGATCATCTACCCCCTTTTCTCCATCTACGATTACTGTAGTTCCACCGTTGAGTGGAAAATTTATGGTTTTTCCTTATTTGGGGGAAATCTAATCCTCTTTACATACCTCCCCTCTCAGGTGGGGGGCCACTAAACTCTGGACCTATTCCTGGGGTGGGATAACCTAATGCTAGTTTGGGTGGAGCATGGTCTTCACAATAGGTTAACACTGTCGTAGGCATTATTCCTTCAGGTGGTCAACCTACTTCAGCTGCATTAGTCTTTCACCAACCCCACACTCAGTATTCTTAGGTTCACCAGCCCCTTCAGCAACCGAACGTACCATATTCATATGTTCAAAATCCTAACATCCCTCATCATTATGTTCAATAACCGAACGTACAATATCAGTATGTTCCTCGGCCAAACGCCTCTCAACGATATGTCCAACAACCCCAATTTCCCACAGGTGCTATTGTGACTAACCCTCAATTTGTTCCTTACACCCAAATTAGTTTGAATCTCCCTCTAGATAAACCTGGTTTTCAATACCAGCCACTTCCTCATGGTCAGTACTAGCAACCCTAGCTTGGGCCTCAGTATGGTGCTCAGTATCAGTAGATTCCTCAGTACCAATCGGCCCAAATGGGACCTCAGGCTGGACCTTATGTTCAGCAAGGACCGCAGACTAGACCCCATGTTTAGCAGGGACCACAGGTTGTACCTCATGTTCAGCAAGGACCTTACATCCCGCAAGGTCCGCAACCTCAAATCCAACAGGGGCTTTAACAAGAGGCCCAACAGGGTCCCTATGTTCAGCAGCTGCTGCAGCAAGGTCCTTACCAGCAATGGGGGAAATATGTGTATTCATGACAGAATCCACCCTATTGGGGACATAATCCGTATCAACTAGGTTAGAACACCCAACCTTTTTCTCCTCATCATCCTCCCTTTTCGTTTTTGGCTACGTTGGAATTGTAGGATGTGTAAAATCTTACAAATGACCCCATCCAACATCGGTTGCATTGGTCGCCAATTCCGACTAAGATTCTGGGAGATTGGCCTCAATTTGAAGGAAAGTATGGGGAAGACCCCCAAATCCATGTCATGATATACCACTTATGGTGCTCTTCTAATTCTTGGGTTGAAGATTCTATTCGTCTTCGTCTTTTCCAGCATACTGTGACCGGTACTACGGCTAAGTGGTATATTGAGCTCCCTCGTGGAATTTTCTTCGATTTCAATTCTTTGGCTATGGATTTCCTCACTCATTTCCAGTTACTTGTCTGGTATGAAACCGAAACCCACCTCCTCACCTAGTTGAAGCAGTTAATTGCTACTCACATTTCAGATCACATTCATGAATGGCGACATCATCATCACCTCATAAAATTCGAGATCCCCGATCAGTTGTTGACTGAATGGTTTACGAAATCATTCGTTCCCAGGATTTCTAACGATATTGCCATGGGTGGATGTGTAATAGAAGAGGAAGTCATTTCCAGAGCCTAATACCTCTATTTAGTTTATTTCCAAACTAGGACTCTATATGAACTCTTTCTTGACGCACCGTGAGCTTCGACTGATCCCGCATCATCTCAATCTCCTGCTATGCCTCCGGTGGATGGTGTTATCGGGACAGTGGCTCATACTGATAGTAGTGCACCTAAAAACTTCTTCAAAGTATAAATCCAATATCGTCAATGCGCCCTCCACTCCTTCCAGTAACCAGAAGAATCCTGGTAAAACCTCTAAGGTAAATGTTGTCCAATCTAACGTAGCAAACAAATCCTCGAAAGGTAAGAAAAAGGGTAAAGGTAAATCCAAATCCGACAACCCTAAAGAGGATTCAAAAAATTCATCTGATGATGATTCTTCCACGTGCAAGCCTAAATATCCTTGCCTAATTTGTGATGATGATCATTACACCAAGGATTTTCCTCAATGTCTCGAAGTTTTCCATCTTCTAAAGGGCGCACTCGAGACTCCGGTTGTCTTGAAAGAACCTTTCCCTTCTCAGTAGACACAAATGTTAGATCAAGCTCAATCATCCAGAAACTCTCAGGCTTTCATGGCTGGAACGGAACCTATCTCTATTACCACGAGATCAAAAGACTACCCCAATCTATCCAAGGCTCCTATGGAACCAGAAGTTACAGACCACCTTTCCTCTTCCATGCCTCCTACTTCTCGTCCTATCCAGATTGAGAGACCTAGTAGTGACTTCATCATCCAACCACCCCCAAATGGTGTTCTTCATAAATTTTCCTATAATCTAAATGCGAGAGTTGCGCAACACTACAACATTGTAGAGGATCTAGCACAAGCGCCTTCGGCGATGTCAGCTTTGGAGGTCCTTTAGTCAAGTCCATCACAATGAAAGGCACTAATTTCCGCTATTGGAGGGATTGATCCTATAGATTCTAATATTATTACTTTTGTTCTTGAGAACTTCATTCCTCGCCTCCCATCTCAGGTGTATTTTCTGATTCAAGTTACCATCATGGGAAAGAATATTCATAGGTCTGTCATTGATGAAGGCGCTTCGACCTGCATCATGTATGTCGCATGCCAGAAATCCAATGGCTCTCCTCCGTTTAGTTAGTCCCCGAATACCTTGGAAGCTTTCGACGGTAGAGGTTCTCGATCATACAGTATTCTCAAAGCATTTCCCATATTGTTGGAGGGGAAAACGGTAACTTTAGAAGTTGAGGTGGTAGACACAAACTTGAATTATAATCTCCTTCTTGGACGTAGTTGGACACATGCCATGGTTTGTGTGGTCTCCACCCTTTTCGTGTTCTCCATTTTCCTCATCAGGAAAAATCGTGGTTGTCAATCAGTTAGCTTTCTTTTCCTCTGATTATTTAACATGCAACATTCCATATGTTGGGAAGATTGCTACCCCTTATGAGAACATTGGGTCGGGTCTATTCAAAGACTCGTCCCTTATGGGAATTTTTCCACTCCCACCTTTAAATTTAGCCACTGTCAATATGATATCGTCTCGTCACGATCCATGGATTGTTCCAAATCCCGACTAGCTCGAGAGTTTTGGTGACGTTATGCCTCCGAGCCCTGCTGAACAAATGTATCAAAGTATTATCATGGCTTCTGAGGCTACATCCGAAACCAACAATCATTTGGTTTCCTCTCTCGACACTTATGCGCAGTATCCTTGGTTTGGTTCTTGGGAATCTGATGATCCCTTGAATGATACTTTCCCCACCGACAAAAGTATCGTGGAGGTAATGTATCTCGAAGAAACTCTATGGGATGATGGACATCATCGTTCCTCGTTTCTCCCAATCACATATGACATCTTCGCTTGTCCAGGATCGCATGCTTCGTTTGTACCGAATGACCCATTTCAAAATCCAATCTTGATTCATGAAGTGTTGTTTGAATGGAACATGGGAAATATTACTCCAACCATTCCAATCAACATCTCTGAGATTGTCACGAATGTCTCTTGGTCTCCCCATGAGCTCAATATTTACATTACTTTCCTCCAAAAGCATGACCCACCCACTCCCTTTGACCTTGTTCTTACCATTTGGTTACTTCCCCTAGGGGGGAATTATTTCCATGCTTCGTAACCCTTACTCGGCCAGGGGGCATGGGCACTTCACTGCTTCTCTAAATCTTCTCACAAAATTGGCCAAGGTAATGCCTACACGCAATATAAACAGTAGAACCGTGGGTTTATTTCTGTTAATAATGACATAAATTAGTCATATGAGTTCATTCTTGAACTCTATCTGAAAATTTTTTACGCTTAATCATGAGTGTGATACTTTGTACATTAATGTTTTGTTCATTAGTGTGCTTTGATTGGATTTTTGGTGTGATTGTTTGCTTTGCAGACGTGTTTCCTCTGCTCACCTTGTGTTCCACTTGGTTTGCAGATGTCATCGAATCATTATTTCAGTTTTGTTGATGGCACTTGCTGTAGCACACGAAACCTGTCTTCCACAACATGGGCACTCTTTGCCCCTGATGGCAAGTTGATTAATTTACAAGATATTTGTTTCGGTTGAACAACTAACAATATTGTCGAATATAGTGCGGTGATTGAGATATTATCAGATGCTATTGATCTTGGTATTAGAGATTTGGTTGTTAAATTAGACTCACAACTCATTGTGTTACAATTAAATGACCATTATTCTGTGTGAAATCCTCAAATTTTGCGTATGTATTTGTGTGTTCGATTATTGGAAAGGAATTTTGATTTTATCACATATCAACATATTCCAAGACGTTTAAACACATTAACAAATACATTAGCAAATCATGTATTAGATAGAAATTTGCGCAATATGTAAAAAACCAACACATCATTATGATTATGATACACAAGTAGCCGTAGAAACATATATATATATATATATATATATATATATATATATATATATATATATATTGTTTGTCAAGTGTGTTACATCCAAAATCTCAAAAAATATGTGTTCTGTTACAAAAATGGCTCTTTGAGCCTACATCGGTACAAAAATGTAAAAATAGGGTTGTTATCCACCCACATGGTGCTCGTGATAGCACGTGACTCCTTGAATCACTCGCTAGAGTAGCCGACGTAGTCTGCCTGGAACCCCGACCGTATGCCTCTGGAAGCAGAGAGGAATGTCATCAAAGGTAGCATGCTCTGGGATGCCTCTTGTAAGGCCCACCAAGTTCCGCTCTAACTCAGCTAGTGTGTATGCTCCCTCCTCATAAGAGACATCCTCTACCGAGCGGGCCACCCTCCTCGCAATCAGTGACATACCGGGCAGTCTCTGAGGACCCATATTTGTAAAAACATCATAAGTTTACATTTCAGAATACATAAAAAAAACATTCAAAAAGTAAAAAATGTTAAACAATTTTTACCTGCACTAGTCCACTATGTGCTTGGTGGAATGGGTAGATCCGAATCTCCTCTGAAGTTGATGCCTGCATATGCAAAGTCCTCAACCATGATGAGTTGACGACGCAGCTAGCTGAAAAAAGTTGTAGGAAAATGCATTTGTTGGCCCCCACCCTGTCGGGCATGATCTCGCACCACCTCATCAGTCTTGGGTCCCTCAAGGCTTGATCATGGATCTCCAACCGCTAGTACTAAAACAATGGTACTCTCTCTAAGAAAAAGGCCACCAAAATAGACCCATACCCAAATTGTTTCAGTCGCCCTGTCTTGCACTTGGTTAATTGTCTCTTCATATTGGCCAATAACCCCTCGCACTAGTTAAACATCGTCGGGGCCAGACAGTCCACTGCATACTGGAATTGAGATTTTGCTGCCTCATGCAACGCTTGGGCTCCCGCCACTCTAGTTATGTAATGAAGGATTGTGTGCAAGGGAAGCACACTGATAGAGGAGATCTCTATCTTCTTTCTCTCAATCTTTCGAGCCTGGGACAGTGTCGCTAGATGAGCATACTGATACTCTCACCCCATGCGCGAGCTCCAGAGAGTTGGGTTCTCTCCCCTCTCCTGGACAAACCTGTAATGAAATATATGTCCATCACATCTAATTCCAATTCCTGGTCCCTGATGATAATTTTTCGATCCACATTCCATAGTCCAATCAAATATTGGAGTAGCTCCAGCTGAGCTCTCAGCCCTGATGTCTGGAAGAATTTTAGTAAACCACAATTTTGCAATTCATTTACGTAATTTTAGTCTTGCAGTGCTTGGTGGTCTTCCACCTCGTGACCTTTTTCTTTCCATTCAATGAACATCTTTACTGAAAACACTTGTAAAACATCTTTATAATGCATTTTAGGAGTTTTCATCGGAGTAGTTTTGGAAATTATCCATTGAAATGGGTGGATTTCTTGTTTCAAAATCTTCCCCGCGGCTAGCACGACTGTCCAAATTAATTCGGCACACTACCCTAATGGGCTAAACGTGACCAGCGCAGATTCGATAGCTCGAAATTGAACTAACTGCGAGCAATTTTGAGGTTTGAAATCCTCCCCCCATTTCTCTTTTTCTCAAAACCAAATGCTAAAATAATGGAATTAAAATGAAGAGAAGGCTTAGGCTTAGAGCTCTTACCTGGCGCTGACAAATTCTTGAATGGTGTCCTGGATTGGTCGCATCACTGATTTGAAGTTCAGAGGGAAAATGGGTAAAATGCACTTCTCCAAATAGAAAGGTGAAAATGAATTTACTTTTTGGTCTATTTATATATTTTTGAAATATTTTCGCCATTATTTTATTATTTTTCCTTGATACCAGTCATGTTTATCGTTTTTGTCCAGTGACAAGACTTTCACACTGTTGGTGGTTATTTCCGATGTAAACGAGTTATATTTTATCACTTTTTCAGGCTTGGTAAACATTACGAAAAAGGAACCCCCCCTGGAGTCAACTTTGAGCTCTTTTCTGACTCTCGAAAAATGAAAATATTGTCGAGTACTTGTCATTTAGAACTCGTTAAAGTGAATGAATTGATGTGGTCTCAGTATGCGTTTACCCCTTTTTTGGGCTGAGATTTACTATTTACAAAAAAGGAATACCTTGATTGAACATGGTCAAGAGGTTCTCTCGGATATTGTTTTCTACCTTTTCATATTCGAGAGAAAATTTACGAAAAGAGACATGATGGAGTTTTATTTTTGTTTCTTTTCAAACTCATTAAACATGAAAAGTTACCGAGTTACCCTTTCATTTGACTCGTTAAAGATTAAACGATGAAAGACTTCTCACCATGATGAGACTGAGTTCCTCGTTCCCAGTGCTTGTTAAAATTACTAGGATGGATTCATTCGAATATTGAACTTACATGCTCATCATGTGCTATCCTCTTCACACTGGATATAAAAAATAAAGAGGTACTTGTTAGCAATAACAGGGGAAAATTGAAAGTGAACATCCTATCTGTATTTTGGGCAACTTGTCACTCTTGAACATGACACTCATATGTAATTCGTGTTGGGTTGGGGACATCCTACATTCGTCACTTTTCCTCCATGGGTTTGGGAAATTTGTTTGCCTCTTATTTGATTACCAATTTTTGTCAACATGACCTCTGATCCTATTTGAGTCAAATGCTGCCACACTTCGGAGTCGTGTCGCCAATATGTTTAAGAGAATTCCTTTTTGTCAAACATCCTTTGCTTATATGACCTCCTCTTCTACAATCCCGAATCACTCCTATCATCTTTAGATATATGTTGTTTCATGTCGATGATGTGGGAATAATTATGGCCCTCGTTCGATGAATCACTTCCTGTCGACTTCAACTTATTATCTAGAAAAGTGGTTTAGAAACTTCTTTTCAGTACCTTGAAGCTTGCATGCCTCAATGGAAAGTTCTTCGTGTTCGATGACATGTTCACATCATTGGCCTTCGATCGAATGATTCTGCAAGTGTTCGACTTCAGCACATTCATTCTCACTTGTAGATTGTGTTGTTGTACCTTGAGGTCCATTGTCATTATGGGTGGTCTCTCTCGTTCCTGTTAACGATTTTCATCATTGACCAGTAATCAGGTGTTTTCTACCATGTTCGACACCAACAAATCTATTCGCATGACTAGATTCGTACATTGGGTTGATTGAGATCGCGATGAAGACCTTAGGTCACCTCTGATTTTGATCCAGGGTGCGTGGAGTTATTGAGTATTCATGATTGTATACATGATCCTATCTATATGGATCATTTTGTCCATACCGCGAATCCATTTCTATGATCTATTTAGACAGATGTTTGCGACCATGTCGTGGGTTCCTGTGTTATTCGATGCCTAGCGCAGAGTCATGTGGTTAGACATATTCATACCGGAGATTTCATATATTGTAAAATGTTTGATTTGGCAGGTTTCCTGGCAGTGATTTGAGTTCTTTTCCTTGGTTCATAAAGCATTTCAGTCATCACTCCCCATTCTTCCTTCGTGCTTTAGGGGGCATCTGTTACACGATAATTTGTCACCATGCTCATTTCTCATCCCTAATTCGGAAATTCCCCATGGCAGACCCTGTGCAATGTTTCCACCATGAATACATATGTTAAGACATCCCCTGAATATTTCAAAGAAAATTGCCTTGGAAGATTACTGAATAAACTTGGTCAAAATCCTAGTTTCCTGGGTCAGCGCGTTTCCTTGTGTCATGCTTGCACTGATGTTAGTTTGACAATTCTGGATTAGCACTGCTAGCACCCTTATTTCTTGGAAAACCATGCTAATCAATTTCTGGCAGTGTTTCCTCAAATGGAGGAGAAGATTCGACCTCAAGAAGCTCTAGGGTGGCAATTTGGTTGTTAAACAGTGGTGATAGAGTCAAGACCTCTGATTTTAGAGCTTTGATCTCATCCATGGGGGGTTTATCACTTAGAAAGTGGACCTTCATCCTCCTTTCATGGGCTCCCAACCTCTTCTCCCTTCCTATAAATTCATTCCCCTCTTTCCAATAATGTTAGTCCTGGTTGGTCATTGTTAGGCTAGTCTGAACTCTCGTTCCCTTTACATTCTTGCACTGTGATAACGCCTAGTGTTCAGGAGAAGGAATGCCTTAGAGCTTCGGTGAAGGACTCAGATTTTCACCGAAGGGAAGCCTCCAACATCAAGGCCTGGTTGTAAGATCTTCCTTTCATATTTATCAATAAAAACATCTGATGTTTGCTTTCTATATTTGTATAATATTTTATGCAAATATTGTTGGAAAAATACTGAGAGGGGGGGGGGGGGGGGTGAATCAGTATTTAGTGCAGACAATAAACTTTTACTTTTTCTTTTCTAAAAACCCATACGCTACTTTCCTGAAGACAACTAGCGTATATACGCGGATATCCTTTACGGAACTCGCGTATGTCCAGAGATCTGATAGTGCACTTAATTCTTAACTTAGATCATTGCATTATTCATTCATTAGATGTTTTAGAAAACAGTAAACAGGTGCAGAAAGAACAGCATAATCATCACACATAAGCAACACACATGAACACCGGGATTTTAGGTGGAAACCCAATTCGGGAGAAAACCACCGCTGTCGTTGTCTCAGCCTTCAATATTTTATTATAAAGAAAACTTCTTACAACCATGTACTGGCGCAGGCTCATACTAGCACGCAGGCACCCACCTGCAGAAGGCTACAACCTTCTCTCGTTTACCAGCCTCTCCTGGAAGGGAGCTACAACCCCATACTCTTTGTTTACCAGCCTCTCCTGGAAGGGAGCTACTACCCCTTGATATTAGCAGAAAGCTTCTACATACATACTGAAGGCTTCAACCCTCAGATCCACTGCAGACCACGTTTCATCAATTTTCAAACTGGATCAAACAGCTCCAACACAACCCTTCACTTATCAACAAACATACTTTTCCCAATGCTTCAAACAGAACAGTGAAACCGCTGTAACCAGAATATCAGAGTTAACCCAGACTTCAGAATCAATATGTAGAAACACATTCAACCTCGAGCAACCATTAGATTAGATATCATACGTGCTTTTATTCAATTAGACCCGCGTATATACGCGCTTTTCATGAAGCTAACCCTCGTATACATCTGTGCATTTACCAAAATAACCCTAACTATCCATACGCGCCTTTGTCTAAACAGATCCGCGTATACACGCGCTTTTCACGAAATGGACCTCCGTATAGATTTATAAAAGATAAAGTTTTCACAACATACCAGATCTATGAACTTACCCAGATTTCTTCAACTTCTTCAATAGATTTGCGCCAAGTCTTCATTACTTCTTTTCAGATCATCCAAGAGATTCACCATTTCAAGATCTAGAGATCTTGAACCTTCATCATGTTCATAGACGCAACATCGATTCAGATCTATCAATTAAGAGCAGAGTTCAACCATGCAGATATACTTCAGAGTGAAGTATTCATTAAAGCCCAGACATTTTCACTCTCTTTGCACAATGAATTTCTTCTCCTTATATAGATTTAGCCTTTTTCAATACCATGAGTCAAAACCACATTACTTCCGATGGTTTTCCTGGACGGGATCAAATAGACGGTCCAGCGCTCAATACAATGGGTCAATACCATGGTAATGCCCCTTGGTATTCTAATTTTGGAGCGCAAAAGACCATACATGACTTGGCACGTACTTTTTCGCGTACATACGTGATTTCCCTCTACTAAACTCGCGTATGCCTTGTGACATACACTTTTCATCATTTTTCTGGCCCATTCTGGAAATTCTTTCTTGTGCTCCTTCTGTACTGATTATAGATACATCAGATGTACATCATTCACAAGCTCATCAAGTCAAGAACAACTTCATCAAGTAGGTTGCCATCATCTTCATCAAGTGGGTTGCCATCAAGGACAACACTCTGCTGCATCATATTGCCAACAATCTCCCCTTTTGGACTTGATGGAAACCACGATGGTGTTTGATCTCCACAACAGATAGATACATTGATTATAATCATTATACAATAACCATGTTACTCTCCCCTTATTCAAACACCATGTCACTCTCCCCCTTTGACATCAAGGGCAAAGGGCGGATCAAACCAAAGAAGAGCTTTGTAAATCGCACTGGAGGTACCATGCTCCCCCTGAGTTCATGTTGAATCTTCAAACATATTTTGTAATGAATTCCATCATCAAGGACTCATATTTACATCAATGATCCAACCAAGTGGATTTACATAAGTGACTCAAGTATCCAACCAAGTGGGTGTACACGTTTTGACTCAACTACCCAACCAAGTGGGTTTACAAATTTGAACAAGCCCTTTACATGACTGAAAATTACAATTTTACATCATTACAAATATGACCTTTTACAACAAATACCAAAAGGGACCTCAAGAGAGAGATTATATTCAGAAACACCATAATGCCAACAATGCATTACACACAGCAAGGCTAATGCTCCCCTTGAAACTTTGCATCCAATGCCTCCTTACCGCAAGACCAATGCCCCCCCTTAGCTTGTGCATCCTGACCAATTTCAACTGCAAATCACCAAGGCATCTTTATCCAATATCAGAGAATGAAACAGAAATATAAGGGCTGAGACATCACCAGAGATACCAAACCACATCAGAGATACCAAACAGCACCACAGCTTGTGCTGAAGAAATGTTGACCCTGAAAAATTGTCAGCAACCATTCATACGCGGTTTTCTATGTATGAACTTGCGTATATACGCGACTGTCTTTCAGGAAACCCGCGTATGCAATTTAATCTTTTGAAATTAAGCAGATTTGTTCTTCTGACTGGCAGAGACTACTCCCAGCTTCTGTCTTAGATATTCGAATGCTTCCCTGGGCAGAGGTTTGGTAAAGATATCAGCAACTTGTTCTTTGGAGGGAACATACTCCAACTTCACCTTTTGTTCAAGTACTTGTTCATGTAAGAAGTGATACTTGATGGGAATGTGCTTGGTCTTCGAATGCATAACAGGATTCTTTGAGATACTGATGGCACTTGTATTATCACACATAATGGAGATAGGAGATGTACATTTGATTTAATCTTGTAAGGTTTGCATCATCCAAAGGAGTTGAGTGCAACAAGATGCGGCATCCACATACTCTGCTTCTGCTGTAGATAAGGCAATAGAATTTTGCTTCTTGCTGAACCAAGATACTAACCGGGGTCCCATATAGAATGCACCACCACTAGTGATTTTCCGATCATCAACATTTCCAGCCCAATCTGCATCAGTGTAAGCATGAAGAGTAAGATTAGCATTCTTTGGATACCATAGTCCAAAGTCTTGAGTTCCTTGTAGATATTTGAATATTATTTTGACAGCCTGAAGGTGAGACTCTTTTGGATTAGCTTGGAATCGTCCAACAATCCCAACTGCATGCATAATGTCCGGTCTAGTCCCAGTGAGATAAAGTAGGCTTCCTATCATTGATTTGTATTCTGGTTGATTCACCGCGGGAGAATCATCATGAGAACTGAGATTACATCCGGTTATCATTGGTGTACTTACAGGTTTGCATTCTTCCATGCCATACTTCTTCATAATTTGCTTAAGATATTTTGCTTGTGATAAGAATATACCATCTGTAGATTGATGCACTTGCAAGCCAAGAAAGAATGTTAGTTCTCCAAGTAAGGACATTTCAAATTCTTTCTGCATGATAGAAGCAAATTTCTGACTCATAGATTCTTCATTACTCCCAAAAATAATATCATCAACATATACAACCACAATCAATAGTTTATCATTTTCAACTTTTGTGTATAAGTTGCTATCAACAGACCCCTTTGAAAATCCTTGTTGATGAAGATATTTGTCAAGACGATAATACCATGCCCTTGGAGCTTGTTTGAGACCATATAGAGCCTTTTTAAGTCTACAAACAATATTTTCATCATTTCCCAAAATGAATCCTTCCGGTTGTTCTATATACACTTCTTCTTCTAGATCACCATTGAGAAATGCACATTTAACATCCATTTGATAAACTTTGATTTTTTGAAAACTTGAAAAAGCAAGAAACATTCTTATGGCTTCAAGTCTAGCTACAGGTGGAAAAGTTTCTTCAAAGTCTATACCTTCTTGTTGAGTATACCCCTTGCAAACCAATCTAGCTTTGTTTCTTATAACATCCCCATTCTCATTTAACTTGTTCTTGAATATCCATTTAGTACCAATGACATTTTTTTATCATGTGGTCTTGGTACCAATTCCCAAGTGTGATTCTTTTCAATTTGATCAAGCTCTTCATTCATGGCTTGAATCCAACATTCATCTTTGCTAACTTGATTGACATTGTGGATTCATTCTGGATAGAAGTTGGATAGCTAGAAGATCACAAGAGTCCTCCTTGTTTGTACACACAGTTCCTTGTCTCTAAATTTTGCAGATGGACATTCGTTTGAACATATCTGGATGGAGCCTTTTCAGACAAATCATATTCGAGTTCTTCATTGGGTTCACTGTTTGTATCATTACTATTTGATGTAGAAGGATATATGTCATCATCATCGTCTTCAATTGTTGTTTGTTTTTCTTCTTTTGGAGCTGTTGGAGACTGATCAATAACAACATCTATACATTCAAAAATCTTCCGAAGTATTTTATTGTAACATTTATATGCCCTGCTCCTAGAGGAGTAACCAAGAAATATTCCTTCATCTGCTCTGGGTTCAAACTTGCCAAGTTTTTCATCATTATTTTTAGTGGCATTTTACTTAAACTCTAAAATGTGGAAGGAGGAATTATGAGTTCTTATGGAGTTTTGTCACTATTTACAAGACATGTGCCTTGTTGAGAATGTTTCTTTGTTATCTTCTTCTGACGAGGAAAATGTCGGTGTTCCAGAATCATCAAGCATAGCTCTAGCCATTTGTTGTATTGTTCTATTCATTCTTTCTACTACGACATTTTGTTGTGGGGTGTCTGCTACAGAGAACTGTCTTTTTATGCCATGTTTTTCACAAAATTCAAGGAATTCATATGATGTATATTCTCCTCCTCGATCATATCTAAGACACTTGATTTTTAGATCTAATTCATTTTCCACCAGTGCTTTGAAGATCTGAAATTTTTCAAATGCTTCATCTTTGTGTTTAATCAACCCAATCCAACACATCCTAGAGAAATCATCAATAAATAAGATATAGTATTCTTTCCCACGTGGTGACTTTTTCCTCATAGGTCCACATATGTCAATATGAATAAGTTCAAGAGGCTTACTTGATGATCCCTTCACAGCATTAAATTGTACTGGTCTACATACCGAATTGGCAAGATTTGCATATGATACTCTACGGTAGAGTAATATTGGGAAGACCACGAACGACTTTAAGTCCAGCCGGTTGTTGATTTGAGAGAAGCTCGAGGATGCCCCGGACTTCTGTGCAGCAGCCAATTTTCTGAAGATTTGCTCAGTAACTTGTAGATCTTGTCGGTTCTTGATACATACGGGTTGCTTGAGTTCTTTTCCCTTCCTCTGTGTTTTACCTGAATCTGAACCACATTACTGGTGCAGGGCCAACTTCGGTTCCTTGATCACACATTTGACTTACACTTAACAGGTTATGCCTTAATCCATCCACATACATGACATCATTAGCCTTCACCTTTTCTTTTAGAAACACGGACCCTTTTCCTTTAATTACAGCAGGAGTATCATTTCCAAATGTAGCTTTCTTTTCCTTTTCTAGAGCATTATATGCAAGAAGTTTGCTTTTGTCACCTGTCATGTGTCTTGAGCATCCACTATCAATGTACCATTGATTTTCTTCACCTTCTGCGAATAACGCTATCCCACAATTTTCAACCTATAATTCCTTCTTTTTCCATACCTTGGAACTTGAAGGAGAATGTTGTTTTGGCTGGACTTTGCTCCTGCATTCAGATTCTTCATGGCCAAAGTTATTGCAATAAGCACATTCAACTTCATTTTGAAGAGGAGAAAAGTTGTTATAGGTGTTCTTCTTTGTTCCAATATCAATCCTTTTCTTTCTTGCTTCTCTTGTCATGATGGTTTTATATGCAACACATTGAACAGCTTTATGACCAAAATTGTGACATGAGAAACATTGTCCATTGAAGTAGAAATTTCTGCGATCATGAAATCTTCTATTTGAATTTACCTGTTGGTTGTAGCTTATTTGAAAGATCTCCCTGTTAGTGTTCCTTGAATTGAGATGATCATGCTTTACCTGTAAAGATCCTTTGTTCCCTTCTTTGATGCATTTCGATAATAGCTTGACTATAGTACTTTATGTTATTGGTGTTGAAGCACGAGAGAGAAGATTCTATAAGTATATCAGGAACTTTGTCTTTATAAGAGAGGAGAACGTTGTACCTTGATAATCTCATCTAAGGTTTCAGATCCTTTAGCAAATCTAAGATTAAAAATCTTTACTTTCTCAATATCTTTTCTTAGACTTACTATTTCACATTCTAATTTCTCATTGTTTTTCTTAGCTTCTTCGTTGCACTTTGAATATGATTATTTTACTTTCTTCCAAACATATTTTGAGTTGATTGTTTTGATCAAGAAAATCATTGTCATCTAGAGCATCCATAAAAGCATCCTTGTCTTCTCTAGAATATTTTTCAAATGCCATGAGAAGTCTAAGATCTTGTTCACATTCTTCCTCACTATCGGATAACCCATCACTGTCTTCATTAGTATAGTAACTTTTCTTAGTGCTAGATCGGTTCTTATTCCTTCTTGCTACTTCTTTCCCTTTAGCAGATGTTTCTTTATAAGGACACTTTGTAGCATAATGACCAACTCTTCCACAATCAAAACATTTGAAAGGAAGCTTACCTTTGAATCTTCCGGTTCCTAGTTGGAGTCTTCTCACAAAGTTTGCCTCATCTTCTTCTGAGATATATCCTGATCCTTCTGGTTTTTGAACTTCTTTCCCTTTTGTAGAGGCTTTAAAAACAGTTTCTTTGACTTCAGATAATCCTCCTCTCCTCATTTCATATGCAGTCAATATGCCATGAAGTTGCACCACAGTAAGAGTTTGAAGATCCTGTTTTTCTTCAAGAGCAGAGACTTTTGATTCAAATTTTTCCGTTAGCGATCTTAAGATTTTCTCAACCAAAGTAGATTCCGTGAATGTTTCTCCCAGATTTCTCATACGATTTACAACATCATCAAGACGTAAAAAGAAACTAGCAATATTCTCATCACTATGCATTTTTAAATTTTCATATTCAATTCTGAGAGTTTGAAGTTTTTCACTTTTAACCTTTGCATCACCTTCATAACTTAGAATGATTTTGTCCCATATCTCATTTGTTGTATTCAGCTGCATAGCTTTGACAAATTCTGATTCAGTTAGACTTCCCGTTAGATCATTGACTGCCTTTGCATTTATTTCATAATTCTACTTTTCAGTCGGATCTGTTGGTATTGCAGCTGGATATTGATATCCTTGTTCAACAATGGCCCATACATCTGCTCCCATAGACTGAAGATAGGATCTCATCCTTATTTTCCAGAAGATTAAATTGCTTCCATTAAAGAGTGGAGGCTTGATAGATGCTGTTCCATCTTGATTGCTCATCTTGCTTGATCTTCCTTCTAGCGGCTAAGCTTTTTCAGAAGGACCCGCTCTGATACCAATTGTTGGGAAAAATACTGAGTGGGGGGGGGTGAATCAGTATTTAGTGTAGACAATAAAACTTTTATATTTCTTTCTTAAAAACCATACGCTACTTTCCTGAATCCAACCCGCGTATATACGCGGATATCCTTTACAGAACTCACGTATACACAGTGATCTAATTATGAATTTAGTTCTTGACTTAGATCATTGCATTACTCATTCATCAGATGTTCAAACAGCAGTGCAGTAAGAACAGAATAAACCATCACACAAAGCATCACACATGAACACCGGGATTTTTAGGTGGAAACCCAAGTCGGGAGAAAACCACCGCTGCAGTTGCTCAGCCTTCAATATTTTATTATAGAGAAAACATCTTACAACATATGTGCTGGTGCAGACTCCTTGTACCGGCACGCGAGCACCCACTGCTGCGGGAAGGCACAACCTTCTCGTTTACGAGCCTCTCCTGGAAGGGAGCTACTACCCCCTACTCTTATTTACCAGCTATCACTGGAAGGAAGCTACTACCCCTTGATATTAGCGAAGCTTCTACATACATCTTGGCTAACCCTCGGATCACTGAGACCACGTTTCATAGAATTTTCAAGCTGAATTGACGGCTCAACACAACCCTTCATATCAACAATACATACATGATGTGCCTTAGTGGTCAAAGTAAACATAAACAGAATATGATTACTTGAGACTTCAGAATAAATATGCAGAAACACATTCAACCTTGAAAAACCATTAGATCATATATCATATGTGCTTTTATGTAATCAGACCCACGTATATACGCACTTTTCATGAAGCGAAGCCGTGTATACATCTTGTGCATTTACCAAAATAACCCTAACTGTCCATACGCGCCTTTGTCTAAACAGATCCGCGTATACACGCGCTTTTCACGAAATGGACCTGCGTATAGATTTATAAAAGATAAACTTTTCACAACAGACCAGATCTATGAACTTACCCAAATTTCTTCAACTTCTTCAACAGATTTGCGCCAGGTCTTCATTACTTCTTTTCAGATCATCCAAGAGATTCACCATTTCAAGATCTAGAGATCTTGAACCTTCATCATGTTCATAGACGCAACATCGATTCAGATCTATCAATTAAGAGCAGAGTTCAACCATGCAGATATACTTTAGAGTGAAGTATTCATTAAAGCCCAAACATTTTCACTCTCTTTGCACAATGAATTTCTTCTCCTTATATAGATTTAGCCTTTTTCAATACCATGAGTCAAAACCACATTACTTCCGATGGTTTTCCTGGACGGGATCAAATAGACGATCCAGCGCTCAATACAATGGGATAATACCATGGTAATTCCCCTTGGTATTCTAATTTTGGAGTGCAAAAGACCATACACGACTTGGCACGTACTTTTCCGCGTACATACGCGACTTCCCTCTACTAAACTCGCGTATGCCTTGTGACATACACTTTTCATCATTTTTCTGGCCCATTCTGGAAATTCTTTCTTCTACTCCTTCTGTACTGATTGTAGATACATCAGATGTACATCATTCACAAGCTCATCAAGTCAAGAAAAACTTCATCAAGTAGGTTGCCATCATCTTCATCAAGTGGGTTGCCATCAAGGACAACACTCTGCTGCATCATATTTCCAACAAATATTATGGTACTCCTTGATCTGTTAGATAGCTAATGTTTATGATTATTATGTATTGGATTACGTTTTTTGTTGCCTCTTGATCATTCGCAGGCATTCATGTGCCATCAATAGCAAGGAGCGAGCCTAAAAGGTTCGTGGATCAAGGCCACCATCAACGAATTCAAGTATTGAGTTGGAAAAAAGGTACTTCTATCTCTTTTCTTTTCGCATTATGAATGTTAGTTAAGAAAGCTTTGAATTATAAAGTATCTCACGTTACTAGACCCACTCTAGGGCTAGAGAGATTGCCTCTGTCCGTAGAGGGGACTTATCTTGACAACGGGAGAGAAGCTACAAATACAACAACATATGTTCAAAACCAGGTTTCTCATCAAGCATTGGACAACAAGACTCCCAAAGAAGTATTCACAGGTGTGAAGCCTGACATTGGACATCTCATGATATTTGGTTGCCCCGTATATTTGCATGTGTCGAAGGACAAGAGGAACAAGTTGGAAGCCACCAGAAAGAAACTGGTACATTTATTGGTTATGTGAAAATTCTAAATAATCTATACTATACATATTTGGTCAAAGGAAGATCAAGTTTAACAAGGATGTTGTTAGGTCCCTATATTACTAGTATAGTCCCTTATTGTTGTTAGTGTAACCCCCTTATTGTTATTATTGTACCCTTGTAACCCCCATTTTATTATTATTGTGCCCTTAAATTATTATTGTTGGGTCGGCTAGGATTACATTGTGGCCCACTAGGGTTACATTATGGCCCCATGGACTCCTATATATAGAAAGGAGGTTTTGTAAATTGGATCATCCAAGAATTGTTCATTTATGTAATGTATTGGAGGTTGCCCCTAAAGGATATGTAGCTTGTTACAAAGTTATCCACTATTCTGTTTTTGAGTGGTTACACAACATTTGGTACTCCAGGCTTTGATTCTTTGAATTAACTGCTCAAACAAGTCATCGTGAATTTTCAGCGTAACTTTTTTCTCGAGTTCGGAAATGAAATTTTAAGTCTCGAAGCTGAAATCTTGAGGAAGATTGTCTAAAATTTTAGAGGCCAGGTTATGATATTTTCGAATGTAAGTGCTAGAGATTGAGATCATAGGATCTCTCAGAATTATTATGAAAAATTCACTATGCATTTTTTCTACGAAGGTTCAGAATCTGAAATTCGTATGGTGCGAAGCTAAAATCCTGAGGAAATTCATCAAAAAATTTCAGAGCTTGGTTCGCAATATTGTTGGAGATATGATCTGTGGAAGGTAGTGATTTTTCAGGCTCCTGAATTTCATCTCAAAGAGGTGATCGTGGGAAAAGTTCAATAACTCTCTCTCTGGGCATCGGATTGGAGTGCCGTAAAAGGTGGTCACAAGTACATGGAATGTAGTTTCTTGGATATCAATTTCAGAGACAAAGGACGAAACAGTGACACGTGGAAAGTCGTACAATTTTGCTCTACTGAACCAGTCTATAATTAGGTCATTGTGGGAGATTGGACACAACTTTGTCTTGGAGAATCCAAATCAGGTCAGACCTGTGGAATTCGAAACATAATTCAGAGGGCTACGTCGGTACCGAAATTAAGATATTGAAGTGCTGCAATCACAGAGACAATCCAATTTCAATATCGAGCTCCTCAAAAGCAAGAAAAAGGTGTGTATTTTTTTTTCCGAATTGCATAAGTCTTGTTTGAAGAATCAATTTGAATTGATTCCAAGAGCATATTGTAGAATAGATATCAGTATTGGGTTCTAAAAGATTCCCCGTAAAAATAATTCAACACCCATTAAGCCTTCAGAAGGGTCTACTATGACTCATGAAGATGAAGAATTGCAACATGATATATCAAAATTACAAGAGCAAGTGCAACAAATTTCACTCACCATAAAGAGCAACAAAATGAAATGGAAGTTTTGAAGAAAAGGAATGGAAGCTAAGTTGGATGGCATGGAAGCTGGCATGGAAGCTAAGATGGATGACATGAAAGACAACATGGAAAACAACATGAAAAACATGAAAAATGATCTAAAAGCAGACATCGAAGGTTTGACCAAGTTGATACAAGAAATGTTTCCTAATGGTGAAAAGATAGTAGAAGAACCTCATGATGAGAAAAAAATAAATGTTAATCGCGATTTCATAAACTCTAATGTTGGCGGGAAGAACCACCATATTCCAAAAATGGATATGAGGAAGTTTGATGGAAAGGATCCTGTAACATGGATACTACAGATGGAGCAATATTTTGATCTCCATAACATGCAAAACACACAAAAGGTACGCATTGCAACTTTACATTTAGAACAAAATACATTTTGTATGGTATCGATGGCTTTGCTCCCATAAAAAAATTGTCACTTGGTCAATTTTTACGGAGGAAATGATAGCACATTATGAGGATACAAAGAGCAACACCTTCTTTAGCCAATTGATAAATCTCAAACAAAAGGGTTTAGTGGGGCAGCACTTTGAGGACTTCCAAAAATTGAATATAAGGGTAACTGATATTCCAGAGGAACACAGGATTGATCTCTTCATAGGCACTCTAAAGGATAACATCCAACATGAAGTTCGTGTTTTGGAACCTGATTCATTGGAGAAGGCATTCAGGTTGGCGAGAAAAGTTGAATGTAAAATTATGGCGACAAGGAAGCCTACCACTCAATTCTATAAAGAAGGAAGTGTTGCTACGCCTAGATTTCCACAACCTACAAGGTTGACACCACAACAATTGGAAGAAAAAAGAGCAAAAGGGCTTTGCTACGGTTGTGATAGAAAATACACTAAAGGTCATAAGTGTGCTGAGAAGAAATTATTTTACATAGATTGTGAAGAGGAAGAAGAAAATGAACAAGAAGAGGATATACACCAGGAACCAAACCTAGAAGAGGAAGAAATGAATCCGACCATATCGTGTAATGCACTGGAAGGAATTACCACTCCTCAAACTCTCAAGATACAAGGACAAATCAAGAAGAAAAAGGTAATAGTGTTGATTGATTCAGGTAGCACCCATAATTTTATCCATTGTAAGGTAGCCAAGGAATTAAATTGTTTCCTATACCCAGCACCAGAATGTCAAGTGATGGTTGCAAATGGAGGAACTATAAATTGCTCCAGAAAATGCCATAATATCAAGCTAACCATGGGGGAATATGTATTGACTAGTCCAATGCTTTCCATTCCTATGGGAGGTGCTGATGTTGTACTAGAAGTACAATGGTTACAATCTTTGGGGACGGTAGCTTTTAATTTTCAAGAACTTTTCTTGAAATTTTTTTCAGAAGGAAAGGAAGTCGAATTACGGGGTATTGAAGGGAAGCCGGGAAGGATAATAAGCTCTAATGTCATGACAAAGCTTCTAAAGAAAGAACAACGAGGCGTAATGTTGTGTAACCAGCTCCAAAAGGAGAAGAAAAGAGATATAAACGCCTTATAAATGAGCCACTTTGAGGGGGAAACCTCCAATACATTACATAAATGAAAAATTCTTGGATAATCCAATTTACAAAACCTCCTTTCAATATATAGGAGTCCATGGGGCCATAATGTAATCCTGGTGGGCCACAATGTAATCCTAACCGACCTAACAATAATAATTTAAGGGCACAATAATAATAGGAGTTGAAAATTCTGATAATAAAAATAAAGGTTCACTATAATAATAAGGGACTATACTAGTGATATAGGGCCTAACATGTAGTGCACAATTATGCTCACTAGAAGTTCCGACATCAAAATCATCTATTTCTGCAGATCTCAACAAGTCTTGGACAATCATTCCAAGGTGTTTGAAACTCCCAAAGGACTCCCACCTATTCGTGATCATGATCATGCTATTCATTTGATTCCAGGAAGTGTTCCTCCAAACCTCAGGCCTTATAGATATCCTTACTTCCAAAAGAGCGAAATTGAACGTATGATTGCAGAAATGTTAGAGGCGGGTATAATTCAACCTAGTCAAAGTTCTTTCTCTGCTCCTGTAGTATTGGTACACAAGAAGGATGGATCATGGCGCATGTGTCCGGATTATAGGGAGCTCAATAAGCTCACCATTAAAGATAAATTTCCCATTCTGTGATTGATGAATTATTGGATGAATTACATGGAGCAATTTATTTTACCAAGTTGGATCTTCGTTCAGGATATCATCAAATTAGAATGAAGACTGAAGATATTCCAAAAACAGCATTTCGAACTCATGAGGGTCATTATGAATTTTGGTCATGCCTTTTGGCCTTACCAATGCACCTTCTACATTTCAAGGGTTGATGAATTCCATTTTCAAACCCTTCCTTAGAAAATTTGTGCTAGTATTTTGATGATATACTAATCTACAACAAGTCTTGGAAGGATCATGTTGAACATGTTGACAGGGTGCTCAAACTATTGCAGGAGAAACAATTATATGCAAAAAAATCCAAATGTTTCTTTGGAGTACAAGAGGTGGAATATCTGGGTCATATTGTATCTCACGAGGGTATTAAAGTAGACCCTAACAAAATTAAAGCCATTAAGGAATGGAAAGTCCCCACAACCATAAAGAAGTTGCGAGGATTTCTCGGGTTAGCAGGGTATTATCGCAAGTTTGTTAAGAATTATGGGAGAATAGCAGCACCTCTAACAACATTATTGAAGAAAGATGCATTTTCATGGACTCCTGAAGCAACCAAGGCCTTTGAACGTCTTAAAGAGGCAATGTGCCTAGCACCGGTCTTAGCTACACCAGACTTCACAAAAACCTTTATTGTGGAATGTGATGCCTCAGGAAATGGAATTGGTGCAGTTTTAATGCAGGAAGGAAGACCCATTGCTTTTGAAAGTCGTCCAATCAAAGGAAAGTATTTAGAGAAACCTATTTATGAGAAGGAAATGTTAGCAATACTGCATGCACTAAAGAAATGGCGAACTTACCTAATGGGAAGACACTTCAAGGTAAAAAGTGATCATGATAGTCTTAAACACTTTTTGGAACAAAGACTATCTTCAGAAGAGCAGCAAAAATGGGTCACAAAGATGTTGGGTTATGACTTTGAAATAATCTACAAAAAAGGAAAGCATAATGTTGTTGCAGATGCACTCTCAAGAAAGAATGAAGAGGTGGAAGCATTGCTTTGTGCCATTTCTATTATCCAACCAGATTGGATAACAGAAGCAAGAGATGAATGGAAGAAGGAAAAAGATGTATGGACACTCATTCAAAAGTTGCAGCAAGATCCTAGTACATCTGATACATTTAGTTGGAAAAATGATTCCTTATGGTACAAAGATCGCTTATATCTTTGTTAGAATTCCCAACTAAAACAAAAGATTCTTCTGGAATTGCACACTTCTCCTTTAGGAGGACACTCAGGATTTTTAAAAACTTACCACAGGGTGAAGAAAGAATTTTTTTGGGATGGCCTTAAATCTGATATTCGAAAGTTTGTGGCTGAATGTTTGGTTTGCCAGCAGAATAAAGTGGAAACAATTAAGACCCCAGGACTTCTACAACCTTTATCCATTCCAAGTCAACGTTGGGAGGAGATTTCAATGGATTTTATCACGGGTTTACCTAAGTCCGAAGGAAAGAGTGTCATCATGGTGGTAGTTGATAGACTTACCAAGTATGCACACTTTTGTGCATTATCTCATCCATTTAAAGCAAGTGCAGTTGCTACTACATTTATGGACAGAATTCAAAAGCTACATGGAAGCCCAAGGGTTATTGTGAGCGACAGAGATCCCATTTTTACTGTAAATTTTTGGACGGAGTTATTTTCTTGTTTGGGTACTCAATTAGCTCATAGCTCATCTTATCATCCTCAATCTGATGGTCAAACTGAGATAGTAAATAAATTTTTTGAAGGATATCTTCGTTGTTTTGTATCTGATAAACAAACACAATGGGTCAAGTGGTTACCTCTCGCTGAATGGTGGTATAACACTTCCTTCCATACTGCAGCAAAATGACCCCATTTATGGCACTTTATGGATATCATCCACCATCCATCACATCATCTTTAAAGGAAAATTCGAAGGTTCAAGCAGTGGAAGATCACATCGAGCATCAACAAGAAGTTCTCCAACTCTTAAAGGATAACCTTAATTTGGCACAAAATCGAATGAAACAACGGGCAGATCAACATCGCAGCGAGAGAAGTTTTGATGTAGGAGATTGGGTATTTTTACGGCTACAACCATATAAACAAATGTCCCTCAAGCAAGCTAAGAAGGATAATAAATTATCGCCAAAGTACTATGGTCCTTACAAGGTGTTGCAAAAGATTGGTACTATGGCATACAAATTGGAGCTTCCTGCTTCTTTGCGAGTACATCCAATTTTCCATGTTTCATGCTTAAAGAAGGTTATAGGTGAAAATCTTCCAGTTCAAACAATATTGCCAGAACTTGATGAGGAAGGAAAAATCATATTGGAACCAGAAGCGGTCATGGAAACAAGAACTCGACAACTACGGAATCGATCAATTTCAGAGCATCTCATCAAGTGGAAGAACTTACCCACTGAAGATTCTACATGGGAGGATGAGAATTTTATACAGAAGCACCCAGAGCTACTCAAGCGTTGAGGACAACACTTTTTTCAAGGAGAGGGGCATGTTAGGTCCCTATATTACTAGTATAGTCCCTTATTGTTGTTAGTGTAACCCCCTTATTGTTATTATTGTACCCTTGTAACCCCCATATTGTTATTATTGTGCCCTTAAATTATTATTGTTAGGTCGGCTAGGTTACATTGTGGCCCAATAGGATTACATTATGGCCCCATGGACTCCTATATATAGAAAGGAGGTTTTGTAAATTGTATCATCCAAGAATTGTTCATTTATGTAATGTATTGGAGGTTGCCCCCTCGAAGTGGCTTATTTCTAAGGCGTTGATATCTCTTTTCTTCTATTTTTGGAGCTGGTTACACAACAGATGTGAATTTTGATGAAGATGCTTCCCTTGGAAAAATAAGGGACCTTCCTCCACCTCCTCCTACTAAGAAGAAATATGATGATATGAACATATTAGAAGGTCCTTCTGCGCTGGAATCTGAAAAGGACATTGTTGATGATCCCATGGAACCTATGGACCCCTTGTATCCTCCTCCAAGTGATTCCCTTGTCGGGAAGAGACCATTATGGCTTCGTGATACTTTACAAGATGTTGAGAGATATGTTCCTGCCAAAAGGACCTTTAGATAAAGTAAGAAGCCATGTCGATATCAAGGATACATTGTAGCTATGAGAACTATGATCCGGGATGAGCCTTTTACCTTTGAAGAAGTTGTGAAAGAAATTTTTTGGAAGGATGCCATGGCCAAAGAATATGAATCGATTATAAAGGATGATGTATGGGAAGTTATGTCGAGGCCTAAGGGAAATTCTATCGTAACTTTAAAATAGCTATATAAGATCAAGCATGAAGTTGATGGAAGCATTAATATGTACAAAATAAGGTTTTTGTCTTGAGGTTTCCCCCAGAAAGAGGGAGAAGACTATGAAGATATATTTTCTCTCGTTTCCCGCTACACTACTATTAGATCGATTGTTTCCCTTGTTGTTAGTCAGGTATGTACTCTTAACCAAATGGATCTAAATATGGCATTTCTTCATGGCATACTATAGGAAGAAGTATATGTTGAGAAACATAAGGGATTTGAAGTGAAGGATAGGAAGAATCATGTTTGCAGGTTGAAGAAAGCATTATATGGTTTGAAGCAAGCCCACAAATCTTGGTATGCCTTTATTGACAGTTAACCAGTGTAGCTTGGATTCACAAGAAGCAGTGATGATCTGAACCTCTACTTCAAAGTGGTCTAAGGTATGCTTTCGATTTTAGTTTTATATGTTGACGATCTATTCTTGATAGGTAGTGAGCCCTTGGTGCTAAGATGGATTTGGCCTCCGAGTTTGACATGAAGGATCTTGGTATTATGCATTACTTCCTGGGATTAAAGGTTTGGCAAAGAACTGAAGAGTTTTTTTCCTTTATTAATAAAAATATGTCATGAAGCTATTGGAAATATTCAGGATGACAGAATGAAAATCCTTGACCACCCAATGGAGATAAATTTCAATAAGTTATGTGGATCCATGGTTGGACCAGACTTGGCAGACCCTTCCGAGTACTGACAATTGATTGGGGCATTAATGTTCCTTATGGACACTCGTCTGAACATATGCTTTGCAATGAACGCTTTGAGTCAATTCATGACTAATCCCCTCCATGCACATCGTGTTGTTGCCAAACACTTATAAATTTGCATGGGACGATTAAACTTGGTATGATATATACTACCGTAGATGTATGACTTCATGGTTAGACTGATGTTGACTGGGTTGGAAATTTTATTGATAAGAAAAGCACATCAAGGTGTTACTTTAGTTTGGGTTCTGCGATGATATCTTGGATGAGCTAGAAACAAAATTTTGTGGCTTTAAGCATGACTGCGGAAAAATACATTGCTACTAGCATGGATAGCTATGAGGTAGTTTGGTCGATAAAGCTCTTTGGAGAGATATTTGAGCAGGTTATGGATACGATAGTCATATATTGCGATAACAAGAGTGGGATTTGATTGGGAGAGTATCATGTATTTCATGACAAGTCTAAGCATATTGATATCAACTATCACCACATTCGAAACATGGTGTAGAGAGGATTTGTGAGACTCCATCACATTTATATTGATGAGAAGATAACATATATACTTACCAAATATTTTTTGAAAGGGAAGTTCTAGGTCTTTAGAGAGCAGCTTGGACTGATGGATGTGACCCTCCCGGGTAAGGGTCCTATCTGATCGAGGACATTGAGCTATGATCTTCTCCCTGTATGAGCTCCTAGGGTGAGGAATTGAGCCTTCAAGCTCTTGGTGTTGAGGGAACTATGGATAGTATTGACAGAGTATACCCAAATTGACATCTAGTTTCCCACCCATCTGACCAATGGGTGTCGACTGCTTGAGTTAGGCATGTGAAAATTTCTGAATGTTACACTTATGCAGAAATCTACTGTTAGATCTGGTTATGCTCCTCCTACTTAATTAAGTTATTAAGATGAAAATTCAGATTAATATCGAAGAAAAACACATAACATACTTTCACCAATTCAGATATAGAAAAAGTACATGCACACATAAACAAAGTGACACAGTGATTTTCTAGACAAATAGTCCTCGGAAAAACCCAATGCGGGAAAACCGGTTTGCTGGCTACTGGAGGGTTTTATTATTAAGAGTTTTCTGAATATAGAAAATCTGGGTTCCAGATCTAGAAAAACCGACAGAGATAAAATAGATCTGCAACTCATTGGCTATTCTGAAGCCAAAATAATGACTGATCCACACCCTCAAACGAGATTTACAGAACTCAGCCAAAATTAGGCCCTAGAAACTCTAGCGCTAGCCTGGAAAGGGCTGCGTTACCCCAGACTAGGTGACACAGTCCTTACGCTGCTCCTTAGGGTCTCTGCGTAACCCCTGAGGGTTTCTAGCTGAATCACGCTGCCCTGGGAGGGACTGTGCAACACCTGCGTAGCTGAAGCTGTCTCTGCGCTGCGCAGCTGCTGCCCTCTCTACCACTACTTCTCTTGCTTCTTTGTGCTGCCTCTCTACGATGATCTCTATCTCTTGTTGATTCTAGACATTGGGATCAGATCATCCCCTTTGACTAAACTCCCCTCTCTGCAGCTGAAACACTTCTAAGAATTCTTAGCAAACCTGCCCTATAATCTCAGCTTAGCTTCAGTGCTCTGCCTCTGTGTATCTTTACAAATGATCCCAAGCCTTTCCTTTATACTTTTCTCATTGGGAAACCAATGGCCATGATCAGATCTTGAATCAATGGCTAAGATTAAAATAAATCTTGATCCGTGTGACTTAAGACAATTTCATCACATTTTTAATTTAATTAACTTTAATTTTTTCATTTTCCTAAGTTTAGACTTAGGAAATACATTAAAATAATTAATTAATTAAATATCTCCTAAACCAGATGAAATTTCTGAAATCCCTTTCTGGGTCTTGTAGATCAAGTGTACTCTAGTCCCTCCACAAAATTTGGGAGTTAGAGCACAACTTATGCTACCCCAAATACACAAAATCTCAACAAGGCACGATTCTTACCATATATGGTAAGTGGTATCCCACTCGAGCTAAAGATGCAGGTGTTCTACCACTGAATATTAAGGGTCAAGTTGGGAAGATCAATAAAAAATAGGATAGGTGTGATCCTTACCATTTACGGTAAGTGGTATCCCGCCTATTGTCACCATGTAATGGGATAAGTGTGATCCTTACCTCATAAGGTAAGTGTCATCCCTCCTATTGTATGTGGATTCTGGGTGGTAGCAGAGGCTCCTCGATGATGACGATTCTAGGTGGTAGTAGAGGCTTCCCGATGATGATGATTCTGGGTGGTAGAAAAGGCTCCCCAATGGAAAGAGGGTGGTATCTTGAGCTAACCTATGATGTCAAATTCTTCTTCTTTTAGATTCAGGATTGTTCAATAGAGATGAGCATAGATGAGCTAAGACGAGGAAAGATGAGTAGACACAACATTTAATTTCATGATGACGAGATATTTGGGATGGGACATATGTTGCAATTAATAATTTCTCCCTAACTAAGAGGGAGTGTTAATTTGGCATCTCAGGGACAAATTTCCTCCTTTGGACAATCTTCCTCATCCAAAAGACCCTTCCTAGCCTTTGGAAGAATTTGATTTGGTTAAGGAAAGATGTATTTTTAAGGAGGAAACCCAAATGCGCACAAAAGTACAGGTCAACTTTAAGAGAAATTGAATACCCTTGGAAGCATATAAATACAAGATAAGTTAACTCATTTGGATATCATCATCAAGCATCTTATTCTCTCTTTTATTTGGATTGGTTCGTACAGAAATTAAATTGGTTCATACAAGTCTAAAATTGCATGGTTCGAGCTCACATGTGCGAAAAGAGGATATTATTATAGAGTTGCAGGGTTGATTCATGGAAATCTCAGCTGCAGTCGCTCGCTTGATAGGGTATTCCTTGTGGCTGGAGAGCTCCAACCACACTCACTATCATTGGGTCCATGTGGCTGTGATCTTGACCTAAATTATGTTGATCATTGACCGCAAACTTCAAAGATTTTGACTTTCATCATATTTTTCTATAGGGCTCATCTATTGGATATTATTTGGTTGGCTTTGACATTGAATTTGACTCTTGATTGGTGAATTGGAACATTGTACTCTCTTTGTTAAACATTTTATGACAATTTAATAAGAAGAAGAATTTGAAACGGTTTTCCCCATTGTGGGATTTTCCCTTGTCTTTGACCAAATCCTTGTGTCTCTCATTGCTCTTGATTATCTTCTATTGTCTGTTGCATTTTATTGTTCTATTTACAAATGCTATTGATCATTAGAAGATTAAATTGTGTTGGAATATTGCTAATTAAAGAAAAAAATTAGGCCAAAGTTATTGTAACAACATAGAACAATGGAAAATTAATAGTCTCCATATTAGTACCATATAGTCACCCACAACATACACTCTATCTAAGAATTCTTTGGAGCCATCTCAGTTTTACTCTACAGCCAATCAAAAATACCACCTCACTTTTTTTTACGAGAAAACAATAAATAAGTATAAAATGTACTTGTTGAAAATCAACATGTCAAAAACATACACACTGATATTATAGCAATCAAAACATTTATTTAAACTAATTTATATAAATATAAACCAAAAATTAATTAATAGATATATACTCATTAATATTTTTATTTGATTTTAAATAAAATAAAATAAACAATATCACTTAAAACTTTCTTTACATAAATAAATAATTTGTAATTTCAGCACTAACCCACACATGATATCTATTATAATATTCATTAATTATTAAAAATATCAATCTCATCTCCATTGGAAAAAGAAAATTATTTTACTAAATCTTAAAAAAAATATCTTAAAATATAAAAGAATAAATATATAATAAAATGAATATCAACCTACCACAACAAAATAATCTACACCAAAAGATTGAAACTAACCTTCTGGACGTGCATGATCGAAGAGATTCTAATTTTATCATTTCTGATTCATATATAATGAATTGATACTACATTGACCTCTTCAAAACCATGCATCTTTCAAATTTTCTTAAATAGCAAGCCTAGGGTAAATAGCAAGCCATTTTGATTCAATTGGAAGCGCGGAACCGCCTTTGGAAGAACGAAACCGCCTTTCCCACGCTAGCTCTTTGAGAAATCAATTTCCCATAATCTTGAACCGCCTTCTTGAAATCAAAATTCAAGAATCTTGATGGTCGAGGATTCTTAAAACATGACCGTTGTCTGCAGAGAAAAGATGGCATGGCTTTTTCTATATATATAATGATACAGTGCAGTTAACGTTTATCTCCTCTGTTTTTCTTTGATCTCCTCTCTGTGGTGCGTTATGATTTAATATGTGGAGCGCTGCATTTTTTCTGTCTCTGTGTGTTGTGATATGTCGGTGATTTTTAATGTCTGTGTTGCCTTTGTTGTGACATTTTTTTTTTATTTTTTTATGTTTGTGCTGCTTGTGTGGGTGTTATTGTTGTTTTTACATGTGGTCTCCGGGGCAGAACAGAGAGGAGAAGTTTCCTGAAACAGAGGAGTTCGGTGAAACAGAGGATTACTCAATCTCCATTCCTCTTTTGAATGGATAGATGAGGTGTGGGAGATCTGCACTTTCATTTATTCGTATTAATAGTTAGTCTTTAAGTTTTCTGGGTTTGATTTCTACAATTCATTTGTTATTTGCATATGTTTCTGCACTAATAGTTCTCTGTTTTTAATTTCTTGAATCCAGCTCAAAGAGCAGAGCACCTAGGGTGCAAAGCGCTGAGTGAATAAGACTAGAGAGCCAGATTTTCAAGGTACTATGGTTTTTGTCGATTTGATTTCTTTGGGAACAACAATTGATTTATTTGTGAACAAAATTCACTAATTAAAATTGCTAAGGTGCTTTGTTCATTTCTTGCTTTCAGCGAATTTGCTGAGTACACAATATGGAGAACGTCGTGTGCAAAGGATCCGGTGAGCACTGTTGCTCTAAGCAATATCTTTCTCAGGTACCTTCCGAAGACTTCTTTGTTTTTAATTTCTTGATTCCAGCTCAAAAAGCAGAGCACTTAGGATGCAAAGCGCTGAGTGAATAAGACTACAGAGCCTGATCTTTCTCAGGTACCTTCCGGAGATTGCAGTTATCCATTTGCCTATTAGATTTAGAATTTTTGTTCTCTGAACAAACAATAAGGTGGCTTAGATGTTTTGAAATTCAAGAAACCCGGGTATCCACGTTCCCAAATAAAATAAAATCCATATCTATTTATCTAGGTGGGAGCCCGAGAAACGCTTGGAAATTCTTTCTTGTTGTAGACTTAGTCTCGCTACTCATAAGATCGTTTGGGTTATTTGGGAATCTGAATTATAATCGTGCAACGTCCCCAGGTTTTGTCTCTAGTAAATTATGGACTCCGATTCACTGCATGCTGGGAATCGAAGACTTGTCAGAATCTGAAATTGTTTAGTATATTTCATCATGCCTCTAGATGTAATTTGAAGAAGGATATCAATTTTCGTTTTCTTTTAATGGAATCTTTTATTTATGTATTTAAAGAAGTATCTGAATTTCAGTTTCTTTTAATGGAATCAATATATTTATGTGAGGGTTTATGGGTATGGGTAGATATGATGATTTTAGACATTTATTCAGTCAAAGCGTTGGTTTCTTAACCATTGATCTTTGGTTTTGTTAACTTTTTCAGATCTCTATACATTTATTATGTACACTTATATAGTAGAAATTATTGTTTCTTTTAATTGACTACGACACATCTATATACAATTCTCTGATTAGATTTTTTCTTAGTGTTATATTTACTGTTATTGAACTTTAGGTTTGTCCTAAAACTTTGTAGGTGGTAGGTTTAAAAAACGTATATGGAGTTCAGTTTTTTGTCTGTCCATTAAGCTTGTGTTTGTTGGACATTTTTGTATGTCGAAGAGGTGGTTGCTTAAGATTAAATTTACAATCAATTATCTCTAGTTTTGTTTCCTTTCCCAAATCCTTGTTCATTTATGCAGTGGAGATTTATGTTTCTCCTATTTGAATAGCTCAAACCTCTATAAAGAGCTGTGTAAGAGCATTTGCCCTGAGTGTTAGTGAACTTCAATTTCAGGGCTGCCATTAGACTTGCTAGGTAATAGGATTCTGCCATTATATAAAGAAAAAATGTGTATCTGAGTTTGTGGTCGGTCCATCTTCGACTCTAAGTTCATATCTTTGTTTTATAAAAGATGGGCGGTGTGCTGAGTCCAGGATTAATAGATAAGTTTGAATAAATAAATAAAAATTTACACATTTAGATTGGTTTAAAATAAACTAAGCTTAATAAAATATATGAATTTATGGATTGTCGTCTATTGATTTGGAAGGTAGGGTCGTACTCTAGTGAGTGTCGATAAACATGGCACATTACAAAGTATGAAAATCTACTCGCTTTGTTGGATGGTAAGAAGGTCTATTTCACTAGCGATGAAAATCAAACCCACAACCAATGTTAAATGCTACAAGGTCTATCGGCTTTGTGTTGTCACTAAAACATAGTCGTTTTATCTGTTGTGGACTGTGGGGCCAAGTCACCACTTACATCTTTTTTCTATAGGAAAATATGCCTTTACTCCCTATCCCAAGTGGGATGGTGGTGGATCCATGTAACACAAATATCAATTAACTATCTGACGTGGATACTTGGGCCTGGTCACCAACTACACTTGTTCAAAGCCTTTTTTTTCATTGAGGAAAATATGCCTTTACTCCCAATCCCACTTGGATAGTGGATCCACCTGACACAGATATCAATTAAGGCATTGAGATATAATTATGAATTCAATGTGGCCACATGTTTATTGTGATCAATACTTGTAATAATTAAATAATTTTACCATTTACCTAAAAATTTATGAATTTATTATTACCAATAAACAAAAGCCAAATGACTACTTATAATAAAATGTTGTTAAATTATTAGTAATAGTAATTTAATAACAATATATTATTTAATAATAATAATAATATAGTATTACTAATTGCATGTGGTTGATATACCATAATTATTTAATATTAATAATAATATAATATTACTAATTGCATGTGGTTGATATCTCTCTATAGACCAACATTTAAGGTTAAAATAGGTACACCTATAGGATAATTAATAATTTCTTATTTATTTATTTATTTTTCACTGGAGAATAAAGGTAGGTCTATCCGAAGGGACCAAAGCCCTTGCCTAAACTAATCCATCTAAGGTGTTGGGGAAAATTGAACTCTCACATCCCAATAATAAGGTGCTTTAGCAATAGAACCTCCACAAATTAAACTAACTATTATTATTATTATTAATCAATGCTTTGATATGAAATTTTCCAAAAAAATAGAATCATAAATTTGATGTGGCCAAGTGTTCACTTGGCTCCAATATTTGTAATATTAATCAATTCATTATTATAAATAAACCAAATGCAAATAAATATATACAATGTAATATATATGAAATTTACTGATTTAATTTAATTACTAAAATTTATTGAAATGTATATATTTTATTGTTTTTATAAATTTGAAATATACTATTTTATGATTTATAAATTTGAATTTATTATATTTTAAAAAATAAATATTTTTTTAATTATTAAACTCATTCAAATTAATTATATATATATGAAATTGATTTAATTAATTATTATTAATATTATGTAATTAAATAAATAAATAAATATATTTTAACTGAAATTAAAAAATAAAAAATAATTTTAAATAATACAAAATATTAAATAATTATGGATTTTTTTATATAATTATTAAGTTTAGTATCCTCTTTTAATATTGACAGATTTATAAATTTATGTTATATCATAACTACATTTTTCAATGCTACTCATAATCAACCATAAATTAGTGATACCAATTAATTCTAAGTTAAAAGTTTTATAATCCTAACTTAATATTTCATCCATGTACATAGTAAATAGTATTTAACACTGAATTGAATGGGTGAGTTTTAAAACTGTACCTTGACTCACGTACCATAAAATGCTAGTTCAAGCGACTTCATGCCTTTGAAATAGATTATTAACTTGCAAAATAGTAGCGAGTTCTGTAAGTTGGAGTTGTTTCCTGCTCAGCCTGTATAGACATGAGAGAGGTATATTAAAGTGGGATTGCATATTATTTATATTGCTACCTCATGTGATAATATTTGGTATTGTTTATAGTCATGGTTCGTGCTCTAAAAAGCTAATGGAACTCTGATACCCTCAACGATAGATTTTTTTTAGCAGTTAGTATTCACGATTCCCCACCTTTCTCTGTCATTTGTATAGATGGGGGTTGTCTTTTAGAACTATGCCTTGACTTCTGGTCCCATAAAGTCCTCGTTTCGTTGTCTCAACAGGAAAAAGGACTAGGCGGATGAAGTAGTCTTGAAGTACTAAGGTGACCCGACTTTTTATTCCTATTCTGGCAGAGCAATGTGGCTTAAATTAATCGAATTGAAGACTTCAATTTCTGGGTGCCGACGGGCTAAGGCTAAGCTTATACATGCATGGGAAATGCTAAGATAAATGGATCCGAGATCACCGTGAATAGATGGTTCTTCAACACCAATGAAAGAGAAGCAGGGATTAAGCATTCGTCTACAGCATCCAGTTCCAGGGTTCCAGGTAGCCTTATCATAATATCCTTGCTCTCCTTTTCTTGAGCAACTGAATTCGTACCTTCGAAATAGATTATTAACATACTAAATACTAGTGATATTATACTATGTAGTTCCGTATTCAATGATCATAGTTATAGGTTAGAAGAGTAATGGTTGTTTCTTAGGATGTGACGTACCTTATTTCCATAATCTATTTAAGGTGATATACCCTTTGCCTAAATTGTGCCAGTTCCAGTCTTAGGTTCACTGACAGAGTCTTATGGAATAAAGGGAATCGATGGGACTAGAGCTTCACATGGGGCGGAGCTTAACAGACTAGTGATAGTAAGATACCCTTCTTGTAGCAAATGTAAACATGTCATAGGTAACAATACCATTCTTTGACCGGTAGCAAGTTGAACCTAATTAAATAGAGTGATAAAGCTATTGTAGAGCTTTCTCCATATTACAGAGAAGAGGAGTTTCTAAATAGCTAGGATAGTGTAACCAATTCAGTATGAGCGTCAATAAGAGTAAATAAAAATGGTAAATATACTTCATTCGTACTAGTAGATATCAATATATAAATACCACTATTAGTATGGTCTATAACTGTAACCCTTACCTACTGCACTCATTCAAGCTCTTGATACATAGTAAGAGCTTACACTTGCTGCTTGCTCATTGATTATGTAATATTCCAAATTGAAATTTACAGCTAATAACATATACATGAACTAGGCTTTAGCAAATAAAATCACAAATGCGCATGCACCATAAAAAACACCAAGAAATTGGGCAAATAAGCTGAGCCATTTTATTAAATTATGAATTGTGGGGAGTACATATAGCAAGGAACAAGTGCACCTAGGTTTGCATGAGCAAGCCGAAGCAAACCTAGGTGGAAGAGATGACCCCAAGAGCTAGGAAAATTTGACCCAATATCCTTCTATGCAGACCTAGAAATTAGCAACCGCTGCTACACTGGAAATGCTGAGAATGACTCTCTGTGGTGCCCGGAATTGCCTGAAAATGCAGCTGTAGCTTCTCCCAAAAATACTCAACCAAATCTAGAAAGGAATCTTCCCCAAACCAACCACCTGGAAAACCCACAAAATGGTGCAAATTACCAGCTGAGTAGTAAAACGCACTGCTGAAAAAAAGGGGATTTATGGCTTGAATACTACCCAAAAAATTCCGCAAATTTAATTGGGACCTCTCATCCAAATACCCATAAAAACCCAGAAAAAGTTTGGTCTAGTTCCAACCTCCCAAAATCACCTTCCACTGGCTGGAAAATTCGTCCTACAAGAAAACAACCTCTGCAACCCCTCCAAAATGCTGAGAAAATTCCCCCAACAAGCCTTCTTACACCTCCTAGCGAGCCAACCCCAAAATCCCTCAGCCAAGTCTCCCACACAATCAAGGTCGCAAAGGATTGCGCAAGCCCAGGAAGAATAATTCGACCTGAGCAATAAACACTCCTTCAGCCCACAAATCCACAAAAGGTTTGTTGCAAATTTGCGCAAGGATTGGACCTGCAAACCCAGAACTAGCTCAATCGGAATACCTCTCTACAGGAGCACGTGGCCCCTTTTTCTGTGCCCAGATTGCTCCACAGAGCAGCTCGAATCTCCAACAATCTGCCCCTGAAAGCCTCCAAGGAATCATGGCAATGCTCCCCTAGGGTGACACTCAAGGTCCACCGAAAAAGGAGTGAGATTTCTCCTTTGAAATCTCTGGTGTTGAACAACACTTTGTGACCCAACTAAACAACTTGAGCAACAATGGTGTAATTGTCAAATTAGCAAAAAGCTCCCCAAGTGAGTGCTCCATCTTCCATTTATAATTTCTGCCCCATTCTCTTGCCTTGTGGGCTCCACTCATCGAATTTCCTTTTCCCTCCTTCTCTCTCCAATTCGATGTTATATCCCCAAATGGGAAAATGACAGTAATACAAGCAATAGTAGACTAAAACTACAACAAAATAAATTACTCCATCAATACATGAGAAATTGAAACCAAAAGATGAGCTGAGCCATTTTATTAATGTTGGGAACTGAGTACAAAAGAGGTGCTGGAATAGGTGCATTTGGGCCTACTCAAGGCAGACTGGAATACTTCTCAACCCAAGCGGAAATGACTCTCTGCAACTGGCTCTACGTGGCTCTGGTGCTGCGCTGCTCTGCCCAGAAATGCTACTGCTGGCTGACTTCAGACTGCTGGTTTGGCCACTTCCACTGCTCAGAAAATTCCGGGCTTTTAACCCCGGACTCTACTCACAAAACCCACAAAAACGCACGAAGGAATTGGCCAAATTTTGACCCCGGAATTTCGGCCCTATTTTCCCCTAGATCCACTAGTTGCTGGCTGAGTTAGGATCTTTGTTTGACACCTCAAACCTGCCCAAAAAATTCTTCCAAATGAATCTTGGCTTCTACTCAATAAACCCAGAAAACCCCAAAAGGGTTTGTCCTAGTTTTGACCTCGAAAATTGGCCCTCTTGGGCTTGGCTCACACAACTGCTGGGAAATTTGACTCCTGGCTGGAATTGCTGGTAGATGTCTCAAAAATGCTGCCAAAATCCCTGGTAGGAGGTGGCTAGCCTCCCCTCCAAGTCCTCTGGTTGAACTCCTCTTCTCTCCCACACTCCCGACACTTCCTCTAGACCGCACTACGCAATCACTGCGCAGTCTCTGCTGCCTCTACGCAGTCCTGAAGGGACTATGCACTCTTGCTGCTGCTGCTATGTCAACTCCTCACCAAAATTGTGGAACTACTCTCTTTTTGTTTCATTTTTTTTGCCTTTCCTAGGTTACATCGCCACTAATGGATCTCTCTAGGTCGTCTTCTCGGGTAGGGCCCGACCTGAGATGGCTTCTCCTTGGATGGGACCAATCACCATGCCTCTCCTTTTCCTATTAGGGACTTTGGTCTTGGTGGTCGCATCCTATAGACTGCAGCTATGGGATCACATCTCCAACCATTGCTCCAATGCTTGCTTCCACTTTTTTATTGCATTCCCTAGTTCAACACTAGCATTGTCAACTTTTTCTTCTTTCTTTCACTATTTGTGGTCTAGAGTTGTCAATTCTCACCTCTTTCATTTTTTATTGCAACTACTGTTGCCACCTCTTATGCCACCTCTTACTTCTTGGCTTCAGTTGTTCTTCTCTGTTGTTGACCCCTCTTGTGTATTTGGTTCAGTTTTTTGGTCCTGGCTTTAGTATCTTTGATCTCTCTTTCCTCCACTCCTTCATCCCTACCTTTGCCTCCTCTCCTTCCTTATCCTCTTCTCACCTTCACTCGATTCTCAACTTTCATTGAAATTTTCTTTTGTTATCGCCTCCTTGTATGTGGCAAGCCATTTACTTTTATGTTGTAGATTGTGTTACCACACAATCTAGCAGGCCCTAAGGAAGGAAATCCTAAGGGTCAAAGAACTAAACTAAGAGATAACAATGGGACAATGTCTCACTGTCACCACAACAAGTATCCCTTGCTCTTTACAAATTTTCACCGACGGGAGGAGTCCCGGTAGATAACCAATAACCTTTAATTGATGTTCTAGGGTTTGAGGTACTATGTGATAAGGTAGGACTTCTTAAGGGAAGCTCTATATGATGGTATGCCACTTTAAAAGTGTTTTCATTCCTTATTAGAGACCTAGTAGAAAATTGCACGAGATCTAGGGTTTTGTGAATTATCGTGGTTAAAAGTTACTCCTTAGATCAAGGCAAGGAGAAGAAAAGGATTCTTATGATTTGTTCCAATGAATACTAAGCTCATACAACCCTCAAAGAAGTCCCCAAGTCAAGAAAAAATGCAAACTAGGGTTTCCCTTCTAGGGCACACATCAGGAAAGAGTTTTTATGGATGAAAACACAAGGGATTCTTGTCAAACATTGAGGACTTGTTGCTAAGACATTAAGATTGAAGTCTATGATCTTGGAATCCACCCTTTCACTCTAGAGAATTTCGCTCGATGCCCTAAGCTAGTCGTCCAAGAAGAGGGTACTAGAACTTTGGGAGAAGAAAATATGGAGAAAGAAGGATTTGATGAATAAATGGTTCAGACCAGTGCCTTCTCGTTTGGGCTTATGGAGTCCTAGATGCTTCAGATTTGCCATAATTGTCTTTAAGGAGGTCAATAATTGATGCCCTAGCTACCAAAACTTTACAATTACCCACTCAAAATTTATGGATTTTTTTGGAGGAAATACAAACTTTCATCCACTAGGAACATTCATCACATGTCATGCTATGAGTAGCATGTGAAATTGCCAACCAAATAGCCTTCCAAATTAATCTTCAACAATTAGGGCACAATATAACAATAATCTAGTTGCAACAATTCCATACATTAGACATTTTTTTAGAATGAAACTTCAACAAGAGGCACTTACAAGATGACAATATGATATATCCATCCACAAATAAAGAGAGCTCCAAAGAAAATTGAATTTCAGCTCCAAATATCAAATTGCATCCAAGAAATCTAAAGAAAAAGTTTGGATTTGCCAGGCAGGCCGAAGTTCCCAAGTGTGATGACGATGCAAAACAAATGAAGTTGAGTTTTATTTATATGAGACCTAGTTGGTTGAATTATTAGCCCAAGGCTCGTAACATTATAAAAATGTGCAAAATATATTCCTTGGTCACAAGGCGCCCAAGCAGCTTTTACAAATTATGAAATAACCATCCAACTGCTAGCTGAATTGATGACATCATACTGATGTAGGGTTGTTTGAGGGCCACATTGAGTCCTCTTGGTGCCAAATTGTGTGAGAGGGATCCATAAATTATGAACAAGGGGACGGCTCCTTACTCTCCATGCAAGTCATCATGTGGGGGCCCAAAGTGAGTTTGGGGCATAGAAGTTGGTCTCATGGGTCTCCTGATGATAGAATAGCCTGTGATGCTCCAATACTGAGGGCTTTGACAATGGTGCTTTCCCACCCATGTCTCAAGGGATGAGACAAACGTCCTCTGGGCCTAACATCCTCTGGGCCTTGAATCAACTGCCATATAATGTTAAGTTGGTCGGGGCACAATAGTCCAAGCACATCATCTCATGAGTAATGTAGGGCAATGAGTAGACTGCTGAAGGTGTTGAGCGTGCCCATGGCATGGAATGATGCTCTATTCATGATGAGAGTCTAATGGCTCTCAACGCTTCACGGGGGTGTCAATATGATCCTCTGGTGGACCTGGGCCCCACTTAAGTTGCCCAACCCATGACGAAGCCGCCTACCAATCACATATAATATCCAATGATCATCATCACAATTAGGTACAATAATTCATTGGTACATATAAGTGAACCAAGCTTGTTTATCAAGGGCACATTGAGACTTCATAGTGGGATTCCTTTCCAAATTTAGTGTTACCTCCCTAGGTAGGAGTGGGTAATAAACAACCCTATTAGGAGTTCCTAGTCCCTAAGGGGAAAGACAGGTCCCTGGTACATCCTTTAACTGATAGGTGTCATATGAATGATGATCAAGGGATGGGGATAGTGAGGTCTCAAGGCCAAATTCCATGGGTTCAAGGATGGCAATGATGATTATTTGGGTGTATAGATGTAGGAAGGAGAAATCATGGATACACGAGTTACCCTGTCCTTTGTTTTTCCACCCTTATTTAGTTTCCTTTTCCTTTTCTTGATTTTTCTTTGTATTGTTGGTCTGGGCTTCAGGAAATGAGAGAATGTTATGTATGATATAAGCAGTTATTACCCCCTTAAGGTGGAGCAGTTCATTGCCCACTAGGGGTTGGGACGTGCATGGGTTCCTCAATGATTTGGGGGCACTCATAGGGCCCTAGGAAACAGGGTGATGGCCATAATAAGGTCTAGAGATCATGCTCGACTTTTGCCCATTGCTATATTAAATGTCCCAACCATCTTTTGTATTTTATAATATTATTTTTCATTTTTTTTTCTTGCTTGTAGCCATGATATGATTTTAACATTCTTTTAACTGCATCAACCTCTCGGGAAACATTTCCAAGCCTGACCTAGACATTTGGATAAGGGGAGGGGGTGTGCCAGTGCCTTGTCGACCCAAAGAAGGAATATGATGAAATAATGGTTGTAATGTGTGGAGGGGAGTAAAAATGTGGATGGGGAAAATGGGGCCACGCTACCAAAATCAGGGTTTCCCAAGTAGTGCCCTTTCTAAAGCCATAGGCCAATAGGGGAGATCCCATGGTACTAGGATTGAGGATAAACCTTCCACTAGGGCTGTGGTGTCAAATCGATGCCCCTCTTGAGTTGGTTGATCAATGCTTGTGGATTATGGTTGGAGGTAGAATCCCATAATGTAAATGAGCTCACGCTTAATCAAGAACAAGTTTTGAAACCAAGCCCTACTAGAAAGGATTATACTTATGGAAAAAACTTCAACAAATAGCTCTACTATGGTGCAAATTAAACTAAAGCCCTTGGTGAGGAGCTCTAGGGCATGGCCCAACAATAAGAAATAAACTCTACCTTACACCAACAAGAGAGATGTGCGAGTAAAGCCCTAGACATCCCTAAGCAAGTGACCTAACTTCCTTTCAAATGGATTGATCTAGTTAGTTTTTGTAGTATTCTTTAGTTATCCACAAATCACCTTAAGAAATATGTGAAATCAACCAAGAACGATAATTCATGATGAACAAGTATTTCATGAAAATGTTTCACATTATGGAAAAATGATCTCAACAAGTCACAATGATCTACAAAGGAGGGAGATTTCTCTTTTTATAGATTAAGATCTCAACATCTTTTCTCATTTTGCTTGAAAAAACAAGTAACTTTTCATCCACAATATGCTTCACGATTAAGTCAAACTACAAGTTATTTCATTACATTACTTAAATCTCAAAATAGGTGAGACATCCCGCAAATTAGAGGTTTTATTTTACAAAAGGAGGTTCGAATTAGCCTAAGGGTACAATGTTCCATCAAGAAATAGCTTGACATTCCTTGAAAAATTAACTTGAGTGCTTAGGAAGTCAAAAATTCCACTTTTTGTTGCTTGAATGAAGATGTTGGCCTTTCCAACGACTAGTATAATGTGGACGACCTCGCTTTCCTTCGTGCAAAGATGATTCAAACCATGCTTTTAGGCTCCTTGCTTGATTTTAACTTGAAATGTACCTTGGATTGCTTGGAGACCTATATGGCCTTATGTTTTACCTTAACATTCCTCCAAATTGACCTTTACATGATCCAATGGGTAGAAAGGGTGGACAACGCTCCTTGTCTGGGTCGATTTGCTCACTTTTTGTGTGGGTTAAGGCTTGAACTTTTCTGAACATGAGTTGTCCTTGGTCCATGATGTGTCCTTGACTTGCTTACTCAACACATTTCCCATGATACCTCTTTTAAACTCATGGTTGCAACAAAAGTAGAAGTTGACTCATTTTGAAGGTATCTCAAAGATGCAAATGGGACATTAAAGGGGGAGTTAAGAGTGCCTTGACTTGGAGCTGATTACTCTTGACTTAGAGAGGTCACAACAGATCTTTTCACTGCCTTGGAGGATGTGGGTCACTGCATTAGGGAGCCCAAATGTATCACAAACTGTGTGACTTCCATGAAGAATGATGGTCATGGCCAAAGAGGTGTGCATACATATGGATATGGTTGATTTTGGGAACAAAGAGTGCATTAAGATGATGGGAAACTGAGGGGAAAAGTACAATAAGCAATCACCTTTATAGGGCTACTCAACAAGTGCACCCATAAATCATCAGTTGTAGTAGATCCACCTCCTGATGGTTGCATATCACTGTAGGAGATAAGAATGTGGCATGATGCTTTCTTTCCTATACTATTATTTCCTTTTCCTTACCCATCGAATGTTGAATGAAATCCTTTCCTTCTAGTACTACCCTTTCTTTAGTGGCTTGTGGATTATACTATCCTCACAAGGTTTTGATAATTAATATGCTCTACCAAATTGAGTGATGGTTTGTTCTTCAGAGGGACCATTGTGAAATTAACCTAGGCCTTATATTTTGAGGGTTTCTCAAAAAGTTAATGTCACCTCGATTCATACTTTTACTAATGAACGCTTTCTCCTATTATCAGCTTTCTCTCAATTTCTTTTTTTGTGCCCCTTTCCTAGGATACTCACCACTAATGGGTCTCTCTAGGTAGTCTTCTTAGGTAGGGCGACTTTGGAATGGCTTCTCCTTAGATGGAACCAATAACCTGCCCTCTCCTTTCTTATTAGGGACTTTGGTCTTGGTTGTCACATCCTATAGCGCAACTATGAGATCACATCTCCAACCATTACTCCGAATTCTTGCTTCCAGTCGTCTGTGCATTCCCAGAGTTCAACACTAGGATTGTCAATTTTTTCTTCTTTCCTTCACTATTTGTGCTCCCGGAGTTGTCCAATTCTCACCTCTTTCGCTATCTCAACTAAGTGTTGTTTCCTCTTACTTCTTGGCTTTAGTTTTTCATCTCTGTCTATTGTCCCCTCTTGCTTATTTGGTTTAGTTTTTTGGTCTAGCTTGAGTAACTTTGATCTCTCTTTCCTCCACTAGTTTGTCCTTACACTCCACCTCTCATTCCTTCTCCTCTTCCTCACCTTGATGCAACTTCTCGGCCCTCATTGAGATTGCTTTTATTATCACCTCCTTGTATGTGGAAGGCCTTCTTTTATGTTGTAGGTTGTGATACCACAATCTAGTAGGCCTTAAGGAGAAGACCTATGGATCAAAGATAAACTAAGTGATAACAATGGAACAATGTCTCCCGCGACAACCGGTGTCCCCTACTCTTTCGGACTTTCCTTGCGTGGGAGGAGTCTTGTTAGATAAACAATCATCTTTAATTGATGTTTTAGGGTTTGAGGTATTGGGTGATGAGTAGGACTTAAGTGAATCCCGATGTGATAATATGGCACTTCAAAGGGTTTTATCCTATAAGAGACCTAGAAGAAGCTTGCACGAGATCTGAGGTTTTGTGAATTATTGTGGTTAAAGATATTCCCAAGATCAAGGAAGGGAGAAGAAAGGAGAGGAAACTGTATGATTTATTCAATGAATACTAGCTCCTTACAACCCTCGAAGAAGTCTCCGAGTCAAGGAATTCAAGCTAGGGTTTCGCTACGAGGGCACACATCGGGCAAGTGTTTTTATGGATAACCTAAGAGATGCTTTTCAAACTTTGAGGTCTTTCATATAGACCTAATCTTGAAGTCTATGATCCTGGAATCCACCCTTTCACTCTCTTAGGAATTTCTTTGTGCCTCACTAAATGTCGTCCAAGAAGGAGTGGAAACTTTGGAAGAAAATACGGAGAAAGAAGGATTTGATCACGGTAATTACGGAGAGATGATGTCCATTTCATCCCAGCATCATCTCATCATACCACATTCCTCATGGTCAGGATTGGTTTGTACAACCTAGAAGAGGCTTCTCTCTCTCCACACGTGTGAATATGGATGTCGAGAAATATGGATGCGGAAATGGATGCCGGGGAGTACGGATGAGATTCTTTTGTTGACTTGTGTTGAATTTTGGAGCTGTCTTTGAGGGTGTGTGTGACACTTGGAAGAGGGCTGCCCTAATCTGATGTTGAAAACTTTCTTGGCTGATGCATCATTTGATTGCCGTAACACCTCACTCTTGTATCTTTCTTTGGACAAGAAGAATTGTAAATATGATCTACATTATTTGGCTTGTCTTGTGTTGATCTTTATTATTATGTTCTATCAACATTTTATTTTCATGTTTATGTATTAAGATTGGGCCTATAAGAAAGATTGAAGTAAAACTACATTAAGCATAGGACATACCATGTTTATCTAAAGAAATTAACACTTTGACAGCAAATGGGACCACCAGGGACCATGTGGACCCATCACGAGTTGGGGATGGAATTTAGCAACCAATGATGTTCCTGTCACGGACAAGGTGAGGGGAAAAAGATCAAACAAATTTTTTTTACTTCAAAAGGTAAAATTGATCTTGGCACACTGAGTGCTAGCCTTGGGAGACCATGACAAAAAACTTGATCCCAAAGCTAGGGCTTGGGATATCCCTGAGACTCGACCGTCAAAATGTCTTCAAAATTTCACGATACAGAGGACCACCAATGTTTACGATTGACCCTAGAGTGAAATTTTTCCTATGATTAGATTTTAGGAGAAAGTGATGCCCTCTGTGACCTAATGGGGCTAGACTTGGGAAAAATGGAGAAAAGGTAAAATAAGGTTAGAAATGATCACAGCAGAGGTTGGTGCCTAATGTCACTTGGGGATATGGATTCGAGGATAATTAGAAGTTGGAATGTATTTCTATCGTTTAGGAGGCTTAGAGATCAACTTCGTCCAATGTTAGAGGTTAGAGAAGAAAGAGTATGAGTTTAAAAAATTTATACTTCTTGCAAATGGTGAAGGCTTATCGAGACAACGTGAACTCTAGGAAATTTCATTCATATAACATGGCCCATACACATATATACGCTAAAATAGACACATAATTCCACATTTAACATGTACGGCAATTAACCCTAATCATAGCGAAGTTCAAATGTATCCATGACAAGAAAAATGACATCAAATTTGCACTTACACGTTATAGAATATATCAACCAGCATCATATTATAATATAAAAAGCTCCAAGATTGAGAGAACCCAAATCCATACATCAAAATTCATCTATCATCCAAAAATATCCACTAAGGAAAAATGCGAAATTCTCTTAAGAGAGAGATCCCAATACATGTGATGATACAAATGTATCCCAACTAACTCCTATTTATACAATTGATACAAAAAATTTTTGTTGAAAGAACACATTCTTTGAAATTTTGCCCGGGGCTTAGTGCAAATCCTCCTAGGAAGGTCTCGAAACCTCCCGGCAAACAAGAGAATGGCCACCACTATCACCTCAACAACCTTTCTCCAACTTTATATAGTGGTATATTGTACCACAAGAAATAATTCCCTGTATGTGGATCACCTAGAGTATATTCAACAAGGAAGGTTTAGCGATATGGCATACTTTCGTAAAAATAATTACGAGAATCTAAATGTAATCGATCAAATCTTATATAAACATAAAAGTGAAGAAATTCAGCAAAGTTTTACTTTCATTTTTTATGGTTATATTTTTATATATTATTTTATATGTACATATCATTTTTCTGTTATTTAGGAGCTTTTTGAATAATAAAAATTAAGGACCATGCGAATTTTGTAAAAAGAGATGGTACATTTGGTGGAATAACGAGGTATGCCTTATTTCCACTAGGGAGATGGGGTCAAATCGATGCCCCTCTTGAGTTGGTTGATCAATGCTTGTGGATTGTGGTCGGACGTGGAATCTCAGAAGTTAAATGAACTCGTGTCTAATCAAGAACAAGTTTTTGAAATGAAGCCCTGCTAAGAAAGGATTACTTAGAGAAAAACCTTGACAAATAGCTCTACTATGATGCAAAATATTTGAAGCCCTTGGTGAGGAGCACTAGGGGCATGGCCCAACAAGAAGAAACAAACTCTACCTTACACCAGCAGGGGAGATGTATAAAGGTAAAATCCTAGACATTCCTAAGCAAGTGACAAAGCTTCCTTTCAAATGGATTGATCTAGTTCGTTTTTGTAGTATTCTTTAGTTATCCTAAGAATTGCCTTAGAGAAATATGAAATTAACCAGGAAAGATAGTTTCATGATGAACACCAAGGATTTCATGAAAATGTTTTACATTTTTGAAAAAACAATCTCAACAATTCACAATGATCTACAAGGAGGCTTCTCTTTTTTATAGATTAGGATCTCAACATCTTTCAAAAACAAGCAATAACTTTTCATCCACAATATGCTTCACGATTAAGTCAAACTACAAGTTGTTACATTGCATTACTTAAATATCAAAATAGGTGGGTATCTCCACCCATTAGAGGCTTGATTTGACAAAAGGAGGTCCGAATTGGCCTAAGGAGTACAATGTTCCATCCAAGAAATAGCTTGACATTCCTTGAAAAATTAACTTAGAGTTCTTTGAAGTCAAAAATTACACTTTGTTTGCTAATGTTGTGAATGAAGATGTTGGTGTTTTGAATGGCTAGTATAATGTGGAAAACCTTGCTTTCCTTGAGTGCAGATGATTCAAACCATGATTTTTAGGCTCCTTGCTTGATTTTGACTTGTAATGTACCTTGGATTGCTTGGATACCTATACTGGCCTTATGTTTTCCTCAACGTTCTTCCAAATTGACCTTTGCAGTCGATGGGTAGAAAGGGTGGACAACACTCCTTGTTTGGGTCCATTTTTCACCTTTTTTGTGTGGGTTAAGGCTTGAACTTTCTACGAACATGAGTTTGACTTGGGTCATGATGTGTCCTTGACTTGCTTTGACATCTTGCTTACTCAATACATTTCCCTTGATACACTCTTTTGCCTTCTCATGCATTTTTATTACCAAAAGTAGAAGTGTGAATCTTTTTGAAGGTACCTCAAAGATGAAAATGGGACATTAAGGGCGTTAAGTTCCTTTACTTGTTTGATTACTCTTGACTTAGAGTTCACAAGACTATCTTGGAGGATGTTTGTCAACATATAAAAGAGCTAAATGTATCTGTTTGTGTGACTTCCATGAAGAATGATGGTCATGGCCAAAGAGGTGTGCATCCATGTGGATATTGTTGATTTGGGGAACAAAGAGTGCATTAAGATAATGGGCGGGGAAAAATCTGATAAGCGATCACCTTTGTAGGGATACTAAACAAGTGCACCCATAAATCATAAGTCGTAGTAGATCCACCTCCTAATGCTCGCATATCACAGTAGGAGATAAGAATGTTGCATGATGCTTTCTCTCCCACATACTATTCCTTCTTTTCCTTACCCATCGAATCTTTGAATGAAATCCTTTGCTTCTAGTACCAACCTTTCTTTAGTGGCTTAGGAATGTATCATTTCTTCTAGTACAGCTACCTAAGGCTGGTTGCAACCCCTTTAGGAGAGACATATGCATAAAATCTTTACGCTATACACAGTATGTGCTAATCACGATCCATATGCCTCCCTCTTAGGGTCTCTTTCGTCTCTCCCATGGACAAAAGTCGAGTGAAATTTATCATACTTTTGAGCAGACTCTTAAGGGTTGTGTACGCGATAGAGGAAGCCCCAACTGGGGTACGAAGACTACCTTCAAACCCTCGAACAACTCTTCCATCACCTAGAACCTTACATCCATAGACGTCGACTCTCTTACGAGGCTCTACCACGAGACTTAAACAACTCGGCCTCTCGGTATCACATTAGTTACTTCATGCGGGACCCGTGGCCTTGTTTATTAGCGCATGGCATCCCTGGTTCAGCAGCCAGACGCAATCTGTTGCTGCTTGCGCTTTGATAGATGATAGCTCAACTCTTTCATGCAATAACACCCACCTTTATAATTTAAGTCATGAACCCTTTCTCTTTTATACTTCTTTACTTCCTAATCAACTTGGAGAAGTCCTCCTCCTATATCCTCTCTTTTTGTTTCATTTGTTTTTGCCTTTCCAAGGTTACATCTCCACTAATGGATCTCTCTATGTTGTCTTCTCAGGTGGGGCCCGACTGAGATGGCTTCTCCTTGGATGGGACCAATCACCATGCCTCTCCTTTTTCCTTAGGGACTTTGGTCTTGGTGGTGGCATCCTATGTTTGCTGACTATGGGATCACATACTCAACCTTTGCTCCAATGCTTGCTTCCCACTTGTCTATTGCATTCCTAGTTCAAAACTAGCATTGTCAACTTTTTCTTCTTTCTTACACTATTTGTGGTACATAGTTGCCAATTCTCACCTCTCTCATTGTTCTCTCAACTTCGTGTTGCCACCTCTTACTTCTTGGCTTAGTTGTTTATCTCTATTGTTGTCCCCTCTTGTGTATTTGGTTCGGTTTGGTCGCCGATAACTTTGATCTCTCTTTCCTCCACTCGTTCATCCTACCTTTGCCTCCTCTCCTTCCCCTTATCCTCTTCTCCCCTTCACTTGATTCTCCAACGTTCATTGAGATTTTTACTGACATTATCGCCTCTTGTATGTGGCAGTATTTCTTTTATGTTTTAGGTTGTGTTGCCACACGTGTGAGCCCTTAGGAGGAAATCCTAAAAGGAGTCAAAGAACTAGACTAAGAAGATAAAAAATGGGACAATGTCGCATTATTAGCACAACTAGTATTCCTTGCTCTTTACATATTATCCTTGGAGTGGGAGGTCTCGGTAGATAACCAATAACCTTTAATTGATGTTCTAGGGTTTGAGGTACTATGTCATGAATTAGGACTTCTTAAGGGAAGCTCTATATGATGGTATGACACGTTAAAAGGGTTTTTCGTTCCTTATTAGCGACCTAGAAGAAACTTGCACGAGATCTAGGGTTTTGTGAATTATCGTGGTTAAAATTACTCCCTAGATCAAGTCAAGGAGAAGAGAAAAGGATTCTTACGATTTGTTCCAATGAATACTAAGCTCATACGATCCTTAAAAGAGTCCACAGTCAAGGAAATGAAAACTAGGGTTTCCCTTCTAGGACACACCTTCGGAAAGAGTTTTTATGGATGAAAACACAAGGGATTCTTGTCAAACATTGAGGACTTGTCGCTAAGACCCTAAGTTTGTAGTCTATGATACAATAATGCACCCTTTCACTCTAGGGAATTTGACTCGATGCCCTAAGCTAGTCGTCCAAGAAGAAGGTACCGGAACTTTCGGAGAAGAAAATACGGAGAAATAAGTATTTGATCACGAAATGGTTTAGACCAGTGCCTTCTCCTTTGGGCTTATGGAGTTCTCGATGCTACAGATTTTCCATAATTGTCTTTAAGGAGGTCAAAGAATTAATACCCCTAGCTACCAAAACTTTAAAATTACTCACACAAAATTTATGGAGTTTTATGGAGAAATGGCTTTCATCCACTAGGAACATTCATCACATGTCATGCTATGAGTAGCATGTGCAATTCCCAACCAAATATCTTTCAGAATAAATCTTCAACAATTAGGGCACAATATAACACTAATCTAGTTGCAAAATTCCATACATTAGACATTTTTCGAGAAGGAAACTTCAACAAGAGGCACTTACAACATGAAAACATGATATATCCATACACAAATCAAGAGATAGCTCCAAAGAAAATCAAATTTCAGCTCCAAATATCAAAATGCATCCAACACATCAAATAACTAATCCAAAGAAAAAGTTTGGATTTGTGAAGAAGGCCAAAGTTCCCAAGTGTGATGACGATGCAAAACAAATGAAATTGAGTTTTATTTATATGAGACTTAGTAGGTTGAATTATTAGCCCAAGGCCTGTAACATTATAAAAATGTGCAAAATACTTCCCTTGGTCACAAGTCGACCAAGTAGCTTTTACAAATTATGAAATAACCATCCAACTGCTAGCCGAATTGATGACGTCATACTAATGTAGCGCTGTTTGAGGGCCACATTGAGTCCTCTTGGTGGCAAAGTGTGTGAGAGGGATCCATAAATCATGAACAGTGGGATGGCTCCTTACTCTCCATGCAAGTAATCATGTGGGGCCCTAAAGGGATTTTAGGGCACAAAAGTTGGTCTCGTGGGTCTCATGATGATAGTTTAGCCTATGATGCTCCAATATCGAGGGCACTGATGATGGTGCTTTCCCTCCCATGTGTCAATGAATGAGAAAAACTTCCTCTAGGCCTTGGATCAACTGCCATGTAATGTTAAGTTGGTCGGGGCACACTGGTCCAAGCACATCATCTCATGAATTATGTAGTGCAATGAGCAAGCTGGTGAATGTGTTGAGTGTGCCCATGGCATGGCATCATGCTCTACAAATGATCGCTTCACCCCGGGGTGTCAAAATGATCCTCTAGTGGACCTGGGCCCTGCTTCGGTTGCCCAACCCATGATGAAACCACCTACCAGTCACATATAATATCCAATGTGCATCTTCACAATTAGGTACAATAATTCATTGGTACATCTAAGTGAACCAAGCTTGTTTATCAAGTGAACATTGAGACTTCATAGTGGGATTCCTTTCCAAATGTAGTGTTACCTCCCTAGGTAGGAGTGTGTAATAAACAACCCTATTAGGTGTTGTTAGTCGCAAAGGGGAAAGACAGGTCCTTGGTACATCCTTTAACTGATAGGTGTCATGTGAATGATGATGAATGGAAGGGGACACGGTGGTCTCAAGGCCAAATGCTATGAGTTCAAGGATGGAAATGATGATTATTTGGATGTATAGATGTAGGAGGGAGAAATCGTGGATACATGAGTTACCTTGTCCTTTATTTTACCACCCTTATTTACTTTCCTTGTCCTTTGCTTGGTAAGGGCTCCAGGAAATGAGAGCATGATGTGTACGATATAAGTAGTTATTACCCTCTTAAGGTGGGGCACTTCATTGCACACCAGGGGTTTAGACGTGCATGGGTTCCTCAATGATTTGGGGACACTCAAAGGGCCCTCGGAACTATTACCACTAAAACTAGTAGGTGACCTAAAATGGTTTCCTAAGGGGGTAACTGCTAGGTTAAGGGCAACAGTGGAGGCTTGGCCCACTATCACCATAGATGAGGCTCCCTACTCTTTATGGACTTTCACCGATGGGAGGAGTCTTGATTCTTTTGGGAACCCACTTATAAAGGATATATCGATGAATAGATGAGAAGTGACCCCTTAAACCCTTTTCGTAGGAGGAGGTGAAGAATCGAGATTGCTTGCTTTTCAAGCAAGGGCCTTGACTTTCCAGGGAGAAGGGTTGAGGATTAGAAGGTGAGGATGAAGGGTATAGCTTGTAGAGATGCTTCTCGATCCCTAAAATCCTATAAGAACTTGGATTCCCAAATAGTCCTTGATGAATAGTCTTTGACAACAAATGGGACCACACGGGGCCAAGTGGACCCATCACAGGTTCGGGGATGGAATTTAGCAAACAATGATGTTCCTATCCTCGAGAAGGTGAGGGGAAAGGATCAAACAAAATTTATTACTTCAAAGGGTCAAATTGATCCTGCTAGGTGCTAGCCTTTGGAGACACAGTGAAAAACTTGATCCAAGAGCTAGGGCTTGGGATATCCCGAGACTCGACCATCGAAATGTCTTCAAAATTTCACAATACCTGGGGGACCCACCAGCGTAGTTGACCATAGGAGATCAAATTTTTCCTATGACCAATTTTCGGTAAAGTGATGCCCTCTGTGACCTAATGCGGCTATACCTGGGAAAAATGGAGAAAGGGAAAAAATAAGGGTTAAAATGATTACCCTATGAAGGATCAGTGCTTAGTTTCACTTGGGGATAATAGAGTCAAGGATAATTAAGAAGATGGAATGTATTTCTATCATTTATGAGTCTTCAAACATTTATACTTCTTGCAAATGGTGAAGGCCTATCAAGATAGCACAAACTCTAGGAAATTTCATTTATATAACATGGCCCATATACATATATATGCTAAAATAGACACATAATTCCACATTTAACATATGCAACAATTAGCCCTAATCATAGCGAAGTTCAAATGTATGCAGACATCAAATTTGCACTTACACATTATAGAATATATCCAACTTGCATCATATTCGCAATATAAAAAGCTCCAAGATAGAGAGAATCCAAATCCATACATCAAAATTCATCCATCATCTAAAAATCTCCACCAAGGAAAAAATGTGAAATTCTCTTAAGAGAGAGAGATCCCAATCGAATTGATGATACAAATCTATCCAACTAACTCCTATTTATAACTCTTTTAAGAGTCTGATTTAGGTAATGATTCTACATAAGCCTCTAAACATAAAATAATGTGCAAATAACCTAACTTTTGGTGACAAGCCCACCAAGCTAGCTCATAAATGAAATAATAAGCCTCTCAGGGTCAAATAATAATATGTGAATGTCGTGGGGCCCTCCAAAACGCCTAATAATCTCCAGAAGTGCCAGAATGATGAATAACTCCTCAAAATGTGATTGACAAGGGGGTGACCCCTTGTTTTCCAAGTAGTAGACTTGTGGTGCTCCCATTGGGTGTAGGGGCACACCAATGCCCCCTTGGTTCTCTATATGAGTCAAAGATGCCTGTAGATCATTTGTAAGGGTTCAAATGATGGAATGAATGCTACCATGTCCTCGTACAAGTTCTGGGACACCTGCCAAGTGTGTGGTACTCCCGTGGATCCTACTGGGCATAGTGTACCAAGTGCATCCTCCTCCTCCCAAAGGTGGATCTCTGTTAATCTCCGAAAATCGGTGGGGATCCATGGAGTGATTTCTGTGGCTTTGGAGGCCCATGGCTCTCTACACACACCCTCATTGTGCCAAACCCAAATGGGCACCATATAGGGAGACGACACCCAAATGGACACCATCTGCAATCCTGTATAAGATCCAATGCGTCCTCTATACTTCCAATACAACAAGTCATTAGAGTAATCATGTAAAGGAGATTACAAACCATAGACAACAAAGTGGTCACTTCATAATGGCTTGCCCTTCCGTAGTGGGCTTTGGCATGTGCTAATGTCTCCAAGCTCCAAAGGGGGTTAGCCAGGTACCCTATTAGGTGGTTTATACCCTTAAAGGGGATAGTATGTCCAAGGTACATCCCTCAAATGGGGGTGGCAAGTGATAAGGAAGTGAAATGGAATAGGGAATGAGAGGGGAAATCCTGGGCCACATATTAGGGCTCAAGGGTAACTTGATAAGGGGAATCCAAGACCTGGGTATATAATGTCTAGGAGGGAGAAATCATGGTACATGAGGTGCCCCAAACTTGATTTTTCCACCCTTATTTATAAGCCTTTTTATTTTTATGATTTTTCTTTAATTAACTGTTCAGGGCTCAAAGGACAAGAGCATGATGTGTATGATTACCCCCTTTTAGGTAAGGCAATTCATTGCCCTCTAGGGTTGGGACAATAATGGGTTCCTGAATGATAAAGGAGGTTCATCTAGGGCCTATGGAACCAGGGTGATGACCATGGTTATGGGGTAGAGCTCATGTATTGGATTTTGCCCACGTGCTAATTATTTTTGTTAGGGGCTATTAGTTGTTGGCTGAAGAGAGATCTAGGAAACTTTTTTCTCCTACAGGTTCACCCACTTTTGGTGTGTAACATGCATTTCTGCACTGAGATTACCACACTTGCATCTTTTGCATGTCTCAACAAGTTCCTACATCATCAACTACCATCAATTACAAGTATGGATATTCTATTTCTTCTCGCTCTCCTTTATATTTCATTTATATTTTTTATATTTGACATTCTGGTTATGGCTTTGTATTACCACCCAAAACCCTCCGTTTAAATAACATTGGCTTATATATACATGTGAGACTCTAGGGCTAATGGAAGGTATAAGATAGACCCTAGGGATAATGGAAGAGTGATACCTAGTGTAACTTTAGTATCTTCTTCACATGTTGTAGGTCAATTGTTCTCTGACACAGGGGGAAATACATAAAAGAAACTAAGTCTAATGAATGACAATAATTTCAAAGTGTTGAAGACTTATGACTAATATGATTTGTGATATTTCATGATCTATTTTGCACATTTATGCAAATAGAAAATAAAAGGATGGGATTTTTTTATTTTTGAGAGTGGTTGAATGGAAACAATAATGATGTTTAAACCAAAATTATGACTATGGGGCCTAAAAGTAAGATTTGGAGGGTTGTTTGTTTAAGAATGATTGGTACCAACAAAGTTGCAAATTGCATATTGACTCCAAGCCTTTCTTGTTATCAATTGATGCAAAAGAATTCGTTGCAAGGGCCTGTTACCGCAAAATTTTCTAGGCTTAGTGTAAATCCTAACTAGGAAGATCCAAACCTCGTGGAAATAAGGGAATGGCCACCACTATCACCTCAACAACCTTTCTCCAGCTATATAGTGGTATGTTGTACCACAAGAAATAATTCATTGTATGTGGATCACCTAGAGTATATTCAACAAGGAAAGTTTAAGCGATGTGGCGTGTTTTCATAGAAACGAGTCTAGAATCAAAATGTAATCGATCAAATATTATATAAACACAAAAGTGAAGAAATTCAGTGGTTTACTTTTTATTTTTTATGGTTATATTTTTATATATATTATTTTATGTATATATTTTTCTATTGTTAGGGCTTTTTGAATAATAAAAATTAAGGACAATTGCAAAATTTTGTAAAAAGAGATGGTTGTTTGGTGGAATAAGGAGTGTGGCTTATTTCCACTAGGGATATGGGGTCAAATCGATGCCCCTCTTGAGTTGGTTGCTCAATTCTTGTGGATTATGGTTGGAGGTGTAATCTCAGAAGTTAAATGAACTCGTGCCTAATCAAGAACAAGTTTTGAAACCAATCCCTACAAAAAAGGATTACTTGGAGAAAAACCTTCAACAAATAGCTCTACTATGATGCAAAATACACTAAAGCCCTTTGGTGAAGAAACAAACTTTACCTTACACCAACAAGAGTGATGTGCAATTAAAACCCTTGACATTTCAAGCAAGTGACTAAGCTTCGTTTCAAATGGATTGATCTAGTTAGTTTTTGCAGTATTCTTTAGTTATCCACAAATCGCCTTAAGGAATATGTGAAATCAACCAAGAAATATAATTCATGATTAATACCAAGGATTTCATGAAAATGTTTCACATTATGGAAAAACGATCTCAACAATTCACAACGATCTACAAAGGAGGGAGACTTCTCTTTTTATAGATTAGGATCTCAACATCTTTCCTCATTTTGCTTGAAAAAAAAGCGACTTTTCATCCACAATATGCTTCATGATTAAGTCAAACTACAAGTTATTTCATTATATTACTTAAATATCAAAATAGGTGAGACATCCCACCCATTAGAGGTTTGATTTAACGAAAGGAGGTCCGAATTTGCCTAATGGTACAAAATTCCATCAAGAAATAGATTTACATTCCTTGAAAAATTAACTTGAGTTCTTAGGAAGTCAAAAATTCCACTTTGTTTGCACAATGTTGCTTGAATGAAGATGTTGGCCTTTCGAATGACTAGTATAATGTGAACAACCTTGCTTTCCTTGGTTCAAAGATGATTCAAACGATGCTTTTAGGCTCCTTGCTTGATTTTGACTTGAAATGTACCTTGGATTGCTTGGATACCTATATGGCCTTATGTTTTTCCTCAACATTCATCCTTTACATGATCCAATGGGTAGAAAGGGTGGACAACATTCCTTTTCTAGGTCCATTTTCTCGCTTTTTGTGTGCCTTAAGGCTTGAAATTTCCTGAACATGAGTTTGACTTGGTCCATGATGTGTCCTCGACTTGCTTTGACATCTTGCTTACTCATTACATTTCCCATAAAACCTCTTTTAACCTCATGGCTGTGCAAAAAGTAGAAGTTGACTCGTTTTGAAGGTACCTCAAAGATGCAAATGGGACATTAAAGGGGGCGTTAAGAGTTCCTTTACTTGGAGCTGATTACTCTTGTCTTAGAGTTCACAAGAGATCTTTTCGCTGCCTTGGAGGATGTGGGTCACTATATTAGGGAGCCCAAATGTATCACAAACTATGTGACTTCCATGAAGAATGATGGTCATGGCCAAAGAGGTGTGCATACATGTGGATATGGTTGATTTGGGGAACAAAGAGTGCATTAAGATAATGGGAAACTGAGGGGAAAAGTACAATAAACGATCAACTTTATAGGGATACTCAACAAGTGCACCCATAAATCATAAGTCGTAGTAGATCCACCTCCTGATTCTCGCATATCACAGTAGGAAGTAAGAATGTTGCATGATGCTTTATTTCCCATACTATTCTTTTCTTTTCCTTACCCAGCGAATGCTGAATGAAATCCTTTGCTTCTAGTACTAACCTTTCTTTAGTGGCTTGTGAATGAAATCCTTTCCTTCTAGTACAACTACCTGAGTCTAGATGTGGCCCACTTCAGGAGAGACATATGCATAGAATATTTGCACTATACACCCAGAAATTGCGGCCCAAATCACAGTTTAGATGTCTCCTTCTTAGGGTCTCTTCCTCTCTCCCATGGACAAAAGATCAAATTGAAACTTATCATACTTCTGAGAAAACTCTTAAGGGTTGTGTACCATAGAGGGAAGCCTTAACTAGGGCACAAAGACTACCGTTCAAATCCTTGGACAACTCTTCCATCACCTAGTACCTTATATCCATAGACGTCAACCTCGTTTACAGCTCTACAACAGACCTAAACATCTCAGCCTCTCTATGTCACTTTAGTTACTTCATACATACCTGTGGCCTTGTTTATTAGGCCCGTGGTTTCCCTGAACATGGCCAAACATAAATCTATTCTCTTGCCACGGTACCTAGGATAGCTCAACTCTTTCATGCAATAGCACCCCCCTTCATAATTTTACTCATGAACCCTTTCTCTTTTATACTTCTTTACTTCCTAATCAATCTGGGGAAGTCCTTCTCCTATATCCTCTCTTTTTGTTTCATTTTTTTCGCCTTTCCTAGGTTACATCACCACTAATGGATCTCTCTAGGTCGTCTTCTCAGGTAGGGCTCGGCCTGAGATGGCTTCTCCCTAGATGGGACCAATCACCATGCCACTCCTTTTCCTATTAGGAACTTTGGTCTTGGTGGTCGCATCCTATAGACTGCAGCTATGGGATCACAACTCCAACCATTGCTACAATGCTTGCTTCCACTTGTCTTTTGCATTCCTTAGTTCAACACTAGAATTGTCAACTTTTCCTTCTTTCTATCACTGTTTGTGGTCCAGAGTTGTCAATTATCACCTCTCTCATTTTTTCTCTCAACTAGTGTTGCCACCTTCTCAGTTTTTCATCTCTATTGTTGTCCCCTCTTGTGTATTTGGTTTAGTTTTTTGGTCCTGGCTTCAGTAACTTTGATCTCTATTTCCTCCACTCATTCATCCCTACCTTTGCCTCCTCTCCTTCCTTATCCTCTTCTCACCTTCACTCGATTCTCAACGTTCATTGCGATTTTCTATTGTTATCGCCTCCTTGTATGTGGCAAGCCATTCACTTTTATGTTGTAGGTTGTGTTACCACACAATCTAGCAGGCCCTAAGGAAGGAAATCCAAAGGGTCAAAGAACTAGACTAAGAGATAACAATGGGACAATGTCGCATTGTCACCACAACTAGTATCCCCTGCTCTTTACAGATTTTCACCGATGGGAGGAGTCCTGGTAGATAACCAATAACCTTTAATTGATGTTCTACAGTTTAAGGTACTATGTGATGAAGTAGGACTTCTTAAGGGAAGCTCTATATGATGGTATGGCACGTTAAAAGGGTTTTTGTTCCTTATTAGAGACCTAGAAGAAACTTGCACGAGATCTATGGTTTTGTGAATTATCGTGGTTAAACTTACTGCCTAGATCAAGTTAAGGAGAAGAAAAGGATTATTGTGATTTTTTCCAATGAATACTAAGCTCATACAACCCTCAAAGAAGTCCCCAAGTCAAGGAAATGCAAACTAGGGTTTCCCTTCTAGGGCAAACCTCGAGAAAGAGTTTTGATGGATGAAAACACAAGGGATTCTTGTCAAACATTGAGGACTTGTCGCTAAGACCCTAAGCTTGAAGTCTATGATATCGTAATCCACCCTTTCACTCTAGGGAATTTCCCTCGATGCCCTAAGCTAGCCGTCCAAGAAGAAGGTACTAGAAATTTGGGAGAAGAAAATATGGAGAAAGAAGTATTTGATCACAAAATGGTTTAGATCATCATTTTCCTTTATTCTAAAGGAGTACTAGATGCTGTTGTTTGTTGTGATTTTCCCATAATTCATCTTTAAAGAGGCCAAAATTGATGCTGCTCCAACTACCAAACCTTTACAATTACCCACTCAAAATTTATGGAGTTTTATGGAGGAAATACAAACTTTCATCCACTAGGAACATTCATCACATGTCATGCCATGAGTAGCATGTGCAATTCCCAACCAAATAGCTTTTAAAACAAATCTTCAACAATTGGGGCACAATGTAGCACTAATCTAGTTGCAAAATTCCATACATTAGACATTTTTCGAGAAGGAAACTTCAACAAGAGGCACTTACAACATGACAATATGATATATCCATCAACAAATGAAGAGATAGCTCCAAAGAAAATTGAATTTCAGCTCCAAATAACAAAATGCATCCAACACATCAAATAGCTAATCCAAAGAAAAAGTTTGGATTTGCGAAGAAGGCCAAAGTTCCCAAGTGTGATGATGATGCAAAACAAATGAAGTTGAGTTTTATTTATATGAGACTTAGTAGGTTGAATTATTAGCCCAAGGCCTGTAACATTATAAAAATGTGCAAAATACTTCCCTTGGTCAAAAGCCGACCAAGTAGAGTTTACAAATTATGAAATAACCATCCAACTTCTAGTCGAATTGATGACGTCATACTAACGTAGTGCTGTTTGAGGACCACATTGAGTCCTCTTGGTGCCAAAGTGTGTGAGAGGGATCCATAAATCATGAACAATGGGATGGCTCCTTACTCTCCATGCAAGTAATCATGTGGGGCATAAAAGGGAGTTTAGGGCACTAAAACTGGTCTCGTGGGTCTCATGATGATATTTTAGCTCGTGATGCTCCAATATCGAGGGCGATAATGATGGTGCTTTCCCTCCCATGTGTCAATGGATGAGAATAAAGTCTTGTGGGCCTTGGATCAACTGCCATATAATGTTAAGTTGGTCGGGGAACACTAGTCCAAGCACATCATCTCATGAATTATGTAGGGAAATGAGCAAGCTGGTGAAGGTGTTGAGTGTGCCCATGGCATGGCATGATGCTCTACAAATGATCGCTTCACCCCGGGGTGTAAAAATGATCCTCTAGTGGACCTGGGCCCTGCTTAGGTTGCCCAACCCATGATGAAATCACCTACCAGTCACATATAATATCCAATATGCATCCTCACAATTAGGTACAATAATTCATTGGTACATCTAAGTGAACAAAGCTTGTTTATTAAGTGAACATTGAGACTTCATAGTGGGATTCCTTTGAAGTTTCCAAATTTAGTGTTGCCTCCCTAGGTAGGAGTGTGTAATAAACAACCCTATTAAGTGTTGTCAATCACAAACGGGAAATACAGGTCCTTGGTACATCCTTTAACTGATCCTTTAACTGATAGGTGTCATGTGAATGATGATGAATGGATGGGGACATGGTGGTCTCAAGGCCAAATGCCACGGGTTCAAGGATGGAAATGATGATTATTTGGATGTATAGATGTAGGAGGGAGCAATCGTGGATACATGAGTTACCCCATCCTTTGTTTAACCGCCCTTATTTACTTTCCTTTTTCCTTTTCTTGATTTTTCTTGTATTATTGTTCTAGGCTCTAGGAAATGAGAGCATGTTGTGTATGATATAAGTAGTTATTATTCGCTTAAGGTGGGGAAGTTCATCGCCCACCAGGGGTTGGGATGTGCATGGGTTCCTCAATGATTTGGGGCACTCAAAGGGCCCTCAGAACTGTTACCACTGAAACTAGCAGGGAACCTAAAAGGGTTTCGTAAGGGGGTAATTGCTAGGTTAAGGGCAACAATGGAGGCTTAATCCACTGTCACCATAGCTGAGGCTCCCTGCTCTTTATGGAATTTCACCGATGGGAGGAGTCTTGTTGGTTTTGGGAAGCCACTTATAAAGGATATATCGATTAATAGATGGGAAGTGACCCCTTAAAACCTTTCCCTAGGAGGAGGTGAAGAATCGAGATTGCTTGCTCTTTAAGCAAGGGTCTTGACTTTCCAGGGAGAAGGGGTGAGGATTAGAAGGAGTGGATGAAGGGTATAGCATGCAGAGATGCTTATCGATCCATAAAATCCTATAAGAACTTGGATTCCCAAATAGCCCTTGATGAATAGTCTTTGACAACAAATGGGACCACACAGGGCCAAGTGGTCCCATCCCAAGTTCGGGGATGGAATTTAGCAACCAATGATGTTCCTATCCTGGACAAGGTGAGGGGAAAGGATCAAACAAATTTTTTTACTTCAAAAGGTCAAATTGATCTTGCTAGGTGCTAGCCATGGGAGACACAACGAAAAACTTGATCCCAGAGCTAGGGCTTGGGATATCCCGAGACTCGACCATCGAAATGTCTTCAAATTTCACGATACCTGGGGGACCTGTTATCGCTCTCCTTGCTGCCTGAACCTACTTACAAGTTATTGGAAAAAGTCTTCAACACCACAAGATGTGGTTGGTGGCAAGGAATTCAGAGAAGGGGCTGTCACCTACTCTCGACTCTCTTCGTTTAAGCTATCTCCTAAGTTAGCTATGGGGGGTGGTCCCTAATAGAAAAACTAAGTTAAAGATTTTGAGTTTTTAGGAGAATATTAGAGTGAAATTGGATTATTTTTAAAGATTTATGAGTAACTTTGCAATAATATTATCAATCATTCAACCAGTGCCTTTAAATAAAGTGCTCAAGAATAATGCTCAAAAGATGAGAACACAATAATCCTGAAATTGAAACAAAAGATGTCAGCACAAGACATTTGCAAGATAAAATGCTTAAAGGATAACCAAATCTCCATATTTAGACATATCTTGTCATAGTTTTAAACAACCAAAAAAATTAGATGTTGAAGATGAAATTAAACTTTGTAAATGTAGAAAGTAAGCATCACACTACTTGCATGATATCAACAACCATAAAAGGGAGATGTGACGAACAGTGCTCTTGGTTCATTTTAGTTAAACTTATTCTACAAAAAATATTTCAAATCAACTCTTCAATCCCCAGACCTCACCCTCGCCCGAATTATGTGGATCTCACAGTGAGGAGTCAATAGGGGAGTAGAGGGTCCCTAAAGGTCTATACAACCAACTTATGTTGGAGGTAAGTTTTAATGAGTTACTTGTGTGAAATGAATGTTGATAATCTCATTTAAATGATACCTGCAAATTTTCCACAAGAAATGAGATGGTGCTTACTTGCAATAATAAAACAAACTTTGAGAGAAACAAATAAACTTATATGTGTTGTAGCATTTTAATGACAAGTGGAATGAAATAAGTTCTTATAAAAATGGTGCTCCAATGGTTCCTCAACATGCATGAAGCATAATCATTAAATCAAATGGAATTTTTCCAAACATGCGAATTGCTTGCACATAAAAAAGGAGATTTTGCTCAAGTTTGTAGCATTGGGGCTCATGCATGTAATTTTAATTTGACCGAAATTTAGTTAGATGGATGCAGAGTGCATTAGTTGTTAATTCATTAGCATGCATAAAACAAAAATTAGAAAATGCATCAATCCACCCAAGAAATTCCTTCCTTTTCAACCAAGGAAGGGGGATACCATGGGAAAAATATCCCAAGCTCCTTCAAGCAAAAAAAAATATTTTATTATTGATTACAAGTGAAGAAAACAACCTTTAAGAAAGCTGCCCAAAAGGAGGTCTTATGAATAAAGAGTTTAGAAAAAAGGCTTAATCTCCTCCTTAAAAATTGACGACACAACTTATGGAGAAAACCTTCAAAATATAAATTTTCAAGGCTCCAAGGCCCACGGCAAAGATAAAGTTTGCTGCTGTCCCAAAGGTGCTTACGGCCTCCCTAAAATCAAATTTTGAAGTAATGAAAGCCTTCATGTGCAAGGAGGATCAATTGTCTCTTGCCGTCTTTTCCTCAATCTCCTCGCTTTTCACGCTCAAGATTGCAGGTTGCGATAGAAAATCGAACGTTAGGTTGAAATAAAGAGGATTTAAAATACAAATTAATGTACAAAGGCACTAGCCCAAGGAATGGGAGCGAACCCCCATTCTTGCCTAATTTAAAGAAATGCTCTTGAAGTAGCAAATATGACTTTAAGACACTCTACAGATGGAATTTTTTAGATTTTAAAAGTGGAAATAGATGATCAAGTAGCTAGAGAACGTGAAACTCCCTCTTTTTCTTCTTTTGATGCAAAACTTGGGGTTGAAAGTAGTTGAGTCTTAGATCGCTTTGAATCTAGGAGTGAGTTGATCTATTTGAGACTTCTCCCACGTCCGGATGGATTTCCTACACATAATACAAATAGATCTTCCCTACACACTTAAACAAGTATTAGTCTACAAAAGGATTAGAGCATCATAATGAAATAGATAAACCAAACATTCCTCCGAAAATGACTTAGCAAGCTAATTCCTAGAATAATACTCTAAATCAATGATGCATGCAAGGCTTGCACGCATCAATCCAAGCTAGATGGCAAATATAAACTAATATTGATCAAGCATATAAACAAATTCAAATACAATAGCAACAATATGGAAAGAAATCATCTCATAACGCCAAGAGAATATCTGCTAAATAGCCCCAAAGTCTTGATTTTATTGATATACAAAAATGACAGAGTTTCCTCAAGCCCAATAGCTCATAACATGATACAATATGAGAGCTCATGGTTCCATTATATAGAAAGTTGGGAGCAAATCCCAATGAAAAACCAAATGCCAAGTCGTGAGAATGAGGACATCAGAAGGCAAATTCGAATTTGATATGTGGAGCTCCATTGCCATGTGTAAAAATCAAATTCTGGCAAGTGGACATCATTTTCTTCTTCTCTTATGTGCCAAATTTGAATTTTATGATGGAATGACAAGTGTATATGGATGGTAACCCATGTGGGGACAATTTCCCACAAAAATCTCCACCAAATATTCTCCCATATCCTCCCAAATATGCACTAACTTCACAAATTCGAATTTCCAAGTGAGCAGTTCTCATTTAATGCCATAAATTCAATTTTATTTGAGCACATGTCCTTTCCTTGATTTTAGGTGTCCACATCACCTTGGGAATTCACTTTAACTCCTCCATAATTTTCCACCTCATTTCCACCTCATTTAGCATGTGTGGATATTTATTTTTTTCCATTTATTTAATTTCTGGCTTAATTAATTGCCAAATTTCCCACTAAACTTAGGAAAAGCGGGTTTTGAGGCTTCAAAACATATTTTTAACCCCTCAAAGTGTGTCATAATAGAAAGTTGAGGGTGAGAGGTGTAATTTTGATTACTCATACCCCATACAACTTCTCTAGGCAACACTTATTACAATTCAATTACATTTTAATTGCATTTTTTGACTTGCGAGAAATCTAAAAAATTAAAAAATCACTACTTAGACCGAACCAAATTCCACGAATTTTTTTGTGTGATCTAGTACGGTAATATACATTGAATCTAGACACTAGGACTCACACAAGGCCCCACCATCAAGCCGTACTCCAGTTTTGGAGTAAAATTGGAGGAAAAAGCTCAATTAATTATTAACTCCTGGTAGGGAGATGATCATTAACCAAGTCAAAAAAACCTCCCAGATTAATACTCACTTTTTGGCAAGGTCCTAGGCTACCTAGGCCTGTTACAGACTCAATACTGACTCAAAACTCATCATTACTAGCATCACTTATTACAATTCCCTGTAGGGCATGGAATCTAGTACAAGAGAAAATGATAAGAAGTAGAAGTAGAGTTTAAAAACTCTATTGAACTGATGATACTTGATGATATCTGATGGTGCAAGTGTCCTTTGGTTCATCCTTGGGCATGGAGTCTTCACATAATCATCAGGTGCCACTCTAGTGGTCAACAGGACCCACCAGCGTAGTTGACCCTAGGAGATCGAATTTTTCCTATGACCAGATTTCCGAGAAAGTGATGCCCTCTAGGACCTAATGGGGCTAGACTTGGGAAAAATGGAGAAAAGGTAAAAATAAGGGTTAAAATGATCACCCTGTGAAGGATCAGTGCCTAATTTCACTTGGGGATATGGAGTCAAGGATAATTAAGAAGATGGAATGTATTTCTATCATTTAGGAGGCTTCAAAATCAACTTCGTCCAATGTTAGAGGCTAGAGAAGAAAAGTGACTTTAAAACATTTATACTTCTTCCAAATAGTGAAGGCTTATCAAGACAACACGAACTCTAGGAAATTTCATTCATAAAACATGGCCCATACACATATATACGCTAAAATAGACACATAATTCCACATTTAACATATGCAGCAATTAGCCCTAATCATAGTGAAGTTCAAATGTATGCAGCAACAAGAAAAATGACATCAAATTTGCACTTACACGTTATAGAATATATCCAACCAACATCATATTCGCAATATAAAAAGCTCCAAGATAGAGAGAACCCAAATCCATACATCAAAATTCATCCATCATCCAAAAATCTCCACCAAGGAAAAAATGCGAAATTATCTTAAGAGAGAGAGATCCAAATCCAAGTGATGATACAAATGTATCCAACTAACTCCTATTTATACCGCTTTTAGGAGTCCAATTTAGCTAATGATTCTACATTAGCCTCTAAACATAAAATAATGTGCAAATAACCTAACTTTTGGTGACAAGCCCACCAAGCTTGCTCATAAATGAAATAATAAGCCTCTCAGGAGGTGAAATAATAATATGTGCATGTTGTGGGGCCCTCCAAAATGCCTGATAATATCCAAAAGTGCCATAATGATGAATAAACTCCTCAAAATGTGATTGACAAGGGAGTGGCCCCTTGTTTTCCAAGTAGTAGACTTGTGGTGCTCCCAATGGGTGTGGGGGCACACCAATGACCCCTTGGGTCTCCATATGAGTCGAAGATGCATGTAGATCATTTTTAAGGGTTCAAATGATGGAATGAACGCTGTCATGTCCTCGTACAAGTCCTGGGACACCTGCCATGTTGTGTAACCAGCTCCAAAGAGAGAAGAAAAGAGATATTCACGCCTTAGAAATGAGCCACTTCGAGGGGGCAACCTCCAATACATTACATGAATGAACAATTCTTTGATGATACAAATGAACAAAACCTCCTTCTATATATAGGAGTCCATGGGGCCATAATATAATCCTAGTGGGGCCACAATGTAATCCTAGCCGACCTAACAATAATAATGTAAGGGCACAATAATAACAATATGGGGGTTACAGGGGTACAATAATAACAATAAGGGGGGCTACACTAACATAATAAGGGGCTACACTATTAATATAGGGACTTAATATGCCCCTCTCCTTCAAACAAGTGTTGTCCTCAACGCTTGATTATTTCTTGATGCTTCTGTATAAAATTCTCATCCTCCCATGTGAAATATTCTACAGGAAAGTTCTTCCACTTGCTGAGATACTCTGAAATTGATCGTACTTGTTGAGTTCTTGTTTCTATGACTGCTTCATAACTTCTTTCGATATGATGTTGATCTTCCTTTTGTTTCATTAGATTCTGCACCAAAGTTGGGTTATCCTTTGAGAGTTCGAGAACTTGTTGTTGATGCTCGCTGTGATCTTCCACTATTTTATCATCCATATTAGCTATTATTTGATCCAAAACATCCAATTGAAGCTCCATTTCTTCTTTAAACCATCTATTTCATCTTCAATTGCTCTTCTGTATCGAAACTGCTGGCAATTCTGGTACCAATTTGATATCTCAGAACGCAATTCTTCCTCTTCATGCGCTTTGTGAGCAGATTTCTATGCTTAATGTGTGTCAATTATTTTTAGGAGAGAATTTCTGTAACTCAACACGAAATATATGCTAATGATGTTCGTAAATCCATTCAAATTGATTCTTCAAACAAGACTATGCACCGAAACAAAAACACACTACTAGCTTTTAGAGCCTCTATTGAAATTGAATTATCTCTGCATTGAAAATTGATATCAAAATTCGAAGTTCGTAGTATCCCTCTGAATTATCTTTTGAATGCCACAGGTCTGACCCGATTTGGATTCTCCAAGACAAATTTGTGTCCAATCTCCCACAATGACCTAATTCTGGACTGGTTCAGTAGAGCGAACTTGTACGAATTGCCACGTGTCACTGTTTTGTCCTTTGTCTCTGAAATTGATAGCAAAGAAACTTCAGTCTGTGTACTTGCGACCACTTTTTACGGCACTTCAATCCAATGCCCAGAGAGAGAGTTATTGAAGTTTTCCCACGATCACCTCTTTGAGATGAAATTCAGGAGCCTGAAAAAGCACTACCTTCCACAGATCAAATCTCCAAAAATATTGCGAACCAAGCTCTGAAATTTTTTGACGAATTTCCTCAGGATTTCAGCTTCGCACCATATGAATTTCAGACTCTGAAACTTCGTACAAAAAAATTTAGAGCGCAATTTCCACGATGACCTTTTTATGAGCCTGAAAAAATACCTAACTTCCACAGATGATATCTCCTCAAATATTGCGAACCAAGATCTGAAATTTTTAGACAACCTTCCTCAAGATTTCAGCTTCGCACCCTAAAAATTTCAGCTTCTGAAGCTTCGTAGAAAAAAAGTTATAGCGAAAATGCCACGATGATCTGTTTGGAGCAGCGAAACCCTAGAATCCCAAAGCTCTGATACCAAATGTTGTGTAACCAGCTTCAAAAGTAGAAGAAAAGAGATATAAACGCCTTAGAAATAAGCCACTTCGAGGGGGCAACCCAATACATTACATTGAATGAACACTCTGATACAAGAACAAAACCTCCTTTCTATATAGGAGTCCATGGGGACATAATATTATCCCTAGTGGGGCCATAATGTAACTTAGTGGAATTTTACCACAATAATAATGTAAGGGCACAATAATAACAATATGGGGGTTACAAGGGTGAAATAATAACAATAAGGGGGGCTACACTAACATAATAAGGGGCTACACTATTAATATAGGGACTTAACATGCCAAGTGTGTGATGGTCCCGTGGGTCCTGCTGGGCATAGTGTACCAAGTGGATCATCCTCGTCCCAAAGGTGGATCTTTGGTAATCTTTGGACATCGGTGGGGATCCATGGAGTGCTTTCTGTGGCTTTGGAGGCCCATATCTCTCTACACACACCCTCCATGTGCCAAACCCAAATGGGCACCATATAGGGAGACCAAACCCAAATGGACACCATTTGCAATTCTGTACAAGATCTAATGTGTCCCGTATCTTTCCAGTACAGCAAGTCATTAGAGTAATTGTGTAAAGGACATTACAAACCATAGACAACAAAGTGGTCATTTCATAATGGCATGCCCTTTCGTAGTGGGCTTTGGCATGTGCTAATGTCTCCAAGCTCCAAAGGGGGTTAGCCAGGTATCCTATTAGGTGGTTTCTACCCTTAAAGGTGATAGTATGTCTAAGGTACATCCCTCAAATGGGGGTGGAAAGTGATAAGGAAGTGAAATTGAATAGGGAATGAATGGGACAATCTTGGCCACATATTGGGGCTCAAGGGTAACTAGTTAAGGGGAGTCCCACACCTGGGTATATAATATCTAGGAGGGAGAAATCATGGTACATGGGGTGTCCTGACCTTGATTTCTCCACCCTTATTTATATGCCTTTTTCTTTTTATGATTTTTCCTTAATTAACTGCTCAGGGATCAAAGGACAAGATCATGATGTGTATGATTATCCACTTTTAGGTAGGGCAGTTCATTGCCCTGCAGGGGTTGGGACAATCATGGGTTCCTGAATGATAAAGGAGGCTCATCTAAGGCCTATGGAACCAGGGTGATGAGCATTGGTATGGTGTAGAACTCATGTATTGGATTTTGCCCACAAGCTAATTATTTATGTTAGGGGCTATCAATTGTTGGTTGAAGAGAAATCTATAAAAAAAATTTCTCCTATGGGGTCACCCACTTTTGGTGGGTAACATCCATTTTTGCATTGATATTACCACACTTGCATCTTTTGCATGTCTCAACAAGTTCCTACATGATAAACTACCATCAATTACAAGTATGGATATTCTATTTCATCTCGCTTTCCTTTATATTTTTTATATTTCACATTCTGGTTATGGTTTTGTATTACCATCCATAACTCTCCATTTAAATGACAATGCCTTATATATACATGTGAGACCCTAGGGCTATTGGAAGGTACAAGATAGACCTTAGGGATAATGGAAGAGTGATGCCTAGTGTAACTTTAGTATCTTCTTCACATGTTGTAGGTCAATTGTTCTCTGACACAGGGGGAAATACATAAAAGAAACTAAGTCTAATGAATGATGATAATTTCAAAGTGTTGAAGACTTATGATTAATATGATTTGTGATATTTCATGATCTATATTGCAGATTTATGCAAATAGAAAATAAAAGGATGGGATTTTTTATTTATTTTTTAGAGTGGTTGGATGGAAACAATAATATTTAAACTAGAATTATTACTATGGGGTCTAAAATTAAGATTTGGAGTGTTGTTTGTTTAAGAATGATTGGTATCAACAAAGTTGCAAATTGTATATTGTCTCCAACCCTTTCTTGCTATCAATTGATGCAAAATATTTCGTTGAAAGGGCCTGTTACTGCAAAATTTTGTAGGCTTAGTGAAAATCCTCACTAGGAAGATCCAAACCTTGTGGCAACAAGAGAATGGCCACCACTATCACCTCAACCACCTTTCTCCAGCTATATAGTGGTATATTGTACCACAAGAAATAATTCCCTGTATGTGGATCACCTAAAGTATATTCAACAAGGTTTAAGCGAGGTGGCATGCTTTTATAGAAACAAGTCTAGAATCAAAATGTAATCGAAAAAATATTATATAAATATAAAAGTGAAGAAATTCACTGGTTTACTTTTTATTTTCTATGGTTATATTTTTCTATATATTATTTTATGTATATATTTTTCTATTTTTCGGGCTTTTTGAGTAATAAAAATTAAGGACAATTGCAGAATTTTGGAAAAAGAGATGCTTCTTTGGTGGAATAAGGAGTGTGCCTTGTTTCCACTAGGGAGATGAGGTCAAATCGATGCCCCTCCTAAGTTGGTTCATCAATGCTTTTGGATTATTGTCATAGGTGGAATCTCAGAAGTTAAATGAGATCGTGCCTAATCAAGAACAAGTTTTCAAACCAAGCCCTACTAGAATGGATTACTTAGAGAAAAACCTTCAACAAATAGCTCTACTATGATGCAAAATAAACTGAAGCCCTTTGTGAGGAGCACTAGGGTATGGCTCAACAAGAAGAAACAAACTCTACCTTACACCAACAAGAGAGATGTGCGAGTAAAACCCTAGACATTCCTAAGCAAGTGATAAAGCGTCCTTTCAAATGGATTGATCTAGTTAGTTTTTGTAGTATTCTTTAGTTATCCACAAATCGCCTTAAGAAATATGTGAAATCAACCAAGAAGGATAATTCATGTTGAACAATAAGGATTTCATGAAAATGTTTCACATTTTGGAAAAACGATCTCAACAATTCACAACGATCTACAAAGGAGGGACAATTCTCTTTTTATGTGATGAGCTATCTTTGAGGGCTGTGGGTGTGACACATGAAGTGTTGGCTAACTCCTATATTCCGAAAGGTATACATCCCAAGACCGAATTCAATAAAAGATATTATCTTTGCTAGACAAAAGGAATTGTAAATGTGATCTATATTTGGCTTGTCTTCTAAGATCTATTATTGTGTTCTATCAGCATTTTACTTTCATGTTTAGTGTGATTGCTATTTTGTATCGGGCCTAAGAAAGATCAAGTAAAAGTGCATCAAGTACAGAACACCATGGTTATCAAAATTTAACACTTTGTATTAGTCAACCAAACCCTCAATGACAATGCCTTATATATGTGAGACCCTAGGGCTAATGGAAGGTACAAGATTGACCCTAGGGATAATGGAAGAGGATACCTAGTGTAACTTTTATATCCGCCTCTACGCTTGAAAATAATTGCTCATTTGTTAGGGGAAGGCATAAAAGAAACTAAGTCTAATGAATGATAATAATTTCAAAGTGTTGAAGATTTATGATTAATATGATTTGTGATATTTCATGATCTATATTGCAGATTTATGCAAATATAAAATAGAAGGATGGGATTTTTACTTTATTTTCGAGAGTGGTTGAATGGAAACAATAATGTTTAAACTAGAATTATGACTGTGGGGTCTAAAAGTAATATTTGGAGGGTTGTTTGTTTAAGAATGATTCGTACCACCAATGTTGAAAATTTCATATTGTCTCAAACCTCTTTCCTCGTTATCAATTGATGCAAAACATTTCGTTGAACGCACCTGTTAGCGCAAAATTTTGTAGGCTTAGTGCAAATCCTCACTAGGAAGATCCAAACCTCAACAACCTTTCTCCAGCTATATAGTGGTATCTTGTACCACAAGAAATAATTCCCTATATCTGGATCACCTAGAGTATATTCAACAAGGAAGGTTTAAGCGATGTGGCATGTTTTCGTAGAAACAAGTCTAGAATCAAAATGTAATCGATCAAATCTTATATAAACATAAAAGTGAGAAATTCATGGTTTACTTTCATTTTTTATGGTTATATATTTCTATATATTATTTTATGTATATATTTTTCTATTGTTAGGGCTTTTTGAATAATAAAAATTAAGGACAATTGCAGAATTTTGTAAAAAGAGATGGTTGTTTGGTGGAATAAGGAGTGTGCCTTATTTCCACCAGGGATATGGGGTCAAATCGATGCCCCTCTTGAGTTGGTTTATCAATTCTTGTGGATTATGGTCAGAGGTGGAATCTCAAAAGTTAAATAAGCTCGTGCCTAATTAAGAACAAGTTTTGAAACCAAGCCCTACTAGAAAGGATTACTTAGAGAAACACCTTGAACAAATAGCTCTACTATGATGCAAAATAAACTGAAGCCCTTCGTGAGGAGCACTAGGGCATGGCCCAACAAGAAGAAACAAACTCTACCTTACACAAACAAGAGAGATGTGTGAATAAAACCCTAGACATTCCTAAGCAAGTGACAAAGCTTCCTTTCAAATGGATTGATCTAGTTAGTTTTTGTAATATTCTTTAGTTATCCACAAATCACCTTAAGAAATATGTGAAATAAACCAAGAAATATAATTCATGATGAACACCAAGGATTTCATGAAAATGTTTCACATTATGGAAAAACGATCTCAACAATACACACTGATCTACAAAGGAGGGAGACTTCTCTCTTTATAGATTAGGATCTCAATATCTTTCGTCCTTTTGCTTCAAAAAACAAGATACTTTTCATCCACAATATGCTGCACGATTAAGTCAAACTACAAGTTATTTCATTCCATTAATGAAATATCAAAATAGTGTGAGGCATCCCACCAATTAGAGGTTTGATTTGACAAAAGGAGGTCTGAATTGGCCTAAGGGTACAACGTTCCATCAAGAAATAGCTTGGAATTCCTTGAAAGATTAACTTGAGTTCTTAGTAAGTCAAAAATTCCTCTTTGTTTGCACAATGTTGCTTGAATGAAGATGTCGGCCTTTCGAATAGTTAGTATAATGTGGAAAACCTTGCTTTCCTTGGTGCAAAGATGATTTAAACCATGCTTTTAGGCTCCTTGCTTGATATTGACTTGAAATGTACCTTGGATTGCTTGGACGCCTATATGGCCTTATGTTTTCCCTCAACATTCCTCCAAATTGACCTTTACAACATCCAATGGGTAGAAAGGGTGGACAACACTGCTTGTCTGGGTCCATTTGCCAACTTTTTGTGTGGGTTAAGGCTTGAACTTTCTTGAACATGAGTTTTACTTTGTCCATGATGTGTCCTTGACTTGCCTTGACATCTTTCTTACTCAATACATTTCCCATGATACCTTTTTTAACCTCATGGCTGTGCCAAAAGTAGAAGTTGACTCGTTTTGAAGGTACCTCAAAGATGAAAATGGGACATTAAAGGGGGTGGTAAGAGTTCCTTTACTTGGAGTTGATTACTCTTGACTTAGATTTCACAAGAGATCTTTTCACTGCCTTGGAGGATGTGGGTCATTGTATTAGGGAGCCAAAATGCATCGCAAACTCTGTGACTTGCATGAAGAATGATGGTCATGGCCAAAGAGGTGAGCATACATGTGGATATGGTTGATTTGGGGAACAAAGTGTGCATTAAGATAATGGGAAACTGAGGGGAAAAGTACTTTAAGCGATCACCTTTATAGGGATACTCAACAACTGCACCCATAAATCAGAAGTCGTAGTAGATCCACCTCCTTATGGTCTCATATCACAGTAGGAGATAAGAATATTGCATGATGCTTTCTTTCCCATATTATTCTTTTCTTTTTCTTACCCATCGAATGCTGAATAAAATCTTTCTATACAACTACTGAGGTCGGGATGCGCCCTCGGATGGGCGTAAAACTGAAAGAAGCTTATCATACTTCTGAGAAAACTCATAAGGGTTGTGTACAATAGAGGGAATCCATAACTAGGGCACAAAGACTACCGTTCAAAGTTCAAACCCTTGAACAACTCTTCCATCACCTAGCACCTTATATCCATAGACGTCATCCTCTTTTACAGCTCTACCACAGACCTAAACATATCAGCCTCTTTGTATAACTTTAGTTACTTCATACAGACCTGTGGCCTTGTTTATTAGGCCCGTGGCATCCTTGAACATGGCCAAACATAAATATATTCTCCTGCACTGGTACCTTGGATAGCTCAACTCTTTCATGCAATAAAAGCCCCCTTCATAATTTTTCTCATGAACCATTTCTCTTTTATACTTCTTTAGTTCCTAATCAACTTGGGGAATTCCTCCTCCTATATCCTATCTTTTTGTTTCATTTGTTTTTTCCTTTCCTAGGTTACATCACCACTAATGGATCTCTCTAGGTCGTCTTCTCAAGTAGTGCCCGACCTGAGATGGATTTTCCTTGGATGGGACCAATCACCATGCCTCTCCTTTGCCTATTAGGGACTTTGGTGTTGGTGGTTGCATCTTATAGACTGCAAATATGGGATCACAGCTCCAACTATTGCTCCAATGCTTGCTTCCACTTGTCTATTTTAATTCCTTGTTCAACACTAGCATTGTCAATTTTTCTTCTTTCTTTCACTATTTGTGGTCCAGAGTTGTCAATTCTCGCCTCTCATTTTTTCTCTCAACTAGTGTTGCCACCTCTTATTTCTTGGCTTCAGTTGTTCATCTCTATTGTTGTACCCTCTTGTGTATTTGATTCAGTTTTTTGGTCCTGGCTTCAGTAACTTTGATCTCTCTTTCCTCCACTCGTTTGTCCCTACCTTTGCCTCCTGTCCTTCCTTATCCTCTTCTCACATTCACTCTATTCTCAACGTTCATTGAGATTTTCTATTGTTAATTTACCTCGTATGTGGGAAGCCATTTACTTGATGTTGTGTTGAAGTACTTCACAAGTTCTAGCAGGCCCTAAGGAGGGAAATCCTAAGGGTCAAAGAACTAGAATAAGAGATAACAATGGGACAATGTCGCATTGTCACCAGAACTAGTATCCCTTACTCTTTATAGATTTTCACAGATGAGAGGAGTCCCGGTAGATAACCACTAACCTTTAATTGATGAGCTAGGGTTTGAGGTACTATGTGATGAAGTAGGACTTCTCAAGGGAAGCTCTATATGATGGTATGGCACGTTAAAAGGATTTCTGTTCCTTATTAGAGACCTAGAAGAAACTTGCACGAGATCTAGGGTTTTGTGAATTATCGTGGTTAAATTTACACCCTAGAGCAAGTCAAGGAGAAGAAAAGGATTCTCAGGATTTTTTTCCAATGAATACTAAGCTCATACAATCCTCAAAGAAGTCCCCAAGTCAAGGAAATGCAAACTAGGGTTTCCCTTCTAGGGTACACCTCAGGAAAGAATTTTTATGGATGAAAACACAAGGGATTCTTGTCAAACATTGAGGACTTGTAGCTAAGACCCTAAGCTTGAATTCTATGATACCGTAATCCACCCTTTCACTCTAGGAAACTTCGCTCGATGCCCTAAGCTAGCTGTCTACGAAGAAGGTACGAGAACTTTGGGAGAAGAAAATATGGAGAAAGAAGTATTTGATTACGAAATTGTTTGGACCAGTGCCTTCTCCTTTGGGCTTATGGAGTCCTAGATGCAACAGATTTTCCATAATTGTCTTTAAGGAGGTCAAGAGTTGATGCCCTAGCTACCAAACCTTTGCAATTACCCACTCAAAATTTATGGAGTTTTATGGAGGAAATACAAACTTTCATCCAATACGAATATTCATCACATGTCATTTTATGAGTATCATTTGCAATTCCCAACCAAATAGCTTTCAAAATAAATCTTCAACAATTAGGGCACAATATAACACTAATCTAGTTGCAAAATTCCATACATTAGACATTTTTCAAGAAGGAAACTTCAACAAGAGGCACCTAACATGACAATATGATATATCCATCCACAAATCAGGAGATAGGTCCAAAGAAAATCGAATTTCAGCTCCAAATATCAAAATGCATCCAACATATCAAATAGCTAATCCAAAGAAAAAGTTCTAATTTTCCAAGAAGGCCGAAGTTCCCAAGTGTGATGATGATGCAAAACAAATGAAGTTTAGTTTATTTATATGAGACCTAGTAGGTTTAATTATTAGCCCAAGGCCTGTAAAATTATAAAAATGTGCAAAATACATAGCTTTGTCACAAGCCGACCAAGTAGCTTTTACAAATGATCGCTTCACCTGGGGGTGTCAAAATGATCCTCTGGTGGACTTGGGCCCCGTCTAGGTTGCCAAACCCATGATGAAACCACCTACCAGTCACATATAATATCCAATGTGCATCCTCACAATTAGGTACACTAATTAATTGGTACATCTAAGTGAACCAAGCTTGTTTATCAAGGGAACATTGAGATTTCGTTGTGGGATTCCTTTCCAAATTTCATGTTACTTCCCTAGGTAGGAGTGTGTAATAAACAACCCTATTAGTTGTTGTCGGTCGCAAAGGGGAAAGACAGGTTCTTGGTACATCCTTTAACTAATAGGTGTCACGTGAATGATGATGAATGGATGCGGACACGGTGGTCTCAAGGCCAAATGCCATGGGTTCAAGGATGGAAATGATGATTATTTTGATGTATAGATGTAGGAGGGAGAAAGCTTGGATACATGAGTTACCTTGTCAAAGGGTACCATAGTGGGAGAAAGCGGGTTAGCCAGGTACCATATTATGCAGGTTTAAGAAAGCCCTCTATGGGTTGAAGCAAGCCCCCTGGGCTTCGTAGGAGAGGATAGATAGCTACGTGATGAAGTTGGGCTTCACTCGAAGTAATGCTGTTCTGAACCTTTATTTTAAGGTTGATAGAGAAAGGCCTCTAGTTTTGGTTCTCTATGTGGACAATCTTTTCCTGACAGGTGTTGACCCTCTCATTCAATAATGTAAGAGCGAGCTAGCTTCCGAGTTTGAGATGAAATACCTAGGACTGATGCACTACATCCTAGGCTTGGAGGTATGGTAGAGGCCAGGCGAGATTTTCCTTTCTCAAGGAAAATATGTCGTGAAGCTGTTGGAGAGATTTGGTATGGTGCACTGTAAATCTGTGTCGACACCGATGGAACTCAACTTTAATAATTTGATTGGAAATGTTTTTGGGCCCGTGCTAGAAAATCCTACCGAGTATCAACAACTCATGGGGGCCCTGATGTTCTTAGTGAACTCCCGTTCGGATGTATGTTTTGCAGTGAACACTTTGAGTCAACATATGCTTGATCCTTATCACATTCACCGGATTGGTGCCAAGAATCTGTTGAGATATCTTTGGGGCACAATTAACCATGGGCTGAGATACACTGCCGGGAGTTTGAGACTCCATGGATATACTGATGCCGATTGGGTTGGCAGTGTGGTGGATCACAAGAGCACATCTGGATGTTGCTTCACCTTGGGTTTTGCTTAGATATCTTGGATGAGCAGGAAGCAGAAGTCGGTGGCTTTGAGCACTGCTGAGGCTGAATACATTGCAGCGAGTATGGCTTGTTGTGAAGTTGTTTGGTTGTGAAAGCTCTTTAGTGAGCTGTTTGGGCATGTGGTAGATACCACTGTTAACCTTTGTGATAACCAGATTGGGATTCGTCTTTTGGAGAATCCCATGTTCCACGATCAATCTAAGCATATTGATATTAGGCACCACTTGATCTGGGATATGGTACAGCGAGGCACCGTAAGGCTTGATCATATAGGAACTGATGAGCAAGTCGTTGATATTCTCATGAAGCCGCTGGGGAAGGTCAAGTTCCTAACCTTCCGTGAGAAGTTTGGAATCATTGAAAGACCCTATTCTGAGGGTCCTGCTTGAGTTGGACTATGAGCTCTGGGAGCTTCAGGGGGCTTGGGGATAGCTTCTTGGAGCTATAAGCACATACGGGGCTATTCTTGACGAAGCTTATTGTGCTTCTTCCCCACCGATGATATTGAGTTGGTTCGCCTCTCTCTGATTTGTGCCCCACACGCATCCTACCCATGGAGTTTCAGACTCATGGGAAGTACCTCTCATTTGGCCAATGAGGTGGGAAATGTGGATAGAGACCATAGCAAGACCAATGGATGCATCAGATATTGTTGTACTCTCTAGGTCTAGGATGGCACGTGTCCAACACCTTGATTTGGGATCAAGTATGATGAGGTTTTTACCTCTAAACTGACTTTGGGTCAGTAAACTAACTTCGGGTTAGTAGGAGACTCCTTTGATTCCAAGAGAGGTTTTTACCTCTAAGCTGACTTCGGGTTAGATGTGTGTGATTTCCGTGACTCACCTTTTGTTCTATCCGAAATAAAGAGCCAGCAAAGCAAGTTACAACGGAATGACGCACGATGTTTGGTAAAAGTACATGATGGTACTGATGGGACAGATGGAATTATCCCTAGTTGAAAGGGAGTGTTAATTTTGGGCAACTAGGTCCAAACTCCATGTTGCATTGCTCATATGAAAATGGTCATGTCTTTGTTGGATTCTTGTTTGGGAGAGGTGCGAGATTGATCTAAAGATCATCTTGATCGGATGAGCAGAAAATTTATTTTGAATTTATTTTCCACATGTGTAGGGTTAGCCAGAGTTGTAATGTAGGCTCACATGCCTAATAGATGTGTCACACACTCTCATTGATGGATATAAATTGGAGAAACTTGGAGGTCATTTCATCATCAACTCATCACACATTCTCTCACTGTGATCTGATTGGTTCAATAGCCTTTGGAAGCCTTTTTCCCCTCACACGTGTGGAGCACAAGTCTGAAATTTGTAGATATGTTTAGGTTACTTTTGCAGCAACGTTGACCAGTGTTGACCGTGGTCTACCCTTGGTCGTTTGACCTAAAATCTCTGCAGAAAATCCGATTTTAGGAGGCCATACAGCTGGGCACTAAAGTCGAGGAATTATGGGTTGTTTGACTGAAGACCTTGTTTGCTAAGTTGAATTTTCTGCTAATGCATGCGTTGACTTTTCTGCGTTGTTCTTGAGTTGACTTGCGTTGACTTGTGATGAGCTGTCTTTGAGGGCTATGGGTGTGACACATGAAGTGTTCGCTGACCGAGAAAGACTTTGCTGGTTGAAGCATTTTGTTGACCGCCGTAACGCAACAATATATCTTATCTTTGCTGGACAAAAGGAATTGTGAATGTGATCTATATTTGGCTTGTCTTCTATTTATCTATTATTGTGTTCTATCAACATTTTACTTTCATGTTTATGTGATTGCTATTTTGTATTGGGCCTAAGAAAGATCGAAGTAAAAGTGCATCAAGCATAGAACACCATGGTTATCAAAATTTAACACTTTGTATTATCAACCAAAACCCTCCATTTAAATGACAATGCCTTATATATACATGTGAGACCCTAGGGCTAATGGAAGGTACAATATTGACCCTAGGGATAATGGAAGAGTGATATGTAGTGTAACTTTAGTATCTGCTTCACACGTTTTTGGTCAATTGCTCTCTGACACAGGGGGAAATACATAAAATAAACTAAGTCTAATGAATGATAATAATTTCAAAGTGTTGGAGTCTTATGATTAATATGATTTGTGATATTTCATGAACTATATTGCAGATTTATGCAAATAGAAAATAAAAGGATGGGATTTTTATTTTATTTTCGAGAGTGGTTGAATGGAAACAATAATGTTTAAAATAGAATTATGACTATGGGGTCTAAAAGTAAGATTTGGAGGGTTTTTTGTTTAAGAATGATTGGTACCAACAAAGTTGAAAATTGCATATTGTCTCGAACCCTTTCCTTGTTATCAATTGATGCAAAAAATTTCGTTGAAAGGATTGTTAGCGCAAAATTTTGTAGGCTTAGCGAAAATCCTCACTAGGAAGATCCAAACCTCGTGGCAACAAGAGAATGGCCACCACTATCACCTCAACAACCTTTCTCTAGCTATGTAGTGGTATGTTGTACCACAAGAAATAATTCCCTCTATTTGGATCACTTAGAGTATATTCAACAAGGAAGCTTTAAGCGATGTGGCATGTTTTCGTAGAAACAAGTCTAGAATCAAAATGTAATCGATCAAATCTTATATAAACATAAAAGTGAGAAATTCCCTTGTTTACTTTTCATTTTTTATGGTTATATCTTTCTATATATTATTTTATGTATATATTTTTCTATTGTTAAGGCTTTTTGAATAATAAAAATTAAGGACAATTGCAGAATTTTGTAAAAAGAGATGGTTGTTTGGTGGAATAAGGAGTGTGCCTTATTTCCACTAGGGATGTGGGGTCAAATCGGTGCCCCTCTTGAGTTGGTTTATCAATTCTTGTGGATTATGGTCGGAGGTGGAATCTCAAAAGTTAAATTAGCTCGCAACTAATCAAGAACAAGTTTTGAAGCCAAGCCCTACTAGAAAGGATTACTTAAAGAATCACCTTCAACAAATTGCTCTACTATGATGCAAAATAAACTGAAGCCCTTCGTGAAGAGCACTAGGGCATGGCCCAAAAAGAAGAAACAAACTCTACCTTACACCAACAAGAAAGATGTGAGAGTAAAACCCTAGACATTCCTAAGCAAGTGACAAAGCTTCCTTTCAAATGGATTGATCTAGTTAGTTTTTGTAATATTCTTTAGTTATCCACAAATCGCCTTAAGAAATATGTGAATCAACCAAGAAAGATAATTCATGATGAACACCAAGGATTTCATGAAAATGTTTCACATTATGGAAAAACGATCTCAACAACCCACAACGATCTACAAAGGAGGGAGACTTCTCTTTTTATAGATTTGGATCTCATAATCTTTCCTCCTTTTGCTTGAAAAAACAAGATACTTTTCATCCACAATATGCTGCACGATTAAGTCAAACTACAAGTTATTTCATTCCATTAATGAAATATCAAAATAGGTGAGGCATCGCACCAATTAGATGTTTGATTTGACAAAAGGAGGTCCAAATTGGCCTAAGGGTACAACGTTCCATCAAAAAATAGCTTGGAATTCCTTGAAAGATTAACTTGAGTTCTTAGTAAGTCAAAAATTCCACTTTGTTTGCACAATGTTGCTTGAATGAAGATGTCGGCCTTTCGAATGGCTAGTATAATGTGGAAAACCTTGCTTTCCTTGGTGCAAAGATGATTTAAACCATGCTTTTAGGCTCCTTTCTTGATTTTGACTTGAAATGTACCTTGGATTGCTTGGACTCCTATATGGCCTTATGTTTTTCCTCAACATTTCTCCAAATTGACCTTTACAAGATCCAATGGGTATAAATGGTGGACAACACTCCTTGTCTGGGTCCATTTGCCCAGTTTTTGTGTGGGTTAAGGCTTGAACTTTCCTGAACATGAGTTTTACTTGGTCCATGATGTTGTCCTTGACTTTCTTTGACATCTTTCTTACTCAATACATTTCCCATGATACCTCTTTTAACCTCATGGCTGTGCCAAAAGTAGAAGTTGATTTGTTTTGAAGGTACCTTAAAGATGCAAATGGGACATTAAAGGGGGCGTTAAGAGTTTCTTTACTTGGATTTGATTACTCTTGACTTAGACTTCACAAGAGATCTTTTCACTGCCTTGGAGGATGTGGGTCATTGTATTAGGGAGCCGAAATGTATCGCAAACTGTGTGACTTCGATGAAGAATGATAGTCATGGCCAAGAGGTGAGCATACGTGTGGATATGGTTGATTTGGGGAACAAAAAGTGCATTAAGATAATGGGAAACTGAGGGGAAAAGTACAATAAGCGATCACCTTTATAGGGATACTCAACAAGTGCACCCATAAATCATAAGTTGTAGTATATCCACCTCCTGATGCTCTCATATCACAGTAGGAGATAAGAATATTGCATGATGCTTTCTTTCCCATACTATTCTTTTCTTTTCCTTACCCATCCAATGCTGAATGAAATCCTTTGCTTCTAGTACTAACCTTTGTTTAGTGGCTTGTGAATGAAATACTTCCCTTCCAGTACAACTACACGAGGCTGAATGCGGCCCCTGGATGGACAAAAAATCAGAGTGAAGCTTATCATACTTCTAAGCAAAATCATATGGGTTGTGTACCATAGACGAAGCCCTAACTAGGGCACAAATACTACTGTTCAAACCCTTGAACAACTCTTCCATCACCTAGCACCTTATATCCATAGACGTCATCCTCTTTTACAGCTCTACCACAGACCTAAACATATCAGCCTCTCTGTATAACTTTAGTTACTTCATACAGACCTGTGGCCTTGTTTATTAGGCCCGTGGCATCCTTGAACATGGCCAAACATAAATCTATTCTCCTGCACTGGTACCTTGGATAGCTCAACTCTTTCATGCAATAAAAGCCCCCTTCATAATTTTGCTCATGAACCCTTTCTCTTTTATACTTCTTTAGTTCCTAATCAACTTGGGGAAGTCCTCCTCCTATATCCTATCTTTTTGTTTCATTTTTTTTTGCCTTTCCTAGGTTACATCACCACTAATGGATCTCTCTAGGTCGTCTTCTCAGGTAAGGCCCGACCTGAGATGGCTTCTCCTTGGATGGGACCAATCACCATGCCTCTCCTTTGCCTATTAGGGACTTTGGTGTTGGTGGTCACATCCTATAGACTGCAGCTATGGGATCACATCTCCAACTATGGCTCCAATGCTTGCTTCCACTTGTCTATTGTAATTTCTAGTTCAACTCTACCATTGTCAATTTTTCTTCTTTCTTTCACTATTTGTGGTCCAGAGATGTCAATTCTCACCTCTCTCCTTTTTTCTCTCAGCTAGTGTTGCCAACTCTTATTTCTTGGCTTCAGTTGTTTATCTCTATTGTTGTCCCCTCTTGTGTATTTGATTCAGTTTTTTGGTCCTGGTTTCACATTATGGAAAAATGATCTCAACAATCCACAAAGATCTACAAAGGAGGGAGACTTCTCTTTTTATAGATTAGGATCTCAATATCTTTCCTCCTTTTGCTTGAAAAAAGAAGATACTTTTCATCCACAATATGCTTCACGATTAAGTCAAACTACAAATTATTTCATTCCATTAATGAAATATCAAAATAGGTGAGGCATCCCACCAATTAGAGGTTTGATTTGACAAAAGGAGGTCTGAATTGGCCTAAGGTTACAACGTTCCATCAAGAAATAGCTTGGAATTCCTTGAAAGATTAACTTGAGTTCTTAGTAAGTCAAAAATTCCACTTTGTTTGCACAATGTTGCTTGAATGAAGATGTCGACCTTTCGAATGGCTAGTATAATGTGGAAAACATTTCTTTCCTTGGTGCGAAGATTATTTAAACCAGACTTTTAGGCTCCTTGCTTGATTTTGACATGAAATGTACCTTGGATTGCTTGGACTCCTATATGGCCTTATTTTTTTCCTCAACATTCCTCCAAATTGACCTTTACAAGATCCAATGGGTAGAGAGGGTGGACAACACTCCTTGTCTGGGTCCATTTGCCCACTTTTTGTGTGGGTTAAGGCTTGAAATTTCCTGAACATGAGTTTTACTTGGTCCATGATGTGTCCTTGACTTGCTTTGACATCTTTCTTACTCAATACATTTCCCATGATACGTCTTTTAACCTCATGGTTGTGCCAAAAATAGAAGTTGACTTGTTTTGAAGGTACCCCAAATATGCAAATGGGAAATTAAAGGGGGCGTTAAGAGTTCCTTTACTTGGAGTTGATATCTCTTAACTTAGACTTCACAAGAGATCTTTTCACTCCCTTGGAGGATGTGGGTCATTGTATCAGGGAGCCGAAATGTATCGCAAACTATGTGACTTCCATGAAGAATGATGGTCATGGCCAAAGAGGTGAGCATACATGTGGATATGGTTGATTTGGGGAACAAAGAGTGCATTAAGATGATGGGAAACTGAGGGGAAAAGTACAATAAGCGATCACCTTTATAGGGATACTCAACAAGTGCACCCATAAATCATAAGTTGCAGTAGATCCACCTCCTGATGCTCTCATATCACAATAGGAGATAAGAATATTGGATGATTCTTTCTTTCCCATACTATACTTTCCTTTTCCTTACCCATCGAATGCTAAATGAAATCCTTTGCTTCTATTACTAACCTTTGTTTAGTGGCTTGTGAATGAAATCCTTTCCTTCTAGTACAACTACCTGAGGTTGGATGCAGCCCCTAGATGGATAGAAAATCAGAGTGAAGCTTATCATACTTCTGAGAAAACTCATAAGGGTTGTGTACCATAGAGGGAAGACCTAACTAGGGCACAAAGATTAATGCCCAAACCCTTGAACAACTCTTCCATCACCTAGCACCTTATATCCATAGACATCATCCTCTTTTACAGCTCTACCACAGACCTAAACATATCAGCCTCTCTGTATAACTTTAGATACTTCATACAGACTTGTGGCCTTGTTTATTAGGCCCTTGGCATCCTTGAACATGGCCAAACATAAATCTATTCTGCTGCACTGGTACCTTGGATAGCTCAACTCTTTCATGCAATAAAACTCCCCTTCATAATTTTTCTCATGAATCCTTTCTCTTTTATACTTCTTTAGTTCGTAATCAACTTGGGGAAGTCCTCCTCCTATATCCTATCTTTTTTTTTCATTTGTTTTTGCCTTTCCTAGGTTACATCACCACTAATGGATCTCTCTAGGTTGTCCTCTCAGGTAGGGCCCGACTTGAGATGGCTTCTCCTTGGATGGGACCAATCACCATGCCTCTCCCTTGCCTGTTAGGGACTTTGGTGTTGGTGGTCGCATCCTATAGACTACAGCTATGGGATCACATCTCCACCTATTGCTCCAATGCTTGCTTCCAGTTGTCTATTGTAATTCCTAGTTCAATACTAGCATTGTCAATTTTTCTTCTTTCTTTCACTATTTGTGGTCCAGAGTTGTCAATTCTCAACTCTCTCATTTTTTCTGTCAACTAGTAGATCCACCTCTTATTTCTTGGCTTCAGGTGTTCATCTTTATTGTTGTGCCCTCTTGTGTATTTGATTCATTTTTTTGGTCCTGGCTTTAGTAACTTTGATCTCTCTTTCCTCCACTCGTTCATCCCTACCTCTGCCTCCTCTCCTTCCTTATCCTCTTCTCACCGTCACTCGATTCTAAACGTTCACTGAGATTTTCTATTGTTATCTCCTCCTTGTATGTGGGAAGCCATTTCCTTTGATGTTGTAAGTTGTGTTACCACAAGTTCTAGTGGGCCCTAAGGAGGGAAATCCTAAGGGTCAAAGAACTAGACTAAGAGATAAAAATGGGACAATGTCGCATTGTCACCATAACTACTATCCCTTGCTCTTTACAGATTTTCAATGAGAGGAGTCCTGGTAGATAACCAATAACCTTTAATTGATGTTCTAGGGTTTGAGGTACTATGTGATGAAGTAGGACTTCTCAATGGAAGCTCTATATGATGGTATGGCACGTTAAAAGGATTTTAGTTCCTTATTAGAAACCTAGAAGAAACTTGCACGAGATCTAGGGTTTTGTGAATTATCTTTGTTAAATTTACTCCCTAGATCAAGTCAAGGAGAAGAAAAGGATTATGAGGATTTGTTCCAATGAATACTAAGCTCATACAACCCTCAAAGAAGTCCCCAAGTCAAGGAAATGCGAACTAGGGTTTCCTTTCTAGGGCACACCTCAGGAAAGAGTTTTTATGGATGAAAACACAAGGGATTCTTGTCAAACATTGAGGACTTGTAGCTAAGACCCTAAACTTTAATTCTATGATACCGTAATCCACCATTTTACTCTAGGAAACTTCGCTCGATGCCCTAAGCTAGTTTTCCAAGAAGAAGGTATGAGAAATTTGGGAGAAGAAAATATGGAGAAAGAAGTATTTGATTACGAAATTGTTTGGACCAGTGCCTTCTCCTTTGGTCTTAGGGAGTCCTAGATGCTACATATTTTCCATAATTGTCTTTAAGGAGGTCAAGAATTGATGCCCTAGCTACCAAACCTTTACAATTAGCCACTCAAAATATATTGAGTTTTATGGAGGCAATACAAACTTTCATCCAGTAGGAATATTCATCACATGTCATGCTATGAGTATCATGTGCAATTTCCAACCAACTAGCTTTCAAAATAAATCTACAACAATTAGGGCACGATATAACACTAATCTAGTTGCAAAATTCCATACATTAGACATTTTTCGAGAAGGAAACTTCAACAAGAGGCACCTAACATGACAATATGATATATCCATCCACAAATCAAGAGATAGGTCCAAAGAAAATCGAATTCAGCTCCAAATATCAAAATGCATCCAACATATCAAATAGCTAATCCAAAGAAAAAGTTTGGATTTTCCAAGAAGTCCGAAGTGCCCAAGTGTGGTGATGATGCAAAACAAATGAAGTTAACTTTTATTTATATGAGAGCTAGTAGGTTGAATTATTAGCCCAAGGCCCGTAACATTATAAAAATGTGCAAAATACTTCCCTTTGTCATATGCCGGACAAGTAGCTTTTACAAATGATCGCTTCACCCAGGGGTGTCAAAATGATTCTCTGGTGGACCTGGGCCCCGTCTAGGTTGTCGAACCCATGATGAAACTGCTTACCAGTCACATATAATATCCAATGTGCATCCTCACAATTAGGTACACTAATTAATTGGTACATCTAAGTGAACCAAGCTTGTTTATCAAGGGAACATTGAGACTTCGTAGTGGGATTCCTTTCCAAATTTCATGTTACCTCCCTAGGTAGGAGTGTGTAATAAACAACCCTATTAGGTGTTGTCGGCCGCAAAGGGGAAAGATAGGTTCTTGGTACATCCTTTAACTAATAGGTGTCACGTGAATGATGATGAATGGATGCGGACACGGTGGTCTCAAGGCCAAATGCCATGGGTTCAAGGATGGAAATGATGAATATTTTGATGTATAGATGTAGGAGGGAGAAAGCGTGGATACATGAGTTACCCCGTCAAAGGGTACTGTAGTGGGATAAAGTAGGTTAGCTAGGTACCGTATTATGCAGGTTGAAGAAAGCCCTGTATGGGTTGAGGCAAGCCCCCGGGGCTGGGTATGAGATGATAGATAGCTACTTGATGAAGTTGGGCTTCACGCGAAGTAATGTTGTTTGGAACCTTTATTTTAAGGTTGATAGAGAAAGGCCTCTCATTTTGGTTCTCTATGTTGACGATATCTTCCTGACAGGTGTTGACCCTCTCATTCAACAGTGTAAGAACGAGCTAGCTTCCGAGTTTGAGATGAAACACCTAGGACTGATGCACTACATCCTAGGCTTGGAGGTATGGAAGAGGCTAGGCGAGATTTTCCTTTCTCAAGGAAAATATGTCGTGAAGCTGCTAGAGAGATTTGGTATGGTGCACTGTAAGTCTTTGTCAACACCGATGGAACTCAACTTTAAGAAGTTGAGTGGAAACGTTGTTGGGCCCGTGCTAGAAAATCCTATTGAGTATCAACAATTCGTGGGGGCCCTGATGTTCTTAGTGAACTCCCATCCGATTGTATGTTTTGCAGTGAACACTTTGAGTCAACAGATGGTTGATCCTCATCACATTCACCGGATTGGTGCCAAGAATCTGTTGAGATATCTTCGAGGCACAATCAACCATGGGCTGAGATACACTGCCGAGAGTTTGAGACTCCATGGATATACTGATGTCGATTGGGTTGGTAGTGTCGTGGATCGCAAGAGCATATCTGGATGTTGCTTCACCTTGGGTTCTGCTTCGATATCTTGGATGAGCAGGAAGCAGAAGTCGGTGGCTTTGAGCACCGCTGAGGCCGAATACATTGCAGCGAGTATGGCCTGTTGTGAAGTTTTTTGGTTGTGAAAGCTCTTCAGTGAGCTGTTTGGGCATGTGCTACATACCACTGTTATCCTTTGTGATAACCAGAGTGGGATTCGTCTTTCGGAGAATCCCGTGTTCCACGATCGATCTATAAGCATATTGATATCAGGTACCACTTTATTCGGGATATGGTAGAGCGAGGCATCGTAAGGCTCGATCATATAGGAACTGATGAGCAAGTCGTGGATATTGTTACGAAGCCCCTGGGGAAGGTCAAGTTCCTACCCTTTTGTGAGAAGTTTGGAATCGTGGAAAGGCCCTATTCTGAGGGTCCTGCTTGAGTTGGACTATGAGCTTTGGGAGATGCAAGGGGTTGGGGGATAGCTTCTTGGAGATATAAGCACATATGGGGCTATGCTTGACAAACCTTATTGTGCTTCTGCCCCACCGATGATATTGAGTTGGTTCGCCTCTCTCTGGTCTATGCCCCTCACGCATCCTTCCCATGGAGTTTCAGACTCATGGGAAGTACCTCTCATTTGGCCAATGAGGTGGGAAATGTGGATAGAGACCATAGCAAGACCGATGGACGCATCGGATATTGCCATACTCTCTATGTCTAGGATGGCACGTGTCCAACACCTTGATCTGGGATCAAGTATGATGAGGTTTTTACCTCTAAACTGACTTTGGGTCAATAAACTAACTTCGGGTTAGTAGGAGAGTCTTTTGATTCCAAGAGAGGTTTTTACCTCTACGCTGACTTTGGGTCAGATGTCTGTGATGTCTTCGTGACTCACCTTTTGTTCTATCTGAAATAAAGAGCCAGCAAAGCAAGTTACAGCGGGATGACACACAATGTTTGGTAAAAGTACATGATGGTACTGATGGATGGCACTTGTGGACAGATGGAGTTCTCCCTAGTTTAGACGGAGTGTTAATTTTGGGAAACTAGGTCCAAACTCCATGTTACACTGCTCATATGAAAATGGTCATGTTTTTGTTTGATTCCTCTTTGGGAGAGGTGCAAGATTGATTTAAAGATCATCTTGATCGGATGAGCAGAACATTTATTTTGATTTTATTTTCCAGATGTGTAGGGTTAGCTAGAGTTGTAATGTAGGCTCACATGCCTAATAGATGTGTCACACACCCTCATTGATGGATATAAATTAGAGAAACATGGAGGTCATTTCATCATCAACTCATCACACATTCTCTCATTGTGATCTGATTGATTCAATAGCTTTTGGAGGCCTTTTTCCCCTCACTCGTGTGGAGCACAAGTCTGAAATTTACGGATCTGTTTAGGGCACTTTTGCAGCAGCGTTGACTAGTGTTGACCGTGGTCAACCCTTGGTCGTTTGACCTCAAATCTTTGCAGAAAATCCGATTTTAGGGGGCCATAGAGATGGGCACTAAAATCGAGGAATTCTCGGTTTTTTGACTGAAGACCTAGTTTGCTGAGTTGAATTTTTTGTTGCTGCATGTGTTGAATTTTCTGCGTTGTTCTTGAGTTGACCTGCATTGAATTGTGATGAGCTGTCTTTGAGTTTGTGGGTGTGACACATGAAGTGCTCGCTGACCGAGAAAGACTTTGCTGGTTGAAGCATCCCGTTGACCGTCGTAATGCAACAATATCTCATATCTTTGCTGGACAAAAGGAATTTAAAATGTGATCTATATTTGGCTTGTCTTCTATTGATCTATTATTGTGTTCTATCAACATTTTACTTTCATGTTGATGTGATTGCTATTTTTTATTAGGCCTAAGAAAGATGGAAGTAAAAGTGCATCAAGCATAGAAACACCATGGTTATTAAAATTTAACACTTTGTATTATCAACCAAAACCCTTTGTTTAAATGACAATGCCTTATATATACATGTGAGACCCTAGGGCTAATGGAAGGTACAAGATTGACCCTAGGGATAATGGAAGAGTGATACATAGTGTAACTTTAGTATCTGCTTCACACGTTTTAGGTCAATTGTTTTCTGACACAGAGGGAATACATAAAGGAAACTAAGTCTAACGAATGATAATAATTTCAAAGTGTTGGAGACTTATGATTAATATGATTTGTGATATTTCATGATCTATATTGCAGATTTATGCAAATAGAAAATAAAAGGATGGGATTTTATTTTATTTTCGAGAGTGGTTGAATGGAAACAGTAATGTTTAAAGTAGAATTATAACTATGGGGTCTAAAAGTAAGATTTGGAGGGTTGTTTGTTTAAGAATGATTGGTACCAACAAAGTTGAAAATTGCATATTGTCTTGAACCCTTTCCTCGTTATCAATTGATGCAAAATATTTTGTTGAAAGGACCTGTTAGCGCAAAATTTTGTAGGCTTAGTGCAAATACTCAGTAGGAAGATCCAAACCTCGTGGAAACAAGAGAATGGCCACCACTATCACCTCAACAACCTTTCTCTAGCTATATAGTGGTATGTTGTACCACAAGAAATAATTCCCTGTATCTGGATCACCTAGAGTATATTCAACATGGAAGGTTTAAGCGATGTGGCATGTTTTCGTAGAAACGAGTCTAGAACGAAAATGTAATCGATCAAATCTCATATAAACGTAAAAGTGAGAAATTCTCTCATTTACTTTTCATTTTTAATGGTTGTATCTTTCCATATATTATTTTATGTATATATTTTTCTATTGTTAGGGCTTTTTGAATAATAAAAATTAAGGACAATTGCAGAATTTTGTAAAAAGAGATGGTTGTTTGGTGGAATAAGGAGTGTGCCTTATTTCCACTAGGGATATGGGGTCAAATCAATGCCCCTCTTGAGTTGGTTTATCAATTCTTGTGGATTATTATTGGAGGTGGAATCTCAAAAGTTAAATGAGCTCGCGACTAATCAAGAACAAGTTTTGAAGCCAAGCCCTACTAGAAAGGATTACTTAAAGAAACACCTTCAACAAATTGCTCTACTATGATGCAAAATAAACTGAATCCCTTCATGAGGAGCACTAGGGCATGACCCAACAAGAAGAAACAAACTCTACCTGACACCAACAAGAGAGATGTGCAAGTAAAACCCTAGACATTCCTAAGCAAGTGACAAAGATTCCTTTCAAATGGATTGATCTAGTTAGTTTTTGTAATATTCTTTAGTTATCCACAAATCGCCTTAAGAAATATGTGAAATCAACCAAGAAAGATAATTCATGATGAACACCAAGGATTTCATGAAAATGTTTCACATTATGGAAAAACGATCTCAACAATCCACAACAATCTACAAAGGAGGGAGACTTCTCTTTTTATAGATTTGGATCTCAATATCTTTCCTCCTTTTGCGTGAAAAAACAAGATACTTTTCATCCACAATATGCTGCACGATTAAGTCAAACTACAAGTTATTTCATTCCATTAATGAAATATCAAAATAGGTGAGGCATCACACCAATTAGAGGTTTGATTTGACAAAAGGAGGTCCGAATTGGCCTAAGGGTACAATGTTCCATCGAGAAATAGCTTGGAATTCCTTGAAAGATTAACTTGAGTTCTTAGTAAGTCAAAAATTCCACTTTGTTTGCACAATGTTGCTTGAATGAAGATGTCAGCCTTTCGAATGGCTAGTATAATGTGGAAAACCCTGCTTTCCTTGGTGCAAAGATGATTTAAACCATGCTTTTAGGCTGCTTGCTTGATTTTGATTTGAAATGTACCTTGGATTGCTTGGATGCCTATATGGCCTTATGTTTTTCCTCAATATTCCTCCAAATTGACCTTTACAAGATCCAATGGGTAGAAAGGGTGGACAACACTCCTTGTTTGGGTCAATTTGCAAACTTTTTTTGTGGGTTAAGGCTTGAAATTTCCTGAACGTGAGTTTTACTTGGTCCATGATGTGTCCTTGACTTGCTTTGACATCTTTCTTACTCAATACATTTCCCATGATACCTATTTTAATCTCATGGCTATGCCAAAAGTAGAAGTTTACTCGTTTTGAAGGTACCTTAAAGATGCAAATGGGACATTAAAGGGGGCGTTAAGAGTTCCTTTACTTGGAGTTGATTACTCTTGACTTAGACTTCACAAGATATCTTTTCACTGCTTTGGAGGATGTGGGTCATTGTATTAGGGAGCCGAAATGTATCGCAAACTGTGTGACTTCCATGAAGAATGATAGTCATGGCCAAAGAGGTGAGCATACATGTGGCTATGGTTGATTTGGGGAACAAAGAGTGCATTAAGATAATGGGAAACAGAGGGGAAAATTACAATAAGCGATCACCTTTATAGGGATACTCAACAAGTGCACCCATAAATCATTAGTCGTAGTATATCCACCTCCTGATGCTCTCATATCACAGTAGGAGATAAGAATATTGCATGATTCTTTCTTTCCCATACTATTCTTTTCTTTTCCTTACCCATCCAATGCTGAATGAAATCCTTTGCTTCTAGTACTAACCTTTTTTTAGTGGCTTTTGAATGAAATCCTTTCCTTCTAGTACAACTACCTGAGGCTGGATAAGGCCCTTTGATGGACAAAAAATCAGAGTAAAGCTTATCATACTTCTGGGAAAAATCATATGGGTTGTGTACCATAGAAGAAGCGCTAACTAGGGCACAAAGACTACTGTTCAAACCCTTGAACAAATCTTCCATCACCTAGCACATTACATCCATAGACGTCATCCTCTTTTACAGCTCTACCACAGACCTAAACATATCAACCTCTTTGTATAACTTTAGTTACTTCATACAGACCTGTGGCCTTGTTTATTAGGCCCCTGGCATCCTTGAACATGGCCAAACATAAATCTATTCTCCTACATTGATACCTTGGATAGCTCAAGTCTTTCATGTAATAAAATCCCCCTTCATAATTTCGCTCATGAACACTTTCTCTTTTATACTTCTTTAGTTCCTAACCAACTTGGGGAAGTCCTCCTCTTATATCCTATCTTTTTGTTTCATTTGTTTTTACCTTTCCTAGGTTACATCACTACTATTGGATCTCTCTAGGTCATCTTCTCAGGTAGGGCCCGACCTGAGATGGATTTTCCTTGGATGGGACGAATCACCATGCCTCTCCTTTGCCTATTAGGGACTTTGGTGTTGGTGCTCACATCCTATAGACTGCAGCTATGGGATCACACCTCCAACTATGGCTCCAATGCTTGCTTCCACTTGTCTATTGTAATTCCTAGTTCAACTCTAGCATTGTCAATTTTTCTTCTTTCTTTCACTATTTGTGGTCCAGAGTTGTCAATTCTCACCTCTCTCATTTTTTCTCTCAACTAGTGTTGCCACCTCTTATTTCTTGGCTTCAGTTGTTCATCTATATTGTTGTCCCCTCTTGTGTATTTTATTCAGTATTTTGATCCTGGCTTTAGTAACTTTGATCTCTCTTTATTCCACTCGTTCATCCCTACCTTTGCGTCCTCTCCTTCCTTATCCTCTTCTCACCTTCACTCGATTCTCAACATTCATTGAGATTTTCTATTGTTATTGCCTCCTTGAATGTGAGAAGCCATTTGCTTTGATGTTGTAAGTTGTGTTACGACAAGTTCTAGCAGGCACTAAGGAGGGAAATGCTAATGGTCAAAGAACTAGACTAAGAGATAACAATGGGACAATGTCGCATTCTCACCAGAACTAGTATCCCTTGCTCTTTACAGATTTTCACCGATGAGAGGACTGTCGGAAGATAACCAGTAACCTTTAATTGATGTTCTAGGGTTTGAGGTACTATGTGATGAAGTAGGACTTCTCAAGGGAAGCTCTATATGATGGTATGGCACGTTAAAAGGATTTTCGTTCCTTATTAGAGACCTAGAAGAAACTTGCACGAGATCTAGGGTTTTGTGAATTATCGTGGTTAAATTTACTCCCTAGTTCAAGTCAAGGAGAAGAAAAGGATTCTTAGGATTTGTTCCAATGAATACTAAGCTCATACAACCCTCAAAGAAATCCCCAATTCAAGGAAATGCAAACTAGGGTTTCCCTTCTAGGGCACACCTCAGGAAAGAGTTTTTATGTATGAAAACACAAGGGATTCTTGTCAAATATTGAGGACGTGTATCTAAGACCCTAAGCTTGAATTCTATGATACCGTAATCCACCCTTTCACTCTATGAAACTTCGCTCTATGACCTAAGCTAGCTTGAATTCTGTGATACTGTAATCCACCCTTTCACTCTAGGAAACTTTTCTCGATACCCTAAGCTAGCTGTCCAAGAAGAAGGTACGAGAAATTTATGTAGTTTTATGGAGGAAATACAAACTTTCATCCGCTAGGAATATTCATCACATGTCATGCTATGAGTATCATGTGCAATTCCCAACCAAATAGCTTTCAAAATAAATCTTCAACAATTAGGGCACAATATAACACTAATCTAGTTGCAAAATTCCATACATTAGACATTTTTCGAGAAGGAAACTTCAACAAGAGGCACCTAACATGACAATATGATATATCCATCCACAAATCAAGAAATAGGTCCAAAGAAAATCGAATTTCAGCTCCAAATCTCAAAATGCATCCAACATATCAAATAGCTAATCCAAAGAAAAGGTTCGGATTTTCCAAGAAGGCCGAAGTTCCCAAGTGTGATGATGATACAAAACAAATGAAGTTTAGTTTTATTTATATGAGACCTAGTAGGTTGAATTATTAGCCCAAGGCTCGCAAAATTATAAAAATGTGCAAAATACTTCCCTTTGTCACAAGCCGACCAAGTAGCTTTTACAAATGATTGTTTCACCTAGGGTGTCAAAATGATCCTCTTGTGGACCTGGGCCTTGTGTAGGTTGCCGAACCCATGATGAAACCGCCTACCAGTCACATATAATATCCAATGTGCATCCTCACAATTAGGTACACTAATTAATTGGTACATCTAAGTGAATCAAGCTTGTTTATCAAGGGAACATTGAGATTTCGTAGTGGGATTCCTTTCCAAACTTCATGTTACCTCCCTAGGTAGGAGTGTGTAATAAACAACCCTATTAGGTGTTGTCGCTCGCAAAGGGGAAATATAGTTTCTTGGTACATCCTTTAACTGATAGGTGTCACGTGAATGATGATGAATGGATGCGGACACGGTGGTCTCAAGGCAAAATGCCATGGGTTCAAGGATGGAAATGATGATTATTTTGATGTATAGATGTAGGAGGGAGAAAGCGTGGATACATGAGTTACCCCGTGAAAGGGTACCGTAGTGGGTGAAAGCGGGTTAGTCAGGTACCGTACTATGCAGGTTGAAGAAAGCCCTCTATGGGTTGAAGCAAGCCGTCGGGGCTTGGTACGAGAGGATAGATAGCTACTTGATGAAGTTGGGCTTCACTCGAAGTAATGCTGTTCGGAACCTTTATTTTAAGGTTGATAGAGAAAGGCCTCTCATTTTGGTTCTCTATGTGGAAGATCTCTTCCTAATAGGTGTTGACTCTCTCATTCAACAGTGTGAGAGCGAGCTAGCTTCCTAGTTTGAGATGAAAGACCTAGGATTGATGCACTACATCCTAGGCTTGGAGGTATGGCAGAGGCCATGTGAGATTTTCCTTTCTCAAGGAAAATATGTCGTGAAGCTGCTGGAGAGATTTGGTATGGTGCACTGTAAGTATGTGTCGACACCGATGGAACTCAACTTTAAGAAGTTGAGTGGAAACGTTGTTGGGCCCATGCTAGAAAATGCTACTGAGTATCAACAAATCGTGGGGGCCCTGATGTTCTTAGTGAACTCCCGTCCGGACATATGTTCTGCAGTGAACACTTTGAGTCAACAGATGGTTGATCCTCATCACATTCACCGGATTGGTGCCAAGAATCTGTTGAGATGTCTTCGGGGCACAATCAACCATCGGCTGAGATACACTGCCGGGAGTTTGAGACTCCATGGATATACTGATGCCGATTGGGTTGGCAGTGTGGTGGATCACAAGAGCACATCTGGATGTTGCTTCACCTTGGGTTCTACTTCGATATCTTGGATGAGTAGGAAGCAAAAGTCGGTTGCTTTGAGCACCGCTGAGGCCGAATACATTGTAGCGAGTATGGCCTGTTGTGAAGTTGTTTGGTTGTGAAATCTCTTTAGTGAGCTATTTGGGCATGTGCTATATACCACTGTTATCATTTGTGATAACCAGAGTGGGATTCATCTTTCGGAGAATCTCGTGTTGCACGATCGATCTAAGCATATTGATATTAGGTACCTCTTTATCCGGGATATGGTACAGTGAGGCGCCGTAAGGCTCGATCATATAGGAACTGATGAGCAAGTCGTGGATATTCTCACGAAGCCCCTGGGCAAGGTCAAGTTCCTAACCTTTCATGAGAAGTTTGGAATCTTGGAAAGACCCTATTCTGAGAGTACTGCTTGAGTTGGACTATGAGGTCTGGGAGCTCCAAGGGGCTTGGGGATAGCTTCTTGGAGCTATAATCACATATGGGGCTATGCTTGACGAACATTATTGTGCTTCTGCCCTACCGATGATATTGAGTTGGTTCACCTCTCTCTGATCTATGCCCCGCACGCGTCCTGCCCATGGAGTTTCAGACTCATGGAAAGTACCTCTCATTTGGCCAAAGAGGTGGGAAATGTGGATAGAGACCATAGCAAGACCGATGGACGCATCGGATATTGCCGCACTCTCTATGTTGAGGATGGTACGTGTCCAACACCTTGATCTGGGATCAAGTATGATGAGGTTTTTACCTCTAAACTGACTTTGGGTCAGTAAACTAACTTCAGGTTAGTAGGAGAGTCTTTTGATTCCAAGAGATTTTTTTACCTCTAAGCTAACTTCGGGTCAGATGTGTGTGATGTATTCATGACTCACCTTTTGTTCTATCTGAAATAAAGAGCCAGCAAAGCAAGTTACGGCGACATGACGCACAATGTTTGGCAAAAGTACATGATGGTACTGATGGATGGCACTTGTGGACAGATGGAGTTCTCCCTAGTTGAGAGGGAGTGTTAATTTTGCGGAACTAGGTCCAAACTCCATGTTGCACTGCTCATATGAAAATGGTCATGTTTTTGTTGGATTCCTCTTTGGGAGAGTTGCAAGATTGATCTAAAGATCATCTTGATCGGATGAGCAGAACATTTGTTTTGAATTTATTTTCCACATGTGCAGGGTCAGCCAGAGTTGTAATGTAGGCCCACATGCCTAATAGATGTGTCACACACCCTCATTGATGGATATATATTGGAGAAACATGGAGGTCATTTAATCATCAACTCATCACACATTCTCTCATTGTGATCTGATTGGTTCAATAGCTTTTGGAAGCCTTTTTCTCCTCACACGTGTGGAGCACAAGTCTGAAACTTGCGGATCTGTTTAGGGCACTTTTGCAGCAGCGTTGACCAGTGTTGACCGTGGTTAACCCTTGGTCATTTGACCTCAAATATCTGCAGAAAATCTGATTTTAAGAGGCCGTACAACTGGCACTAAAATTGTAATAACTCAGTTCCCTGATTTCTAAGAATTTACCTATCTGAACTTAACTTTAAGTAAAAACAGATCTAATGAAACACTGTAACAGTTTAAAATTGAAATTTCAGCTTGCATGATTAATCTATACATAGAGAAATACCTGAAAATCAGCACAAATTTACAAATCCTGAAGCGTGCTGAAGATTAGTTGAGCACCTGGTGATGTTGTGAACAGATTACCGGGACAATCAATCCTCCCAGCCAATCCGGGAACAATCCCAGACCCAGAGGATGTCTCCTCTGCCCCCGTGCCCAGATTTTGAAGAACCTAGAGACTCCTTCCCAACCAATTCAATCTGACATTTCCTTCTCACTTAAGCAGAATTCATTTCTTCTCCTTCAAAAACATCCCCCCCTTCTCCTCCATATCACCTCCCTTAAATAAGCTCCCTCCACCGCCTCCTACTTTCCCGAGGTCTTCCCTTATTGATGGTGATATTTTCTGTATTTATGGTGGTATACTTTTCATTATATTTGGATAGGAATATAATCTAAACAATCTTCCTCCACCGCCTCTAACCTCCCGAGGCCTTATCCATCCTTATGTTCATATTGAATGTTTTTATGGTGGGTGATCCACATTAATGTGAGTACGAATATACATTTATGAAGGTGGGATTACATAGTTATTTTATTTATAGAGCTTGGGACTTTATTTAAGTACTTTTAATATTAATCTTTAATATTGCATACTCATTTTTAACTTAAGAATTTAACTTTATTATTTCATTTCTTTTATTACCTCTTTTCATAAAATTTTATACTTAGCTGAACTTAATATAAATCTGAAATCTTAATATTAAGTTCCCAATCTATGTAATCTTGATATTAGTAGGTAGGTGTACTAGTGTGATGTGGGCCGTATAGGCAGGTGTAGCTATCAAATGCCTATATCGTTCACATGCTAATATCGTTTTGTAAATACTTGGGGAATGGGTCGTTACAAAAATCAAGGAATTTTGGGTTGCTTGATTGAAGCCCTAGTTTGCTGAGTTGACTTTTCTGCTGCTGCATGCGTTGACTTTTCTGCACTGTTCTTGAGTTGACTTGCATTGACTTGTGATGAGCTGTCTTTGAGGGCTGTGGGTGTGACACATGAAGTGTTGGCTGACAGAGAAAGACTATGCTGGTTGAAGCATCCTGTTGACCGCCGTAACGCAACAATATCTCATATCTTTGCTGGACAAAAGGAATTGTAAATGTGATCTATATTTGGATTGTATTCTATTGATCTATTATTTTGTTCTATCAACATTTTAGTTTGATGTTTATGTGATTGCTATTTTGTATTGGGCCTAAGAAATATCGAAGTAAAAGTGAATCAAGCATAGAACACCAAGGTTATCAAAATTTAACACTTTGTATTATGAACCAAAACGCTCCGTTTAAATGACAATGCCTTATATATACATGTGAGACCGTAGGGCTAATGGAAGGTACAAGATTGACCCTAGGGATAATAGAAGAGTGATACCTAGTGTAACTTTAGTATCTGCTTCACACGTTTTAGGTCAATTTCTCTCTAACATAGGGGGAAATACATAAAATAAACTAAGTCTAATCAATGATAATAATTTCAAAGTGTTGGAATCTTATGATTAATATGATTTGTGATATTTCATGATCTATATTACAGATTTATGCAAATAGAAAATAAAAGGATGGGATTTTTATTTTATTTTCGAGAGTGGTTGAATGGAAACAATAATGTTTAAACTAGAATTATGACTATGGGGTCTAAAAGTAAGATTTGGAGGGTTGTTTGTTTAAGAATGATTGGTACCAACAAACTTGAAAATTTCATATAGTCTCGAACCCTTTCCTCGTTATCAATTGATGCAAAAAATTTCGTTGAAAGGACCTGTTAGCGCAAAATTTTGTAGGCTTAGTGCAAATACTCAGTAGGAAGATCCAAACCTCGTGGCAACAAGAGAATGGCCACCACTATCACCTCAAAAAGATACTTTTCATCCACATTATGCTGCACGATTAAGTTGAACTACAAGTTATTTCATTCCATTAATGAAATATCAAAATAGGTGAGGTATCCCACCAATTAGAGGTTTGATTTGACAAAAGGAGGTCCAAATTGGCCTAAGGGTACAACGTTCCATCGAGAAATAGCTTGGAATTCCTTGAAAGATTAACTTGAGTTCTTAGTAAGTCAAAAATTCCACTTTGTTTGCACAATGTTGCTTGAATGAAGATTTCGACCTTTCGAATGGCTAGTATAATGTGGAAAAACTTACTTTCCTTGGTGCAAAGATGATTTAAACCAGACATTTAGGCTCCTTGCTTGATTTTGACTTGAAATGTACCTTGGATTGCTTGGACGCCTATATGGCCTTATGTTTTTCCTCAACATTCCTCCAAATTGACCTTTACAAGATCCAATGGGTAGAAAGGGTGGACAACACTCGTTGTCTGGGTCCATTTGCCCACTTTTTGTGTGGGTTAAGGCTTGAACTTTCCTGAACATGAGTTTTAATCGGTCCATCATGTGTCCTTGACTTCCTTTGACATATTTCTTACTCAATACATTTCCCATGATACCTCTTTTAACCTCATGGTTGTGCCAAAAGTAGAAGTTGACTTGTTTTGAAGGTACCCCAAAGATGCAAATGGGACATTAAAGGGGGCATTAAGAGTTCCTTTACTTGGAGTTGATTACTCTTGACTTAGACTTCAGAAGAGATCTTTTCACTTCCTTGGAGGATGTGGGTCATTGTATCAAGGAGCCGAAATGTATCACAAACTGTGTGACTTCCATGAAGAATGATGGTCATGGCCAAAGAGGTGAGCATACATGTGGATATGGTTGATTTGGGTAACAAAGAGTGCATTAAGATAACGGGAAACTGAGGGGAAAAGTACAATAAGCGATCACATTTATAGGGATACTCAACAAGTGCACCCATAAATCATAAGTCGCAGTAGATCCACCTCCTGATGCTCTCATATCACAGTAGGAGATAAGAATATTTCATGATGCTTTCTTTCCCATACTATTCTTTTCTTTTCCTTACCCATCGAATGCTAAATGAAATCCTTTGCTTCTAGTATTAACCTTTCTTTAGTGGCTTGTGAATGAAATCCTTTCCTTCTAGTACAACTACCTGAGGCTGGATGCGGCCCTTGGATGGACAGAAAATCAGAGTGAAGCTTATCATACTTCTGAGCAAACTCATAAGGGTTGTGTATCATAGAGGGAAGCCCTAACTAGGGCACAAATACTACTGTCCAAACCTTTGAAAAAATCTTCCATCACCTAGCACTTTATATCCATAGACGTCATCCTCTTTTACAGCTCTATCAAGGAATTCTGGGTTGTTTGATTGAAGCCCTAGTTTGCTGAGTTGACTTTTCTGCTGGTGCATGCGTTGACTTTTCTGCACTATTCTTGAGTTGACTTGCATTGACTTGTGATGAGCTGTCTTTGAGGGCTGTGGGTGTGATAAATGAAGTGCTGGCTGACTGAGAAAGACTTTGCTAGTTGAAGCATCCTGTTGACCGCCATAACGCAACAATATCTCATATCTTTGCTTGACAAAAGGAATTGTAAATGTGATCTATATTTGGCTTGTCTTCTATTGATCTATTATTGTGTTCTATAAGCATTTTACCTTCATGTTTATGTGATTTCTATTTGGTATCGGGCCTAAGAAAGATCGTAGTAAAAGTGCATCAAGCATAGAACACCATGGTTATCAAAATTTAACACTTTGTATAATTAACCAAAACCCTCTGTTTAAATGACAATGCCTTATATATACATGTGAGACCCTAGGGCTAATGGAAGGTACAAGATTGACCCTAGGGATAATGGAATAGTGATACCTAGTGTAACTTTAGTATTTGTTTCACACGTTTTAGGTCAATTGCTCTCTGACACAGGGGGAAATAATTAAAAGAAACTAAGTCTAATGAATGATAATAATTTCAAAGTGTTGAAGTCTTATGATTAATATGATTTGTGATATTTCATGATCTATATTGCAGATTTATGAAAATAGAAAATAAAAGGATGGGATTTTTATTTTATTTTCGAGAGTGGTTGAATGGAAACAATAATGTTTAAACTAGAATTATGACCATGGGGTCTAAAAGTAAGATTTGGAGGGTTGTTTATTTAAGAATGATTGGTACCAACAAAGTTGAAAATTGCATATTTTCTCGAACCCTTTCCTCGTTATCAATTGATGCAAAATATTTCGTTGAAAGAACCTATTAGCACAAAATTCTGTAGGCTTAGTGCAAATCCTCACTAGGAAGATCCAAACCTCGTAGCAACAAGAGAATGGCCACCACTATCACCTTAACAACATTTCTCCAGCTATATAGTGGTATGTTGCATCACAAGAAATAATTCCCTGTATATGGATCTCCTAGAGTATATTCAACAAGGAAGGTTTAAGCGATGTGGCATGTTTTATTAGAAACGAGTCTAGAATCAAAATGTAATCGATCAAATCTTATATAAACATAAAAGTGAGAAATTCACTAGTTTACTTTTCATTTTTTATGGTTATATCTTTCTATATATTATTTTATGTATATATTTTTCTATTGTTAGGGCTTTTTGAATAATAAAAATTAAGGACAATTGCAGAATTTTGTAAAAAGAGATGGTTATTTGGTGGAATAAGGAGTGTGCCTTATTTTCACTAGGGATATGGGGTCAAATCGATGCCCCTCTTGAGTTTGTTTATCAATTATCGTGGATTATGGTCGGAGGTGGAATCTCAAAAGTTAAATGAGCTCGCGCCAAATCAAGAACAAGTTTTGAAACCAAGCCCTACTAGAAAGGATTAGTTAGAGAAACACCTTGAACAAATAGCTCTACTATGATGCAAAATACACTGAAGCCCTTCGTGAGGAGCACTAGGGCATGGCCCAACAAGAAGAAACAAACTCTACCTTACACCAACAAGAGAGATGTGCGAGTAAAACCCTAGACATTCCTAAGAAAGTGACAAAGCTTCCTTTCAAATGGATTGATCTAGTTAGTTTTTGTAATATTCTTTAGTTAACCACAAATCGCCTTAAGAAATATGTGAAATCAACTAAGAAAGATAATTCATGATGAACACCAAGGATTTCATGAAAATGTTTCACATTATGGAACTACGATCTCAACAATCCACAATGATCTACAAAGGAAGGAGACTTCTCTTTTTATAGATTAGGATCTCAATATCTTTCCTCCTTTTGCTTGAAAAAAAAGATACTTTTTATCCACAAAATGCTTCACGCTTAAGTCAAACTACAAGTTATTTCATTCCATTAATGAAATATCAAAATAGGTGAGGCATCTCACCAATTAGAGGTTTGATTTGAGAAAAGGAGGTCTGAATTGGCCTAAGGGTAAAACGTTCCATCGAGAAATAGCTTGGAATTCCTTGAAAGATTAACTTGAGTTCTTAGTAAGTCAAAAATTCCACATTGTTTGCACAATGTTGCTTGAATGAAGATTTCGACCTTTCGAATGGCTAGTATAGTGTGGAAAACCTTGCTTTCCTTGGTGCAAAGATGATTTAAACTATGGTTTTAGGCTCCTTCCTTGATTTTGACTTGAAATGTACCTTGGATTGCTTGGACGCCTATATGGCCTTATGTTTTTCCTCAACATTTCTCCAAATTGACCTTTACAAGATCCAATTGGTAGAAAGGGTGGACAACAATCCTTTTCTGGGTCCATTTGCCCACTTTTTGTTTGGTTTAAGGCTTGAACTTTCCTGAACATGAGTTTTACTTGGTCCATGATGTGTCCTTGACTTGCTTTGACATCTTTCTTACTCAATAAATTTCCCATGATACCTCTTTTAAGCTCATGGCTATGCCAAAAGTAGAGGTTTACTCGTTTTGAAGGTACCTCAAAGATGAAAATGGGACATTAAAGGGGGCATTAAGAGTTCCTTTACTTGGAGTTGATTACTCTTGACTTAGACTTCACAAGAGATCTTTTCACTGCCTTGGAGGATGTGGGTCTTTGTATTAGGGAGCCGAAATGTATCGCAAACTGTGTGACTTCCATGAAGAATGATGGTCATGGTCAAAGAGGTGAGCATACATGTGGATATGGTTGATTTGGGGAACAAAGAGTGCATTAAGATAATGGGAAACTGAGGGGAAAAGTACAATAAGCGATCACCTTTATAGGGATACTCAACAAGTGCACCCATAAATCATAAGTCGTAGTATATACACCTCCTGATGCACTCATATCATAGTAGGAGATAAGAATATTTCATGATGCTTTCTTTCCCCTGGATGGATAGAAAATCAGAGTGAAGCTTATCATACTTCTGAGAAAACTCATAAGGTTTGTGTACCATAGAGGGAAGCCCTGACTAGGGCACAAAGACTACTGTTCAAACCCCTGAACAAATCTTCCATCACTTAGCACCTCATATCCATAGACGTCATCCTCTTTTACAGCTCTACCATAGACCTAAACATATCAACTTCTCTGTATAACTTTAGTTACTTCATACAGACCTGTGACCTTGTTTATTAGTCCTGTGGCATCCTTGAAAATGGCCAAACATAAATCTATTCTGTTGCACTGGTACCTTGGATAGCTCAACTCTTTCATGCAATAAAACCCCCTTTCATGATTTTGTGCATGAACCATTTCTCTTTTATACTTCTTTAGTTCCTAATCAACTTGGGGAAGTCCTCCTCCTATATCCTATCTTTTTGTTTCATTTGTTTTTGCCTTTCCTAGGTTACATCACCACTAATGGATCTCTCTAGGTCGTCTTCTCAGGTAGGGCCCGACCTGAGATGGCTTCTCCTTGGATGGGACCAATCACCATGCCTCTCCTTTGCCTATTAGGGACTTTGGTGTTGGTGGTCGCATCCTATAGACTGCAGCTATGGGATCACATCTCCAACTATTGCTCCAATGCTTGCTTCCACTTGTCTATTGTAATTCCTAGTTCAACACTAGCATTGTCAAATTTTCTTCTTTCTTTCACTATTTGTGGTCCAAAGTTATCAATTCTCACCTCTCTCATTTTTTCTCTCAATTAGTGTTGCCACCTCTTATTTCTTCGCTTCAGTTGTTCATCTCTATTGTTGTCCCCTCTTGTGTATTTGATTCAGTTTTTTGGTTCTGGCTTCAGTAACTTTGATCTCTTTTTCCTCCACTCGTTCATCCCTACCTTTGCCTGCTCTCCTTCCTTATCCTCTTCTCACCTTCACTCGATTCTCAACGTTCATTGAGATTTTCTATTGTTATCGCCTCCTTGTATGTGGGAAGCCATTTACTTTGATGTTGTAAGTTGTATTACCACAAGTTCTAGCAGGCCCTAAAAAGGGAAATCCTAGGGGTCAAAGAACTAGACTAAGAGATAACAATGGGACAATGTCGCATTGTCACCAGAACTAGTATCCCTTGCTCTTTACAGATTTTCATCGATGAGAGGAGTCTTGATAGATAACCAATAACCTTTAATTGCTGTTCTAGGGTTTGAGGTACTATGTGATTAAGTAGTACTTGTCAAGGGAAGCTCTATATGATGGTATGGCATGTTAAAAGGATTTTTCGTTCCTTATTAGAGACCTAGAAGAAACTTTCACGAGATCTAGGGTTTTGTGAATTATCGTGGTTAAATTTACTCCCTAGATCAAGTCAAAGAGAAGAAAAGGATTCTTAGGATTTGTTCCAATGAATACTAAGCTCATACAACCCTCAAAGAAGTCCCCAAGTCAAGGAAATGCAAACTAGGGTTTCCCTTCTAGGGCACACCTCAGGAAAGAGTTTTTATGGATGAAAACACAAGGGATTCTTGTCAAACATTGGAGACTCGTAGCTAAGACACTAAGCTTGAATTATATGATACCATAATCCACCCTTTCACTCTAGGAAACTTCGCTCGATGCCCCAAGCTAGCTGTCCAAGAAGAAGGTAGGAGAACTTTGGGAGAAGAAAATATGGAGAAAGAAGTATTTGATTAAGAAATTGTTTGGACCAGTGCCTTCTCCTTTGGGCTTATGGAGTCCTAGATGCTATAGATTTTCCATAATTGTCTTTAAGGAGGTCAAGAATTGATGCCCTAGCTACCAAACCTTTGCAATTACCCACTCAAAATTTATGGAGTTTTATGGAGGAAATACAAACTTTCATCCACTAGGAATATTCATCACATGTCATGCTATGAGTATCATGTGCAATTCCCAACCAAATAGCTTTCAAAATAAATCTTCAAGAATTAGGGCATAATATAACACTAATCTAGTTGCAAAATTCCATACATTAGACATTTTTTGAGAAGGAAACTTCAACAAGAGGCACCTAACATGACAATATGATATATCCATCCACAAATCAAGAGATAGGTCCTAAGAAAATCGAATTTCAGCCCCAAATATCAAAATGCATCCAACATATCAAATAGCTAATCCAAAGAAAAGGTTCGGATTTTCCAAGAAGGCCGAAGTTCCCAAGTGTGATGATGATGCAAAACAAATGAATTTTAGTTTTATTTATATGAGACCTAGTAGGTTGATTTATTAGCCCAAGGCCCGTAACATTATAAAAATGTTCAAAATACTTCCTTTTGTCACAAGCCGACCAAGTAGCTTTTACAAATGATCGCTTCACCTGGGGGTGTCAAAATGATCCTCTGGTGGACCTGGGCCCCATCTAGGTTGCCGAACCCATGATGAAACCACCTACCAGTTGGCAGTCACATATAATATCCAATTTTCATCCTCACAATTAGGTACATTAATTAATTGGTACATCTATGTGAACCAAGCTTGTTTATCAAGGGAACATTGAGACTTTGTAGTGGGATTCCTTTCCAAATTTCATGTTACCTCCCTAGGTAGGAGTGTGTAATAAACAACCCTATTAGGTTTCTGTGATCCATAAATTGTGAGAAAGTCTTTCGGTAAAAATCACATCAGAGTGATTTTTACCGGAAGACTTTCTCACAACCCTATTAGGTGATGTCGGTCGCAAAGGGGAAAGACAGGTTCTTGGTACATCCTTTAACTGATAGGTGTCACGTGAATGATGATGAATGGATGCGGACACTATGGTCTCAAGGCCAAATTCCATGGGTTCAAGGATGGAAATGATGATTATTTTGATGTATAGATGTAGGAGGGAGAAAGCGTGGATACATGAGTTACCCCGTCAAAGGGTACCGTAGTGGGAGAAAGCGGGATAACCAGGTACCGTATTATGTAGGTTGAAGAAAGCCCTCTATGGGTTGAAGCAAGCCCCCGGGGCTTGGTACGAGAGGATAGATAACTACTTGATGAAGTTGGGCTTCACTCGAAGTAATGCTGTTCCGAACCTTTATTTTAAGGTTGATAGAGAAAGGCCTCTCATTTTGGTTCTCTATGTGGACGATCTCTTCCTGATAGGTGCTGACCCTCTCATTCAACAGTGTAAGATCAAGCTAGCTTCCGAGTTTGAGATGAAAGACCTAGAACTGATGCACTACATCCTAGGCTTGGAGGTATGGCAGAGGGCAGGCGAGATTTTCCTTTCTCAAGGAAAATATGTCGTGAAGCTGCTGGAGAGACTTGGTATGGTGTAATGTAAGTCTGTGTCGACACCGATGGAACTCAACTTGAAGTAATTGAGTGGAAACGTTGTTGGGCCCATGCTAGAAAATCCTACCGAGTATCAACAACTCGTGGGGGCCCTGATGTTCTTAGTGAACTCCTGTCCGAACGTATGCTTTGCAGTGAACACTTTGAGTCAACATATGGTTGATCCTGATCACATTCACCGGATTGGTGCTAAGAATCTGTTGAGATATAATCGGGGCACAATCAACCATGGGCTGAGATACACTGCCGCGAGTTTGAGACTCCATGGATATACTGATGCCGATTGGGTTGGTAGTGTGGTGGATCACAAGAGCACATATGGATGTTGCTTCACCTTGGGTTCTGCTTCGATATCTTGGATGAGCAGGAAGCAGAAATCGGTGGCTTTGAGCATCGCTGAGGCCGAGTACATTGCAGCGAGTATGGCCTCTTGTGAAGTTGTTTGGTTGTGAAAGCTCTTTAGTGAGCTGTTTGGGCATGTGTTACATACCACTGTTATCCTTTGTGATAACTAGAGTGGGATTCATCTTTCGGAGAATCTCGTGTTCCATGATCGATCTAAGCATATTGATATTAGGTACCACTTTATTCGGGACATAGTACAGCGAGGTGCCGTAAGGCTCGATCATATAGGAATTGATGAGCAAGTCATGGATATTCTCACGAAGCCCCTGGGGAAGGTCAAGTTCCTAACCTTTCGTGAGAAGTTTTGAATCGTGGAAAGACCCTATTCTGAGGGTCCTGCTTGAGTTGGACTATGAGCTCTGGGAGCTCCAGGGGGCTTGGGGATAGCTTCTTGGAGCTATAAGCACATATGGGGCTATGCTTGACGAACCTTATTTTTCTTCTACCCCACTTGCGTTGACTTGTGATGAGCTGTCTTTGAGGGCTGTGGGTGTGATAGATGAAGTGCTGGCTGACCGAGAAAGACTTTGCTGGTTGAAGCATCCTGTTGACCTCTGTAACGCAACAATATCTCATATCTTTGTTGGATAAAAGGAATTGTAAATGTGATCTATATTTGGCTTGTCTTCTATTGATCTATTATTGTGTTCTATAAGCATTTTACCTTCATGTTTATGTGATTGCTATTTTGTATCGGGCCTAAGAAAGATCGTAGTAAAAGTGCATCAAGCATAGAACACCATGGTTATCAAAATTTAACACTTTGTATTATCAACCAAAACCCTCCGTTTAAATGACAATGCCTTAGATATACATGTGAGACCCTAGGGCTAATGGAAGGTGTTGACCACACTTTGTCAACTACCCCATAGCAGTACATCCCCATTTTTTCAAATGGGATTCGTCATGTTCGATGTGGTCGCACCATTCAGATTCCATCATCAGTTGACAGTTTTATGAATAATGTAAACCCATTCTGCATATTATGATGTAAATGATCTAAGTAGGACCGTTAATGTATGTAACAACCTAGGTAAGCCTAGTATATTGGTGATGATTTCTATCCTAGGAGGTTTTTTGTCTCACTGATTCACGTAAGTGATCGGCATAGTTTTTCCCTCCAGCCTCACCCCAAAGCTAGGGTGGACTTTGTCATCAGCATGCTAAGTGAGTCCTAGTGTTTTCTATCGATTCCTTGTAAAAGTAGTTTGAGCTACTTGGTCTACTAGATCATGTTTTGAGTCGCAGAATTGGGTATTTATTTGAGGGTCTATATGAATGGGTATTCCCCCTTCATGTGTCTAAATGTATTATCTTATGTAAAGAGGGTTGGAAAAATTATTAAAATCCCCTCTCAGTCAATTAATTAAATTTTCTGGTCAATTAATTTAAAAAAAAATCAAAAGCCAGAAATTTAATTAATTTAGGGTCCTAAGTTAGGATTAAATCTTTCAAAGGAAAAATTCGTTGGTCCTTAAAAAATGAATTTTTAAAGGCCCTAGGCCAATGGAAAATTGAGAATTTTAAGAAATTTTGGACCCTTGGGCCTAGATGGTTAAGTCAAAGTCAAAATTTTGGGGTAATTAATTCAAAAATAGCATTTTTGAGTTAATTAAAATGAATTTAAATGATAAATTCGTTTTTTCCCCAAAATTATAATTTCGACGGTCCAAATTAAAAGATGATCAAATCTTACCGAGCTAGCCGTTGGAGATTTGTCCTATAAATTAAAAGGTCTTTGTCAGTCTTGAGTGATCCGATCTTAGGATTGTGCACTTGTCTTGGAAGCTCTTGTAATTTTTTGAGGAATAAAGCATAAAGACTTTGGGGTTACAAATTTTGATGTTCCTTCTCGGATCTATGTGGTGATTTGTCTCTAAACTCTATTACTTAATTTGACATTTTATGGTTGATGGCCTTCATGGATTAATTTGCATACAGATATCTTGTGCAGTTTTCTGGGTTCATAAAATGACATTTTGATTTTTCTAAAGGGTCTCATGTTATTTTCTTGAATCTCTATCAATCTAAAATTCAAATCTAAGTGTGCAGGGAATTTTTTTTAAGATTTGAGCGTCTGGGGAAGTCTTCGGTTGGACCAGCCGACTCTCAAATGATATAAATCTGAAAAGCTCACTATTTGTTAAATTCCAAATCTATCTTACGAAATTGGTGGGTTTGTAGGGTTTTCTAGGGCTTGTGCCTTTCTCTAAAATTTTAAGTCTCTAAAAACTGTGCTAAAATGGATTGAAATCTGGCCTCAGATCTGTAAATTAGCTTGTAAATTTGTATTTTTATTAAGGCTGTGAGGGTTTAATAATTTTTTAGTGTATATATTTTCGGGATCTGACTGCTTTTGCAGGTTGCAAGGTTTACTCAAAATTTTTTTAAAGATCTGAGCTAGATCTAGCCCCCAAGGGCCAGATCTGGCCTCAAATTTCTACTGTGGGCAAAATCTGACCATTATATGATTAAAGGAGCATCTAAGAATCTGAGTTTTGAAAAGAAATTTTAAATTCTGCTGGAAATTCGAATGTACTGGGTTTATCTACTGCAAAAGACGCTGCCCTTATCCGCCTTCATATCTCTTGATTTCCCTTCATTCCCATCGACTCCATCAACCCTTGCCGTCCTGCACTTCTCCTCCGTTGCCTGCAAACGAAACTAATTGAACCTTCATCCATCGTGTATCCTATCCGCCTTCCCTCCTATCCTCTGCATTGACTATCAATCCATCTCCCTTTACCCTCCGCCATCCGAGATCTGCAGTTTCAAATCAAAACGCACGCATTGAAATTTTTTGAAGCCCGTGTTCGATTTTCTGGTGCAGATTTCCGCACGTCGACTTCTGTCTTACATTGTCCGATTTGCTTGCCGTCCTCATTGTTGTCTCTCCTCTGCCGCCATCGATCTTCTATACGCATCTCCTCAAGCCGTCTCACCTCACCCGTTCACCTACAAACACCAAGCAAATCAATGCACATATAAACCTTACATAGCTGCGTTTTTATTTTTTTTGTATCGGTTTTGATTTGTTATTAATTAGATTTTCGTTTTAATTTTATTTTAGTTTAGCTTTGTGATAGCATAGGTGTAGTTAGGGTTTTGACTTCGATTTTTTTTGTTTTGTTTTAGATTAGTCGTGGATTGTAATGTTAATTAGATTTTTGTTTTAAAATTTGTTTTAGATTTCAAGTTTTTGTTTAGATTTTGTGTGATATCGTAGGTTTAGTTAGGCTTTAATTTTAATTTCGATTTAGTTTAGTTTTTAGATTTTGAGTTTTAGTTTAGTTTTAATTTTTTAATTTTTAATTGTTTTCATTTTGATTTTAATGTTAGAGTTTAATTTTTAGTCTTGTTTTGTTTTAATTTTTAATGATTAGCTTTAGATTTTAATTTAGTTTCAACTTTTTTTAGTTTAGATTGTAATTTTTTAGATCTAAATTTTAGTTTTAATTTGGTTTTAGATTTAAAAAATAATAAAAAATAATAAAATTTTAAAATTTGTCCTATAGTCAAATAAGCCTAAATTTTCCTATCTGAAGTTTGACCATGGGGCATTTTAATTTTTGAACTGGGTTATAATCGAAACATCATAAATTTGAAAATATTTCAAGCATCTGACATTTACACTCAATGATCGTTTCATGATAGCTTTACTTCAGTATCTTAATGAATGATCATGGTACTATCTATTGAATATCATTGTGGTCATTTAGCAGCAGTTATACATCCAATACTTATCTTTAATTGCATAACGAGATCTTGTTTGACTTCATAAGGCACTGGTTTTAAAATAATTGATCTTGGAAATCTCGTTAATCTTATCAAGAATTTGGTGTTTTAGCTGTGTCGCCTAGATTGGTTGAATTTGCAACCAATTCTTGTCCTTCATTTCTGTTAGGGTCTACCTCCCTTAGCTTGCAAGGAGACAACTTAGATAGAGAGATTGGGGATAAAGGTGACAACCACCGATCTGAGCCGTTGTCGCGGTGCCTAGACAATTTGTGTGACAACAGAAGGTACAAGATTGACCCTAGGGATAATGGAAGAGTGATACCTCGTGTAACTTTAGTATCTGCTTCACACGTTTTAGGTCAATTTCTCTCTGACACAGGGGGAAATACATAAAAGAAACTAAGTCTAACGAATGATAAAAATTTCAAAGTGTTGAAGTCATATGATTAATATGATTTGTGATATTTCATGATCTATATTGCAGATTTATGCAAATAGAAAATAAAAGGATGGGATTTTTATTTTATTTTCGAGAGTGGTTGAATGGAAACAATAATGTTTAAACTAGAATTATGACCATGGGGTCTAAAAGTAAGATTTGGAGGGTTGTTTATTTAAGAATGATTGGTACCAACAAAGTTGAAAATTGCATATTTTCTCGAACCCTTTCCTCGTTATCAATTGATGCAAAATATTTCGTTGAAAGGACCTATTAGCACAAAATTCTGTAGGCTTAGTGCAAATCCTCACTAGGAAGATCCAAACCTCGTAGCAACAAGAGAATGGCCACCACTATCACCTTAACAACATTTCTCCAGCTATATAGTGGTATGTTGCATCACAAGAAATAATTCCCTGTATATGGATCTCCTAGAGTATATTCAACAAGGAAGGTTTAAGCGATGTGGCATGTTTTATTAGAAACGAGTCTAGAATCAAAATGTAATCGATCAAATCTTATATAAACATAAAAGTGAGAAATTCACTAGTTTACTTTTCATTTTTTATGGTTATATCTTTCTATATATTATTTTATGTATATATTTTTCTATTGTTAGGGCTTTTGAATAATAAGAATTAAGGACAATTGCGGGAATTTTGTAAAAAGTGGTTAGCTGATGGAATAAGGAGTGTGCCTTGTACCACTAGGAATATGGGGTCAAATGCGATGCCCTGCCAGGTTTGTTTATCAATTATCGTGGATTATGGTCGGAGGTGGAATCTCAAAAGTTAAATGAGCTCGTGCCAAATCAAGAACAAGTTTTGAAACCAAACCCTACTAGAAGAGTTAGTTAGAGAAACACCTTGAACAAATAGCTCTACTATGATGCAAAATACATGGCTCCCTTCGTGAGGAGCACTAGGGCATGGCCCAACAAGAAGAAACAAACTCTACCTTACACCAACAAGAGAGATGTAAGTAAAACCCTAGACATTCCTAAGCAAGTGACAAAGCTTCCTTTCAAATGGATTGATCTAGTTAGTTTTTGTAATATTCTTTAGTTAACCACAAATTGCCTTAAGAAATATGTGAAATCAACTAAGAAAGATAATTCATGATGAACACCAAGGATTTCATGAAAATGTTTCACATTATGGAAAAACGATCTCTACAATTCACAACAATCTACAAAGGAGGGAGACTTCTCTTTTTATAGATTAGGATCTCAATATCTTTCCTCCTTTCGCTTGAAAAAACAAGATACTTTTCATCCACAATATGTTGCACGATTAAGTCAAACTACAAGTTATTTCATTCCATTAATGAAATATGAAAATAGGTGAGGCATCCCACCAATTAGAGGTTTGATTTGACAAAAAGAGGTTCGAATTGGCCTAAGGTTACAACGTTCCATCGAGAAATAGCTTGGAATTCCTTGAAAGATTAACTTGAGTCCTTAGTAAGTCAAAAATTCCACTTTGTTTGCACAATGTTGCTTGAATGAAGATGTCGGCCTTTCGAATGGCTAGTATAATGTGGAAAACCTTGCTTTCCTTGGTGCAAAGATGATTTAAACCATGCTTTTAGGCTCTTTGTTTGATATTGACTTGAAATGTACCTTGGATTGCTTGGATGCCTATATGGCCTTAGGTTTTTCCTCAACATTCCTCCAAATTAACCTTTACAAGATCCAATGGGTAGAAAGGGTGGACATCACTCCTTGTCTGGGTCCATTTGCCCACTTTTTGGGTGGGTTAAGGCTTGAACTTTCCTGAAGATGAGTTTTACTTGGTCCATGATGTGTCCCTGACATGCTTTGACATCTTTCTTACTCAATACATCTCCCATGATACCTCTTTTAACCTCATGACTGTGCCGAAAGTAGAAGTTGACTCATTTTGAAGGTACCTCAAAGATGCGAATGGGACATTAAAGGGGGCGTTAAGAGTTCCTTTACTTGGAGTTGATTACTCTTGACTTAGATTTCACAAGAGATCGTTTCACTGCCTTGAAGGATGTGGGTCATTGTATTAGGGAGCCGAAATGTATCGCAAACTGTGTGACTTCCATGAAGAATGATGGTCATGGCCAAAGAGATGAGCATACATGTGGATATGGTTGATTTGGGGAACAAAGAGTGTATTAAGATAATGGGAAACTGAGGGGAAAAGTACAATAAGCGATCACCTTTATAGGGATACTCAACAAGTACACCCATAAATCATAAGTCGTAGTAGATCCACCTCCTGATGCTCTCATATCACAGTAGGAGATAAGAATATTGCATGATGCTTTCTTTCCCATACTATTCTTTTCTTTTCCTTTCCCATCGAATGCTGAATGAAATCCTTTGCTTCTAGTACTAACCTTTGTTTAGTGGCTTGTGAATGAAATCCTTTCCTTCTAGTACAACTACCTGAGGCTGAATGCGGCCCCTGGATGGACAAAAAATCAGAGTGAAGCTTATCATACTTCTGAGAAAACTCATAAGGGTTGTGTACCATAGAGGTAAGCCCTAACTAGGGCACAAAGACTACTGTTCAAACCCTTGAACAACTCTTCCATCACCTAGCACCTTATATCCATAGACGTCATCCTCTTTTACAGCTCTACGACAGACCTAAACATATCAGCCTCTCTGTATAACTTTAGTTACTTCATATAGACGTGTGGCCTTGTTTATTAGGCTCGTGGCATCCTTGAACATCGCCAAACATAAATCTATTCTCCTACAATGGTACCTTGGATAGCTCAACTCTTTCATGCAATAAAAGCCCCCTTCATAATTTTGCTCATGAACCCTTTCTCTTTTATACTTCTTTAGTTCGTAATCAACTTGGGGAAGTCCTCCTCCTATATCCTATCTTTTTGTTTCATTTTTTTTTGCCTTTCCTAGGTTACATCACCACTAATGGATCTCTCTAGGTCGTCTTCTCAGGTAGGGCCTGACCTGAGATGGCTTCTCCTTGGACGGGACCAATCACCATGCCTCTCCTTTGCCTATTAGGGACTTTGGTGTTGGTGGTCGCATCCTATAGACTGCATCTATGGGATCACATCTCCAACTATTGCTCCAATGCTTGCTTCCACTTGTCTATTGTAATTCCTAGTTCAACACTAGCATTGTCAATTTTTCTTCTTTCTTTCACTATTTGTGGTCCAGAGCTGTCAATTCACACCTCTCTCATTTTTCCTCTCAACTAGTGTTGCCACCACTTATTTCTTGGCTTCAGTTGTTCATCTCTATTGTTGTCCCCTCGTGTGTATTTAATTTAGTTTTTTGGTCCTGTCTTCAGTAACTTTGATCTCTCTTTCCTCCACTCGTTCATCCCTACCTTAGCCTCCTCTCCTTCCTTATCTTCTTCTCACCTTCACTCGATTCTCAACGTTCATTGAGATTTTCTATTGTTATCGCCTCCTTGTATGTGGGAAGCCATTTACATTGATGTTGTAAGTTGTGTTACCACAAGTTCTAGCAGGCCCTAAGGAGGGAAATCCTAAGGGTCAAGGAACTAGACTAAGAGATAACAATGGAACAATGTCGCATTGTCACCAGAACTAGTATCCCTTACTCTTTACAGATTTTCACCGATGAGAGGAGTCCCGGTAGATAACCAAGAACTTTCAATTGATGTTCTATGGTTTGAGGTACTATGTGATGAAGTAGGGCTTCTCTAGGGAAGCTCTATATGATGATAAGGCACTTTAAAAGGATTTTCGTTCCTTATTAGAGACTTAGAAGAAACTTGCACAAGATCTAGGGTTTTGTGAATTATCGTGGTTAAATTTACTCCCTAGATCAATTCAAGGAGAAGAAAAGGATTCTTAGGATTTGTTCCAATGAATACTAAGCTCATACAACCCTCAAAGAAGTCCCCAAGTCAAGGAAATGCAAACTAGGGTTTCCCTTCTAGGGCAGACCTCAGGAAAGAGTTTTTATGGATGAAAACACAAGGGATTCTTGTCAAACATTGGGGACTTTTAGCTAAGACCCTAAGCTTGAATTCTATGATACCGTAATCCACCCTTTCACTCTAGGAAACTTCGCTCAATGCCCTAAGCTAGCTGTCCAAGAAGAAGGTAGGAGAACTTTGGGAGAAGAAAATATGGAGAATGAAGTATTTGATTACGAAATTGTTTGGACCAGTGCCTTCTCCTTTGGGCTTATGGAGTCCTAGATGCTACATATTTTCCATAATTGTCTTTAAGGAGGTCAAGAATTGATGCCCTAGCTACCAAACCTTTGCAATTACCCACTCAAAATTTATGGAGTTTTATGGAGGAAATACAAACTTTCATCCACTAGGAATATTCATCACATGTGATGCTATGAGTATCATGTGCAATTCCCAACCAAATAGCTTTCAAAATAAATCTTCAACAATTAGGGCACAATATAATACTAATCTAGTTGCAAAATTCCATACATTAGACATTTTTCGAGAGGGAAACTTCAACAAGAGGAAGCTAACATGACAATATGATATATCCATCCACAAATCAAGAGATAGGTCCAAAGAAAATCGAATTTCAGCTTCAAATATCAAAATGCATCCAACATATCAAATAGCTAATCCAAAGAAAAAGTTCGGATTTTCCAAGAAGGCCCAAGTTCCCAATTGTGATGATGATGCAAAACAAATGAATTTTAGTTTATTTATATGAGACCTAGTAGGTTGAATTATTAGCCCAAGGCCCGTAACATTATAAAAATGTGGAAAATACTTCCCTTTGTCACAAGCCGACCAAGTAGCTTTTACAAATGATCGCTTCACCCGGGGGTGTCAAAATGATCCTCTGGTGGACCTGGGCCCTGTCTAGGTTGCCGAACCCATGATGAAACCGTCTACCAGTCACATATAATATCCAATGTGCATCCTCACAATTAGGTACACTAATTAATTGGTACATCTAAGTGAACCAAGCTTGTTTATCAAGGGAACATTGAGACTTCGTAGTGGGATTCCTTTCCAAATTTCGTGTTACCTCCCTAGGGAGGAGTGTGTAATAAACAACCCTATTAGGTGTTGTCGGTCGCAAAGGGGAAAGATAGGTTCTTGGTAGATCCTTTAACTGATAGGTGTCACGTGAATGATGATGAATGGATGCGGACACGGTGGTCTCAAGGCCAAATTCCATGGGTTCAAGGATGGAAATGATGATTATTTTGATGTATGGATGTAGGAGGGAGAAAGCGTGGATACATGAGTTACCCCGTCAAAGGGTACCATAGTGGGAGAAAGCAGGTTAGCTAGGTACCATATTATGCATGTTGAAGAAATCCCTCTATGGGTTGAGGCAAGACCCCAGGGCTTGGTACGAGAGGATAGATAACTACTTGATGAAGTTGGGCTTCACTCGAAGTAATGCTGTTTCGAACCTTTATTTTAAGGTTGATAGAGAAAGGCCTCTGATTTTGGTTCTCTATGTGGACAATCTCTTCCTGACAGGTGTTGGCCCTCTCATTCAACAGTGTAAGATCAAGCTAGCTTCCGAGTTTGAGATGAAAGACCTAGGATTGATGCACTACATCCTAGGCTCGAAGGTATGGCAGAGGCCAGGCGAGATTTTCCTTTCTCAAGGAAAATATGTCGTGAAGCTGCAGCAGAGATTTGGTATGGTGCACTGTAAGTCTGTGTCAACACCGATGGAACTCAACTTTAAGAAGTTGAGTGGAAACGCTGTTGGGCTCGTGTTAGAAAATCCTACCGAGTATCAACAACTTGTAGGGGCCTTGATGTTCTTAATGAACTCCCATTCGGACATATGTTTTGCAGTGAACGCTTTGAGTCAACATATGGTTGATCCCCATCAAATTCACCGGATTGGTGCCAAGAATCTGTTGAGATATCTTCGGGGCATAATCAACCATGGGTTGAGATACACTTCCGGGAGTTTGAGACTCCATGGATATACTGATGTCAATTGGGTTGGCAGTGTGGTGGACCGCAAGAGCACATCTGGATGTTGCTTCACCTTGGGTTCTGCTTAGATATCTTGGATGAGCAGGAAGCAGAAGTCGGTGGCTTTGAGCACCGCTGAGGCCGAATACATTGCAGTGAGTATGGCCTGTTGTGAAGTTGTTTCGTTGTGAAAGCTTTTTAGTGAGCTTTTTGGGCATGTGCTAGATACCACTGTTATCCTTTGTGATAACTAGGGTGGGATTCGTCTTTCGGAGAATCCTGTGTTCCACGATCGATCGAAGCATATTGATATTAGGTACCACTTTATCCGGGATATGGTACAGTGAGGCGCCGTAAGGCTCGATCATATAGGAACTCATGAGCAAGTTGTGGATATTCTCACGAAACCCCTGGGGAAGGTCAAGTTCCTAACGTTCCGTGAGAAGTTTGGAATCGTGGAAAGACCCTATTCAAAGGGTCCTTCTTGAGTTAGACTATGAGCTCTGGGAGCTCCAGGGGGCTTGGGGATAGCTTCTTGGAGCTATAAGCACATACAGGGCTATGCTTGACGAACCTTATTGTGCTTCTGCCCCACCGATGATATTGAGTTGGTGCGCCTCTCTCTGATCTGTGCCATGCACGCATCCTATCCATGGAGTTTTAGACTCATGGGAAGTACCTCTCATTTGGCCAATGAGGTGGGAAATGTGGATAGAGACCATAGCAAGACCGTTGGACACATCGGATATTACCATACTCTCTATGTCTAGGATGGCACGTGTCCAACACCTTGATTTGGGATCAAGTATGATGAGGTTTTTACCTCTAAACTGACTTTGTGTCAGATGTGTGTGATGTCTTCGTGACTCACATTTTGTTCTATCTGAAATAAAGAGTCAGCAAAGCAAGTTACGGCGGGATGACGCACAATGTTTGGTAAAAGTACATGATGGTACTGTGTAATATCCCCAACGGGAAATAAACAGTAATACACAGCAAAACAACAAGCAGCTATATAGAACAAAATGACAGAACTAGAATATGGAACAAATACACATAAAATACCAGAACGCTAAGCCATTTTATTAATCTGAGAATACATGTATATGGGTACAAGAGATAATCAGAATGAGTGCACCTATCCTTGCTCTAGGCAAGTGGAGACCCTCTCAGCATAAGAAATGGCTACAACAGAGACTGCGTCCTAGCTGCTGGAGAAAACTGCCGTAGAAAACTACTGCTGCAATGTACTGGAACTAGGGGCTGATCCCCACCCTGGAATGAGCTGAAAATCAGAAGGCTAGCTGTAATCAACCCTCCAGACAAAACCCAGAAACCGTGAAGCAAGTGCTCCACCTCCGAAAATCCACCAAATAAACCCTCCTCAGTGAAAACGCTGTCTCTCCCAGGAACAACGCAGAAGCCCAAGAAATACGCTGGAAAAGGGGCCCAAAACTCTCCTGCAAGACCTCCGGCTGAAACAACAACCTCCCAATGCTGAAAGACGCTGAAACCACCACCAAATCACCTCACAACAACGCTGCACAACAATGACTGCGTCCTCCCTGCTGAAACTGCGTCCTCTCTCCTGGACTGCGCAGTCACTCCAAGGGGCCAGCTCCTCTGCAACGTCCACCCAAAATCCACTGCAAATCACCTACAGAAACTGAAGGAAATACCTTGCTCGAGCAGGCACTCGAAGTCCCCCGGAGCCAAGGGCGAGATCTCCGACTGGAGACACTCAGTTCGCACTAAACAGTGCTGCAGACCGACTAAACAACCGACGTGCTGAAGTAGACAGAAGTCTAGCTCTCAATATCAATAACATATCCATAATGCCAAATGGAGTGAAAACCCCACCTTTTATAGTGCTAGCTCCCTCAAAACCCTAACTGCGTCCTTGACCTCCTCCTTGACCTGCGCAGTTACCTTAGGAGCCTTCGTGAGGCCTCCCCTCATGTGCATGTGGACCCCTAAGGCCTTCCCCTTTAAGTTACAACGTTCATCAACTAGGAAGCACTTTATTTTATTAAGCGAGTTGACCCCCTATTACTCACTTTATTTATTAATTTAACTAAAGGTAGCAAAACTATACAAAAATGAAATATTCCAATTAGCGGTGCTAATTAGGAATATTACAGTCTCCCCTGGTAGAACGTTGCTTGTCCTCAAGCAACTGAAGTGATGGATGCTGCAATATCCTCTCATCCTCCCAAGTAGCATCCTCATCTGGCAAGTTCTTCCATCTCACCAAGAACTCCCTGATCTTCCTGCTCCGTAGCTGCCTCTCCCTAGTGTCAATAATAGCCTCCGGTTGCAACACCAGATGCCCCTCATCATCCGTGGGTGGTAGCTCCTCTGTAACTGTCACCTGCTGGCCCAGTGCCTTTTTCAGGCATGATACATGAAAGATGTTATGAATCTTGTTGCCTTGGGGCAGCTCCAACTCATATGCAACCTGCCCGATCCTGCATATCACCCTGTATGGCCCATAAAAGCAGGGCTTAAGCTTCTCCGCCCCCTTCTGCTTGAGTGAAGACTGTCGGTATGGCTGTAGTCGTAGGTAGACCAAGTCCCCTACCTCGAAGTGTCTCTCCACCCGACCCTTATCAGCATACAACTTCTGCTGATTCTGTGCTGTGGCTATGTTGTCCTTGAGAGCTCGGAGGATATCTTGGCTCTCTTGGATCCATAACTTAGCTCTCGGAGCCCTGCTAACACCAAACATCATGTCCACAAAAGATAAGGAATAATATCCATACAAAGAATAGAAAGGTGACATACCAATAGACATATGATGCGTCGTGTTGTAGCAGTACTCGCCCAAATGCAGCCACTTCAGCCATGCCCTCTGCTGTCCATTGACATAGTTACGCAAGTAGCCCTCCAGCCACTAGTTAACTATCTCTGTCTGCCCGTCCGTCTGGGGGTGATAACTAGTGCTCGGTGTCAACTCGGTCCCCACTAGTCGGAAGAGCTCCTGCCAGAATCCGCCCATGAAGCGGCTGTCCCTGTCACTGACGATGGTCTTGGGTAGACCATGTAATCTGAAAATCTCCCTGAAGAACAGCTCAGCCACCTGTGCTGCTGTGTGATGTGCGGATATGGCAAAAAAATGGGCATACTTCGTCAGCCGATCAACGACTACGAAGATGCAGTCCTTGCCCTGCACCATGGGCAACCCTGTGATAAAGTCCATCGATATTCTCTCCCATTTCCCCTCCGGAATGGGAAGAGCCTGCAATAACCCTGCAGGATGGCTCATCTCTCCCTTGTTTCACTGGCAAACATCGCACTCCCTGACATGCTGGAGTACATCCTCCTTGAGGCCCTTCCATGAGAACCTCTCCCGAATAGCCCGGTAAGTCTTGGTGAACCCCTGATGGCCCGCCAATGGAGAGTCGTGTGAAGCCTGGAGTATCTTCTTCTTGAGCTGAGATCCCTCAGTCAAGAAGATCCTGTCCCTTTAATAGATGATCTCATCGACCACCCTGTACCTGTCATCTGCTACCTGCCCGTCTAGGACCTCGCATGCAAACCTGTCCTTGGAGTACTCAACCAGCAGTCGAGCCCTCCAATCAGCGTCCAAGCTCATAAGTGATAACGTGGCCGGTCTACGAGAAAGGGCATCAGCTACCACGTTATTCTTGCCCTTGACATACTCGATGTCAAAGTCATAGGCTTGGATCTTTTTGATCCACTTCTGCTACCTCTCCTGCAGCTGCTTCTACTCCAGAAAGTACCTCAGGCTGTTATGATCTGTCCTCACCCTGAATCTGCTACCCACTAGGTACTGCCGGTATTTGCCCAATGCATGCATGATGGCCAACATCTCCTTGTCGTATATGGGATACAACCTCTCGTGTGGAAGGAGCTTCCGGCTCTCAAAAGCAATCGGGTGACTGCCCTGCATCAAAACTGCACCAATCCCCTCTCTTGATGCATCACACTCTAGGACAAAGGGCTGTGTAAAATCTGGCAACGCCAACACAGGGCAACTGCTCATCACCCCCTTGAGCTTGTCAAAATCTCGTTGTGTTGTGTCCGACCAACTGAATGCCCCCTTTCTCGTCAAATCTGTGAGGGGTGCAGCAAGCTGAGAGAAGCCCTTGACGAACTTCCTGTAGTATGTGCAAATGCCAATAAATCCCCGAAGCTCCGTCACATTCCGCGGCTCTGGCCAATCCCTGATGGCCCGGATCTTCTCCTCGTGGACTCTCACCCCGTCCACTCCTATAATGTGCCCCAGATACAGCATCTCTGTCAACCCGAACTCACACTTGGAGAGCTTGGCATAGAACTGCTGCTCCTCCAAGATGTGCAAAACTGTCTCAATATGCTGGAGATGCTCCTCCCAAGTCCTGCTGTATATAAGTATGTCATCAAAATAGACCAGCACAAACTTCCTCAGATGACCCCTGAAAATGTGGTTCATGCATGACTGGAAGGTAGCAGGTGCATTGGTCAGCCCGAATGGCATGACCAGAAACTCAAAGTGCCCATAGTGACACTTGAAAGCGGTCTTGGGAATGTCCTGTTCCCTCACGCGAATCTGATGGTACCCGGATCTCAAGTCAATCTTCGAGAAGAACCGTGCTCCTCTCAACTCATCCATCAACTCATCGATCCTGGGGATGGGGTACCTGTTCTTCAGGGTCTTCTTATTCAGAGCCCTGTAGTCAATGCACATGCGCAATGTGCCGTCCTTATTCTTCACCAGCACTACAGAAGAAGCGAAAGGACTCGTGCTGGGCCGAATGTGACCAAGGGCCAGCAACTCCTGGATAGCCCGCTCTATCTCGTCCCGATAGGCCTTGGGATGCCTATACGGTGTGGTAATCACGGTCTGTATCCCCTGCTCAAGCTCGATCGTATGCTCAAACCCTCGATCCGGTGGCTGCCCTGGTGGAATATCCCCGAAAACCACTGCATACCTGTCGAGAATAGACTGTAGCTCAGGATGCACTGCCTGCCCTGTATCCACTGCCTCTGAAGCCCGCAACTCTACCGCCCACTCTATGTCTCCCTTGCGGAAGGTCGCCTCCATCCTGTGTGCTGACACTGTCTGGGGTGGGTATGTGTGTTGTCCCCGTATCTTCTCATGCCTCCCCGTCTTGGGATCATCCCACTCCATCTCTAGGGCCTTCCAATCTGTCGTGACTTTCCCTAGAGTAATAAGCCACTGAACACCCAATATCAGGTTGGTGTCCGGAATGTCCACCACAAAGAAGTGATCTGTCAATGTATAAGTGCCCATCGTCACTGATAACTCCGGAACATATCGAGCACATGCCATGGTCTGATCTCCTAGGACCAAGACGGAAAACCCATCAAAGCCCTCTGTCTGTATGCCTCTCCGCTCAACCATCTGGGCATCAATAAAGTTGTGGGTGGCCCCACTATCAACTAAGACTGAAATCCGTTGTCCGCGCACTGTCCCTCATACACGCAGTGTCAAGTACTTGGGAACTCCCCGCAATGCGGCTAGAGCTCCCCCAGTGGGTGCAAACGATGCCCCACCTGTTGCGGGTGGTGGAGGTGGTAAAGTACTCTGCGCTACATAACAATCTCCTGCCTCCACGTCATCCCCCTCATCCTCTTCCCCACTGCTCTCGGAGAAGACCTCAATGAAGTGTGCTTTCCCTGCAGCACACCTATGTCCCGGTGCCCATGGCTCCTGGCAAGTGAAGCACAATCGCTTCCTCCTCAGCTCTCTCCTAGCCTCGTCATCAAACTGCCCTCGTCCAGGATTCGACTTGGGAGGCGGAACCCTCGTGTCCTTCCCCTTAGGCTGGAAGGCCTGTCTCTGGGGATAAGGTGTCCGAGTCCTGGGTAAGACATCCTGTAAGTCCCGAGTCCTGCTGATGGCATCCTGAAGGGTAGCTGGTCTGGTCGACCAGACTAGGCCACGAAGTGGCTCTGACAATCCCTCCACAAACATGTAAACCATCCGAGCTGCAGACAAATCAGGTACCATCACCGAAATCCTCAAGAAGTCTGAAATGTATGTCTCTGCGCTCCCAGACTGTTTGAGCTTTGTCAGCTCAACAAAGTGCTGCTCCGGGTCCCTCCTGTCAAAGCGCTCTATCACCCTCCGGGTAAACTCGGCATATGTCGTCACTGCAGAATGTCCGAGTGTCGTCATCCCATGGAACCACTAGTCCTGGGCCTCACCGTCCAGATGTAATGTTGCCACCTTAATGGCCTCTGACTGCGACATCGGGTTAAGCTGGAAATAGATGTCCAGCTTCTCCACCCAAGACTTTGCCGAACTGTTTGATGAGCCATCAAACGTGGGCAAATGAAATCTACTAGTTGCGCGGTGGTCATCACGGTGGTGCCTGTGCCCTCGGTGATGATCACGGGGTCTAATGTCATGCTGGACCTAGATAAAGTCTCTGAAGATGATAGAATCTCGGAATGCCGGCCCGTATGCCTGATACTCTGTAAAAAGGTCACCCATCAGACCCGGATCTATCTCTCGCTGTACTGCTGTCCCTGCGTCCTCTGCCAGGAAGGTAGGCATGGTGGACCACGTGGGTGCTGGAATATCCCTCTGTGCACCCTCTGTACTCCTGCCCCCACATCCTCTGGCAAGAATGTGGGCATAGTGGATCGCGTGGGTGCATGAGATGCCACAATGGGGATAGCATCATGCACTGGCACATGGTGAGACATACCCGATCCCTCACCGATCTGGAAAACCCTGGGAGGTTCCCTCTGTCTGATCTCTATGGCCGTGAGTCTCTGTGTCATCTCCTGCATGTGATGGAGGAGCGTATCCCATCTCCTCGAATCGTCTGCCATCGGGTTCCGCTGCTCTGTGTCCCTTGCAGGCTGCTCCTGCTCTGAATCTGTCTCAGGTGGCTCCTGATCAGAATCCCTCTCTCCGAAGGGAAACTCCCACCTACTCTCAACGTCTCTGTGTCTCCTTTGATCAAAGTAGGGATTATCCCCGGGCGTCATAGACTGCTAGCACCACAAGCTGAGCCAGAACTATGCTCTGATACCACTGTAATATCCCCAACGGGAAATAAACAGTAATACACAGCAAAACAACAAGCAACTATATAGAACAAAATGCCGGAACTAGAATATGGAACAAATACACATAAAATACCAGAACGCTAAGCCATTTTATTAATCTGAGAATACATGTATATGGGTACAAGAGATAATCAGAATGAGTGCACCTATCCTTGCTCTAGGCAAGTGGAGACCCTCTCAGCATAAGAAATGGCTACAACAGAGACTGCGTCCTAGCTGCTAGAGAAAACTGCCGTAGAAAACTGCTGCTGCAATGTACTGGAACTAGGGGCTGATCCCCACCCTGGAATGAGCTGAAAATCGGAAGGCTAGCTGTACTCAACCCTCCGGAAAAAACCTAGAAACCGTGAAGCAAGTGCTCCACCTCCAAAAATTCACCAAATAAACCCTCCTCAGTGAAAACACTGTCTCTCCCAGGAACAGCGCAGAAGCCCAAGAAATACGCTGGAAAAGGGGCCCAAAACTCTCCTGCAAAACCTTCGGCTGAAACAACAACCTCCCAATGCTGAAAGACGCTGAAACCACCACCAAATCACCTCACAACAACGCTGCACAACAATGACTGCGTCCTCCCTGCTGAAACTGCGTCCTCTCTCCTGGACTGCGCAGTCACTCCAAGGGGCCAGCTCCTCTACAAACGTCCACCCAAAATCCACTGCAAATCACCTACAGAAACTGAAGGAAATACCTTGCTCGAGCAGGCACTCGAAGTCCCCTGGAGCCAAGGGCGAGATCTCCTTCCGGAGACACTCAGTTCGCACTAAACAGTGCTGCAGACCGACTAAACAACCGGCGTGCTGAAGTAGACAGAAGTCTAGCTCTCAATATCAATAACATATCAATAATGCCAAATGGAGTGAAAACCCCACCTTTTATATTGCTAGCTCCCTCAAAAACCCTAACTGCGTCCTTGAACTCCTCCTTGACCTGCGCAGTTACCTTAGGAGCCTTCGTGAGGCCTCCCCTCATGTGCATGTGGACCCCCAAGGCCTCCCCCTTTAAGTTACAACGTTCATCAACTAGGAAGCACTTTATTTTATTAAGTGAGTTGACCCCCTATTTCTCACTTTATTTATTAATTCAACTAAAGGCGGCAAAACTATACAAAAATGAAATATTCCAATTAGCGGTGCTAATTGGGAATATTACATACTGATGGAAGGCACTAGTGGATAGATGGAGTTCTCCCTAGTTGAGAGGGAGTGTTAATTTTGGGCAACTAGGTCCAAACTCCATATTGCACTGCTCATATGAAAATGGTCATGTTTTTGTTGGGTTCCTCTTTGGGAGAGGTGCAAGATTGATCTAAAGATCATCTTGATCGAATGAGCAGAACATTTATTTTGTATTTATTTTGCACATGTGCAGGGTCAGCTAGTGTTGTAATGTAGGCTCACATGCCTAATAGATGTGTCACACACCCTCATTGATGGATATAAATTGGAGAAACTTGGAGGTCATTTCATCATCAACCCATCACACATTCTCTCATTGTGATCTGATTGATTCAATAGCCTTTGGAGGCCTTTTTCCCCTCACACGTGTGTAGCACAAGTCTGAAATTTGCGGATCTGTTTAGGGCACTTTTGCAGCAGCGTTGACCAGTGTTGATTGTTGTCAACCCTTAGTCGTTTGACCTTAAATCTCTGCAGAAAATCCGATTTTAAGAGGTCGTAGAGCTGGGCACTAAAATCAAGGAATTCTGGGTTGTTTGATTGAAGCCCTAGTTTGTTGAGTTGACTTTTCTGTTGTTGCATGCGTTGACTTTTCTGCGCTGTTCTTGAGTTGACTTGCGTTGACTTGTGATGAGCTGTCTTTGAGGGCTATGGGTGTGACACATGAAGTGCTCGCTGACCGAGAAAGACTTTGCTGGTTGAAGCATCCTGTTGACCATCGTAACGCAACAATATCTCATATCTTTGCTGGACAAAAGGAATTGTAAATGTGATCTATATTTGGCTTCTCTTCTATTGATCTATTATTGTGTTTTATCAGCATTTTACTTTCATGTTTATGTGATTTCTATTTTGTATCAGGCCTAAGAAAGATCGAAGTAAAAGTGCATCAAGCATAGAACACCATGGTTATCAAAATTTAACACTTTGTATTATCAACCAAAACCCTCCGTTTAAATGACAATGCCTTATATATACATGTGAGACCCTAGGGCTAATGGAAGGTACAAGATTCACCCTAGGGATAATGGAAGAGTGATACCTAGTGTAACTTTAGTAACTACTCCACACGTTTTAGGTCAACTGCTCTCTGACACAGGGGGAAATACATAAAAGAAATTAAGTCTAACGAATGATAATAATTTCAAAGTGTTGAAGTCTTATGATTAATATGATTTGTGATATTTCGTGATCTATATTGTAGATTTATGCAAATATAAAATAAAAGGATGGGATTTTTATTTTATTTTCGAGTGATTGAATGGAAACAATAATGTTTAAACTAGAATTATGACTATGCGGTCTAAAAGTAAGATTTGGAGGGTTGTTTGTTTAAGAATGATTGGTATCAACAAAGTTGAAAATTGCATATTGTCTCGAACCCTTTCCTCGTTATCAATTGATGCAAAAAAGTTCGTTGAAAGGACCTATTAGCGCAAAATTTTGAAGGCTTAGTGCAAATACTCACTAGGAAGATCCAAAACTCGTGGCAACAAGAGAATTCCCACCACTATCAACTCAACAACCTTTCTCCAGCTATTTAGTGGTATGTTGTACCACAAGAAATAATTCCCTGTATCTGGATCACCTAGAGTATATTCAACAAGGAGGGTTTAAGCGATGTGGCATGTTTTCGTAGAAACGAGTCTAGAACCAAAATGTAATCGATCAAATCTTATATAAACGTAAAATTGAGAAATTCACTGGTTTACTTTTCATTTTTTATGGTTATATCTTTCTATATATTATTTTATGTATATATTTTTCTATTGTTAGGGCTTTTTGAATAATAAAAATTAAGGACAATTGCAGAATTTTGTAAAAAGAGATGGTTGTTTGGTGGAATAAGGAATGTGCCTTATTTCCACTACGGATATGGGGTCAAATTGATGCCCCTCTTGAGTTAGTTTATCAATTCTTGTGGATTATGGTCGGAGGTGGAATCTCAAAAGTTAAATGAGCTCGCGACTAATCAAGAACAAGTTTTGAAGCCAAGCCCTACTAGAAAGGATTACTTAAAGAAACACCTTCAACAAATTGCTCTACTATGATGCAAAATAAACTGAAGCCCTTCGTGAGGAGCACTAGGGCATCGCACAACAAGAAGAAACAAACTCTACCTTACACCAACAAGAGAGATGTGCGAGTAAAACCCTAGACATTCCTAAGCAAGTGACAGAGCTTGCTTTCAAATGGATTGATCTAGTTAGTTTTTGTAATATTCTTTAGTTATCCACAAATCACCTTAAGAAATATGTGAAATCAACCGAGAAAGATAATTCATGATGAACACCAAGGATTTCATGAAAATGTTTCACATTATGGAAAAACAATCTCAACAATCCACAACGATCTACAAAGGAGGGAGACTTCTATTTTTATAGATTTGGATCTCATAATCTTTCCTCCTTTTGCTTGAAAAAACAAGGTACTTTTCATCCACAATATGCTGCACGATTAAGTCAAACTACAAGTTATTTTATTCCATTAATGAAATATGAAAATAGGTGAGGCATCACACCAATTAGAGGTTTGATATGACAAAAGGAGGTCCGAATTGGCCTAAGGGTACAACGTTCCATCAAGAAATAACTTGGAATTCCTTGAAAGATTAACTTGAGTTCTTAGTAAGTCAAAAATTCCACTTTGTTTGCACAATGTTGCTTGAATGAAGATGTCGGCTTGTCGAGTGGCTAATATAATGTGGAAAACCTTGCTTTCCTTGGTGCAAAGATGACTTAAACCATGCTTTTAGGTTCCTTGCTTGATTTTGAATTGAAATGTACCTTAGATTGCTTGGACGCCTATCTGGCCTTATGTTTTTCCTCAACATTCCTCCAAATTGACCTTTACAAGATCCAATGGGTAGAAAGGGTGGACAACACTCCTTGTCTGGGTCCATTTGCCCACTTTTTGTGTGGGTTAAGGCTTGAACTTTCCTGAACATGAGTTTTACTTGGTCCATGATGTGTCCTTGACTTTCTTTGACATCTTTCTTACTCAATACATTTTCCATGATACCTCTTTTAACCTCATGGCTGTGCCAAAAGTAGAAGTTGACTCGTTTTGAAGGTACCTTAAAGATGCAAATGGGACATTAAAGGGGGTGTTAAGAGTTCCTTTACTTGGAGTTGATTACTCTTGACTTAGACTTCACAAGAGATCTTTTCACTGCCTTGGAGGATGTGGGTCATTGTATTAGGGAGCCGAAATGTATCGCAAACTGTGTGACTTCCATGAAGAATGATAGTCATGGCTAAAGAGGTGAGCATACATGTGGATATGGTTTATTTGGGGAACAAAGAGTGCATTAAGATAATGGGAAACTGAGGGGAAAAGTACAATAAGCGATCGACTTTACAGGGATACTAAAGAAGTGCACCCATAAATCATAAGTCGTAGTATGTCCACCTCCTGATGCTCTCATATCACAGTAGGAGATAAGAATATTGCACGATGCTTTCTTTCCCATACTATTATTTTCTTTTCCTTACCCATCGAATGCTGAATGAAATCCTTTGCTTCTAGTACTAACCTTTGTTTAGTGGCTTGTGAATGAAATCCTTTCCTTCTAGTACAACTACCTGAGGCTGGATGCGGCCCCTGGATGGACAGAAAGTCAGAGTGAAGCTTATCATACTTCTGAGCAAAGTCATATGGGTTGTGTACCATAGACGAAGCCCTAACTAGGGCACAAAGACTACTGTTCAAACCCTTGAACAACTCTTCCATCACCTAGCACCTTATATCCATAGACGTCATCCTCTTTTACAGCGCTACTACAGACCTGAACATATCAGCCTCTCTGTATAACTTTAGTTACTTCATACAGACCTGTGGCCTTGTTTATTAGGCCCGTGGCATCCTTGAACATGGCCAAACATAAATCTATTCTCTTGCACTGGTACCTTGGATAGCTCAACTCTTTCATGCAATAAAAGCCCCCTTCATAATTTTTCTCATGAACCCTTTCTCTTTTATACTTCTTTAGTTCCTAATCAACTTGGGGAAGTCCTCCTCCTACATCCTATCTTTTTGTTTCATTTGTTTTTTCCTTTCCTAGGTTACATCACCACTATTGGATCTCTCTAGGTCATCTTCTCAGGTAGGGCCCGAACTGAGATGGGTTCTCCTTGGACGGGACCAATCACCATGCCTCTCCTTTGCCTATTAGGGACTTTGGTGTTGGTGGTCGCATCATATAGACTGTAGCTATGGGATCACATCTCCAACTATGGCTCCAATGCTTGCTTCCACTTGTCTATTGTAATTCCCAGTTCAACTCTAGCATTGTCAATTTTTCTTCTTTCTTTCACTATTTGTGGTCCAGAGTTGTCAATTCTCACCTCTCTCATTTTTTCTCTCAGCTAGTGTTGCCACCTCTTATTTCTTGGCTTCAGTTGTTCATCTCTATTGTTGTCCCCTCTTGTGTATTTGATTAAGTTTTTTGGTCCTGGCTTCAGTAACTTTGATCTCTCTTTATTCCACTCGTTCATCCCTACCTTTGCGTCCTCTCCTTCCTTATCCTCTTCTCACCTTCACTCGATCCTCAACATTCATTGAAATTTTCTATTGTTATCGCCTCCTTGTATGTGGGAAGCCATTTACTTTGATGTTGTAAGTTGTGTTACCATAAGTTCTAGCAGGCCCTAAGGAGGGAAATCCTAATGGTCAAAGAGCTAGACTAAGAGATAACAATGGGACAATGTTGCATTCTCACCAGAACTAGTATGCCTTGCTCTTTACAGATTTTCATTGATGAGAGGTGTGTCGGAAGATAACCAATAACCTTTAATTGATGTTCTAGGGTTTGAGGTACTATGTGATGAAGTAGGACTTCTCAAGGGAAGCTCTATATGATGGTATGGCACGTTAAAAGGATTTTCGTTCCTTATTAGAGACCTAGGAGAAACTTGCATGAGATCTAGGGTTTTTTGAGTTATCGTGGTTAAATTTACTCCCTAGATCAAGTCAAGGAGAAGGAAAAGATTCTTAGGATTTTTTCCAATGAATACTAAGCTCGTACAACCCTCAAAGACTTCCCCAAGTCAAGGAAATGCAAACTAGGGTTTCCCTTCTAGGGCACACCTCAGGAAAGAGTTTTTATGGATGAAAACACAAGGGATTCTTGTCAAACATTTGAGGACTTGTAGCTAAAACCCTAAGCTTGAATTCTATGATACCGTAATCCACCCTTTCACTCTAGGAAACTTTGCTCGATGAACTAAGCTAGCTTGAATTCTATGATACCGTAATCCACCCTTTCACTCTAGGAAACTTCGCTCGATGCCCTAAGCTAGCTGTCCAAGAAGAAGGTACGAGAACTTTGGGAGAAGAAAATATGGAGAAAGAAGTATTTGATTACGAAATTGTTTGGACCAGTGCCTTCTCCTTTGGGCTTATGGAGTCCTAGATGCAACAGATTTCCATAATTGTCTTTAAGGAGGTCAAGAATTGATGCCCTAGCTACCAAACCTTTGAAATTACCCACTCAAAATTTATGGAGTTTTATGGAGGAAATACAAAATTTCATCCACTAGGAATATTCATCACATGTCATGCTATGAGTATCATGTGCAATTCCCAACCAAATAGCTTTCAAAATAAATCTTCAACAATTAGGGCACAATATAACACTAATCTAGTTGCAAAATTCCATACATTAGACATTTTTCGAGAAGGAAACTTCAACAAGAGGCAGCTAACATGACAATATGATATATCCATCCACAAATCAAGAGATAGGTCCAAAGAAAATCGAATTTCTGCTTCAAATATCAAAATGCGTCCAACATATCAAATAGCTAATCCAAAGAAAAAGTTCGGATTTTCCAAGAAGGCCAAAGTTCCCAAGTGTGATGATGATGCAAAACAAATGAAGTTTAGTTTTATTTATATGAGACCTAGTAGGTTGAATTATTAGCCCAAGGCCCGTAACATTATAAAAATGTGAAAAATACTTCCCTTTGTCACAAGCCGACCAAGTAGCTTTTACAAATGATCGCTTCACCCGAGGGTGTCAAAATGATCCTCTGGTGGACTTGGGCCCCGTCTAGGTTGCCGAACCCATGATGAAACCGCCTACCAGTCACATATAATATCCAATGTGCATCATCAAAATTAGGTACACTAATTAATTGGTACATCTAAGTGAACCAAGCTTGTTTATCAAGGGAACATTGAAACTTCGTTGTGGGATTCCTTTCCAAATTTCGTGTTACCTCCCTAGGTAGGAGTGTGTAATAAACAACCCTATTAGGTGTTTTCGGTCGCAAAGGGGAAAGATAGGTTCTTGGTACATCCTTTAACTGATAGGTGTCACGTGAATGATGATGAAAGGATGCGGACATGGTGGTCTCAACCCCAAATGCCATGGGTTCAAGGATGGAAATGATGATTATTTTGTTGTATAGATGTAGGAGGGAGAAGGCATGGATACATGAGTTACCCCGTCAAAGGGTACTGTAGTGGGGGAAAGCGGGTTAGCTAGGTACCGTATTATGCAGGTTGAAGAAAGCCCTCTATGGGTTAAAGCAAGCCACCGGGGCTTGGTACGAGAGGATAGATAGCTACTTCATGAAGTTGGCCTTCACTAGAAGTAATGCTGTTCCGAACCTTGATTTTAAGGTTGATAGAGAAAGGCCTCTCATTTTGGTTCTCTATGTGGATGATCTCTTCCTGACAGGTGCTGACCCTCTCATTCAACAGTGTAAGAGCGAGCTAGCTTCCGAGTTTGAGATGAAAGACCTAGGACTGATGCACTACATCCTAGGCTTGGAGGTATGGTAGAGGCCAAGTGAGATTTTCCTTTCTCAAGGAAAATATGTCGTGAAGTTGTTGGAGCACTAGGGCATGGCCGAACAAGAAGAAACAAACTCTACCTTACACCAACAAGAGAGATGTGTGTGTAAAACCCTAGACATTCCTAAGCAAGTGATAAAGCTTCCTTTCAAATGGATTGATCTAGTTAGTTTTTGTAATATTATTTAGTTATCCACAAATCGCCTTAAGAAATATGTGAAATCAACCAAAAAAGATAATTCATGATGAACACCAAGGATTTCATGAAAATGTTTCACATTATGGAAAAACGATCTCAACAATCTACAACGATCTACAAAGGAGGGAGACTTCTCTTTTTATAGATTAGGATCTCAATATCTTTCCTCGTTTTTCTTGAAAAAACAAGATACTTTTCATCCACATTATGCTGAACGATTAAGTCAAACTACAAGTTATTTCATTCCATTAATGAAATATGAAAATAGGTGAGGCATCCCAACAATTAGAGGTTTGATTTGAGAAAAGGAGGTCCGAATTGGCCTAAGGGTACAACGTTCCATCAAGAAATAGGTTGGAATTCCTTGAAAGATTAACTTGAGTTCTTAGTAAGTAAAAAATTCCACTTTGTTTGCACAATGTTGCTTGAATGAAGATATCGGCCTTTCGAATGGCTAGTATAATGTGGAAAACCTTGATTTCCTTGGTGCAAAGATGATTTAAACCATGCTTTTAGGCTCCTTGCTTGATATTGACTTGAAATGTACCTTGGATTTCTTGGACGCCTATATGGCCTTATGTTTTTCCTCAACATTCCTCCAAATTGACCTTTACAAGATCCAATGTGTAGAAAGGGTGGACAACACTCTTTGTCTAGGTTCATTTGCCCACTTTTTGTGTGGGTTAAGGCTTGAACTTTCCTGAACATGAGTTTCACTTAGTCCATGATGTGTCCTTGACTTTCTTTGACATCTTTCTTACTCAATACATTTCCCATGATACCTCTTTTAACCTCATGGTTGTGCCAAAATTAGAAGTTGACTCATTTTGAAGGTACCTCAAAGATGCAAATGGGACATTAAAGGGGGCGTTAAGAGTTCCTTTACTTGGAGTTGATTACTCTTGACTTAGACTTCACAAGAGATCTTTTCATTGCCTTGTCGGATGTGGGTCATTGTATTAGGGAGTCGAAATGTATCGCAAACTGTGTGACTTCCATGAAGAATGATGGTCATGGCCAAAGAGGTGAGCATACATGTGGATATGGTTGATTTGGGGAACAAAGAGTGCATTAAGATATTGGGAAACTGAGGGGAAAACTACAATAAGCAATCACCTTGATAGGGATACTCAACAAGTGTACCCATAAATCATAAGTCGTAGTATATCGACCTCCTGATGCTCTCATATCACAGTTGGAGATAAGAATATTGCATGATGCTTTCTTTCCCATACTATTCTTTTCTTTTCCTTACCCATCGAATGCTGAATGAAATCCTTTGCTTCTAGTACTAACCTTTGTTTAGTGGCTTGTGAATGAAATCCTTTCCTTCTAGTACAACTACCTGAGGGTAGATGCGGCCCCTAGATGGACAGAAAATCAGAGTGAAACTTATCATACTTCTGAGCAAACTCATAACGGTTGTGTACCAGAAAGGGAAGCCCTAACTAGGGCACAAAGACTACTGTTCAAACCCTTGAACAACTCTTCCATCACCTAGCACCTTATATCCATAGACGTCACCCTCTTTTACAGCTTTACCACAGACCTAAACATATCGACCTCTCTGTATAACTTTAGTTACTTCATACAGACCTGTGGCCTTGTTTATTAGGCCCGTGGAATCCTTGAACATGGCCAAACATAAATCTATTCTCCTGCACTGGTACCTTGGATAGCTCAACACTTTCATGCAATAAAACCCCCCTTCATAATTTTTCTCATGAACCCTTTCTCTTTTATACTTCTTTAGTTCCTAATCAACTTGGGGAAGTCCTCCTCCTATATCCTATCTTTTTGTTTCATTTGTTTTTGCCTTTCCTAGGTGACATCACCACTAATGGATCTCTCTAGGTCGTCTTCTCAGGTAGGGCCCGACCTGAGATGGCTTCTCCTTGGATGGGACCAATCACCATGCCACTCCTTTGCCTATTAGTGACTTTGGTGTTGGTGGTCGCATCCTATAGACTGCAACTGTGGGATCACATCTCCAACTGTGGCTCCAATGCTTGCTTCCACTTGTCTATTGTAGTTCCTAGTTCAACACTAGCATTGTCAATTTTTCTTCTTTCTTTCACTATTTGTGGTCCAGAGTTGTCAATTCTCACCTCTCTCATTTTTTCTCTCAACTAGTGTTGCCACCTCTTATTTCTTGGCTTCAGTTGTTCATCTCTATTATTTCCCCCTCTTGTGTATTTGACTCAAGTTTTTGGTCCTGGCTTCAGTAACTTTGATCTCTCTTTCCTCCACTCGTTTGTCCCTACCTTTGCCTCCTGTCCTTCCTTATCCTCTTCTCACATTCACTCTATTCTCAACGTTCATTGAGATTTTCTATTGTTATCGCCACCTTGTATGTGGGAAGCCATTTACTTTGATGTTGTAAGTTTTGTTACCACAAGTTCTAGCAGGCCCTAAGGAGGGAAATCCTAAGGGTCAAAGGACAAAACTAAGAGATAACAATGGGACAATGTCACATTGTCACCAACACTATTATCCCTTGCTCTTTACAGATTTTCAATGAGAGGAGTCACGGTAGATAACCAATAACCTTTAATTGATGTTCTAGGATTTGAGGTACTATGTGATGAAGTAGGACTTCTCAAGGGAAGTTCTATATGATGGTATGGCACGTTAAAAGGATATTCGTTCCTTATTAGAGACCTAGAAGAAACTTGCCCGAGATCTCGGGTTTTGTGAATTATCGTGGTTAAATTTACTCCCTAGATCAAGTCAAGGAGAAGAAAATGATTCTTAGGATTTGTTCCAATGAATACTAAGCTCATACAACCCTCAAAGAAGCCCCCAAGTCAAGGAAATGCAAACTAGGGATTCCCTTCTAGGGCACACCTCAGGAAAGAGTTTTTATGGATGAAAACACAAGGGATTCTTGTCAAACCCTGAGGACTTGTAGCTAATACCCTAAGCTTGAATTCTATGATACCGTAATCCACCGTTTCACTCTAGGAAACTTCGCTCGATACCCTAATCTAGCTGTCCAAGAAGAAGGTACGAGAACTTTGGGAGAAGAAATATGGAGAAAGAAGTATTTGATTACGAAATTTTTTGGACCAGTTCCTTCTCCTTTGGGCTTATGGAGTCCTAGATGCTACATATTTTCCATAATTGTCTTTAAGGAGGTCAAGAATTGATGCCCTAGCTACCAAACCTTTGCAATTACCCACTCAAAATTTATGGAGTTTTATGGAGGAAATACAAACTTCCATCCACTAGGAATATTCATCACATGTCATGCTATGAGTATCATGTGCAATTCCCAACCAAATAGCTTTCAAAATAAATCTTCAACAATTAGGGCACAATATAACACTAATCTAGTTGAAAAATTCCATACATTAGACATTTTTCGAGAAGGAAACTTCAACAAGAGGCAGCTAACATGAAAATATGATATATCCATCATCAAATCAAGAGATAGGTCCAAAGAAAATCGAATTTCAGCTCCAAATATCAAAATGCATCCAACATATCAAATAGCTAATCCAAAGAAAAAGTTCGGATTTTCCATGAAGGCCAAAGTTCCCAAGTGTGATGATGATGCAAAACAAATGAAGTTTAGTTTTATTTATATGAGACCTAGTAGGTTGAATTATTAGCCCAAGGCACGTAACATTATAAAAATGTGGAAAATACTTCCCTTTGTCACAAGCCGACCAAGTAGCTTTTACAAATGATCGCTTCACCCGGGGCTGTCAAAATGATCCTATGGTGGACCTGGGCCTCGTCGAGGTTGTCGAACCCATGATGAAACCGTTTACTAGTCACATGTAATATCCAATGTGCATCCTCACAATTAGGTACACTAATTAATTGGTACATCTAAGTGAACCAAGCTTGTTTATCAAGGGAAAATTGAGATTTCGTAGTGGGATTCCTTTCCAAATTTCGTGTTACCTCCCTAGGGAGGAGTGTGTAATAAACAACCCTATTAGGTGTTGTCGGTCCAAAGGGGAAACACAAGTTCTTGGTACATCCTTTAACTGATAGGTGTCACATGAATGATGATGAATGGATGTGGACACAGTGGTCTCAAGGCTAAATGCCATGGGTTCAAGAATGGAAATGATGATTATTTTGATGTATAGATGTACGAGGGAGAAAGCATGGATACATGAGTTACCCTGTCAAAGAGTACCGTGGTGGGAGAAAGCAGGTTAGCCAGGTACCATATTATGCAGGTTGAAGAAAACGCTCTATGGGTTGAGGCAAGCCCTCGGGGCTTGGTACGAGAGGATAGATAGCTACTTGATGAAGTTGGGCTTCACTCGAAGTTGTTGTTCCGAACCTTTATTTTAAGGTTGATAGAGAAAGGCCTCTCATTTTGGTTCTCTATGTGGACGATCTCTTCCTGACAGGTGCTGACCCTCTCATTCAACAGTGTAAGAGTGAGCTAGCTTCCAAGTTTGAGATATAAGACCTAGGACTAATGCACTACATCCTAGGCTTGGAGGTATGGCAGAGGCCAGGCGAGATTTTCCTTTCTCAAGTAAAATATGTCGTGAAGCTGCTGGAGAGATTTGGTATGGTGCATTGTAAGTTTGTGTTGACACCAATGGAACTCAACTTTAAGAAGTTGAGTGGAAACGCTATTGGGCCCGTGCTAGAAAATCCTACCGAGTATCAACAACTCGTGGGGGCCCTGATGTTCTTAGGGAACTCCTGTCTGGACGTATGTTTTGCAGTGAACACTTTGATTCAACATATGGTTGATCCTCATCACATTCACTAGATTGGTGCCAAGAATCTGTTGAGATATCTTCGTGGCGCAATCAACCATGGGCTGAGATACACTGTCGGGAGTTAGAGACTCCATGGATATACTGATGCCGATTGGGTTAGCAGTGTGGTGGATTGCAAGAGCACATCTGAATGTTGCTTCACCTTGGGTTTTGCTTCGATATCTTGGATGAGCAGGAAGCAGAAGTCGGTGGCTTTGAGCACTGCCGAGGCCGAATACATTGCAGCGAGTATGGCATGTTGTGAAGTTTTTTCGTTGTGAAAGCTCTTCAGTGAGTTGTTTGGGCATGTGCTAGATACCACTGTTATCCTTTGTGATAACCAGAGTGGGATTCATCTTTCGGAGAATCCCGTGTTCCACGATCAATCTAAGCGTACTGATATCAGGTACCACTTTATCTGGGATATGGTACAGTGAGGCACCGTCAGGCTCGATCATATAGGAACTAATGAGCAAGTTGTGGATATTCTCACGAAGCCCCTGGGGAAGGTCAGGTTCTTAACCTTCCGTGAGAAGTTTGGAATCGTGGAAAGACCTTATTCTGAGGGTCCTGCTTGAGTTGGACTATGAGCTCTGGGAGCTCCAGGGGGCTTGGGGATAGCTTCTTGTAGCTATAAGCACATACGGGGCTATGCTTGATGAACCTTATTGTGCTTCTGCCCATTCGATGATATTGAGTTGGTTCGCCTCTCTCTGATCTATGCCCCGCACGCATCGTGCCCATGGAGTTTCAGACTCATGGGAAGTACCTCTCATTTGGCCCATGAGGTGGGAAATGTGGATAGAGACCATAGCAAGACTGATGGATGCATCGGATATTGCCGTACTCTCTATGTCTAGGATGGCACGTGTCCAACACCTTTATCTGGGATCAAGTATGATGAGGTTTTTACCTCTAAAATGACTTTGGGTTAGTAAACTAACTTCGGGTTAGTAGGAGACTCTTTTGATTCCAAGAGAGGTTTTTACCTCTAAGCTGACTTCGGGTCAGATGTGTGTGATGTCTTCATGACTCACCTTTTGTTCTGTCTGAAATAAAGAGCCAGCAAAGCAAGTTACGGCGGGATGATGCGCGATGTTTGGTAAAAGTACATGATGGTACTGATGGATGGCACTTGTGCACAGATGGAGTCCAAACTAGGTCCAAACTCCATGTTGCACTGCTCATATGAAAATGGTCATGTTTTTGTTGGATTCCTCTTTGGGAAAGGTGCAAGATTGATCTAAAGATCATCTTGATCGGATGAGCAGAACATTTATTTTGAATTTATTTTCCACATGTGTAGGGTCAGCCAGAGTTGTAATGTAGGCTCACATGCCTAATAGATGTGTCACACACCCGCATTGATGGATATAAATTGGAGAAACTTTGAGGTCATTTCATCATCAACTCATCACACATTCTCTCATTGTGATCTGATTGGTTCAATAGCCTTTGGAGGCCTTTTTCTCCTCACACGTGTGGAGCACAAGTTTGAATTTTGTGGATTTGTTTAGGGCACTTTTGCAGCAGCGTTGACCAGTGTTGACTGTGGTCAACCCTTGGTCATTTGACGTCAAATCTGTACAGAAAATCCGATTTTAGGAGGCCATACAGCTGGGCACTAAAATTGAGGAATTCTAGGTTGTTTGACTGAAGCGCTACTTTGCTGAGTTGACTTTTTTGCTGCTGCATGCATTGACTTTTCTGCGCAATTCTTGAGTTGACTTGCATTGACTTGTGATGAGTTGTCTTTGAGGGCTGTGGGTGTGACACATGAAGTGTTGGCTGACCGAGAAATACTTTGCTTGTTGAAGCATCCTGTTGACCGTCGTAACACAAAAATATCTCATATCTTTGCTGGACAAAAGGAATTGTAAATGTGATCTATATATGTCTTGTCTTCTATTGATATATTATTGTGTTCTATCAGCATTTTACTTTCATGTTTATGTGATTGTTATTTTGTATCGGGCCTAAGAAAGATCGAAGTAAAATTGCATCAAGCATAGAACACCATGGTTATCAAAATTTAACACTTTGTATTATCAACCAAAACCCTCCGTTTAAATGACAATGCCTTTTATATACATGTGAGACCCTAGGGCTAATGGAAGGTACAAGATTGACCATAGGGATAATGGAAGAGTGATACCTAGTGTAACTTTAGTATCTGCTTCACACGTTTTAGGTCAATTGCTCTCTTACACAAGGGGAAATACATAAAAGAAACTAAGTCTAATGAATGATAATAATTTCAAAGTGTTGAAGTCTTATGATTAATATGATTTGTGATATTTCATGATCTATATTGCAGATTTATGCAAATAGAAAATAAAAGGATGGGATTTTTATTTTATTTTCGAGAGTGGTTGAATGGAAACAATAATGTTTAAACTAGAATTATGACTATGGGGTCTAAAAGTAAGATTTGGAGGGTTGTTTGTTTAAGAATTATTGGTACCAACAAAGTTGAAAATTGCATATTGTCTCGAAGCCTTTCCTCATTATCAATTGATGCAAAAAATTTCGTTGAAAGGACCTTGTAGCGCAAAATTTTGTAGGCTTAGTGCAAATACTCACTAGGAAGATCCAAACCTCATGGCAACAAGAGAATGGCCACCACTATCACATCAACAACCTTTCTCCAGCTATATAGTGGTATGTTGTACCACAAGAAATAATTCCCTGTATTTGGATCACCTAGAGTATATTCAACAAGGAAGGTTTAAGCGATGTGGCATGTTTTTCGTAGAAATGAGTCTAGATATTGCCGTACTCTCTATGTATAGGATGGCACGTGTCCAACACCTTGATCTGGGATCAAGTATGATGAAGTTTTTACCTCTAAACTGACTTTGGGTCAGTAAACTAGCTTCGGGTTAGTAGGAGACTCTTTTGATTCCAAGAGAGGTTTTTACCTCTAAGCTGACTTCGGGTTAGATGTGTGTGATGTCTTCATGACTCACCTTTTGTTCTGTCTGAAATAAAGAGCCAACAAAGCAAGTTACGGCGGGATGATGCATGATGTTTGGTAAAAGTACATGATGGTACTGATGGATGGCACTTGTGCACAGATGGAGTCCAAACTAGGTCCAAACTCCATGTTGCACTGCTCATATGAAAATGGTCATGTTTTTGTTGGATTCCTCTTTGGGAAAGGTGCAAGATTGATCTAAAGATCATCTTGATCGGATGAGCAGAACATTTATTTTGAATTTATTTTCCACATGTGTAGGGTCAGGCAGAGTTGTAATGTAGGCTCACATGCCTAATAGATGTGTCACACACCCGCATTGATGGATATAAATTGGAGAAACTTGGAGGTCATTTCATCATCAACTCATCACACATTCTCTCATTGTGATCTGATTGGTTCAATAGCCTTTGGAGGCATTTTTCTCCTCACATGTGTGGAGCACAAGTTTGAATTTTGCGGATCTGTTTAGGGCACTTTTGTAGCAGCATTGACCAGTGTTGACCATGGTCAAACCTTGGTCGTTTGACCTCAAATCCGTACAGAAAATCCGATTTTAGGAGGCCATACAGCTGGGCACTAAAATGAGGAATTCTAGGTTGTTTGACTGAAGCGCTACTTTGCTGAGTTGACTTTTCTGCCGCTGCATGCATTGACTTTTCTGCGCAATTCTTGAGTTGACTTACGTTGACTTGTGATGAGCTGTCTTTGAGGGGTGTGGGTGTGACACATGAAGTGTTGGCTGACCGAGAAAGACTTTGCTGGTTGAAGCATCCTGTTGACCGTCGTAACACAAAAATATCCCGTATCTTTGCTGGAAAAAAGGAATTGTAAATGTGATCTATATTTGCCTTGTCTTCTATTGATCTATTATTGTGTTTTATCAGCATTTTACTTTCATGTTTATGTGATTGATATTTTGTATCGGGCCTAAGAAAGATCGATGTAAAATTGCATCAAGCATAGAACACCATGGTTATCAAAATTTAACACTTTGTATTATCAACCAAAACCCTCTGTTTAAATGACAATGCCTTCTATATACATGTGAGACCCTAGGGCTAATGGAAGGTACAAGATTGACCATAGGGATAATGGAAGAGTGATACCTAGTGTAACTTTAGTATCTGCTTCACACGTTTCAGGTCAATTTCTCTCTTACACAGGGGGAAATACATAAAAGAAACTAAGTCTAGTGAATGATAATAATTTCAAAGTGTTGAAGTCTTATGATTAATATGATTTGTGATATTTCATGATCTATATTGTAGATTTATGCAAATAGAAAATAAAAGGATGGGATTTTTATTTTATTTTCGAGAGTGGTTGAATGGAAACAATAATGTTTAAACTAGAATTATGACTATGGGGTCTAAAAGTAAGATTTGGAGGGTTGTTTGTTTAAGAATAATTGGTACCAACAAAGTTGAAAATTGCATATTGTCTTGAACCCTTTCCTTATTATCAATTGATGCAAAAAATTTCGTTGAAAGGACCTGTTAGCGCAAAATTTTGCAGGCTTAGTGCAAATACTCACTAGGAAGATCCAAACCTCGTGGCAACAAGAGAATGGCCACCACTATCACCTCAACAACCTTTCTCCAGCTATATAGTGGTATGTTGTACCACAAGAAATAATTCCCTGTATCTGGATCACCTAGAGTATATTCAACAAGGAAGGTTTAAGCGATGTGGCATGTTTTCGTAGAAACGAGTCTAGAATCAAAATGTAATCGATCAAATCTTATATAAACATAAAAGTGAGAAATTCACTGGTTTAATTTTCCTTTTTTATGGTTATATCTTTCTATATATTATTTTATGTATATATTTTTCTATTGTTAGGGCTTTTTGAATAATAAAAATTAAGGACAATTGCAGAATTTTGTAAAAAGAGATGGTTGTTTGGTGGAATAAGGAGTGTGCCTTATTTCCACTAGGGATATGGGGTCAAATCGATTCCCCTCTTGAGTTGGTTTATCAATTCTTTTGGATTATGGTCGGAGGTGGAATCTCAAATGTTAAATGAGCTCGCACCTAATCAAGAACAAGTTTTGAAGCCAAGCCCTACTAGAAAGGATTACTTAGAGAAACACCTTGAACAAATAGCTCTACTATGATGCAAAATAAACTGAAGCGCTTCGTGAGGAGCACTAGGGCATGGCCCAACAAGAAGAAACAAACTCTATCTTACATCTACAAGAGAGATGTGCGAGTAAAACCCTAGACATTCCTAAGCAAGTGACAAAGCTTCCTTTCAAATGGATTGATCTAGTTAGTTTTTGTAATATTCTTTAGTTATCCACAAATCACCTTAAGAAATGTGTGAAATCAACTAAGAAAGATAATTCATGATGAACACCAAGGATTTCATGAAAATGTTTCACATTATGGAAAAACGATCTCAACGATCCACAACAATCTACAAAGGAGGGAGACTTCTCTTTTTATAGATTAGGATCTCAATATCTTTCGTCCTTTTGCTTGAAAAAACAAGATACTTTTCATCCACAATATGCTTCACGATTAAGTCAAACTACAAGTTATTTCATTACATTAATGAAATATCAAAATAGGAGAGGCATCCCACCAATTAGAGGTTTGATTTGACAAAAGGAGGTCCGAATTGGCCGAAGGGTACAACGTTCCATCGAGAAATAGCTTGGAATTCCTTGAAAGCTTAACTTGAGTTCTTAGTAAGTCAAAAATTCTACTTTGTTTGCACAATGTTACTTGAATGAAGATGTCGGCCTTTCGAACGGCTAGTATAATGTGGAAAACCTTGCTTTCCTTGGTGCAAAGATGATTTAAACCATGCTTTTAGGTTCCTTGCTTGATTTTGACTTGAAATGTACCTTGGATTGTTGGATGCCTATATGGCCTTATCTTTTTCCTCAACATTCCTCCAAATTGATCTTTACAAGATCTAATGGGTAGAAAGGGTAGACAACACTCCTTGTCTGGGTCCATTTGCCCACTTTTTTTGTGGGTTAAGGCTTGAACTTTCATGAACATGAGTTTTACTTGGTCCATGATGTGTCCTTGACTTACTTTGACATCTTTCTTACTCAATACATTTCCCATGATACCTCTTTTAACCTCACGGCTGTGCCAAAAGTAGAAGTTGACTTGTTTTGAAGGTACCTCAAAGATGCAAATGGGACATTAAAGGGGGCGTTAAGAGTTCCTTTTCATGGAGTTGATTACTCTTGACTTAGACTTCACAAGAGATCTTTTCATTGCCTTGGAGGATGTGGGTCATTGTATTAGGGAGTCGAAATGTATCGCAAACTGTGTGACCTCCATGAAGAATGATGGTCATGGCCAAAGAGGTGAGCATACATGTGGATATGGTTGATTTGGGGAACAAAGAGTGCATTAAGATTATGGGAAACTGAGGGGAAACGTACAATAAGCTATCACCTTTATAGGGATACCCAACAAGTGCACCCATAAATCATAAGTCGTAGTATATCCACCTCCTGACGCTCTCATATGACAGTAGGAGATAAGAATATTGCATGATGCTTTCTTTCCCATACTATTCTTTTCCTTTCCTTATCCATCGAATGCTGAATGAAATCCTTTGCTTCTATTACTAACCTTTTTTTAGTGGCTTGTGAATGAAATCCTTTCCTTCTATTACAACTACCTGAGGCTGGATGTGGCCCCTGGAAGGACAGAAAATCAGAGTTTAGCTTATCATACTTCTGAGCAAACTCATAAGGGTTGTGTACCATAGAGGGAAGCCCTAACTAGGGCACAAAAACTACTGTTCAAACCCTTGAACAACTCTTCCATCACCTAGCACCTTATATCCATAGACGTCATCCTCTTTTACAACTCTACCACAAACCTAGACATATCAGCCTCTCTGTATAACTTTAGATACTTCATACAGACCTGTGGCGTTGTTTATTAGGCCCTTGGCATCCTTTAACATGGCCAAACATAAATCTATTGTCCTGCACTGGTACCTTGGATAGCTCAACTCTTTCATGCAATAAAACCCCCCTTCATAATTTTGCTCATGAACCCTTTCTCTTTTATACTTCTTTAGTTCCTAATCAACTTGGGGAAGTCCTCCTCCTATATCATATCTTTTTTTTTCATTTTTTTTTTTCTTTCCTAGGTTACATCACCACTAATGAATCTCTCTAGGTCGTCTTCTCAGGTAGTGCTCGACTTGAGATGGCTTCTCCTTGGATGGGACCAATCACCATGCCTCTCCTTTGCCTATTAGGGATTTTGGTGTTGGTGGTCGCATCCTATAGAGTTCAGTTATGGGATCACATCTCCAACTATTGCTCCAATGCTTGCTTCCACTTGTCTATTGTAATTCCTAGTTCAACGTTAGCATTGTCAATTTTTCTTCTTTCTTTCACTATTTGTGGTCCAGAGTTGTCAATTCTCACCTCTCTCATTTTTTCTCTCAACTAGTGTTGCCACCTCTTATTTCTTGGCTTCAATTGTTTATCTCTATTGTTGCCCTCTTATTTCTTTGCTTCAGTTATTCATCTCTATTGTTGCCCCCTCTTGTGTATTTGATTCAGGTTTTTGGTCCTGGCTTCAGTAACTTTGATCTCTCTTTCCTCCACTCGTTCATCCCTACCTTTGCCTCCTCTCCTTCCTTATCCTCTTCTCACCTTCACTCGATTCTCAACGTTCATTGAGATTTTCTATTGTTATCGCCTCCTTGTATGTGGGAAGCCATTTACTTTGATGTTGTAAGTTTTGTTACCACAAGTTCTAGCAGGACCTAAGGAGGGAAATCCTAAGGGTCAAAGAACAAAACTAAGAGATAACAATGGGACAATGTCACATTGTCACCAACACTATTATCCCTTGCTCTTTACAGATTTTCAATGAGAGGAGTCACGGTAGATAACCAATAACCCTTAATTGATTTTCTAGGGTTTGAGGTACTATGTGATGAAGTAGGACTTCTCAAGGGAAGTTCTATATGATGGTATGGCACGTTAAAAGGATATTCGTTCCTTATTGGAGACCTAGAAGAAACTTGCCCGAGATCTAGGGTTTTGTGAATTATCGTGGTTAAGTTTACTCCCTAGATCAAGTCAAGGAGAAGAAAAGGATTCTTAGGATTTGTTCCAATGATACTAAGCTCATACAACCCTCAAAGAAGTCCCCAAGTTAAGGAAATGCAAACTAGTGTTTCCCTTCTAGGGCACACCTCAGGAAAGAGTTTTTATGGATGAAAACACAAGGGATTCTTGTCAAACATTGAGGACTTGTAGCTAAAACCCTAAGCTTGAATTCTATGATACCGTAATCCACCATTTCACTCTAGGAAACTTCGCTCGATACCCTAAGCTAGCTGTCCAAGAAGAAGGTATGAGAACTTTGGGAGAAGAAAATATGGAGAAAGAAGTATTTGATTACGAATTGTTTGGACCAGTTCCTTCTCCTTTGGGCTTATGCAATCCTAGATGCTACATATTTTCCATAATTGTCTTTAAGGAGGTCAAGAATTGATGCCCTAGCTACCAAACCTTTGCAATTACCCACTCAAAATTTATGGAGTTTTATGGAGGAAATACAAACTTCCATCCAATAGGAATATTCATCACATGTCATGCTATGAGTATCATGTGCAATTCCCAACCAAATAGCTTTCAAAATAAATCTTCAACAATTAGGGCACAATATAACACTAATCTAGTTGCAAAATTCCATACATTAGACATTTTTCGAGAAGGAAACTTCAACAAGAGGCACCTAACATGAAAATATGATATATCCATCCACAAATCAAGAGATAGGGTCCAAAGAAAATCGAATTTCAGCTCCAAATATCAAAATGCATCCAACATATCAAATAGCTAATCCAAAGAAAAAGTTCGGATTTTCCAAGAAGGCCGAAGTTCCCAAGTGTGATGATGATGCAAAACAAATGAAGTTTAGTTTTATTTATATGAGACCTAGTAGGTTGAATTATTAGCCCAAGGCCTGTAACATTATAAAAATGTGCAAAATACTTCCCTTTCTCACAAGCCGACCAAGTAGCTTTTACAAATGATCGCTTCACCCGGGGGTGTCAAAATGATCCTCTGGTGGACCTGCGCCCCGTAAAGGTTGCCGAACCCATGATGAAACCGCCTACCAGTCACATATAATATCCAATGTGCATCCTCACAGTTAGGTACACTAATTAATTGGTACATCTAAGTGAACCAAGCTTGTTTATCAAGGGAACATTGAGACTTCATAGTGGGATTCCTTTCCAAATTTTGTGTTACCTCCCTAGGGAGGAGTGTGTAATAAACAACCCTATTATGTGTTGTCGGTCGCAAAGTGGAAAGACAGGTTCTTGGTATATCCTTTAACTAATAGGTGTCACGTGAATGATGATGAATGGATGCGGACACGGTGGTCTCAAGGCCAAATGCCATGGGTTCAAGAATGGAAATGATGATTATTTTGATGTATAAATATAGGAGGGACAAAACATGGATACATGAGTTACCTCGTCAAAGGGTACCGTAGTGGGAGAAAGCGGGTTAGCCAGGCACCGTATTATGCATTTTGAAGAAAGCCCTCTATGGGTTGAAGAAAGCCCCCGGGGATTGGTACGAGAGGATAGATAGCTACTTGATGAAGTTGGGCTTCACTCGAAGTAATGTTGTTTCGAACCTTTATTTTAAGGTTGATAGAGAAAGGCCTCTCATTTTGGTTCTCTATGTGGACGATCTCTTTTTGACAAGTGCTGACCCTCTCATTCAACAGTGTAAGAGCGAGCTAGCTTCCGAGTTTGAGATGAAAGACCTAGGACTGATGCACTACATCCTAGTCTTGGAGGTATGGTAGAGGCCAGGCGAGATTTTCTTTTCTCAAGGAAAATATGTCGTGAAGCTGCTGGAGAGATTTGGTATGGTGCACTGTAAGTCTGGGTCGACACCGATGGAACTCAAATTTAAGAAGTTGAGTGGAAACGCTGTTGGGCCCGTGCTAGAGAATCCTACCGAGTATCAACAACTCGTGGGGGCCCTGATGTTCTTAGTGAACTCCCGTTCGGACGTGTGTTTTGCAGTGAACACTTTGAGTCAACATATGGTTGATCCTCATTACATTCACCGGATTGGTGCCAAGAATATGTCGAGATATCTTCGGGGCATAATCAACCATGTGCTGAGATACACTGCCGGGAGTTTGAGACTCGATGGATATACTGATGCCGATTGGGTTGGCAGTGTGGTGGATCGCAAGAGCACATTTGGATGTTGCTTCACCTTGGGTTCTACTTCTATATCTTGGATGAGCAGGAAGCAGAAGTCAGTGGCTTTGAGCACTGCTGAGGCCGAATACATTACAGCGAGTATGGCCTGTTGTGAAGTTGTTTGGTTGTGAAATCTCTTCAGTGAGTTGTTTGGGCATGTGCTAGATACCACTGTTATTCTTTGTGATAACCAGAGTGGGATTCGTCTTTTGGAGAATCCCGTGTTCCATGATCGATCTAAGCATATTGATATCATATACCACTTTATTTGGGATATGGTACAGCGAGGCATTGTAAGGCTCGATCGTATAGGAACTGATGAGCAAGTCGTGGATATTATCACGAAGCCCTTGGGGACGGTCAAGTTCCTAACCTTCCGTGAGAATTTTGGAATCTTGGAAAGACCCTATTCTGAGGGTCCTACTTGAGTTGGACTATGAGCTCTGGGAGCTCCAGGTGGCTTGGGGATAGATTCTTGGAGCGATAAGCACATACAGGGCTATGCTTGACGAACCTTATTGTGCTTCTGCTCCACCGATGATATTGTGTTGGTTCGCCTTTCTCAGATCTGTGCCCCGCACGCATCCTGCCGATGGAGTTTCAGACTCATGGGAAGTACCTCTCATTTGGCCAATGAGGTGGGAAATGTGGATAGAGACCATAGCAAGACCGATGGACGCATTGGATATTGTCGTACTCTCTATGTCTAGGATGGCTTGTGTCCAACACCTTGATCTGGGATCAAGTATGATGAGGTTTTTACCTCTAAACTGACTTTGGGTCAGTAAAATAACTTCGGGTTAGTAGGAGACTCTTTTGATTCCAAGAGAGGATTTTACCTCTAAGTTGACTTCGGGTCAGATATATGTGATGTCTTCGTGACTCACCTTTTGTTCTATCTGAAATAAAGAGCCAACAAAGCTAGTTATGGCTGGATGACACACGATGTTTGGTAAAAGTACATGATGGTACTGATGGATGGCACTTGTGGACAGATGGAGTTCTCCCTAGTTGAGAGGGAGTGTTAATTTTGGGAAACTAGGTCCAAACTCCATGTTGCACTGCTCATATGAGAATGGCCATGTTTTTGTTTGATTCCTCTTTGGGAGAGGTGCAAGATTGATCTAAAGATCATCTTGATCGGATGAGCAGAGCATTTATTTTGAATTTATTTTCCACATGTGCAGGGTTAGCCAAAGTTGTAATATAGGCTCACATGCCTAATAGATGTGTCACACACACTCGTTCATGTATATAAATTGGAGAAACTTGGAGGTCATTTCGTCATCAACTCATCACACATTCTCTCATTGTGATCTGATTGGTTCAATAGCCTTTGGAGGCCTTTTTCTCCTCACACCTGTGGAGCACAAGTTTGAAATTTGCGGATCTATTTAGGGCACTTTTGCAGCAATGTTGACCAATGTTGACAATGGTCAACCCTTGGTCGTTTGACCTCAAATATCTGTAGAAAATCCGATTGTAGGAGGCCATACAGCTAGGCACTAGAATTGAGGAATTCTGGGTTGTTTGACTGACGCCCTAGTTTGCTGAGTTGACTTTTCTACTGCTGCATGTGTTGAGTTTTCTGCGGTCTTCTTGAGTTGACTTGCGTTGAGTTGTGATGAGTTGTCTTTGAGGGCTGTGGGTGTGACACATGAAGTGTTGGCTGACCGAGAAAGACTTTGTTGGTTGAAGCATCTTGTTGAACGACGTAACACAACAAGATCTCATATGTTTGTTGGACAAAAGGAATTGTAAATGTGATCTATATTTGGCTTGTCTTCTATTGATCTATTGTTGTGTTCTATCAGCATTTTACTTTCTTGTTTATGTGATTGCTATTTTGTATAGGGCCTAAAAAAGATTGAAGTAAAAGTGCATCAAGCATAGAACACCATGGTTATCAAAATTTAACACTTTGTATTATCAACCAAAACCCTCCATTTAAATGACAATGTCTTATATATACATGTGAGACCCTAGGGCTAATGGAAGGTACAAGATTGACCCTAGGGATAAAGGAAGAGTGATACCTAGCGTAACTTTAGTATCTGCTTCACACGTTTTAGGTCAATTGCTCTCTGACTATAATATCCCGAATGGGAAATAGACAGCAATACAAGCATACGACAATATAGAAAATGCCGGAAATAGAACATAAAGCAAATACACATAAAAATGTCGGGAATGCTAAGCCATTTTATTAATCTGAGAATATAATGAGATACAATGGATAATCAGAATAAATGCACCTATCCTTGCACAAGGCAAGTGAAGAACCCTCTCAGAAAAATAGGAAATGGCTGCTACAGGAAACTGCGTCCCAGCCGCTGGAAGAAACTGCCGTAACTGCTGCTGCTGGAATGGACTGAAGCTAGGGGCTGATCCCCTTGCCGGAATGAGCTGAAAATATGTAGATCATCTGTACTCACCGCTCCGGACAAAACCCAGAAACCATAAAAAAAATGGGCCACCTCTGAAAATCACCCTAGAAACCCTCCTCAAGGAAAAACGCTGTCCCTCCAGGCCCAGCGCAGATGCTAAATGAAATATGCTGAGATGGAGCCAAAAACTCCTCAGGAAACTCTCCAACTGATAAATACTGAACCTCCACACTGAATAACATTGAATCTCCTGCAGGAAACCCCGTAATAGAACACCTCCTCCAAGAACTGCGTCCACTCTCCTAGGGACTGCACAGTCACCAAAAGAAGCCCAGCTCCTCCGCAAACCGAAAACCAAATCCTCCGCTGAAAACTGTAGAAAATACCTTGCTCGAGCAGGCACTCGAAGTCCCCCGGGGCTAAGGGTGAGATCTCCGACCGGAGACACTCAGTCACACTAAATAGTGCTGCAGACAGGCTAAACAGCCAGCGTGCTCAAGAAGACAAAAGTCTAGCTCAAATATCATCAACAACAAGAATACCAAATGAAATGGCTTTCCCCACCTTTTATAACGCTAGCTCTCCTCAAAACCCTAATGTGGTCCCCCTCTCTCCACGTGCTCCTCATAAGTCTGCGCAGATGCTCCTAGAGGCTACGTGAGGCCTCCCTCATATGTGGTGTGGACCCCCAAGGCTCCCCTTTAAGTTATAACGTTGCTCCTACTAGGGAAGCACTTTATTTTATTTAAGTGAGTTGACCCCTCTTTCCTCACTTTTATTTATTAATTAACTATAAGCGGCAAAACTATACAAAAATCAAATATTCCAATTAGTGGTGCTAATTAGGAATATTACAGTCTCCCCCGGAAAAATGTTGCTTGTCCTCAAGCAACTGAAGTGATGGATGCTGTAATATCTTCTCATCCTCCCAAGTGGCATCCTTATCCGGCAAATTCTTCCACCTCACCAAGAATTCCCAGATCGTCCTGCTCCGCAACTGCCTCTCCCTGGTATCAATAATAGCCTCTGGCTGCAACACCAGATGCCCCTCATCATCTGTGGGTGGTAGCTCATCTGTGACCGTCACCTGCTAGTCCAATGCCTTTTTCAGGCATGATACGTGAAAAATGTTATGAATCTTGCTGGCTTGGGGCAGCTCTAGCTCATATGCAACCTGCCCAATCCTGCGTATCACCCTGTATGGTCCATAAAAACGGGGCTTAAGCTTCTCAGCCCCCTTCTGCTTAAGTGAAGACTGTCGGTATGGCTGTAATCGCAGGTAGACCAAGTCTCCTACCTCAAACTGTCTCTCCACCCGACCCCTATCAGCATACAGCTTCTGCTGATTCTGCGCTGTGGCCATGTTATCCTTGAGAGCTCGGAGGATATCCTGACTCTCTTGGATCCAGATCTTGGCTCTTGGAGCCCTGCTAGCACCAAACATCATGTCCACAAAAGATAAAGGATGATATCCATACAAAGCATAGAATGGTGACATACCAATGGTCATGTGATGCGTCGTGTTGTAGCAATACTCTCCCAAATGCAGCCACTTCAGCCATGCCCTCTGCTATCCACTGACATAGTTACGCAAGTAGCCCTCCAGCCACTTGTTAACTATCTCTGTCTGTCCGTCTCTCTGTGGGTGATAACTAGTGCTCGGCGTCAACTCTGTCCCCACTAGCTGGAAAAGCTCCTGCCAGAATCCGCCCATGAAACGGTTGTCCCTGTCACTGAAAATGCTCTTAGGTAGACCATGCAACTTGAAAATCTCCCTGAAGAACAGCTCGGCCACCTGTGCTGTTGTGTGGTGTGCGGATATGGCGAAAAAATGAGCATACTTCGTCAGTCGGTCAACGACGACAAAGATGCAGTCCTTGCCCTGCACCATGGGAAACCCTGTGATGAAGTCCATCGATATGCCCTCCCATTTCCCCTCTGGAATGGGAAGAGGCTGCAACAACCCTGCCGTATGGCTCATCTCTCCCTTGTTTCTCTGACAAACATCGCACTCCCTGACATGCTGGAGTACGTACTCCTTGAGGCCCTTCCATGAGAACCTCTCTCTGATGGCCCTATAGGTCTTGGTGAACCCCTGATGGCCTGCCAATGGAGAATCATGTGAAGCATGGAGTATCTTCTTCTTAAGCTGAGACCCCTCAGTCAAGAAGATCTTGTCCCTGTAATAGATAATCTTGTCAACCACCCTGTACCTGTCATCTGCTACCTGTCCATCCAACACCTCACATGCAAACCTGTCCTTGGAGTACTCCACCAACAGTCGGGCTCTCCAATCAGCGTCCAAACTCATAAGAGATAACGTGGTCGGTCTCCGTGAAAGGGCATCTGCTACCACGTTATTCTTGCCTTTGACGTACTCAATGTCAAAGTCATAGGCTTGGATCTTACTGATCCACTTCTGCTGCCTCTCCTGCAACTGCTTCTGCTTCAGAAAGTACCTGAGGCTGTTGTGATCTGTTCTCACCCTGAATCTGCCGCCCACCAAATACTGCCGGTACTTGGACAATGCATGCATGATGGCCAGCATCTCCTTGTCATATATGGGATACAACCTCTCATGCGGAAGGAGCTTCCGGCTCTCAAAATCTATAGGATGACCACCTTGCATCAATACCGTGCCAATCCCCTCTCCTGACGCATCGCACTCCAAAACAAATGGTTGTGTGAAATCCGGCAATGCAAGCACGGGGCAGCTACTCATCACCTCCTTGAGCTTATCAAAAGCTCGCTGTGCTGTGTCCGACCAACTGAATGCCCCCTTCCTCGTCAAATCTGTGAGGGGTGCAGCAAGCTGTGAGAAACCTTTGACGAACTTCCTGTAGTAAGTGCAAATGCCAATAAATCTCCGAAGCTCAGTCACGTTCCTCGGCTCTGGCCAATCTCTGATGGCCCTAATCTTCTCCTCGTGGACTCTCACCCCGTCCACTCCTATGATATGCCCCAAGTACAGCATCTCCGTCAATCCAAACTCACATTTGGAGAGCTTGGCATAGAACTGTTGCTCCTCCAAGATGCGCAATACTGTCTCAATATGTTGGAGATGCTCCTCCCACGTCCTGCTATAGATGAGTATGTCATCGAAGAAGACCAGCACAAATTTCCTCAGATGACCCCTGAAGATATGGTTCATGCACGACTCAAAAGGTAGCGGGTGCATTGGTCAGCCCAAAAGGCATAACCAGAAACTCGAAGTGCCCATAATGACACCTGAAGGCGGTCTTGGGAATGTCTTGTTCCCTCACGCGAATCTGATGGTACCCAGATCTCAAATCAATCTTTGAGAAGAAGCATGCTCCCCTCAACTCGTCCATCAACTCATCGATCCTGGGAATAGGGTACCTGTTTTTCAAGGTCTTCTTGTTCAGAGCCCTGTAATCAATGCACATCCGCAATGTGCCGTCCTTCTTCTTCACCAACACCACAGAAGAAGCAAAAGGACTCGTGCTCAGCTGAATGTGCCCAAGGGCCAGCAACTCATGAATAGCTCGCTCAATCTCATCCTGATAGGCCTTGGGATGACTATAAGGTGTGGTGATCACGGCCTGTATACCCTACTCCAGCTCAATGGTATGGTCAAACCCACGATCTGGTGGCTGCCCTGGCGGAATATCCCCGAATACTATGGCATACCTGTCGAGGATGGTTTGTACCTCTGGGTGCACTGCCTGTCCTGTAGTCGCTGCCTCCGATGCTCGCAGCTCTACTGCCCACTCTATGTCTCCCTTATGGAAGGTCGCCTCCATCCTATGTGCCGACACAGTCTGAGGCGCATATGTGTGCTGTCCCCGTATCTTCTCATGCCTCCCTGTCTTGGGATCATCCCACTCCATCTCTAGGGCCTTCCAATCTATCGTGACCTTCCCTAGAGTAATAAGCCACTGAACACCCAGTATCATGTTGGTGTCCGGAATATCGACCACAAAAAAAGATCTGTCAATGTATAGGTGCCCATCGTCACTGACAACTCGAGAACATATCGAGCACACACCATGGTCTGATCTCCTGGGACCAAAACCAAAAACCCATCAAAACTCTCAGTTTGTATACCTCTCCACTCAACCATCTATGCATCGATGAAATTGTGGGTGGCCCCATTGTCGACCAAGACTGAGACTCGCTGGCCACGCACTGTCCCCTGTACGCGCAGCGTCAAGTACTTGGGAACTCCCCGCAATGCTGCTAGAGCTCCTCCAGTAGGTGCAAACGACGCACCACCTACTGGTGGTGGTGGAGGTGGTAAGGTACCCTGCGCTGCATAACAATCTCCTGCCTCCACATCATCCTCCTCATCCTCTTCCCCGCTGCTCTCAGAGAAGACCTCAATGAAATGTGCTTTCCCTGCAGCACCTCTATGTCCCGGCGCCCACGGCTCTTGGCAAGTGAAGCACAACCGCTTCTTCTTCAGCTCCCTCTGGGCCTCATCATCACCCTGTCCTCGTCCAGGATTCCCCTTGGGAGGCGGAAACCTCGTGTCTTTCCCCTTAGGCTGGAAAGCCTGTCTCTAGGGGTAAGGTGTCCGAGTCCTGGGTAAGACATCCTGTAAATCTTGGGTCCTGCTGATGGCATCCTGAAGTGTAGCTAGTCTAATCGACTTGACTAGGCCATGAAGTGGCTCTGCTAACCCCTCCACAAACATGTAGACCATCCGAGCTGTGGATAGATCTGGCACCATCAATGAAACCCTCAAGAAATCTGGAATGTAAGTCTCTGGGCTCCCAGTCTGCTTGAGCTTCGTCAGCTCAACAAAGTGCTGCTCCGGATCCCTCCTGTCAAAACGCTCTATCACCCTCCGGGTAAACTCGGCATATGTCCCCACTGTACAATGCCCGAGTGTAGTCATCCCATGAAACCACCAGTCCTGGGCCTCACCCTCCAGATGTAATGTTGCCACCTTAATTGCCTCTAACTGCGACATCTGATTAAGCTGGAAATAGATATCCAACTTCTCTACCCAAGATTTTGCCGAACTGTTTGATGAACCATCAAACATGGGAAAATGAAATTTGCTAGCTGCGCAGTGGTCATCATGATGATGTCTGTGTCCCCTGTGATGATCACGGGGTCTACCATCACGCTGGAGCTGAACATAATCTCTAAATGAGATAAGATCTCTGATCGCCGGCCCGCGTGCCAGGTACTCTGCAATGTAGGCGTCCATCTGGCTAGGGTCAACCTCTGGCTCCTGCTGTGCTTCTGCCCCTGCGTCCTCTGCTAGGAAAGTGGGCATAGTGGATCACGTGGGTGCATGTGATGCCATGATGGGGATAACATCATGCACCGGCATATGGTGTGACGTGCCTGATCCCTCACCGACCTGAAAACCCCTTGGGGTTTCCCGCTGCCTAACCTCCAGCACAGTGAGTCTCTGTGACACATCCCGCATGTGTTGGAGGAGTGCCTCTCTAAATCTCCTCGAATCCTCCTCGTCTGCCATAGGACCCTGCTCTGAATCTGTCCCAGGCTGCTCCTGATCTGTGTCCACCACTCGAACACAGTCCCCCTCTCCGTTGGTGTTCTCCAACCTACGCTCAATGTCTCTGTATTTCTTACCCCGGTAACTGATATGGGATCTATCCCTCGGCCTCATAGACTGCTAGCTCCACAGGCTAAGCCAGAACTATGCTTTGATACCACTGTAATATCCCGAATGGGAAATAGACAGCAATACAAGCATACGACAATATAGAAAATGCCAGAAATAGAACATAAAGCAAATACACATAAAAATGCCGGGAATGCTAAGCCATTTTATTAATCTGAGAATACAATGAGATACAATGGATAATCAGAGTAAATGCACCTATCCTTGCACAAGGCAAGTGAATAACCCTCTCAGAAAAATATAAAATGGCTGCTACAGGAAACTGCATCCCAGCCGCTGGAAGAAACTGTCGTAACTACTGCTGCTGGAATGGACTGAAGCTAGGGGCTGATCCCCTTGCCAAAATGAGCTGAAAGTCTGTAGATCACCTGCACTCACCGCTCCGGACAAAACCCAAAAACCATAAACAAAATGGGCCACCTCTGAAAATCACCCCAGAAACCCTCCTCAAGGAAAAACACTGTCCCTTCAGGCCCAGCGCAGATGCTAAATGAAATACGCTGAGATGGAGCCACAAACTCCTCAAGAAACTCTCCAACTGATAAATACTGAACCTCCACACTGAATAACATTGAATATCCTGCAGGAAACCCCGCAATAGAACACCTCCTCCAAGAACTGCGTCCACTCTCCTAGGGACTGCGCAGTCACCAAAAGAAGCCCAGCTCCTCCGCAAACTGACAACCAAATCCTCCACTGAAAACTGTAGAAAAGACCTTGCCCGAGTAGGCACTCGAAGTCCCCCGGGGCTAAGGGTGAGATCTCCGACCGGAGGCACTCAGTCGCACTAAATAGTGCTGCAGACAGACTAAACAGCCAGCGTGCTCAAGAAGATAGAAGTCTAGCTCAAATATCATCAACAAAAAGAATGCCAAATGAAATGACTTTCCCCACCTTTTATAACGCTAGCTCTCCTCAAAACCCTAACGTGGTCCCCCTCTCTCCACGTGCTCCTAGAGGCTATGTGAGGCCTCCCTCATATGTGGTGTGGACCCCCAAGGCTCCCCTTTAAGTTATAACGTTGCTCCTACTAGGGAAGCACTTTATTTTATTTAAGTGAGTTGACCCCTCTTTCCTCACTTTTATTTATTAATTAACTATAAGCAGCAAAACTATACAAAAATCAAAGATTCCAATTAGCGGTGCTAATTAGGAATATTACACTGACACAGGGTGAAATACATAAAAGAAACTAAGTCTAATGAATGATAATAATTTCAAAGTGTTGAAGTCTTATGATTAATATGATTTGTGATATTTCATGATCTATATTGCAGATTTATGCAAATAGAAAATAAAAGGATGGGATTTTTATTTTATTTTCGAGAGTGGTTGAATGGAAACAATAATGTTTAAACTAGAATTATGACCATGGGGTCTAAAAGTAAGATTTGGAGCTTTGTTTGTTTAAGAATGATTGGTACCAACAAAGTCGAAAATTGCATATTGGCTCGAAACCTTTCTTCATTATCAATTGATGCAAAAATTTTTGTTGAAAGGACCTGTTAGCGGAAAATTTTGTAGGCTTCGTGCAAATACTCACTAGGAAGATCCAAACCTCGTGGCAACAAGAGAATGGCCACCACTATCACCTCAACAACCTTTCTCCAGCTATATAGTGGTATGTTGTACCACAAGAAATAATTCTCTGTATCTGGATCACCTAGAGTATATTCAACAAGGAAGGCTTAAGCGATGTGGCATGTTTTCGTAGAAACAAGTCTAGAATCAAAATGTAATCAATCAAATTTTATATAAACATAAAAGTGAGAAATTCACTAGTTTACTTTTCATTTTTTATGGTTATATCTTTCTATATATTATTTTATGTATATATTTTTCTATTGTTAGGGCTTTTTGAATAATAAAAATTAAGGACAATTGCAGAATTTTGTAAAAAGAGATGGTTGTTTGGTGGAATAAGGAGTGTGCCTTATTTCCACTAGGGATATGGGGTCAAATCGATTCCCCTCTTGAGTTGGTTTATCAATTCTTGTGGATTATGGTCAGAGGTGGAATCTCAAAAGTTAAATGAGCTCGCGCCTAATCAAGAACAAGTTTTGAAGCCAAGCCCTACTAGAAAGGATTACTTAGGGAAACACCTTCAACAAATAGCTCTACTATGATGCAAAATAAAATGAAGCCCTTCGTGAGAGCACTAGGGCATGGCCCAACAAGAAGAAACAAACTCTACCTTACACCAACAAGAGAGATGTGCGAGTAAAACCCTAGACATTCCTAAGCAAGTGACAAAGCTTCCTTTCAAATGGATTGATCTAGTTAGTTTTTGTAATATTCTTTAGTTATCCACAAATTGCCTTAAGAAATATGTGAAATCAACCAAGAAAGATAATTCATGATGAACACCAAGGATTTCATGAAAATGTTTCACATTATGGAAAAACGATGTCAACAATCAACAACAATCTACAAAGGAGGGAGACTTCTCTTTTTATAGATTAGGATCTCAATATCTTTCCTCCTTTTGCTTGAAAAAACAAGATACTTTTCATCCACAATATGCTTCACGATTAAGTCAAACTACAAGTTATTTCATTCCATTAATGAAATATCAAAATAGGTGAGGCATCCCGCCAATTAGAGGTTTGATTTGACGAAAGGAGGTCCGAATTGGGCTAAGGGTACAACGTTCCATCGAGAAATAGCTTGGAATTCCTTGAAAGATTAACTTGAGTTCTTATTAAGTCAAAAATTCCACTTTGTTTGCACAATGTTGCTTGAATGAAGATGTTGGCCTTTCGGATGGCTAGTATAATGTGGAGAACCTTGCTTTCCTTGGTGCAAAGATGATTTAAACCATGCTTTTAGGCTCCTTGCTTGATTTTGACTTGAAATGTACCTTGGATTGCTTGGACGCCTATATGGCCTTATGTTTTCCGTCAACATTCCTCGAAATTGACCTTTACAAGATCCAATGGGTAGAAAGGGTCGACAACACTCCTTGTCTGGGTCCATTTGCCCACTTTTTGTGTGGGTTAAGGCTTGAACTTTCATGAACATGAGTTTTACTTGGTCCATGTTGTGTCCTTGACTTGGTTTGACATCTTTCTTACCCAATACATTTCGCATGATACCTCTTTTAAGCTCATGGTTGTGCCAAAAGTAGAAGTTTACTCGTTTTGAAGGTACCTCAAAGACGCAAATGGGACATTAAAGGGGGCGTTAAGAGTTCCTTTACTTGGAGTTGATTTCTCTTGACTTAGACTTCACAAGAGATCTTTTCACTGCCTTGGAGGATGTGGGTCATTGTATTAGGGAGCTGAAATGTATTGCAAACTATGTGAGTTCCAGGAAGAATGATGGTCATGGCCAAATAGGTGAGCATACATGTGGATATGGTTGATTTGGGGAACAAAGAGTGCATTAAGATAATGGGAAACTGAGGGGAAAAGTACAATAATTGATCACCTTTATAGGGATACTCAACAAGTGTGTTAGCCACCTATATTTTTCTATTATATCAGCTGGTGGCTAAATATTCTTAGCAGCCTTCAAGAAACAAATTCAGGCCTAAAATTGTTGGTACTTGAAGTCTGTTGGTAAGATTCTAAACTACTGGTTGGTTCTACATACTCTTCCTCCTCTCTGCCTCTGATGTTCCATGAAAATCCTAATCGAATATTGCTGCATCCTCCTCCTTTTTCCTCTCCCCTTCTTCCATCTTTCCCTCATTTCTTCAAGTATCCTTTCATCCATTAAAACCCCATCAAACCCTTTCATAGTCCTTACCCCTTCAATAATCTCATTTCCTAAGGGTAAAAACTCACTTTTTGACCTATCGGAACCTTTCTCCTTTTGCAAAAATCATTCAAAAACCATAGAAAAACATACGTTTCTATGCGTTAGGCTTTAGCCCCTCAGGCTAAGCTCCTGCTTTCTCTCCATCCATATGTCCCCACGCCAGAATCGTGTGCTAAGACCGACAGGCGCTTAACCCTCAGAAATAATTTATTACCCGAAAACATTGAAAACCTTTGTAAAACGCAAAGTCGGGTTTATTTTATTTTTCCACCAAAGAAAATCATATTGAAACTCAGCCGTCGATCTGTCCCATGATTCAACGGTGCGGAGTGTACCCCTCATCTGGTGGACCCCCCTTCGCCGCGCTGTTTTCCATTTCCACCGGTTTTTTGCCCGCACCACCTTTCGTCCGGGAGCGGTTTTATACCGTCGGCCAGCGATCCCACACGCTGGCTGACACGTGTTCGCCACTTCATCCCAAAACCGCCGTGCCATGTCTATTGCCTGCGCGTTAAACCTCGTCCTATGGCCATGCAGCGGGATTCATCCCCGCCGTCGGATCTGGGCCCTCCCATCCGACGGTCCCTGATCGCCTTTCCCGCTCACCCTTTAACGAATTCGCCCGCCCGTTAAATCTTCCCCGGCGTGTTTAAAGGCCAATCCCCGCCGTCGATCTCTGTAGATCGACGGTTTACATTCACTCTCCCGATTCCATTGTACAGTCCACCTTTTTCCCCGTTGACTGTTCAGTTTGCTCCCAACCATTGATCGCCATACGATCAACGTCTCTGATCGCTCCTTTTTCCCGCACGCCCTCCGATGCAGTCTATCCATATAACGCAGGATTTCCTCATTTTTCTTGTTTTTTTGCAAGTTTTTAAGGTTTTTTCTTCGTGTTATATGAAGATCTAAAGGATGGGGGTGACGACTCCAGTCCTTTCGATCAATCCAGGGAATCGATCATACGGAGAAGAACAATGATATCAACAAAGTTTCATGAGCTTTGGTTGCCGCACATCCCTGTAAAGCTCGAAGAATGCCATCGATGTCAGAGTAGAGAAAGAGTATCAGGTTTTGAAGGTAAAATGAACCAGAGCAGCGGTTTTATGAATAAATTGGCGGGGATTACGGCTAAGACGGTTATCAAAAGCCTAATCCCCGGCTCAGAACACGGATTAAAGAAAAACCTAAAAGTGTTCATCAGACAGATCGCCTCCACCGCCATAATTTGAGGCGAATTGATTCCTCAACCACCACAGTGCCACCTATTGCCTCAGAACGATCAGTCAGAGGCCGAATTTATTGAACAAGATCAGATACTATGCCTCGGAGCAACCAAGAAGTTATTTCTGCACCAGATTTTATTCCAGAATATTTGCAGAATAGCCCTAATAGTATGCGGAGCCTCAAAGGTCAACAAAAGCTCTCCTCGAGTTTACTTCTTAAGTATAAACACATTAATGCAATGTAACACCTATTGAATTTCTTCATCGAACCTCACGGGGTCAGGAAGACATTAATTCTGCATTAATTGTGTTTGAGATCTTTTTATCAGATCTCACCTCCTCATCCTTCTATAAATACTCCAGAAGAAGATGAGTGAGGGGTTGGATTAGTTGGTTGTCAATGTAATTACTGAAGCGCTGTAGCTGTTTCTGAGTGGAAAACTCTTGACTGTAAATAGTGGTTTCATGGGCCCTTGGAGCTCTGCTTGTAACAGATAGATTAGGTTGTGAAGAGAGGTGAATCAAAACGTTGGATTTGAAGATTGTAACCGGTTTGAAGCAATCAATACAAGCTGATTTATGGGATCCTGGTCTATGCTGATGGTGATGTTATTCTCACTGTAACTTGTCATTTTATTTCTGTTTTCAATTTGTTTCATTTTCCACTGTAAAGAACATTTTAAACAGTGTTAGAGTTTGTTGTATATCAGTGACCTTCTCTAGCTGAAAAATCTTTATCCCAATGTTTTCTTCTAATTGTGTTATTTAGAAATGATTTAATTCAGTCTAAGCACAGAGATGTTGGCGTTCCCTCATCTTTTCGTCACTGCTGAATGTCATTTTTAAATGTTACTTTCATTTATGTTGTGGAAGGAATGAATTGAGGAAATCAAAGGTTAGCCCTGAGTCCCTTTCTTGTTTGCTCAACTATTTGTCTGTTTCCCTTAGGATGTGTCAAAAGCTGACTAGTTTCAAAGTACTTATCAGATCTTGGGCCATTCTGTGTTATCTTGGTTATTGTCTTGGAAGCAACTAAGTAAAGAAGAACTAAGATGAGGAGAAAGGTGAGCCCTGCCCGCTAGTCTCTGCTCCAAAGGTTGTCTTCAAGTTTCCCTTTTTTTTTAATCTGTGTTCTATCAGAAGTGTATCAAAGGCTGGATAGTTTCAAAGTACTTACCAGATCCTAGTTTGCTTCTATGTTTTTCTTAAGTGCCTGGTCAAAGGCTGGCTAGTTTCAAAGTACTTACCAGATCCTGGGCTGCTCTTTGTTCTACATCTGTTAATTCCCTTTCTTTTTTTATCACCCCATTCCATAAATCAAACTTCAAAGAGATCCTTAGGCCTAGATGACTTGCCCCATAGATTACTCTTGAACCTGGTTGTTTCAATTAAATTCTCTTATGACTCCATAGCCCAATGGATTGAAAACTTGCCATCATCTTTCTTTAGAATCAAACCTTATTTTGTTCACTTGCAACTTCTCACCTTTGAACCTATTTGCATATAGATCTTTCCGTCTCAGACAGCAACTATGTTCAACCATCTGAGAAAACCAAACAAAACACTTGGCCTTCATAACTAGCCTAATATCATCACCCTAAACTTCAAGGACAATATCCATCTTTGTACATATTGGAGAGATCCCTCTCCGGATTCAGGAGGGCTAGATCCTAGAATCCCAAAGTTGGTTGAAATGATGTTAACTCTGTGATCGGACTTTGCCAATATTGCTTGTTACAGAGACCTAACATTTCTGGCGACTCCACTGGGGACAACTTAGAGTCTTTTACATTCAAATCTATTTCAAATCTATTTGTAAAGAAGCTTGCGTTGGGGTTCATAGAGCACTTGCTTTATTAGCCAGCTTGAGCCACCAGGAACTAACATTTCTGGCGACTCCGCTGGGGACCCTTACCCAGAATCTTCATAACATTTTGAGAGTCAAAAGCAGCCTTTTCAAGCACTACCAAGAAAATGGTAATTAATATGAAGATCAATTGAATCAGTGACAAACTAGGTCAATCCTAGGATTCTTTTAAGTTTTTATCTAACCTTGGAAAATCAGCTAGCTTAGCCATAAGGATAGACTGTCTTTGTTTCATAACCGTAGCTAAGTTTTGAGGCAAAGCTAGGACATTCTTTTAAACCGCAATATAGACAACTCAGAAAATACCAAAAACATTTCAGATTGGTAGTAAAACACTAGTTTTGATATCTTGTCTACGTCTTTGATGTGTTTTACCTTATACTCTTAGACAGAGTCTGGAAAGGGCCAGGTAGCCTCTGGATCTCATCCTCTTTGGGGGGTGACATATCTGGTGAAAGCCCTCCCAGTCAACCTCTGGTTAGAGTTTGTTGTGTTTTGAGATATCCTTGAGAAGGAATGTTTCACAAACACTGTGGTGGACAGTGTACTCCTTCGAAAACATTCTGAACCATCCACCTGGCGACTCCACCAACCTGAACAGACCTTAAGACTCCACTGGGAAGGACCCTTATCATTATAAAATCATTCAAACTCAGTTAGAAGGCTGTAGGATTCGAATTGAGAAAACAGATTAGTTAACCGTCTAAAGATTGTCATATCTGGTTGAACTTCTCTTGTTTCGTTGGATCTAAACATATAAACATTGTGGCTCCTAAAAAGATTCACACTAGAGCCCATCCTGACCCACATCCTCCTGAAATAGTTGATAATCCAGAAAGAATTCTTAGGAAGTCTCCTAGGATACAATCTTCAACTATTTTCAGACCACCCCTAAGAGCTAATTCAGTCCCTGAAAACCTTTCAGCTCTTCATGAATCACAAATTGACTTATTAAACCCATTTAGAACTAGGTCATTTGGGGATTTAGATCAGTTAGATTCTGAGCCTACACTTTTATTTCCCGAAACAAGTAAGGCTCTTGGGAATAGAGAATCAACACCTCCTGATTTACATTTCATAAATAATCTAGGTGTCTCTCATCCGAGATCAGCTCAGGGATCTACTGCTGTTCCATTCACTGCTGTTCAAACCACTCCACTTCAAACCACCCCTCCTCTTGTAAACCCACCCCTACCACATATCATGGCAGCATGGTATGCTCCCTTAGTCCTTCCTGTACCATTAGTCAATCTTCCACAGGACTATCAGTCCAAAATTCCATTATATGATGCTAATAATACCACAACGGCATCTCAACATGTGGACAAGATGAATGATCACTTTGACAAAAATGAAATTGATAATGAATCTGTCAAAATCACATTGTTTGCTCAAAGTTTAGGGGGAGAAGTGAGAAAATGGTTTAAAGGTTTAACCCCCCACAGTATTAATGATCTCCAAGCCTTCCATCAAACATTCTTAAACAAATGGGAAGTAAGGAAAAATCCTCTCCAAGTCCTTGCCGACTATAACAATCTCCATAGGAACCCTGGGGAAAGTGTACAAGCTTATTGTACCAGATTCAACAGTGTGTATAATGCACTTTCCCCTGAACTGAAACCTCCTCAAGGATCAGCCTTAAACAAATTTCCAGAAGGGTTTGATCCAGACATGACATATTCACTCAGAGAAAGAGTCTTTGCAACCCTTGAATATATGCAAAGAGGTGCTCTTTCTGTGGAGGTGAACCTCATGGAGAAAAGAGCAAGGATGAAAGCTGAAAAAGAGAGTATCTTTTAGAGAGGAATCCACCCCTTCTACTTCGAGCTCGAATATGGAAAGAATGATGGAATAAATGATGAAAAAAATGAGCATTCTAGAGAGAGCACAAGCAAGTCTAAATCAAAACGCTCCTCAAAACAGAAACCAAAACCAGAATCAGAATCTTAGAAGAAATCAGCCCCCAAACAGACCCAGGGAAGATGATCAGCAGGTCATTCCTCCCTTTCATCAGAACTTTTTAAGTGAGGTTGAACAAACGGATCAAATAACAGAGGAAGATGATATAAACTTATTTGGGGTAGATGATGATGACTTTGAGGTTCATTATGATAATAAACAAGGTCTGTATACGCCTTATGATGACAGAAGAAATGATAATGAGAATAGCTATCAGAACATGGAGAACACTGTCATAGAGCCTTTAAGGGAATATGAACTCAGAAGTAGATCTAATCAACAAACCCCCAACAATAAAACCTCTGACAAACCTTCTCAAAACAGCACTGCAACCAAGTCTAAAACAATCAAACAAAAGGACAAAGCGGTGGCTGTCGATTCTGGTAATGATAAAGAGAAATACACTCAAAACATCGAAAAACAGAGTGCAAACATTAGTAGTACTAGCACCTCAGTTAGTACTCCTGGTAGAACAACTGTTCCAATTGTAGATAAACCAAATCAGCAAGCTGTTATTGCTGATAAAGTGGCAGTAAACAGGGCTGAAGTCAACGCTTTGAAGAATCAAAACCTTTTCAGCCTAGAACAAGAAATCTCAAAGATCAAAATCTCTGTTCCTTTGACTGAGTTGGCTGCCCAAAATGTATATAGGTCCAAAATTTTGAAGGCTTTAAACTTAGAAGATAATGAAGATACTCTCAATCTTAATGATGACCAACCAGAGCTTATTTTTGGTCCAAAGATTGAAGGAAAATTCCAGGAAGGTCCTGTCCCTCCCTTTTATGTAAGCCTAAACATTCATGACAAAATTCTGCATAATGCTATGCATGATTCAGGTGCTTCCCATAATTTAATGCCAAAAGCTGTAATGGAAAGCCTGGGTCTTGAAATTACCAGACCTTACAAAGACCTGTACTCCTTTGACTCAAGCAGGGTTAAGTTTCTTGGATTGATTAAAGATCTCTGTGTTAATCTAGCCCAAATTCCAGCTAAATGTTTAGTCATGGATGTTGTTGTGGCTGATGTCCCCCCAAAGTATGGAATGCTTTTGTCACGATCTTGGGGGGCTAAGTTACAGGGGACCATGCAAATGGACATGACCTATGCAACTATCCCTGTTTTTAACCAATCTAGGAAACTTTATAGGGAATCTCACATGCAGTACACAGTAACAAGTCAGGATCGGCCCCAAAACTCCCCTCTCTATGCTATAAACACGAGCCTTGATTCTTTTATCATGTTCAATGATGAAGCACTCACAGAACAAATTGTTTCAATAGAATCGATGGTTGAAATAAAAGAGGGGGAACACAACGTTGAAATGCCGAAACGGTCTATTGTGTCTGAAGATCCTAGCAAACTTAACACAGACCTTGAACTGCAAGTCATCAACCCGTTGAACTTAAAACTTGACAGTCAGAAAGACAGTCCTCAATCCAATGAAGCACTTGAGGAATCAAATGATACAAAGTCCATTCATCAAACGGAAAATCTGCCTCTCTGGACTATGTATTTTGATGGGTCATGCACCAAAACAAATGCTGGTGCAGGTGTCTGGATCACTAACACTGAAAACAATCATACAGAATGTATCTCATGAAAATTAAACTTTCAGTGTTCCAACAACATAGCAGAATATGAATCCCTTCTCTTAGGCTTGCATCTTTTGAAAAAATTAGGTGCCAAGAGAATCGATGTTCATGGGGATTCCGAATTAATCATTAGGAAAGTCAATGGGGAGTACAATGCAAATCACCCCAGACTTAGGGCCTACAGGAATGATGTCATTGATCTTTTGAGAACATTTGAGGAGTACACCTTATCTTTTGTCCCAAGAAAAAGAAACATTGCAGCCCACAATTTAGCCTTTGCTGCTAGAACCTGCCCAATGCTGTATGATGACACCTCTCGGATAAAATTCAGACCAGCTATCCCAGATAACAAGAAATATTGGTAGGTATTTGATGGAGATAAACAAATAGAAGACTTCATGCAATTCAGAAATGAGTTTGAACCCCATAGTTCAGATTCAGACTATGATACAGACTGCAGTGAAGAAAATTTTCTTGGTGAAGAAGAACCATCTCCACAGCTGGTAGATATAAACCTTCAGACTATCACATCTACACACCAAACAGAATTAAGTCCAGAACCTGAAACAGAAGAAATGGAAACTCTGCATTCTAATAATGATAGTCTGCCCAAGGGTTTGGCCCCTCTAGAAGAACTGTTTGATTTTGATGATGTGGCCAACAAACCAAAACTGGAACCTGTGGAAACTGAAGTGGAGGAATGTAATATAGGCAGTGAGGAAAAACCGAGATTGATTAAACTGTCTAAAACTTTTCCAGCTCACATTAAACTCAAATACTTAGAGCTATTTAAAGAATTTTCTGATGTTTTTGCATGGAGTTACGAAGACCTTAAATCCTATGACACTGAAATAATACAGCACAAAATCCCTCTTAAAGAAAACCAAAAACCATTCAAACAAAAACTGCGCAGAATCAACCCTGTCCAGTTGCCATTGGTTAAGAAGGAAATTATGAAGATGCATGATGCTGGCATTATTGTCCCTATTAGGTATTCTGAGTGGGTATCTAATCTGGTGTCAGTTAGGAAAAAGACTGGAGAAATCAGGCTTTGTATAGACTTCAGGAATTTAAACAAAGCTTCATTGAAAGACAACTACCCTTTACCCAAAATGGATCATATTTTGCAAAAGGTGGTGGGGTCTAAAAGAATTTCTTTGCTAGATGGCTATTCAGGGTATAATCAAGTCCTAGTCCACCCTGATGATCAATTAAAGACAGCTTTTACTACACCCTGGGGCACTTTCATGTATGTGAAAATGCCTTTTGGTTTAATGAATGCTGGAGTAACCTTTCAGAGAGCCATGGACATAGCATTCTCGGAAGAATTAGGCTTCTTCATCATTATCTATCTTGATGATGTAACTGTGTTTTCAAAAACAGATGAAGAACACTTAGAACATTTGAGGAAAGTTTTCGAGAAGTGCAGAAGGTTTGGGATTTCTTTGAACCCCAAGAAGACTCTATTTGGCCTCCGAGAAGGTAAGCTCCTTGGACATATCATTTCCGAGCAGGGCATAAAGATAGATCCCATGAGGATTGAGGCCATATTGCAAATCTCTCATCCTCGAAATATCAAAGAGTTGCAGTCTTTCATAGGAAAGATAAACTTTTTGAGAAGGTTCATCCCCAACTTGGCTGAACTCCTTAGGAATATCACAAACATGTTGAAGAAGGAGCAAGGGGTAAAATGGACCTCGGAAGCAAAGACATCCTTTGAACTGGTTAAACAAGCATTAACCAAAACATCGGTTCTCATAAGTCCTGATTTTTCAAAGGATTTTTATATCTTCTCATTTGCATCAGAACATACTATAGCTGCCGTCCTTTTACAGAAAAATCCACAAGGGCAAGAGCAGCCCATTGCATTCTTTAGCAAGGCATTGAGGGATGCCCCTTTGAGATATAACATTATGGAAAAACAGGCTTTTGCTTTGGTAAAAGCTTTAAAAGACTTCAGGGTATACATCCTTCACTCACATATCATTGCCTTTGTCCCAAATTCAGTTGTAAAAGACATTTTAACCCAGGATCCAGATGGTAAGAGAGGTAAGTGGATTGCTGTTATTCTTGAATATGATTTAGAGATTAAACCCACTAAGCTTATCAAAGGTCAGGGTCTAGCTAGGCTAATGGCTGAATCAAATTGTGAGGTTCTTGATATTAATATGATTAATGCTTTGGATGACCAAGAAGAATTCTCGACCCCCATTGTTGAAGATTATTTTGCGAATTCTCCTTGGTATACTAATATTGTTTATGTTTTGCTTAATTTAAACACACCTCCTGGTTTATCCAAAACAAAGGCAAGATTCCTAAAGTTAAAAGTTGTAAACTATTGCATTATTGATAAATGTCTTTATTGGAAAAATGCTAGTGGTATATTGCTTAAATGTTTGCCTGAGTTTGATGCAGAAAAGATTAAGCAGGAATTCCATGAAGGAGAGTGTGGAGGCCATTTGTACTGGAAGTCAATAGCCAACAAAATTTTGAGGGCTGGTTTCTATTGGCCTACTCTTTTTCCTGATGTGCACAAACTTACAACCACTTGCCATAAATGCCAATTTTTCGAGGGCAAGAGAAAATTGCTACCCCTTCCCCTGCATCCAATTACTGTTGAAGCCCCTTTTCAACAGTGGGGACTTGACTTCATAGGAGAAATCCACCCATCATCTTCTACTCAACACCGGTGGATCCTTACTGCCACAGACTATTTCACTAAATGGATAGAAGCCATTCCTTGTAGACAGGCCAATGATTCAGTTATCATTAAATTCATAGAAACTAATATCCTTTCCAGATTTGGCTGTCCTACCAAAATCATTACAGATAATGCGGCAGCATTTGGGTCAAAGAGAATGGTAGAATTCTGTCATAAATACCAGATAGCATTGGGGCACTCCACCGCCTATTACCCTCAAGGTAATGGACTTGTAGAGTCTTCCAACAAAAGCTTAGTGAACATAATAAAGAAACTGTTGGAAGGCAACAAGAAGTCTTGGCACACAAAGCTGATCCATGCACTTTGGGCTGACAGATTAACATTGAAGAAATCCATTGGTATGTCACCCTTCCAGCTTGTATATGGCACAGATGAAATTTTTCCTAACATCCTTGGTGTACTAGTTATGAAGTTAATTCAAGAATTGCAGACTGAAGAAAGTGACATAATCAGAAGAATAAATCAGACCATCCATCTTCAGCAAACCAGGGAAGAAGTGTACAACAAAGCATTACAGAAGCAAGACAATATCAAGAGGATATTTGACAGAAGAACAAAGGCCAGCAATTTTAAGATTGGGGACAAAGTTTTAAAGTGGGACTCAAAGAGGGAAGACAAGGGAAAGCATGGTAAATTTGACAATCTATGGCTTGGTCCTTACTCCATTCATTCAGTTGCTGGAAACAATGCATTTTTCTTACAAGAGCTGAATGGAGCAGAATTGTTTGGGGGTCCTGTCAATGGCAGGATGCTTAAGCATTATCTTTCTTAAATTATTTCATGTTTGAGGCCTTTTTACCTTATTTTTTCGCTGTAAATATTCCATCCACCATTGCATTTAAAGTTATGAAAAATCAAACATACAAAAACAAAGAAAGAAAGAAAAGAGGGCAGGAATGAAAAACAAGAAAGGCAAGGCCCCATGCCAAAAAAGAGAAATGAATCTGAGAGTGTGCAAGCCTAAATGCCACTCCTTGAAACACACTTCTAATTGGTCAAACTGTTTAATCTTGACTAATTAGCTTTCAATTTTCTGCTGATAGGATAGCAAATTTGATTTGCCAAACTGTTTAATCTTGGCTTATCAGTAGAATAGAGTAGGGTAGAAATTAAGGTTCAAACAAACTCAAAATCTGAACCAAATTTTCCAAAGAAATGACTCAAAACTACTCCAATTTCTGAGTCAGAGAGAAAAGATCCAGTTCTAATTCACTCAAAACTTGAACCAGAGGAAACATGAAGATAGCTCATTGAAAAGAAAAACAGAGCTGTGAATATGAGAGAAGGCCATGATAAGAGATTTTCAGATCTTAAGCCTTCTATTTTTTATTTAAAAATTTTTCTGCAAATAATAATCTATGTGCAGCTTGCCTTTATGCCATAGATCATAGCAAGTCAAACAGCTCAATCTTGACTTTGCTATTTTTAAATTTCTGTTGTATAATTTAGAGAATGAGAGTTTGTTGGACTGTTTAATCCCAACAAACAGTAGAATAGGTAGAGAAACATCCGAGCTAAACTGTTTAATCTGAGTTCAGGAAGAAATAAGGAGTAGAAATAGATTAGATTTCCTGTTTTCAAAATAATAAAATGTTGTGTAAAGAGTTTGCCAATCCAAGCGCACTCTGATGAAGAAAAAATGTTAGATCAGTAGGATTGGGGTAGGTAGAAGTTGTATCGATGAAATTCATCTCTCTTTCATAACTGACATGACTTTTGTCCAGAAGAAAAGAAAGAGCAAGTGATGGGTCAAACACCAGTCAGCATCCCAGAGAAATCAAGTCTGGATTCTTGATGTCTTCAAGAAGACACCATCCCCAAGTGGAGCCACTGTTAGCCACCTATATTTTTCTATTATATCAGCTGGTGGCTAAATATTATTAGCTGCCTTCAAGAAACAAATTCAGGCCTAAAATTGTTGGTACTTGAAGTCTGTTGGTAAGATTCTAAACTACTGGTTGGTTCTACATACTCTTCCTCCTCTCTGCCTCTGATGTTCCATGAAAATCCTAATCGAATATTGCTGCATCCTCCTCCTTTTTCCTCTCCCCTTCTTCCATCTTTCCCTCATTTCTTCAAGTCTCCTTTCATCCATAAAAACCCCATCAAACCCTTTTATAGTCCTTACCCCTCCAATAATCTCATATCCTAAGGGTAAAAACTCACTTTTTGACCTATCGGAACCTTTCTCCTCTTGTAAAAATCATTCAAAAACCATAGAAAAACATACGTTTCTATGCGTTAGGCTTTAGCCCCTCAGGCTAAGCTCCTGCTTTCTCTCCATCCATATGTCCCCACGCCAGAACCGTGTGCTAAGACCGCCAGGCGCTTAACCCTCAGAAATAATTTATTACCCGAAAACATTGAAAACCTTTGTAAAATGCAAAGTCGGGTTTATTTTATTTTTCCACCAAAGAAAATCATATTAAAACTCAGCCGTCGATCTGTCCCACGGATCAACGGTGCGGAGTGTACCCCTCATCTGGTGGACCCCCCCCCCTTCACCGCGCTGTTTTCCATTTCCACCGGTTTTGTGCCCGCACCACCTTTCGTCCGGGAGCGGTTTTATACCGTTGGCCAGCGATCCCACACGCTGGCCGACACGTGTTCGCCACTTCATCCCAAAACCGTCGTGCCATGTTTATTGCCCACACGTTAAACCTCGTCCTATGGCCATGCAGCGGGATTCATCCCCGCCGTCGGATCTGGGCCCTCCCATCCGACGGTCCCTGCTCGCCTTTCCCGCTCACCCTTTAACGGATTTGCCCGCCTGATTAAATCTTCCCCGGCGCGTTTAAAGGCCAATCCCCACCGTCGATCTCTGTAGATCGACGGTTTACATTCACTCTCCCGATTTCATTGTACAGTCCACATTTTTCCCCGTTGACTGTTCAGTTTGCTCCCAACCGTTGATCGCCATACGATCAACGGCTCTGATCGCTCTTTTTCCCCGCACGCCCTTCGATGCAGTCTATCCATATAACGCAGGATTTCCTCATTTTTCTTGTTTTTTGCAGGTTTTTAAGGTTTTTTCTTCGTGTTCTATGAAGATCTAAAGGATGGGGGTGACGACTCCAGTCCTTTCGATCAATCCAGGGAATCGATCATACGGAGAAGAACAAGGATATCAACAAAGTTTCATGAGCTTTGGTTGCTGCACATCCCTGTAAAGCTCGAAGAGTGCCATCGATGTCAGAGCAGAGAAAGAGTACCAGGTTTTGAAGGTAGAATGAACCAGAGAAGCAGTTTTATGAATAAATTGGCGGGGGATTACGGCTAAGACGGTTATCAAAAGCCTAATCCCCGGCTCAGAACACGGATTAAAGCAAAACCTAAAAGTGTTCATCAGACAGATCGCCTCCACCGCCTTAATTTGAGGCGAATTGATTCCTCAACCACCACAGTGCCACCTATTGCCTCAGAATGCTCAATCAGAGGATGAATTTATTGAACGAGATCAGATATTATGCCTCGGAACAACCAAAGAAGTTATTACTGCACCGGATTTCAATGACAGAATGTTTGCAGAGTAACCCTAACAGTACGCAGAGCCTCAAAGGTCAACACAAGCTCCCTTCGAGCTTACTTCATCAGTGTAAACACATTAATGTAATATAACACCTGTAGAATTTCTTCATCGAACCTCACGGGGTCAGGAAGACATTAATTCTGCATTGATTGTGTTTGAGATCTTTTTATCAGATCTCACCTCCTCATCCTTCTATAAATACTCCAGAAGAAGATGAGTGAGAGGTTGGATTAGTTGGTTGTCAATGTAATTGCTGAAGCGCTGTAGCTGTTTCTGAGTGGAAAACTCTTGACTGTAAATAGTGGTTTCATGGGCCCTTGGAGCTCTGCTTGTAACAGATAGATTAGGTTGTGAAGTGAGGTGAATTAAAACATTGGATTTGAAGATTGTAACCGGTTTGAAGCAATCAATACAAGCTGATTTATGGGATCCTGGTCTATGCTGATGGTGATGTTATTCTCACTGTAACTTGTCATTTTATTTCTGTTTTCAATTTGTTTTCATTTTCCACTATAAAGAACAGTTTAAACAGTGTTAGAGTTTGTTGTGCATCAGTGACCTTCTCTGGCTGAAAAATCTTTATCCCAATGTTTTCTTCTAATTGTGTTATTTAGAAATGATTTAATTCAGTCTAAGCACAGAGATGCTGGCGTTCCCTCATCTTTTCGTCACTGTTGAATGTCATTTTTAAATGTTACTTTCATTTATGTTGTGGAAGGAATGAATTGAGGAAATCAAAGGTTAGCCCTGAGTCCCTTTCTTGTTTGCTCAACTATTTGTCTGTTTCCCTTAGGATGTGTCAAAAGCTGAATAGTTTCAAAGTACTTATCAGATCTTGGGCCATTCTGTGTTATCTTAGTGATTGTCTTGGAAAGTAACTAAGTAAAGGAGAACTAAGATGAGGAGAAAGGTGAGCCCTGCCCGCTAGTTTCTGCTCCAAAGGTTGCCTTCAAGTTTCCCTTTGTTTTTAATCTGTGTTCTATTAGAAGTGTATCAAAGGCTGGATAGTTTCAAAGTACTTACCAGATCCTAGTTTGCTTCTATGTTTTTCTTAAGTGCCTGGTCAAAGGCTGGCTAGTTTCAAAGTACTTACCAAATCCTGGGCTGCTCTTTGTTCTGCATCTGTTAAATTCCCTTTCTTTTTGTATCACCCCATTCCATAAATCAAACTTCAAAGAGATCCTTAGGCCTAGATGACTTGCCCCATAGATCACTCTTGAACCTGGATGTTTCAATTAAATTCTCTTATGACTCCATAGCCCAATGGATTGAAAACTTGCCATCATCTTTCTTTAGAATCAAAGCTTATTCTGTTCACTTGCAACTTCTCACCTTTGAACCTATTTGCATATAGATCTTTCCGTCTCAGACAGCAACTATGTTCAACCATCCGAGAAAACCAAACAAAACCCTTGGCCTTCATAACTAGCCTAATATCATCACCCTAAACTTCAAAGACAATATCCATCTTTGTACATATTGGAGAGATCCCTCTCCGGATTCAGGAGGGCTAGATCCTAGAAACCCAAAGTTGGTTGAAATGATGTAAACTCTGTGATCGGACTTTGCCAATATTGCTTGTTACAGAGACCTAACAAAGTGCACCCATAAATCATAAGTCATAGTAGATCCACCTCTTGATGCTCTCATATCACAGTAGGAGATAAGAATATTGCATGATGCTTTCTTTCCCATACTATTCTTTTCTTTTCCTTACCCATAGAATGTTGAATGAAATCCTTTGCTTCTAGTATTAACCTTTGTTTAGTGGCTTGTGAATAAAATAATTTCCTTCTAGTACAACTACCTGAGGCTGGATACAGCCCCTGGATGGACATAAAATCAGAGTGAAGCTTATCATGCTTCTGGGAAAATTCATACGGGTTGTGTACCATAGATGGAAGCCCTAGCTAGGGCACAAAGACTACTGTTCAAACCCTTGAAAACCTCGTCCATCTCCTAGCACCTTATATCCATAGACGTCATCCTCTTTTACAGCTCTACCACAGACCTAAACATATCAGCCTCTCTATATAACTTTAGATACTTCATACAGACCTGTGGCCTTGTTTATTAGGCCCTTGGCATCCTTGAACATGGCCAAACATAAATCTATTCTCCTGCACTGGTACCTTGGATAGCTCAACTCTTTCATGCAATAAAACCCCCCTTCATAATTTTCCTCATGAACCCTTTCTCTTTTATACTTCTTTAGTTCGTAATCAACTTGGGGAAGTCCTCCTCCTATATCCTATCTTTTTGTTTCATTTGTTTTTGCCTTTCCTAGGTTACATCACCACTAATGGATCTCTCTAGGTCGTCTTCTCAGGTAGGGCCCGACCTGAGATGGCTTCTCCTTGGATGGGACCAATCACCACGCCTCTCCTTTGCCTATTAGGGACTTTGGTGTTGGTGGTCGCATCCTATAGACTGCAGCTATGGGATCACATCTCCAACTATTGCTCCAATGCTTGCTTCCACTTGTATATTGTAATTCCTAGTTCAACACTAGCATTGTCAATTTTTCTTCCTTCTTTCACTATTTGTGGTCCAGAGTTGTCAATTCTCACCTTTCTCATTTTTTCTCTCAACTAGTGTTGCCACCTCTTATTTCTTGGCTTCAGTTGTTCATCTCTATTGCTGTCCCTTCTTGTGTATTTGATTCAGTTTTTTGGTCCTGGCCTCAGTAACTTTGATCTGTCTTTCCTCCACTTGTTCATCCCTACCTTTGCGTCCTCTCCTTCCTTGTCCTCTTCTCACCTTCACTCGATTCTCAACGTTCATTGAGATTTTCTATTTTTATCGCCTCCTTGTATGTGGGAAGCCATTTACTTTGATGTTGTAAGTTGTGCTACCAAAAGTTCTAGCAGGCCCTAAGGAGGGAAATCTTAAGGGTCAAAGAACTAGACTAAGAGATAACAATGGGACAATGTCGCATTGTCACCAGAACTAGTATCCCTTGCTCTTTACATATTTTCACCGATGAGAGGAGTCCCGGTAGCTAACCAATAACCTTTAATTGATGTTCTAGGGTTTGAGGTACTATGTGATGAAGTAGGACTTCTCAAGGGAAGCTCTATATGATGGTATGGCACGTTAAAAGGATTTTCGTTCCTTATTAGAGACCTAGAAGAAATTTGCACGAGATCTAGGGTTTTGTGAATTATCGTGGTTAAATTTACTCCCTAGATCAAGTCAAGGAGAAGAAAAGGATTCTTAGGATTTTTTCCAATGAATACTAAGCTCATACAACCCTCAAAGAAGTCCCCAAGTCGAGGAAATGCAAACTAGGGTTTCCCATCTAGGGCACACCTCAAGAAAGAGTTTTTATGGATGAAAACACAAGGGAATCTTCTCAAACTTTGAGGACTTGTAGCAAAGACCCTAAGCTTGAATTCTATGATACCGTAATCCACCCTTTCACTCTAGGAAACTTCGCTTGATGCCCTAAGCTAGCTGTCCAAGAAGAAGGTATGAGAGCTTTGGGAGAAGAAAATTTGGAGAAAGAAGTATTTGATTATGAAATTGTTTGGACCAGTGCCTTCTCCTTTGGGCTTATGGAGTCCTAGATGCTACATATTTTCCATAATTGTCTTTAAGGAGGTCAAGAATTGATGCCCTAGCTACCAAACCTTTGCAATTACCCACTCAAAATTTATGGAGTTTTATGGAGGAAATACAAACTTTCATCAGCTAGGAATATTCATCACATGTCATGCTATGAGTATCATGTGCAATTCCCAACCAAATAGCGCTTTCAAAATAAATCTTCAACAATTAGGGCACAATATAACACTAATCTAGTTGCAAAATTCCATACATTAGACATTAGACAACCTTTCTCCAGCTATATAGTGGTATGTTGTACCACAAGAAATAATTCCCTGTATCTGGATCACCTAGAGTATATTCAACAAGGAAGGTTTAAGCGATGTGGCATGTTTTCGTAGAAACGAGTCTAGAATCAAAATGTAATCGATCAAATCTTATATAAACATAAAAATGAGAAATTCACTGGTTTACTTCTCATTTTTTATGGTTATATCTTTCTATATATTATTTTATGTATATATTTTTCTATTGTTAGGGCTTTTTGAATAATAAAAATTAAGGATAATTGCAGAATTTTGTAAAAAGAGATGGTTGTTTGGTGGAATAAGGAGTGTGCGTTATTTTCACTAGGGATATGGGGTCAAATCGATGCCCCTCTTGAGTTGGTTTATCAATTCTTTTCGATTATGGTCTGAGGTGGAATCTCAAAAGTTAAATGAGCTCGCGCCTAATCAAGAACAAGTTTTGAAACCAAGCCCTACTAGAAAGGATTACTTAGAGAAACACCTTCAAAAAATAGCTCTACTATGATGAAAAATAAACTGAAGCCCTTCGTGAGGAGCACTAGGGCATGGCCCAACAAGAAGAAACAAACTCTACCTTACACCAACAAGAGAGATGTGCGAGTAAAACCCTAGACATTCCTAAGGAAGCGACAAAGCTTCCTTTCAAATGGATTGATCTAGTTAGTTTTTGTAATATTCTTTAGTTATCCACAAATCACCTTAAGAAATATGTGAAATCAACCAAGAAAGATAATTCATGATGAACACCAAGGATTTCATGAAAATGTTTCACATTATGGAAAAACGATCTCAACAATCCACAACGATCTACAAAGGAGGGAGACTTCTCTTTTTATAGATTAGGATCTCAATATCTTTCCTCCTTTGGCTTGAAAAAACAAGATACTTTTCATCCACAATATGCTGCACGATTATGTCAAACTAGAAGTTATTTCATTCCATTAATGAAATATCAAAATAGGTGAGGCATCCCACCAATTAGAGGTTTGATTTGACAAAAGGAGGTCTGAATTGGCCTAAGGTTACAACGTTCCATCAAGAAATAGCTTTGAATTCCTTGAAAGATTAACTTGAGTTCTTATTAAGTCAAAAATTCCACTTTGTTTGCACAATGTTGCTTGAATGAAGATGTCGGCCTTTCGAATGGCTAGTATTGTGTGGACAACCTTGCTTTTCTTGGTGCAAAGATGATTTAAACCATGCTTTTAGGCTCCTTGCTTGATTTTGACTTGAAATGCACTTTGGATTGCTTGGACGCCTATATGGCCTTATGTTTTTCCTCGGCATTCCTCCAAATTGACCTTTACAAGATCCAATGGGTAGAAAGGGTGGACAACACTCCTTGTCTAGGTACATTTTGCCACTTTTTGTGTGGGTTAAGGCTTGAACTTTCCTGAACATGAGTTTTACTTGGTCCATGATGTAATATTCCTGAACATGAGTTTTAATTGGTCCATGAACATCAATTTTGCCTTCTATTGTTAAAACATAAATAAAAGTGAGTAAGAGGGGGACATAACTCACTAAAATAAAGTACACTCCCTAGTAGACTCAACGTTGTAACTTAAGTGGGCCAAGGGGGGCCAAGAGACCACGTAGAGGGGGACCCACTTAGACCACGTGGGCATAGACAGCGCAGTTGAGTTGGCAGCGTGGGCCAAATGGAGGCTACGTTGGAGATGGTGGGGCCTAGGGTTGAGAGAGGCCCATCGTTATAAGAAGGAGGAGAGCCTCCTCATTTCCTCATTCAAGTTTATGCATATTGAGCTGGTCACTTCGACTTTGAGCATGCTATCTGTTTAGCTTGTCTGCAGCATTGTTTAGTGCGTTGAGTGTCTCCATTCGGAGATCTCACCCTCAGTCCCGGGAGACTTCGAGTGCTTACTCGGGTGAGGTTGTATCATTAGTATTTTGCAGGAGGATTGGTGTTTGGCATTTGTGGAGGAGTAGTGCATCCATAGATTGCGTAGTCTTGAGAGGGAGGACGCAATCCATTTTGAGGGAGCTCCGGAGTGGCATTTTTTCAGAGGATTTTGGTCGAGAGATTGAGCAAGGGGCCAGCCCTTGCCTATTGGAGACTTTTGGTTGAGCAGAAGGTCATATTTCGGAGGATTCCATTCAGTCTCAGTGTGGCCCTTGGGAGGATAGCGTAGATCCTCAAGGGAGGTATTTCAGGAGGTCATCCATTCTAGAAATGTTCTCTGGGCTTTTCTGGGTATTGTGAGTAGAGGCGGATTCCAGAGTTTCAGCTCATTCCGAGTAGGGGAGCAGCCCCAACTACTCATTTTGTTCTAGCAGCAGCAGCAGCACGACAATTTTCCAGCAGCTTGGACGTGGAGCATAGAGCAGCCATTCCTTTGATATTGTGAGAGTATTCCTACACTTGCCTGGTGCAAGTCAAGGTCCCATCACTCTGATCACCTCTTGTACTCATTTCCGTTTATCAGTATAATAAAATGGCTCAGCATTTTTTATATTTCATGTGTATATGTTTCATATATTACTTCTTGCATTTCATGTACTGTTGTATGCTCCGTATCACTGCCTATTTTCCCTTTTGAGACATTCCAGTTGCTATCCCATCTGTGGTGTGTTTCCATACTCTATAGACAGAGTCTGGTGAGGTCCAGGCAGCCTCCAGATCTCACCCTCTTTTCAGAGGTGAAATATCTGGTAAACGCCCCTCCAGTCCATCTCTGGTTTAGAGTTGACTGTGTTTGAGAGATATCCCTGAAAGGGGATATTACAGTGGTATCAGAGCTCATAGATCTGGCTCAGCCTATGGAGCTAGTTGTCTATGACACCGGGGGAGAAGCTGTATATTTGCTACAGAGGTAGGAGGTACCGTGACAGAGAGCGTAGGTTGCAAATCACCTATGGAGAGGGTGACTGCGTACCAGTGGTGGACGCAGAACAGGATCCAGCAGTAGACGCAGAATAGGAGGAGCCAATCGTAGATGATGGTGATGCAAATAGGTTTGGGGAAGCACTTCTCAAGTCATTCCAAGATCTGTCAAGGCAGATTGAGGTGATGGGGCAGAGATTCACCGCTGTAGAGGCTAGACAACGTGAAATCCCAAGGGGTTTTCAGATTGGTGAGGGATCAGGAACGTCCCACCATTTGCAAGAGCATGATGCCACTCATCACATGGCATCACATGCACCCACACGTTCCACTATGCCCACATTTCTGGGTGCAGACACAGGGGCAGGAGCACAGCAGGAGCCAGAGCCTGGCCACATGGGTGATTATTTTGCTGAGTATCAGGCATATGGACAGGAGTTCAGGGATGCCCTTTCATTCAGAGATTTTGTTCAGCTCCAGCGGGACAGTAGATCTCGCGACCATCATAGAGGGCACCAGCATTATCACGAGGGAGACACTCAACGGACAATGAGCAGATTCCATTTGCCTACGTTTGATGGTTCATCAAACAGTTCGCCAAAGTCTTGGGTGGAGAAGCTGGACATATACTTCCAGGTCAACCAGATGGCAGAGACAGAGGCCATCAAGGTGGCGACGCTACATTTGGATGGTGAGGCTCAGGATTGGTGGTTCCATGGGATGGTTACACTCGTGCATTCGACAGTGACTACTTATGCTGAGTTCACCCAGAGATTGATAGAGAGGTTTGATCGGAGGGATCTGGAGGAGCACTTTGTTGAGCTGACGAGGCTCAAACAGACTGGGAGCCCGGAGACATATATTGCAGATTTCCTGAGACTTTTGGTGATGGTGCCTGATCTATCCGCGACACGGATGATTTATATGTTCATTGAGGGGTTAGCAGAGCCACTTCGGGGTTTGGTCAGATCTGCTAGACCAACCACACTCCATGACGCAGTCGGCAGGACACGGGATTTGCAGGATGCCTTACCCAGGACTAGGACGCCTTACCCCCAGAGACAGGCTTTCCAGCCAAAGGGGAAGGATGTGAGGATTCCGCCTCCAAAGGGGAATCCAGGTAGGGGGCAGTTGGATGATGATGCCAGGAGGGAGTTGAAGAAAAAGAGGTTGTGTTTCACATGTCAGGAGCCGTGGGCCACCAGGACAGATGTGCTGCTGGTAAAGCACATTTTATTAAGGTCTTCTCCGAGGACAGCGGAGAAGAGGATGAGTATGATGACGTGGAGGCAGGAGGCAGCCATGCAGTGCAGGACCATTTGCCACCTCCACCACCAGGAGTAGGAGGTGCAGCCTTTGCACCCACAAGGTGGACCCTTGTAGCATTGCGAGGAGTACCCAAGTATCTGACGCTGCGTGTCCAAGGAACAATGCGGGGGCAACGAGTTTCAGTACTAGTAGACAGTGGGGCAACCCACAACTTCATCGATGCACAGATGGTTGAGCGGAGAGGCATACCGACAGAGAGCCTCGATGGATTTTCAGTGTTGGTCCCAAGAGACCAGACGATGCAGTGTGCCAGATATGTCCCAGAGCTGGCTGTGACGATGGGTACCTACACGATCATTGACCACTTTTTCGTGGTTAACATACCAGATACTAATGTGGTATTGGGTGTACAGTGGCTGATCACTCTTGGGAAGGTCACCACAGATTGGGCGGCCTTGGAGATGGAGTGGGATGATAAGAAGACGGGGAAGCATGAGAAGATACGGGGAATGCACACTTACCCACCTCAGACTGTTTCAGCTCACCGGATGGAGGCAGACTTCCGGAAGGGAGACATAGAGTGGGCAGTAGAGCTGCGTGCATCAGAGGCAGGTACTATAGGGCAGACAGTGCATCCAGAGATATAGTCCATCCTTGACAGGTATGACAGGGTGTTTGGGGAGATACCGCCAGGACAGCCACTGGATCGGGGATTTGAGCACACGATTGAGCTAGAGCAGGGCATTCAGGTCATTATTACCACACCCTATAGGCACCCTAAGTCCTATCGGGACGAGATTGAGCGGGCTATCCAGGACTTGCTGGCTCTTGGACACATTCGGCCTATCACTAGTCCTTTCGCTTCTTCAGTGGTGTTGGTGAAGAAGAAGGGTGACACATTGAGAATGTGCATTGATTACAGGACCCTGAATAAAAAGACCAAGAAGAACAGGTACCCTATACCACGGATTGATGAGCTGATGGATGAGTTGAGAAGAGCACAGTTCTTCTCAAAGATCGATTTGAGATCCGGGTACCACCAGATTCGCGTGAGGGAACAAGACATTCCCAAGACTGCTTTCAGGTGCTATTATGGCCACTTTGAGTTCTTGGTTATGCCTTTCGGGCTAACTAACCCACCAACCACCTTCCAGTCATGCATGAATCATATCTTCCGCAGTCACTTGAGGAAGTTTGTGTTGGTCTTTTTTGATGATATACTAATATATAGCAAGACTTGGGAGGAGCATCTCCAGCACATAGAGGTAGTGCTACATATCTTGGAGGAGCAACAGTTCTATGCTAAGCTCTCCAAGTGCGAGTTTGGGTTGACGGAGATGCTATACTTGGGACACATCATCGGAGTGGACAGAGTGAGGGTCCACGAGGAGAAGATTAGGGCCATGAGAGATTGGCCAGAGTCGAGAAATGTGACGGAACTTTGAGGATTTGTTGGTATCTGCACTTATTACAGGAAGTTCGTCAAGAGTTTTTCTCAGCTTGTTTCACCCCTTACAGATTTGACAAAGAAGGGGGCATTCAGTTGGTCAGATACAGTGTAATATTCCCATTTTTGGTATCATCCATGACAGGGCTAGGAGGGACTTCCAGAGTTAGGAGCAGACAGGTCACATGTACAGATTGGTACTATCAGTGGGCTCAGGAGCTTTTCAGAGGAGTTTTGAGGAGTTTTCATGGTGTCTGGAGGCATTCGCTTGATATACTCCATCATCCGAGAAGCTTGGCTTTCGTTCCGATGCATTCCGATAACTTTCGGAATTTTGAGTTATTTATGGGCTTAACTCAGCTGATTATGCTCAAGGTGGCATTCCGAGAGGAATATACGATGGAACACCTTAGTGTAATAGCTCATCGGAACCAGGACGAGGAGACCTACACGATGGGACAGTTAGACAGATATTTCAGTGACCAGAGGGGACGTGGTAGCCGATATACCCTTTTCTGCATTAAAAAGGAATATTTTATAATATTTTAATAAAAAGGGAAAAGTGCTCCATAAATAAAATAATAATAAAATAATGCTCTAGAAGGCTCCAAGGGATCTATAAAAGGAAGGGAGGAGGCCATTGGGAGACATCTTTGGTATAGATCATTTTATTGTGTATGAGAGGTTTGAGAACGTGGATTCTCTACTTCCGCCGTAGCCCCAGGACGGAAACCCTCGGGTGGTTTGTGAGTGTTGGACGAAAACCCAACTCTCTTGAGGAGACTCCACTTAGGAGTTTCACAGAGCTTCAGAGTTTGGTGTGAGGATCATTCAGATCTTCAACTTGGGCTTCATCAGTTTCAGTGGGTTCAGTTTCAGCTATTGCTGGAGGGAGAGTGCAGCAGTGCAGTTTGTGGCCAGTGCCGTTCAGCAGCTTATCTTGGTGGCCAGTTTTCTATCTCAGCTCTTCTTGGGTCAGATCTATATGTAGACCCCTGTTTATTATCTATAATAAAGCTGAGATTTTCCTTCTGTTCTATATGGTATTGGGTTGCAGTGTTTCCTGTCTTTTATTTTACATGGCAATCTTCTGTTGAATAAATGTTTATTTTACGGCAAAATTATGGTATTCAGTATTTTTCTGCATTTTAGTTAAAATATCCCATTCGGGATATTACAGTGGTATCGGAGCATCGGATTTGGCTCAGCCTGCGGGGTTTTCACTTTTCAGTTGCAGCTATCCTTTCCGAGGGTTTGACTGCAAAAGAAGATCGAGGGTTTATCGAGCTCATTATTGTTGTGAATTTTATAAAATTTACAAAACTTACAAAGGAGATACTATTAAAATAGCAAGAGCCACCATACAGATTCTCTAAGTGGCCCTAAACAAGAAAGCGGAAGTGGTTTGTTGACAGGCTAGTAAATTTTATGGATATTTTAGTCAAAAATTAGCAACTTAATTTGGGTCGATCTGTTGAAATTTGGGGCTGCGTGAAATTTCAAAGGCTAAGCTCCGTAGATCGATTCGAAGTGAGAATTTGGTTTTATCAAAGTCTGAAGAATTTTGGGGCCGTGTTAAATTTATGGGGATGATTATGTGTTTGACATGAAATATTCAGAAGGGTCCAGGAATTAAAAAGTTTATAGAGCCAACTCATATTTTGTAAAGTTTGCGAGCGTCCAAGTTCATTGACCAAATTCATCCTTGTCTGCAAATTCTGGGTGCAATTATCCAACAAAATTTAGGCGAAGGGCTGTTGCCGCAATTATGGTTGGATGTTTGATTCAAGCCATTTGCTAATTGTTAAGGAGTGAGACGTCGAAGACATCCACCAAATGATTAAGAGGCACGTCATAAATTTAAGGCCGAATAATTGAAGACGATCGGCTCTGAGAGACACAAATCAGAGAATTGCTGAGAAGGGGGACCACGATTCGTCCAGCAATGGAATTCTCCATATCATAGGGGCTGCGATCGCAGTGGCGTGAAGCACTGATAATTTTTCCGAGTGGTGGATCGGAATTTCTTGAGCAGAGTAGAGGCTGAGCCCACAAGATTTGTCCAGAATTATTGATCGAGGATGTAAGAGATGGCGTAGCTGTAAAGATCGGCGCTCGGCAACAATTGTTGGGGCGGATGCAGTTGCGTTGGTCAAGTCGACTTCCTGGGTGAATTATAACAGTCGCAGCATGATATTAATTAGAGAAAATAGTGTGCGAAGTCTCGATCCCAGGTTCGAAGGTGTTTATCATGAGAATTAAGTTTCACCACGTGGACTGAGATACCGAGTTTCGGGTTCTGCTATGTGTTGGCCGAATAACATTAGCTGCGGAGTCATGGTGCTATCGATGGGTCAAATTTTGCGTTGGATGGATTTGTTTACAACAGAAAGGAACAATATGCCGAATGCTTGAATCGTGATTCAGTTTGGAAATAGAGGCGGTGCATATTTCCTAGACAGCCAACCGTAAATTTTTATTCTCTGCTATCTGGGTGTATGCTACCCTTGTTGCTGTGCGTAGGAGATATTTCCTTGGCACTGTATTTCTTACCTAAATTTTGATCTATTCTGCCGTGGGTCATGCAATCAGCTGCGTAGGAGCTTGCTGGTATTGACTGGTTTAAGAGGAATTAAGATACTGTGTAGCTACTATCACAAATAAACAGAGTTGCTGCTAAACGTGGGACACTATAGAGAGGGTGTGTGTTGGAAGAAGCAATTTTGATGTTTATGTTCAAGGGCAGAAAGTGTTAACAGATTTTGACATCCGAGAGGCGGCAGGAGACATTTTGAAAGATTAAAACAGATTTGTGGGGCTGTCATGATACTCTTTTCAGACCTGTGATTACATTGACCTGTTGCCACTTGTGACAGAGATCCAAACCAGCAAAATCGTGGAGTTAAGAAACCAACGGTGGCACGTCAAGTCAATTTCCAGATAGAAGACAGAGCTCATGGTCTACGAGCAGCAGATGGATTGATAATGCAGAATATATCTTCCGCTAATGACGGCTGCTAAAACATCAGGTTCTACACTTTGCTCATTACTGTCCACTCATATTTTAAAACACTGTTATTGGTTATATATCAGTCATATTTCTATTTCTGAAGTTGTCAAAAGGAGTTTTCTTGAAGTCTATTGGTACATGTAATCCATTGAAAACATTGCCTAGAGAATCTAATCTATAAAGGGTACCTACAGCAGTGTGTATTTGTACTGTTTGTCAAAAACCGCACCTACAGCCACAAGTCTGTTATATGCTTGACAAATTAATAACTCAGAAAAACAGTGATTTTATCCTTAGTTGAACCATGGAGGAACTTCTAAACAGATTGATGAAAATAAAAACAGAAAACCAGAGAACAAAACAGAACAGCAGACCCTTCTCCAAGAAGGTACATAATTTTCTCAAACAAGAGCATCCGAGGAATATACAAAGGGAGAAAGAAGTGGGAAATTGGCTGTATGTACAGGGGATGGACTTGAAGAGTGGAAGATTAGGGGATGACTTGCCCATGTTAGAGGAGCTGGAATCCTGTCTCTCAAAGGTACAACAATCTGATTGGTGTTTGAATTGGGCTCTGGAGCCATCTATGGTTGCATTAATACAAGCCAGACTCTTGGAACATCCAAGTGAGAGAGTCCAGCTGATAGTTGCCTCTTGTTTCAGCGATATCCTGAGGATAACAGCACCCTACCCTCCCTACAATGATGATATTATGAGAAGAATTTTCAGATTGATAGTAGGAACCTTTCGGGATTTGGACAACTGTGCAGGCTCTACATTTAGGAGGAAGTTTAAGGTTCTAGAAGCCATGGCTATGGAACAAACTTATGAGATCATGTTCTATCTTAGGTGTGATGACCTGATTTTGCAGATGTTCCGATGCTTCTTTAGCATTAGGAAACATCATCCTGATACTGTCATAGCACCCATGCAGTCCATCTTGTCGTCATGTATGAGAGACCATGAGACCATCTGCCGGAAGTTGCAGACTAGGTTGCTGAGCATTTGGAGGAGAAAGCGGTTGTCTCGCCGTCGCTATGAGCTGCTTGCTGGCTACGTGGAGCGTAACATTGAGTTTCTGGGAGACGCTGGACTGTGGGAGGAGCGGCTCCAGCTCCGTCGGTCAGGCAGCAATGAACAGAGCGAGGAGGAAGGGACTTGTCACGGCAAAGAACTCGGGGGGCCCGATCACCATGTGTGAGAGATTTTGAGAGGTGGCGTAGGGTAGAAAGAGGAGCAGACATTTCATCCGTAGACCGTGTGAGGGCTCTTTCTTCGATGAGTCCATGGGATCATATGAGGATGCTTCTGGGGAGCGAGAGCAGCCATGCAAAGATGATGATGACAGTAGACCAGAGTTGTGTTCTAGTGTGCAGGGGGAGCAATCAGGGGATTGTATAGGTGATACTCTGGGTGATGAGTCACTTGTGACGATTCAGCTTGAACAGCATATGATGGAGCCTAAGGAGGATATTATGGACATCAGGCATGACATTTCCCTGGGTGAGATCCAGATGGGCACCCACATCGAGCCTATGATGGATATGCAGCTAACATTGGGGTCAGCCTTTGAGGAGGAGCAGTCAGGTGCACAGACACCAGTTGCAGATCCATATCCTCTAGAGACGTTGGAGGTCGATGGGATAGTTACAGAGTCTAGAGACTTGGTGGTGCGTAGGTATTGGATGACGGTCGCGTACAATGCAGATTACCTGCCTCTGACGACTCTAGTTTTGAGAGAGAAGGCCACGTCAGTACGGGAGGCCATTTTGTTGCAGGACCAGGAGCTGGAGGGTATGAGAGTGACTTGTGCCAAGTCGGCAGCCAAGTTGGTCCGCATTGGGGAACGACTAGATTCCCTGATGGTACAATCAGAGGGCAAGTTGGAGCATCCATCTTTGGGTCGACACATTGATGAGGTGTCGATAGATGTACCCGCAATCAGCAGAGCTGCAGTATTGTCAGTGAGTAGTACTCTCCAGGAGTACATCGATGGGGCTTGCAGCATATCTTGCCCACTTTGGCCCATTATAGGGAGAGGGGCTTCTTCCTATAGGCAGCTTTCTTTGACAGATAGGGCAGATCAGTGTGAGTCGATTACGGGCTGGCAGCGACACTCTAGGCATATTCCATATGCAGTTGTTGCCACATCGGATTCTTCTTCCAGGATGGACTGGCGGGAGATCATGAGTTGGTACCCTCTTGGTGGTGCAGTATTCTTCGTAGGGAGCATAGCAGGGCAGGGGCCCTTAGACATAGTAGCTGTTACAGGTTCCAGTTGGCAGGAGGGCACCGATTGTCGTTGCTTCAGGACTCCTTCCTGATTTCAGGAGAGCAGGATCAGCATGGGATTGAGTCAAGACCTGGATTGGAGAGAAGTGATGAGTTGGTATGCAGTTGGTGGGGCAGCATATGCAGTTACAGGTACAGCACAGCAGGAGCCCGGGGGCATTGATGCTTGTTGGTGGTCTTCACCTCTGAGAGCATCAGATATAGTTAGAGACAGTGCACAGCCTGAGCCATGGGACTTGGGCGATGATTGGCCATGGTGGCGTTGGGATCCGGGAGGATTGTTTGTTGTCTGGGACAGAGAGAGATCAGTTTGGGATCCCGGCATTGAGGGATCTGTTCCGAGAGGTTTGACACAGGTGCATAGCAGCACCCAGAGGTTGGTATGGGATCCAGGCATTGGGTCTGAGATGCGGCGGGCCAACAGAGTGGCCCACATATTTCGATTGCTTGAGGGCAAGCAATCTTGGGGCGGGAGGTCTGTAATATTCCCATTTTTGGTATCACCCATGACGGGGCTAGGAGGGACTTCCAGAGTTAGGAGCAGACAGGTCACATGTACAGATTGGTGCTATCAGTGGGCTCGGGAGCTTTTCGGAGGAGTTTTGAGGATTTTTCATGGTGTTTAGAGGCATTCGTGACCACTCCTCATCAGAAGCGGCAGCTTTCGTTGGGTCGTGATGTCTTCAAGATTTTAGGGTTAGCACTGAACCAAACTCGGCTGATTATGCTCAAGGTGGCATTAGGGAGGAATACGATAGGTACACGGTATAAATATCTCCTTGAGCAGGACGGAAGACCTACGATGGGACGTTAGACGGGGGGTTTCGGTGACAGAGGGCGTGGTGACCGATATACCCTTTGCATTAAAAAGAATATTTTATAATACTTTAATAAAAAGAAGAAGTGCTCATAAAATAAAAAATAATAGTATCGTATATTAATAGAGAGCTCAAAGGGATCTGAGAAGGGAGGAGGCCCATTTGGGAGACATCTTTGGAGTAGATCATTTGCTTGTGTATGAGAGGTTTGAGGACGTGGTTCTCTACTTCCGCCGTAGCCCCAGGACGGAAACCCTCGGGTGGTTTGTGAGTGTTGGACGAAAACCCAACTCTCTTGAGGAGACTTCACTTAGGAGTTTCACAGAGCTTCAGAGTTTGGTGTGAGGATCATTCAGATCTTCAACTTGGGCTTCATCAGTTTCAGTGGGTTCAGTTTCAGCTGTTGTCGGAGGGAGAGTGCAGCAGTGCAGTTTGTGGCCAGTGCCGTTCAGCAGCTTATCTTGGTGGCCAGTTTTCTATCTCAGCTCTTCTTGGGTCAGATCTATATGTAGACCCCTGTTTATTATCTATAATAAAGCTGAGATTTTCCTTCTGTTCTATATGGTATTGGGTTGCAGTGTTTCCTGTCTTTTATTTTACATGGCAATCTTCTGTTGAATAAATGTTTATTTTACGGCAAAGTGTGGTATTCAGTATTTTTCTGCATTTTAGTTAAAATATCCCATCCGGGATATTTACATGCGAGGAGTTCCTAAGTACTCTGACGCTACGTCGTAATATCCCAAATGGGAAATAGACAAGAATACAAGCATACAACAATATAGAAAAATGCCGAAATAGAACATTAAGCAAATACACATAAAAGGCACGAGAATGCTAAGCCATTTTTATTAATCCGAGAATATAATGGAATACAATGGATAATCGTAATAATAGCACCTATCCTTGCACAAGGCAAGTGAAGAGCCCTCTCGTAAAACAGAAATGGCTGCTACGTAGACCGTGTCCCACATCTGGCTGGAAGAAAGCTCACACGGCTAACCGGCATGGAATGAACTGGGAACTAGGGGTTGATCCCCTTGCCTGAATGAGCTGAAAATCTGCAGAACACCCGAACTCACCACCCCGGACAAAACCCGTAAACCATGTAGAAAAATGGTCGACTCTCCGAAAATCACCTCACGAACCCTCCTCAAGGAAAACGCCGTCTCTCCAAGCCCGGGACGCGTAAGCCAAATGATATATGCTGAAATAGGGCCACAAACTCCTCGAAAATCTCCCACCGATGAAGATCGAACCTCCACACCGAATCTCATCGAATCTCCCGCAGAAACCCCCGCAATAGAACACCTCCTCCAAGAACCGCGTCCCTCTCCCGTGGACTGCGCAAAGTCACCAAAAGGAACCCAGGCTCCCTCCGCAAAACAACAACCAAATCTCCCACAAAACACCGAGGAAAAAAAACCTTGTCTCGAGCGGGCACTCGAAGTCGGGGCTAAGGGGCGAGATCTCCGATCGGGAGACACTCAATCGCACTAAACAAGTCGTTGTAGACAGAGCTAAACGACCGGGCGTGCTCAAGAAGACAAAAGTCTTGCTCAATATCATCAACATCAATAATGCCCCAAATGAGGAGGCTCCTCCCCCTTTTATAGCATTGGTTTCCCTCCAAAACCAACGTCCTCTCTCTCATTGGCTCCTCCACGTGGTGTGTGGCCCCCCCCTTGGCTCTCCCCCTTAAGTTACAACGTTGCATCTACTAGGAAACACTTTATTTTATTTAAGTGAGTTAGACCCCTTTTTCTCACTTTTATTTATTAATAAACTATAGTCGGCAAAACTATACAAAAATCAAATATTCCAATTAGCGGTGCTAATTAGGAATATTACAGTCTCCTCAGCAAAACGTTGCTTGTTCTCAGCAACCCGAAGTGATGGATGCTCGCAATGTCTCCTCGCTCTCCCAAGTGGCATCCTCATCCAAAGAAAAATTGCTTGTCCTCAAGCAACGCTTGAACAAGCCTACTCTCTAGCTGATGCTCCCTACCGATATCGCAAAATGTGCCCTGGGTCCCACTCAAACCTCTCGACTCTCTCGCATCACCCCCGATACGAAGGGACATCTCAATGCCAGGGATCCCAAAGTGACCTCTCACAAGTACTAGCCAACCAATAATCCTCCTGCATCCCATCGCCACCGTGGCCCAATAATCGCACAAGTCCCACGGCTCGGACCGTGCATCGCTTCTAGCTATGACCAATGCTCTAAGAGGTGAAGACCACCAACAAGCATCAATGCTCCGGCTCCCGCTGCGGCCCTGCACTGCAGGGCCGCATATGCTACCCCTCCAACCGCATACCAACTCATCACCTCTCTCCAATCCAAGTTGTGACTCAATCCCATGCCGATCCCTGCTCTCCCCGAAATAGGGATGGAGTGTTGAAGAAACGATGTCCCGTGCCGCCCGCTCGACTGAATCTATAACCTCCGTTATGTCCAAGGGCCCTCGCTTCGACCGTGCTCCCTACGAAGAATACCGTACCATCTAGAGGGTACCAACTCATGATCTCCCGCCGGGATCCATCCGGAAGAAGAATCCGATGTAGCAATAACAACGGCATATGGAACACGCTTTCGAAGTGTTGCCGCCAACCCGTAATCAACTCCCACTCGCTCCCGTCCCGTCTCGCCAATGAGAGCTGCTCTGTAGAAGGAAACCCCTCTCTCTATAATGGGCCAAAGTGGGCAAGATATGTCGCAAGCTCCATCGATGTACTCCCGGAGAGTACTACTCACCGAAAGTACTGCGCCGACCAACCGTATGTACATCTATCCGTACCTCATCAATGTGTCGGCCCCGGAAGATGAATGCTCCACCATATCCAACAAACTCTTGCCGTCTAATAGCCCCCCCGCATAACAATCCCATCAACCTCCAACATCTTCTAGAGGATATGGATCCGCAACCGCCGTCACCGTACTCGTTGTCAATGCATCCGACTCGCTCCTCCTCAATGGCCGACCCCCGCGGTTAGCCGCATATCCATCACCGACTCGATGTGAGCCTCCATCTCGGCTCTCCCTCAAAGGACCATCATGCATGATGTGCATAGCATCCTCCTCTACCAACACAGCTCCATCACATATAGCTCCGATCGCGGATCGTCACAAGTGTCTCATCGCCTAGGGCATCTCCCATAGAGTCCCCCGATCGCCACCCCCGTATACTGGAATGCGACTCCGGTCTACATGTCTCCATCTCTCGTGGGATCGCTCTCGCCTCCCCGTAGGCTGACCTCAATCGATCCTATGGACTCATATGAAGAAGAGTCCTCACTGCATACAGAGAAAGGTCCTCCTATTCTACCTCCACCACCTCATCTCGTAGTGAATATGCCATCCACCCTCTTGATGAAGTGTCGATACAATTTCGGAGTCTAGACGCATGTCTGGAATGCTATCTCTACCGAACCCGTATCCTCCGCCCATGCATGTTCTCGACATGCCGTGAGGGGGAAAAAGTGATGCATGTCTCCCTCATGACCCCGCTCCCCAAGCGCTAGGCTCAGCTGATGACCGATGCACCACCTCTCCCGCAAAGGATCATCTCATCCCCCAACCTGTGGCCGTCAACTAGCACACCAACCCATAGCCATCGCTCGAGAAGTCTCTCGCCTAGTGTACTCGAGTGTCATCCAAATATCTAGGGTGAACCTCGCGTACCCGCTGCTCACGCCCAAAGTGCCAAAGGTCAAAAACATAATCACTGTACACTCGTGAGTGATGTCGAAGCGAGACATGTGTGTGTGAGTCCCCACGAGATACGCCAAGTATCGCTCCTTTGTCTCTCCATCGATCCCGGGGTGAACTACTACCAAAGGTAAGCCCGATGTCCCCCGTCCATGAGTGTCTCCCTGGGAAGCAATGCTCTAAGACCTCGCTGTACACGACCGTATGCCCTCACATACCACTGATCATCCATATACTCCTCAACATGCCATCGCACACCGAGGCATACCCTGGGTATCGTCAGCCGGGATACCATGTGCCACTGCTCGTAGCACCCTCGTACCGTCTCGTGCCCCCGACCGTGTCCAAGCATCGGTCACTCTCCGCATGCTTTCAATGTGATGTAGGATACTCCTACTCCACAATGCAAATCCCCACACTATGGTACACCACCATGCTACTCCATGTCCACCTAATCCACCGCTCAATGATAGAGGCTCCCACACATCCCCGGATGTGATGACCTAGAGCCGTGCCCCCTACATGTCGGACTACCACCAATCGGGTAACATCGTCTCCACCATCGTATCACTATACCTCGCCGACGAAAGGATCATCACTCCAAATCCTCCTCAAGGGAGTCCGAGAAGTGAATCTCCCCGTGTGTCGCAGTGTTACCACCATCGCTCGGCTCACAAGCGTCCCTCTCGTGCCCCACACAAAGGTGAAGAATCCTTGGCCCCATACAAGGTGCCATCTCGGTGGCACTCGCCAATGTCACCTCCTCCGACAAGCTCCCTGCCAAGGTATGTTGACCACCCCGGGATCCCGTATACAGTGTGTCATACCAAGACAACCCTAGGGTGTCCGGCTCATAAACTGGGTTGGCCACCGACGCTAACCGACACTCCCCTAGCGAATACGCATGCTCGCTACTACGCCTAACCGTATCTTCCAAGACATAGTCAACCGACATACCTGGGAAATGATAGGTGATCCCACCCTGATCCCAATGCCAATCTGGGGGTCCCCGTATGCCCAACACCTAGGAACTCCCGTTTGAACTACACCTGGGTCCACCACTATCTCCAAAACCCACTCCACCGGTACCAACTCAAAATCTCTTGCCATCCAACCTCAACATGCGGATGCCGTATCCATGTGCAATCTCGATCGTCTCATACCGTTATCCAAGTCAACATATGAGATCTCGACTAGGTGGCTCCGTTTCACTCTCTCCAATGGGAAGAGGTGACCCAACAATGCTCTAGTCCCCTCCATGCATGCCCGAAGGGGGAATGATCCGACGCCGCAATGTGCCCCCCCGGTTGTACCATCGTGGGAATCCAACCGTTCCCCCAATGCGGGGCCAACTAGTAGCCGACTCAAGACAAGCCACTCTCATGCCCTCCAGCCTCCATGTCCCGCAACAAAATGGCCTCCCGAATCGATGTGGCCTTTCCTTTCAAAAATTCAAAGGTTCGCCTCGAAGTCGATGATACCGCCGCTCGCGACCATCATCCGATACCTATGTATCTCCTAGTGCCTCATCGAAGGTGGATACATCTCCCGACATCGCACCCATCTCGTGTGCTGCTACCACCCGAAGACTCGGACGCGACTCCAGTCATCACCTCAATGGATGGCTCTATCGGGAGTGGCTCTACCTTCTCCACTACCACATCAATCGACACGCCAAGGAGGTCTCCAATGAGAGTGAATCCTGTGTCACACTAGGTGTAACCTCTGACTCCCCGCAATCTCGTGTTCCCTCATCCTCCAAGTGCAGGTAACCATTTTAATGGTTTCCCTCTCGATACTCTGGTCAAGCCGGAAAGAGGTATCCAACTTGTCCACCCAAGCTTTTTCGAGCGCTCGGATGACCCGTCAAATGTCGGTAGATGGAATCCATCCCACTGTGCGCGTCGCTAAGCCCCCCATCATGTGAGCGCCTATTCCTCTCGTGGAAAGTTGTGAGGTCTACTATCACGCTCGGAGTCGAACATAATCTCGAATGAGATAAGATCTTCGATCGCCGCTCCACGTGCCGTGTACTCCGCAATGTAGGCGTCCATCCGGTCGTGTCAGTCTCGCGCCTCGTCGTGCTCCCGCCCTATGTCTTCATCCGAAAAAGTGGGCATGGTAGGACGTGTGGGTGTATGTGATGCCATATGCTCGAGTGGCATCATGCTCCGTGAAATGGTGGGATGTGCCTCGATCCCTCACCAATCTCGAAAACCCCCTTTGGGGTTTCCCCCCGCCCTAACTCTCTAGCCGCAGTGAGTCTCGCCCCTCACCGTCTCCATCCTGTCTCGACGGATCCTATGCCGATTTGAGGAGCATCTCCCAAAATCTCTTTGCACCATCATCACCTCGCCATTGGCACTTTCTCGCTATGTGTCTACGAGCTCCTCGTAAAATCGCACGGTCGCGCAAAACCATACTCGTCGCTTAACTTCGACCTCCGATTTACCCACCGAAAACTACTCGTAGAAATTCCGAGAATTTGGGAAGGTGATCCTTGCCCAAAACCCTAAAAACCTGTAAAAACGTTTCTTCTAATTCCAACTTTCAAAATTTGACCCTTCATATTTTGGCCCTTTTTCCAATTTCGTTTTTGGTACTCATGAATCGCTATTGCTCTCCAAAATTCAGCAAACTCAGTATGATCTCTTTCCCAATGTCATAGACCACAAGTCGAGCGCATCTATGCTTTGATACCACTGTAATATCCCAAATGGGAAATAGAGAGTAATACAAGCATACAACAATATAGAAAAAATGTTGGAAATAGAACATTAAGCAAATACACATAAAACGCCGGGAATGCTAAGCCATTTTATTAACTCGAGAATATAATGGAATACAATGGATAATCGTGAATAATAGCACCTATCCTTGCACAAGGCAAGTGAAGAGCCCTCTCGAAAAACAGAAATGGCCACATACGTAACCTGCGTCCCAAACTGTCTGGAAGAACCGCTACTGGCTAACCGTCGCTCGGGAATGAATCGGAACTAGGGGCTGATCCCCTTTGCGAATGAGCTGAAAATCTGAGTAACACCCGAACTCACCACCCCCTGACAAAACCCGTAAACCATGTAGAAAATGGTCGACCCTCCGAAAATCACCTCCGAACCCTCCTCAAGGAAAAAACACCGTCTCTCCAAGCCCAGCTATAGAAGCCAAATGATATATGCTGAAATAGGGCCACAAACTCCCCGGAAAATCTCCCATCGATGAAGACCGAACCTCCACACCGAATCTCACCGAATCTCCCTGCAGAAACCCCGCACAGAACACCTCCTCCAAGAACTGCGTCCTTCTCCCTGTGCACGCAATCACCAAAAGGAACCCAGCCTCCTCCGCAAAACAACAACCAAATCTCCCACAAAACACCGAAGGAAAAAAAACCTTGCCCGAGCTGGGCACTCGAAGTCCCCCGGCTAAGGGCGAGATCTCCGACAGGAGACACTCAATCGCACTAAACAAGGTCGTAGACAAAGGCTAAACACCACGGCGTGCTCAAGAAGATCGTAAGTCTAGCTCAATATCATCAACATCAATAATGCCCCAAATGAGGAGGCTCCTCCCCCTTTTATAGCATTGGTTTCCCCTCCAAAACCAACGTCCCTCTCTCATTGGCTCCTCCACGTGGTGTGTGGCCCCCTTGGCTCCCCCTTAAGTTACAACGTTGCATCTACTAGGGAAACACTTTATTTTATTTAAGTGAGTTAGAACCCTTTTCTCACTTTTATTTATTAATAAACTATAGTCGGCAAAACTATACAAAAATCAAATATTCCAATTAGCGGTGCTAATTAGGAATATTACATACGCGTACGGGGGACAGTACATGGTCAGCGAGTATCAATTTTGGTTGACAGTGGGGCAACCCACAACTTCATCGATGCATAGATGGTTGAGCGGAGAGGTATACCGACAGAGAGCTTCGATGGATTTTCAGTTTTGGTCCCAGGAGCTTAGATGATGCAGTGTGCCCGATATGTTCCAGAGTTGGCAGTGACGATGGGCACCTACACTGTGACCGACCACTTTTTCGTGGTCAACATACCAGATACCAATGTGTTATTGGGTGTTTAGTGGTTGATTACTCTGGGGAAGGTCACCACAGATTGGGAGGCCTTGGAGATGGAGTGGGATGACAAGAAGACCGGGAAGGATGAGAAGATCCGTGGGATGCACACTTACCCACCTAAGACTGTTTCAGCTCACCGGATGGAGACAGATTTCCGAAAGGGAGACATAGAGTGGGTAGTTGAGTTGCGGGCATCAGAGGCAGGGACCGCTGGTCAGACCGTTCATCCTGATATACAGGCCATCCTTGACAGGTATGACACCTTGTTTAGGGATATACCACCAGGCCGACCACCGGATCAGGGGTTTGAGCACACTATTGAGTTGGAGCAGGGTATTCAGGCAGTGATTACCACACCTTATAGGCACCCCAAAGCCTATCGGGATGAGATTGAGCGGGCCATCCAGGAGTTGCTGGCTCTTGGGCACATTCGGCCGAGCACGAGTCCTTTTGCTTCTTCCGTGGTGTTGGTGAAGAAGAAGGACAGCACACTTAGGATGTGCATTGATTACAGGGCCCTGAACAAAAAGACGCTGAAGAATAGGTACCCTATACCTAGGATCGATGTGCTTATGGATGAGTTGAGGGGAGTGCAGTTCTTCTCAAAGATCGATTTGAGATCTGGATACCATCAGATTCACGTGAGGGAGCAGGACATTCCCAAGACCGCCTTCAGATGTCATTATGGCCACTTTGAGTTCTTGGTTATGCCTTTTGGGCTAACCAACACCCCAGCTACTTTTCAGTCTTGCATGAACCATATCTTCCGCAGTCATCTGAGGAAGTTTGTATTGGTCTTTTTCGATGACATACTCATATATAGCAGGACTTGGGAGGAGCATCTCCAGCATATAGAGGTAATACTACATATCTTGGAAGAGCAACAGTTCTATGCTAAGCTCTCCAAGTTTGAGTTTGGGATGACGGAGATGTTGTATTTGGGTCACATTATTGGAGTGGACGGAGTGAGAGTCCACGAGGAGAAGATCAGGGCCATCAAAGATTGGCTGGAGCCGAGGAACGTGACAAAACTTCGAGGATTCATTGGCATATTTACTTATTACAGGAAGTTCGTCAAGAGTTTCTCACAGCTTGCTGCACCGCTTACAGATTTGATGAAGAAGGGGGCATTCAGTTGGTCGGATACGGCGCAGCGAGCCTTTGACAGGCTCAAGGAGGTGATGAGTAGCTACCCAGTGCTTGCATTGCCGGATTTTACGCAGCCATTTGTTTTGGAGTGTGATGCGTCGAGAGGGGGGATCGGCACAGTTTTGATGCAGGGAGGGCACCCTATAGCCTTTGAGAGCCGGAAGCTCCTTCCACACGAGAGGTTGTATTCGATATACGACAAGGAGATGTTGGCCATTATGCATGCATTGGCCAAATTCCGGCAGTATTTAGTGGGTAATAGGTTTAGGGTGAGGACTGATCACAACAGCCTCATGTCCTTTTTGGAGCAGAAGCAGCTATAGGAGAGGCAACAGAAGTGGATCAGTAAGATCCAGGCATATGACTTTGACATTGAATATGTCAAGGGTAAGAACAACGTGGTAGTAGATGCCCTTTCACGTAGACTAGCCACGTTGTCTCTTATGAGCTTGGACACAGACTGGAGGGCTCGACTTTTAGTAGAGTACTCCAAGGACAGATTTGCATGTGAGGTTCTGGATGGACAAGTGGTGGATGACAGGTACAGGGTGGTTGATGAGATCATCTACTACAGGGATTGGATCTTTTTGACTGAGAGATCTCAGCTCAAGAAGAAGATACTTCAGGCATCCCATGACTCACCTTTGGCCGGCCATCAGGGGTTTACCAAAACCTACAGGGCCATTAGAGAGAGGTTCTCATGGAAGGGCCTCAAGGAGGACGAACTCTAGCACATCAGGGAGTGCGATGTTTGCCAAAGGAACAAGGGGGAGATGAGCCATCCCGCAGGATTATTGCAACCTCTACCCATTCCGGAGGGGAAATGGGAGAGCATTTCGATGGACTTCATCACAGGGTTGCCCATGGTGCAGGGCAAGGATTGTATCTATGTCGTCGTTGATCGACTGACAAAGTTTGCGCATTTTTTCGCCATATCCGCGCACTACACAGCAGCACAAGTGGCCGAGATGTTCTTCAGAGAGGTCTTCAGGCTACATGGTCTTCCTAAGATCATCATCAGTGACAGGGACAGCGGCTTCATGGGTGGATTTTGGCAGGAGCTTTTCCGGTTGGTGGGGACAGAGCTGACACCGAGCACCAGTTATCACCCACAGACGGATGGGCAGACGGAGATAGTTAACAAGTGGCTGGAGGGCTATTCGCGTAACTATGTCAGTGGGCAGCAACGAGCATGGCTGAAGTGGCTGCATTTGGGAGAGTACTGCTACAACACTACACATCACATGTCCATTGGTATGTCTCCATTCTACGATTTATATGGATATCACTCTTTGTCTTTTGCTGACGTGATGTTTGGTGCTAGCAAGGCTCCAAGAGCAAAGATTTGGATCCAAGAGAGTCAAGATATTCTTCGAGCTCTCAAGGATAATATGGCCACAGTGCAGAACCAGCAGAAGTTGTATGCTGACCGGGGTCGGGTGGAGAGACAGTTTGAGGTAGGGGACTTGGTCTACCTACGATTACAGCCATACTGACAGTCGTCACTGAAGCAGAAGGGAGCTGAGAAGCTCAAGCCCCGCTTTTATGGGCCATATAGGGTGATAGGCAGGGTTGGACAGGTTGCATATGAGTTGGATTTGCCCCAAGGCAGCAAGATTCATAACATTTTCCATGTATCATGCCTGAAGAAGGCATTGCATCAGCAGGTGACAGCGACAGATGAGCTACCACCCACGGATGATGAGGGGCATTTGGTGTTGCAGCCAGAGGCCATTATTGATACCAGGGAGAGGCAGCTACGTAGCAGGACGGTTCGGGAATTCTTGGTGAGGTGGAAGAATTTGCCGGATGAGGATGCCACTTGGGAGAGCGAGAGGATTTTGCAGCATCCATCACTTCAGTTGCTTGAGGACAAGCAACATTTTGCCGGGGGAGACTGTAATATTCCTAATTAGCAATAGCTAATTGGAATATTCAATTTTGCTCAATTTTTCCTTCTATAGTTTATTCATAAATAAAAAGTGAGTAGAGGGGACATAACTCACTTTAGAAATAAAATTTCACTCCCTAGTAGCACAACGTTGTAACTTAAGTCAGCCAAGGGGGGCCAAGAGACCACGCAGAGAGGGGGCCCACGCAGACACATGGAGGGACTGCACAGGCCATGATGGAGCACGTGGCAACGTTGGAGGAGGTGAGCATTAGGGTTGAGAAGGGCCAACGCTATATAGAGAGGAGAGCCTCCTCATTTTGATTATTCGTTGTTGCTGATATTGAGCTGGTCATTTCAACTTCTTGAGCACGCTGGTTGTTTAGCTTGTCTGCAACACTGTTTAATGCATCAAGTGTCTCCGATCGGAGATCTCACTTTAGCCCCAGGGGACTTCGAGTGTCTGCTCGGGCAAGGTAGTTTCATCGTCGTTTGGTGGGAGGATTGATGTTTGGGTTTTGTTGCGGAGCTGGGCATTCATAGACTGCACAGTCTTGAGAGGGAGGACACAGTCCATTCTAGGGGAGCTCCGGTTTGAGTTCTTGCGGAGGTTTTGAGCTTGGAGATTGAGCAAGGGGCCAGCCCTTGCCTGTTGGAGGATTTTGGGAGAGTTTGAGGCCGTATTTCAGTTGTTCCTATTCAGCCTCCGCGCAGAGCCTGGGAGGCTAGCGTAATTCCCCAAGGGGGTGTTTTTCGGGGGTCAGCCATTTCTGATATGATTTCTGGGTTTTGCCGAGATTGGTGAGTAGAGGCGGATTCGAGATTCTCAGCTCATTCCAGCAAGGGGATCAGCGCCAAGTCATCAGTTCATTTCAGCAGTAGCAGCTACATGACAGTTTTCCAGCAGCTGGGACGCAGTTCAGAGAACAGCCATTCTTTGGATATTTTGAGAGTATTTCTTCACTTGCCTTGAGCAAGTCTAGGTGCCATCACTTTGATCACCTATTGTACTTCATTATATTTCTCTGTTAATAAAATGGCTTAGCATTCTCTCTCTATTTCTGGAGTATTTTATCTATGCTATTGTATGTCTGCATTACTATTATTTGTATATCTTTGGGCATTCTAGTTCTATACCACTTGGTGTGTTTTCTTTACACTCTTAGACAGAGTCTGGAAAGGGCCAAGTAGCCTCCAGATCTCACCCTCTTCTCAGAGGTGAAATATCTAGTAAATGCCCTCCTAGTCCATCTCTGGTTAGAGGTGCTGTGTTTTAGAGATATCCCCAAAAAAGGATATTACATAGCAGCAGCGTGGCAGCAACAACGCTAGGGCTGATGTGACTTCAGCAAGGCAGAGCAGAGTTGCAGCAACGTAGAAGGCTTCAGGAGGACAGCGCAGTGCAGCAGCAGCGTGAGAGATTTCAGCACAAGGGGTTTGACGTGACTTTAGCAGTGTACAGGGAGTCTGCTTACGCAGTGCAGAGTTGTAGTTGTGCATCATCCTCCAGATCACAACACAGATCAACAATCGATGGAGCTTTAGTGATGAGGATGCAGCCCAACTGACTTGTCTGTCAAAGATTGGGCAAGAGATTCAGTTGTTTCTCTCAACAACTGAAGATGCAGTGTAGCAGATTGAGAGGGAGATGCAGTACAAATGTAGCAGTGGTAGTGGCAGAGTCATGGGTAGTAGTACATAATGGCAGCAGCAACATAGTGATGAAGGGCAGCAGGTCCAGCATCAGTGCAGAGGCCCACACCAGAGATCAGTGCAGAGCTTCGGGGTGAAGCAGAGTTTGTACTAGAGCACATTCCTCGCTAAGTGGGAGTGTTGAGTTTTCTTGTGTGATGGGGTAGCATCGGATGTTCTCTAGCTCCCAAATTTGTGGAGGGACTAGAGTACATGAGATCTCCAATACCCAGAAAGGGATTTGGGAAATTCCATCTGGTTTGGGAGATAATTAATTGATTAATAATTTTGATTATGGACCCTAAGTCTAACTTAGGAAAATTAATTTATTAAAGGTAATTAATTAAAACATGTGATGAAATTGTCTTAATTCACACAGATCAAGCTTTCTTTTAATCTTAGCCATTGATTCAAGATCTGATCATGGTCGTTGGTTTCCCAACGAGAAAAGTATAAAGGAAAGACTTGGGGTCACTTGGAGGAGACACATAGAGGTAGAGCATTGAAGCTAAGCTGGAATTCTAGGGCGTGGTTTGCTAAGAATTTCTAGAAGTGTTTCAGCTGCAGAGAGGAGAGTTTAGGCAAAGGGGTTGATCTGATCCCAGTGCCTAGAATCAACAAAGGGCAAGAGAAGCTTCCAGAGGTAGCACAGAGAAGCAAGAGCAGTAGCAGCAGAGAGGGCACCAGTTGTGCAGCGCAGGGCAACTACAGCTACATAGTCTCTCCCGAGACAACGTTAGGCAGCAGGAGACCCTCTGGGGTTACGCAGAGTCCCTCAAGGGCAGTGTAGGGTCTGTGTCACCCAGTGCGGGTTACGCAACCCTCTCTAGGCTAGTGCAGAGGGACACAGAGGCTGTAGAGGTTGACGTAGAGGCTTCAGGGGCAACACTCGGGTTTCTAGGGCCAAGATATGGTTGAGTCCTGTAAATCCCGTTTGAGGGTGTGGATCAGTCAATATTTTGGCTTAAGAACAGCAGGTTAGTGTTGAGATTTTGTATAGTGGTGTAGCATCGGGTGTGCTCTAGCCCTGAAATTTTGTGCAAGGGCTAGGAAACACTTGGTCTCCAAAACCCGAAAAGGGATTTGAGAAATTTCAGTTGGTGTTCAAGTTATTCAAATAATTAATTATTTTAATGGTTTTCTTAAGTCTAAACTTAGGAAAATAAGATAATTAAAGTGAATTAGTTAACACATGTGCTGAAATTGTCTTAAGTCACATTGATCAAGCAGTCTTTTAATCTCAGCCATTGATGGATGATTCAATCTCGACCGTTGAAGGGATCAACAAAAAGTATAAGAGAAAGGCTTGAGGGTCAGTTGGAGAAGACACACAGTTGGAGAGCTGAGGAATAGATCTGGAATTGTAGAGCGGGTTTGCTAAGAATTTCCGGAGGAATTTCCTGTAGCGAGGGGTAGTATTGGCCAAGGGAATGATCTGATTCCAGGGCCAAGAGTCAGTAAGAGGCAGAGGAGTAGCAACAAGGACAACGCAGAGAAGTAGAGCAGCAACTATGCAGGTGTTGTGCAGCCACTGCAGCACAGAGGCTCTAGAGCGTTTCAGATTTATGCAGGAGGGCTTCTAGGCCAGCATAAGGCTTGCGTCACCCTTCCAAGTGTTATGCAGTCCCTCTCTGGCCAGCGCAGTGGCATTCTGAGGCTAGCAGGGCTAATGCTGGGGCTTCAGGGGCAGCGTTGAGGGTTTCTAGGGCCAGATCCAGACTGAGTTCTATAAATCCCATTTGAGGGTGTGGATCAGTCATATATTTGGCACTAGAACTTCAGGTTAGCTACAGATTTGATTTCTTTTATTCTCTGTCGACTTTTCCAGATCCGGAACCCAGATTTACTGTACTCAGAACTACTTAATAATAAACCCTCATATTTGTTGCACCGATTTTCCCGCTTTGGGTTTTTCCAGGGACTTATGTCCAAAAGTCCATGTGTCACTTTGTTGCATGACGTATTATTTAGTAAATGATCTGCATGTGTAGGCTGTAGTTGTGTTTATTTCGGTATTTTCTAAATCTAATTTCTGAAAATAACTTGTATTAATTAAATCAACTAGGAGAAATAAACCAATACAATGCAGTAGAATTTTCACAGTTAGCTGCAGATTTATATTTTTTCTGTCGGGTTTTCCAGATCTGGAACCCAGATTTGTTGTATTCAGAAAACTCTTAATAATAGAACTTTCCAGTAGCCAGAAGACCGGTTTTCCCGCATTAGGTTTTTCCGGGGAATATTGTCTAGAAAATCCTTGTGTCACTTTGTCTATCTGTGCATGTACTTTTTTCTGTTTTAGATCGTAATCAGTGAAAGTCTGTTATGTGTTTGCTTCGATGTTAATATGAAATTTCAACATTAATATCTTAATTAATTAGGAGAAGCATAACCAGATCTAACAGTAGATTTCTGCATAAGTAACATTTAGAAATTCTCACAACAAGAAGAACATACTTTATATTTATCATTACAAATACATCAAGGGCTAAATATTAATTATGAAGACCGACCATAGCTACAAAAATTCAACACTCCCTCCTAGCTAGGGAGGTATGCATAATGGATATCTATATGTTCTCATGTTGACAAATTTCTCTAAGAAAAGTTTATAACAATTCATCATCGGCATCAACATCATCCAATTCCCATAATTATGGTCAGCTTTGAGACATGGTAAATCAACAACACCAACAAGTTACCATAATTTTGGTTGTTACCTCTGATTTATGGTGTATCCTCACCATAATCTTGGTTGGTACTCCTAACACATGGTACATCTTTAGCATCAAATAGTCTCCATAATTTCGGTCCATCTGACACATGGTATACAAACTAGTCTTGGTTCACCATCATTTCGATCAATATCTTTGACACTCTACATGAGTAATTTCGGGCTTGATGCTAATGAGTTTGATGCTAAGAGGCACCCACTCCACTAAGCGATTTTGGGCCTCTAGGACCATTATTCCTAATTTTGGTCAACATATTTGACACTAGAAGAATGACTATCCTCTTTCGGACTACTGTTGATTTGGAGTAGCATTGGATATGCTCCAAGTCTCAAATTTTGTGGAGAGGCTTAGACACATGTATTAAAGATAAACCATAAATCGTTTGGTGAAATTCCACCCGGATTGTATTCTATTAAAATAATTAATTATTTTTAAAGGGACTGTAAGTCTAAATTTATGAAAACAAAATAATTAAAGTGATTAATAGAACATGGGTGTGAGTGTTCTAGAAAAGGTGGATCAAGTCAAAAGTTAATCTTAGCCATTGATTAGAGATCTAATCTGGGTCGTTGAAGTCTCAACGAGAAGACTATAAGAATGGTTGAAGGGTCATTTGGAAAATACATCGAGATAGAGAAAGAATCCACAGATCGAAATTCTTTAGTGAGCAGTGCTCAGGGAGAAGATCAATCGAGAGGATTTTCACAGAGAGGGGCAGAGATAATTTCCAGAAGGAATAATTCCAGATCTGGAGAGTGCATAAAGAGAAGGCAATAGGAGACACATGCAGCTGTGCAGAACCAGTGATGCAGAGATTACGTTGGGACTGCGCAGAGCTGCAGAGGGAGTTTCGTTTTCTGTTGACAAGACAGCAAAGGGTTAGTGCAAGATCCTGGAGAATATTTTCAGAGGGCAGAATATTCCAGTTTCCAGCCAGCAGTGAGTGCCAGTGCAGAGACAAAGAGCAGCTACAGTTGTGACGTAGAGATTGTGTGGGTGACACAGTCACTGCGCAAAGGCAGCGCAGAGAAACTTGTGTCAAGTGCAGGTCAGTGCCAAAATGTCGTGGTAGAGTGAGATTTGTCTCACAAGACTTTGTTTGTCAGATTTCTCTATATGATTTGTCAAAATCGACAATCATAAATTTGTACTCAGCAAAATTACTGCATAATATTCAAACCCTCAGCTGTTGCACCAGTTTTCCAACATCGGGTTTTTCTGGGGAAAATTATCCAAAAATAACAGTGTCCATGTGTGTATACTTGTGCTATTATTTTTTTCTTGTACTTGTTTATTGTGAAGACTATAGTGCACTTCATTTCGATATTGATCACAACATATGTTAAATAATTTGTTCAGTCAGACAAATAGAAGAAATTTAATCAGTTGTTGCAGTAGGATTCCCAGTAGCAAAATTCTCACATGGTATCAGAGTTGACAGATCTAGAAGAGGCAGTACTGAGCATAAGAGGGAGGAGACTGCGTAGGCAATGAACGAGTTTCCCCAAAGGATTGTGCAACAACGTCAACGTAAGGCTTCAGAAGGGACGCAATTTTTTTTTTCTGAAGGGAAAATAACACAGATAAGTATGGAAGACTTAGATATCGTATCTTCTAGATTACAAGAAGATTGTGCATGTTTGTCAAGTTCAAAATCTGCAGGCATTTGGTACATTGAAAGCAGGGTCAGCTCATATGACTGGAGTATGATACTATTTATTGAGTTATGAGCAAGAGGAGATGGACTTCTAGATCACTATGCAGAATAAAACAAAGTGCACTCCAGCAGGAAGATGCACCGTAATGTTTCAAATGGAAGTAGGAACCAGAATTAGAGCCATGAATGTGCTGCATATGCGAGGGCTAGGGATGAATCTAATTTCAGTGTCCTAGTTGCAGGACAAGGGGTATGATGTATACTTCATTGGGAAGAAGGCATACGTCAAGCATCCAAGCTAGAAGAAGAAGAGGCAAATTGGAACTCGAAGCAACATATTGTATAGATTGCAGCTTGAGTCTCCAATGGCCCTGATAGGCAACAATATTGATGGCGAGAGAAACTTGAATGAACTATGGCACAGGAGAATGGGACATCTGCTCCATGGAGCACTGAGGATGCTCAGAGAGACTGTTACTGGTGTGCCAGTCCTCAGTACAGAGCATGATGACATATGTAGAGGGTGTGTACTAGGGAAGTACGCTAAGGCATCCTTTCCCAGAAGTGATAATCGAGCAGAAGACACATTAGGATTGATATACAGACATTTTTGGTCCAATGTCCACTAGATCTCTCAGCGGTGGCGAATACTTTGTCACCTTTATTGATGATAACTCTAGGAAGATCTGGATTTACTTCCTAAAGACCAAATATGAGGTCTTTGATTGGTTCAGAGAGTTTAAAGCTCTTGTGGAGAACATAACAAGGAATAAAATAAAGATATTGTGCTTAGATAAAAATGGGGAATATACAGACTGAGACTTCACCGATTTCTGCGCAAAGGAGGGCATGAAGAGAGAGTGGACAAGTTGATACAATCCACAACAGAATGGTGTAGCGGAGCGGAAGAACAGGACTATTGTAAGGGCAACAAAAACCATGTTATATGACCTAGAACTGCCTAGGTTCTTATGGGCAGAGGCATGTAACACAACTATATATATCCAGAATAGAACTACTCATAGAGCATTGGGGAAGAAAACACCTGAAGGAGTTTTCACAAGGAAGAAACCGGAAGTAGGACACCTCTGGATATTTGGAAGTCTGGCATATTTCCACGTGCCAGATGAGAAGAGAAGTAAAATTGATTAGACTACAGAAAAGGGATACCTCGTAGGATATAGCGAGACCTCAAAAGCATACAAAATCTACATTCCTAGCAACAGGAAAATTGTAGTGAGATGAGATCCTAAGTTTATGGAAGATAGATTCTTTCGTAAATCTCGTGAGATGTCAGCAGAGGATTAGGCAACAGAAGTTCCCTAGTCCAACAGCAGCAGGGGCAGTAGGTAGGACAGGGAGGAGGACATACACCAAGATCTAGTACAGTAACCAATACTAGCATTTTCACAGGAGAGGAAGAGTCTGGTAGTTCTCAGCAGATGGAACTGCAGGAGCAAGAGGAAGAATTGAGAGAGCCTCCTACCACCAGTGGTTGTACCAGTAGGGAGGCACGACAGACACTGAGGGACATAGAGGAGATCATTGGAGCTCCCAAAACCAAGAAGAGGCAACGTCGACAACTTGACAGGTACCTGGCATTGGTAGCGTAGGTAGAAGAACCCTCCAGTTTTCAGGAAGGCGTTCAACACCAAGTATGGGTGGATGACATGGTAGTAGAGTATGCTTCTATCACAACGAATGATGTCTGGAAAGTTGTAACTAGACTAGAGAATAGATCAGTTGTAGGATCAAGATGGATCTACAAGATCTAGTACGCTGCAGATGATAGTGTGGAGAATTACAAGGCAAGGTTCGTGGCAAAGGTGTATGCGCGGAAAGAGGGAATTGACTATGAAGAGACCTTCGCCCTAGTAGCCAGAAACACCTCCATCAGATCTGTTGTATCCCGGACAACTCAGATGAGATGGGAGATTCACCAAATGGATGTTAAGACAACATTCCTGAATGGGGTGATAGAAGAGGAGGTGTACATAGAACAACCCGAGGGCTTTGAAACCCATGAGAAGAAATATCATGTATGTAGAATGAAGAAAGCCTTGTATGGGCTTAAGCAGGCACCCAGAGCGTTGTATGGTCGGATTGATAACTACTTGCAGCAGTTGGGATTTGTCAAGAGTGATGCAAATTAAAATCTCTATTATTTATTGGTAGAGAATGAGCCTCTAGTTTTGGTACTATATGTAGATGACCTATTCCTTACAAGATCATCTAGGCTCATAAAGGATTGCAAGAAGAATCTGGAAGTAGAATTAGACATGAAGGATTTGGGGTTGATGCATTATTTTCTAGAATTGGAGGTATGGCAGAAGGATGGAGAAATCTTCCTAGGGCAAGGGAGATATGCCATGGAAATTCTGAAGAGGTTTAGGATGCAGGATTACCGGTCCATGGCGACACCCATGATCACCAACTGGAAGAAGATATATGCATTAGGAAACAAGGAAGTGGACCCCGCATTGTATAGATAGCTCATTCGGTCACTCATGTATCTGGTCAATACCAGGATAAACATTTGTTTTGCTCTCAACACCCTTAGTCAATTCATGGTGGAACCGAAAAGGGTACATTGGGCAACAGCAAGGCACACTCTCAGATATGTGTGGGGAACAATTGGATACGAGTTGAAATACACTCGAGGAGATGATGTTAGATTAAGTGGATTCACAGATGCAGATTGGGCATGAAGTTTAGCAGACCGAAAAAAGTTACCTCTGTGTATTGTTTCAACGTTGGATCAAGAATGATCTCCTGGTGCAGTAGGAAACAAAAGTCGGTAGCATTGAGCTCAACCAAAGCTAAATATATGGCAGCCATCACAACAACGTGCGAAGCCATATGGCTTAGAAAGCTTCTTGTGAGTTTGTTCAAGAAGAGGATGGAGCCGACTAGTGTTTATTGTGACAATCAGAGTTGTATCAAGCTCTCTTAGAATCCGATATTTCATGATCAGTCCAAACAAATAAACATTAGATGCCATTTTATCAGAGACTGTGTTCAGTTTAGGGCAGTACAACTCCAGTATGTTCCCATAGGAGATCAAGTAGCAGATTTACTCACAAAGGCTCTAGGAATGGCGAAGTTCGTTCAGTTCAAGGAGAAAATGGGTATGGTTGAGAGCCCGTTTCAGTAGCAGATGGGTTGTCAGTAGCAACATATTAGAGGGAGTTGCAGTGTAGTGGCAGTTGGAAGCAATATGCAGTGTCACCAACAGTATAGATGCAGCGTTTGCGCAGATTTGATGGGCAACAGAGTCTGAAATCAACAGCGTAGAGGGAGATGCTTCAGGGTCAGAACAGTGTGCAACAAGGCATATTGTTAGAGCAGATTCCTCGCTAAGAGGGAGTGTTGATTTGGGGTAGCATCGGATGTGCTCTAAGTCTCAAATTTTGTGGAGAGGTTTAGACGCATGTATTCCAGATAACCCATAAATCATTTGGTGAAATTTCACCCGTATTGTATTATATTAAAATAATTAATTATTTTTAAAGGGGCCCTAAGTCTAAACTTAGGAAAATAAAATAATTAAAGTGAATTAATATAATATGGGTGTGAATGTTCTAGAAAAGGCGGATCAAGTCAAAAGTTAATCTTAGTCATTGATTAGAGATATTATCTGAGTCGTTGAAGTCTCAACAAGAAGACTATAAAATGGCTTGAAGGTCATTTGGAAAATACATCGAGACAAAGAAAGGATCCAGAGAGCGAAATTCTTTAGTGAGCAGTGCTCAGGGAGAAGATCAATCGAGAGGATTCTCACAGAGAGGGGCAAAGATAATTTCTAGAAGGAAGAATACCATATCTGGAGAGTGCATAGAGAGAAGGCAACAGGAGCCATAAGCAGCTGCGCAAAGCTAGTGACACAGAGATTACGCTGGGACTGCGCAGAGCTATAGAGGGACTTTCGTTTTCGGTTGAGGATACATCAGAGGGTCAATGCCAGTTCCTGGAGGATATTTTTAGAGGGTAGAATATTCTAGTTTCCATCTAGCAGTGAATTCCAGTGCAGAGACAGAGCAGCTACAGTTGTGACGCAGAGACTATGTGGGTGACACAGTCACTACGAAGAGGCAACGCAAAGAAGCTTGTGTCAGGTGTAGGTCAGTGTTGAAATCCTGTGGTAGAGTGAGATTTGTCTCATAAGACTTTGTTTGTCAGATTTCTCTATATGATTTGTCAGAATCGACAATCATCAATTTGTACGCAAAAAAATTACTGCATAATATTCAAACCCTCAGCTACTGCACCAGTTTTCCCACACTGGGTTTTTCCAGGGACAATTGTCCAAAAATAACGATGTCCATGTGTGTATACTTGTGCTAGTATTTCTTTTTGTACTTGTTTATTGTGAAAACTACAGTGTACTTCATTTCAATGTTTATCACAACATACGTTAAATAATTTGTTCAGTCAGACAAATAGAAGAAATTTAATCAGTTGCTGCTGTACGATCCTGAGTAACGGAATTTTCACAAATATTCCCCCTAATTTCGATCAATATACTCAACACAGGTAGGATGTTTTTCCATGATGCTATCTCATCAACACTCCCTCTCACTGAGAGAGACATGCTCAATTACTTCAAGCTTGTCCTCTAAATATACAGATTTCTTCCTAGGACAGAGGCTTTTCTCAACAATCTTCTTGACTATAGAATAGTACCGATGTTACACTACGTCCTTTTGTACCATGTCTACGTACGAGATCTCACTATGCTTCGACCTATCATCATGGTCATCGCTTGCACCTGATCAAGACAATCTTGCAAGTAGCCTCTAAATCCATATTGCTTCTTAACTTGCTAACCAATTTGCAATATATTCAGCCTCAACAATACTGAGAGCAATAGATGTTTGCTTCCTGCTCATCCAAGAAATGATAATCGAGCCCCAACTAAAGCAATATCCTGATGAACTCTTTCTTTCTTCTGAACTCTCTACCCAATCTAAATTTATGAATCCCTGTATTTGTACTTCACTATTTGAGACATTTCTCAAACCATAATTGGTTGTGCCATAACCAATTGTACCATGTTGGTACTTCAACACATGTTGAGATTCATGCCTTGGCTCAACCATAAGTTGATCGACTACTTTTTGGTTACCCTAATTGGGTGCTCTTTTTGGACCTGCTTATGTTGTGGAAATTCTAGTTTCTCCATATGCCATTGCTGCTTTCTAACATATTAGCTAGCTAGTCTGTCAATGACAGTCCACCATCTCAAACTCAGAGGTCAACTCCCCCTGAAGTTAAAACAAGGCTCCCAGACTGCTCCCTTTGTTATGAAAGAAAATATTTCTACCATAGTTGCTCCCTCTGACACACGAGTCATTTTTCTTTTGTCAAAAACAAATCATATAATAATAATATCAACCAAGACTCATCAAATATCCATCAATCCAAGAATACGAAGCTCATCATATATGCTTGTTATCGTACAAATCCTTCTTTAATCATGAGGCTTAATCTTATGGACCTCAAAGCACTGAGGTAGATCCATGTACACTTCTTCTTCCTTAATTGGTCCATTGGAAAAAGTGATCTCTGCATCCACCTGGTGCAATTTTCAAAGCTATGATAATGATTCTAACATAGGTGTACCTGACAACTAGAGAAAACATCTTGTCATGATCCTCTCCCTCATTTTGGGAGAACCTTCTTTTGAGTGTAGTGCCTTCCACAATTCAAAGATTAAAATGTAGATTTCATGCGCAAAGGATGACTTTGTTGGCTTATGTTTAGACAAAGATATTTTCAAATTTCTTTGATATGCTTCCTCCAAAGTGATACCAGCTCAGCTTCACAAGAAAACAAGGGACTCGACTTCTGGAGATGACTTCAGCCTTTCAAGAGTCATTGTAACAATTATTCTCCTTCAAAAGCTCACACATGGATTTTATATGTGGCAAGATTCAAGAAGTACAATCATGTTTCTTCAATTATACTTTATTTGAATATAATAACAACACCTTGGATTCATTTTATGGCATAAGGCATAGTATTATCTTCGTTGGATTTGACATTGACTGAGGCATTTTTGGACTATTCTGACTCACCTTTTGAGTTCATCGACCTTTGCATCTAAGATTTTTCGGCTCCCTACAATAGACCATGAGGATTTTCGTTCTCCTGTAATTAGCTTTGAGGTTCTCAAAACTCTAGTGTAGAATCCGAGTCCTACTAAAAACAAAGTGAAGCTTTTCGACCTAAGTTCAACATGAACTGAGACTTTGGTCCTTTAGAGATTTAACTAGGGCTTTGAACCTTTAGTTCAAAATGAACAACAAGAAATATCAATGGTTTTCACACTTTTTACAATCAAAATGGAACTAGGGCTTCTAGGGGTGGTAACAAAATAAACCCTAGAAGATAACTTTAAGAAGACAAGCTTCTTTTAAGGTTGCTCTTCACCCATGCTCTGATACCATGTTGATTTTTCGTAGGTATTCTAGTTGATAATTACATATCATGATTTTTACATTAAGTCCTCTTGTATTTACATTCATCATTGAGTAATTATAAAAAAAATCTTCAACAGTAGAACAAGAATGGAAAAAGGATTATAAAGAGACAACCAAACAAGAAACCCAAAGTATTTTCCCTTGGAAAACCCACTTGGGGGAAAAACCTAGAAACACTTTCCTTAGAGAAATTATTTAGTTCAACAAGAGATACATCTAGTCAAAACCATGGTCAAAATGACCATAGACTAGTCCAGATCCATCTAGGTCAAATAGAGTTAAATGGTCTCACAAATTTGGTTTTCCCATAAGATATTCATTCTATCCTCATTTGGCCTACCAGAGAAACTTGTCTTCCTCAAGCCTGCCTCAGAGAAACTCATCTGTCTCTACCTCAGAGAAATTCATCTACTCCGCCTCAGGAAAAATTCGTCTGTCTCTGCATCAGAGGAAATTTGCTCTCTACCTCAGAGAAAATTCGTCTATCTCTACCTGAGAGAAACTCGTCTGTCTCTACCTCAGATTATCTGAAATTTCCTTGAACAACTGATGAACAAATTTCATTTTTGAGGAGGTCGAAGCCCCTATTTATAATTGTCTCGGAGGAAAAATGGGTGTGACCATAGGGGTAAGCCGACCTGACTTCTTGGAAGGTCGACTTTGTGATTTGAACCCAAAATTTAAAATTTTGAAATTTAAATTTTTTCTCTCTTGAAAAGGACATGAATAACATGGATTACAATTTCTCTTTTGACAATAGCATGAAGAACATGCTTTATATTTATCATTACAAACACATTAATGGATAAAATATTAATTATGAAGACTGACCATAGCTACACAAATTCAACAGTCCCAAACTCCCAAAACATGGGACAAAACAAGGGATCTTGAATCCCTAAGAACAACTACACACCAATGAATCTATCCATGAAGTCCAATAAATTATGGTTTTGCACCTACCGAACTCCCAAAAAGTGGGACAAAACCAAGGACCTTGAATCCCTAAAAACAATTACACACCAATGAATCTATCCATGAAGTTTAATAAGTGTTGCTCTTGCACCTACCTCCAACATGGCTTATCAAAATGTAATATCCCCAAAGGTAAATTACAGTAATAACATGCATACAAAGATATAAAAATGAACAACAACAAATACACGCAATTAAAACACCATTGAGACACAAAAATGCGTTGAGCCATTTATTAAATTGAGGAAATGTGTATAAGATGAAGTGCTAGAATGAAGGCACATGAGCTTGCTCAAGGCAAGCTAGAGAAGTCCTCTGAAATAGTGTTAGAATCCCTCACTGATTGTACACTACGTGGCTGAAGCTCTGTGTTGCTATCTACCCAGAAATACTATTGCTGCTCAAAATGACCTCCTACTAGGGCCCGCTACACTGCTTAGAAAATTTCGGGAATTTAACCCCGGACTCTACTCAAGAACCCTCAAAAACCCGCGAAGGGTTTGCCAAATGCTTGTGTAATATTCCAAGAAGAAATAAACAGTAATATAAAGCACATAAACAAAGACGAACAACAACTAGAGAGATATCACATGAATAATAACCAATATGGAGAACACTGAGCCATTTTATTAATACTGAAAGATAGAAAATGAGTACAAAGGTGATCAGAATGATGGCACCTTGGCTTGCACGAAGCAAGCGAATAAATACTCTGAGATTGTGACTCGGAATGGTTGCTAACTCAAGACTGCGTTATCTCCAAAGCTGCTGACACTGCTACTGTGCTGCTGCTATTGCTGGAATGAACTGAATCTTTGGGGCTGCTCCCCACTTTAGAAAATCCTAAAACTTCGGGAATAGCCTCTACTCCCAATACCCAGAAAAGCCCAGAAAGCTTTTCAGAAATGGCCGACCCCCGAAAATGGCTCCCTTGAGGCACTACGCTATTCCTCAAGGAGGGACGTTGGCTCTGAATGATCTGCTCCAAAAGATGGTCCCTAACTCCCCCAAAATGCTGGAATAGGGAAGGGCTGGCCCCTTACCCACTATCCCAGGCTGAATCCACCAACAAACCCCCAATCCAGAACTACCTCCTCACAAGACTGCATGCTCCCTCTCACTGACTGCATTGTCTCTCTGAGTGGATGCTCCTCCTGTGGTAGCTGCAACTCTCTCCGACAAAACAAGAATGAAACTCCTCACCCGAGCAAGCACTCGAAGTCCCCCGGGGCTGAGGTTGGGATCTCCGAACGGAGACACCCGATGTATTGAATAGTACGTGCGGACTTTGCTAAATAGTAAGCGTGCTCAATGTCAGAAGACAAATCTCAAAGATGCATAATCAGAATGAGTGAGAATGAGGAGACCCTCCCTACTTTCCCTCACCTAGGCCCCACCAATCTCTGCGTTGTCCCCCTTGGCCCATGCTGTTCAACTCACTCTACGCTGGCTGGGCCCCATGTTGTCTACGCTGCTCCTTTTTCTACGTCGCCACTTGAACACTAGGCCCCACGTTGCCAAATAGACATGTCTCTCAAGTGACTTTAGGAAATATTTTTATCCTAAGTGTGAGCTAAGTTTTCCTTCACCCACTTTATTTATATTTTAACTCTATGAAGGCAAAATAGTCAAAATTAATATTTCCAATTAGCTATTGCTAATTGGGAATATTACAGTCTCCCCCGGCAAAACGTTGCTTGTCCTCAAGCAACTGTAATGATGGATGCTGCTGAATCTTCTCACTCTCCCAGGTGGCATCCTCATCCGGTAAATTCCTCCACCTCACTAGGTACTCCCTGACTGTCTTACTCCGTAGCTTCCTCTCCCTAGTGTCAATAATGGCCTCCGGCTGTAGCACCAAGTGCCCCTCATCATCTGTGGGCAGAAGCTCCTCTATCGCAGTCACCTGCTGCCCCAGTGCCTTCTTCAATCATGATACATGAAAAATGTTGTGAATCTTGCTACCCTTGGGTAGCTCCAACTCATATGCAACCTGTCCCACTCTGCGTATCACCCTGTACGGTCCATAGAAGCGAGGCTTGAGCTTTTCAGCCCCCTTTTATTTCAGCGTGGAACGCTGATATGGATGCAAGTGTAGGTAGACCAAGTCCCCTACCTCAAACTGCCTCTCAACTCTTCCCCTGTCAGCGTAAAACTTCTGTTGGTTCTGTGTTGTAGCCATGCTATCCTTGAGAGCTTAGAGTATATCCTAACTCTCTTGGATCCAATCCTTGGCTCTAGGAGCCTTGCTAGTACCAAACATCATGTCAACAAAAGATAAAGCATGATATCCATACAATGCCTAAAATGGAGACATACCAATGGACATATGATGAGTGTTGTTGTAGCAGTACTCCTTCAAGTGCAACCATCTCAACCATGCCTTCTGCTGCCCACTGACATAATTACGCAAGTAGCCCTCCAGCCACTTGTTCACTATCTCGATCTATCCATCCGTCTGGGGGTGGTAACTAGTACTTGATGTCAACTCAGTGCCCACCAAACGGAAAAGCTCCTGCCAAAATCCGCCCATGAAGCGGCTGTCCCTGTCACTGACAATGGTCTTCGAGAGACCATGCAATCTGAAAACGTCCTTGAAGAACAGCTTTGCTACTTGTGCCGCAGTGTAATGTGCCGATATGGCGAAAAAATGAGCATATTTGGTTAGTCGATCAATGACTACAAATATGCAATCCTTGCCCTGTACCGTGGGCAACCCTGTAATGAAGTCCATCGAGATACTCTTCCATTTCCCCTCGGGTATGGGAAGAGGCTGCAATAATCTTGCCGGATGGTTCATCTCTCCTTTGTTACGCTTGCAAACCTCCCAGTCCCTAACATGTTGGAGCATGTCCTCCTTGAGGCCCTTCCAAGAGAACCTCTCTCTGATGGCCCTATAGGTTTTGGTAAACCCCTGATGGCTCGATAATGGAGAATCATGCAAGGTGTGCAATATCTTCTTCTTGAGCTGGGAGCCCTCAGTCAAGAAGATCATGTCCCTGTAATAGATCACCTCGTCCATCACTCTGTACCTGTCATCTATCACCTGTCCATCCAAAATCTCGCAAGCGAAACGGTCCTTGGAGTACTCTACCAACAGTTGAACCCTCCAGTCTGTGTCCAAACTCATCAATGACAACACTGTCGATCTGCGGGAAGTGCATCTGCCACAACGTTGTTCTTCCCCTTAACATACTTGATGTCAAAGTCATAAGCCTGGATCTTGCTGACCCACTTCTGTTGCCTCTCCTGCAACTGTTTCTGCTCTAAAAAGAATCAGAGGCTGTTGTGATCTGTCCTCACCCTGAATCTGTTCCCTACCAGGTACTGTCGAAACTTGGCCAATGCATGCATGATGGCCAACATCTCCTTATCGTATATCGCATACAACCTCTCATGTGGCAATAGCTTTCGGCTCTCAAAAGCTATGGGGTGGCCTCCCTGCATCAAAACTACGCCGATCCCCTCCCCTGATGCATCACACTCTAAGAAAAAGGGCTGTGTAAAATCTGGCAAGGCTAACACTGGACAGCTGCTCATCACCTCCTTGAGCCTGTCAAAAGCCCTCTGTGTTGTATCCGTCCAACTGAATGCCCCCTTTTTGGTGAGATTTGTAAGGGGTGCAGCAAGTTGGGAAAATCCCTTGACGAACTTTCGGTAGTAGGTGCAGATCCCCACAAATCCCCGAAGTTCCGTCACATTCTTTGGCTCCGACCATTCCCTAATGGCCTTGATCTTCTCCTCGTTGACCTTTACTCCATCCAACCTGATGATGTGCCCCAAGTAGAGCATCTCGGTCAACCCAAACTCGCATTTGGAGAGCTTAGCATAAAACTGATGCTCTTCCAAAATGCGCAATACAGCCTCTATATGTTGGAGGTGCTCCTCCCATGTCCTGCTGTAGATCAATATGTTGTCAAAAAACACTAACACACACTTCCTCAAGTGACTGCGGAAGATGTGATTCATGCATGACTGAAAAGTGGCCAGGGCATTGGTTAGCCCAAAGGGCGTCACCAAAAACTCAAAATGGCCGTAATGACACCAGAAAGCGGTCTTATGAATGTCCTGCTCCCTCACGCGAATCTAAAGGTACCCAGATCTCAAATCAATCTTTGAGAAGAACTTGGCCCCCCTCAGCTCATCCATCAACTCATCAATCTGTGGGATGGGGTACCGGTTCTTCATGGTCTTCTTGTTCAGGGCCCCATAATCAATGCACATCCTCAATGTGTCGTCCTTCTTCACCATCACTACTGAAGAAACAAAGGGGTTGGTGCTAGGACAGATGTGTCCAAGAGCTAAGAGCTCATGGATAGCCCTCTCAAGCTCATCCTGATAGGCTTTGGGTGCCTATAGGGTGTAGTGATGACAGCCTGGATACCCTGCTCCAGCTCAATAGTGTGCTGGAACCCCCAATCTGGCGGTTGTCCTGGTGGTATCTCCCCAAATACCATAGCATACCTGTCAAGAATGGACTGTACATCTGGGTGTACGGCCTGCCCTGTAGATCCTGCCTCCGACACATGCAGCTCCACTACCCACTCTATGTCCCCCTTCTGGAAATTTGCTTCCATCCGATGTGCTGAAACTGTCTGTGGTGGGTAGGTGTGCATCCCCTGAATCTTCTCATGCCTTCCAGTCTTCTTTTCCGTCCACTCCATCTCCAAGGTCTCCCAGTCAGTGGTGACCTTCCCCAATGTGATAAGCCACTATACCCCCAGTATCAAGTTGGTGTCCGGAATGTCCTCCACGAAGAAATGATCTGTCAGGGTGTACGTCCCCATCGTCACTGCCAAGGCTGGCACATACCTGGCACAGTGCATGGTCCAGTCCCTTGGAACTAGCACCGAAAATCCATCAAAAGTCTTCGTCTGTATGCCCCTCCGCTCTACTAGCTGAGCATCAACGAAATTGTGGGTAGCCCCCCTATCTACCAACACCGACACACGCTTCCCTCATACTGTACCTCGGACACGCAGTGTCAAGTACTTGGGAACTCCCCGCAAGGTTGCAAGGGCTCTCCCGGTAGGTGCAAAAGCTGCACCTCCTGCTCCAGGTGGTGGAGGTGGCAGATGATCCCCTCTCTGCGCTGTACTGTTGCCTCCAGCCTCCACATCGTCAGACTCCTCTTCTTCCCCGCTACTAGCAGAGAAGACCTTGATGTAATGTGTGTTCCCCCCAGCACAATGGTGTCTTGGTGCCCATGGCTCCTGGCACGTGAAGCATAACCTCCTCCGCTTCAGGTCTCTCCTGACCTCATCATCTCCAAACCCTTTGCTCCGGTTCCCTTGGCAGGTGGAACCCTCTCGTCCTTTCCCTTCGATTGGAATGTCGATCTCTGGGGAAAAGGAGCCCTAGTCCTGGGAAGTGCATCCTGCAGATCCTGAGTCCTCTCAACTGCATCATGGAGTGTCGCGGGCCTCGTCGATTTGATTAATCCCCGTAGAGGCTTTGCCAATCCATCTATGAACATATAGATCATCCGGGCTGTGGATAAATACGGTACCATCACGGAGAGTCTCAGAAACTCTGATATGTATGTGTTCGGCCTCCCGGTCTCCTTGAGCTTTGTTAGCTCAACAAAATGCTCCTCTGGATCCCTCTGATCAAAACGCTCTACCAACCTCTGCATAAACTCGGCATACGCTGTCACTCTCAAGTGCCCCAGCGTAACCATCCCGTGAAACCACCAATCCTGGGCCTCGCCCTCTAGGTGCAGCGCTGCCACTTTGATGGCCTCTAGCTTTGCCATCTGATTAAGATGGAAATATATATCCAACTTCTCCACCCAAGCTTTTTCCGAACACTTAGATGACCCATCAAATGGCAGTAAATGGAATCTGCCCACCGTGCGCTGCAAGTCCCCATCATGTGAATGCCTGTTCCCCCTGTGATGGTTGCGGGGTTTGCTGTCCCACTTGAGCTGAACAAAATCATGGAAAGTGAGGGCATCTCTGAACTCTTGACCGTATGACTGGTACTCAGCAAAGTTATCTCCCATGTATGCCTGCTTCTGCTCCTGCTATGCATTTGCCCCAATGTTTGCGGCAAGAAATGTAGGCATCGTGGAACCGGGGGGTGTGTGTAATGCCATCTGTTGCACTGTGAGGTGCTCCTATAAATGATGAGATGTGCTTGAGCCCTCTCCAACATGGAAACCCCTTGGGGTCGCGCGTTGTCTAGACTCTTCTATGAATCTTTGCCCCATCTCCTCTATCTGTCTCGACAAATCCTGTACTGATTTGAGGAGAAGTTCCCCGAACTCCTTATTGACATTTATTTCCTCCACCATTGGTTCCTCTTCCTCTACGTCCACCACTGGAACGCTGTCACCTTTCCCGAAGGTGAGCTCTAACCTTTGCTCTTGGTCTTTGTATTTTCTTCCCCGGTAAGTGATTTATGGTTTTCCTGTTGGTGTCAGACAATCTGCTCCATAGGCTGAGCCAAGTCTATGAGCTTTGATACCACTGTAATATTCCAAGTAGAAATAAATAACAATATAAAACACATAAACAAATACGAACAACAACTAGAGAGATATCACATGAATAATAACCAATATGGAGAACACTGAGCCATTTTATTAATACTGAAAGATAGAAAATGAGTACAAAAGTGATCAGAATGATGGCACCTTGGCTTGCACTAAGCAAGCGAAGAAATACTCTCAGATTGTGACTCGGAATGGCTGCTAACTCAAGACTGTGTTATCTCCAAAGCTGCTGACACTGCTACTGTGCTGCTGCTACTGCTGGAATGAACTGAATCTTTGGGGCTGCTCCCCACCTCGGAAAATTCTAAAACTTCGGGAATACCCTCTACTCCCAATCCCAGAAAAGCCCAGAAAGCTTTTCAAAAATGGCCAACCCCCGAAAATGGCTCCCCTGAGGCACTACGCTATTCCTCAAGGAGGGACGTTGGCTATGAATGATCTGCTCCAAAATATGGTCCCTAACTCCCCCAAAATACTGGAATAGGGAAGGGATGGCCCCCCACTATCCCGAGCTGAATCCACCAACAAACCCCCAATCTGGAACTACCTCCTCACAAGACTGCGTCCTCCCTCTCATTGACTGCGTTGTTTCTCTGAGTGGATGCTCCTCCTGTGGTAGCTGCAACTCTCTTCGGCAAAACAAAGATGAAACTCCTCACCCAAGCAGGCACTCAAAGTCCCTCGGGGCTGAGGTTGGGATCTCCGAATGGAGACACCCAATGTACTGAACAGTACATGCAGACTTTGCTAAACAGCAAGCATGCTCAATGGCAGAAGACAAATCTCAAAGATGCATAATTAGAATGAGTGAGAATGAGGAGACCCTCCCTCCTTTTATGCTTGGTGAGCCTTTCCCTCACCTAGGCCCCACCAATCTCTGCGTTGTCCCCTTGGCCCACACTATTCAACTCACTCTGCGCTGGCTGGGCCCCACACTGTCTATGCTGCTCCTTTTCCTATGATGCCACTTGACCACTAGGCCCCATGTTGCCAAATAGACATGTCTCTCAAGTGACTTTAGGAAATATTTTTATCCTAAGTGTGAGCTAAGTGTTCCTTCACCCACTTTATTTATATTTTAACTCTATGAAGGAAAAATAATCAAAATTAATATTTCCAATTAGCTATTGTTAATTGGGAATATTACAGCTTGACCCCGTAAATTGGCTCTCTTTGGCTTGGCTCTCTGAACTATTGGGAAATTCGGTCCTTCTAGAATTTCTGCTGCTAGATGCCACAAAACTGCCTCGAAAATCCCTGTTAGGAATCTCTAAGCCTCCCCACCAAATCTCCTGCAAAAACTCCTCTCACTCCAAATCTCGGAGTAACCTCCTTAAGACACTGTGCAACCTCTACGCTACTAATGATGCTACTGCGTTGCTACTGGACTGACTGCGTTGTGGACGAAGCTCTCTACTGCTTGGCTGATCGGACTATGGTAGAACACTTCCCTTGGGTTGGCACTCGAAGTCCACCGAAGCAAAGGCTGGGATCTCCTCTCGAAGACACCTATGTGTTGAACAACACATGCAAACTTGGTTCACTGCTCAAGCTACTCTGTCAATAGAAAATTTCGAAATAGATGAGTTAATAAGAAAATGAGTGTCTCCCTCCTCTTTTGTTCCTTAATTTTCAAGTTGCCTATGCAAGCCCAACATCAAGATTCCCAAACCAAATTTGCTCCAATAAGAGCGTAGTGCCCATGTGGGATGCAGTTCTCACTAAGTGGCCCCCACACTCCACTATAGCCACAATATTTCATCCTCATCTCTAATGTTTGGGTGGATTAATGTCCAAAATAATCATGTTGGCCCCTAACTACCCACATTTCCTAAGTGCAAGTCAACGTGATGGAAAAAAAATGTCTAAATTGGATTTTTCACTTAGCAAAGTTCCACTAGTGTTCAAAGGGAGATTCATCAAAAAGAATCCAGGCATACGCAGTCCCTTACGGGCAGCGCAGCGAATATGCAGTCCAACATATGAGAGAGTTGGGAGAGTGAGATAGAGTGTAGATTTCAGTCCAGAGCCTTGGGGAGAAGGTCAGCTATTTACTATCAGTGTTTTGGGAATATTTCCAGGAGTTCCTTCCAGCTATTCAGCCAAAGAACCAGATCACCCAGCAGAGCAGCGTGGCAAGCCCAAGGGGGCTAATTTCTGGGGTCAAGATTTCTGGAAATCCTTTTTGGGTTTTGTGGGTATTTTGAGGAGATTCCGGCATCCAATTCCTAGAATTTTCTAAGCAGAGGATCAACCTCAATGCACAGAGTCTCTTCGGCCAGTAGCAACAATTCCAGCTCTGGCAACACAGAGGAGGAGCCACGCAGAGGAGCATAGCTTTCTATCCGAGATTGTGGATTATTTCAGCCTGTCTAGTGCAAGAAAACATGCTATCATTCTGAGACTTCCTTGTATTGATTCCCAACATAAATATAATAAAATGTGTCAGATGTTTTTGGCTTTATTATGGTTTTTTTAATGAATGTTATTGTTTTTCTATAGATTTAGTCTTTTTATGGTTTATATTACTGTTTCTTCCCAATTTGGGATATTACAACTATCCTAATGCTTGAGGGTACACCTGGACACTTCTCGGAGTCTAGGTGCCCTCCTGTAGACGAAGTCTACCATCCATCATCTCGTAGGCTCCTATGACACCTCAACCTGTCTCGCCAGAAGGGGGTCATGCATCTCCCAGGTTAGCACTGGTATTTACATACCACCCATCCCGCCTAATTTTACTCTGCTTTCACCTCATATCCGTCATTATCATTGACCTCACTTCATTTTTTAACCATTTTTCCCAAGGGTGCCCAAGTCATCATTATTCACAAGCACCAAACTCTAATTTCCTCTCCCACTGGGCTAGGGTTTGCTATGGAAACGAGACATTTGAGTAGAGGAGGCAAAAGTGAGGTCATTTCAGCAAGTATGACGTCATTTTAGTACATAAAAATCATGTCTCCATCATTTTTTGAGAAGTCATTCCAAGAGTCAAATCATTCACCACACATAGGGTCGTTTTTTCTTCAAACTATGTGTCTGACCAAATAAAGATGAGTTTGACAAAAGTGAGAGAGGGTTTTGTCCATCATAGGTCAAGGAAGAAAACCCTCCTTCATATTTTACACAGGTGTCATGGTTTTAGAGAAATGTAAAAAATACAGGTGCCACAAGAGAGTTGTTGCACTTCTGGAGTGACCTTGGGAAAATCAAATTTTCTCATATCTGGAGTGTCCAAATCACTTGCTTGATAATTCAAATTATATCTAGACAACGAGAGCTTTCCGATGAGCTATCATGAGCTCAATTTGGAATTGAGGAAGGCCTCCAAAAGTTGCCTGCAACAACACTCTGCATTTATGCACCCTCATTCTGCACTTTTTGATCAGTCTTGGGAAAATCAAATTTTGACAAGCAAAATCAACTCAAATCATTAAAAAAAAGGTATATTTGGAAATTAAACAGGATAAGCTTTCCAACGAGCTATCTTGGTACCAATTTTCACGTCGGGAAGGCCTCCAAATGTGGTCTGAAATACAGTGTTGAAAGGTGTTGCGCATTCAGGAAGGGTGTTGCACGTTTAGGAGGGACGCGACGCATTCAGTTGGTCGCTGCGCGTTCACCCAAGAAGTGCCAAAAACACCTCTGTCAGCATGTCACTTCACCATTTCATGCTACATCTTTTCACAAGGGTTCTTCAAAGCTTTCATTGCCATTAAGTAACATAACTACCATCTCTTTGATGTATCATATTTGCTTCAAGTCAATTTGAACCTACTTCTAAAGAAAGAAACCCTTGTACTTATTAAAATATAATTCACTCCCTAAACCTAATCCCTAACTGTTATACACTTCCCCTCACATCCCTAAAAGCCTCCCTTTTCCCTATCCCCATTCCTTAAACAATCTCATCTTCCCTAAACAATCTCATCCCTAATAACCCTAAGTCCTAGAGTTTCACTTGCCTAGGCTCCCTTCCATATTCCCATTTCCATCATTTCCTCACAGCTTCCTTCACCTCATTCACGTCCATCTCACATTGAACCTTCTTCTTCACCTTTTTATAACCCTTCATCACTATCACATCATGATTTTGAGTCATCAAGCAGTGATGAAGACATTGAGGCAAAATGGGCTAGTTTGGTTGAGGTTGAGCCATTGCCCAAAACTTACTAGAGAGGCTATAGGCATGTGTTTGCTTCACTTAGAGTGAAAGGGGCCATGCCTTCTTCATCAATACAACAGGTAAATAAAGGTAAGGAACAGGTGATAGAGCGAGTCATTCATGATGAGGAGGACAATCATGAGACATAGCAAGAATTTTAGTTGATTGACCTAGGTGAGGAGGTTGAAGGCAAAATCACCAATGAAGCAATTAAAGGTAAAGAGGTTAAGATTAATGAGCTCCAAAATAAGCTTGAGAGGTTCAACCAACACTTGGAGCAGCTCTTGTCCAAGGCTCAAAAGGACAATGACATTCAGAGAAAGATGGCAAAACATTATGCCATGAGGAACAAAATTGCAAGGGCCAAGCTCAAACGGGCCCATGCAAAAATTCAAGCTTTGACCAAGCAAGAGAAGAAAGAGAAGTTGGACATACTTGCAAAGGTGTCACTTCATGATTCAAACATTAAATTATCAAGTACCCTGACAATTTTGACAAGTTTTGGCAAAGTTTTGCATTCTATGAAAATTTTGTGTTTTTTAGTATTTTTGCACAAAGAAATTTTCCTAAACGCATAGCAACCTGGACGCTACACTCTTTTTTGGGACCTCCAAATGACAAATGGCCACTACCAGCAGGTTTGTATTGATGAGGACATCAACCCTAGAAAGTTTCAAAGTTGTTGGAGGAGAACTGGTCCTTCAAAAGCTCAAAAAACCATCAAAATTTCATGTTTCTGCCTCTAAATCTGCCTGGTCGCTGCGCATTTACCAGTCTTGGTAGAACAGGTTGTTGGCAAGGCAAATGAGCACAATTTTGAAAAATGGAGGTAGTTTTGGAAGATATACTCAAAGGGTTTTCCAATGAGCTATCATGGAGCTGATTTGGACACCGGGAAGGCACTCAAAATCAGCCTTGAACATAGGTCAATTTTTCTACCTGGACTCTGCGCGTTTCACAAGAAAAATGTATTTTACATAGTCTTCAGAAATTTTTGAAGTTTCACTCTAGTTTGACTTTTACTTTAGGAAATGAGGAATTTACTTATGTAAATGGTCAAGATGAATGTAAATATCATGTTTTTACTTTTACCTAGGGTAAATACATTAGGTAAGTCAACCATTTGAGGTGTAATGAATCAGTTCATTAGAGATAGGAATGAATCACTTTTCTCATCCTACACTCTAGCTATCGGTTCAACTTTTTATGTAATATCTCCCTCATCTCATGAATTCAACCCGTATGGATGAGTGGAGGTGGTTTTGAGGTCTATTTAGCTCAGATCTTTACAAGAGTCAAGGGTTGGAATCAGTTTCATTTTGCTTTGTGGATCAAGAAGACTTTGTATTCAGTTTTGGCCATTAATACAAGAGGAGTTGCAGCTATATTTATGGGATACCTGTGGTATTAAATGTCCTTCATTGTTTCCTCTTTAGTTACATATGTGTGAATGTATTGTTCATTTCCTTTCCATTTCTATGATATGATCTTTTATAAGTGTGAGATTCAGAATTCATGCTTGTCATGCTCTGTTTTGGATAACTAGTCATAATTTGTTTCATGTCTTATGTCTAAGAGAAATTCATCTTCTATGCTTCCCTCAGCGTTCTTACATTTTTTGATCCATCCCATAACCATTTGCCTCAAGTGATTGACATTTTACCTACCTTGCCCCATTCATCCCTGCAACCTTTTTTGTCTCTTGCTCGGACTTAGACTTTCCTTGATCTATTTTCATTATCTACTGATTTACCCAACCAAACCAAAAATCAAAACAACCCCTTGTACTCATTATCTAGCCTAAAACCATAATTGCTCCAGCCCTCCTGGCTGTGACCCTTTTGGAGAGAGCCCTCTCCGGCTTGATAGGGCTAGCTATCAAGTCAAAATCTTGGTTTGTGGTTACTTCTGTTGGGATTCATTCCTCAGCCTTGGGAATTTGGTGGAGTGATAACATACTGACGTCGTTGCCGAGGAACGAAAGATCAGATCTTCCCTGGGAAAAAATGTCAAAGTGAAGATCTAATTGTTAATGGTGAACAACAGTTGGACACATATGAAGGTTGAACCATTCACCTGGTGACTCCATTGACTGAAAATCCAAAAAATCAACACTTCATGGTGACTCCACTACATGAAGATCAGTAGCTTCAAGAATTTTCAAGATGGAAATTGTTGCAAGAAGGTACGCTCCCATGAGCCGGGATCACATTCCAGGTTTCCAAAATAAAATGCCTAAGGTAGATTGGCAAAGGAATTTGCCTATGTTTAAAGATGATGATAGGAATGATATTGCTTTACATCTGGTTAAATTTCACATGCATACGCGCAAGTTGAAGGTTGAATTTCCTGAAGATTGTCTTTTAAAGATGTTCATGGCTTCTCTTGAAGGAAAAGCACGATCTTGATATGAAGGTTTACCACTTGCCAGTATTTGTTCTCTTAGAGTTTTCCATTCAATATTTTATGAAGAATACAAGGAGTCCTACCCTTCTTTGTCTTTGGTTAATAATTTTTGTGATCAATTTGAGGTTTTCATTCAAAAAATAGAGGATTATTATGATGATAATGAGTTCATGGATGAAGAGATCTTGGAGGCTTTGCATGAAAATCCTTTTCATCACCAAAAAGAGAAAGTGTTTTCTCTCATGGAAGAAAAATATGATGTATATTGTTTTGATGTTCATAAAGACTTCCCACAGGAGACAATTCTTGCAACAGTACAACAAGTTGATCAGCCAAAGGTTAAAGAAGATATTCAGCATCCTTGTGGATCTTTAGGAGAGAAAGAAGACAATTATTGTGTTATCAAAATAAAACAAAAGGTACTTTCTCCTCTGTCTGAAGATGAGATAGATCAACTCCTAAAAAGTCATATTACAGTCCAACCTAAAGCAGGTTTGCCGTGTTCACATACTCAAGAAAGTGTTGGTAATACTTCTTCCATTTTTCAAAACTAAAATCAAAGTCTAAATGAGGACAATCCTAAAACTAGATTTATAGATCATCATGAAGAAAGACAATCTCCTTTTTCAATGTTCATATTTGATGAAGTTTCTCCTGAACCTGATTTGCCTAAGTACGATAAATATGAAGATAATTTTGATGAGGAGATTGATGAAACTATACAGGAAATTGTTGTGAGTAAACCCATTTATGATGATGATTCCCTGCAAGGAGATCAGCTAACAAATATTGTTTTCTTTCATGAAGATGATAGGGATGTCATGTTTGATAATTTTGAAGAATGTTTATAGTTTAAGGATGACTTAGACTATGAATTTGATGACTATGAGCCTGAGAGATACAGTATGCTAGAGATTGAGTCAGAATTTCTCAAGCTTGAGGAATTTACAGCCAATACTCAAATAGAAGAAGGTTATACTTCCCCATGCCCTCCTATCAATCAACAACCAAGTGTTCTTTCAGATCAGAATGAAAGGAGTACTTGCATTTTTGTTGCTGGATCTCAAGACAAGGTAATGCTTCAGGATTTTCAATATCACTTTAGTAGTCTTTTGCAAGAATTGGAGAAGATGAATGTTGTTTTGTTTGTTAGCATAAGCATTGGTTTCAATTTCTATCATGAGTTGCCTACATGTACATCATTTTGCCTGCTCGAGGAAAGTGAGAGCAGAACTTCAGTAAGTAGCCATCTCTTGGATTGGTTACATTGGAAGGATCATTTCACCTAATAAGCAATTGTGCAGCAGATTAGAGTAGGTTGGTATCATTTCAGTTTGATTTTATTTTATTTTCAGCAAGTGTTGACAGAATTCATCAAGGTTTGAAGCTCGAGGTGAAGGCCCTAAGGCTTTGATGATCTGTTAGTGTGGGTTGAAGTTTGCAGTATGTTTTCAGTTTACAAATTGGACTCCATTGCCCAATGGATAAGGCACTGATCTACAAATTCAGAGATCTACGGTTCTTGGCACCTCCAAGGAGCTACCTCCCCAGCTGGAGCCGATGTTAGCACTGTTATTTACATTCCACCCATCCCGCCTAATTTTACTCTACTTTCACCTCCTCTTTGTCATTATCATTGACCTCGCTTCATTTTTTAACCATTTTTCCCAAGGGTGCCCAAGTCATCATTGTTCACAAGCATCAAACCCTAATTTCCTCTCCCACTGAGCTAGGGTTTGATATGGAAACGAGACATTTGAGTAGAGGAGGCATAAGGGAGATCATTTTAGCAAGTATGAGATCATTTTAGTACATAAACATCATGTCTCCATCATTTTTTGAGAAGTCATTCCAAGAGTCAAATCATTCGCCACACATGGGGTCGGTTTTTCTTAAAACAATGTTTTTGACCAAACAAAGATGAATTTGACAAAAGTGAGAGAGGGTTCTGTCCATCATAGGTCAAGTGAGAAAAACCTCCTTCATATTTTACACAGGTGTCATGGTTTTAGAGAAATGTCAAAAATATAGGTGCCACAAGAGAGTTGCTGCACTTTTGGAGTGACCTTGGGAAAATCACGTTTTCGCATCGCTGGAGTGTCCAAATCACTTCCTTGATAATTCAAATGATAACTATACAAATAGATCTTTCCAATGAGCTATTATGAGCTGAATTTGCAGTTGAGGAAGGCCTCCAGACATTGTCTGCAACAACACTCTGCATTTATGCACCCTCATTCAACACTTTTTGACCAATCTTGGTAAAATCAAATTTTGACAAGGCAAATCAACTCAAATCATAAAAAAAAGGTATATTTGGAAATTAGATAGGATAAGATTTCCAACGAGCTATCCTTGCCCCAATTTGGATGCTGGGAAGGCCTCCAAATGTGGTTTGAAAAACGGTGCTGAAGGGTGTTGAACTTCTAGGAAGGGTGTTGCGCGTTCAGGAGGGACACTACGTGTTCAGCTGGTCGCTGCGCGTTCACCTAGGAAGTGCCAAAAACACCTCTGTCAACCTGTCACATCACCATTGCATGCTACATCTTTGCACAATGGTTCTTCAAAGCTTTCATTTCCAATAAGTAACATAACTATCATCTCTTTGATGTATCATATTTGCTTCAAGTTAATTTGAACCTACTTCTAAAGTAAGAAGCCCTAGTACTTATTAAAATCTAAGTCACTCCCTAAACCTAATACCTAATTGTTATACACTTCCCCTCACATCCCTAAAAGCATTCTCCCTTTTCCCTATCCCCATTCCCTAAACAATCTCATCTTCCCTAAACTATATCATCCCTAATAGCCCTAAGTCCTAGAGTTTCACTTGCCTAGGCTCCCTTCCATATTCCCATTTCCATCATTTCCTCACAGCTCCCTTCACCTCATTCACCTCCATCTCACATTGACCCTTCTTCTTCACCTTTTTATAACCCTTCATCATCATCACATCATGATTCTGAGTCATCAAGCAGTGATGAAGGCATTGAGGCAAAATGGGCTAGTTTGGTTGAGGTTGAGCCATTGCCCATAACTTACCAGAGAGGCTATAGGCATGTGTTTGCTTCACATGGAGTGAAAGGGGCCATGCCTTCTTCATGCCTTCTTCATCAACACAACAAGTAAATAAAGGTAAGGAACAAGTGATAGAGCCAGTCATTCATGATGAGGATGATAATCATGAGACAGAGCAATAATTTCAGTTTATTGACCTAGGTGAGGAGGATGAAGGCAAAATCACCAATGAAGCAATCAAAGGTAAAGAGGTTGAGATTAATGAGCTACAAAATAAGCTTGAGAGGTTCAACCAACACTTGTAGCAACTCTTGGCCAAGGCTCAAAAGGACAATGACATTCAGAGAAAGATGGCAAAAATTATGCCATGAGAAACAAAATTGCAAGGGCCAAGCTCAAATGAGCCCATGCAAAAATTCAAGCTTTGACCAAGCAAGAGAAGAAAGAGAAGTTCGACATACTTGCAGAGGTGTCACTTCATGATTCAAACATTAAATGATCAAGTACCCTGACAATTTTGACAAGTTTTGGCAAAGTTTTGCATTCTATGAAAATTCTGTGTTTTTTAGTATTTTTGCACAAAAATTTTCCTAAATGCGTAGCGACCTGGACGCTATGCTGTTTTTTGGGGCCTCCAAATGAAAAATGGCCACTACCAGCAGGTTTTTATTGATGAGGACATCAACCCTAGAAAGTTTCAGAGTTTTTGGAGGAGAACTGGTCCATCAAAAGCTCAAAAAACCATCAAAATTTCATGTTTCTGCCTCTAAATCTGCCTGGTCGCTGCTCGTTTACCAGTCTTGGGAGAACAAGTTTTTGACAGGGAAAATGAGCACCATTTTGAAAATTGGAGGTAGTTTTGGAAAATAGACTCAAAAGGCTTTCCAATGAGCTATCATGGAGCTGATTTGGACGCCGGGAAGGCACTCAAAATCAGCCTTGAACAGAGGTAGATTTATGAATGGTCAAGATGAATGTAAATATCTTGTTTTTACTTTTACCTATGGTAAATACATTAGGTAAGTCAACCATTTGAGGTGTAATGAATCAGTTCATTTCAGATAGGAATGAGTCACTTTTCTCATCCTACACTCTAGCTATCAATTCAGTCTTTTATGTAATATCTCCCTCATCTCATGAATTTGACCCGTATGGATGAGTGGAGGTGGTTTTGAGGTCTATTTAGCTCAGATCTTCACAGGAGTCAACGATTGGAATCAGTTTCATTTTGCTTTGTGGATCAAGAAGACTTTGTATTCAGTTTTGGCCATTAATACAAGAGGAGCTGCAACTATATTTATGGGATACCTGTGGTATTAAATGTTCTTCATTGTTTCCTCTTTAGTTACATATGTGTGAATGTATTGTTCATTTCCTTTCCTTTTCAATGATATGATCTTTTATAAGTGCGAGATTCAGAATTCATGCTTTTCATGCTCTGTTTTGGATAACTAGTCATAATTTGTTTCATGTCTTCTGTCTAAGAGAAATTCATCTTCTATGCTTCCCTCGACCTTCTTACATTTTCTGAACCATCCCATAACCATTTGCCTCAAGTGATTGACATTTTACGTACATTTTCCCATTCATCCTTGTAACCCTTTTTGTCTCTTGCCCTGACCTAGCCTTTCCTTGATCTATTTTCATTATCTACTGATTTACCCAACCAAGCCAAAAATCAAAACAACCCCTTGTACTCATTATCTAGCCTAAAACCCTAATTGCTCCAGCGCTCCTGGCTGCGACCCTTTTTGGAGAGAGCCCTCTCCAGCTTGATAGGGCTAGCAATCAAGTCAAAAGTTTGGTTTGTGGTTACCTTTGTTGGCATTCCTTCCTCAACCTTAGGAATCTGGTGGAGTGATAACATACTGGTGTCGTTGCCAGGGAACGAAAGATCAGATCTTCCTTGGGAAAAAACGACAAAGTTAAGATCTAATTGTTGATGGTGAACAACAGTTGGACACATATGAAGGCTGAACCATTCACCTGGCGACTCCATTGACTAAAAGATCCAGAAAATCAACACTTCATGGCGACTCCACTGCATGAATATTAGTAGCTTCAATAATTTTCAAGATGGAAACTGTTGCAAGAATGTACGCTCCCATGAGCCGAGATCACATTCCAGGTTTCCCAAATAAAATGCCTAAGGTAGATTGGCAAAGGAATTTGCCCATGTTTAAAGATGATGATAGGAATGATGCTGCTTTACATCTAGTTAAATTTCACATGCATACACGCAAGTTGAAGGTTAAATTTCCTAAAGATTGTCTTTTAAAGATGTTCATGGCTTCTCTTGAAGGAAAAGCACGATCTCGGTATGAAGGTTTGCCACCTGCCAGTATTTGTTCTCTTAGAGTTTTCCATTCAATATTTTATGAAGAATACAAGTCCTACCCTTCATTGTCTTTAGTTAATAATTGTTGTGATCAATTCGAGGTTTTCATTTAAAACCTAGAGGATTATTATGATGATAATGAGTTCATCGATGAAGAGATCTTGGAGGCTTTGCATGAAAATCATTTTCATCACCAAAAAGAGCAAGTGTTTTCTTTCATGGAAGAAAAAGATGATGTATATTGTCTTGATGTTTATAAAGACTTCCCACAGGAGACAATTCTTGCATCAATACAAGAAGTTGATCAGCCAAAGGTTAAAAAAATATATTCAACATCCTTGTGAATCTTTAGGAGAGAAAGAAGACAATTATTGTGTTATCAAAAGAAAAAAAAAATTACTTTCTCCTTTGTCTGAAGATGAGATAGATCAACTCCTAAAAAGTCATATTACAGTCCAAGCTAAAGTAGGTTTTTTGTGTTCACATAGTCAAGAAAGTGTTGGTAAAACTTCTTCCATTTTTCAAAATGAAAATCAAAGTCTAAATGAGGACAATCATGAAACTAGATTTATAGATCATCATGAAGAAAGACAATCTCCTTTTTCAATGTTCATATTTGATGAAGTTTCTCCTGAACGTGGTTTGCCTAAGTATGATAAATATGAAGATAATTTCGATGAGGAGCTTGATGAAACTATACAGGAAATTGTTGTGAGTAAACCCATTTATGATGATGATTCCCTGCAAGGAGATCAGCTAAAAAATATTGTTTTCTTTCATGAAGATGATAGGGCTGTCATATTTGATAATCTTGAAGAATGTTTACAGTTTAAGGATGACTTAGACTATGAATTTGAGAGAAATTCATCTTCTATGCTTCCCTCAGCCTTCTTACATTTTTTGAAACATCCCATAGCCATTTGCCTCAAGTGATTGACATTGTACCTACCTTGCCCCATTCATCCCTGCAACCCTTTTTGTCTCTTGCCCTGACCTAGCCTTTCCTTGATCTATTTTCATTATCTACTGATTTACCCAACCAAACCAAAATTCAAAACAACCCCTTGTACTAATTATCTAGCCTAAAACCCTAATTGCTCCATCCCTCTTGGTTGTAACCCTTTTGGAGAGAGCCCTCTCCGGCTTAATAGGGCTAGCTATCAAGTCAAAAGCTTGGTTTGTGGTTACCTCTATTGGGATTCCTTCTTCAGCCTTGGGAATCTGGTGGAGTGATAACAGGCCTGCTGCCACTCAACTCTGCACTGTTGTTGCCATTCTATACTGCTGCCCATGACGCTGCCACTGCCACTGCCACCGCAACATATGTACTGCAGCTCCCTCTCAATTTGCTGCATCCTTGCTGCTCATAGCACTGCCACTACTGATCTGTTGCACTGCAACTTCAGTTTTTTAGAGAACCAACTGAATCTCCTGCCCAATCTTTGACAAACAAGTAAATTGGGCTACATCCCCATCTCTGAAGCTGCATAGGTTATTAATTTGTGTTGGAATCTAAAGGATGATGCACAACAACAACTCTGCACTATGTAAGCAGACTCCCTCTGCGCTGCTGAAGTCACATCAACCCCTTGTGCTAAAATCCCTCATGTTGCTGATGTGCTGTGCTGTCCTCCTTAAGCCTCCATGCTGCTTCAACTATGATCTATGTAAGCAGCTCTGCTCTGCGCTGCTGAAGTCACATCAGCCCCTATGTTGTTGTTGCCTCTATGCTGCCGCTGCATCTGCACTTAACTGCTCCTTCTAGCCTTCAGATCTGCCTCTGCTTCATTTGTGATCTATGCACCCACTGCTCCACTTGTCCTGCTACTGTCTTAAGGCTCCTGTAGCTCGGATGTGATCCAAGAGATGAGCTGCTCAAGGATCCCGCCACTCATTATGTAGCTCCTCTACAGATCCATGTCCCCCCACTTTCGTGGTTCATGAGTGCTCATGGCTGCATCATCTTGCGACCCATCATCCGCCACAACAGCCTTGGAAGAAGAAGCTTCCTTGTCATTTTTCTTCTGAGGACAATTGTTGGCAAAATGTCTGAATTAACCACACTGGAAGCACTTGATCTTTGACATATCCCTCTTCTTCTTTCCCTACTGCCTCTTTGATGCCAAGGCTACATCTTCTTCATCTTCCTTCTTTACTTTGCTCAATCCAGAGCTGTACTTCTTCTTGGTTATTCTGTGGAGTTCTTCTTGATGCAGAATTGCCCACAATTTGTCCCAATCTGGGAGGTCCGTTGTGCCCCAGATGCTTTGGACAAAGGTTTCCCACTCATCTGTGACTGCATTGAGAGAAGTCCTAACCATCGACTCATCTTCCACCTTAGCACCTGTTGCAGTCAACTGATCTCTGATGCACTGCAATCTGAAGAGGAAATGTTCCATGTCTTCTCCCTTGGTCATCATGAATGACCGCATCTGAGTCGCCAACAACATCTTCCTTTGGACAAATTTTCCCTCATATAGGGATGTTAAGGCTTTCCACATCTCATTAGTTGTCTTCTTTTCAGCTATGTGTGGGACAATATGCTCCTTAATTCCATCCATGATCAACTGCTTGGCATGTCCAGCAGCTTCATTATGCTTCCTTAGGAGATCTGCATCATTCGGTGTGGCCAAAACTTGTTTTGCATGGTCTCTTAGATGATATGCCTCTAGGACTATTAGGATCCTAGCCTTCCAAACTGAAAAGTTGGATAGGCCAACTAATCTGTCATGATCACGCAGTCCATGAGGAGCCATCTGCTCATAATTGTGTCGAAGCTCCCTTTCTCTTTGTTAGAGATATGGATCTAAGGCCCTTGGCAAAACAGACACCTTATGCTCCGTCTGACAACTGATTTCCCTCCTTGGAAATCCGCCAAATCAATAATGATTCAGCTCTCATTGATCCTCTGATCAATTTGCAAGTTCCTTTGGCTAGAAACTCTCTGAGAAGCTGATCTCCTCCCACTCTTTGTCACTAATGCTTAGGCTAAAAATCTGAAGACTTCAGAAATTTAACCCCACCAACACCTTCTAAATTTTTGCAGCTCTGCTTCGGGCTCTTCTGGATTTGACAACTTCAGATCTACGTCACACTGGCTGGCTTCAGACAATCCCAATGCTGCCTCTGCGTAGTAAGTGTGTGGGCTTGCTGGGAGACAACGTTAGATTGCGTCATGCTGCCCTCTACGTAACTCTGCTTCTCTGAAAATTGCGTTGTCCCTTCAGATCTTCCCTTCTGCTGCTCTTCAGGCTGCTTTGTACAGCAAGAACCTTCAGTCTTCTGCTGGTGACCCTCCTAGATCTGCAATTGTTTTGATACCATGTGAAAATTTCTGAATGTTACAATTATGCAGAAATCTACTGTTAGATTTGGTTATGCTCCTCCTACTTAATTAAGTTATTAATTGAATAATTCAAATTAATATCCAAGCAAAACACATAACAAACTTTCACTAATTCAGATCTAGAAAAAGTACATGCACACATAGACAAAGTGACATAGTGATTTTCTGGACAAATAGTCCTCGGAAAAACCCAATGCAGGAAAACTAGTCTGCTGGTTGCTGGAGGGTTTTATTATTAAGAGTTTTCTGAATACAGCAAATCTGGGTTCCAGATCTAGAAAACCCAACAAAGAAAATATAGATCTACAACTCACCGGCTGTTCTGAAGCAAAAATATTGATTGGTCCACACCCTCAAACGAGATTTATAGGACTCGGCCAAAATTAGGCCCTAGAAACCCTAGCACTGCCCCTGAAGCCCCTGTGTCAGCCTTTGTAGCCCCTGCGTCCCTCAACACTGGTCTGAAAAGGGTTGTGTTACCCCAGACTGGGTGACACAGTCACTACGCTGCCCCTAAGGGTCTCTACGTAACCTTTGAGGGTTTCTAGTTGCCTTACGCTACCCTGGAAGTGAATGCGCAACACCTTCGTAGCTGATGCGCACAACGGCTGGCGCAGCTACGCCTCTCTACTACTGCTGCTCCTGCTTCTCCGCGCTATCTCTGGAAGCTGCTCTCTACCTCTTGCTGATTCTAGGCACTGGGATCAGACCATCCCCTTTTCCTAATCTCCTCTCTCTACAGCTGAAACAATTCTGAGAATTCTTAACAAACCCTGCCCTACAATCTCAGCTTAGCTTTAGTGCCCTGCCTCTGTGTATCTTTACAAATGACCCCAAGCCTTTTCTTTATACTTTTCTTGTTGGGAAACCAACAAACATGATCAGATCTTGAATCAATGGCTAAGATTAAAAGAAAGCTTGATCCGTGTGACTTAAGACAATTTCATCACACGTTTAATTTAATTAACTTTAATTATTTAATTGTCCTAAGTTTAGACTTAGGAAATACATTAAAATAATTAATTAATTAAATATCTCCCACACAAAATGAAATTTCCCAAATCCCTTTCTAGGTCTTGTAGATCAAGTGTACTCTAGTCCCTCCACAAAATTTGGGAGCTAGAGCACATCTGATGCTACCCCAAATACACAAAATCTCAACAAGTAGGGGTCATTTATAGATTTGTTCCACTTTCTAAAATTAAACATTGGCATGTAATCCCATATTCATATTTAATAAATAAGGCTGAGGTTTTGCTAATATTTCGCGTGTTAACTTGAATTTCAATTTCTAAGGTTTACATTGCAAAATTTATTTATTACGCTGATAATTTAATGGTGAAAATTGTGCTATTTGATTGGCTTTTGGAAAAATAATATTAGTGTATTTTTCTAGAGCAAATTTCTAGAAAATTTTGTCAAATTATTTTTTGGGATATTACAATGGTATCAGAGTTAGTTTTCCTACCATCATGAGGGTTTAAAGGGTTATTTCATCGGTGTTCGTAAGTGTTCGTGGTAGCTGAATTTCTTATGCAAAGCCGATTCTATTTCATAGGAAATGAAACCCTATCTAGGGCACGAAATATTTCTAGATAGAGTTACCATTCCAAGAACTACATAAACCCTAGTCGAATTGAACGACCTGAGTTAAGTTAACAGATACCCATGGAGAAGAGGCCTAAAACCATAGTGTAGGTCTAATACCTAGTGTGAGCAAGTGATTGTGGAAAGTCGAATTATTGTCGGGTCGAGTTAATTGCCATATCCAAGTTCTTTTCCTAGGGCTAGTTCATTGTCAGGGCAAGTTCATTGCAAGGGTGAGTTCGTTGTCGAGGCCAAATTTGTTTGTTATAGGCCAAGCACCTATGCATTCAAGGGCCAAGCTACAGGTCGAAACCCTGTGCATTCAAGGGCCAAATTACAAGTTGAGATTAGAGGCGAAATTATTGTGCATTCAAGGGCCGAGTTATAGGCTGAATCTGTGGTTTCAAGTGTCGAGATTAGAGGTGAAATTCCTATGCATTCAAAGGCTGAGTTATCGGCCAAATCTTTGTGGTTTCATGGGCCAAGATTAGAGGTGAAATTACTATGCATTCAAAGGCCAAATATTTGTGGTTTGGGGGGATGAGATTTCCATAAGAGAAGAGGGTTTAATAAGTTAACATGTTGAAATCAATGAGCCTTTGTGAATTACTAAAGGCATATTAATTAATTTGGCAATCGACATTGTGTTCATGGGTCGAGTTGGCAAGGGTTTGTGGAGGACGATTACACTAGTGTGATTACATGGATCTAGGGGGGTTGATCTTCGTCCAAGTCTTGGGAATCGAACCACCATTCAGAGAAACGAGTCATCCCTCACATTATTGTGGCAGATTGTCAAGCACAAGCCACATTATAATCGTTTAGATCCATCCATTCAAGAGTTGAACTACAATGCACAAAGATAGCTTATAATTGAGGTTAAAATTATCATAGTTGTAGCAGAGGGTCGAGTATATTGGAGTATATCGCTTCCCAATATACAAACAAGTTCGTGAGGCTGATTTTCTATTGCCGAGGAGACCTGAATGTGTGATCTAAATTAAATTTGGGCGTTAATTGTTGTATTGAGGGGTTTCCACGGTGCATTATATTAGATATCATTTTTTGGGATTCAACTGCGTTAAGTAAGTCATTCATCTATGACCATTTCCATGAGAGGTAGTTGTAACTGACTAATTTCTCATGATTTGTTAATAGTCCACTTAGCACTCATTGCATCAAGTGATGCTCACAGGGGTGAAGAAGTGGGGTTGAAACAAGTGAAATGAATCACATAGCGTCAATCATCACTTTCGGGGCTTGCTAAGTGGACTATTCAGAAATCATGAGAAATTAGTCAATTATGACTACCTCTCATGGAAATGGTCATAGATGAATGACTTACTTAATGCAGTTGAATCCCAAAAAAATGATATCTAGCGTTAATTGTTATCAGGATGAAGTTTCTAGTGAATCACCACACCATACAAGAACTTGTGGGAAATCAGTCTGAGGACTCATTCATCAATGATATATGTCCGCAAGTCATTGTATTTTGTACAAGCCCACATTGCGTGTTAGTATAGCAGGGCCATTTCTGTTTGCATGAAGACATTGTTTCATATATGCTAAATCCATCCGTATCAAGGGAATCAAATAGCGATCCCTGAGTAGAGAAGAAATAAAGGTAAATATGTGAGGTTGTTGTCTCTAATTCGTCATCTATCTTACAACTAGAGGAAAGGATATAAACCTTGTCTTAGCGGTATGTTGTTGCTGAATATTCAAAGGTATGCATAACAAGGGCTATGGACATAGAAGTATGTAAACAATTGTTGGAGCTTAGAAGGTTTCCATTAGATAAATATTTTTACTTTTTAGGACAAGAGGGGACAAGAAGTTCTATGTTATTTCTAGAACATAATATTTCAAGATAGTGACAACAAAAATATTAAGCCCAATTAAATAAAGGCAATGAATGCAAATGACAAAAGTAGATCGTGAAAGATTATTTTCAGTTTAATTTCCAAAGTAGAGGTTGTCAGTAGAAACATAATTTATTTTATTTCCAACAAGATTACTTTTTAGGAGTGTTTTTGTTTCAACAGTTACAGTGATGGTTCCTAGTGTTTATTGACATGAATGAACCCTATATCTAAATTATCTTCCTAGAGAACTAGGATAGAACTCTAGCTAAGGACTTTTGATGCTGAAATTTGTACCAACATGTTTGATGTAACAAAGAAGCCTTTATCCCGATGCTTGATTAGAACAAAGGACAATAAATTTGATGACACTTTCATGATATAATAGGAACGCACTTGGAAAATGAGTAAGGTATTTTTGTAATAAATTATATTCAAGGGATTGGCATGTTGACTATTTGTAAAGGTGGAATTTAAAATTTTCTCATGGGAAACAGATCGAAACGGGCCTTAGAAGGAATAAAAAATGCCATATATAACTTGGTGATAAGACACGGGAAATTCACTAGTACATCAATTTGTTCTTTGGATAATGATTCTCTTATGGAGCAAAGAACTAGACAAATCAACAAACCCTTCTCCAAAGGAGTTCATATTACTTTTCAGTAGAAACAGTCGAGGGATGTACAAAAAGAAAAGGACGTGGGAAATTGGCTCTTTGTACTTGGATCAGATTTGAAGTTGTTAATTTGGAAGCTCAGGGCCAAATTCCCTCCTTTGGACAACCTTCCTCATCTGGAGAAGACCCTATTTGCACTTAGAAGAATTTAATTTGGTAAAGGAAAAATATATTTTTAATGTGAAAACAAATAGGGAAAAATCAACTCCAAAATCACATATAAATACAAGTCAAGTCAACCTCATTTGGACATCATCTCACGCATCTTCTTATTCTCTTTGGAGTTTTATACAAGTTTGAAAATTGCAAGTCTCTTTCACACATGTGAGGAGGAGAGAGGAAACATCTTATTGGGTCGAATATATCTTTGACCAGCGTTGACGTTTGGTGATGGAGAGTGGTTTGAATTGACATTTTGGATCTGTTTTTGGGGACCGCATTCTTTGGCATAGAGATCAAGATTTTCTGGGTAGTCTGACTTCTATTGACCGCAGGGAATCTGAAATTTGATCGTGGACTTTCTCTCTCCTTTGACCGAGTTCTTGCTGGTTGTTTTTAATGGGTTTGACCGATCTTTGAAGGCCAAGTTTGATGTTTCCTTGACCGAGTTGTTTGGAGGAGTTTACCGTTGAATTGTGAACTGGTTAGGGCATATTTGATTGTTGTTGGTTGTGGCAGAATTATAGACTTTGACTTGTTGACTAGAGTTGACTTTAAAGCTCATCTATTTGGTATTGGTTGGTTGATCTCTTGGATAGTCAAAGAATTGAATTTGACTCTTTTGTTGATAAAATGAATCATTGTATCACTCTGCTGAACATTTGATGACAATCTAATAGAATAATAATTTGAAAGGGTTTTCCCCCTTGTGGGTTTTTTCCTTAGTCTTTGACTATGTTGATCATGTCAGCATTCTATTGAAATTTTGATAAGCAATCTCGCTTAAACCTTTCAAACCCCCTCTTTCTGCCCTGAAAAATTCATTTTCTGCTCATCATTACCTTCTCCCAGCCTCAAATCTGCATAAAAGGGCCAAAATCCCACATTATAATATATTTAAGGCCTAGCACCTTTCGGCTCGAGCCCCTGCACCTTTTTCTCCACATGACCGGAGGTCAAAACCGAGTGCTAGCCATAAAGGCGCTCATCACATATATATATCGGGCACGTTTATAACCGTCGATCTGTAAAGATCCGATGACATTCGCAAGTCTTCATCGCACCCGTGGCCCACTCCGTTCATCACTCAAATTGCCCGTCCTCTGTCCGATCAACCTGCAAAATCAACGGCTCATAGTGCTCCCGCCCCGGTGGTCCCCGCGCCGTGCACTGTGCAAAACGCGCCCGATTTCTATCACACCGCTTTTGGGCGGTAGGCAGTATTTTATTTTCCGAAGCGATTCCATACATCATTCGCCGCGTGTCTCCGCGTACGGCCCAAAAACCGCCGTTCATCGCGCGTTATAGTTCGGCAGCGGACGTGGTGCGATATGCGCGTGAGCCATCCGATCTATAGCAGCCCATCCGACGGCGATCGCTCCTCAAAGTTGCTCGCAAGTTAACACGGGGAAATCGTACCCCTGGCCCACTGTCCATCGCCCTCCGACGCATTTTCAGAGGTCGATCTCCTCCTGAGATCTGACGGTCCAGATCACTTACCTCTCCGCTAGTCGACTCCATACCTCCATGTCACCCGTTCCACGTGTTTTTTGTATTTTTCCTCCGCCCTTATACATTTCATTCATTTGTCAAATTTCAAATGTTTTACGTTAAAAACTTACACCAATCCATCCTCAATCGTTTCACTGCATTTTCCGCCACCCTGCATTCTTCCACCATTTCGCCATGTCTGCACGGCCATTTTCATTGACCCCGCCATATACACCATCCCCATACATGGTTTTCCTAACGATTTTTCGGGTTTTGCAGGGTTACAACAGCGGAAAACTGCCATGATTTACAGTCGTGATTGCAGTAGCAAAGCACATCAAAGAACTATTTTTTAGAGATTGTAATTATGGAGAAAGGCCTGGGAAGGTATGTCGACAAGACTTCCATTAAAGAAGCAGGGTTAAAATCTGTCAAACCCTCCAGAGTCACTCAAAGTACAGATTGCGCAGATGGAGACATTAATGGAGCAGCAGAGAAATATCAGTGAATGATCGAGGAATTCAACGATCAGCATTGAAGGTCTTAAAACTTAATTTAGGGTTTAGAAGGCAGAGGGTACCATTTGCTGAGAACATACTCTAAAGCTTTCTTTTCAGCACCATTTTCTTTCAGGAAAGGACGAAATGTCTATGTGATTTTATTTCTTTGCTGTGTTCCTGAAGAAATTTCTACCCAGTGCGTTTATTTCAGTAAGCAGGCAGCAGAGTACATACAACGCTACAGAGTCATTTCAGCAATATGGGCGAGCACGTTTCTGCCATCTTGTCTTAATGAAGCAAATTAAATGTTCATCACCTACTCCCTTTTCGAGCGTCCTTGTTCTCCTATAAAGCTCCCGAAGAACAGATGATTTAGGGTTCCAAATTTTATCAAAAAATTATGCAGTGAAAGGATTTTTGTATACATTTTGTTGAACTCTTGTATGAAGGCCCAGAGCCCGTAGGGTCTCAGTGAGGAGGAGTTCCATCTGTTAAGAGGATTCTGGTCTTTGGTATTTCACAGTGTGCAACTTTCTCTTTTATGTGTTAGTTTGATAGATTATTTCATTCCATCCATCTTTCCTGTATCATGTTTCTGGAATGCGAGTGGCTCACTGATTTTTGGTATGGATTTATCCTAGTTGATACCCATGCTCGGATTAGTCAAACGCTTTAAATATGTCTCAGGTATGATATTCTGTTCCACTATTCATCTAAACCGTATTTCTGCTATATTAGTTTCTTTGGGAGGGTGTTTTTAAAACGCTATTGTCATGTATGGATTCTTAGATTGGTAAGCCCATTACATGGTGGTATTGTGTATCTGGATATCAGCTCAATGACAACTAATATTCTCTCAATGTTTCATTCACTACATACACCTTCTGATAATTTATTTCTGTGAGGTATTTCTGAATTGGCCCTCTTTACAGTAAGTTGTCTCTGAATTGTCTGTTGCTTTTATATTGGAGTTTTGCATGTTGCCTCTGCAGCATTCCTCTCCCTGTGTCAGTTTCTGAAGGTCTTGGTCCCATTCAGATTAGTATTTCTTGTTTGCAAGAGATAGCATGAGAGATTTTTTTTATTGATAACTTCCTCTGTTATACCATACGCTCTTTACTAATATAAGATGTCCTAGGCACTGGTCTATCACAACTCTAGGTTGTCTCTAGGAACGACAACAGAGTAAATATTGTGTCTCTTGTTATTGTTCTTGATTGTCTTCTATTGTACATTACATTTAATGTTCTATCTACAATTTCTATTAGAAGATTAAACTTGATTGCTAATTGAAGAAAATATTAGGTTAGGTGGTTGTAATAGCATAGAATAGTGGAAAATTAACATGGTATCAGAGCTAAGGTGAAGACAAGCCCAAGGAATCAAGAAATGAGAGCAATCATCTTTGGAAGAAGGTAAAGGAGCCTATTTGAATTGGTCAAGATGTCTACCTCTTACTTCTATAAGTTGGGTGACTCATCTAACTTTGTTGCTTGGAATATCAGGTTGGAAGTCAGACTGGATGACAATGATGTCTTGGAATATGTGGAAGGAAAGGTACCTGAGCCACCAAAAAATGATCCTACTACTACCAAGTCCAAATACACTAAATATGAGCTCAAAGCCAAGAAACTTATTATTGAATAATTGAAATATCATTTGGTTACTTATGTTGGAAAATTGAAGAAGTCCAAAGATATATTTGATCAGCGTGTTGGGATGTATGAGGTCAATAATTTGAATCATATCCTCTCCTTGAGGAATCAACTCAAGGACATTAAGATGACCATGGGGGAGTTCCTGTAATCCTATGTCATGAGGATATCCCAATTAAGGGATCAATTGAAAACTGTTGGTGAGCCTATGTCTAACAAAGTGTTGGTGTTGGTCACTCTTCAAGGTCTTCCTCCTATCTGGGAAAGAATCATTACTACTATTAGCAACAATGAGAATTTCCCATCATTTGATGAGATTGTTGGCAAGTGTACTCAAGAAGAAACTAGGATGATCTCCAGAGAGAGGATTCAAAAGCATGAAGAAGGAGAGCATTTTGAATTTTTTGTATAAGACAAGAAGAGAAAAGGAAGAGGGAGACAATCTGGTTCAAGAAAGTCTGCCCTTGAATCAAAGGACTCCAATAGAATATTGAGTAATATTGAATGCTACAGTTGTCACAAGCATGGTCACTATGCTCGAGAATGTCCAAAAAAGAGAGATGCTCCAATGTCCAATTACAACAGTAATCATGGCTTCACCAACAACAGTTTCAATGATAGAAGAGGAGGAGTTGATAGAAGAAGAAGAGGTGCTCCTGATGATCGAAAAGAAGGCCATCATCCTCCAAAGAGATCAAGGAACTCCATGTATGAAAATAGTGCACCTTCTAATCAAACTGAATATATTCTTATTTATGCTCTTTCCAGTTCTTCTCCTCCATATTTTTGTGATAGCTAGTTGGTAAATAGTGGGGCTTCTAGACATTTATTTGGATACGGAGAAGTCCTCTCAAATCTAGTTGAAAGGGAGACAAATCTAAAGATATTCTTGGAGAGAAGTCAACTCATCCTGTCAAGGGATTTGGTTCTATTAAATTTCATTTGGACTATGAGGAATTTGTTTTTCTTCATGATGTTATGTATGTTCCGAGATTAAAGAACTTGGTATCTATATCTTCCTTAGAAGACAAAGGGATGAAAGTAGCCTTCATAAGAGGAAAGGTCCTCACTTGGCCTATGAAATCTCGAATGAGAGACACTTTGACATTGGGATCTAGAATTGAAGGACTTTATAGAGTCAATGCAAGACCTCTACGAGAAATGGTCCACAATATCAATCATCAAAGTGAGCTATGGCACTAAAGGTTGGCACATCTACATTATGAAGCCCTGCCTAAATTTAGAAGATTGGTTTTCGGGATGCGTGATGTTCAATCTAGTCATGATGGTATATGTATGAGATGCGCTAGTGGAAAGAAGACAAGGGACCATTCCCCTTCTGTAAAAGCAGGACTAATGATATTCTTCAACTCCTTCATTTTGACTTATGTGGACCCATGCCAGTGCACTCCCTTGGTGGCTACCTCTATTATATTATCTTTATTGATTACTTCTCCAGGAAAACATGGATATTCTATTTAAAGCATAAGGATGAAGAATTTGACATGTTCAAGGACTTCAAGGCATTGATAGAAAATCAAACAGGAAAGAGAATCAAAGTTTTCAAATCCAACAATGATGGAGAATATACCTCAAATGAGTTCGTTGACTTTTGCAAGGAGGCTAGAATCAAGAAATAAAATATTGTACCATATAATCCTGAGCATAATGGTGTCGCTGAAAGAAAGAACAAGTCTATCATGGAAGCCGCCCGAGCCATGTTACATGATCAAAAGTTTTCGGAGTTCCTTTGTGGAGAAGCCACAAATACAACGATCTATGTTCAAAATAGGGTTCCTCATCAAGCCCTAGGTAACAAGAATGCCGAAGAAGTGTTCACAAGTGTGAACCCTGATGTTGGACATATAAGGATATTTGGCTGCTCCATGTAATTTCATGTGCCAAAGGAAAATAAGAGCAAGCTAGAAGCCACTATAAAGAAAGGTACATTTGTTGGATGTTATGAAAATTATAAAGCCTTTATAATATATATATTTGGTCAAAGTAAAATCAAGTTTAGTAGGGATGTAACTTTTGATGAAGATGTTACTCTTGGAAAAGCAAGGGACCTTCCTTCGTCTCCTCCTGTTGAGAAGAAGGATGATGACATGGACCTACTAGAAGGTCCTTCTTTGCCGAAATCTAAGTAGGATATTGTTAATGATCCCATGGAGCTTATGGACCCCTTGGATTCTCCTCCAAGTGATCCCCCTGCTAGGAAGAGACCATTTTGGCTTCGTGATATATTACAGGATGCTATAAGACATGCCGCTTCCAGAGGTACCTTTGGAGAAAGAAAGAAGCTATGTCGATACCAGGGGTATGTTGTAGCTATGAGCACTATCATCCAGGCTGAGCTTCCCACTTTTGAAGACGCAATGAAAGAGAAAGTTTGGAAGGATTCCATGGCTGAAGAATATGATTCTATTGTAAAGAATGATGTACGGGATGTTGTTTCGAGACCCAAGGGAAATTTTGTCGTAACTTCGAAGTGGCTATACAAAATCAAGCATTGAGATGATGGGAGTATTGAGAAATATGAGGCAAAGTTCGTGGCTAGAGGTTTCTCCCAGAAAGAGGGAGAAGATTATGATGACATATTTACAAATGTTTCCCTCTACACCACCATTCAATTTATTGTTTCCCTCGTTTCCAGCCAAGGATGGACCCTTCACTAGATGGATGTGAAGGTTGTATTTCTTCATGGCATACTACATGAAGAAGAATATGTTGAGAAACCTTAGGGATTTGACGTGAAAAACAAGAAGAATCATGTTTGTAGGCTAAAGAGAGCACTATATGGTTTGAAGCAAGCCTCCAGATCCCGGTATGCCCGCATTGATAATTATCTTGTGAAGCTTGGGTTCACGAGAAGTAATATTGACCTTGTTATCGCTTGCTGCCTACACCTACCTACAGTTAGAGGGAAAATCCTTTAACCCCACAAGGTGTGGTTGGTGGCAAGGAATTCAGAGAAGGGGTTGTCACACTAATTCCAACTCTCTCTATTTAAGCTATCTCCTAGGTTAGCTATGGGGGGTTTTCCCTAAAGGAAAACTATGTTAAAGATGTGAGGTTTCTAGGAGAATTGATTAGAAGGAATCACTTATCAAAGATGACTCAATTCCAAGATGTAAACAAGCATATAAGTATATGGGCAATATTCAATGATGTGTTCAAAATATAGACCAGTGCTTTAAAGTAAATGACAAGTGCTTGCTCAAAAATGAAATACAGGATACAATGACAATAATCTTGCAAGGAAGTGTTATGCCAAAATAAACATGTAAGCATCACTTGCAATAAATGAAAAAATTATTTGTAAGAGAGTGCTCAAGTAACAAAAGATAATGACATTAAATATTCATGAGCTAAATAACCACCAAAGTAACAAGTACATGAGATAGCAAAATTGTGAGTAAAGTTGTGATGTGAAGATGCTCTTGGTTTATTTTATTAATAGAATTCTAAAACAATTTTCAATTTAACTTTTGCCTCCAGACCTCACCCTCGCCTGAAATCCAGGTCTCACAGTGAAGAGTCAATAGGGGTGCAGGGTCCCTAATGTCTATACAATCAACTTAAGTTGAAGGTTAATTTTTAAAGATGCAAGTCTAATTTAGTATGCAAAGTGAAATGCCTAAATTATATCAAAGTGAGCTTGCAAATGCTATGTAAAATATGGAGATGCTCTTAGTAAGATTGTTCCACAAGATCACTTTATATATTTGCTCAAATAAACATAAGATGCATAAGCTTCAAGAACATTTAAAATTGTGATGAATCAATTAAAAGCTCGATGCTGATGAGCAATTAATTTGCATGTAAAGTAAATTGCAATGCTTTAAAAATGAAATTGAGATTTGTGCTCACAATAGCTTTGCAAAAAGAACTTTAAACTTGAGGAAATTAGCTTGACATGAAAATAAGTGACTGCTTTGAAAGACAAACTTTGTCAAATACACAATGCTTCAATGTTCTTAAAATTCAAATGTGGCTTGAGATTTGTGAAGCAAACTTTAGGAAAAAGAAATACGATTTGTGTTACTTCCCAATTAGAGCATGCATATGTGATGTGAAAGAAAATGGAAATGTCAAAACCACTAAGTCAAGCCATCTACAAATTCTCTCCTTTGAAATGGAGAGATAGGGATGCCAATGGGTAAAACCCACGCTCCCTACAACAAAAACATAAATTTTATTAATTTTACAAGAATGAAATGACCATGAGACCTTTTCTAATCCAAGGAAAATCTTTACAAATAAAAATTGAGATCATGGACTTTTCCTCAATGACAATTTATAAAAAAACTCAAAAGAATTCAGACTTTACAATAGGAGAAGAGAAGCTAAGCCTCTTCTATGCCCACAACCAAATAAAAGAGAGAGTTATCTTCCTCATTTGAAATTCAGAGCCCAAAGGTCCTGCAACAACTTGTTAGTAATTTCTTGTAGTTATCCATTCAAGCTGTTACAAGAAAAAGTTCGAAAAGAGGGCTACAAAACCAATCAAATATTAGACAGATGAAATTACAAAATATTGCACAAAAATTTACAAAGGGCTAAGCCAAAGAGTTCGAGTAAACTCCCCTTCTTGCTTAGTCATCTTCAAATTCTTAAATAGAAAATGAAAGCAATGAAGTATAATGTTTTAAAATATATTCAAATTTAGAAGTATTCGGCTTGTATACAAGCTATGTCCCAAAACCCCTGCAAAACCACTAAGATAAGACTATGAAGGTTCAAAGAACAAATGAGAGCTCCTTTGAGAATGTATCAAGAGTGGGTTGGTCTCTGCAAAGACTTCCCTCAACACTTGACTCTTTGATCCCAATAAGATGTTCCTTATACAAAACTTCAATTACTTCCATATAGATCTAACAGTAAACAATGATAAGAAACTCCAGAGATTTATTTGAAACCAACTAGAGCATTCTATACCTAGAGCATACTCCTAAATCAAATGTAAATGTAAGATAACTCTACATTAACAAATCTACAAGAGCATATGGAAACAAATTAGATCAAAGCATGAGTAAAAGGAATTATACCAAAAATCAACAATTCATCACACTTGAAAAGGAGGAACACCTCATGAATGAAACCCCAAAGTCTTTATTGATATTTCTGAAAGTGTACAAGGCAGCAGCGTTTCAGCAAGCATAATAGCTAGTAAACAATGATTACAATGAGAGCCCAAGGCTCAATTTATACAAAAACTAGAGAAGATCTCAATGAGAAACCTCATGACAAGTGGAGAGGTGAAGATAATCTCAATGCAAAAATGAATTTTCAAGTCGCTGATAATTGATATCCCAATGAAGATGAGCCCTCCAAATGGCAATCAAATTGTTGGAGCATACATGTAGATGGCCTGCGTATTCTTCCTTGGATGACAACGTATGAAGTTAAGTGGCACAAGCGTGCAGCTATGTGGGAAAGAAGGGAAACATATCCCTCATTTTTCTGTTGAAGAGTGACACAACAATTATATAATTGTTGCTAAACTCCATGTAAATCTGTGTTGGCTGCCACTTCTATCAAACTGTTGTTCATACTCTTCGTGGGCTGTCGTGTGTATCATCTCCACAGATCAATGTAGATATCCCTGGCTGCCACCTATGTTAATTTGAACTCAATGCTGCCAACAAACTGCCTATAGGAGCTGCCAACGTAGAGAAAAATATGTTGTGCGTATATATTGACCAATTGTGTTGTGTACAAGTGTAATAGTGGAAGCAAGTGTCCACGATTTTCTTAATCGATTCTGCCATCAAACAAATCAAACAATGTGCTAATTTGCTACGTGGAGTACATGTGATAGTGGCTTTCACTATCTTCCATGTAAAGCTAATTTCCAATGTGCTGTTGTAGATGTTGCGTTGACTGGGCTAGCATGGATATTTCATTTTAGCATGTGTGTAATTCTCCAAAAACTATGCGTACACTATGGAGAGGTGAGGTGTGGTCCATTTCCCACTCATTTTAATTTATAATTTCAACCTTATAATATGGCTGGCACTTTAAATTAAATCAATTTGATATAAATTTCATATGCTTCCACTTTGCCTTACGACTTGAAAATTTGTGGGCTTTGACTTTGAACTTGAGTTGTGGTCTATGTGATAGGCCCCACATTGCTGCTACATCACCCTTTGCTCTGTCTGTTAATTCCCATGTCAAAATTTGACTTATTTTGACTTTGAAAAAATTTCTGAATTTTTCCAATTATTGAATTTTTTTTATTTTTTTTGAATTTTTGCCACTGACATTAGGAAAATCGACTTTTGAAGGACTATAAGTCGTTTTTTGACCCCCAAAGTGGGTCCTAAGATAATGTTGGGTCTTTGAGGATGAATTTCGACAGGTCACACACCCCAGTCATTTCCTAAAGCCACTTATTTACATCATTACATAGAAATTAATTAAAAAAATTTGTTTTGTGGGAAATTTTTAATTATTAAAAAATCCTACTTAGACCTAGTCAAATTCCGCAAAATTTCAGAGATGACCTAGCATGGCAATATACATTGACTATAGACACTAAGATGCATTAGGGGCTCAACCTTCAAGCCGTCACCCCAGCTTTGGGGTAATGAAATGAGTGAAAAAACCTAGAAAATTATTCGCCACTAAAAAGAAGGAATAATTAACCAAGTAAAAAAAACACTTCAAGGTGTACTCGCTTGTTGATCGAGTCCCAACATCCTAGGCCTATTACATTGCTTTATTCATCATGCTAGTGACATTTATACAATATCCCCGTAGGGCTGCAGAATCTAAGGACTGAAGAAGAAAATGATAAGAAGAAGAAGTAGAGTTTAAAAACTCTGTTGAATTGATGATATCTGGCAGTACAAATCTCTTCTGGTTCATTCGTGGGCATGGAGTCTTCTCATTATTATCAGGGGCCACTCCAGTGGTCAAAATTTGGCTCCATATGGGGATGCATGTTAGATATGAAGTGATAGTGTGCAAGGAACTGGAATCTACATCCACCAACCAAATATATATATTAACAGTATCCATTCAAGATAACATGAAATAAAATCAAGTTCAGAAATAGAAATTTATTGTATGAAACATAAATAACAATTTATTCATGAAAGAAGTCTATTTAAACAAAACTTACAAGGGTTAAGGTTAGGAATATGATACAAAAATATGCCCTATGGCATCAGATGTCTTCGATGAAATCCATCTTGAAAACCTACCAACTCATAGGAAAATCCATACGCTTCTTCGCTGATGTGCCTTGTCCAATTCTTACTATCTTAGGACTATGACTTGCCCGACTATTAACCTGTTTGTGGCCATCAGATACACCAAACCTCTTCCTTTTCCTTTTTCGAATTTTGATGCGTTGAGGTTTGATCTTGCTAAAAAATGGAGGCTCATTTTTTATATCCTTTTTATTTTTTCATTTTTTTATTTCCTTCTTGGTTAGTTGCAATGGTGATGATGATGCAATCACTGTCAAATCTACTGCTCTGTCTTGAAAATGCTCTGATGGAATATTTGAAGTACCCAAGCCTTTTGAGCTATGCCTAATCTATTCATTTTGAATCCATTCTGTTAAGGGGGAAAGAAAATTTGTCAACACAACATCACTTCTTGTCTGACATGATCTATAGATAATCTCATTGTTGGGTTTCCTTGGATCCTCAACATGATATATTTTCTCTAACTCTTGATCAATTCTGACAAAGGTATCATTTGGCATGGGGATGGTGGCATATAATAAATTCATTTGAAGGCTACCACCTAAATTTGATGCCCATTTTCTTGATAGGAGCATTCCCCATGAATTAAGAACATTTATCACAACAATGTCCATAGTCATTATCCTGTCTGGGTATGCAACTAGGAAAACTTGTAAATCTTTAATTATCCCACACACTTCATTTCTTTTAGAATCCATCGAACATATGTTGTGATAGGGCCTAGATACCCTTAAAAGTCAGTTGCTCCATGACTTTCTTGGTCATGACATTTGATGAAGCCCTTGAATCAAGCATGAAGTTGTGTAAAAGACGATCATTCACTATCAAAGAAACATAAAATGGCATATGATCTTCATTCCCCACATATCAATTCATACTTTTCAATACAATTTCTTCATCTTCTGGTTCATTATTAAGATTTTCTTCCCTTTGAGTAACTTCAATTTCACTTAGTAACTTCGCCTGTTGAGATGGTATCTTTAAAAGCTCTGTTACTGGGATATAAACCTTTGCATTATTCACCCAATTGGCCAAGTCAAAATTTAATTCTGAAGTAGGAGGAGAAAAATTTCTGTGATTATTCCAGTCTTGAATATCCCTTCTCTGATAAGTCATCCCTTTGTGTTTTTCCATAGCAATAATTTGTCCAGATGTAGGCTTTTCCCCAAAAATCTTAGTGACTTTGTCAAGCTTTGCAATCATATTGTCGATCCTAACATTATTAGGACTATGTTCAATCTCTTAATTACTTTTAATGGTGTATATTTGATCTTCCATGGAGAACATATTGATTTGACTACTAGTTCCTACATGTTCATCTCCCAACATGCTACCTTCCATAATCCTCTTTACATATGGGCATGTGGCTTATTCATGGAACTCATTACATGGCCTACAAAAAGGGGGAATTTGATCGACCATGTTGGTGGATTCCAATGGATTTGGAGGCCTATAATCTTGTTGAGGGCCTTTATTATTTTGCCATCCATTATTTAGCTTAGGTTGGAATCTTTGCACTTGCAATCTTTCCATGGCCACCAACCTACTTTGCATGGCTTTCATTTCTTTAGTGTGGTTTGCTTCCATGCTCTTGATGAGTTGAGTTAATTCCTTAATAAAATCATGTGTAGTGTCTTCCTTGCCTTGCATTTAGAATCATTCGATGTTGATGGCCCTCTAATGAAACCAAGAATCTCAGATTTTCCTAATTTCTTTCTGGCCCTCTCCATTTTCAAGGCTTCAGTTTGAGCTACACCCAAAGTTGCAGGCTCCTTTCTTCTCCACTCATAAGCAGTGTCCACACCAAAAGTATCTAAATATGAGCATAAGTGAAATTCATCCAGAGGTTTAACAATTGCAGGCATGCTTTTAACCAATTCATTGAATCCTTTGTTAAACTCTTCCATGGTTTCATTCTCATTCTTCTTGATGGCGCTAATGGCATTGATTAGATGACTATTCTCTCTTCCCTTTCCATACTTTCCCATGAAAGAATTAATAATTGTTTGCAAAGAATCATATGATTTTGCAGGTTTCTTAGTGAACCAATCAAGAGCATCATCTTCTAAAAAGAGAACAAAAAGCCTCATCTTTACATCCTCATAGTTAGCAACGTTACACCACTTAAAGATGTAGACATTAAAGTTCTTCACATGTGATGCAGCGCTAATGCCATTCTTACCTTGAAAAGAAGGCAACCTTAAATAGCCTTGTTAGGGATATTGTAAGGATAGCCATTAATGTCAGTAAAGTTACAAGGAGAAAAATAATAATTCATGATGTTAGGCTCAACTTGTTCTTGAAACAACAAATGAATGTCAGAAATAGCCTCTTGCCCAAGACTAGCAAGAGCTCTACTATGAGAAAGTCTATTTAACCTCTCTCTTAAAACCCTTTCAGAATCAAGAGAGGGGCTAACTAGACCACTTGATTTTCTCCTAGTAGAGACTCTTGCAAAATTAGGATTGAATGGAGTCGCCTCTTGAGCAAGAATCTAAATCTAAAATTCAAATATGCCAAAACTTAAAGTCAGTCGTTATCCCAGGCATAAGAAGATTTGTCCCCAAGAATGACACCAAAAAATGTTATCGTGTGCCACCTACACCTATCTACAGTTAGTGGGAAAAGTCTTTAACACCACAAGGTGTGGTTGGTGGCAAGAAACTCAGAGAAGGGGCTGTCACACTAATCCCAACTCTCTTTATTTAAGCTATCTCCTAGGTTAGCTATGGGGGGTGGTCCCTAAAGAAAAACTATGTTAAAGATGTGAGGTTTTTAGGAGAATTGATTAAAAAGAATTACTTATCAAAGATGACTCAATTCCAAGATGTAAACAAGCACATAAGTATATGAGCAATATTCAATGATGTGTTTAAAATATAGACCAATGCTTTAAAGTAAATGACAAGTGCTTGCTCAAAAATGAAATCCAAGATACAATGAAAATAATCCCGCAAAGGAAGTGTTAAGCCAAGATAAACATATAAACATCACTTGCAATAAATGAAAAAAGTACTTGTAAGGGAGTGCTCAAGTACAAAGGATAATGACATTAAATATTCATGAGCGAAATAGCCACCAAAGTAACAATTACATGAGATAGCAAAATTGCGACTAAAGTTGTGATGTGAAGGTGCTCTTGGTTTATTTTATTAATAGAATTCTAAAACAATTTTCAATTTAACTCCTATCCCCAGACCTCACCCTCGCCCAAAATCACGGTCTCACAATGAAGAGTCAATAGGGGTGGAGGGTCCCTAATGTATATGCAACCAACTTAAGTTGAAGGTTAATTTTTAGAGATGCAAGTCTAATTTAGTATGCAAAGTGAAATGCCTAAATTATATGAAAGTGAGTTTGCAAGGGCTATGTAAAAGATGGAGATGCGCTTAGTAAGATTGTTCCACAAGATCACTTTATATATTTGTTCAAGTAAACATAAGATGCATAAGCTTCAAGAACATTTAAAATTGTGATGAATCAATTAAAAGTTTGATGCTTATGAGCAATTAATTTGCATGTAAAGTAAATTGCAATGCTTTAAAAATGAAATTGAGATTTGTGCTCATAATAGCTTTGCAAAAGGAACTTTAAACTTGAGGAAATTAGCTTGACATGAAAATAAGTGACTGCTTTGAAAGACAAACTTTGTCAAATACACAATGCTTCAATGTTCTTAAAATGGAAATGTGGCTTGAGATTTGTGAAGCAAACTTTAGAAAAAAGAAATGTGATTGTGTTACTTCCCAATTAGAGCATACATATGTGATGTGAAAAAAAATGGAAATGTCAAAACCACTAAGTCAATCCATTTACAAATTCTCTCCTTTGAAATGGAGAGATAGGGATGCCAATGGATAAAACCCACGCTCCTTACAACAAAAACAGAAATTTTTGTTAATTTTACAAGAAGGAAATGACCATGAGGCCTTTTCTAAACCAAGGAAAGTCTTTACAAATAAAAATTGAGACCATGGACTTTTCCTTGATGAGAATTTCTAAAAAACTCGAAAGAATTCAAACTTTACAATAGAAGAAGAGAAGCTAAGCCTCTTCTATGCTCGCAATCAAAGAAGAGAGAGAGTTATCTTTCTCATTTGAAATTGAGAGCCCAAAGGTCCTGCAACAACTTGTTAGTAATTTCTTGTAGTTATCCACTCAAGCTGTCACAAGAAAAAGTTTAGAAAGAGGGCTACAAAACCAATCAAATATTAGACAGATAAAATTACAAAATATTGCACAACAATTTACAAAGGACTAAGCCAAAAAGTTCTAGTAAACTCTCCTCTTTGCTTAATCATCTTCAAACTCTTAGATAGCAAATGAAAGCAATGAAGTATAATGTTTTAAAAGATATTCAAATTTAGAAATATTTGGCTTGTATACAAGCTATGTCCAAAAACCCTTGCAAAACCACTCGTTAAGATAAGACTAAGAAGGTTCAAAGAACAAATGAGAGCTCCTTTGAGAATGTATCAAGAGTGGGTTGGTATCTGCAAAGACTTCCCCCAACACTTGATTCTTTGATCCCAACAAGATGTTCCCTCTACAAAACTTCAATCAAGAATTAGTTCCATATAGATCTAACAATAAACAATGATAAGAAACTCTAGAGATTTATTTGAAACCAACTAGAGCATTCTATACCTAGAGCATACTCATAAATCAAATGTCAATGTAAGATAACTCTACATTAACAAATCTACAAGAGCATATGGAAAAAAATTAGATCAAAGCATGAGTAAAAGGAATTATACCGATGATCAACAATTCATCACACTCGAAAAGGAGGAAGACCTCATGAATGAAACTCCAAAGTCTTTATTGATATTTCTGAAAGTGGACAAGGCAGCAGTGTTTCCACAAGCACAATAGCTAGTAAACAATGATTACAATGAGAGCCCAAGGCTCAATTTATACAAAAACTGGAAAAGATCTCAATGAGAAACCTCATGACAAGTGGAGAGGTGAAGAAAATCTCAATGCAAAAACGAATTTTCAAGTGGCTGATAACTAAGATCCCAATGAAGTTGAGCCCTCTAAATGGCAATAAAATTGCTAGAGCATACATGTAGATGGCCTGCGTAGTCTTCCTTGGATGACAACGTATGAAGTTAAGTGTCACAAGCGTGTAGCTATGTGGGAAAGAATGGAAACATATCCCTCATTTTTCTGTTGAAGAGTGACACATAACAATTATATAACTGCTGCTAAACTCCCACGTCAATCTTTGTTGGTTGCCACCTCTATCAAACTGCTATTCATACTCTCCGTGGACTGTAGTGTGTCATCTCTACAGATCAACGTAGATATCCCTGGCTGCCACCTCCGTTAATTTGAACCCAATGCTGCCATCAAACTGCCTATACGACCTGCTAGCATAGAGGAAAATATGTTGTGCGTATATATTGACCAACTGTGTTGCGTACAAGTGTAATAGTGGAAGAAAGACTCCATGATTTTCTTAATCGATTCTGCCATCAAACAAACTAAACAATGTGCTAATTTGTTGCGTGGAGTACATGTGATAGTGGTTTTCACTATCTTCCATGTAAAGCTAATTTCCAATGTATTGTTGTAGATGTTGTGTTGACTGGGCCAACATGGATATTTCATTTTAGCATGTGTGTAATTCTCCAAAAACTATGCGTACACTATGGAGAGGTGAGGTGGATCCATTTCCCACTCATTTTAATTTATAATTTCAACCTTATAATATCGCTGGCACTTTAAATTAAATCAACTTGATATAAATTTCATATGTTTCCACTTTGCCTTACGACTTGGAAATTTGTGGGCTTTGACTTTGAACTTGAGTTGTGGTTTATGTGTTAGGCCCCATATTTCTGCTACATCACCCTTTGCTCAGCCTCTTAATTCCCATGCCAAAATTTGACTTATTTTGACTTTGGAAAAATTTCTGAATTTTTCCAATTATTGATTTTTTTGAATTTTTGCCACTGACATTAGGAAAATCGAATTTTGAAGGACTATAAGTCGTTTTTTGACCCCCAAAGTGGGTCCTAGGATAATGATGGGTCTCTGAGGATGAATTTCGACTGGTCACACGCCCCATTCATTTCCTAAGGCCACTTATTTACATCATTACATAGAAATTAATTAAAAAATTCCATTTTGCGGGAAATTTTTAATTATTAAAAAATCCTACTTAGACCTAGTCAAATTCCACAAAATTTCAGAGATGACCTAGCATGGTAATATACATTGACTATAGACACTAAGATGTGTTAAGGGCTCAACCTTCAAGCCATCACCCCGGCTTTGGGGTAATGCAATGAGTGAAAAAACCTAGAAAATTATTTGCCGCTAAAAAGAAGGAATAATTAACCAAGTAAAAGAAACACTCCAAGGTGTACTCACTTTTTGATCGAGTCCCAACATCCTAGGCCTATTACATGGCTTTATTCATCATGTTAGTGACATTTATACAATATCCCCATAGGGCTGCAAAATCTGAGGACTGAAGAAAAAAATGATAAGAAGAAGAAGTAGAGTTTAAAAACTCTATTGAACTGATGATATCTGACAGTACAAATGTCTTCTGGTTCATCCTTAGGCATGGATTCTTCTCATTATTGTCAGGTGCCACTCCAGTGGTCAACAAACCTGAACCTCTACTTCAAATTGGTCCAAAGTATGCCTTTGATTTTGGTTCTATATGTTGACGATTTATTCTTCACAGGTAGTGAGCCTCTGATGCCTGAATATTAGAGGGAGTTGGGATCTAAGTTTGAAATAAAGGATATTGGTTTGATGCATTACTTCCTAGGATTAGAAGTGGCAAAGACCTTGTGAAATTTTCCTTTTCAAGGAAAATATGTCGTGAAATTATTGGAAATATTTGGAATGGTAGAATACAAGTCCATGGCCACTCCGATGGAAATGACCTTCAAGAAGTTATGTGGAGATGTTGTTGGACCTGACTTGGTGAACCCTTCTGAGTATCAACGGTTGATTGGGGAATTGATGTTCCTCGTAAAAACTCATCCAAACATATGTTTTGAAGTTAAAACTTTGAGTCAATTCATGACTGAGCCTCTCCATGCACACTAGGTTGTTGTCAAGCATGCGCTGATATATTTGCATAGGATGATCAATCTTAGTCTGAGATATATTTTCGGAGGCATGAGACTTCATGGGTACACTGATGTTGACTAGGCTGGAAATGTTATTGGCAAGACGAGCATTTCAAGGTGTTGCTTTAGTTTGGGTTTTTCCATGATATCTTGGATGAGAAAGAAGAAAAAAATCCGTAGCTTTGAGTACGGTCGAAGCAAGATATATTGCAACTAGCATGGCTAGATATGAGGCAGTATGGTTGAGGAATCTCTTTGGAGATTTTTTTTAGCAGGCCCTAAATATGACGATGATATATTGCAACAACAAGAGTGGGATCCGATTAGCAAAGAATCTCATGTTCCACAACAAGTCCAAGCATATTGAGATCAAGTATCACTATATTCGAGATATGGTGCAAAGAGGAGCAATGAGACTTCATCACATTTCAATTGATGAACTAATAGAAAATATACTCACCAAGGCTTTAGCAAAAGGGAAGTTCTTGGTCTTCAAAGAGCAGCTTGGAATGATGGATGTGACCCTCCCAGGTAAGGGTCTCAACTGATTGAGAAAATTGAGCTATGCTTTTCCCCCATGTTTGAGCTCACAGGGAGAGGAATTGAGCCAAAAAGCTCCTCGGGTTGAGGGAACTTTCGACAATATGATACTATGTGATTCTTACAGTTTACGATAATTAGTATCCTGCCTATTGTTGAGCAATAGAATAGTTTGTGATCCTTACCTTCTATGGTAAGTCGTATTCTGCCTATTGCCTATCTTTATCCATGACAGAGTATACCCTAGTTGGCATCCTACCCAAAAGGTTGTCTTGTTGGGACTGCTTCTTCCCTTCTGGACAATGAGTGAGCATACTTGAGATAGATTGTGATCTTTACAATTTATGGTAACTAGTATCCTCGTCAAGTGAAGGGATGCAAGTGTTCTACCACTGACTCTTAAGGGTCAAGTTGAGAAGATCAACCAACAATCGGATAGTCTGTGATACTTACCATTATAGTAAGTGGTATCCTACCTATTGTCACAGGTCAATAGGGTAGACTGTGATCCTTACCTCATATTAAGTAATCCTACCTATTGTCCTTGGATAGAGGGTGGTAGCTTGAGGCCTACAATGATGTCAAATTATTCTTCTTTAGATCCGAGAGTGTTCTGCAAATGATAAGAGATGAGCATAGATGAGTAGATATGACATTTTGATTTGATGACGACGATACATTTGAGATGGGACATATGATGAAGTCAGAAATTTCTCCCTCGCTAAGAGGGATGTTAATTTGGAAACTCAGGGAAAAATTCCCTCCTTTTTACAACCTTCCTCATCTAAAGAAGACCATCTTTTCCCTTGGAAGAATTTAATTTGGTCGAGGAAAAATATATTTTTTATGTGAAAACCCACAAGTACACAAAAGTACAAGTCGGCCTGGATAGGGAAAAACCACCTCCAAAATCACATATAAATACAAGTCAAGGAAACCTCATTTGAAGATCGTCTCACACATATTCTTCTCTTCGGAGGTTGATACAAGTTTGAAAATTGCAATTCTCTTTCACAAATGCAAGGAGGAGAGGAAATTTATGATTGGGTTGACTCTGTCTTTGATCAACCTTGACTCTTTGGTTTTTGGGAGTGGTTTGAATTGTTTTGATTTGAGATTTTGGATCTGTTTTCGGAGGTTGCATTCTTTGGCACACAGATCGATATTTTCTGGGAAATTTGACTTATGTTGATCGTAGACTTTAACCACAGGGAATCTAAAGTTTGACCATGGACTTTCTCTCTCCTTTGATTGAGATCTTGTTGACTATTTTTTATGGGTTTAACCGATCTTTGAAGGTTGAGTTTGATTTTGCCTTGACTGAGATTTTTGGAAGAGTTTGATTGTTGCTTGTGGACTGGTCAGGGAATCTTTTGTGAAAATTTGTATTACCGAGAATCCTTTTGCAACAATTGATGAGAAATCTCCTATTTGTTAATTCATTTGAACAAATTATTTACGGTTTTCTATTATAAACATCGAAATCTGATACACTACAACCTTCACAAATTAACTGCAGAAGAAATACAAGTGCGAAAACAAAATCTGACCAAGAGTTAATCATAGACACATCTAACAAAGTTGTTTTTGGACCAATGTCCCCAGAAAAACCGAATGTGGGAAAACTGATGCAACAGCTGAGGGTTTATATATTATGTAATAATTTTTTGAATACAAGCTAGATGCCTTGTTGGCTATCTTATATAGAATCTGACTAACAGAGAAGATGGTAAAATTATGTCACACACTGACACTGGAATTCCAAATGGCCAAAACCCCGGACTGGCAAGCCCTCCACATCCTCTGCACAGTCTCTGCATCACTTTGCGTGGGGACTACGTGGATTTTGCGTTCTGGCTCTTCTGTTGGCTGGACCTGACTCTCTGGCCCTTTCCGGTCTCACACCCCGGCTTTCCAACACTAGATATGATGGATCCTCAACTGAATCATGAACTTCCTCTGGGCTACTGCGCTGCCTCTATTGGCTTTGCATAGCTGCTACGGTGCCTCTGCTAGTATTGCTCTCTATCTTCTCTGTTGTGTATTCTTCGGCTTAGGAATAGACTTTCCAACTGGAAATTATCTCTGCCCTCTCTACAAAGAATCTCTTGATCGATCTTTCCTCTGAGCATTGCTCACTTCAGAAATTTGATATCTTGATCCTCTCCGTGTGTTTTCCAAATGACCCTTCAAGTCATTATAATCTTCTCGCTGAGAATTTAGCGACCGAGATTAAATCGTTAATCAACGACTAATATTAACTTTTGACTTGATCTTCGTCTTCTCTAGAGGATTCACACTTTGTTTTACTAATACCATTTAATTATTTTATTTTCCTAAGTTTAGACTTAGGGTCCCTTTAATAATAATTAATTATTTTAATAAAACACACTCTGAGTGGAATTTTCACGAACAATTTATGGGTTCTTTGCAATACATGTGCCTAAGCCTCCCCGCAAATTTTGAGATTTAGATCACATACGATGCTACCCAAATCAACACTCCCTCTTAGAGAGGAATGTGCTCTAGCAATACACCCTGCTAAGTACTGCTCTGATTCTACAACATCTCCCTCTGCATTGATGATGTCTGGCACTGCTGCCCACCAACACTGCGCTCCTACATCCATGCTGCTGCTGACCCTACATGTTGCTGCCAACTTTCACTGCACTACAACTGAAAAACATCCAATACTGACTAAGTGTTCAACATGATGCATCTCGGTACTGAAGATATGATTGCTGCTAGTCTCTGCATTTTCCCTCTGAAGCTTCAGCATTGATTTTGAATTCTGCATTGTGCCTTCCTTCACTGCTGCCAACTTTGCTCTGCGCTGCTCAAACTCTAGCGCTCACTAACCATTGCATTGTCACTCATGCACTCCTCTGCACCAAATGGCATTCGTCCATCCTGCTACATCTGTGCTGGGCTATCGTAGCAAGGTAATGATCCTAGAGGTGGACTCCTCAAGGATCCTGCCTAACTGCAAATCTGTTGAGCTACAACTCTAGATCACCCCAGTGCTCCCATGGCAAACTCCTCCTCATCGATCCTAGTAGATGCAACTTGTCGATCATGCTTCTCGTCTTTGTCTCTCTTCTTGAAAGGACACTGTGTAGCATAGTGTCCCATCTCGCTACACCGGAAGCACTTGATCTTTGAGACATCTTTCTTACGCCTTGACTGCTCCTACTGCCCCTTTAATGCAAGGGATGCGTTCTCCTCCTCCTCCTTCGGCTTCTTCCCATTGTTATTGTTGCCCTCAAGTTGGCACTTGTGTAAGTCCCTCATCTCTTCCTATTGAAGAGCTGCCCACATTACCTTCCAGTTCGAAAAATTCTCTCTGCCCAGGATGCTCTGGAAAAAGACTCAATAGTCTTCGTACACTAATTTGAGGAGATGCTCCTAAAACTTCCAGCTAATCTCGGTTCGCTTGAAGTCTAAAAAGGAATGGATCAATGCACTCAACCTTCTACATCCTTGTATTCTGCAATTTCTCCTCCAGAAACATCTTCCGCTCCTGAGAATATCCTTGATATAGCTTCTACAGGGCCTGCCACATTTCTCTAGCAGTGCCTTTGCTAGAGATGTGACACACGACATGATCCCTCACTCCGTAAAGGATCAAGCGCTTTTCCTTTGCCATATGTTTCTTGTATTCTTCTATTGGATCTGCGTCCACTGGTACAACTACCACACCATCGATGAAGGCTTTGAGATCACGTTCTTCCAACAGGCATATGATCCTTTCCTTCTAGATCAAATAGTTGGAGGCTCCCTCCAACTAAACTTGATCTCTCAACCCACTTGTTGCCATATTTGTCGACTGAAAGATGAAACGAACTAGCTCCCTCTCTCTCCTCTACGTAGTTGTTGGCTTGGCCTACACACTCCCTGTTGGAGATAGTAGATCTTCCACACAATACTATTGCTCAACTATCAATAATTAGAATTCCCCAGCTAGGAATTATCTGAGGAAGAAAATCCCCCACACGCTGTCGATCTACTGCCTCTAACCCTCTGCGCAACTGGCTCTACGCACTCCCTATTGGAGCAAGCCAATTAATTCACGAACTCTGCTGCTTCTGCACAGGAAATTAGAGTTTCTTGGGCATGAAACTCTCTAAGGTCAGAAATCCCCAAATTGTATTTAGCTACTCTCTCCTAACGCTTTCTGCACCAACAATCACTGCTTTACAGAAAACTGTGTCCCTCTAGCTATTGGTCTGCACTGAAACTACTACATTGCTCCCTCTGCCTCGGGCAAATTGCAATATGGAAAATCCTACCACTCTGTCGGCTCACAAAGAGAGAGATTTCCTTGCAACAACTAGCCCTCCTGGCTTGGACTGCGCAATCACCTGGGAGATCGATCTGCTGCTTATGAAACTCTTTGATCCCTGACTTCTCCTTCAACGTTGGATCTACTGGATCTTTTCTTTTTCTCCTCCTGCACTCAGCTTAAAAAAGCTTTGATACCATGTGAAAATTCGTATTCCCCAGAATCCTACTGCAACAACTTATGAGAAATATCCTATTTGTTAATTCCTTTGAACAAATTATTTATGGTTTTCTACTGTAAACAGTGAAATGTCATATACTACAACCTTCAAAAATTAAATGCGGAAGAAATAAAAATTTAGAAACAAAATTTGAATAAGAGTAAATCATAGACACGTGACACAGTTGTTTTTGGACTAATGTCCACAGAAAAACCTAATGCAGGAAAACTGGTGCAGCAACTGAGGGTTTATATATTATGCAATAATTTTCTGAATACAAGTTGGATGCCTTGTTGGCTATCCTTACAGAGAATCTGACTGATAGAGAAGTTGGTGAGATTACCTCACACACTAACACTGGAAGCCCAACTGGCCAAAACCCTGGACTGGCAAGCCCTTCATAACCTCTACGCAGTCTCTGTGGAGTCATTGTGACACTATGCGTGGGGACTGCGTGGCTTCTGCGTTCTGGCTTTTCTACTGGATGGATATGACCCTCTGGCCCTTTCTTGTCTCACACCCCGGTTTTCTGGCACTGGATCTGACTGATCCTCAGCTAAATCACAGACTTCCTATGGGCCACTGCATTGCCTCTGTTGGCTCTGCGTAGCTGCTACGCTGCCTCTGCTGGTATTGCTCTTTGTCTTCTCTGTTGTGTATTCTCTGACTCGGGAATAGAATTTGCAACCAACAATTATCTCTCCCCCTCTTTGCAAATAATCTCTTGATCGATCTTTCCTCTGAGCACTACTCAGTTTAGAAATTCGATCTCTTGATCCTCTCCGTGTGTTTTCCAAACGACCCTTCAAGTCCTTATAATCTTCTCGTTGAGACTTCAAAGACCGAGATTAAATCGTTAATCAACGGCTAAGATTAACTTTTGACTTGATCTTCATCTTCTCCGTGTGTTTTCCAAACGACCCTTCAAGTCCTTATAATCTTCTCGTTGAGACTTCAAAGACCGAGATTAAATCGTTAATCAACGGCTAAGATTAACTTTTGACTTGATCTTCATCTTCTCTAGAAGATTTACACTCTGTTTTACTAATACCCTTTAATTATTTTATTTTCCTAAGTTTAGACTTAGGGGCCCTTAAAAAATAATTAATTATTTTAATAAAACACACTCTGAGTGGAATTTTCACAAACGATTTCTGGGTTTTTTGAAATACATGTGCCTAAGCCTCCCTGCAAATTTTGAGACTTGGAGCACATCCAATGCTACCCAAATCAACATCTTTGACCATTGTTGAATGTGGAAGAATTGCAGAGTTTGGCTTTTTGACCAGATTTGACTTTAAGGCCCATCTATTGGATATTGGTTGGTTGATCCCTTGGATAGTCAAAGAATTGACTTTGACTCTTTTGTTGATGAATTGAATCCTCGTATCTCTTTGCTGAACATTTGATGGAAATATAATAGAAGAAGAATCTGAAACTGTTTCCCCCCTTGTGGGTTTTTTCCCTAGTCTTTGACCAAATATTTTGTCTCTTGTTATTGCTCTTGATTGGATCCTATTGTTAATTGCATTTACTTTTATATCTACAATTGCCATTTTAATATTAATTTTGATTGTTAATTGAAGAAAATATTGGGCTAAGTGATTGTAACAACATAGAAAAATGGAAAATTAACATAAGTTTATGAAGGTAGGGGGTGTCCTCTCTAAACTAGAGGTGTTAGACACATGCTTGTCCAAAGTAGCCCAATCTGATTGGAGGATATTGCTTTTGGAAGTGAATCCATTAATGCTTTCCTTGATTCAACACGGGTTTATGGAACATCCTTGTAAGGAGGTAAGCCTTGCAATTTCTTCTTGCCTATGTGAGAGCAAAAGGATAAATGTTCTTGTTCCCCCCTACAATGATGGAATTTTAAGAAGGGTGTTATGGTTGATTGTGGAGGGTTTCCAAGGATTGCATTATATCAAGGACCTTAGCTTTGGTAAGAAATTCAATATATTGGATATGGTGGCTAGAACTCGAATGTGTGCCATTATGCTCAATCTAGATTGTAGTGGTTTGATTTTTCAAATATTCCATTGTTTCTTCACCAACATCAAATAATATCAATCAATCATTTTAAAAACCAACATGCAAAGTATTTTTTGTTTAATTTTAGGTGATGATGATGCCATTATCAAGCAACTGCAATAAAAGGTGTTGGCTATTTGGAGGAAAAAGCAGGTTTTTTCACCTACCACCCATAAACTCTCAAAAAGATTGGTTGAGCTTAACCTTAAATGGTTCAAAGGGAAGTTGAATGAAAGAAAACTAAGGTTAATGGGGTTGCAAACCACACAACATGCCAACAAAGGTAACAACCAAAAAGGAAAGAAGAAAAATGGTCCATCATAGTAGGAAAGGAGGACAACTGATCACTAGGGTGGAATTGGTAATGGAAGATATATTTTGCAATCAAATGGTGCTAAGGAAAAGACCAAGTGGAACTATGGAGTGTGGGGTCAATTCCATGCCTCAAGAAGAGAACATGTCAGCAAATGAGGAATTGTTCGAATAAGAAAGCGTTGGTAAAGCACATTTCTCGTCATCTACATATGTCATAACATAGGAGGATCACAATAGCATTGACACTCAATATCTGATGGGTAAGATAAACAAGTATGAAGAATCTGTGGATTTATAGGCGCTTGAGGACAGATATAATTTGCAATAGATGGAGAAATATAGTTTGCAATAGAAGTGTCATGAATCATCTTTTCAAAGAAATCATCGAAGGCTCCAATGTAAGTATTGGGCACGATAGTTGAATATTCACATTATGGACCAACCATTAATGAAATTCAAGTAGATATAGTGGTTACAGGGCTTCTAGATCATAGTCGCTAGGAGCACTTTCAAGGAAAGATTAATAATCTTGAAAAAGACCTCTTAGAAATTAAGAAAAACTCAGGAGGTTAAAGGGCACAATATTGAAGGACAGTGAGTTCAAATAATGGAGGATCAAGAGTGTTAGGACAAATATCAAGCTTCCTAGTATTAAGGAGTAGCTAAAATTTCTAATAGGGAAACAATAAAAACATGCTTTTAAGTTGTTCTTAACAAGAGTAGGAAGTGAGACGTACGGCAACCCTCTTCAAAAGTACATAAGCAAGGCTTGCAACACATGGAGTGCACAATTTCGCGAGAGGAAAAATTCCAATAATGAGAAACCTTGCACATTATTTCTCAACCCACATAGGGAGAAGGTGATGGATGGATGGCATGAGGAAACATGAATCCAATCTTGTAGGTTGTAGTAGGATAGCATGTATATCAGGATGCAAAAACATAAGTCAAGACTATGGCATAGCGGCATCTCAATTATAATCAAACTAGCGTAGCATTATCCTAGTGGTTTGCTTTAGGTATTGTTGATGAATGGTGGGAGAGACACTATCTAGGAAGTCATTGAATCGAAAGGTGTTATGGTTGACATATCCTATTATAGAGGCCCATGTCAGTTGGATTGGATATAGGTTATGAATTGATATCCTATTGAACGGGTGACAATTGTAGCCAGAGGTACAACAAGATAGAAACCCATGGATGTTGGGGATGATAGATTCCCTATTTGGAAGTGGGATCCTGGTGGATTATCCCAGTGTATGGAAAATATTGACCAAGCAAGGAAGCACAACTAGAAGGGAGGAGAAGGTAGTATGGAAATGAGAACACCGATTTATCTTGTTCGTTATCACATTATAAGTTGATATTTCAGGTGGACGAGGTCTTTTCCCATGATTTCATCTCTTCAAGGTAACCTCAAGACGGACATGCAGTGATAGTTAGATCAACAGGATCCTATCATAGGAGGAATATGGGAGGAACCTGGGGGAAATTTTATGCTTTGAGAGTTAAGTGACAAGATATAATTCCTCTCTAGATGGATATGTATGGAGCATATAGAAACACGTGGCAACATAGAATTCCTTTGGATGATGATCTAATTAGTATATGGTACCCGCAAGAATTCTCACTTGTCAACAATCCCTTAGGGAGTGGCACATTATGGTCTTTCACACAAAATTTTCTAGTTGTATCTGGGCATCCTTGCTTAATTCTAAGGGTTGTTATGAGGAGCATGGGTAGATATACTCTTTAATATTAGCAAGAAGTTTTTAGGACCATGACCTAAAATTTTTAATGTAGAGTGCAGCAAGATCGAGATGATGCAACAATTGTATAAGGAAGCATTCTATAGGCTGGTGTGGGATCCTAGTATAAGTGTATGAACTGCTTGAGGACAAGAAATTTCAAGAAGGGAGGATTGTAATGTCCCTTTTTCCGAGCAATGGGAATAAAGACTAACTCAGTAGATTAGCCATTCCGATAGGCTACAGATTAAAAGTAATGACATAATATCAGGGAATACGTTAATTAAAAAAGTGACTACATGAAAAGAATATTATAAGCCACTTTATTAATAGAAGAAAAGACCCATGGTATTCGGATAGTCCATAACTATGTAATATTCTCAAATAGCAGACATCTAATTGGAATATTCAATTTTGATTCAATTTTGCCTTTTCTAAAGTTGAGCAGGAAATAAAGAGGTGAAGGGACCCATAACTCAACATTAGAATAAAACACTTTCTTAAAGTCATTTAGGCAGAATAATTAAAAGGCAAGGCGGGGACCATGAGGCCAAGTGACAGCGCAGGAGAGGATGTAGTTGGGACAGCGTAGAGGCAGCGTGGGGCTAGGCAGCATAGTGGCAACATGGGGACAAGCAGTGCAGAGCAGCGTGGGGACAACGTGGCAGAGGGACAATGCAACACTAGTGGGCCCAAGGGAATGTTGGAGGCTCATAAGCATAAAAGGGGGATGAAGGCAACCATTCTGATTCATTCAAACATCTTCTAATTTTCTGTCTATCAAGACTAGAGCATGCTTAAGCTGTTTAGTTGAGTATGCGACACTATTTAGCACACGGGTGTCTCCGAGTGGAGATCCCCAACCTTGTCCTCTTGGGACTTCGAGTACCCTCTCAGGGGAGGAGCCCTACCTTCAGTTTTTGAGAGCATCATCATTGAGACAACCACCAGGATTACGCAATCATCTCCAGGGCAGCGTAGTCACTCAAAGGATTACGTAGTCAAGGAGGAGAGCATCGTGAGGAGAGGAGGAACTTTGTGAGATTTCAGTCCAGGGGTTTGTGAGGGGATCAACCCTTCCATAGCGGAGTTCTTTGGGTAGTTGGAGACCTTTCTTTCCACCATTTCATCTCAGAGGCCAACATACCCAACAGAAGTGCGTAGTCATCTTAGGGGGGTGATTTTTTAGGGTCAGTCTTTCCGGAATTCCTTCATGGGTTATTCTGGGTTTTTGGACGAGAATCTGGTGTCCGAGTTTTAGATTTTTTTGAGCAGCAGAACAGCCCTATCTCACAGTCCCTTTTCAGTGAGCAACAACATTTCCAGTAGGGCAACGCACTCTCTCCATTCTTTCTCCTCTCACTACTTATGCATTGTGAAATAAAAATTTGAACTTGAGAGAGAATTGAAGAGAGTTGAAGAAGATTGTGAGAGAGAGTCTTAGAGAGTAAGAGCAGAACTTGGTGAGCCAAGGTTGATTCAATGCGTCAATGTTTCAGTGTTGATTCAATTGAAGGGAAGGTTGACTCAGTGTGTGCATATGATGCTATTACCAATGATCTTCATGCTACAACTTGTTCAGATTTGGGTGAAGTTACTCATTCTCTTGATCTCTCATTGTACTCTATATCTTTGTTGAACAATTGATTTCTAATAGAAAATAATTTGGTTGGATTTTTCCCTTGTGGGTTTTACCCTGGTTATTGGACTAAAATTCTCTGTCTCAATTTGTTCTTGGTTGTCTTCTATTGTGCATTTGATTTACAGTCTATCTACAATTGATTATCTAATATTGTAGCATAAAGAAATTTTGTAATAAGTGATTGTTGTGACATAGAACATTAGAATTTCACATTATATTCAATATATATGTTCATGTTTAATTATATTTACTAATTTATTTTATGCATTAATTATTAACCTTAATATGTTTCTTCCTTAATATGTGATATGTATGTACTATGTAGTGTGTTTTTTTTTGGGCTAAAAAATAATAATAATAACTATAGTGAATTGCTAATTTATTAGAGTAATTTGGAGAAGATCCACAATCAAATCTTCTAGTTACTACTGTCACACTAAGAGTACATCCAATATTCTGCAAGCAAAAAATATCAATAACCCAACATTTTGCAAACAAAATATATTAATAATTTAAAACTTAGGAAGAGTTGAAACGCCTAGATCATACTTGATTCCATAAAAGTAAATTCCGCCATGATTATTTGACTATATTCGATATAAATATATAATTTGAGAATACAATTAATTTGCTTTGTACCTAGATTGCATGAACTTACAATTTTATGATGGTTATTATAAATTATTTTATTGGGCGTGATAATAATTTCAGGCCATGCTATAAAGTTAAGAATCATGGCGCAATTATTTTTGTGTTTTATGGTTGGATATTGCGTTTAAACTTCTGTAGTGTACCAAAAAATGAAAAACTATTCTGTGTGTATAATTATAATTATACTTAATTCTCAAATATATAGTCTTTGTTTAATTTTAATATTTTCAAAAATAATTGTAACTGTTATAATATTTATTTGTTTTCACTCAGGGCTTGGATGTGTAAGAAAATTATGGAGGCGTCAAAATCGTCCTCAATCTCCCAAGAAAGGTGGTGGCTATCATATGAGACAAGTAAGTAAGGTTAGTGTACCGATTCAATTACAAAGAACTAAACAAAACCGAAGACAACGGATACCATGGCGTTGCCTCAAGGTTCCTAAGATATATTCTTTGAGGAAATATCCAAGATGAACGTGTGAGTTTCAATTAGATATATTTGTAATTTGAGTTGTACATGTTATATTTGAGACTTATATTAAGAATATCAACATGAGTTTTTGATATGTTTTAGGCTCATTGATATGTTTTCTAGGGCATCAAGGTTGTTAAAATATCAATAAAATAATTTAAAAGATGTTTTTAATTAATTTTTTACATTTAAAATTTAGATTACAATTAAAATAAATAAATAAACGTGAAATTGCTTATTATAGAGTATATTTATATAAATAAAGTTTTAATTTTACTCTATAATTAATATATAAATTTATAATTAAAAACGACAAATAAGTGTTTGTTTAAAGACATATAATATGGTATATTTATATAAATAAAGTTTTTAATCTGAGTCTCTATAATTAATATTTTTGTATTTAAAAAAAAATTCCTGTGTGACACATGTTTGAAGATATATAATTAATACAATGTCAAAATTATTAAAATCATTCTAATTCATATGTCTTGAATGTATATATTTAATAAAATGGAAAAATTATTAAAATCATTCTAATTCATAGAAGAAATTAGAGAATTTTTTTTTATAAATATTGAAATTAACTTATGACAATAAAAATATGTTAGTTTTGCAATAAAAATTTATATATTTTTTTCATAAAAATGAAAACATATCTTATCATTCTAGTTCATAGATTTTGTAGGAAAGTTTTCTTCCAACATAAGAAATGATGAATGTAACAATCTCATATGATAATTTGATGTAAACAATATTAGGAAGCATAAACCATGATTTAGTGACATAAATGTATTAACTAATTTTTTCTAGAAATGTATCTTCCCAATTATAAGTTAGAAAAATTATAAATGAATAAACTAATGCATTTCAAGAAAATGAACATTAGAAAATAAATGATTTATTAGAAGAAGTTATGTATGTAATAGTGGTTTATTTGAAAATACAAGGAAAATTTGATACATTATAATTATGTGGAATAGTAAAAGTCATAATATGACTAATTGAAATTCTAGTATAAATTCATTTGAGTTTCCTTTTTGGATTAAGTAGATGAAAATAAAGTTTTTGTTGTCTCTCACATAAGTTTCAACTTCAATGAGATCTCAATTTAAGGTTATTTGAAAAAAATCTTAAATTTTCAAATACATAATTTAAAATGTAACAAAGAGTAAGTTGAAAGAAAATGATTGAAAATATTTTCTTAAATAAAAGAACACAAAATGTTTTCATGATGATGCATCTTAGTAATATAAAATTTCCTTATCAAATCCTTTATGCTAAACACTTATCTATTTCTAATTGATTTAACAGATTATTATAATATATATTATAAATGATGTTTGATATGGTTCACATCATTTTAACAAAGTCAAAATCAAAATGTAAATGATAAGGTTAGACAAGATGTGTTAATTTGGAAGCTCAGGGACAAATTCCTTCCTTTAGATAGTCTTCCTCGTCAAGAAAGACCCCTCCTAGCTCTTAGAAGAATTTAATTTGGTTGAGGAAAAATATATTTCTAATTTGGAAATCCACAAGTGCATAAAAGGATAGGTCAGCCCAACAGAGAAATTAGACACCCTTGGAAGCGTATAAATACGAGTCAATTGAACCTCATTGGATATCATCATCAAACATCATCTTCTTCTCTCTTCATTGATTTGGCTCATATAAGTCTAATATTGGCTCGCGGAATTCGTTCGTACATGTACGAAATTTCAAGGTATGAGCTCGCACATGTGAATTAAGGTTTTTGGTCTAGGGCTGCAGAGTTGCGACAAGGAAATCTCAGTTGTAGTCGCACGTGGGACATGCTTCTCCCTGTGGTTGGAGATATGAAGTCGTACACATGACTACTAGCTTTGTTCGTATATGGCCTAGGGTTTTGTTGACAGTTAATTGCAGGTTTTGACAATTGACCGCATGCTTAAGAACTTTGATTTGGATCAGTATTATTGTTGGACTCATCTCTTGGATATTATTTGGTCGGTTTTGCTGGATAATCTTGTGATTGATCATTGTACTCTCTCTTTGTTGAACATTTTATGACAATATAATAAGAAGAAAAATTTGAAAGAGTTTTTCTCCTTGTGGGGTTTTCCCTTGGTCTCCGACCAAATCATGGTGTCTCTATTTTTGCATGTTTTTCTTCTGATGTTCCTTTTATTATTCCACTACATAATTGTTATTGATGTTATGATGATATGGGGTGAATGAAATATATAAATGATGAAATTTTTGTTAATGCAATTATCTAAAGCAAAGAACAATACTTCCCTAAGCAAAATTAACATGGTATCAGACCTGGGCTGAACAAAATTCATTGAAGATCACCCTGTGAAGACACCATTGATGAGAGCAAGAGAATATGGTAGAGACCTAAAATAATTCTAGGGTTTGAAGCGAGCCCTAGACAATTTAGTTATTAGGGTTTGATGGATAACATGAGGTTGGGGTTTGGAAGAAACCCTAGCATGATTAGTGAGAAGTTGTTCTAGCACCTATGACAGATTCAATGTAACCCTATATGGGCTAGTATCAATTAGGCATGGTTGTTGATGAAGATGATTGGAAATATTGAAGGCAACATTGTATATGGATAATGGACCATAATAGATCTTGAAGGTTGGTTCTATAAAAAGTTGATCATCTCTCATTAAAGATAAGAACCTTCTAGATGTATGTTGTTTCTTTATGACATTATTCTTGTTTATATTTATTGATAATTGCTTATCCTTCTTGCATGAATATTTGAGTATTTGAATACTTCTAGCCTCCAAATAAGATGTGATAAGCAAATACTTCTTGAGGATCATCTAAAGTGAAGAAAAAGAGAGTTGGTGCATGAAGAGAAGAGTTGGTGTTGGAACAGGAAGAGGTACCTAATGAAAGTTTTTGCAAAGTTAACAAAGTAGCATAAAATCCGAAAATTACAATATGCAAGTGTTACAAGTTGTTAAGGAATTCAAATATTACAAGGTATGTATGATATATTGTTTCAATGTTATGATTCAACTGCAATATTAGATGGAAAGTTAAGCCTCGAGTATGACAAGAATATCAACTTCATAAATTATTCATGCATGCATACTTATGAAAGTAAGTTTGATCTCTGGTACACATGATATATTGGTGCACTTGATATTTTGGCAAGTATCTTACTTTTTATTAGACATGGTGGATTTCCTGATTTTATAAAGCAGGATAGAAACATTGATTTTGATATATGGTAAATTGATACTATAGCCAATGCTTGTGATAAGCATGGTAACCCTAATAGTAATAATGTGGCAATAAGACCGATACCTGATATTTTCTGACTATCTTCTTGTTGATATTGATAAGGTCTTGATAATTGATTTGATAAACTATAGTAAATTTAAAAATATGACAAAAATGAATGCCTTGACTTGATGATGTTAGGATTTTGAAGAAAAATGGTTGAGTAATGTGATAGAGAAGTGATGTTGTGATTATGATCTTTGAAATATGAAGATACGCTTGTCAACTTCCCTAATTATATGACACTAACCTTTTATGTTTGATGGCATGTTCATATGTAACAATGAAGCAACTGATGATGAATTTTCGTGACTATGATGTATATATTCCTGAGAACCTGATATAGTTTGACTCCATGATCTGACAGTTTTTTTGATGCATGACAATAATATGATAGACAGGTTGATGTCTTGATTCATGATTATTGAAGAGGCTTCCCATTCAGAGGGAGAGACTCTCCATGAGATCCAAACAACTATTATTGTTTGTGATGGATGATGATAATTCCCTTGATTGAAGAATGAAGCAAGGATTTTGGATATGAATAGATAATTATCTAATGTTGTTGAAGGAAGATACCATAGTATCTTCTTGATACATTACAATATGTTGAGAGATGTATTCCCGTCAAAATGTCCTTTAGAAGTCATGTTGATATCAAGACTATGTTGATATATTTGCTCTCGATGCTCTCTACTATTAAATTGATCGTTTCCCTTGCTATCATAGTCAATTATAGACAATTTACTAGATGGACGTAAATACAACATTTCTTCATGGAATACTACAGGAAGAAGTATGTGTTACGTAGCCTCAAGGATTTAAAGTGAAGGACAAGAAGGCTCATGTTTGCAGGTTGAAGACAACATTGTATGATTTGAAGCAAGCTCCCTGAGCTTGGTATGCATGCATTGACAATAACCTGGTGAAGCCTAGATTCACAAGCAGTGTTGACTCCTCTCTACTTCAAGGTGGTTCAAGGTATGCCTTTGTTTTTTGTTTTATTATTGACAATCTATTCTTGACAGATAGTGAGCCTATGATGATTGAGTGTAAGAGGGAATTGGCCTCTGAGTTCGAGATGAAAGATCTTGGTCTGAGATATAATTATGGAGATAAGAGACTGCATAAAATAAATCAATGTTGACTGGGCTGGAAATATTATTGAATATAAGAGCACATCCGAGTACTTATTTATCTTCGGATCTCCCATGATATTTTGGATGAGCAGTAAAACAAAAGCTTGTGGATTTAAGCACGACCAAGTTAGAGTACATTGTTGCTAGCATGCTAGCTGTGAGGTTGTTTGGTTGAGGAATCTATTTAGAGAGTTGTTTGAGGAGGTTCTTTATACAACAATGATATATTGTGACAATAAGAGTGGGATCTAACTGGTAGAGAATCTTGTATATAACTAGGACAAAGATATATTCATTGAGACAATTTTGTTGTATGAGACAAGCTTAGGCTTGTGGTTATCTCCTCTGTGAGAGGAAGAAAGGATGAATAAGGTGTCCTTTTTTACATGTATTTTCTCTAACATAATTGTTGGCAATATGATGCAATGTGTTGTCCTTGATGGCAACCTACCTGATGAAGTTGTCTTTGGACAGCAACCTATTTGCTAATGATGTAAATCTGATGTATCTATAGAGTCGTTCAGATGTAATGAAGAAAGAAATTCCAGTAAGTGCCAGAGTAATGATGAACAAAGTATGTCATAAAGCATACGTGGGTTTGTAAAGGCTAAGTAGCGTATATACGCGGAAAAGTACGTGCCAAGTAGCGTATGCCTATTTGCGCTCTAAATTTATAAAACCAAGGGGCATTACCATGGTATTGGCCCATAGTATTGAGCGTTGGTTTGTCAAATTGATCCCGTCCAAGAATACCATCTGTGGTTGCGTGGTTTTGACTCATGGTATTGGTAAAGGCTAAATCTATATAAGGAGAAGAAGATCATAGTGCAAGGGTGTGCAAGAAAAAGGGTTGTTGATGAACAAATTTCTCTAAGGAATATCTGCATGGATGAACTCTGTTCTTAATTGATAGATCTGAATCTATGATGCACCCATGGATCTGATGATGGTTCAAGATCTCTAGATCTGATGATGATGAATCTCTAAAATGATCTGCAGAAGAAGAAATGGTGAAGATCTGTCGCAAAGTCTGCTGAAGGTAATGAAGAAATCTGGGTAAGTTTATAGATCTGGTCTGTTCTGCAAAGTTTTCCATTTACAGATCTATACGCTAGTTTGTCTCAGCAAAAGCGCATGTATACGCGGGTTTGATTAATGAAAAGTGCGTGTAGGGTTTTCTGAAGAATTAAATACACAGAAGGATACGCGGGTTGGTGTGCAGGAAAGCGCGTATGTACGCGGCTTAAGTAAATAAAAGTAGCGTATGCTATTTGAATTAATGAATGTTCAGGGTTGAGTTTGTATCTGCATATCTCTTTTGAAGTCTGGGTTATTTCTGATATTCTGGATACAGTGGTCTCATTGTTCTGTTTGAATTTTGGACAAAATATGTTTGTTGATGTTAAGTGAAGGGTTGTGTTGAAGCTGTTTGATCCAGTATGAAAATTGATGAAACGTGGTATGCAGTGGGTCTGAAGGTTGAAGCCTTCAGTATGGAAGTAGAAGCGTTCAGCCAGTAGAAGCTGGTGTTGAATTCAGGGGGTCGAAGCTCCCTTCCAGGAGAGGCTGGTAAACGAGTTCAGGGGGTTGGAGCTCCCTTCCAGTTGCAGCTGAAAACGAGAGAAGGTTGCAGCCTTCTGCAGGTAGAAGCCTGGGTACTGATATGAGTCTGCATCAGTACTATGTTGTAAAAGGTTTTCTAAATAATAAAGATTGAAGACAGAGACGATAGCAGCGGTGGTTTTCTCCCGAATTGGGTTTCCACCTTAAATCCTGGTGTTCATGTGTGTTGCTTATGTGTGATGATTTATTCTGTTCTTACTGCTTACTAAACACCTGATGCACTGATCTAAGTAAAGAATTACATGCATAATAAGATCTCTGGTAATACGCAAGTTTTCTTAAGGATATCCGCGTGTATATGCGGGTTGGATTCAATAAAGTAGCGTATGGGTTTTAGAGAAAGAAAAATTAATAAGTATTCAGTCAGATCTAAATACTGATTCACCCCCCCCTCCTCTCAGTATTTTTCCCAACAATAATATTTGATTTGATGTCCCATATGAGCAGGAAAACAGAGGTTTGTTGCTTGAATGTATTGCATAAAGTAGTGTGATTGAACTCTTTAGTGGATTGCTTGAGCCAATACCGGATACAAGCACTTTGATATGTTTTTTATCTTCAGATAGAAACATGGATTGATGGATGTGATCCTCCTAGGTAAGCGTCCGAGCTGATCGAGGACACTGAGCTACGCTCTTCCCCCCTTTTCGAGCTCCTAGGGTGAGGAATTGAGCCTTAGAGCTCTTGGGATTGAGGTACCTCTAGATTTGACATAATATACCCTAGTTGGCATTTTTCCTTCCAACCCATCTAGCCAATGGTTTTTTTCTGCTTTAGTTAGGCGTGATCCTTACCATTTATGGTAAGTGGCATCCTGCTCAAGCCAAAGATGCAGGTGTTCTACCACTTGACTATTTAGGGTCATGTTGGGAACATCAATAGATAATAGGATAGGTGTGATCCTTACCATTTATGGTAAGTAGTATCCCTCCTATTATCGAATGGCAGTAGGATAGGTGTAATCCTTACCTCATAAGGGAAGTGGAATCCCTCCTATTTTTTTGTGGATTCCCGGGTTGTAACATTGTCTCCCCACTGGCAAATGATTCCTGGGTAGTAGCATTGAGCTCCCTGCTGGCAAATTTTCTCCTATTGTAGCATTCAGCTCCCTACTGGAAGAGTTTCCCGAGTTGTAGCATTGAGCTCCCTACTTGCAGGGTTTCTCGTGTTGTAGCATTGAGCTCCCTGCTGGAAGAGTTTCTCGAGTTGTAGCATTGAGCTCCCTGCTGGTAGACTTTCCCAAGTTGTAGCATTGAGCTCCCCGTGTTATTTTTTGTAGCATCAGAGGTGTTCTAGTCTCGAAACTTTGTGGAGAGGCTAAAACAGAGGAGTTCTCCATAATCCATAAATAATTTCTGGAAATTCTACCTAGAAGTGTCTCAATTAGATTATTAGCCTATTTTTAATTATTTCCTAAGTTTAAACTTAGGAAAAGGGGTTAATTAATCAGAATTATTTGAGATAAGGTGTGAATCATTTAGAAACTCACACAAATTGCCTTTGATATAAGCTTAGCCCTTGATTAAATTTTAATATTTACCATTGGAGTCTCAACAATAGATTATAAGAAGAATTCGATGGTTATATGTAGAACACACGCTTGAGATAGATATTCTTGGAAAATTCAATTTTCCATAGAGTAGCAACAGTTGCCAGAAGATTTTGAGCCAAAGAATGGAAGCAGGGACAGTGAAGTGAGAGCAAGATTTTCCAAATCCGATGAGTACTTTGCAAAGAGGTAGATGTTTTCTCCGGGAGGTTGCACAGAGGCAGCGCAAAAGGCTCAAAATGAAATTCTATTTTTCTAAGGTGAAGTTGGTTTTCAGTTCTAGAGGTGGGAGAATTTCGAGAGCACCAAAGAGACAGTTTCTCAGTCCGCAGCAGGTATGACAACTTGATTTGTAGTTGTTCCAAGTTGAGCGTGTAGCATACTGCGCAAGGGTGACATTGAAGCTATGTAAGGCAAGGTGGACGACTTGCTTTTCAGGGGACCCCAAGAGCCGAGATTGCTCGGAGTGAGGGTAATTTCCCTCAGAAAAATTTCCCAATATTTTCTCTGCAAGATTTCTAGTTTTCGACATCCATATTGTACTCAGATGATTTCATTGCTACTTAATAATAAAAACCCTTAGTTGTTGCACCGGTTTTCCCAAGTTGGGTTTTTCCGGGGACAATTGTCCAAAAATAATTGTGTCAATTTTCATGTGTTTGTGCTGGAATATTTCTTAGTTTCCAACGTTATTATTTTCTGCAGTATTTTTGTGAATATTGTAGTGTGTTTTTTTCGTTTTTTCGTAGCAATAAACTTCTAATTTAATCAATAGTTAGAAGAAATAATACCAGCTACTGCAATAGAATTTCAATAGCGAAATTTTGGCATGGTATCAGAGCAAGGTTCATTGGATCAGTAGCTCATAGACAACTATGGAGAAATTCGTTGTTCAAAGGGAGAAACAACACAATTTCTCTAGGGTCTGCACAAGGCCTAGCTAGGCAATGCGAGTGGCAGAGTGGAAGGAAAAGTTAGAATTGCTCAAAGCAGGACTCTAGTAGGTAGAGGTAGAGTCGAAAAGCAATTCCGGAGAGATGTGCAACATAGTCATTGAGCAAATTCGAGCGGAAGAGGAAGAGAAAAAGCACACACAAAGAAAATTTCTCTCAAAGGGTTTCTAACTGGGAAATCTGATTTTACCAGTTACAATTGGAAGTTGTAGGCATTTTTTCTCACTCTAGAAAGGAGTGCAAATAGAAGATTTAACAGCCAAGAAGAGGAAGAGAGATATTTTCGACCAGATTCAGAGATGGCCACATATGGGCTTAAATATCAGGATAGGTTGGAGGGAGCCTCCAACTATGTCATCTGGAAGGCTATGATGTCCTTCCTTCTAGATGAATATGGCATGAAGACCTATAGAGAGAATGTGGAGGAAATACCCCATGACCCAGATCAGCTGAAGGAGTACATAAAAGAAATGGCGAAGGCGAAGCAATTGAGTCTTGGATGGATTCTGAGATCATATAGTATCACATGTATCTGGCAATAATACTTCCAAGGAAATATGGGATGCTATCTCCCAACTATATCAGAGTACTTATAAGAAACATAATATGTTCCTACAGTATAAACTAAGGAGCATCAAGATGCAGAAGGGAGAAAGCATAGATTCCTTTCTCATAAGAATTCAAGAGGTCCGTGATCAAATTGCAGCTGTTGGGGAGGCACCTCAATCAACAGAGCTTGTACAGTTGGAATTGAACAATGTCTCAGAGGAGTGGCAGGTGTTTTTCCAAAGTATCTTGGGAAAAGACACATTTCTTGGATGGGACAAGATGTGGTCCGACCTACAACAAGAGGAGTTGAGGCAAGCTCTAGTAAAGAGCACCATCAACGGGAGAAACAACAAGGGTGTGAAGGGTGAGAAGGAAGAGGAGAATATGGCTCTAGCATCAAAGGGTCAAGGGGAGAAGAGGAAGAAGAAGAAGGACCTATCTAAGGTCAAGTGCTTTAAGTGTGGTTATTTTGGCCACTACAATACCTAGTGTCCTCTAAGGAAGAAGGACAAGTTGGAGAAGTAGGACCAGGCAACAATCCCCACAGAGATAGATAATTTTTCCTCCAGGTTGGAGGAATATTTTTCATGTTTGCAATTATACCTACAAGAGTGAGGTAGGGCGATATGGAGCTTTGGTCGCAGGGTTGTGCAAAGTTCGACATGGTCCATTGAGGTGTCCCCTCATGGATCATTACCTTGCTACGAGGGCCCACAATATTCATTAGCAGGATGGATAAATGTCAGCAATGTAGTCAGATTACTCGAGTGACAGTTGCAAACTAGTGGCATTCAGGTGTTGAGGAGCGCAGTACAGTGTTGGCCGCAGAGCATGTGGCTTAATATAAAAGTCAACAACAACATAGATTCCTTAGTGGACAGTGCAGGGGATAGTAGCAATCAGGACTCGGGAGATAGATACAACAAATAGAGTTGATTCAATATTTAGGATGATTCTTAGTTGCGAAAGTTGCAGTTGTAGCAACTAAAAATGAGAGGGAGTTGCAGTGCAGATACAGAGTTGGAAACAGTATACCAGTGTCAACAACAACACAAATGAAACATCATAGTTGCATAGTGGTTGGTGGGAAGTGACACGAAGTCACAATATCTAAGCATTAGCAACGTGACAAAGGGTGATACAGAGATAGGGTGTTGTAGCAGTGGTTCAACACTAGAACACTTTCCTCGCTAAGAGGGAGTGTTATTTTTTGTAGCACCGAAGGTGTTCTAGTCTTGAAACTTTGTGGAGAGGCTAAAACAAGAGTTTTCCATAACCCAGAAATCGTTTCTGGAAATTCCACTTAGAAGTGTCTCAATTAGATTATTAGTCTATGTTTATGTAATATTCCCAATGGAAATATACAATGCTAAAGAAAGCAAACATACAAAAAACACATACAAAAATTTACAACACATTTAATAACCAGAATTCTCCATGAACTTCGTTGATCTGAGCCATTTTATTAATAAATAGGAGGGTATAATGTGGTGTTGGAAAGAGTGCACCTGGGCTTGCACAAGGCAATCTAGCAAATCCCAAATGGAAGATATGAAATCCCTCTCTGATTTGTTGCGCTCTCCTAGCACTGCATTGAACTGCTTAGAAAATAAGATTTTAGCTGCAAATAACTACTATTATGGCCTCCTCAGATGCTCAGAAACTTTCTATAGATTAACCCTGGGCTCTCCACCAATAACCCACAAAAACCCACCAAGGAATTGGCCAAATGTTGACCTCGAAATTTCAGCCTAATTTTCCCCTAGCTCCTCTACATGTTGGCTGAATTGGGATCCTTGTTTGACCCCTCAAATCTTCCCAGAAAATTCTACCAAATTAATATTGGCCTCTCCTCAATAAACTAGAAAGGGTTGTCTTAGTTTAGAAGATCCAAAATTGACCCCCAAATGTTTGGCCCTCCTCCACAAGCAGAAGATGTAACTTGTAGAAAATGTTGTGTTTGCTGCTCCACCAAAATGTTGGAAAAGCCCCCACAACACTTACCCGGACTCCACCTCAAGTTTCAGCCCCTAACTCCTTTCCCTCCTCAACCTCCAAGCATGGCTCTTCCAAGGACTACGCAGTCACTGCACTACTACTGTTGGAACTTCCCCAAAATCATAGCCTTTACTATTGATACGAACTAGAATAGGTGAGACTCCCTCCTTAGGCTGGAACTCGAAGTCCACTGAAGAAAGGGTTGGGATTTCCTCTTGGAAACACCCGCATGCTGAACAACACTTGCAGACTTGGCTTCAGCTCAAGCATGCTTGTCTAAGACAAATTCTCAAATGATCATGAATGAAAAAATGAGTGCCTTTCCTTTCGTTTTGTCAAAGAAACTCCAAAATTTCCATGTGGGCCCAGCTCGATTTATCCTCACCAATATTGCACCAATGAGTCTGTATTCTAAATGTGGGCCATAATTCTCCATGGGTGGCCCCCCCGCTCCACTAGAGCCGCAAAATTTCCCCCCCAAATTGTTAGCCACCAATAAAATTTGTCATATCAAATGGTGGCTAAAACATTTTTGGAGCCTTCAAGGAACATGTTTTATTGCTAAAAAGTGTTATCTCTTGAGGACTCATGAATACATCTGGCCCCTTGTCTAAATCTTCACTGCTATTTTCCTTTTCCAAACTCAAAAAATTCTGCTGATTCCAAGAGAAAGACTACTGCAACATCCATTTTTCCCCTCCCTTCACTTCAAAACTAACCTCATTTTTACCCCTTTCATTCCCATGAAATTCCTCTATTTTCCTTGTTTCCCCATTTCCCCTTCATGAAATATCCTTTACAGAGTTTAAAACTCTTTTTTGACTCTGCCGAAATCCCCAAATCCATCAGAAAAACCTCAAAAACTCATAAAAATACACTTTTTTTTTGTATTACAGACTTAAGCCCCCTTGGGCTAGGTCCTAACCACTTCCCCTCCATGTGTCCCGACCCTAGAACCAAGCGCTAAGCCATTTCGGCGCTTATCGCATCGGAAAAACAGAGTGCACAAGGTTATTATCCATAGTTGAAGCCTCCGATGCGATTAAGGCCTATGTACACAGCTCCCAATCCTATTACTGCCTCATATAACCCTTGTGCCCGCAATCGGGCGCTAAAACTTGTTAATAAACCATTCCCGATGCATCATTTCCCTTTGTAAATAAAAAAACCCACTTTCCTAAAGTTTTGGTCTAAATCGTCGGAGTTATGTTTTTAATGTAAAAATGGGTAGATTGAAAGACCCGCATCAGAAGTTCCGATGCGATTGAGCCCCATTTCATTAAACTCTGCCCCCCCGCTTTATTCCATATAACTGCGCCCGAGACCAAGTGTTAAAGGTTCCAAAGCGCGAATCGCATCGCAAAAATCAAATGGGTACATTGAAAAGCCCGAAGGCCCGACTTTCCGATTGCGATTGGCCCTTTTATTATATACGCCCTGGGCATATCATATTCCACATAGACCAAAAGCCCCGCAGTCGGGCGCCAGACCATTCCATATATATATATTCTGCCCCGATGCATAAAAACCTTTGTTTTTATTAAATTTTTGGGTTTTCCTATGTTTCAAAGGGTTTTCCGTCGGTGTGATTTTTAAAGCAATATCGACCGTTGATCTTGAGCTGATCAACGACTTGCGCATGATCGCATCACATCTTTTTTTGGGTGCATTTGTTTCTCCTCTCTGATTGATCATTCCCCGATTAATCGTGAGCCGTTGATCTCCTCCTCGCCTTCCCAGATCTAACAGTCCACATTCGCTCCGATCATTAGCCTTCCTCCACCTTCAGAACCCTTCGATTCATTTCCCACCATTGATCTGATCTGTATATCGACGGTCAGCGCTCAATCGCATCGACGCATTACAAGTTCTCCGCCCCGCCGATCGCCGATCTCCGATTGCATCTGGGCTGTCCACGTGTCCAGATCGGATGGTCTATATCGCATTTCACGACTTTGGTTATATTTTATGCAGCCCTGCTCATAATGTTTTTCGGCCAATCCTGACCGTTGATCTCTGCAGATCAACGGCCCTCATTAACTCCTCCGCTTTGTATTATTTCCTTCGGACCGCCAGATTTAATCTCAACCGTTCAAATCTTAGATCCGAAGGCCCAAATTGAACCCACCCATCTTCTTACCGACCGCGCATCTAATCCATATCGCGCTCATTCTCCTCCGTCAGATCTGGGTCCCCAGATCTAACGGCCCATAGTTTATATCGCGTAGCTTTTAGCGCGAAGTTTAATTTCCCAAAATGCCACGCGAAATGGGCGGTTTGCTGGTACCACGTGTCGGGCGGGGATGCATATCGCGTTCCAAAAGGAAAAATTGCCTACCCGCCTTTTCCTCCGCGCGAAAACCATTGTTTTCTTCACCAAAACCACTTTCCCTCTTTCCTTTTTGAGCTTTTCGCGTGCCTCCTCAACCGTTGATCTCGTGGGACGATCTCATCTGACGGCCCACAATCATCCCGAACTCCCAACTCTATTTCTAACCATTTTTCCTCCGAACTAAGGTTTTTTACCTTATTCCTGTGTATTTTCGCCATTTCACTATTATACGTCCTGGATCGCTCTCGACCGTCGATCTCTGTGCGATCGACGGATCTGACATATTTTCTCCCTCTGCTCTCCTTTTGACCTCTTCTCACAAATCTACACCGTTGGATGATGCCATCCAACGGCCACGCTCCTCCCCACGCCCTCTTAAGCAGTTTTTCCCAAAAAACGCTGGATTTTATAAATATTGTTCGTATTTTGCAGGGAATTAATGGTTTCCCATTATATTGAAAGAAAAAGCCAAAGGCTGGGAATGACAATTCCCATGTCTTTGATTCATCAAAGGGAAGCTATTCATGGGTTCAAATTCCACGTTTCATCAATGCTTCATGAGGCATTGATGCCATATAAGCCCTGTGCGGCCCTACACATCAACAAGACACAATGTTGTTTAAATGGATCAAAAGAGTATTAGTGTCAAAGACGAAACACAGCAAAGCAGAAGATTGAAGACAAATTTGTGGGGATTGCGGCTAAGATTGATTATCAAAAGCCTAATCCTCCAAATTAAAACACAGTTAAAGAAAATCAAAAGATTTATCAGACAAAAAGGCCTCTACTGCCACATCAGAGGCAAATTGATTTCTCTCAACTACCACAGAGCCACCTGTTGCCTCAAAGCATTCAGACAGAGGCCGAGTTATTGATTAGAATCACATATTTGCCTCAGCGCAGCCAAAGAATTAATTCTGCCAAAGGAACTTAATGCAAAATATCAGCAGAGCTACTTTAACATGACGCAGAGCCTTAAAAGTCAACAAAAGCTCCCACCGAGCTTAATTCTTATTTTAAATCAATTAATACAAAGGACACATATGTAAAATTCTCCATCGAGCCCCTCGAAGGCCGAGAAGTCATAAATCTATATTAATTGCCCTGGGAGATCTTTATCCTCTCCCACCTCCTCATTCTTCTATAAATACTTCTGTAGAAGATGAAAAAATGTTGGTTGCAGAACTTTGAAATATACTTGAGCTTGAGACTTCTACTTGTAAATAGTGTTCACGGGCTCTTGGAGATTTGCTTGTGATAGAATAGTTAGGCTGAGTAGTGAAGATGATTGCTAACCTGAAACACTGGACTTAAAGCTGTAACTGGTTTGAAGCATCAATACAAGTTGATTTATGGGATCCTGGTCTATGTCTACGGTGATGTTTTTCTTATTGTAAATCATTATTTTATTTATGTTTTCACTTTGTCCATATTTTCTGATAAAGAATAGCACACATAGAGTTAGAATTTACTGTATATCAGTACCCTTCTCTGACTGATAAGCTTTATCTGAATGTCTTCCTCCAAATTGTGTTATTTAGGAATGATTTAATTTAGTTCAAGAAGTTAGGAATGCTAGTGTTCCCTCGTCCTCCTGTGAGCTAATTGTTATTCTTGAATGTTATTTTCATTTCATGTTAAGTAGAGATTAACTAAGGAAGATATGGTGAGCCCTGGTCCTAGTTTTATCCCCAAAGACTACTTGAAAGTTTCCCTTGGAATGTGTTAAAAGCTGGCTAGTTTCGAAGTACTTACCAAATCTTGGATTGCTTTTATATCTTTCTTAAGTGTTTGTCAGAGGTTGGCTAGTTTCAAAGTACTTACCAGATCCTGGGCTGCTCTTTGTTCTTCATTTGTTTAATTCCCCTCCTTTTTGTATCATTTCATTCCATAAATCAACTTTAAAGAGATCATTAGACATAGATGACTTGCCCCATAGACCACTCTTGAACCTGATTGTTTCAATTAAACCCTATTATGACTCCATAGCCCAATGGACTAAAACCTACAATTATCCATCTTTTTGGCCAAATCTTGTTCTATTTGCTTGCAACTTCTCACCTTTGAAACTCTTTGCACTTATAAATTTCCCCTCAAACAATAATCATGCTCAACCATCCAAAACAAAACAAAACCCTCGGCCTTCATAACTAGCCTAATACCCACACCCAAAACCTCAAAGATAAATCTATCTTTACACTTATTGGAGAGATCCCTCTCCGGATTCAGGAGGGCTAGATCCTAGAATCCCAAAGTGGTTGAAATGATGTTTCTCCCTGCAATTGGGCTTTGCCAATCTTGCTAATTACAGGGAGCTAACATTTCTGGCGACTCCGCTGGGGATTGAACCCAAAATCTCTGGTTCCCTTAAAAAATTAATAAACCTTGTGAGTAAAAGCAACCTTTTCAAGCACTACCAAGTAATGGTAATCATGGTAAAACTTGTTTGAATCAATGACAAACTAGGTAGACCCTAGGATTCTCATAAGAGTTTATCTAACCTTGAAAAATCAGCTGGCTTAGCCATAAGAGTAGACTGTCTTTGTCTCATAATCGTAGCTAAGTTTTGAAATAGATTTAGGACACTCTTAGAAACCACACAACTGAAAAATAACTCAGAAAAACCAAAAATATTTCATATTGTAATTCAATAAACATGGTGGTGGACCATAAAACCTTTTACCTCCAAAAGAGCTAAAAAATTCCACTTGGCGACTCCACAATCCTCAACAGACCTTAAGACTCCACTGGGAAGAACCTTTATCATTATAACATCTTTCAAACTCAGTTAGAGGATTGTAGGATTATAGTTTGCATAAAACAGATTATTTGAGCTCTTAAAGACTATCATATCTGGTTGAACTTTTCTTGTTTAGTAGGGTCTGAAAAACACAGCATAGTGGCTCCTAGAAAGATTCATACTAGAGCCTATCCTGACCCAAACCCACCAAAGATAGTTGATAACCCGAAAAGTATCCTTAGGGACTCTCCTAGGATTAAATTATCAACTGTTTTCAGATCACCCTTGAGAGCTAATTCAGTTCCTCAAAATCTTTCAGCTCTACAACAATCACAAGTTGACTTAGTAAATCCATTTAGAACTAGGTCATTTGATGATATAATTCAACTAGATTCTGAGTCTTCACTTTCATCCCCGGAAGCAAGTGAACATCCTGGTAATAGAGAAACAACACCACCTGATTCACGTTTCCTTTCCAATTTAGGTGTCTCTCATCCAAGATCAGCTCAGCAAGCTACTATTGTTCTATCTACATCTGTTCACCAAACATCCACTGTCCAAACCACTCCGCTTCAGCTCACTTTCCCTTTTGTTAATCCACCTCTTGTAAATCCACCTCCACCACATATCATGGCAGCATGGTATGCTCCCTTAGTCCTTCCTGTACCATTAGTCAATATTCCACAGGACTATCAGTCCAAAATTCCATTATATGATGCTAGTAATGCTACTACTGCATCTCAACATGTGGATAAGATGAATGACTACCTTGACAAAAACGAAATTGATGATGATTCTATCAAGCATAGATTATTTTCTCAGAGTCTGGGGGGAGAAGTAAGAAAATGGTTTAAAGGCTTAACCCCCCATAGTATCAATGATCTCCAAGCCTTCCATCAGACATTCCTAAACAAATGGGAAGTGAAGAAGAATCCTCTCCAAGTCCTTTCTGATTACAAGAACCTCCATAGAAACACATGGGAAAGTGTTCAAGCTTACTGCACCAGATTTAATAGTGTATATAATGCACTTTCCCCAGATCTAAAACCTCCACAAGGCTCAGCTCTAAACAAGTTTCCTGAGTTTGACCCTGAGATGGCCTATCAGCTGAGAGAAAGAGATCCTGCAACTCTTGAAGATATGCAAAAAGGAACTCTTGTTGTGGAAGTTATCTTGATGGAGAAGAGAGCAAGAATGAAAAATGAGAAGAGAGTATCCTTCAGAGAGGAATCTACCCCTCCCACTTCCAATTCAAAGATGGAAAAAATGATGGAGGAGATGATGAAGAGAATGAGAATCTTTGAGAGAACACAAGCAAGTCAAAACCAAACTACTCCTCAAAATAGAAACCAGAACCATAATCGGAATTTTAGAAGGAACCAACCTCCAAGCAGACCTAGGGAAGATGATCAACAGATCACTCCTCCCTTTTGTCAAAACTATGTGAGTGAGGTTGAGGAAACTGATGAAATAGCAGAGGAAGATGATATCAACATGTTGGGAGTAGATAATGATGACTTTGAGATTCATTATGATAGAAAACAAGGTCTTTACACACCTTATGATGACAAAAGAGATGATGATGAAAATTATTATCAGGACATGGAAAATGTTATGATAGAGTCTCAAAGAGAATATGACCTTAGAAGTAAAACTAGTCAACAAACTCCCAACACCAAAACCTCTGACAAATCTTCACAAAACATCACTGTAAACAAGCCTAAAGTTGTCAAACAGAAGAACAAAACAGTAGCTGTAAATTCTGATAAAGATATAGAGAAAGGCACTCAAAGCAATGATAAACAGAGTGCAGACCTTAGTAGTACTAACACTTCAGTTAGTACTCCTATTAAAACCATTTTGTCAAATGTAAATAGAACAAATCAGCAAGCTGATGTTTCTGATAGAGTGGCAGTTAACAAAGCTGAGACAAGTTCTTCAAAGAATCAAACACCTTTTAGCTTGGAGCAGGAAATTTCCAAAATTAAAATCTATGTTCCTTTGACTGAGTTAGCTGCCCAAAATGTATATAGGACCCAAATTTTGAAGGCTTTAAACATTGAAGAGAATAATGACACTGTCAATCTTAATGATGACCAACCCGAGCTTATTTTTGGTCCAAAGATTGAAGGTAAGTATAAAGAGGGACATGTTCCTCCCTTTTATGTAAGTTTAAACGTTCATGACAAGATTTTGCACAACGCTATGCATGATTCCGGGGCTTCTCATAATTTAATAACTAAAGCTGTGATGGAGAGCCTGGGTCTAGAAATCCCCAGACCTTCTAAGGACCTTTACTCCTTTGACTCGAGCAGAGTAAAATGTTTAGGATTAATCAAAGACCTCTGCGTTAACTTAGCACAGATTCCATCCAAATGCTTAGTCATGGATATTGTTGTGGCCGATGTGCCCCCAAAGTATGGAATGTTATTATCAAGATCTTGGAGGGCTAAGTTACAAGGAACTATGCAGATGGACATGACCTATGCGACCATCCCTGTTTTCAACCAGACAAGAAGACTTTACAGGGAGTCCCATATGCAATACATAGTTACAAGTCAATACAGACCTCAAAATTCTCCTTTGTATTTTGTAAATATAGGCCTCGACTCTTTTATCATGTTTAACGATGAAACTTTCTCTGAACAGGTGACACTAACATAATTGATGGCCGATAGAGAGGAAGAGGTGAACACCACAGAAGTGTCAGAACAGTTTGCTCCATTTGAAAACTTTAGGAAACCAAACATAGGTCTTGAGCTTCAAGTCATGCGTCCATTGTTTTTAAACTTTGACAATCAAGAACCCAACCCTCAATACAACGAAAAACTTGAGGAGTTGAAACGAATACAACTAAGTGCTGATATTCCACAAAAACTAGAAAGCACTTTAGTTGAAGAGGAAAAACACCAAATAGATGAACCCGAATCTAGTCCTCTCTGTAGTATGAACTTCGAGGGGTCATGCACTAGAACTAATGCTGGTGCAGGTGTCTAGATATGTAACACTGAAAACAATCACACAGAAAGCATCTCCTGTAGATTAAACTTTCAGTGTTCAAATAACATAGCGGAATATGAATCCCTGCTTTTAGGCTTGCATTTGTTGAAAAAGTTAGGAGCCAGGAGAATTAAAGCGTATGGGGGTTCTGAGTTAATCATTAGGCAAGTCAACGAGGAATACAACGCAAATCACCCAAGACTTAGGGCCTATCGAAATGACGTTGTGGATCTTTTAAAAACTTTTCAGGAGTACTAGGTAATTTTTGTCCCAAGAAAAAGAAATATAGCAGCCCACAGCTTAGCCTTTGCAACTAGAATATGCTTAACGTCGTATGAAACCAAAGACTGCACAACTCAGATAAAATTCAAACAAGCCGTTCCTGATAATGAAAAATATTGGCAAGTGTTTGACGGAGACAAACAAATAGAAGACTTCATGCAATTCAGAAATGAATTCGAACTAAACAGTTCAGACTTAGATTATGAAACAGACTACAGTGAAGAAAATTTTCTTGGTGAAGAAGAACCGTCTCCTGAGCCTGTCGATATTAATCTTTTGTCTAGCAAACTTGAAAATAAAACAGAATTGACTGCAGAGTTAGAAACAGAGGAGTTAGAAACCCTGCAATCCAAAGATCAGAGTTTGCCTAAAGGTTTGGCCCCTTTAGAAGAGTTGTTCGATTTTAACGATGTGGCTAAGAAGACAAAACTGGAGCCTGTAGAGACTGAAGTGGAAGAGTGCAATATAGGCAGTAAACTTAAACCTAGGATGATTAAACTGTCTAAGACCTTACCAGCTCACATTAAACTTAAATACATAGAGTTGTTCAAAGAATTTTCTGATGTTTTTGCGTGGAGTTACGAAGATCTTAAATCCTATGACACCGAAATAATACAGCACAAAATCCCTCTCAAGGAAAACCAAAAATCATTCAAACAGAAACTACGCAAAATTAACCCTGTTCAGTTGCCATTGGTTGAGAAGGAAATCAAGAAAATGTATGAAGCTGGTATTATTGTCCCTATTAGATATTTTGAGTGGGTGTCTAATCTGGTGTCAGTTAGACTTTAGAGACTTAAACAAAGCTTCATTAAAAGACAACTACCCTTTACCTAAGATGGATCATATTTTACAAAGGGTGGTAGAGTCTAGAAGAGTTTCTTTGCTTGATGGCTACTCAGGGTACAATCAGATCTTAGTTCACCCTGATGATCAATTAAAGACAGCTTTCACCACACCATGGGGCACTTTCATGTATGTGAAAATGCCCTTTGGTTTAATGAACGTTGGAGCAACTTTTCAGTGAGCCATGGACATTGCATTCTCCGAAGAGCTGGGCTTCTTCATCATTATATACCTTGATGATGTTACTGTTTTTCAAAAATAGATGAAGAGCACTTAGAACATTTAAGAACAGTGTTCGAGAGATGCAGGAAGTTTGGGATATCTTTGAACCCTAAGAAAACACTTTTCGGTCTCCAAGAAGGTAAGCTTCTTGGGCACATTATTTCAGAAGAGGGTATTAGGATAGATCCAAAGATGATTGAGGCCATATTTCAAATCTCTCATCCTCGAAACATCAAGGAGTTGCAATCTTTCATTGGAAAGATTAACTTTTTGAGAAGGTTCATCCCCAACTTGGCTAAGCTCCTTAGGAATATAACAAACATGTTGAAGAAAGAGCAGGGGGTAAAATGGACCTTGGAAGCAAAGAAGTCCTTTGAACTAGTGAAACAAGCGTTAACCAAAACACCGGTTCTAATAAGTCCTGATTTTTCAAAAGATTTTTATATTTTTTCATTTGCATTAGAACATACAATAGCTGTTGTCCTTCTACAGAAAAATCCACAAGGACAAGAGCAGCCTATTGCATTCTTTAGCAAGGCTTTGAGGGATGCCCCTCTGAAGTATAACATTATGGAGAAGCAAGCTTTTGCTTTGGTTAAAGCTTTGAAAGACTTCAAAGTATACATCTTGCACTCACACATCATTGCCTTTGTCCCAAATTCGGTTGTCAAAGATATTCTAACACAGGACCCAGATGGTAAGAGAGGCAAGTGGATTGCTATTATTCTTGAATATGATTTAGAGATAAAACCCACTAAACTCATCAAAGGCCAGGGTCTAGCTAGATTAATGGCTGAGTCCAATTTTGAAGTTCTTGATATTAATATGATTAATGCTTTGGATGAACAAGAGGAAATCTCAACTCTCGTTGTTGAAGATCATTTTATGAATTCCTCTTGGTATGCTGATATTATTTATGTTTTTCTTAATTTGAATACACCTCCTGGTTTGAAAAAAACTAAGGCAAGGTTCTTGAAGTTTATAACAAAGCATTGCAGAAGCAGGATAGCATTAAAAAGCTTTTTGACAGAAGAAAAAAGGCCAACAATTTCAATATTGGGGACAAAGTTTTAAAGTGGGACTCAAGGAGGGAAGACAAGGGCAAGCACGGAAAATTTGACAACTTATGGCTTGGCCCTTACTTCATTCATTCAGCTGCTGGTAATAATGCCTTTTTCTTACAGGAGTTGAATGGAACAGAATTTTTTGGGGGTCCTGTCAATGGCAATATGCTCAAACATTACTTCTCTTGATCCATGTCATGTTCTGAAAAGCCTTTTTATCTTTTTTCCATTATAAATATTTCATCCATCATTGCATTCAAAGTTAGAAAAATCAAAAATACAAAAACATTGAAAGAAAGAAAAGAGGGCAGATTGTAAAAACAATAAAGGTACGGCCCCATACCAAAAAAGAGAAAACAAATCTAAAAGTGTGCAAGCTTAAATGCCACTCCTGAAAAACACACTTCTAGTTAGTCAAACAGCCTAATCTTGACTAATTAGCTTTAAATTTACTGCTGATAGGATAGTGAATTCGATTTTCCAAACTGTTTAATCTTGGCTTATCAGTAGGCAGATTAGGCTAGAAATTAAAGGTTCAAACATGCTCAAAATACGAACCTATGTTTCCAAAATATGAATGACTCAAATCTGTTTAAATTTCTGAGTCAAAACAGAGGAATAACTGGTTCTAATCAGCTCAAAATCTGAACCGGTTGATCAAAGAAAGAATAGCTCAAACAAGAAGCAAAAAACAGAGTTGTAAAAAGATGAAGGAAGTGCTTTGAATTTTCAGATCTTAAGCCTTCCATTTTGTTTTATTTCTCTGCAAAATAATATCTATGTGCAGCTTGTTTTTTATGCCATAGATCAGCATCAAGTTAGACTGTTCAATCCTGACTTGTATGCTTTTAAATTTCTGTTTTAGAATTCAAAGAATAAAAATCGGTTAGACTATTTAATCCTAACAGATTAGTAGATTAGGTAAAGAATCATATGGACTCAACTGTTTAATCTGAGTCCATGGAGAAATAAGGAGTAGAATTAGATTAGTTTTATGCTTTCAAAAGAATAAAATGTTGTGAAAAGAGTTTGCCAATCCAAGTGCACTCTAATGAAGAAAAAATGTTAGATCAGTAGGATTGGGTAGGTAGAAAGCTTGTGTTGATGAAGTTCCATTGTTTTCCATGGTTGCTAATATGTTTTCAGAGCAAAAGAAGATCATCCAAGTAGAAAAAGGCAGCCCAATGGGTGGGGCGCTAATCAGCCTCCTAGAGAATGCAAGTTTGAAGTCCTTGATGCCTTCAAGAAGGCACCATCCCCAAGTGGAGCCACTGTTAGCCACCAATAAAAATTTTCATATCAAATGGTGGCTAAAACATTTTTGGAGCCTTCAAGGAACATGTTTTATTGCTAAGAAGTGTTATCTCTTGAAGACTCATGAAGACATCTGGCCCCTTGTCTAAATCTTCACTGTTATTTTCCTTTTCCAAACTTAGAAAATTTTGCTGATTCCAAGAGAAAGACTACTGCAACATCCATTTTTCCTCCCTTCACTTCAAAACTAACCTCATTTTTTACTCCTTTCATTCCCATGAAATTCCTCTATTTTCCTTGTTTCCCCATTTCCCCTTCATGAAATATCCTTTACAGAGTTTAAAAATCCTTTTTGACTTTGCCGAAATCCCCAAATCCATCATAAAAACCTCAAAAACTCATAAAAATACATTTTTTTTTGTATTACAAACTTAAGCCCCCTTGGGCTAAGTCCTAACCACTTCCCCTCCATGTGTACCGACCCTAGAACCAGGCGCTAAGCCCTTTCGACACTTATCGCATCGGAAAAACAGAGTGCGCAAGGTTATTATCCATAGTTGAAGCCTCCGATATGATTAAGCCCTATGTACATAGCTCCCGATCTTATTACCACCTCATATAACCCTTGTGCCCGCAATCAGGCACTAAAACTTGTTAATAAATCGTTCTCGATGCATCATTTCCCTTTGTAAATCAAAAGGCCCACTTTCCTAAAGTTTTGGTCTAAATCGTCGGAGTTATGTTTTTAATGTAAAAATGGGTAGATTGAAAGACCTGCATCAGAAGTTCCGATGCGATTGAGCCCCATTGAATTAAACTCCGCGCCCCCTCCCCCCCTCTCCCCCTCTTTACTCCATATAACTGCACCCAGGACCAAGTGTTAAAGGTTCCAAAGTAGATTGAAAAGCCCGAAGGCCCGACCTTCCGATTGCGATTGGCCCTTTTATTATATACGCCCTGGGCATATCATATTCCATATAGACCAAAGGTCTCGCAGTCGGGCACCAGACCATTCCATATATATATATTCCGCCTCGAGGCATAAAAACCTTTGTTTTTATTAAATTTTTAGGTTTTCCTATGTTTCAAAGGGTTTTCCGCCGGTGTGAGTTTTAAAGCAATATTGACCGTTGATCTTGAGCTGATCAACGGCCTACGCATGATCTCATCACATTTTTTGGGTGCATTTGTTTCTCCCCTTCGATTGGTCATTCCCCGATCAATCGTGAGCCGTTGATCTCCTCCCCGCCTTCCTAGATCTAACGGTCCACATTCGCTCCGATCATTAGCCTTCCTCCGCCTTCAGAACCCTCTGATTCATTTCCCACCGTCGATCTGATCTGCAGATCGACGATTAGCGCTCAATCGCATCGGCGCATTACAAGTTCTCCACCCTGCCGATCGTCGATCTTCGATTGCATCTGGGTCATCCACGTGTCTAGATCAGATGGTCTAGATCGCATTTCACGACTTTGGTTATATTTTATGCAACCCCTCTCATAATGTTTTTTGGCCAATCCTGGCCATTGATCTCTGCAGATCAACGACCCTCATTAACTCCTTCTCCGCTTTGTATTATTTCCTTCGGACCCCCAGATTTAATCTCAGTCGTTCAAATCTTAGATCTGACTGCCTAGATTGAACCCACCCATCTTCTTACCGCTCGCACATCTAATCCATATCGTGCTCATTCTACTCCGTCAGATCTAGGTCCCCAGATCTAACGGCCCATAGTTTATATCGCGTAGCTTTTAGCGCGAAGTTTAATTTCCCAAATGGCACGCGAAATGGGCGGTTTGTTGGTGCCATGTGTCAGGCGGGGACACATATCGCGTTCCAAAAGTCAAAACTGCCTACCCGCCTTTTCCTCCGCGCGAAAACCACTATTTTCTTCACCAACACCACTTTCCCTCTTTCCTTTTCAAGCTTTTCACGCGCCTCCTCAGCCGTTGATCTCGTGGGCCGATCTCATCCGACGACCCACGATCATCCCAAACTCCCAACTCTATTTCTAACCATTTTTCCTCCGAACTAAGGTTATTTACCTTATTCCTGTGTATTTTCGCCATTTCTCTATTATACGTCCCGGATCGCTCTCGACCGTCGATCTCTGCGCAATCGATGGATCTGACATATTTTCTCCCGCTGCTCTCCTTTTGACCTCTTCTCACAGATCTACACCGTTGGATGATGCCATCCAACGGCCACGCTCCTCCCCACGCCCTCTTAAGCAGTTTTTCCCAAAAAACGCTGCATTTTATAAATATTGTTCGTATTTTGCAGGGAATTAATGGTTTCCCATTATATTGAAAGAAAAAGCCAAAGGCTGGGAATGACGATTCCCATGTCTTTGATTCATCAAAGGGAAGCTATTCATGGGTTCAAATTCCACGTTTCATCAATGCTTCATGAGGCATTGATGCCATATAAGCCCTATGCAACCCTACACATCAACAAGACACAATGTTGTTTAAATGGATCAAAAGAGTATCAGTGTCAAAGACGAAACACAGCAAAGCAGAAGATTGAAGACAAATTTGTGGGGATTACGGCTAAGATTGATTATCAAAAGCCTAATCCTCTTTATTAAAACGCAGTTAAATAAAATCAATAGATTTATCAGACAAAAAGGCCTCCACTGCCACATCAGAGGCAAATTGATTCCTCTCAGCTACCACAGAGCCACCTGTTGCCTCAAAGCATTCAGACAGAGGCCGAGTTATTGATCATAATCACATATTTGCCTCAGCGCAACCAAAGAATTAATTCTACCAAAGGAACTTAATGCAAAATATCAGCAGAGCTACTTTAACACGACACAGAGCCTTAAAAGTAAACAAAAGCTCCCATCGAGCTTAATTCTTAATGTAAATCAATTAATACAGAGGAAACATATGTAAACTTCTCCATCGAGTCCCTCGAAGGTCGAGAAGTCATAAATCTGTATTAATTTCCCTGGGAGATCTTTTATCCTCTCCCACCTCCTCATTCTTTTATAAATACTTCTGTAGAAGATGAAAAAATGTTGGTTGCAGAACTTTGAAATATACTTGAGCTTGAGACTTCTACTTGTAAATAGTGTTCACGGGCTCTTGGAGCTCTGCTTGTGATAGAATAGTTAGGCTGAGTAGTGAAGATGATTGCTAACCTAAAACACTGGACTTAAAGCTGTAACTGGTTGGAAGCATCAATACAAGCTGATTTATGGGATCCTGGTCTATGTCTACGGTGATGTTTTTCTTATTGTAAATCGTTATTTTATTTATGTTTTCACTTTGTCCATATTCTCTAATAAAGAACGGGACGCATAGAGTTAGGATTTACTGTATATCAGTACCCTTCTCTAACTGATAAGCTTTATCTAAATGTTTTCCTCCAAATTGTGTTATTTAGGAATGATTTAATTTAGTTCAAGCAGTTAGGAATGTTGGCATTCCCTCGTCCTCCTGTGAGCTAATTGTTATTCTTGAATGTTATTTTCATTTCATGTTAAGTAGAGATGAACTAAGGAAGATATGGTGAGCCCCGGTCCTAGTTTTATCCCCAAAGACTACCTGAAAGTTTCCCTTGGAATGTGTTAAAAGCTGGCTAGTTTCGAAGTACTTACTAGATCTTAGACCGTTCTTCGTTATCATTTGTGTTTCCATTTGTGTTTTAAATGTTTTTCTATTGAAAGTATATCAAAGGCTGGCTAGTTCAAATTACTTACCAGATCCTGGATTGCTTTTATGTATTTCTTAAGTGTTTTTCAGAGGCTAGCTAGTTTCAAAGTACTTACCAAATCCTGGGCTGCTCTTTGTTCTTCATTTGTTTAATTCCCCTCCTTTTTGTATCATTTCATTCCATAAATCAACTTTAAAGATATCCTTAGACATAGATGACTTGCCCCATAGACCACTCTTGAACCTGATTGTTTCAATTAAACCCTATTATGACTCCATAGCCCAATGGACTAAAACCTGCAATTATCCATCTTTTTGGCCAAAGCTTGTTCTATTTGCTTTCAACTTCTCACCTTTGAAACTCTTTGCACTTAGAACTTTCCCCTCAAACAATAATCATGCTCAACCATCCAAAACAAAACAAAACCCTCGGCCTTCATAACTAGCCTAATACCCACACCCAAAACCTCAAAGATAAATCTATCTTTACACTTATTGGAGAGATCCCTCTCCAGATTCAGGAGGGCTAGATCCTAGAATCCCAAAGTGGTTGAAATGATGTTTCTCCCTGCAGTTGGACTTTGCCAATCTTGCTAATTATAGGGAGCTAACACAAATCTGATGTTCGGGCTTTCTTAAAGTCATAAATACATGTGGGGCCTCTATCCCACATTTCCTAAGTGAAAACATGAATTAGGACACAATTGGGCAAAATTGATATTTCCCTTAGCAATATTGCTAAGTGGGAATATCACAGTCCTCCCCGCCAAAGCGTTGTTTGTCCTCAAGCAATTGTCGAAGAAGCATCCCCTCTAGTTTTTGCTCCCCACTATCACTGCAATATTGTGCCAAGGTCCCAAATGCGCCACTAAACCGTCCATGGCCTCTGCTCTATCCTGACATGAAAGAATCCCTTAATACCATGATCCAAAGCCATCCCGTCCCACCTAAAGCTCCCCTCGCTCCACACACTATCATGCCTGCTATAAGCACTGGAAGTCCCCTGCATACCATCAATGAGTAATGGATCATGATAATGTGGCACTATGTCTCACTCCTCGTGGAGCCATCCTACCACGTAGGCCATCCCATGTACTCTAGGAGTATACTCTCGAAGATACCACCCAATCCCTGTAGAGATAGCGTCTCGCTCACGTGAGCTTCTCCTGATGCCATCCTGTTGGCCTACCTGCCATGCCAATGAAGTCCCCTATGCCATCGATGACTTGCTAAAGCATAATGGAAGATCTGCATGACCTCCCCCTATAGTAGCCAGATCACCCCTAAAGGTTACTGAGGTCTCAAGTATTGTGATGCTTGGGTCCCATGCTAGCCTTATAAGGGTGCCAACATGTTGTCTTTGTGCCACTCTGGCTCTAACAAATTGCTTATCGTGTGTACATTGTATCCTCCTCTCTTGGAACCTGATGGTGAAATATTGGTAGGGGCGAGACACGTCCTTCTCAGGCATCTCCATGACGCCAAAGCCTACCCATCCAAATCTAACTCCGAACCTATGCAACAATAGAGAAAATCTGCCTTTCCATATGATGAAGGCCTCAGTGTACCCCCATGTGCCAACCCAAGAGTGAACTGGATCACTCTCTTCCATGACTCCGACCATCATGAGATAGAGTGATCTATCAATCAACCGAATCAATACATCCCATAGTTGGACCTACTGCGACATAACTATGAAAACTACAGGAATCCCTACGTGCCTCATCTCTAGTCCCTCCATGTAATCAATATATCGACTCCATATTTCATGGGTTAATCTGATGCACATTAATTTTCCTTATGCTTGCCACTATGTAGTACCGATGAATGTTGGAAGCCACATGTGCCAAATAGCTACCCCCTGAATGCCACCAATATATGGGTATTCGATATCCGCAATCGACTAAGGGTATGCAAATCTCTCCTGTTCTTGCCAACCATCACCATTGGGTGTACCATCCATCCTCTCGATAATGTGCCAATACAATGTCTGGAGCCCAAACATATACTGGGAAAATAACTCAACCGTACTCGATATCCTCTACTCATGTATGGTCTTGACATGCCTTGAGAAAAGAGTAACACATGTCTCCCTCACGACCAACTCCCTAGGGGTAGGCTCAGTGATGAACGATATGCTACCCTTGTAGATGATCACCTCATTCCCAAACCTGTGGTTGTCAACTAGCGCACCGACCCAATGCCATTGTTGAGAAGTTTCTCCCCTAGTGCATTGAGTGTCATCCAAATATCTCAGGTGAGCTCCTCGTCCCCCGCTACTCATGCCCAGGGTGCCAAAGGAAAACAACCAAATTGATTATACCCATAAGTGATGTAGAAGAGGGTTAGTTTTGTGAGTCCCCACAGATACCATAAAGTATCGCTCATTTGTGTCCCTGTCTATCTTGGGTGAACTACACCAAAAGGTATTCTCAGTGTCTCCATCCATGAGTCTCCCTGGAGGGAACACTCCAAGCACCCGTTGTGCAGTGCCATACGCCCCTGGATACCACTGATAATCCCTGTACTCCTCGACATGACATTGTACACTGTGACCTACCCCCGTACACTACTAGATACACCCTGCTACTATTGTCCCTTCCTATATCACTGCGTGTCCTACCTATGTCACTGTACTTGACACTCCCCCCGAGTACTCAATGCGATGTGAGCTACTCTTACTACTCCCTAGTGTAAACCAACATGCTACGACACACCACCCTGCATCTCCATGCTCCTCTGCAGGCCACTTCTCCTCGCTGCATAGCCCTATACACCCCTGGATGCTATGACCTAACATTAGGTTTGTACACATCAACCTTCATCCTCCTACATAACACTGGACCCTATGACATAACTCTGTGTAGTCCTATATACCATTGCCCACTATAACATACAATATCCTACATGTGCCAAAACATCCACCACTCTACTAGTAAACCCTCCATAATGTGGGCTACATCTCCCCATCTGCTATGAAAGACCTGAGCGACCTGAATCCTCACATGCCAATGGAAATGACACTATTGTGTCTATCCTCGATAGCTCTTTTGTCTGATGTACCAATGTGAGAGCACCTTCTACCTGTAACGCCCTGTTTAGTGGCATGTTGATGCCACCTCCTCCTACCAGCTCCTGCCAAAGTAGGTTAATCACCCTGTGACCCCACACACAGTCAATATGCCAAGACAAGTCATGAAATATTTCTTCTCCCCTGTTGAACCATCCTGTCACTAGCGTTGTCTGGGGTTTTGATGGAGATCTAAAAATGTGTGTGCATCCAAACATCAGACCCATCACGCAGCTACTACCATCACCCACTAACTCTATGATGTGATGGGAAATCCCACCTGGATCCCAATAACAGTCTGGCCCTCGTGTCCCTCTGGAAATCTAGGGCCTCTGTTGAAATGTGGTGATGGATGTATCCAACCACCTAACCTGCTCCATAAAGTACCATCTCAGTACCTCTTGCCATCTAATCTGAAAGAAAGGATCAAATGTACAATCCTCTATGGAAGGAATAAGCCCTCCAAGCTGGTGTGGTGTCATGCTCAGCTCATGTCACTTAGTCCTTCTAACCTAGCCATCCCCTCGGGTACGTCTAGGCAACTCTGCCTCCCTCAATCCAATGCGTGGGTGGGCTAATAACGCTATAGTCCCCGTCAGTGTGTCTCTTAAACGAACTATGCTAGAAACCCAACGCGTGGCCTCTCTGTTGCCCCTCATCAATGGCTAGCCCAAAGGATGGTTGCAAATCCTCGTCCATCATGGAATCAACATAAGCCTCCAACTGTTCCTCCATAGACAATCCAACACGCAAGACATGCTCACCAGTCAGCTGCAGGTGATTGTCGTCTGAAAACTCTATCATAGACCTCAAGGTCTCAGTACCTGTCGACTCCTCAACAATGGTGGGGATGTCTCCCAACACCTCATCAACATGTGATGTGTTGCCATCACCTTAGAACTCAATCACAACCCTGGATACCTCAACAATTGATGGTGTCTCATCAATGATGTATGCTCAACTTTCTCCTTGCCAACCATGGCCCCTTTAACTACTCTTTCATATTCTTCCTTAATCCACCTCAACATCCCTGCATAATTCCACGTAATTCCCACTTATTTGTGCATGTCTCTTAGTTCACATAACTCCCAAAAAGAGAGGTACGCTTGAATTCCATGTCCCAATGATTGGTATGCCCTCCAATTTGTTGCAAATAACTCCACATCAGTTGCAATCATGTATTGCCATCTTGATGCATTATCCACAATTCTGGGCATAGTGGATTTGTTGTATAACTAAGAATGGTCATGATTCCCAATTGTTGCACGAATCAGTTGCTTCCCCACATCAACCATCATTTTTTGCACCCTAATCACTTAATTCAAGGTTGCGGCCATGTTGTTTGAGTTTAACCTTTCTTGGGATCCTATGATTTTTTAGTTTTTTTATTCTAGTCTTCTCATATAATGAAGGGTTTCCCACAGGTTGAGCCAATATTATGCTCTGATACCACTATGATATTCCTCATGGAAATATACAATGCTAAACAAAGCAAACATAGCAAAAACACATACAAAAATTTACAACACATTTAATAACTAGAAGTCTCCATGAAATGCATTGATCTGAGCCATTTTATTAATAAATAGGAGGGTACAATGTGGTGTTGGAAAGAGTGCACCTGGGCTTGCACAAGGCAAGCTAGCAAATCCCAAATGGAAGATATGAAATCCCTCTATGATCTTATGCTTCTCTCTCCTGGCATTACATTGAACTGCCCAGAAAATACACTGCTAGCTATAAAGAACAGATGTTAGGGCCTCCTCGTATGCTCAAAAAATTCCGTGAAATTAACCCTAAGCTCTCCACCCATAACCCTCAAAAACCCATGAAGGAATTGGCCAAATGTTGACCTTGAAATTTCGGCCTAATTTTCCCCTAGCTCCTCTAGATGTCGATTGAATTGGCATCCTTGTTTGACCCCTCAAATCTAGCCAGAAAATTCTACCAAATTAATCTTGGCCTCTGCTCAATCAACCCAGAAAAACCTAGAAAGGGTTTCTCTTAGTTTTAACGCTCCAAAACTAACCCCCAAATTCTTGGCCCTCCTCCACAAGTAGAAGACTTAACCTGTGGAAAATGATGTATTTGTTACTCCAACAAAATGTTGGAAAAACCCCCACAACACTTCCCCGGACTCCACCTCAAGTTTCAGCCCCTAACTCCTTTCACTCCTCAACCTCCAAGTGTGGCTCTTCCAAGGACTGCGCAGTCATTGCGCTACTACTATTGGAACTTCCTCAAACTCACAACCTTTGTTGCTGGTACGAACTGGAATAGGTGAGATTCCCTCCTTGGGCTAGCACTCAAAGCCCACCGAAGAAAGGGTTAGGATTTTCGCTCGGAAACACCCGTGTGTTGAACAACACTTGCAGACTTGGCTTCAACTCAAGTGTGCTTGTCTAAGACAAATTATCAAATGATCATGAATGACAAAATGAGTGTCTTTCCTTCCTTTTTGTCAAAGAGCCTCCAAAATTCCCATGTGGGCCCAATTCGATTTCTCATCACCAATCTTGAACCAATGAGTGTGTATTCCACATGTGGGTTGTAATTCTCCATGGATGGCCCCCACTCTCCACTAGAGCCACAATATTTTCCCTCCAACTCTAATTTTCGGGCTTGCTTAAAGTCATAAATACATCTGGGGCCTCTAAACCCATATTTCCTAAGTGAAAACATGAATTAAGACACAATCGGGAAAATTTTATATTTCCCTTAGCAATATTGCTAAGTGGGAATATCACAGTTTAATTATTTCCTAAGCCTAAACTTAGGAAAAGGGGTTAATTAATCAGAATTAATTGAGATAAGGTGTGAATCATCTAGAAACTCACACGGATTGAATCTGATATGATTTTATCCCTTGATTAATTTTTAATCTTGGTAGTTGGAGTCCCAAAAAAATATTATAAGAAGAAGTCGATGGGTAGATGGAGAACACACACTTGAGATCGATTTCCTTGGGCGGTTCTATTTTCTAGAGAGAAACGGTAGTTTCCAGAAGAGTTCGAGCAAGAGAAGGGAAGCAGGGGCAGTAAAGTCAAAGGAAGATTTTCCAAATCCGATGAGTACTTTACAGAGAGGAAGATATTTTCTCTAGGAAGTTGCATAGAGGCTACACAGAAGCCTCAAAAGTCAATTTGATTTTGTTGAGGTGAAGTTGGTTTTCAATTCCAGAGCTCAGAAAGCATTTTTAGAGTGTCAAAGAGACAATTTTCCAGTCAGCAGCAAGAAGGATGGCTTGATTTATATTTGTTTCGAGCTAAGCATGTAGGAGACTACACAGGGGTGATTCAAAAGCTACACAAGGCAAGGTGGATGACTTACTTTTCAGGGGCAGTCAAGAATCGAGATTGCTCAGAGTGAGGGTAATTTCCCTCTGAAAATTTTTGTCAGTATTTTCTCTACAAGATCGCCATTTTTTGGCATCTAGATTGTACTCAAATGATTTCACTGCCCCTTAATAATAAAAACCCTCAGCTTCTGCATTGTTTTTCCCGGGACATTTGTCCAAAAATAATTGTGTCAATTTTCATGTGTGCGCTATAATATTTCTCAGTTTCCAACGCTATTATTTTCCATAGTATTTTTGTGAAGATTTTAGTGTGTTTATTTTATGGTTGTCGGAGAAATAAACTGCTAATTTAGTTAACAGTTAAAATAAATAATATCAGTTGCATCAATAAGATTTCAATAGTGAAATTTTCACACCCTGCTGGAAGATTTTCCCAGGTAGTAGCATTGGTCTCCCTATTGGCAGTGATTCTTGGGTAGTAGCATTGGGATTCTCGCTAGCAGATGATTCATGGGTTGTAGCATTGGCACTCCGCTTGAAGATGTTCCAAATGGTAGTAGCAGATCCTCAATGGATAGAGGGTGGTAGCGTGAATTCCCCTCCGATGTCAAAATTTTCATTTATATTCAAGAGTGTTCAACATATGAGAAAATATGATTTTTGATTTGATGTTTGAGATGAGACACATGTTGCAGTCGATAAATTCTCCCTAGCTGAGAGAGAGTGTTAATTTGGCAGTTTAGGGAAAAATTCCCTCCTTTGGACAACCTTCCTCATCAAGAAATACCCTTCCTAGCTCTTGGAAGGATTTAATTTGGCTAAGGAAAATTATATTTTTAATATGGAAACCCACACATGCACAAAATGACAGGTCAACCCAAAATAGAAATGTGACACCCTTGGAAGCCTATAAATACAAGTCAAGTGAACCTCATTTGGATATCACCATCAAACATCTTCGTATTCTCTCTTCTTTGATTTGGCTCGCATAGGTCTAAGGTTGGTTCACAGAATTCATTCGTACAGATCCAAATTGAAAGGTTCAATATCACATGTGTCAATTAGGGTTTTTGCTTTATGGCCACAAGGTTGCAACATGGAAATCTTGGTTGTATTTGCGTGTAGTACAAGCTTCTCCTTATTGTTGGAGAGTTGCAGTCACATGCATTGTCTCTAGCTCTGTGCGGTTGTGACCTAGGGCTTTGTTGAAAGTTTATCGTAGGTTTTGAACGTTGATCACAAGCTTAGGAACTTTGATTCATATAAGTATTATTGTTGGGCTCATCCCTTGGATATTCTTTGGTTGGTTTTGCTGGATAATCTTGTGATTGATCATTATACTCTCTCTTTGTTGAAAATTTTATGACAATATAATAAGAAGAATAATTTGAAAGGTTTTTCCCCTTATGAGGGTTTTTCCCCCTTATGGGGTTTTCCCCTGGTCTCCTACCAAATCATGGTGTCTCTATCTGTGCATGATTTTCTTATGATGTTCCTTTTATTATTCCGTTGCATAGTTGATGTTATTGTTCTTTCTACATAATTTCTATTGATGTTATGATGATATGGTGTGAATGCAATATATATATGATGAAAAGTTTGTTAATGAAATTATCTAAAGAAAAGAACAATATTTCCCTAAGAAAAATTAACAAGATGAAAGATATATAATAATAATCTTGGATTTCCCCATATGCGGGTGACAAAACTGACACGCTGGATAGTCACATCTCACACACCCCGAAGGACGGAGATCGCCTGCGCAGAGCCTCACCTGCTGCGAATCGTCAAACCGTTAGCCATTTTCACGAGACTCATAGAATCAGGAATGATGACGAGACGATGGGAACTGCGTCACCATGTCCAAGGCATCCCTTCGCATCTATCACCATAAATGATCACCATGATTAACCTGTATTGTAGCCATCCCCCTTCCCTCAAGCCTGCTCAGGTGATCAATCATGGCACACAGCTACGTGCGAGGCCTACTCATTGCTATCCTCGCACACATCCTAGCCCCTATAAAAAGATGAGCTCTCAACCTCTTTAAAGCCACAATATTTTATATTTTCCTTTCACCTCTTCACCTCGGCTCTGGCATCTCCCTGACTTCAGTAGGCTGTGAAGCCCTATCCCCAGCGTTGCGCTATGCAATTCCTTCTGGGATGCTGAATCCCCTCCTACGCACCTCCCCCCCTTCTTATCCGACCCCCTGATCCCCTACATTGCTTGCCCTTCTGTGTATCCCTCCCTAAACATCTCCCCACTGCCTCTTCGCGCAATGGCCCCTAGACTTCGATAGAGAACTACCCACGGTGTACATAGAGGGGCTCTCCCTGGCCGCTATCACCATGGCGAGGACAATCGACTAGAGTCGATGGAAGGCTCCTCCTCCTGCACTTTTGCGCGTCAGAGCCCTGATCCTGAGCAGAATGAAGCAGCCCCCGGGTAGGCTGCGTAGAGAGGAAGACGTGGCCCACAAAAGTCCACCATCACTCCCCATATGCACCCCTAGTACTGCAAAATTGACCCGTTGTCGATTCAGGAGAAGGAAGATGATGATTCAGACGTCTGGGTAATGGATTCCAATGGCAACTAGACGCGTGTCCCCGATGGCGTAGATCCAGACTACCCCATCCTCTAAGCACCGGTCCACAAACCCAGGCGCATAATGGCAGACTTGGAGGAAGCCATTGCGCAGGGACCTGCTTGCCCCATTGAGGAGGTCCCCAACAACGATGATGAATACAAAAAGTGAGGCCTACGCAAATGCACAGTTCTTCCATGTTTTTTGTCAAGCATGCCATCAGTGCCTTTTTGCTACCGCATATTTTGTGCCACTGAGATGCACCAACGCTACTACGCATAATGTAATTTTCTGTTTTAAGTCTTGTACAGGTTGGTTTCCTCCTCTGAGGCTACCTTGAAATTGTGTAACTAAGGCTGGGATTAGCTAAGCGCAGCTTTCCAACCCAGCTTGTAGCATATGTAACTTCTTTGTTTTTGAATTAATAGAATAGCCTAACTTACCAAGAAAAAATAATAATCTTGGATTTATTTTCCAATATGTTAAATATGGATAAAATTTAACAACAAATATTTACATGTGTTAAAAAATATGAATCATATTATGTATTAAAAGTTTAAGCAAATTTTAAAAGGAAACAATCTACAAATATGAAGTCAAAGAATCTAAAATAATATTTAGTTCCATAATAATAAGAAGATGTCATAATAATAATGACAATATCAATTATAAAACTTTACATATGATTAAACACTAAATTATGAATTCCTTGACAAAAATATCTCCATTCACAATTTTGCAAAACAATGACAATTATATCCAAGGTTGTTGTTAATGTGAGGAAACTATGAAGGATGAGAAAGTGATGTCGCTAATGAAGATTACAAGGAAGAACTATTGACTCTCGTGGCTAAGCATATATAGTTATACGTCACAAGTTTTTGGAGAAGGATTAGCCTAATCAACATGAGACTAGGAGGGAATGGGGGCATCTAAAGAGGAGGAACACATCTGCTCACCCCTCCTGAAGAAAACACATTGATGACATCAAAGGTATGTTGGCCACCCGATCACCCCCTGCAAAATTTTCACCTTTGAGTTTAAGGATGGAAACGATTTTTTTTTCAAAGTTTCCCAATCACTTTGTGCAAAGGAAAAAGATTTAGATATTAGGGTCGTTGAAAGAGTCCATAATCAAATGGAGAAGGATAAAGAGTTCCTATGTAAAAATCCCACCAAATAACCTAGCCATTCTAGAAGTAGAGAGACCTTGTCGACCATAATTGCAACCCTTTTCTAGGTAATGAAGGAATTTGTTGCAAAAGCCATGACGAAACGCAAAAAGGATGAAACATGCCCTAGTAGCCAAAAAAAAATTCTCACTAGGAAAACACATTGACCTCAAGAGAGACATTGCTAAGATCGAACAACCCATTAACATGATATAGATGACTTGACAGTGTTATTGAAGGATGAAGAAGAGCACTTAGATGAACCTGTTAGAGTCAGTTTTTCAGTGATCAAAGATGGCTCTTTTCAGAGTTTTCCATTAGGTCACTAGTAAAAAAAAAATTATTTTTTCAGTTAGTCTTCAACAATAAATTTGATCACTGAATGAGTCCTATCAAGATATGCTATTCCTTCACATTGTTTCATCTCCACTCAGAGGTCTAAAATCATGTCATTTCATCACATATAGGTCAAGTTTAGGGTTTAAACTGCCATGAAAAATCTTCAGTTTTTACTATTATTAAAAAGGGCAATTAAATTTCCATCTCATCCATAAAGGTCTAGTTGAAGGTGCAAGTCTGTTTTATAGTCCTAAATAAACTCTGCATGTCAGGAGAATTCCATATTCTGTCGTTGTACCTGGAAATAAATACAGAGCTTTACTTAAAAAGATATTTTCGAAATCATATTTTATTAAAGTTATATCTTTAATATTTTGAAAATAATTCTTTAAACCATATGTTATAAATCCTATGTGTTATATTTGACCATCGTCATTCTCCACTACCATAATCTCCAGTACCATTGTGACACGTTATATTCCCTTATTCACCTATCATTCTCATCACATCACTCTCGTCATACCCCTACCCCACCATTTCATTTAACTCTGTCGTACGTTAAATCCCCTCCACCTCTCTGATCATCTGTCACATCTCCATTTCATCTAACGGCTCGCATAAGACTCCGGCTCCCCTCATCGCCCGAGACTTAACGTCGAGGGAGAGGGATCCAAAAAGAATGGTATTGAATACTGACCGCAGTGCTACATGTCACGAGCAGGTGATTTTGCAGCACCCCCCCTGCCCCCCCACACGAAACCGTTTATCGCCTTGACACCCCTCTGAAATCCTTCTTACCCGCTAGCAGTAAAGATTAAATTTATTTCCATGATGCAATTAGAAGTTAGTTAGAAAATAAAGAAATATCATTTAGGATAGCCTTTAATGTAACTGTTGTAATCTATTTTTCTATAAAGACTTAGTTGTGCGAAGTATCACTGTTGGATAATCGAGTTTTTGAACTCGTGTATTATTGTGAACCTGCTATTAATGAAAATCAAAGGATTTGCTACAATTTTGTGAGATTCATGTGGTATTTTTATTCAGCACTGTGCATTTCTATGTTATTTCATTTCCATTCCATTTTATGTGTAAAATCTCATTAGTTTATAAACAAATATCAGTCAAATGTTCTGTTTATTAAGATTTTTACAATGTGTCTTTTCTTCTAATGAATGAATTCAGTAAAATTCTCATTCAGACCTTCTCTCTTTTCTACCACTATACACCAATGACCAATTAAATGTGCTCAAATAGTTTTTCTATCTTGCCTTGCTTAGTTTTATGCAATTCAGCCTTTTGAAAATCAGTTTTAGCTTCACTTATTATAATTTTTATCCAACAAACAAATTATTAAACAAATTCTAAAGCAAATTAATTCATATCTAGCCTAAAATCTGGTACTCAGCCTCAAAATTGAATATTTAAAAAGTGACACAGAGAGGGCCCTCTTTGGTTAGGTAGGGCTAGCTGCCTACCTAAAAGTTGGTTTGTGGTTACCTTTCTTCATTCCTAATTTCAGCCTAGGAAGTTGGGGAGAGTGATAACAGAACCCATAGTTGTTAGTGACTATAAATGACCCTTCTATATTACATTCTTCCAACCCTTATGTTTAATCTGTTATGTGCTACATTCTTTATCATTATTATAAATGGTGCATATTTGGAACACTTTATTTTAAATGTTTGAAGAAAAAACATGTTTTTATCCTTTAGATGTGTTGAAAACCAACAAAAATTGGTTATTATCATTGTTCACATCCTATCTCATATGATATTGTTTGGACTATAGTTGTCACTACTCTATATAAGCTTAGGAATAACCCACCCTTGTAAGATGCGCTTCGTATTTATTCATTATGTATAATATAAACTCTTGCTTTAATCCTAAAAAAAATAAAAAATGAGGCATTAACATTATTTCCATATTTTTTCATTATAATTTAGCAATTAAGATATGGGTAATGGATCAATGTGTCTTCGTTTCTCCTACTTTATATTATTGTGATTTATTATTTCTCGAAAATATTACATGCACTATCATAAAATTTTATGGAAAAGTCAAATTATATGGTTAATATTGGACACAAATATCTAATAAAAATATGGTTCTTACTAAGACACCACCATGCTAGATTACAATATAGCATAAATTATTTGATATATGGTTTTAGCATATATAATTTCAAGAGAAAATGTAGATAGCTAGTTTAAGTTGCAAAGACTTGTATCAAATGGTCAAATTATATTTTAGATTAAAGTGAGAAACTAGAAATAAATCAAGAAAATAATCAAAATTTCTTATCTTTCAAATTTTTATTGTAAATATATACCCCATTTTGGACCTCAATTATATACTATTAGTAAAATCATAACATTTTTACTTTGTTTTTCTTAACTAGAAAAAACATTTCTTTGAGAGGTACTGAGGATAAAAATTTTATTCCCCTCTTTCACCCTATTGTCATAACTATTGTTGAAGAGACTTATGATAATATTATATCTTTGATGAGATCTCTGCATTTTTATTATGTAAATCATTTCAAATATGTTTCCCTTTAGTGTTTAACACATTATTTCCATGTTACTTTTAATGATGCACTATGATTTATGGTTGAATTATAAATAATGCACATTAATAACTAATATGATTTATGAGGATTACATGAATTACGTCATGCTATGTTGGGTTATTCATTTTAACTTTTTCTTGTTTTTTTCGAGGCACCAAAGTTTGAAATGAACAAAGACCAAGTAATTTGAGGAAGTAGAATGAATATCAATGCAATTCAATGGAGCTATTGGAAATTCAATAATTGAGTGCAAGTTTGGTGATAATTGAATTGATCAATGACAAACGAATATGGTGATGAGGATAAAAAAATGTACTTAATCATATATTCAATGTTGATGCACTTGAAGTGAAGTTGGTTTCCAAATGTTTACAATTAATTGATTTAATATTCCTACATATAGGGCATTTGAGCTCTATGATTTAATTTTTTCGATCATTGTCAAATGAAGAAATTTCCTGGCCATGGGATGTATATGGAATGTACTACCATAAGTTTTACATTTGTCGTCATCATCATCACCATATGATATTCTGTCTATCTATATTTATTTTTTCTCAATATAATTTTGAAGGATACATTTGTATCTAGTGAAATTTGTGAAATGTATGTGTGTTTTGATGTATGTTTTTGCCATTAATAATTCATTAAAATATAACATCATGTTTTTTAATTTATACTTTTTATTTGAATAAAATGCTTCCTTTGAATATGAATATGATAAAAAAAAAATCAAGTAAAATATCGTAGGAAACCTAAAGGATGTTTCTCCAAATTATTGGAAGGCATCCCTAGAAAATATTTCAATGTAGAATAGTGTGCCTAATCCAGAGGGATTTGAACCACACACTTGATGGCATATAACTAGAAGAATTACTAGAAATATGGGCACAAATAAACTAAGATAACCTCTTGGGATATTAATATGATCAAAATAAGTAGTTAGATGGAATTCTCAACAAAAAAGTGGGCTAGAGATGCAACCAATACAAGAATTGGTAAAATTTTTAAAGTGGGTTGGTCAATTAAATAAAAAATACATAACTTATATCATATTCCCATTTTTATAAACATAATAAAAAAATATACGATAAAATAACACTACATAAACATGTCCCTTGGCCCAAGCATAAATATAGAAATGAAGCTATGAAGTAGTTGGAAGAGGAAATGTAATAGGAAGTAATGTCTATTGTGATCCTTAGGAGTTGTGATGTATAAATTTCCATGGATATTCCGGTGTATATTTCATCACAGTATATTTAATAAATAAATTGAAATATATGTTGTGAAGGTTAAATTCCTTTATATTCTAGATTTGTTAATTATTGTTTTTCTTGCTTTTGCATGAAATAGATAAAATGCGAAAATAGAAAACAAAAAATACAATCAAACATCAACCATAGTGAACTCAAGGATTTTATTTAGTAAACCCTTATGGGAAAAAACCCAACTAGATGGTTAGATGGTTTTCTCTCTTTTTTGGAATGGAAATAATGCAAATACAAAGGAAAAGAAACCCTATATGAAGTTACCTGAGACCTATGGCCTATTAGGATACTGTAGAACACTAAACACACTTTGTTGTGCTCTCTAACCCCCACCTCCAGTTTTCTACTCTACTATGTAACAAGATACAATCACCTAGAATGGAACCCTTTCTCCTCCTAGTGGCTTGGTTTTAACATATTCAACTAGGGGTTGGGTTTGATTCTTTCTAGTATCAACTATAGTTACAACTTTAACCTCTATAATTTTTTATTGATTTAGATTGGATCATTATATTGTTTTTCATCCATATCGATGCTTTCAGAGTGGAAAAAGTGGAGGAATCAACTCACGGGACCATTTTTACTGGCGAAACCCAATTTGGAAAAACAAGGTCTTAAACCTTCCAAGAGTGTTTTGATGAATAAAACAATGTTTTTTGGGGTAAAATTTTGCGCTTTAGTGTAGCACCTTTTCATGTTATTCTACACACATATATATTTCCAATGACGCAATAATAGTGCCAATCAAAGTTCATATGTGAAAGTTATGCCATTCAGAAGTTGACCTTTCTGTTTTCACCACCACATTTTGAAAGGATGCCACAGTAGCCCCCATTCTTCATGAAAAAGGGTCTATCCACATGATTATGATGTATAAGGCTATAGAAGAGTCTATATTGTAATTCGGGATAAGAGTTGAGGTAGTCAAACCTAACCACTAGTAGGTTATCAAACTCTATTATAACAAAGCCACAAGGAGGAAAAGGGATTCCATTCTTTCAAGTCAATTTGTTCCATAACTGAGAAAAATTATCCAAGAGGGATAGGAGGTAGAGAACACATAGAGGGTTTGTGCACTCTAGTAGCCCACGGGCCACATGCCATACTTATTTATACTTGCAACCATATTTCCATCCATAAAAGAGAACGGAGTGACCTCACCTTCTAGCTGGGTTTTTCTCCCGAAAGGGTTTCCCAAAGCATATCTTGTGCCAAATGTGTGTGTGAGATTTTATTTTAATGTTCTCTATTTTTTACATAATTTTAATTCATATGCATGTACTATTAAATTTAAATCTACATCTCCAGAAATCTAATAAAATTGTAATAGTGTAGAATTTCATATTTTAAATATAATATTATCAAATATGTTGTGACGAACTTTCTAGTGGAATATCCACAGTAGTTTATAGATCAATTATTCATATTCCACATGTGGCTAACCCATTTTTCATGAGTAACAATGGCTAACGTGGCATCCTCTCAAACAATGTTGGTCAAAACAAAAGGTCAACTTCCAAGAGGCATAGCTCTTGAATACGAAATCTTATTAATGTACTTCTTAAACATTTGGAAATATGTCGGAGTGTAGAATAGTGTTATGGGATTTGACATAAGTGAGTTTTTGGACCCCAAAAAATCTTCTTTTAATGCCTCAAAATTCTTCCTGGATGTTTTATACCCTAATTCTCCAAATTGGGACCCATTGGTAAGAATTCCCTTGCAAGTTTATTCCTCTATTTTTTTCACTCTAAAAGTATTGATATACATGAAAAATAATATAATGACCCAGTTCAATTTAGGTTGGCCATGAACTAGTGCCAAGTTGGGAGTTTTTTATTCAGTTACATGGGAGGAGGTTTCTACTTATGTATCCTTTCTATTCTCTCCCTAACTACATGATTTGTTCATTATTATTCTCAACCCTTTGACCTATGGGGTTGTTACGATTACACAAATTTAGCCAGGGAGGCATTTTTTGGATAGTTTTCCATTTTAGAAGGGACACCTACCCAACATTATACTAATGTTGCAGGGGCCATCTCCATTTATATTTTTTTCATGTGCACAATAATCTACAAGGGTAGGCTAGCATAAAGAAGTGAGCTACCAATCCATGAGAAATGTCTAGCAAGTTCGTTTTTGTTAATTTTCCACCATCATTTTTAGGACGTACCTACTTCTATGCACCCTTAAAGGTAGGTAAATACCCACTTTATCATTAAAAAAATGTATTTGTTTTGCCAATATGAATTACAATAGTATACTAATTTGGGCTTCAACACAAATATTTCAATAATTCATACCATAGTTCAAAACTAATTATATGAAAAATACTCTAATTCCTAAACATAAGTTTTGAATAAACACATACATATTCATTCAGTCATCAATTTACACAAAATATATAATAACATAGATTTTAAAAAAATGCATATGGAAATTTTCCATTTTGATTTATAAATTGTACCATGAATATGATTCATATATAAGAATCAAACGCACTCATGAAAGAGAATTCAGATCATTTCACACATACTTTTGTTAGCAATATTCTGTTCCTAACAAAAAACTCCTTATACCTCTCCTAGTGGCGAGTAAGAACAAATAATTGTTCTTTCCCTCCTCTCCCTCACCCATATGATGGATTTCATAATAAAACCCTCTATTTTGGGTCCCATACCCAAAAATAGAGTGTTAATACCTTTTCTTCTCATCCTCGCCCTTCTTAGGAAATGTAGATAACATAATTCACATGACATGGGAGTACCTGTTGTACTTAGAAATTATCCATGAAACTAGTTGCATATGAGTAATTCTCCTTCCAACCATAGGTATTTTGCTTGGACACTACGCATGAAATAAGCCATAAAGTGATACTAGAAAATGAATACATAAAGGGATCTATGTCTCATTCAATGCAACCCATAGATCTCATAGCTAAATGAAATATAAATACCCAATATAAATCCCACATATTCCTATCAACATCTTAATTAGAACTCAATTAATCTCATGGTCATATCTCTCTCAACCACTACCAAACACATGATCAATAATTCCCTTCGTGTGCATGTTCTCCCTTGGGAAACACATCCTATCAAAAAGCGTCCAAGGCACCATTTTCATTTTCCCAGATTTGGTACTCTGGTGGAATGATTAGAATTCTTCTATTAAGGAAACCACAATGTAATTTTTTCACTCGGCTAGATTTTAGCCCAAAAATCAACACAAACCTATGGAGTTGTATTCTTTTCCCTTCTCCAAACTATCTAACCATCACAACCACTTTTTACTAATTAAAACTAGCTTTAACTATCCTAATGATCCCAAAATAGCATAATTAATGTAGAAAACAAATGGGTTCAAAAGGGAATGAAATATCACCCAAACACACACAATAGTAAAGAGGAGAACATTGAAAGTGGAGTCACCACACAATTTTAGGGAAAATTTTAGAAACCCTATGTTGAGGATACAAAGGATTAAAAATAAAAAATAAAAATTCATGGATTTTTCCAAAATGTTAGAAATCCATATAAGGTCATAAATATAGCATAACATAGGGGGAACTCAAGGAATATGGTCCATCATAGAAGGCTAATTTAAAGAGATATTATATCATCATTGGGTGGGTATGCATAGATATGACACATAATAGGGTCGCACCTTGGCCTCGATAGTGGGTAGGCATATGCGAGTCAAAATTTTGAAATCCATACACTACATATTACCCCCCCTTGTAGGATATGCCACCCTTGACATGGGAATAGTAATGAATAGCAACGAATGAAAGAAGTAAGCAAAGAGAAATAAGACAAAGTGAAAATAATAGTAGAAACAATAACAAATCAATTATGTATTGGGTCCAACCTACTAGTGTGTTCAACATTATCTAATTCCTAGACATGGTGAGTAGGTAGTCTCCACTATTGGACTTCATGTAAGTTATCAAGTTTAACATGACGACCCTGTGCCTTTATAATCAATGAAAATATAAAATATATGACGCAATTACATAGGGAATATGTTGTCAAGCACATGTAATATAAATAAATAAAGATCAAGAGACTTAAGATGCATGATCAACAAGAATGTTGAGGTATGGATACAAGCAAGTTTAAGTACCATGCAAGTAAAATACAATGATTAAACATATGAAATAATGAAGATTAGACAATGAGAAATTAATAGAGTTATCGTGTAACCAATATAAAAGCTAAATTATGATATTAGAGGTAAGCAAGACTAACTACCATGTTTGTGAAATAGAAGGTAGAACATGAGAAAATGCATGGTAATTATAAATACAATAATAACAATTATGTTATCAAAACTATGGAATATATGTAATTATAATTAAGGATTGTGATGACTCATTTATGAACTAGGGACTATAAATTAAGCATGAGAGTAAGAGTTAGAGAGACATTCTTGTGCTTATGGGTGGTAACCAACAATGTAGAAGTATGTTGAAATATGTTGGATACCTACATCCAATGTACTTAGTGGCTTGCATCGAGTAGGGAAAGAGATAATAATAAAAGATCCTATGAAAGGACTTGAAAATAATCTTAGAGAAAGAGGAAGAGGAGGTGGTAATGGTGGAATATATCTAATAGAGGAAAAAATGGAAAGAGGTGAAAGGGAATAATGCTAACCTACAACTACCAAAGGTGCAAGAAGTAGTGATGATGGTAGGTTAACATTATCAAATACATGAGATGAAAATATTAGAAAGGACCTTCGAAGGCACCAATTATGTTGAGGTTAGGACTATGATTTGGAGATCAATCACTTAAAGGTTATGGAAGAATAGGGGTTGTTTAATACTATATTTGGAGTATATGAAATCACTCTTATAATGAATACATCAAAGTAATCATCCATATTGGAAGATTCAAATATCTGAGTGGATCATTGGTATAATATATTTCATTTAACCTTAAATATAGGTAGTTCACAAATGGAATCTATTATATATAAACTATGGAATTTAAGATGAAATAAATGAGTTATGCCCTAATATCATGTGTTTTTCAAGAAACAATTGAGGGCATGCTATGTGTTGTTTGAATCCTATTGAATATAGGAAACTATTGAAATATGTATATTAATGAGTGTATGTAGGTTAATTCCCCCATTATTACCATCCATAAAATGCTTAGGCTTAGATTTTATTCGACTAAGAATTTTTGTACACTCCTAAAAGATGGTATGAAATTTCTTAGCTTAACAAAAAAATTTAGGAAGGGTTAAAAGGATAGCAATGTCTCTTATCATCTATTTATGTGGAAATTATTTTGTCTAATATGGGCTCAATATCATTGGAGTGATCTCACCATTTTCAAGGAAATACCACTTATACATATTTTTTTTTATTGACTATTTTACCAAATGACTAGAAGTTGTTTCCTTAAAAGAGGCCACCTCTAAAAAAGTGATAGATTTAATTTAGAAAACATATTTTCATATTTGATGTGCTAAAATATTTTTCATCGTGGACAATGAGATTTTTTTACCTTGAGAAAAATCATTTATATCTATGGGAAATATGGTAATATGTTTGAAATCGATCAATTCCTCCCACCCCCCTTGCCCCCACCATAGGAAATGGATTGGTGGATTCTATGAACAATAATTTCATTTATATATTGAAGAAATACAATTATGAAATCAACGGGATTTCCATACGATGCATTTGGAAGAATAAATATTGGTGTTCTTGTTGAGTTAGCACAGCGGAAAAAAAAAAAAAAAAAAACACACAGACGCACAACAAAAAATAGAGAGACAACAGATTTAACGTGGTTCACCCAACCAATCTGGGCTACGTCCACCAAACAGAGGCATCGGAAATCTCATTCTTCAACAGAAGAATACAACAGCAGAATTACTCATCTGCAATTCTCTTCCACTCATCTCACATCTCTCATGCTCATTTGCCTCTACGGGCTTACATTTTATAGCTGGGAATAGAAACTGAATCATAAATTCAATCACAACAAAATAGGATGCAATAACTCCACATCAGGATTAGATGGAGTCAATTTAGCAACAAATCCTATTGTTGTCATATTCATGAGATTTTCTCCAAATTTAATTTAAGAAATCTCAACAATCTCCACCTTGACAACAATTACCCTGATACCCTGTTCCATTATTATTTTTATCTTTTCTGCAAGCCAAGAGAAGCCAAACACCATCGTAGCTTCTCCAATAAAACTGGTTTCGTGAACATGTCTGCAAAGTTTTCCTTTGTATGCACTTTTCAAGAGATACTCCCCGTTCAGTGATAACCTCTGTTAAAAAATGGTACTTTATAGGTATATGCTTTGATTTACTATGATAGGCTGGATTTTTAGCCAAGTAAATTTCACTTTGACTATCACAAAACAACTTGATGTTGTCCTGCAACCTACCAAACTCACCAAACAAACCTTTTAACCAAACCGCTTCTTTGCAAGCATGTGAAGCAACTATGTATTCTGCTTCTATAGTGGATAAAGCAACAATTTTTTGTAGCTTTGACGTCCAGCTTATAGCTCCACCTGCAAGAGTAAAGACATATCCTGAAGTTGACCTTCTCTTATCCAAATCACCTGCAAAATCAGAATCAACACATCCGCAAACAAATTCACTACTTCTGTTATAAGTGATACAATAATCACTTGTGCCTCTCAGACACCGAAGCACCCATTTCACTGTTGACCAGTGTTCTTTCCCTGGATTTTCCATATACCTACTGACAACCCCAACTGCATGTGAAATATCTGGTCGTGTACAGACCATCGCATACATCAAACAACCTACTACATTGGAATTATATGGAATTGAGACATATATTCCTTTTCTTCATTTGTATTAGGACATAAACTTGAAGAAAGCTTAAAATGGGAAGCTAAAGGGGCTGAAACTGGTTTCACATTGTTCATACCAAACCTCAAGAGTATTTTCTCAATACACTTCTGTTGTGATAACCACAGCTTACCATTGCTCCTGTCTCTGAAAATCTCCATGCCCAAAATCTATCTTGCTGCTCCTAGATCTTTCATATCAAACGTCGTAGCCATCTAAGCCTTTAACCTGTTGATCTCTGTTATGATTTTGCTTGCTAAAAGCATATCGTCAACATATAACACTAAGATAATGAACATGCCATTACTAAATTTCTTAAAGTAAACAAAATGATCATATTCACTTCTTATATAATTTTGACTCATCATGAAAGAATCAAATTTCTTGTACCATTGTCGAGGCAACTGCTTTAGACCATACAATGATTTCTTGAGCCTGTAGACAAATTTCTTGTTGTGATTTTGAACAAACCCTTCCAGTTGTTCCATGTAAATCTCCTCATCTAAATCTCCATGTAAAAATGAAATTTTAACATCTAGTTGTTGTAATTCTAAATCAAGTAAAGCAACTAATGCTAACACAATCCGAATTGAAACAATTTTTACAACTGGTGAAAATATCTCATGAAAATCAATTCTTGCTTTCTGAGAAAAACCTTTCGCAACTAGCCTCGCTTTGTACCTGTCTTCTTTATCATCAACACCCTTTTTCAATTTGTAAACCCATTTACATCCCACAGTTTTTCTGTCTTTAGGAAGTTCCACCAGATCCCATGTGGCATTCTTGTCTAATGCCTTCATCTCATCCTTCGTAGCTTCTTTCCACTTATCACTGTTCGAACCTTCTACAGCTTCCTGATAGCACAAAGGTTGATCATCATTAGCGGTTAAATAAACTGAAGTAACATAATCATCATACCTTTTAGGAGGACGTCTGATTCTCGTGGACCTCCTTAAAGATGTTTCTGGTTCTTCCATAATTTGTTGTTTATTGCCTGTAGGAACTTCTTCATGATCTGCATCTGAAACATGTTCATGATCTGCATCTGAAACTTGTTCATCTGGACTATCATCAATATTTGAACTAGTTTCAAACTGAATATGTTGAAACTTAGGTACATTATCCTGTTTCAATTTATCATCTACATCTGGATTATCAAGTGAATATTCATCGAATTTAACATCTCTGTTAATGATGATCTTGTGAGTAGTAGAATCCCACAACCTGTATCCCTTAGTCCCATCACCATATCCAACAAAGATATATCTTTTTGATTTAGGATCTAATTTAGAACGATGATGTTTCAGAATTAGAGCATATGCATCACAACCAAAAAATTTCAGTTTAGAATAATCACATGGATGACCTTTCCATACCTCTTGAGGAATCTTGCATCCTATTGCAGTTGATGGTGATCGATTTATCAAATAACAAGCCATAGATACTGCTTCTGTCCATAATTCCTTCTGCAAATTGGCGTTACTAAGCATACTTCTTGCTCTCTCTAAAAGAGTCTTGTTCATGCTTTCAACAACTCCATTTTGCTGAGGAGTATATACAATAGTTTTATGTCTTTCTATCCAAACTTCCTTGCAATAATTATCAAATTCCTTTGAAGTAAACTCACCACCATTGTCAGTTCTTAAACATTTAATGGTTCTCCCAGTGATGTTTTCTACTAATGCTCTAAACTGTTTGAAAACTGTGAATACATCAGACTTTTTCTTTAACATATAGACCCACACTTTTCTAGAGAAATCATCAATAAAAGATAAAAAAATATGACGATCCTCCATATGAGGTTGTAGGAGATGGACCCCAAACATCAGAATGGATATAATCAAGGATTCCCTTACTAGTATGTTTTCCAGTTTTAAACTTTTGCTTGGTTTGTTTCCCATATATACAATGTTTGCATAAATCTAACTTAGAATATTTTAAACTAGGAAGTAACTTACGATCAGATAAAATTTTTAATCCTCTTTCGCTCATATGGCCCAACCGTTGATGCCATAGACGAATAGAATTACTGTCGTTTTCAGATACTGTAGAAGCATAATCTGACTCTGTTCTTCCTTCTAATTGAAAAGGATTTCCAAACTTCTTTGCTTTCATTACTAGTAAAATTCCTTTATAAAATTTCAATACTCCACCTTGAATAAGGGTTTTATATCCATTTGTGTCTAGCACTCCTAGAGAAATGAGGTTTTTTTCTAATTTCAAGCATGTGTCTTACATCAGTTAATATTTTATTTGTCCCATCAAAAATTTTAATCTGGATGCTTCCAATTCCCACAATATTACATGAGACATAATTTCCCATGTAAACCACTCCATCATTGATTGATTTATAAGATTTAAACCACTCTCTATGAATGCACATGTGATTTGACGCACCAGAATCTAACAACCAATGTTGATCATGATTAGACAAACTAATTGATAAGACTTCATCACTCATACCTGAAACGGATGCCAAACCTGTATCTGTCGTGTTTGCTTCTTTCTTCTCTATCGAAGAGTCTCCTTTTGATGTTTGTTGTCTCTTCCAACAATCCTTCTTCAAATGTCTTGATTTGCCACAAAACCAACACTTTACCTTACTCTTCTTCCCTTTCGATTTTGACCGCGAGTTGTTCTACTTACTGAAGCGTCTTTATTTAGAACGACCTCTAACCATCATTGCTTCTGATGCAGAGGTTTCTGAATTTGACCTTTTCCTTGTTTCTTTAGATAACAAAGCTCCAACAACATCATCAAATTCAAGGGTTTTTGATGAACTAAGACTTATAGAAGTAACAAAATGATCCCATGACTCGGGCAACGAGCATAATAAAGTTACAACTTTATCTTCTGATTCAAATTTTACTTCTATACTTTCTAACTGCACCAGGAGAGTATTAAAGGTATTCAAATGATCAGTAATTGATGTACCTTACTTCATGCGCAAGCTGTACAATTGTCTCTTCAGGAGAATCCTATTGGTTAATGATTTTTTCATGTACAAATTTTCAAGCTTTGTCCACAAACCAGCAACAGTTTTCTCTGACACGATGTTAAACAAAACATCATCCACCAAATACAATCGAATGTCGCTCAGTGCTCTTTCATTGAATTCACTCCATTCATCATCCGTCATGGCGAAAGGTTGTTTGGCTTTGCCTAAAAGTGCCTTCGCCATGCCTTGTTGCACGAGTAGATCATGCATCTTAACTTTCCAAATCTCGAAGTTATTTTTCCCATTAAATTTTTCGATCTCAAATCGAGCACTTTGAGTTTTTGACATTTTGAGTAACTTGTGTCAAAAATCTCCAACTTCAAATCTTAATAAATGAAGATTTTATTTTAATCAAAATTAATAATTTTGATAAAAAATGCCCTAGGCCCAATATAATGGCATATTACAATAACTTTGATATATAATAAATCGATATTATAATCAATCGATTTAAATACATATAACAAATGATATACCAAATGAATACTAAAGGCATTTGAATAGAACTCAAATACAAATCGATTTTAAAACATTGCATTAATGTACTTAAATGCAAATCGATTTTTAAAATGGCATTTTAATACCTTTGTTTAACATTCCAATAGAAATCGATTTTCAATGGGATTTCAACAAGCCTTTACCGTTCAATGCTGCCCAATATTCCATTTCACATGTTGTTCCTCTTCAAATCACGCACTAGATCAATTCATGTGTTGTTAACTACGATGTCAATAGCAGCCTTCATGCCCTCTTACTGGTCTCACGGTCCACGGCCCTGAATGTTGGCCCTCATGACAACAATTCTGCGCTAAGAGTCCCACTTCTCCACATGCAGAGCGATGTCGAGGCGCCACATTTGACAAACACACTCAAGACGCAACTGTAGCGATCATCTTCAACCATGCAGATATTGTCAATTCCTTCAAGCAATTCGAAAAAGAATACAAAACAAAAAATAATAGAAGAGATTAAATCGTGTATTCACAATCCTTGATGCCTCCTCCGAGGCCTATAAACGTTCTAGCTTGATTCACGAATGCATAATTCCAGCTTAGAGAACTATAGGCTCAATGAATGGCCTTTCATCTCGTGTACTCTCAGTCACACAGCCGCTCATCCACAAACAACGGCTCATGTACACGGTCGCGGCAATCACCGCCGGCTCCTCCAGCTGTAGCAACCGTCGACATTTCTTTTCGTTGTGGAGTGTTCACACTACCTGATCCTCTAACGCATCTAACAACACTTCACCTCCGCCTCACAGAGATTGGCCTTTAACGTTCCACTGGCTTTACGGTGCTAGAAGTCAAGCTCGGCCCGCAAATTTCTCCAGAAAAACAACCACGCAGATTGTAGCACTGTCGTGCGCTCACACAGTGGTTCTTGACATCCACCAACTCCTCCTCGAACCACAAGCCACTGCAAAATGGTCAAACCACAAGCTCTGATACCAATTGTTGAGTTAGCACAGCAGAAAAAACAAAATAAAACACACAGATGCACAACAGAAAATAGAGAGACAAGAGATTTAAAGTGGTTCACCCAACCAATCTGGGCGACGTCCACCAAATAGAGGCATCGACAATCTCATTCATCAACAGAAGAATACAACATCATAATTACTCATCTGCAATTATCTTCCACTCACCTCACATCTCTCATTCTCATTTGCCTCTACGGGCTTACATTTTATAGCTGGGAGTAGAAACTGAATCATAAATTCAATCACAACAAAACAGGATGCAATAACTCCACATCAGGATTAGATGGAGTCAATTTAGCAACAAATCCTATTGTTGTCATATTCATGAGATTTTCTCCAAATTTAATTTAAGAAATCTCAAGAGTTCTTTAAATTAGTTGAAAGGAATCAAGAAATAGGGAAAATTCATTTTGATAAAATGGAAATATTGAAGGATTTTTGGAAGAATCAACTACCATTATACTATAATAAAGAGGAGAATCCTTATTTATGCATAGTAAATTTTATTCCTTGAGGCTTGGTTTGTATTAGGAATAGATATGGAAATTGAACATAATTTCTGCATGCTTAAGTAGATGGATGGTACTCATTGAGTTTTCCTATTAATTGACTTAACATCATATAAAACATGTTATCATTTAAATATATAAGTTCAAGACGTGATTTAGGCATATATTAAGCCTATGCATGAGCCATTTAAATTTTTACGTCTTTATTTTTTGTTTGGTATGATAGAATCTCCTCATACTAGTAAGTCCATTTCTACTTTAGGCCATTTCTGAGGGATAACATTTTGGGGTTATGAATAACCCACTATGGATAATTGTACCATAGTTGTCCTTTTATGTCAATGTGTTTTCATTACACTCTAGCTTTTGGTCATTATTCCTTTCTCACAATCCATTTAATTCTAGTTTCCTAGTTGTTTTTGTGTCTTTCAAAATATCCATGCCTTAGTAAATTTTTTAATATTTTATTGTAAAGAACTTCATTGAAAAATAACTAGAAAAAAAATGTGGGGTGTGGTCATTTCCTTCCATCCTTTCGGAAATTTTTTTCTTGGAAATTTTTTTCCATAAAAATACTTTAAAAATGTGAGGTAGGGGTCCCCTCTCAAATTATTGTCTAAAAAATATTTATGCCTTGCACACCACATAACACATTACACTAAGAGAAATTTTTATGTGTTGTGGAGCAGGATAACCTTCCCCTTCCTTCCCTTCCAATTTTCCTATCTGTTTCAATATGCTTGTGGAAATTTCATTAATAAATTTTAAAATTTCTTGGACTCCATTGATTATTGATTCATGGTTATTAACAGGGCTTGTGTGAGCTTGTGAATAAACACTAATACCAATGAATCAAACAATTTGAATGAAATATTAGGATGTAAAAATAGGGTTTCTTCTTGCAACCACTCCAATTAATTTAATGACCTTGGATTCACAATTTTGAAGCAAGGCCTATGAGGAGATGGGAAATGGTCCTTAGATTCAAGATTTTTGTGAGTGAAACCATTATTGCTATATTTCCTTTCATTTTTTGACATATATAATTGTTTATCTAATCTCATTAAGCTCGTTTTTGATATCGGTAGTGCACCAATTTGATCTCACCCCCTTCTTCTGTGTAAAAGGTTTTTCATATTTTTCTTGTTTGCAAGAGCCTAAAACCATGCTTTAAATAATGCATTTCTTACTTAAAATATAATTTTTGAAATTTTCTATTGAAACATCTCATTTCAATAAAATGTGAACAAATTTTAGAATTCCATAAACTTTTCATATTAGGTCTTCTCAATTTAATATTTCTATTCCATAAGAGATACCTCAAGAAGAACATATAAATTATGAGTAGGACTTGAAAGTGTTTTTCTTCTTGACACTCCTTTGGGGATTAAGGATGAATTATTTTTATATCTCTTGTAATGGGCCTATTAATTTTCTCCATTTCTTCTAAAATAAAATTTGTTTCACTAATATTTACAAAATGTTTTTTTTTTCCAAAGAATTGTGATCATTCCAATAAATATTTCATTAGCATATATTTTGAGAGTGTTTTTTTGGTCAACTTTAGGCAAAAATTTGGCATTAAAATTGAATTATTATTTTTTAAGTGTGATTATAGATCATTGCACATTCCTATACAAAATCATTTATTTTAATGAGTATTAATAATATAAAGAGGTCACTTTCATTGTAAAAGCTTGATAAATATACTGGGGAGAACCACCCCATGTGAAATTAAGAAGAACACCATTTTTGTGAAGAAAAAAAATCTCAAGGATCTATGTCTTTATTGATTTGAGCATCAAAAAGCCTCCAAAAAACCATAAATGTGTGGAAATGAAGTTTGCACAAAGAGTAGTACCTTAATTAATTTACCATTGACTCATCAAAGAGTTGGAAATGAACTATGCTAATACATCATCTCCTAGATTAAAAATTCTAGAAAGGAAGATTGTGTGCATTTCAATTTTGATTAGTTAAGTTTTGACAAGACATAACTACTAGTAGTTGAAGGATAGTTATATAGATTAATAGATTATTTTGAATCCAAAAGGAATTCCTAGAGATAGATTAGGCCAATTAGATAGATTAATATTAACAACCTTTTTTATGCAGCATATGAAATTCACAATCGGGTAATCACATATACACCCCCCTACAAAGTGCCTTGTGAGGTGCAACCCTATTCTAGAGTTATTTATAATCCACCCTATGAGGTTATAATGCTTCTCAATTATTGTTTCATGCGATGGATCACATTCTTGGAGCCTCTCACCCTAAGTCTAGACATGGGACCTAACTGGGATGCCTAGAGCGAGAGGGGATTCCTTGGTACATGTTCCCTCTTAGTCACCTACCCTTAGTTAGTAGTTTGACTCATTTTTACCCCTTATAGCACCCATTTAGGCCACACAAAAAAAATCCAATATGTGTCCATGTTCACTTAAAAGTATTAAATTAGGTCCATAATCATCCAAACTTTTTGGGTACTTGCTACTTACGAAGTCAATTTTGGTCAAATCCATAAACCCTCTTTATTTCTTAACATTGATTGTACCATATATTCCCTTTTGGTATCATGATTGTGACTCTACAAGTTGGATAATAGTTGGTCATTTTGGGCCTATAACCACACAATATTGTTATAACTAAAGCCACAATATAAAATCCGAAGGTGTAGTATGAAGGTTTCATGTAATATATGTACCATTATGGCTAATCCAACATTCTCTCATGTCTTGAGGTCACTCCAAATATTTAAATACCCTTGCAATCATATTTTTATATCCCTCTTCAACAATTTAAATATTCAAATATTATTTTGTTTACCTTTAGAAATACCTATATTTTTATATATCACTTGGCTCAACCATTAATCTCGTTTCTTAAGATACTATGCTTTCTTTCACCTAGAATCTTAAACACATATATTAGTATTCCAATGGATAGATTAGTTCTATTCCTAAAAGTTTAATTAACTCATCCTAAGGCATATTTATTGGAACAACTCCACTCATGTAGAAATTATACAACATATATGTATATCATGGATTCAATCTGAACTAACAATGTACTAAATCTAGATACTGAATCACTTCTACAAATCAATTGCAGAATTAAAAAAACAATCGCCAATCACAAGAAGCAAAGAAGAATCAATTAAACCACAACACAGATAATTTCCTGGGGAAAGCTTGTTGCTCAAAACCCCACTATCTTCTATTGTATATTTAGCATGGAAACATGAAACAATTACATACAACTCTTTTCACAAGAGCCCTCTTGTGCTCAACTAATTGTCTCACACTATCCTGGACAAAACTGACCAACACTTAGCCAATTCTCAGCCTCTAAACAGCCTGTCGTGCTTGCGAAATTCATGTGGAATGAAATCCCTATTCTTTTGGAATTTTGGCCTTCCTTGAATGTGCAAGGATCATGGGCAATACAATGGGTGGTTGGTTGCATGGGTGCAACCCAATAATCCTACAACTGATAGTCAACTTCCCTTTCACCTAGATCTTAACTCGGTCTCCACTGGATCTGACATGCATGCAACTAATAATAGTAAATCCTCAGTTACATGTGAGATTACTGATTGTGAATTAAATAATATTTAATTCACTTGATCTCTCACTAGTGTATCTAACAATTACAGCTAGCACAATTGAATTTAACTCACTTAACTGAGTTAAACTGATTACAACCTGCATTAACTAATGCACCACTGCACTTCGAACTCTGTTACAACTAGAATTACTCTGCATGCCTCACCAACTACCCTCAACTTGAAATTCATGAGTTAACTGAGTTTATCACACTTAGTTAACTATTAAAAGTTATTTTGAGATTAGATTACATTTTATTGTCCATCTCAATTAAAGGATAAATAAAATATACATGCACCAAATTTAGCCCACACCAGTGTAGGTGCTGCTAAGATCTATGGTCCCACACTAGTGTAGGTGCTGCTTGGACCTCCTGGTCCCACACTAGTGTAGGTGCTGTGATTTCTTGTTGGAATTCAACACTCCCTATCAACAAGAAATAGATTGTCCTTCACCCCGATCCTGTCTCTATGGTATTCGAATTTTCTCCTGGTGAGCGCCTTCATCAAAATATATGCATCCTGATCTTCCGTGAGAATGTACTAAAGTAACATTATGCGCGTCTACACAAAATATCTGAGATGGTGGTACCAGATATCTATGTTCTTGGATCTATCATGAAACATAGGATTTAACCGAGAGTTTAATGCAACTCTAGTTATCACAATGTATCACTATTAGATCCATCTAAGAACCAAACAAACCAACCAGGATATTTCTCATCTAGATAGCCTCACATGTAGCTTGACTTGCTGCCATGTACTTTGATTCCATTGAATAGAGTGCCACAGGTCGCTGCTTCCTACTATACCAAGAAATGATTGTCGATCCTATGCTGAAGATCCCTCTTGATGCGCTCTTTCTGTCTGATGGACTGCCTGCCCAATCTGCAGTTGTGAAGCCTTGAAGCTTCACTCCCTCTGTCTGTCTGTACCATAATCCATACTCTAATGTGCCTCTTCGGTATCTCAAGACATGCTTCCCCATCTTCCAAAAGAGCTTGGTAGGCTTAACCATATTTTGACTCAGTAGGTTAACTGTGTAGTAAATGTTTTGTCTAGTGTTCACTAAGTACATTAGTGAACCAACTAACTGCCTGTAGATAGTAGCATCCACTACCTCTCCAGAAGTAGCATCCTCTTTCCTCTAATTTCCTAGAAGAGGAGTGTCCATGGGTTTGCAGCTCTCCATGTGAAACTTACCTAGTATCTATTTGGCATACTTTCCTTGAGAAACAAAAATTTCACCATCTCGCTGTCATATTTCCAAACCAAGGAAATAATGAAGGATTCACATGTCCTTCATTCCAAACTCCCTTGCAAGATCTACCTTGCATGAGTGTATCATTTTCTCATCACCAGTCAAAATTAGAGCATCAACATAAAGTACAATAATCAATAGCTTTCCCTCAACCACAATCTGGTATAGGTTTGCATCAGCTTCACTTTTGGTGAAGCCCAGTCCGGTGAAACAATTTTCAATATGAGTGTACCAAGCATGAGGTGCTTGCTTTAGCCCATACAGTGCTCTCTTAAGTTGACACAAATGCGAATCACTGTCAAAGATCTTGAAACCTTATGGTTGCTCTATGTACAGTTCTTCCTCAATAACTCCATTGAGAAACGTAGTTTTCACATCCATATGATGAATGCGCCACCCCATCTGCGTTGAGAGTGCAAGGATGGATATAATGGAAGAGTACCTTGCAACTGGTGCAAAAGTATCATCATAGTTGATCCCCTCAATATGTGAGAATCCCCGGGCCACAAATATGACCTTGTACTTCTCCACACCCCCATCAGCAGCTTGCTTTACCTTGTAGATCCATCTAGATCCAACCAGTGATTTACTGACTGGTCTTGGGACAATCTCCCATGCATTGTTCTTGACAATGGAGTTATACTCCTCCACCATTGCACCAACCCAAATTGGTTGATGCACTGCCTCCTGAAAGGAATATGGTCCAGTCACAATACACTTGCTCATAAGAGCCATGTATCAAGTAAACCTATCTGGAGTCTATCTCTGTCTGCATTGTGAAGATTGTGAAGTAGGGGCTCCTACATTCTCTACAACATCGAGTCTCAATCTATCAACTTCCGTGGTGCGCCTTCTACCATTTCTGATGGATGGCTCTTCATGAGTGTTTTATTCCACTCCATGATCCTCCGCATGTGGTTTCTCCACATCTTGAGGCTCATCCTTGGGAACCAAGAGTTCCTCCTCTGCATCAAATCCAGCTCCCTCTCAAGGGACAATCTCATGGCTTTCTCCTCATCAAATTTTATGTCCCGTCGCACAACAATTATTCAACTATTTGGAAAATACACCTGATAGTTGTGAGGAGTTTTAGTGTACCCCAAAAAAATCCCAATCTCAGTTGTTGGTTCCAGCTTCTTCCTGGCGTCTTTGATCACATGCACATAAACAAATGAGCCAAAAATATTAAAATGTGAAACATCAGGTTTCTTACTAGTGTAGCCTCTTCTAGTGTACTCATGCCAAGTATCCTATGAGGACAACTGTTCTGCACAAATACCATTATGTTGCATGCCTCTACCCACAGATGCATCGTTAGGCCCTGATCATGCAACATCGCTCTTTTTGCACCCACAATCGTTCTGTTCTTTCTTTCAGCGACCCCATTCTACTATGGGTTATGAGGCGCTATCAGTTTTCTCTGAATTCCTTCTTTGCTACATAATTTCTTGAATTCGTTAGAGATGTACTCACCACCATTGTTGCTCTTAAGAGCCTTCACATGCTTCCCCGTGTCTTTCTCCACCAATGCTTTAAATCAAGAAAATTTGAGAATTTTTTATCTTTCTTCTGCATGAAGTAGATCCATCACTTCCGAGAAAAGTCATTAACAAATATCACATAGTACTTATGCTTTTTTGTCGAAGCAACAAAGAATGGTCCACACACGTCTGTGTGAACTCTCTCAAGGATCCCCGAGGCTCAATTCTCCTTCTCATGAAAGGTGGCCTTTTCTTATTTTCCCATAATACATCCCTTGCATGTGTCTGACTACGCAAGTGTGCCCGTGGGAAGACCCATAGAAATTTGTTGCATGACTTTCAAGGCTCCGTGGTGAAGATGGCCCAATCTCCTGTGCCATAACTCACCCTCATCTCGGCTCACCACTTTTTCTGCCTTTCCCATTAATGCTGTGCAACCATCTACATCTATTTTATAGAGATTCTTAACTCAAATCCCAATATTCTTTTCTTGTCATGTTGTTTTTTGTCGCGGGAAATATTTTCCTTCGCTGAAAACAACATCATAACCTCTATCCTCCAACATTGCAACTGAGACCAAATATTTCTTCAAGACTAAGACATGCATTACATATTTTAATTGAAAGGGTTTACCTAATTGTCTCTAGAAGGTAATGGTACCAATCCCAGTAGCACTATACCGCATGTCATCACCCATTTCGATATGCATCTTGAGGTCCTTCTCCTCCAAGCTACTGACAATTTCATTGTCTCCCTTAATGTGAAAGGATGCACCACTATCCAAATACCACACCGAACCCAATGCACTTGACACAATGCATGCAATCAATGAGAAGTAAAGCTCAAATTGCGAGGCCAATGCCTCACTAGCTGCAGATCCTGAAGCCTTCTTATTCTTCTTCTTTTGTGGAGAGTTAGTGGCATAATTCCCATGCTCGTGACAGTGAAAACACTTCACTATGGACATATCGCACTTCTTGCCATATTTGGACTCAGATTTGGAATATAACTTCTTTCCTTTCCCCTTCTTCGCCTTGGCAGCTAAAGCACAATCTTCTTCATCTTCATTCTTAGATGAAGATCCATCTCTGGTGTTTCATCTGAACTCCTCTTGCACCAAATCCAACCATAGTCACTCCCAATCTGGCAGCTTCTCCCTTCCATTGACAGAGTCTTTATAAATATTCCAACTCTTAGGAAGTCCTAGAAGAGCTAGGCTCACCAAATCATCATCAGCGACAGTAATTCCAACGCTCCCCAGCTCATCCCGACATTGGAAAAACTTTGTTAAATATTTTTTCATGGAGTCGCCTTTCTCCATCTTAATCTTCCCGATTTTATCTTTCAGTGCCAATTTCCTATGGTCACTGCCACTCTAAAATAGATCTGTAAAATATTTCCACATAGCATATGGTGTCAATTTTCCATGGATACTTGAGACGATGTTGTCTCATACTCCCTCCAGTAAGATCCTCCTTACCTTTTCCACCTTCTTTTTCCATGCATCAAGATTTGCAACATTTGTCACAATGGGTTTAGGAACATCATTGTCAATGAATTCCTTCAAGCCATTATATTCGAGTACTTCCTCCATCTTATATTTCCAAGAAATATAGTTAGAGTTTCCCTCCAGTGCATACTCCAATCTCAAGCCATTGAAAGTCATTTCGATTCAGAATCGGTTGTAGCACCAAGAAAGTTCTTCTGCAAATTCAAATTATATTCAGTCACAAACTCAGCTCCTCCTCCACTATTGTGATTTCCTATGCTCTGATACCATGTAGAAATTATATAACATATATGTATATCATGGATTCAATCTGATCTAACAATGTTCTAAAGCTAGATACTAAATCACTTCTACAAATCAATTGCGGAATTAAAAATACAATCGCCAATCACATGAAGCAAAAAAGAATCCGTCAAACCAGAACAAAGGTAATTTCTTGGGGAAATCTTGTTGCTCAAAACCCCACTATATTCTATTTTATATTCATCATGGATACATGAAACAATTACATGCAAATCTTCTCACAAGAGCCCTCTTGTACTCAGCTAATTATCTCACACTGTCCTGGATAAAACTAACCAACACTTAGCCAATTCTCACCCTCTAAATATCCTGCCTGCCTTGCACAATTCATGTGGAATGCAATCCCTCTTCTTTTGGAATTTTGGCCTTCCTTGACTGCACAAGGATCATGGAGAATCCAATGGGTGTTTGGTTGCATGGGTGCAACCCAATAATCCTACAACTGATAGTCTCCCTTTTACCTAGATCTCAACTCAGTCTCCACTGGAACTGACATGCATGCAACTAATAATAGTAAATCCTCAGTTGCATGTGAGATCACTGATTGTGAATTAAATAATATTTAATTCACTTGATCTCTCACTAGTGTATCTAACAACTACAAGTAGCACAATTGACTTTAACTCACTTAACTGAGTTAAATTGATTACAATCTGCATTAACTAATGCACCACTGCACTTCGAACTTTGTTACAACTAGAATTACTCTGCATGCCTCACCAACTACCCTCAACTCTAAATTCATGAGTTAATGGAGTTTATCACACTCAGTTAAATATTACAAGTTATTTTAAGTTTATATTACATTTTATTGTCCATATTAATTAAGGGATAACTAAAATAGATATGCACCAAATTAAGCCCACACCAGCGTAGGTGTTGCTAAGACATGTGGTCTCACACTAGTGTAGGTGCTACTTGGACCTCCTAGTCCCACACTAGTGTAGGTGTTGCAATTTATTGTTTGACTTTAACAACTCATAACTTTGAAGTTACCCTAAAAACTTAAGGGAGGTTCCATAATAGCAAACACAAGGGAGATATCATCCATCTCAAGGCACCATGTCCATCTATTTTAAATAATTCATTGTTTTATCTTTATATTAGGATATTTGGTGTTCTATTTGATACATTTCATATATATTATTGTATCGGAGACAAAGACAAGTCTTCCCTTACATGAATTTGGGGTTGATTATGTAGGCCATACTAGGACATGGACCACTCTTTGAGGACCATTATAACTTTCCACTTCTGCCCAAGGATATTCATCATCTATAATAGCAAGATATAGATAAGTTCTCTTCCTTCTTCCCTTTCCATTTTCAATATTATGGTTTCTAGCTCACTAAAGGAATTTGTAGTTAATTAACCATGGTTATTTTAGTTGTTTTCCTATGCTATTTCGCTAGTAACACCCAATATGAAACCTAATATAATTTAACTAATCACACAAAAACCTAGATTACCATTAACAAGATCATAAAGGTACTAATTAATTTAATGGCTTAACTGCTTGTTTTTACTACTTTTTGTCTTACCCTAGGGTTTCTCAATCTGGACTTAAAATAAAGTAGCAAATTCACTCTCCTATATTCCCTTTTATTTGTGTGTGTTAGGGTGGCTTTCCATTATTTACTTCATATTACATGAGGTAGGATGAATCCATTTGTTCACTACATTTTTGTGACTCCACTACAGAGTTCCAATAAAACATTCCCTCTTGTAAGTGAAGGATCCATCTTCTCTTTCATTTTCATCCCCTACTCCCTTCATATGGGATATTGTATCCTTATCTTCCAAGAGATAGAAATGTTCCCCTTCTCCCTCTCTTATTTTTATTTAGTTTACTTTACAAATTATCCCCTTTCCCAAGCCTATATCGTTTTATGACGAAATTCATCAAAATTAGCTCCATTTACTTGCTAGGTTATGTGGCTTTTAATAATATTCCTATTAGTTTTGGAATCTAGGGAGAAATCCCCTAGCATGACTTCGAAATATTGTTAAATAAACTTTACATTTGATTATCAAGTCAACTTTATTGGAAGGATATTATTTTATTTGAAATTAAAATTGATTGGTATAAGATTCTTCATGCCCGCCAAATATTTTAGAGGGAAAAGAGTTTTAAATTTTGAAATTAATGTAAGGTCAGCTTTCAATTATTCAAGTCAGTATCTATTAATAGGAGTGGATATTTCAATAATGGTAATCACTATTAAACAGAGTTGTCTTTAGTGCGACTTTTTGGAGTTTCAGGTGTCGGAATCCTGTGAAAAAATTTGAGGTAAAATTTTGGATTTTGTTATTTAAACTGGTTTTTTGACTCTATATATGGATTCAACACCCTCAAGAACCCCTAGGGCACTTGGATTGTGCAAGGTTAGCAATCAAACTTCTCTTTTCAATAAATTCCTGCCAGATTTTAGAGAAATTATACCGTAAAAATCCACCGTAAAAGCCTTCAAAAAGTCGCACTAAAAACTACTCGCTATTAAACCCCAAAAGATATAACGAACAAAGAATCTTTCATGATTCCCGATAATTATTTTTCTGAAATATTTGCAAGGGTCTTGCTCATGGATCATGGGGATCTTGTTTACTTAGCACAGGGTTCTCGCAAGGGTCTTGTATATTTGGATTAGGTCCTATCTCTCAGTGTGGAAGGTTACTCAATGAATCTTTATATATCTCTACAATGTGATTTGATGACTATGTTCAGAGGCTTGATAATTTTCGTTGAATGGATTTGTTCTAATGCTCCATGGCTTTGTTCTAAGGCTCGATGGCTCTGTTCTGAGTGATATGGTGTTCAATCTCTTCACTCTCCCTCTACGATATGGTTCATATAACCACATTGGTATAATGGGATTTGTCACTATGATTCATCTTTATTGTGACAGGGCTCTGCAATAGTCTGATCAAATATGTAGTCAAATATTACGAATCAACTATATCATGTATACGATTATGCTTTAGTGGCAACTGTATTATACATATAGGTTTAGTTACGCATGGAATCATGGAGTTTTGATATATATATATATGTGTGTGTGTGTGTGTGTGTGTGTGTGTGTGATTTATGGGCACAACATATATTTATTTTTATCTATGGCACCACATTTCAAGATCTTTCTCAAGGCTTAGTATTAAAAATGATCACACTATATCTCCTTAAGATTAGTCTCGATATATAGTCACACGCAGCACTCAATGTGTAGTCATGCACAACACTCAATGTATGATCACTTACAACACTTAATATGTACTCAAAGTGTACTCATGTAGAACACTTAATTTAAGTACTAAATGTTTTGACATTACAATGTATGGTTGGTCTCTCTGTGATCAATGTTGGTGATGAGATGAGCCTTGGTATTGCACCAATAATTTTGCAACTCCCAAGGGCTTCTCAATTCAAATTATAACCTCAGTGTTCATATAGACTTAGAGGTGACAGTGCTATATGCACAGTAGGTTAGGTTCTACTCATGTCACCCTCAGTCATGACAACACATCAAGGTGTTTAGAGACCATTCCTCCATCTACCTATAGTGAATTTTTTTTGTGAAATAATAATTGAACCTGATTCTAACTACAAAACTGAAAATGTCATTCATTCAAAAGTAAATGATAATTGGCATTGCATGAAAAATAAAGGGATAATCTACTTGAAAAAGTGAATCATGCTACTCTACTTTGCACATTTAATTAAATTAGTAACCTATTTGTATGCATAATTGATCTACATCACATTTTCTTAAAAATAAGGAATTTACTTTTTAACATGCCCATGAATAACTATACTAATTCCAACTTTTTTTCTTCTGTCTGACAGTCGCAGTGAGGAAAGGGGAAGGTTGGAGTGGCCTTAGAGTCTTCCTTAATAATAAAATCAGAATTTGCGGACCACTACTCAACTTAACTAGGCTAGGATCAAAGTGGGGAGAAAATTTGGTTGCAAGTACCACTCCTATAGGGATACTACAAGAGGTGCTATAGGAAGCCCTATTTTTCTACAGGAGGGGGTTCGAAAGAATTTTAAGGATGGAAATGGTATATTAGATATGGAGGAAGGTGGATGAAGGTAGACGGTGATGAATTAAGGTTGTGAGAGCCCCTTGGCCAAGCCTAGTACCCATTGGATGTCTATCTTGCACCAAAGTTGATGCCCACAGTGTCATTTATTTTCCTTGACATAGTGACCTTGGAGACAGAGGTTGGAAGAAATATGAGATGCCTAGGAGGAGGATGGAGAAGTCCAGGTGAATGTGGCCGGAAGGTATTCCCACCCCTATAGATCAACACGGTCTCTGCAACTAGCCAAACACATGCATCAAGTGACCAAAACCATATTGAAACAAATTAACATGGAAAAGATGAGTTGAATTTGGTTAAAATCTATTCTATCTCACGAAAATAATTTGATCATTCAACTAATGACACTAACTCATAAGTTGCAGAGAATAAGCATGAAGTATAATTTCATAGGCTTTGGACAAGAATTCTGTAATGAATTTTGAATAACCCTTTCCTCTGGAATGTTGAAAAACAAAGAGGGTCCAATCAAACACATTTGGGTTCAGTCCCTCTCTTAGAGAACTTATCCAGGCCTACACCTTCAAATTTCTTTGCATGCACGATGTAATATCACAAAAGGGAGAATGCAGTAATACTTAAACACAATATAAGAACTCCAACTAAGTAAACAATAAATCTCAAGATGACATCAGAATTTACAGAGAAGCTGAGCCATTTTATTATATGGAGATGAATCAGTTACACAATTTTTATAAAATGAGTAGATCTATCCCAAGAGAAGGCCTAGAATCACCCTACAATGGTGCTGCAACTAGTATTGCGTAACTGGTGAGATTACAGAAGCAATACTGTGCTTTCCCTGCTGCTACTGATATACATGCAAATGTTGCAAAGGAAATGCAGATCTAGGGAGCTCAAGAGCTCTGATGATGCCAAGATTCAAGATCTGGCCAATTTGGTGGGTTCCCAAGATAACCTAGAAAGGATTTTCCAAATCTACAACTTTGGAAAATCGCCCTCCTAGGGTTTGATCCTTTATCTGCTGGGATTACAGATCTAAAGCTAGATCTGACAAATAGATGGCTGAAATATGTCAAAAGATCAGATCTAAGCTTGAAGGGTTGATCCCTCCTTCAGATCTACAAGCTAGAAGCTCTAGATCTAGCTTTTCAATCCTCCAATGATGATTTCAGCTGCTTCAACACAACTGCTCATAAAAAACATGCTGTAAGGGAAAGAGAGGCTCTATGCCTGCTGAAATATGCTACAATAGACTCCAGGCTGATGGAAATACTGATGGCAAGGTGAGGGGATGATCCCTCACAGGATTACTAGCTGAAATGCTAGCAACTTCCTTCCTCCTTTAGATCTGCAATAATGGATAGTGTAATTCCTAAAGGGATTATTGCTGCTAGGAGGTTAATAAATTTTGGCCTGATGCAAGATCTGAAATGAAGCCTTGGGAATGCTGATATTCAAGCCCAAGTTGATAGGAATAATCCTCCACCGGTTCCTCAACTGAAATTTTGAAGGACAACCTCCTCCTCTCAAACTGATCTTCAGAAATCTGTAATTTCTAAATATGGATGTTCTATAGAAAGTAGGAAAAGATATGTGGCACCAATGCCTGATGTAGAATGAGGTACAATACTCTTTCTAGAGCTACTCAAAGAAAGAAGTGGGATTCCCGACTAGGAACACCTTGTGCTAAACAACACTTGCAATCTTTGCTAAACAACCCAAGAAAGAAATGGAATGTCACATCACAATTCTAGATCTAAACAGATCCTCAAAATCAATAATCTCAAGCATCTCTTCATTCTTGTGTTCATCTTCTTTATATAGTGTTTGAGCCTTCCCATGCCTTGGCCCTCATCTAAAATGTGTTGTGCATGTGGAAAAGATCCTCCATGTTTGACTTCACTGTCTATCCAAGTCATCCATCATGTCTAGGTGCAATGTACACCCTCTCCATCATGTGTGTGTTAATTGAACAACTTCCTCCATCATCTTATCATGAATGCTCCATGATCTTCTGTTTGATCTCTTCCAAGATCTTAGTTGACTGTGTCAACCTCCATGATCTATCTCATAAATGAGACATGATCTCCAATTCCATTCATATTAGTAGTGGCTCCACTACCTCATTATGTATATTTAGGCTTAATTAATCCACATTCACACATAAAAATGGATATTTATTCATCTTGAGGGTTATGGGTCCCTCCACCCTTTTATTTACTTAATTCATTAAGAAAATTAGGAACTCTAATATTCCAAATATCAGGTGAAAATTTGGGAATATTACAGTCCTCCTCGGAAAAGTTTTGCTTGTCCTCAAGAAACTGCAAAAGTGGATGCTACAACAAACATCCTCCCTCCAAATGGCATCCTCATACGGAAGGCCTCCCCATCTGTCACAATGTGTTATGTATGTCCAGCTCCAAAGCTACATCTCTAGAATGTCTACAATGGCTTCCAACTAAAAAGTTAGATACCCATCCCCATCAATGAATCTCCAAGTGGCAACCATATGATGAACAAAGTTCTCCTCTATACATGAGATACATAAGATAAAGTGGTTCATTCCCAAAGTGGAAAGTCCCAACTCATGAACTATCTCTCCAACCCATGATACATAGAGTAGATTACATACATAAATGCCCTCATCATTAGCCATGTTGGTATTAGGGGAATTTTGAGGTCTAAAATGGGCCTCCTAAGGAAATTATAAAATAATAGAGGAAATAATAAAATAAAATTTGATGACATCATCAAATTTTAGAGGGAAAAAAGAAGAAACTACTTTTTCAACTCGTATTTTCAACTTATCTCCCAAATTTTTTACTCAAATTTTGAGTGGGAGTACTCGTTGAATGAAAAATTTAATTCCTCGTCTAAGGAGTACCCATGTTGCATACTTTTAATGGACCCTGCTCCACAAAAAATGAAAAATACATGAAAAACGTGATTGCAATCACATTTTTCATGTATTTCTCATTTTTCGCATAGCAAGGCCCATCGAAACTATGGAACATGGGTACTCAATGGATGCGGAATTAAATTTTTCATCCAAAGAGTACTCCTATTCGAAATTTGAGTAAAAAATTTGGAAGATAAGTTGAAAATACGAGTTGAAAAAGTAGTTTTATTATTTTATTATTTTTTAATCTTTTACCCTTTTACTTAAAAAAAGGTGAATTATCCCCCATGGTTGACATCATCATCTTGGATCCTATTGGTTCTTATAAATTTTATTTTGGTTGTACATATTTCTTAGGAGGCCCATTTTAGACCTCAAAATTCCCCTAATCCTAGCCATGTAGTAGTCAGACATCACATCATCATAGTGAAAAACAAGAAGTAGAGACATATGGGAAAACATGAACAATGTCAAACCATATTCTCCTAATAACAACCAATGCAACAAAGCCTCTTGCTGTCATGCTAGATCATCATGAAAACAAGTAAGAGAGCCATACTCTCTCAAAAGAAGCCACCACAACAATGCTTCTTGTTTCCATGCCAAATCATCAATGAGAATATGAGAGCCATACTCTCTCAAAAGTAACCATCTCAACAATGCCTCTTGCTGCCATACCACATCATCATTGTACCAAATGTAGTGGCCATATTCTCTCAAGAGAAGCCACCTCAATAAGGTAGCTTTCTGCCCCATCACATCATCATTATACAATGTACACTGACCATAATCACCCAACAGAAGCCAACGTTGTAAGGCCCCCTGTTTCCATCCTCCAAAAATATCATACAATGTATGGGAAGAATTCAGCCCATACTCTCTCAAGATTAACCATTGCAACAAGGATTCTTACTGCCTCCTTGCATTATCATGATGCAAGTCATGGAGCAACAATAAATTAATGGACATGTGAAATGTGTCATCAACATAATACAAACAAAATCCCTTATGCCACATCATGTGAGAGTTATGCTTTCTCCCAACCCCAAGTACATACATGAAAATGAGATACATTCCAAACAAAACTACATGTAAATACATGAGACATATCCCAAACAAGAGTAAATACAAGGACATAAGATATAACATGTGATGTCCAAACTCTCTTCTTAACAACCAAAGTAACCATGCCTTTTTCTTATGCATTCTATCATTGAGGCATAAGGCATGAGACAGGAAAATATGAACCTTTGGGTAGTAACCATACTCACCCAAGAGTAACTAGTGCAACCATGCTTCTTGCTGGCTTGTGTCATAGATTTGCAATTGGTTTGGTAACCCCTTGCTCCATACTATCAACCAATGTGGATGATGGATCTCATTCTGCAAATACTTGGTATCCTTCCATTGTAAGACACCAACCTCCTCAAACTGATGAACAACTTTGCACTCCATGAAATATTGAAGTGCACCTCCAATGAGATCTCTTAATGAGACCTTCTTCTCATCCATGGCCTCCCAAAACCAATGAGGTTCTGGATCTGTTGCAGGTAGAAGTCTCTCTTTTAGCTCTGAGATGCTCATTGAGAAAGTGTCATCAAGAAAGGAGAAAATATTTCTAATCTCCAGATGTCTACCATTCATCATCTTTTCCTCTATTGCTTCATGAGTGAAGCTACCTTCATAATGCTCCAATAATAATGGGGCCTATTCATTATCACTGGTACTAATTGACAACGTTGTAGATCTGCAGGGTAATATATATACTGTCTCAAAGCAAGGTACAATACTGATCTCATAACCAGTCATTATACATAGGATCATGCTCATCCCTTCTTTTGAAACTCTACACTTCAACTCAAGAGGTTTAATGTAGTCCATCCATGAAAAACTGGGATAGATTTTCATCTCCTCCTTGATTAGATCAAGGGTCCTCTGCAATGTGATAGTTTGCTGCTTCAAATCAACATTTGGATCTGACCCTTGGTTATGCGTTGGCACTGATGGCATGTCCCCATAATTTTCAATAAGATCTACTGAAACAATAGGTGATGAATGTGTATGCATACCTTGGATCAACTGATATGTGGGAACCTCTTGACAGAACACAAGAGTTCCTCCAACCGGGAAAATGGTGTCTCCAACTACTGGTAAGAGAGATGGCTTCTCTTCTTCCAATGTACTAGCGTTGGAATCTTCCTTCTCTTCCTCATGCATCTCCTGTATCATGCATGGGACTCTATGTGTCAAAAGCTCAAGACTATCTTGCAAGTTTGCAAGTGCCTCTTCTCTAGATGAAAGTACTTCTGCAGGTAGTGGTGAATGTAGTGAATTCTTGTTCAAAGTGACAAGAATGACATCCTCCTTTGTTTCCTTAGGAAATGTATCTTTATGGCCCATCTCTGTCTTCTTCACATCAAGCTTCTTTCTCAACTTGTGAAAGAAATCTGAATATTTAGTCACTTTTGCATGCTCCATGTGACTAAACCACCAACACTTGGCTTTACCTAAGAGATGAAGTGCTGCAATTTGGACAACCTATTTTTCAGCCATAGGATGTAGCATGAAAAATGAATCTAACTCTTTCCTCCAAGCCATAACAGTGCTTGAGGAAGATCCATCAAATTTATGCAAATAGAATCTATTGTGCCTCTTCCTTCTATTGTTGCTATAGGATCTTCTTTCTTCCTTGAGTTCAAAGAATTCTTGGAGAGTTAGACTCTCTTTGAAAGCTATAGACTGTTCCTTGTACTCTTCAAGATACAAACTGAGAGTCTCATGAGTCTCAGGTTCTCTTCTTTCTTCATTTCTATACCTCTCACCTTATTCAAATAAAGTGGGCATAGTAGATCTATGAGGAGATTTGTGATTCTCTGGTTTTCTTCTTTGCTAATAGGAAGTGCTTGGACTTTCCTCTTCAAATCTTCTTCTTGGATCCTTCCTTTGCCTTTCCTTCTTCATTTGATAGACCTCCTTGGAGGGATCTTGCATAGACCCAAATATAGGAGTGGCAAAAATATACTCCTCCTTCATGATAGATCTCATCTATTTGCTTCTTATTTTGATGCAAAAGATGAAGTGTCCACAAGCTGAGCCAAAGATCATGCTCTGATACCATTATAATATCCCAAAAGGGAGAATGCAGTAATAATTAAACACAATATAAGAACTGAAACTAAGTAAAAAATAAATCTCAAGACAACATCAGAATTTATAGAGAAGTTGAGCCATTTTATTATATGGAGATGAATCAGTTACACAATGTTCAGACAATGAGTAGATATAGCCCAAGAGAAGGCCTAGAATCACCCTACAATGGTGCTGCAACTAACACTACATAATTGGTGAGCTTACAAAAGAAATATTGCATTGTCCCTACTGCTACTGATATACATTTAAATGCTGCAAATGAAAATGTAGATCTAGGGAGCTCAAGAGCTCTAATGATGCCAAGATTCAAGATCTGGCCAATGTGATGGGTTCCCAAGATAACCCAGAAAGGATTTTCCAGATCTACAACTTTGGAAAATCACCCTCCTAGAGTTTGATCCTTTATCTGCTGGGATTACAGATCTGAAGCTAGATCTGACAAAAAGATGGCTGAAATATGTCATAAGATCAGATCTAATATTGAAGGGTTGATCCCTCCTTCATATCTACAAGCTATAAGCTCTAGATCTAGCTTCTCAATCCTCCACTGATGATTTCAGCTGCTTCAACACAACTGCTCATAAAAAATACGCTACAAGGGAAAGAGAGACTCTATTCCTGCTGAAATATGCTATAATAAACTCCAGGATGATGGAAATACTGATGGAAAGGTGAGGGGATGATCCCTCACAGGATTACTAGTTGAAATGCTAGCAACTTCCTTTTTCCTTTGGATCTGCAATAATGGACAATGTAATTCCTGAAGGGATTACTGTTGCTAGGAGGTAAATAACTTTTGGCCTGATGCCACATCTAAAATGAAGCTCTGGGAATGCTGATCTTCAAGCCCAAGGTGATAGGAATAATCCTCCACCAGTTCCTCAATTGAAATGTTGAAGGACAACCTCCTCCTCTCAAACTGATCTTCAGAAATCTGCAATTTCTGAATATGGATGTTCTATAGAAAGTAGGAAAATATATGTGGCACCAATTCCTCATGTAGAATGAAGTACATTACTCTTTCCAGAGCTACTCAAATAAAGAGGTGGAATTTGCGACCAGGAACACCCTGTGCTAAACAACACTTGCAATATTTGCTAAACAACCCAAGAAAGCAATGGAATGTCACATGACAATTCCAGATCTAAACAAATCCTCAACAACAATAATCTCAAGAATCTCTTCATTCTTGTCTTCATCTTCTTTATATAGTGTTTGAGCCTTCCCAAGCCTTAGCCTTCATCTAAACTACGTTGTGCACGTGGACAAGATCCTCCATGTTTGACTGCGTTGTCTATCCAAGTCATCCATCATGTCTAGGTGCAATGTACACCCTCTCCATCACGTGTGCATTAATTGAACAACTTCCTCCATCATCTTATCATGATTGCTCCATGCTCTTCTATTTGATCTCTTCCAAGATCTTAGTTGACTGTGTTAACCTCCATGATCTATCTCAGAAATGAGACATGATCTCCAATTCCATTCATATTAGTAGTGGCTCCACTACCTCATTATGTAGATCTAATCTTAATTAATCCACATTCACACATAAAAAGTGGATATTTATTCATCTTGAGGATTATGGGTCCTCCACCCTTTTATTTACTTAATTCATTAAGAAAATTAGGAACTCTAATATTCCAAATATCAGGTGAAAATTTTGGAATATTACACATGAACAAGAATAGGTAGAACACCAATGAATAGTACCTGAAATAAATTGAAGTTGATAGGTGCTAGAAATGGGCTTTTACAGTGGAGGCCAAGTATGAGGAATTGTCGAGAAGGACATTTGGTTGCATCATTAGGTCTGAAAAACCTAGACAAGAATTATTAGCCCGACTAGCGTCATCCTCCCTGAACATACCTGAGATAACTACGAGGAAGGGTTGAACATTGTCAACGAATAGGGATAGAGGGATTTTTTCAGTGGGGTGCAAGACTAACATCTTTGAAACAGTAATCAACTCAAGGAGGGATTTCTGCTAAAAGGTTTGAGAAGAAGAAAATGAGGGTTACTTCAGTGAACTCTAAATATTTAGGGGAAGACGGGTAACATAGAGCTTGGAGAATGAGCTGGGGGTCAATTTTGAATATTTTATTCCCCTGCAAGGAGGAAAAATAGCCCTTCTATTCAATGTAGGCCTCAATGAGCCAGGATATGAATTCAGGAAAATGGCGGACAGAAGGGGAAATTTGGTAGTATAACCTTGAGTCCACTACCCTAAAACTTCTCCTCGTCATTTGTATTCCATTAACTCATGATGCTTTGATGCCACATTAAAAGGGTAAATGGGGTTGCGGATTTGTGCTTAGGTGTCCATGAGAGGTTCAGGACCAGAGGTGGTCCTGACCTCTCGAGCTTGAGGGTCTCTGGGGATGAATTTTCATGTTTAAAATGCAGGGATTAAACTGTAAACAAAAATAAAACTCAGGACTGACGAAGTACATGATAGATGAAAACAACATGGGGATGGAGGCTTGCATGATGACTGGTTTGTTGGATAGTTTTCCTAAGCTCCTAATTGGTAGTGGCATAGATAGTGAAAGAAAAAGGTCAGGTGAAAAATGCGAAGGGAGCGGAATTTTTAGGCTATAATGGGGCAAATGGAGGGCTGATATTAAGATGATGTCACCAGATTGACATGTGTCATGCCCTGATTAGTGGGATGGGACCAGGTAGGTGGAATATCTTGTAATAATTGATCGTAACCTTTTTTTCATTCACCAGTGTGATGTATTCCTAGAGACTTTTAACCTCTGCAATGATTTCATCCCACATCATCTATCAAGCCTCAACCAGGGACATGTTTCCTTTGAGCTGATTCTTGAGGTTTGTGACTAATTTATTTAACTTCTACATTTCTTTGTGGGTTGAGTCAACTTCCAATTGTAGTGAAGCCACTTGTCTTTCTTTTGCGGCTAAAGCTTCCTTCGACTCCTACAAATACATGTGCACTATCTTGATCTCGTCTTCTGAGACTATCAGCTCCGTCATTGTCTTAGTCAACTACTCCATAGGGTTCTGGGGGTCATCGGGTATAGGCACAAAGCATACATGACTCTCCTGCTGCTGTTGCAACTCCACTAGTGTTCTCTTTAGATCCACTGCTTCATCACTTTTCTAAATCAACATCATGGACAAAGATTCCTTCTCTTTTTCCACGTGAGCCAACTCAAGGGTCTGAACATACTCCGAACATGGTATTTTCAATCTTCGTTGAAGTTCTTGGACTTCCTATTCCGCTCTTTTGAGAAGAGTCTCAATGGCAGATTCCCCCTTAGCCCCTTTAGCCCCCTTCCCTTTAAGCAACTTCTTGTATTCGTCGACCTGTAGTGCAAGGGCTTTAGAATTGGCCCTCTCTCTTTTGAGAGTTTCAATAGTATTATCCAGTGCTCTCTGAGCCTTATCGATAGATAGGGATAGTATCATATCCCATATCTCTTTGTGAAGCTTCAATTTATTGGGTAGAGGAATAGATGATAGGTCCAAAATCATATCTAGTGATCGATACTTTGATCCATGGGGCAGGGGGTGAGAAGGAGGGTGTTGTATTGAAAACACCATCTGATAATTTTCTACATCTAGGGCTGCTAGGATTCTGGTGCGATGCTTGTCGATGTGCATCGCCAAATCTTCTTTCAACTTCTCTATTGCTCCATGATTCTTTTCCATGATCTCTTCCCCTAAAGCTGAATTTTCTATAAAACATGTACCTGTGTCCAAAGGACCTTCTCCTAATGGACCCTCTCTTGAAGTAACATGTGAAGAGATAGATGTTCCCTGCGAGGGGGTATCATCCAAAATTATTTGAAAATCGGGCCGATTGTACCATCGGTCTATCAAGATGGGTGCCACCTCATATAGTTGTTTCGAAACATGTCCTTAGGGTTCCTGTGTTCTTTGTTTCTTTCTAACATGTCCCTCCTCCTCTTCCTCCATGAAATCCTCTTGCTCTATTACATCCTCTTCATCCTGAACACTATCCCATTTTGCTTGTATTTCTTTAGTTGGGGACTTGGTTTTCATCTCTATATCCAAAGGCCATGAGTCAGAGTTAGCTTTCCATTCAACATCAAGTCTAGGCTCATTTTCATAGGTTGAGGCTTTAATATTTTTCTTCTTTTTGTGATAATCCCTTTAGTATCATAATTCCGTGTATCCCCTTGCTGGAAGTTCGTTTTCTAGAGCAGCTCCTCAACCAGAGGGAACTAATTTCGTGAATTGATGGTAAATGGACCTACTATGCTTGGGAGTTTCAAGATATAGCCTTTCTTTGCTGAAACAAAATGCGCTTGGTCCGTACTCAGGGATTTCCTTATAAACTCAAGATAAAAAATTATCAAAGGCATGAATGTTTGCAAGTGGAAAGGAGGACATCACAACCATAAAATCAGACTTCAGTGTGATCTTTGAACAAATACCAATCTCCTATGCATTCTTCCTCACTGAATTTGAGCAATTCTTTTTGTTCATGAAAATTCTTGGGTGGAGGTGTCCCATGTATAATTTCATAGCCTTTGTACATGAAGTCTGTAATGAATTTTGAATAAACCTTACCTGTGGAATTTTGAAAAATAGAGAGGGTCAAATAAAACACATATTTGGGTTCAGTCCCTCTCTTAGAGCACTTATCAATGACTACACCTTCAAATTTATCTACATATGCAAACAAGAATAGGTAGAACACCAATGAATAGTACCTGAAACAACTTGAAGTTGATAGGTGTTGGAAATGGGATTTTATTGTGGAGGCTAGGAATGAGTGAATGTTGAGAAGGAAATTTGGTTGCATAATTAGGTCAAAAAACCCTAGACAAGAATTATTAACTTGAATAGCTCTGTCCTCCCTGAACATGCCTGAGATAACTGCAAGGACGGGTTGAACGTTTTCAATGGCTACTCTTAGCTGCAACAAAAATTCAAATCCTAATGAGCCTTTCAGCTAGTTTATTTATAGAAAAAGGTATCTAATGGCAACTCCCTTGAAAATAGGAGTGGTTCCCTCCAAGATCTTAAGAATTATGGATCTGGTCCTCCATGATCTTCACAAGTACTTGGATTACCTCTGCTGCTAGTGAATTCGAGCCATGAGTGAGGATCCTGTGATCCAAAATCGAGTTAGAGAGTTAAGGAGGTGGAAAATATTATCTCTTGGTTGTCTCCATCAAGCCCTTGCATAGTAAATGACTCAAAAATTCTTCTTTCTCCTGCAATTCAATCAAATTAGGCCACACAATATGAAAAACACCTTTTAGTCTTAAAATTGTGAATTAATGTGAGAAGATGGCAATTTTAAGGGCCAGAGGATAGCATAATGAACTTCAAAATATACCTATTAATGGGAACCATTAGTTGGTATGATTTATTTATATGGAGAAGAATATAATTGGTTTGTCATAGTTTCACATGGATACATTGACATGTTAACTTTAGAGATATATGATATCTCTAATGTTTATATGGTGATTAGAACATTGTGTATTCTCAATAAAAACATGTTCACAAATGTATTTGTGAACAAGTTGAGTATAGGCTCTAGGTAGTCTGATTAGTTGATGTCGCAGAATATTTGTACCTTGTTCCTCTTTTCTGAACTTTCAATGAAAATTTATTAGAAGAAGAATAAATTGGAATGGTTTTCTCCTTTATGGGGTTTTCCCCTGGTCTTTGACCAAAAATCATGGTGTCTCTATCTATGCATGTTTTTCTTCTTATGTTCCTATGCTTTGTTGATAGTATAATTTTTATTTATATATAATTTATATTGATGTTTAATTATATGAGGTGAATTCAATATATAAATGATGAAAAATGATGTAAATGAAATTATCAAAGCAAAGAACAATGTATCCCTAAGGAAAATTAACGTGGTATCAGAGGTGGGATGGAAGAAAAGTCATTGAAGGTCACCCGTGCCAATACACCAATGGATCAAGTAGAGTGAAGGATGGAATATTCCTAAATGAAGACTATGGTTTGAAGGAAACATTAGGCATCCTTGTTATAGTAAGATTTGTTAGGGTTTGGTAGAGAACAAGAGATTAGGGTTTATCCCTTGAAGTCACTTGGTGGAATTGTATATGTTAAAATTCTGAAGTCTTGAAACCCTAGCATGATCAATGAAAATTTCAATGTAACCCTATATTCTCTCTAGGAGACAATATGTTTGAATTGGTTTTTGGTAGTTAAGGAATCTCCTCCTTTTATGAGATTTGTGATATATGGTTGATGAACTTTGGTACTTCATGATGCCGAAGGGAAGGAATTGGATTAAGGATTCTGCAAATTATTTCTTTTCTTCATAAGACTCTTGGTGACTGGTTCAAGAGGGAGATAATCTCTTCCTTCAACTCTTGTTAAAGGTAAGTATATTCTATACCTATTTCATTATGACACTACTCTTGTTTAAGTTTATAATTTTGATTGTGGTTCCTACATGAATACTTAAGTAGTTGTATACTTCTAATCTCTTGATGAAGATGTGATTAGTTTATCCCTATTAAGGATCATTTAGATTCTAGCTGGTGCTGGAAGTAGAATTTGGTGCAGAAACAGGATGAAAACTGGTACAGGAAAGAGGAAGCTAGAGCAATATGCAAGATCTACTGCTACTGATGAAAAATCATATATTCTATATGAGTACTACAAGTTGATAAAGGTATTTGAAACTATGAAGTATGTATGGTATATTGTTTCAGTTTAGTTGCAATATTGGATGGAAATTTTGAGCCTTGAGGTATGACGAGAATATCACCCTCATAGATGACTTGATTCATGCATGCCAATAACATGCATACGAAAGTAAGTTTGATTTCCAATACATGATATATTGGTGAATTTTTAGTAACAACTAATATGATCTCTCTAGCCATATGACCTTGTCATATATCATGATTTTGTCTAAGATAAATAAAGGCTTGAAACATTGACTTCAACATACAATAACTTGATATTGTTGTCAATAAATGCAGTGAATCTTATGGAATTAATGTGGTTGTAAGATTGATACTCATGATTTACTAATTGTCTTGTTGCTGATCTTAATAAGGTATTGATAAGTTGTAATTTCTATGATGTCCTAACAAATTTGACTATGTGGAAAATGGATACCCTAACTTAATGATGGGACTCTGATGAAATATTTGTATAATGTGATAATCAAGTATTGAAGTGAATTATCATTTATTAGATGTTTAATGAAATATTCATATGTGACATTGAATAGCTGATAAAGACTTGTCATGATAATGATGTGAAAACCTGATGTATTTTGTCGTCGTGATATAACATTTTTGTTGATGCATGATAAACAAGTTGATTTCATGATTGATTGTCATTAAATAGTCTTTCCATTCCGAGGGATAGACCGTTGATGAGATCCCAAATATTTATTTACGGTGGATGGTTAGAAATTGTAGAACAAAATAAGTCTTTTTGATATGAATTAAAGAACATCTAATGTGATTATTGAGTTAACAATTCTTTGCTAATAGGACTAGTTTACCCCATGTAGTATACGTTGGGTCATAAAGGTGACTGTTTAAAGGTAACCTCAATGCTTTTCATTTAATTATCAACCCAGGGCAAGTCTTGTTATTTCAAGAGTATAAGCATAGTATATGCAAGTGATATCGGAGGGCAACTACTCTAAATTATCATAAGGAAGACTATCTAATTCTAGAATTTCAATCAAATTAGCATGGAAGTGAATTATAGAATGCTTTTGACTATTCAAGGGAGATAACTCTATTCTAAGCCTATGCAGAAGTAACTACTCAGGGATGGAAAGAATAAACTAAAATTGAATAGCTTGCTTTGATGAATTGAACAACAACCGTAATGAATTGAACAAAAATCAATTATTCTAATTTTTGCATTGGAATTCTCTTTTAATCAACTAATGAAAACTTTCTTAATGAAACATCAACCAACGCTTAGAATGATAATAAAGAAAGATCCAATCTTAACTACATGCAGAATTGAACAACAGTTGTGCTAAGACTAATCGAAAATTTATAAAAGCATTTAACAATTATGAAAGCATTAAAAAATTATAAGAGCATTGAACAATTATGAAAGCATTGACTTTAGGCAAGAAGGCATTAATGGTAAACTAGTCTAATGAAAGACGAAACTGTAGCATCTTGTGTTCACAATTAACCAATTAAACGATATCTTATGAAACACACTAGATAACTGAAAACACAAATTTTGTAAATAAACGTATAACATAGAAGTAGCAGAGAAGCTCCCACGGCTAGGCCCAAAGCCACCAGAAGTCTACTGCTAAGGAATACTCAGAGATTGTTTATTTCAAAAACGCCAGATTCTTTATTAAGCCATAGAGTAATACATTAATACAACTTGACGATTCTCTCCCGATACGTCTATTACAGAAAAATATATCTATATCTTATTCATCTTCAGCCTTTTAAAGGTGAATTCAAAAGTAGTAACAAATCCTTTCCATATGGGACCCTGCTGCTTCGTGGTTATCGTTTGAGTACTCCAAGCATGGATGTGCCTCTCCATCTTATGTTGATCCGCAGGAGCCATTATGATCCTGTTTGCCTCCGTTGTCAGCTGTCTTTTGGTCATCAGCAGTTCAGCTGCTTTGCTTCCCTATCAATAAAGATATGACAAGTCAGTTCTTATGTTATTAAACACTCCTTTTATCATTAGTTCACTCTGCCTTGGATTTACATTATTTTCCTTTACCTTATTGCTAATATGAGGGGAAAATACATAAAATTACATAACAAATCATGGTAAATATGGGGTGAAACATACCTTCTTCTTGGCCCAACATACTCCCCTGCTTGCCTTTTTGCAGGTCATCGTGCAAATAAATGGTTAAGGTGTAGCTAGGTTAGAGAATATGCAGGGTATACCTCCTCTTTATAGAGTCTGAAGCCATGTCTTTGTTTGATCTTTGCAAAGGCTGAGTACGTGTGCCCCTCTGGCAACTCATAATCATGGTGATAGTCCTCAAGGGGTACCAGATGAGGGGGCACCTATATCTACACCCTATCCATGTAGGGCCCATGTTGAAAATTAGGTTTTGTACAAAAGGAACGTAGAAGCAACAACTTTGAAGTTACTGTATCCAAATGGCTCTCTGTTCTTCACATTGTTTGTGGAGGCTTACCATCTTTGTTTGGCTACTGCCAGTGCTTCTTCCTGAATTTCTTGAAAGTATGTCTGCCCATGTTGCACAATATCACTATGGATGTGTCCCAACTTGGATATCACTCCTTTTCTCTGCATGAACTTCCTATGCTGGGTGCAGGTATAGGGATTTAGTGGTTCCCCCCTGACCCATAGGTCTAGGCCATGCTCTCTCTTCTGAAAGGTTTTGTAGGCCTTATCCCACCGATTTTGGTTCTTGGCAAAAGATAGGAAGGCCTGGAACTGAACGTCCCCAATGAAGGGACTGGGATTACCATCCCTGTCCTCCTCTTGAAAGAAATTGTGTAAATATAATTCACACAAAAGATGTTGGACCTGATCATCCTGCTCATTGCAACGCTGGAAAATTCCTCAATAGTTTTAAAAGTGGTGGGCTTCCCTGCCCTGACAACCTTGAATTTCAACAATAAATACCATTCCATGAAGAATAGAGCATAGTTAGTGGCTGGTGCACTACAAGTTATTACATTTGAGTAAAGAGAGTAAACCATACTGGTTTTATTCTTAGATTGTTCCACTTTCTCTTGTGATTTCTTTACTTTTATCCTTTCTTCCCTAAGTAGAGAAAATGTTTCATCCTCATTTGCAGAAAAGTATTTAAACCTCTTCAGTAGTGCCTGATGTTCCTGTAAGGGTACTACTTATTTTTTACGCTGGGCCAATTCATGCTAGACTTGAATTAGTTCGTTGTGCAACTTCTGATTGGTAGCATTTTATACTAGGGGAGTGTAGGCAGGTGTCACCTCTGTTTGAGTTCCCTTATCTTCTGTAAGTTCCAAAATAGTTTGCACAGAAGCTTCAACAGTTTCCATTGGGTCAGTCTGTACAGAAATTTCAGCAACTTCTACCAATTGGGTAGCAAAATTTGTTTGGGTTTCCATGGTATCCAATTCCTTCTTAGGTTTCCAAGCCTTTCTCACTTCCTTCAACTATTTATTCAGATGTTTTATCATATTTCTCAACCTCTTGCAAGTCCTGCTCATTTTCCTTAACTTCTTTTCAGATCATTTCTCTTCTAGCAAGGTTTTGGCAGGGGAAGGAGGAGTAGTGGCTTCAATTTCCAGAATGGTGGTGCCAGTTCTAAGGTTATCAGTGATGATATTTCCTTCCTATGCCCCGGAGTTTATTTCTGTATTAATGTCCCGACTGGGTGAGATAATGTTCCCTTCAAGTGTTAGGGGAACTGTCTCCATGCCTATGTTTTGTTCTAATGGAACGGTGTCTCCTAACTGATTTCCAGATTTGGATATCCCTTCTGTTCAGTCTTCCCTACTCACCCGTTCACTATTGGGGGGAGATAAAACCCTTAAAGGCTATAATTCATCATGGTGGGGTAATACTTCAATGTGGCCAGAGCTGTTGGAAGTGGCAAATTGATTCAACAGGTCCCTCTACCCCTCAGCTTGTTCAAATGGGATTCTAATTTCACGAGATGTCCTCATTTGCTCCAGAACTTGGCCCATTTCTTCTTCGTAGCCTTGTAAGGGCATATTTTGAGGGATTGAAGGTGGTGTATGGGATGGTCCTGCCTCATCTGGAAATTCAGAGGTGTTTTGCTGTAATTTCATCCTTTCCGATCGTCTTCGTTTCCCTGGTTCTGAGTTCGAAACATGGGTCATTTTTCCTCTTGCTCTCCTGGGTATGTTTATTCTAGGAAGTTCAATTCCTATTCTGACAGGGTTTTCCTCAGGGGCATGCAGGGCAAGATTAACAAGGTTGTCCCAAGATGTCTGTTGTTTTCCTAGCTCATGAATGATTATTAATTTGATCAAGCCATGGTGGCTGACGACTGCTTGGGGGTTTTTGGCTTTTCTAATTTGAACAGCAGTATCGTGCAATGCAAAATTCAAGAAAGAAGGTAGATTAAATGAAATTTTTTGTTTGAGAACAACTAATAGTTTAAGTTGGCGAGGTTTTACTAAGTCCTGGCATCCGTCGCATGTGATGTATCTTTGAATGAACACTTGCAATTCTTGCCAAGGCTGCTGTAAGGACATAGGGTTAATCCCCTTCCCCTTTTGCTCCAATGGTTTGCCTGGGTCCTGGTATACTGAGATTGCTTCTTGTAGAAGAACATGTTTTTCGGTCCATCTTTCTCCCTCTGTTGATAGTTTGAAGACCTCAGCGATGGTTTCCTCGAAGACCGGTATGATTCTTCCTCTGACTGTAGTGTGCCCTTCCCACAGGTTTTGCAGGAACTCAACTGCTATTTCTGTGTTAAACCCCTGAAGTCTGTGAGGATATGGAATCCATCCAACTTGCTACAGAATGGCATGAGTTGATTCTGAGACTTGGAAGGTTGTGGGTTTGTTGTGGAGAGAATTTCCTCCCATGGCTAATGTGTTCTCTGAACTAGTTTTTCTTTTATCCGTGTTTCTTCCGACCTTGTTGGTGAAGACAAAAAACTACATGCAAGATAAAACATGCAACCTCAAATCGTAAATGCCATGATATTTTAGTCCCATCAGCGTATCCGAAGGCGTTGTGCGGGGAATTCGCATGCTCATTCATTATGGATATTTGCACCCCCTCTCTCGAGAGAAGGGCGTCCACTTAAGTACAAGAGAGATTACAACAATCATGAATGCATACGATAGAAAGGTCAGCAATCAGTAATCACAATTGTATGAGAGAAGGGCATCCGTGGCCTTGGAGCTCAAGAAAAGAGGAGAGATCGCAACAATAATGAATGCATGTGATGCAAAGGTCATAATCAGTATCATCACAAGTGTACATCAGGTGGAAATGAACGAATAAGGGGGAAAAAGTGGTATAGCAATTATTATGATAGGATGTCCTATTTTTATGGTGTAGCATGACGGAAGCATGACAGTGATGGATTTTGATTGGTGTCGTCATCCCTTAATTTAAACATAAAAAGATAATTCATTCATAGTTAATTATGCGGGTAGATAGTGTTAACACTTATTCGAGTAGTACATTTATCTCGGAAATGGATTAAATAGGAAATAAGGCATATAAAAGTAATTGGCTATTGTTAAAAAAATACTCCCATACCACAAGTAGAGCCACTGCTACGAGTAGCTTTCATAGCCTCGATAAGGTTTCTATTTAAACCTGGAAGTGAGCCAAAATCCTCTATGTAAAAGTAGATATTTTTCCAATTTTATGGAGAGATCACTGTGTTGGTGTGGTGGCCAGATAGTCAAGGTGCCACTCACTGGGGTTGTAGTAGAGTGATCAGGTCGGCTCGTGATGAGACCTCCTATCTTTCAAGAATTTTGAGCTATCCAGAAGGTCATTACCTTGGTGTGTTGGCCATTGTGGGCATGTCACTTGTTAAACCCTTATGATCATGGTAGGCTGGCTCGTGATGAGATCCCCTATTCTCTCTTAAAAATTTTCATTAAACATAATATTTATTTTTGAAAAGTAGTAATTTTTCTTGTTTTATGGAGAGACCACAATGCTGGTGTGGTGGCCATATGGTCACAATACCACTCACTGGAATTGTAACAGAGTGATCAGGTTGGCTCGCGATGAGACCTTCTGTCCCTCAAGCAATTTGAGCTATCGAGAAGGTCATTACCCTGGTGTGTTGGCCATTGTGGGCATATTACATGTTAAATCCTTATGATCATGGTAGGCTGGCTCATGATGAGACCCCCTATTATCTCTTAAAAATTTGCATATAAACATAGTATTTTCTTGTTCTTTATACATGAAGGGAGGATCATTAACTCCTTAAGAGTTAGGGATGGTGTGAGAAGTAAAAAGAATTCCAATACAATCAATACTCTTTATTCCTGTATCCTTATGTCAAGGGGAGATACTACTCGAGAGCATAGAAATATATATCATCATAAGAATATAAAAATTAATTGTGAGATAATATGTTTGAACAGGACATGTCTAGCCCTTCATTGCATAGATAAACCATGTCAGCTTCCGGAGTAGAGATTTCTATCAAAGTTTCAAAGGATCATCATATTAGTAGTATCACTGCTTTTCTCCTTTTCAGGTGCCAGTTCCTACTAAAAAATGAATTTTATGGCCAGAGTGTGTAATGAGGAGTGGATATTCAAAAAGAGATCATCAAAAAGAAAGAAAGAAAAACATGCTTAGAAGGAAAAAGAAAAAAAATTGGTTGTTCCATTCGATTGAACAACAGTTTTTCAATTGGATTGAACAACAAAAATACACACAAAGCATGATCGTTCAATTGAATTTAACAACAGTTGTTAAATTCGATTGAACAACAGTCGTTCAATTGTATTGAAAAGAAGTCATTCAAAGGTTTGAATAGAAAAAATTAACATGCAAAAATACAACCGTTCAATTGAATTGAACAGCAGCTGTTCAATTTGATTGAACAACAGTCGTTCAATTGGGTTGAACAATGGTCGTTCAAAGGTTTGAACAACAAAAAAATAAACACGCAAAAATATGGTCGTTCAATCGAATTGAAGAACAGCTGCTCAATTCGATTGAACAACAGTTGCTCAATTGGGATTGAACAAAAAAAATAAAAACACAAACCACGGTCGTTCAATTGAATTGAACATTAGCTATTCAATTCGATTGAACAACAAAGATAAAAGACAAAAAAAGAATGCAGTTATGAACATGAAGAAGAGATGGAATGTACAACAATGAGAAAAACTATAAATTGCAAATGATATATATACAATATTTAAAAAAATAAGTAACAAGTTTTTATGAACTTAAAGCTACAGGCCCATCACCCCCTGCAGCTAAAATTTAGATGGTGGGATTGTCTCGCACCTGCTGGTAGAAAGACTCCTTTGTAAGTGGTTTGTGATAGAGGCGCACTCAATGCCCATTGAATCAGAAGGTAGAACCAGATCCATCTATGGTATTCAAGGTGAGGGTACCATTGCTGTGTACTTCCTGAATTTCATATGGACCAAGCCACCTTGTTTGTAACTTACCTGGGAAGTCTTGGAATCTGGAGTCATAGAGAAGGCCCAATCTCATTTCTGGAATGTATTATTTTTTATGAGGTTTTCATGCCACTTATCTCATTTTTTTTGAATAATTGCAGTGCGTTGTAGAGCCAGTAGTCGTGTTTCATCCAATTCATTTATTTGCTGGAGTCTTCTAATCTGGGCCTCCGTCAAATCTAGCTCCACCTCCTGGGTTGTCCTTAGAGTCTTTATTTCGAATTTGATAGGAAAAATCGGTTCTCTTCCAAATACTAGATGGTGCAGAGAATATCCAGTGGTGTTTCTCCATGTTGTGCAGTAAGCCCACAAGGCCTCTGGTAGTCTAGTATCCCAATCCCGACGATTTGTTGAGATTGTTTTAGTGAGAATTTCCTCAAGGAATTTGTTAGTGTTTTCAACCTACCCATTTTCCTATGGGTGGTAGGGAGATGTGACTCTATGGATGATATGGTGGTTCTTCAGAGTGTCCATAATTTTATTTCCCACAAACTATGCCCCTCCATCGATTATCACTTCCCGAGGTAAGCCATATCGCACAAATAGCTCAAAAAGAAAATTGATCACAGATTCTTCCGTAGCTCTTGATAAAGCCACCGTTTCTACCCACTTCATCATGTAATCTGTGGAAACCAATATGTAAATCTTCTGGTTTGATGGCAGGTTGAATGGTCCAACGAAGTCCAGTGCCCACCATTCGAAAGGTTCCACTACCAATTGTGGTTGTAATGACATTTCGTCAGCTTTTCCTGGGTGACCCATTATTTTTTAACTATCGTAGGTTTGGACATATTTATTGGCATCTTTAAAAATTGTAGGCCAATAATAACCCATTTGCAATACTTTGTGCCGCGTCCCGCGATCTACAAAATTACCACCACATGGTTCATCATGATAGGCCCATAGGATGTCATAATCTCGTCTTCTCGGATGCATCTGTGTATATGCTTATCAGCTCCTGTATGAAAAAGATATCCACCGATCCAGGGGAATCTGGCACTGCGTTGAACAATCAACTTCCATTCCTTTGATGTTAAGTGTCTTGGCAGATTCCCTACTTCTAGGTAGTTCGCTACATCTGCGTACCATGGTGTTTTTACTGCTACAATGAACAGATGTTTGTCGGAGAATTGATTTTTCACCGCTAGTGTGTCATCTGACTTTGGAACTCTAGACAAGAAATATGCAACTACGCTCTCCTTCCCTGGACAGTATTTGATAGTTATGTCAAACTCCTGTAAAGGAAAAAACCAACGAATCACTCTCCCATTTGTAATAGGTTTATTGGTTAGATATCTAATGGTAGAGTGATCAATATACATGAATACTTGATAGCCAATTATATAATGTCTAAATTTATTGATAACATAAATGACAGCCAAGAACTTTTTTTTAGTCACTGTATAGTTTAATTCGGCAGGAGTGAGATTCTTACTGATATAATAAATAACATAGGGATTTTTATCTTCTTCTTGACCAAGAACTTCCCTTATCGCTGTGTTGAATGCATTCGAGGAAATGTGAAAGGGAAGCTCCCAGTTAGGGCCGCGTAAGATTGGTGTTTTCGAGACCAGTTTCTTTAAAATACAGTTTCACATTTATCAGACCAATGGAATTCAATATTTACAATTAATGCATACAAGGGTGCAGCAATTTGTGAGAAATTCTTTATAAACCTACGATAGTACGCTGCATATCCAAGGAAACTACGTATCTCTGTCTGCGTACAAGGTGTGGCTAATAAAAGGATTACCTCTATCTTTGTTGAATCTACCTATATTCTAGATGCATAGATGTAGTGTCCTAGGATTACTCCTACGGTCATCATCATGTGACATTTTTCATTTCTCAAACAAAATCTAGTCAGAATACATCGTTCCTATAATTTTTCTAGTGTTTCTAGTGCTTGATCAAAATCATCTCCATATGGGGTAAAGTCATCCATGTAAATTTCGAGTCCTTCATTTATTAAATCAGAAAAAATGCTAAGTATGGCTCTTTGAAATGTTGATGGGGAATTGCATAATCCAAATGGTAATACCCTATAGGAAAATGTACCCCATGGGAAGGTAAAGGTTGTTTTATCCTAGTCTTTGGGGGCTATCTGGATTTGATTGTAACCTCTAAACCCATCAAGGAAGGAAAATAACCGTTTTCCAACCAATGTGTCAAGGACTTGGTCAATAAAAGGGAGGGGGAAGTGGTGTTTCTGTGTCGCTTTATTCAGTTCTCTGTAATCCACACAGATTCTCCACTTCCCATTCTTCTTAGGAATTAATACTAAAGGAGAGACCCATTTGATGTCTGAGATAGGATAAATGAATTTTACATCAAGCAACTTTTGCAACTCATCTTTTACAATGTATTTCATATGCGGGTTTAGCCTCCGCTAAGGTTTCCGAATAGGCCGAGCTTACTTGTCAGTATAAATGTGATGCGTGCATAGCTGAGGATCTATACCCTTCATGTCTAGGTAGTCCCAAGAAAATGCTCCCTTATATTTCTGTAAAACCTTAATGAGATTTTTCTATTGGTTACCATCTAGACTACCATTGATATTTAAAACCTTTCCTGGCTCAATTTCGATTGGTATGTTGTTACGAACAACAATCATGGGTATGTGTCGATTATCAATGTCTGCCAAGGGGTATTCTTGTGCCTCATCATCAAGAACTGCTTTTAACATTTGGCATTTTAGGTTTTCAGACGCAAATGGCTAATTCATGAAGTTATTGATTACATCATCTTTAGTTTGATTTTTTAATTCAAGAGCTTCAACTATTGTTAGTGGTGAACAGATGTTTTGTTCCTAGTATATATGTGGATTCCTATGAATATTTACAATGGGTAGACTTGGTTTGGAAAGTGGGTAAATGATAATATTTTTTATGGCATCACCTTTAGCAATGGTCATGCTACCTGTCCAGAAGCCTATTTAAACATTGAATGTTGCTAACCAAGGTCTACCCAGTATTAGGGGATGTCCATCCATCCTACTTTTTGGGTTAATAACTAAAAATTCAGCCAGATACTCCCATGAGTCCACAAAAACCAGAATCTCTTGTCATATTCCTTCTGGTTTGATAACGGATTTTTCAGAAAGTTCCAGCAAGGTAGTCGTGGGTTCTAATGCTATTATGCTTAACTTCTCACAAGTTTTCGTAGTTAAGATTTTTATGGATGCCCCTAAGTCAACCAATGTGTTTGAAAAGGAATGGCCAACAATTTGTACAATTACTATGGGGTTCCCTGGATCCTCATATTTTACGAGTGTTTCTTTACCTAATAGTAATTCTGACAGTGCCCCTACCACATGAATAGTGGGTACAATTTTTTCTGTCCTCACCTGTTTATTTCTACACAACTCTTTAATTATCTTCGCATAGATAGGAATATATTGTATAGCCTGCAAAAGAGGAATTTTAATGCAAATATTTTTTAATTCCCCTAGGAGATCAAAATCTGAAGAGACTATTGGTTTAGGCAATGTTAATCTTTCAAGGAATGGAGGGGGGGGGGAACAATAAGGTTTTCAGAGTTCCTTTGGCCAACTGTGTCCCTCCCATGTTTTACCTCTGTTTTAGTCATAGTTGTTTGTTTAGGTGATGTCGGAATTTCAGATTTAAATTGTGGCAGGGTCGTATCTTCTTTTGGTGAAATATCATGTCTCGATCTCAGCTTAAGTTCATTGCATTGCTTCTGTTCAGTTTCAGGGTTTGGGTTTTTGAAAATCTAAATTAGCTGAATTGGTCTGTTGTTGGGATTAGGATTGGGTTGAGCCGACAGTTGAGGACACATGATAGGTTGAGGGTTGTGTTGGACTGGGTATGGAGCTGGTAATGTAGGTTGATTCTGAACCCCTATCCCCATTAGTATATTGGACATTCCCAGAGGTCGCTGCCAGTTTTGACACCAATTTATGGTCTGCGAAGGGGAGGCAGGCCACTGGGAATGATAGAGATTGTTTTTCCAGTAAGGGGGAGAACAAGGAAAACTTGGCCAATTTTTACCTGAAGAGGGTTGTGTTGGCCAAGGAGGTATAGGAAATGATTGAGATGGTCAAGTAGAAATTTTTTATTGGTTCTTCCAATCTGTTGCAGGATTCTTCTGGTTAAACTATGGGGAATAAAAGCACTGAGGTAGGTCTGGTGGCATACCTGGTCATGCTTGCCACTGCCGATGTTGGCTCATTAGATAGATTGGTTCTATTCCTTCTTCTGCTTCTTTAAAAACTGCTTTTAGCCCTGGAAGTGAAGGGCGATGATCAGTGGCATAGTCCTGGGTACAAATAGCGCATGTCTGGACCATGTCTAATGGACATTCCTGTTGGTTGTGCTTCTTTCGAAAGCGTGGAAAAAAGATAGCCAAGTTTTGTTCTGTTATAGCTTGATTTTGTTTGGCTGGTAGGACATATAGCTGCTTTGTTAGGGTTCCCAAGATATCTGTTTTAAAATCCCCTAAAAAATTACCAAATTCACCTCTGGTCACGTTGTCATTGGACTGTTTAGGATTCCTTGTAGCTGAGTCTTACTTGGTTGGCCTACTTCACGTACTACCCCGAAAACACCTGATACACAGTGAAATAATGTCATCATATTCTTCTTGATAGATGTCCCCTTTTCCCATTATATTAAATGTTTCGACCCATTCTTCTTTCATTCCCTTAATCATCTTCACTTTTAAGATATCTTTAGAAAGTGTAGTATATGGAGACCTTTGCAAGTTATATTGAAATATTTCGACGTATTCCTCGAATATTTCACTATCCCTTGCAGACATATTGAAGATTTCATATTTTAGTTCTCGAGTCCAACAATAGTCTTGATATTTGTTAAGAAAAGATCTTTTCATCTGATCCCAGCTATAAATGGTTCCTCCACCGAGCCCCATAAACCAAAGTAATGTAGTTCCCTTCAAAGTAGAGGGGAATAAATTCAGTTTCTGAGGGTAAGTGGTGTAGTCATATCCCCTAAATAAGACATCAAATTCAAATAATAATGCATCTGGATCTTCCGAGGTCAACCCATGGAAGGTCGGGATGTTTTGTAATGGAATGGATTTCATAGGGGCATTTGTAGCCAGATCAACAATGGGGTATTCCAATGTTGATGTATGCCTATGGTTTTGGGTTTTTTCCATTTTATCATAGATAACCGATAATATTCGGGGATTTCTTGTTCTGGAGAAATAATCTCAGTGGAATTAGGGAGTGGATGCAGAGGAAGCCTTACAACACTTCCCCGATCTGGGATGCTGGGTGTCTCTGTCTCAAACACTCTCTCAGGGGATCTAGGCTCTGGAGTTTTTACATGTACTTCACTGCTGGTCTCTCCCTCTCCTTCCTACAAATTGCAAGAACATCCCTCTCTTGAAGGGTCAGGACTTACGTGATCAACATTCTGAAGGCTTTGTTCAAACCCTTCTGTTTCACTGTGAATCTCGGCGTGGGCTGCAAATGGTGAGGTTGTTGCCTGAGGGAGTGTAGTAGGACTCTGAGTAAGAATGGTTCTGGATCCTATGGATGCCTTGGATTCAACCTTCTTAATTATTTCATCTATATATGTTGTTCTATGAAGGATCACTGGTCCTTTGGGTTTTGTGGATCTAAGTGGGGGATTCTGAACTATTTCTATCTTTTTCTTCCTAGTCATAAAATAAGAGTATCTATCCTACTAACCTCTCGACAATTGTTGAAAAGCGGTCTAGAGAGCAAGAGTTTTTCTTACTGGTACATAGGTTCTACCTCTCATTTTCAATACCCAATTATTTCACAGCAAAAGGAAAAATAAATAAAGGACACCACTCTTAAACACTCTCCCCGGAAACAACACTAAAATGTTGGGTCGTAAAGGTGATTGTTTAAAGGTAACCTCAATTCTATTCATTTAATTATTAACCCAAGGCAAGTCTTGTTATTTCAAGAGTGTAAGCATAGTATATGCAAGTGACATCGGAGGACAAATACTCTAAATTATCATAAGGAAGACTATCTAATTCTCTAAGTTCAATCAAATCATCTTGGAAGTGAATTGTAGAATGCTTTTGAATTCAAGGGAGATAACTCTGTTCTAAGCCTATGTAGAAGTAACTACTCAGGGCTGGGAAAAATAAAATACAATTGAACAACGTGCTTTGATGAATTGAACAACAACCATAATGAATTGAACAATAATCAATTATTCTAATTTTTGCAATGGAATTATCTTTTAATCAACTAATGACAACTTTCTGAATTAAACAACAACCAATGCTCAGAATGATAATAAAGAAATATCCAATATTAACTACATGCAGAATTGAACAACAGTCGTGCAAAGACTAATCGAACAATTATAAAATCATTGAAAAATTATGAAAGCATTAAACAATTATGAGAGCATTAAACAATTATGAAAGCATTGAATTTAGGAAAGAAGGCATGAATGGTAAACTAGTCTAATGAAAGAGGAAGTTGTAGAATCTTACGTTCACAATTAACCAATTAAATGATATCTTATGAAGCACACTAGATAAATGAAATGAAAATTTTGTAAATAAACGTATCGCACAGAAGTAGAAAGAAGCTCCCAGGGCTGGGCCCAAAGCCACCAGAAGTCTACTGCTAAGGAATACTCAGATATTGACTATTCCAAAAATGCTAGATTCTTTATTAAGCCACAGAGTAATACATTAATACAACTTTACGATTCTGTCCTGTTACATCTATTACATAAAAATATATCTATATCTTGTTCATCTTCATCCTTTTAAAGGTGAATTCAAAAGTAGTAATGGATCCTTTCCATACGGGACCCTGCTGCTTCGTGGCTATCGTTTGAGTACTCCAAGTGTGGATGTGTCTCTCCATATTCTGTCGATCCATAAGAGCCATTATGATCCCATTTTCCTCCCTTGTCAGTTGTCTTTTGTTCATCAAAAGTTCATCTGCTTTGCTTCCCTATCAATAAAGATATGACAAGTCATTTCTTATGTTATTAAGCACTCCTTTTATCATTAGTTCACTCTACCTTGGCTTTACATTATTTTCCTTTACTTTATTGCTAATATGAGGGGAAAATACATAAAATTACATAACAAATCATGGTAAATATGGGGTGAAACGTACCTTCTTCTTGGCCCAACAGTATTAGGTTCCACCTCTCATATAGAAGTGTTTTTATGGCATGTTGGAATGCATTTATGGATTATTGTTACTAATGGATCCTTGTATGCATTCCGATTTAGACATAATCTAGTCATAGCTAGGAAAAAGACACAATGTTTTTGTATGAGACAAGCTTAGGCTTGTGATCAATGCCTCCCTACGTAAGAGGGAGAAAATGTGAATATGGTATTCTTTTTCCCTATATTACATATTTTTTCTCTGACACTTGATGTCCAATATGAATAAGAAAACAAAGGACTGCTGCTCTAAATTCTACATAAGGCGACATGATTCTTCAAAGAGCTATTTGAGTTAATGTTGAGCACTTTGTATACATTAATGAATGGATGTTATTTGAACATATGTTGGGCATAACTATGATATAAGATGTCTTATTATGAGGTTAGACATATAGAGGATCATGTGTTTCATGAAAGATCAAATACCTGGGATAGGAATTTGAAAAGGGCATGACATTTCATCACCTTCTTGATTGATGAACACACAGAAAGTTAGATTCTTGAGTTGCAACATGGATTGATGGATGTGACCCTCTTGGGAAAGGGTCCAGGATGATTGAAGACACTGAGCTAACTCTTCCCCATGTCTAAACTCCCAAGGTGAGGAATTCAGCCGAATAGCTCCTAGGGTTGAGGAAAATCTGGAAAATAGGAGTGTGTGATCCCTACTCTTGCAGTAGGTCAGGTATCTCCCATATTGTCACCCATAGGGTGTGTGTGATCCTTTACCATTTTGACAAGTCGGGTAGCTCCCCCAATATTGGTCTATGCATATTATACCCAAGTTGGCATCTATCTTTCCCATCTATCTAGCCAATGGGTGATGGATACTTGAGTTAGGTGTGATCCTTACTATTTATGGTGAGCACCATCAAGATCAATCTAGAGATGTAAGTGTTCTACCACATGACTCTTAAGGGTTATTATTGAGAATAGAAACATGAAATAGGATGGTTGTGATCCTTACCTGGTATAGCAAGTGGTATCTCACCTATTGATTTCACAATGGGATGGTTGTGATCCTTGCTTGGTGTGTGGATTCTTTGCTATTTCTTGATATTGGGTGGTAGCCGGATGCTCCCATATATGAGATGAATTTGGGTGAGAGTGTCCCATAGGACCTTCCCCATTGTCACAAACATGAGGTGAGAGTGTCCCATAGGAACTTCCTCATTGTCATTGGATTCTGAGTAGTAGCATTGACTCCCAAATGTGGTTCCAGTTTCAACATGGATCCCTAATTTTGTTCCAGATTGATTTAAGCTCTCTAATGTTTTTGTGGGTTGAATTGGGCTCCCATATGATGTCAAATTATTATTCTTCTTTAGATTCAAGATTTTTAAACAAATGGAGATGAGCAGAAATGAGCTAGGACAAGATATGATTTGGTGAAGATGATGATTCTACCAAATTTATTATTGGATACAATATGGGAGTTGGATGCTCCTCTATGATGAGTCTTCTTCTTATTTAGCTGATGATTGAGATGGATGTATTATTGATATATCTATGAATATTTTCGAGAATAGTAGGGTTTTTAGGATTGATCTCCCCTACCATTGGTTATAGATTCCTCTTCTTTTATGAGAAAATATGAGATGGTCCTTTTCTTTTTCGATGATGAAATTGTCTATCTTCCACTTGTTAATTTTCTTAGGGCTATATTGTTATTTTCTTTGATATTTTCATTTCTTTATTAACACATTAATTTCACCCCTTAACATCATGACATTATTATGATTTACATCATTATTCATCATTATTCGTCATCATATGAAACTATGTAGAAAGAAAAATATCATCATCATCAATGCAGCAGAACATAAAGGAACAATAGAAGAAAATCATGCACATATAAAGGCACCAGGATTGGTCAGAGACAGGGAAAAAACCACTATGGAGAAAACCCTTGCAAATTCTTCTTCTTATAGATTTTCATCAAATGATTCAACAAAAGAGAGTACAATTATCCATATATTCACAACAACTAAAAAATCCATGAAATGAACCTTATTGTTTAAAGTTTCCATGCATGCCTCTATGAAACCCTAATTTTCAAAAGTCTCTTCTTGAAAGAAATATTCAAAAGATGTATGATCTGAAGGGAAATCAGAATAACTATTTTCATCCCTGTACTCATATATAATAAAGGGGAAAACTATTGATTGCTGAAGGTCTTCCTGAATGTAATGGTTATCCTATGCTACTTCCTCCTGATGAGAAAGTAAATCACACAAGGCTTCTTCAAACTCATCATCCATTAAATATTTATCATGAATGTTAATCCATATATGTTGAATAATATCATCAAGGTTTCCACAAAGGTTTTCTACCAACACTAGAGAAGGGTAGTTTTGTTTATAATTTTTACAAAATGTTGCATATAAATATTTAAAAGAACATATACTATTAGATGGAAAATTATCATACCAAATCCTTTCCCTTTCTTCTAAGGTCTCCATAAATATCTTCATCAAGCAATCTTCATGAATTTCAACCCATATCCTATGTATGTGCATATGAAACTTAATCAAATGCCAATCAACATCATTTCCTTATTCATCCTTAAATTTTGGCAAATAATTCTGCCAGTCAACACAAGGTATATGATTTGGAAAACCAAGAATATAGGTGTGATTCATAGGAGCATACCGTCCAGAAATTGAACCCATCTTGAAAACAGTAAAGTCACCAAGAATTTCTTCAAGCTACTGGTTTTTGAATAGTGAAGTTGCCATGAAAACTTTTAACTTTTGGATTCTTTGACACTGGAGTCGTCGGGTGAAAATGGCACAACCTTCTTGTGCCTGACCACTGTTCACCATCAAAAAATCAAAGCTAATATTTGTCGTTATTTCACGGGAAATATTTAACCTTCGATCCCCCAACGACGCCAAAAATGTTATCACCCTCCAATTTACCAAATTGAGAAAGGAAGCTAAAGGGGTAACCACAGACAAGCTTTAAATTTGGTAGTTAGCCCTACCAAATTAGAGAGGGCTCTCTCTATGTCAAGCTCATAGTCAATGAAGTAACTAGAGATAAAAATACATCTTAGGCTAGATATTCAACTCAATAGGGTTTGATTTAGGGCTTTTTGGATCAAGATCATATATCTAGGAACTAGGTCATGGTTCAGAATGATCAATTGGAGAGATGAAAATGAGGCAAAGTAGGTATGTTCAGTGACATATTTGGGTTATCGTTGTGGTACAGGGTTGAAAAATTAAGGATCAAAATGATCATATGACTATGAATTCATTCATCAAAAGAAATGAAACAAAAACATGAAGATATCATTAAAACATAGCATAAAACTTATGTATTCTGCTTAAAAACTAATGAGATGATCACATGAAAGAATACATATGGTTTTAATGAGGAATATACATTCAAATTGATGATAAACTGAGAAGAAACATTTTCAATAAGTATACCATAAGAATCTCAAGATTATTTATGCAATTGTCTTTGATGTCATTGTAAAATGGTGTACACAAGCTCCACAACTCTGATTACCAAGTATAAAACCTCTACAATGACTTCAATTGGAGTACATACAGAAAATAGAGAAGATTATATCATTATGGGTAAAAACCTGACCCAAAACACTTCATAAATGCACCTAATGAGTCATTACCTAGTTTTTAGGGAAGTTAGAAACAAGTAGCTAACAAGTAGGAGTCTTTGTCTCTTTCATTAAATACATGATCCTTTAAAAAGGAGGAACATCAGTAGACTCATTAACTATGAAAAAATCTCAAGAGACAGTTTTAACCTCAATCCTTTTAACCTTTTTACTGCCACATTTCCATAAAAACCTTTAACACAGAAGCGCTGCGTGCAAACACAGAAGCATAGCGTGCTCAGGTAGAAGCGTAGTGTGAACTTGGAGGGGATTTTTAGGTGGCTTTTGTGCATCTTCAAGCTGAAATTATGGTTGAAGAAGATATCCATAGATGTTTACTAGCCTCCATAAAATTTAAACTTGAAAAACGCCACCTCCATGGCACCTAAAAATTCATTTTCCCAAGACTGATCCAGAAGCGCAGTGTGGGTTCAAAAAGGGAGGCATAAACATGAAATTTGGTATATTTTTTGGCTTGATCTTCAAAATGATGAGCTGACATACAAAAAAATGGCATATCTATGATGTATGTATCAAATTCTATCCAACCATGTAAGACTGACCCCATTTTGAGCCTCTGAGAAGAAGCGCAGCATGGCCACGCTGCGCTTTTGTACATCCAAAATTTATAAAAATCCAAAAAAGTACCAAAACTGCTCAAAATTTGCTAAAACTTCATTCTTAGCATTCTTTAACGATGACCTAGACATCTAGAGATGCCTCAGCTAGAAAATCCAAGTTATCCCTCTTATTTAGCTTGATTAGGGTTTTCTTAAGCTTTTTCTTCATATTCCTAACCCTGATTATTCCAATTTGGTTCCTGGTGAAGTAGTGTCTTGCCATGTGCCTCTGAAGATTGGTGTCTTCGTTTTCCCTCTTCAAGAGCTTCTCTAGGTGCTCATTAACCCCGCCAAACCAAAACTCTCTGTCTTGTTCAATCTCAACTTCAATGATGTCATCGAAGTTTTATTGACCTAGGGGAGAAGATGAATCACGTCCTTGTCATTTATGTCTTGTTAGTCCTCTTACCTTTTTCCTCCTTGGTTGTACTTGAACTTCTTTGTCCTCTATCTATTCCAAATCTATCACTATTTTAACCTTATCCTTCTCTGCCACAAAATCTGCCTTGGTTTTGCTTAAGTGCAGTCAATTTACCTTTAGTTGCATGTTCTCTTGTTTCAAGAATGATATCATGAATTTCACCTTTGAAAGATTGTCCTTGAGCTCTCTTATCTCTACTTCTTTTTCTCTGATTATCTCTTCAGCTGACCTGTTTTCCAAAATATCTATTACACCTGCCATGTCAACCTCAAAAGGTGCCTACTCATCCTCATTTTTCTACAAGAGTGACTCACTTTCATGCATAGGTCGTTGCTCCATAGTTTCTCCTTGTACTTGTTTAGCTGTAGGTTTAGGTGAAAGCACATTTTTAGTGATCTTAGGAGCAAATATCAATATTTTCCCTTTCTCATAGGTTTGAGTAACCTCTGCCCTTTGTATCTTTGTAACCTATGCCCTATGTGTCTTTGTAACCTATGTTGGTCTACTTGAAGAGCCAACCCCCTGTGGCCTTGATGGTGTTGATGGTGTGCTTTGACTGGTAGGTTGACTAGTGGTAGGCATAGAGTCAAGTGATTGCATGAATGTTTCCCATGATAGATTGATTTGTGAAATTTGATGTAAAACTATGACCTTGGCCAAACCATGATGAAAAAAACTTGCTTGGTGATCCTTTCCTTTTCTTTGAACTCCCAGTAATCTTGACTAAGCTTCTAAATAAGTAATGAGGCAAGTTCAGTGTTTTGATGGCAGTGAAATGCATCAACAACCTTATATGGTAATAATATAATCTTGAAAAACTCCCTTCACAGGTAAAGTACTTCATGATCAACTTCATTAAAGGAGCATACCTGTCAAGCAAATTTCTGAAGAGAAATATGTGTGTAGGAGCATCTTTGTATTGTGGCTTTAGGAAAAGTTTGTAATTCTCAATGTCCAAATCCATCCCTTTAAACCAGATTTCTCCATGGTTAGCTAGGATTCCTGTGGCTGAGGGTATGGCATCTGTTGATATAGTGAATTCAACCCCTTCTATGTTGGCCTTATCCCTCCTAAAATTGGTGGAAAAGAGGCTTTTCAATTGGGCATGGCATCCTACCTCTTGAATTCTTTCACAAAACCCTAGCCAACCAGTATTTTCAAATGATTTCTTGCTATAAGATGAAGCATTGATATCTTGCAGATTGGATGGCTCGAATCTGGATACATGACCCCCTTTATTGTACTTCCTCTTCTCACTTTCCATGGTGTTTGTTTGTATGATAAATACCCTAGCTTGATAGGAAGGAAGGAAAGGGTGAAAATTAGGAAAATAGGGGAAAACAGGGCAACAATTTTAGGGAGGGTAATGAAGAGGATATGATTTAGGGAAAATTTCTAAAAAAATAGGGGAGATAGGGTAGTGTGTTAAGAACACAGTACAAGTGGAATTCTTGGAAATGGATAAGGGAAAGAGGGGAAACAGGACAAAACACAGTGTTAACCTAGAATCTTTGCAAAAACGCAGTGTGGGATAGGTTTTAGTGAAAATGAGAGAAATGAGAGAGATGAATGGTAAGAAATGATTTGGAGAAGTGTATGAGGTATGTATGATGGTGCTAAGGTGGAAAAACAAGGGTTTTTCTCACTGAAACAAACCAAACACCAATGAAATCGAAAAATGCAATGAAGACCCTAAGAGAGGAATTCCACCATTTGCTGAAGAAACTTGATTGAAAGAGAGTTGAGGAGTGTTTACTTACTGACTTGGGAATGCTTGAAACCTGTGAAATTCTGACTTGACCCTTCTCATTTCTCCTTTTTCTTTTAAAACCAAAAGCATAACGTGTTGCCAGAAACGTAGCGTGGTTGCCAGAAACACACCGTTCAACAAAATGGAGAAAATATTTGATAGATTTAAATCTCTGGATAGTTGTGGACAGTTTCAGAATACAAGGGAGGAGCTCTTGAAAACCTGGAAGGATGAAATGAACACATGAAAAGCTTCATTTCCCTTAATAGTTAAAAAACTTTGATTTTGGCGTAATGACATCATATGTACTTGAGAAAATATCTTTTGAATGATTTGACATGTACTTTTGAAAATATATTTATTTTCTTATTTTCTAACTCCCATGACGGTGACTCAAATGATCAAAATGACTCATAATTTTTTATTTTTTTTTATGATTGGCATTATGATGACAAGTCAAATGTAATCCTAGACCATGACCTAGATGATGGTATATTAATTGTTTCATGACCCTAGACACTTAAATGAAGACTTGACCAGGATGAGTGATGATGACCATGAATGAATAGAGGGAGCAGCATTGACCTAGACAACAACTAGTGATCAAATTTTATTTGAAAATCCATTTGAAACTATAAAAATTTGACCAAGGACTCTACCAAGTAAGCATGAAAGAGTGTATTTGATCATTGAAACCTCTAGACACTAACAAGTATCATGCATTATTAATCTAAAGATGAGAACATAAGAAATAATATGCATATTCTAGATGAAGTATCTCCAACACATCCTCTAATATCCATGGAAGCAACAAATTCATGACAACACATGATATTTACCTATCAAAAATAATATAAAAATCATGTCATGAAAGCATATGATATTGCTACTATATGCTAGAAACATCAAATACTTATTTCCTGCAACATACTCATAAAAATAAGCAGAATAAAACTCCTCCAAAGTGAGCATCATGCCAAAAATATGTAAGTCCATTTGGAAGCACAAATTCTCCCCCTGAATATGTGATCCCCCATCACCCCTAGAAATAAAAATATCATAAGCACTCCAACATGAAATTGCTCCAAGAACCATAAGTAACAATATAACTGATCAAACTAATAAATAAACTCGAAGAAAATATATCAGAAATAAAAATATACTTCAAACCTCATGAACTCCCCCTGAACTCATGCATCTCCTCATTAACACTTTTTGATATGGCTGCATAACTAAATATTTGCATGCAACTCATTATGCAACCGTATGCTCCCCCGGAGACCAAGCATGCCTCAGTTTTTGGTGGAAGTTCTTTGCTACTATTTTCTCTCCCAAAATTTCATCTATTGGTCCTTCTTCTTCTTATGCAATTGGCCTTGCATATTCTCCTCTCTCTGGTTGGTTCTCCTAAAACACATGGGTACCTTGCAATCCTTGGCCTTATGACCAATATTATCACATCCAAAACATCGAATGTCACAAGCCTGAATAGAGGAATAATTTGATATCTTCTATTGATTTGATTTTTATTCCTAACATGTGCCCTGTAGTCAATAGCCCTATGGCCAAAATAATTTCATGAGAAAAAATAACCATAAAATGTACTATTATACCTAATTGATGGAGATTTATTTTGCATGCATGCTTTATGTTGCTTCTCCTTTGGATGATCATTTTGATGATAGAGATTAATCTCTCCATTTCTACAAATTGTTGTTATGTGTCCATGAACTCCACAATTATAACACTTCCCTATTCTATTCTTCTTCTTTGGCCTCCTCATATTTTTCTACTTCATGCATCGCTAGTGATTTAGTTGTTGATTCTTAATTTCCTTTCTACCACTAGTTTCTCCAATAATTATTGATTTGCTTGTAGATGCTTGAGTACAATTTTTGACCCTCTCTAATTCTTCTTTTGCGTACATTGATTCACCCTTCAATTTTTGAAACTCAACCGCCAACTCATTGTATTTCTTCCTCATTTCAATTTCCATTTTTCTTCCCTCTTCTAGCTGAATTTTTAGATATGAAATTTCTTCTTTGAATGCAAACTCCCTTTCATGAAACATTTTCAGCAACAATCGTAGATATTTATTTTTAGCCATGAGCTTTTGAATTTATGCTTCTAGAGCCACTGTTTTTTATAGTTCTTGAAGATTGATGCTCAATCTCTCACTATTTTCACTAGTGCCTTCATATTCTTCTTGTGAGGAGGATATATTTTTTACTGCAATAAAATTAGAATCCTTTGCATTTTTCAAAATATAATTTTCCTCCAAGATAAAAATGTCGTAGCCTACCCAACAACTCTTTGGCAGTATCACAATGCTTCACATGAATGCTATTATATTTTGAAATGCTATTCAAAATAATATTTTTAGCTAAATCATTTGATTCATATTTAACTCCATATTCAACTAATATAAAAATATCTTCATCCACAGATAAAAAATATGAATCCAAATTCGCTCTCCAAGTTGCAATTTTACCTTCATGAAGTACTGGAATACATTGTTAATCCATTTCGGAAAATTTGCAAAAATTATGCTAAAATCTCCAAGATACACTCTCCAACGATAAAGCTATACTCAAGAGCCCCACTCTGATACCAATTGTTGGAAACTGGATCACTACTAAGAGGTGGGGGTGAATCAATATTGAGAGACCTTATACACTTTTTCTTCAATTTAACATTCTTTTACCATGCACAAATTGAAACACACAACCATATATTAGATCATAAAAAATAAACATGAAAGAATGAAAATCAATCAACACATGGACACGAGGATGTTTGGTGGAAAAACCTTCACTGGGAAAAAAATCACATTTTTTTTTTTGCACTGCTCAATTATTTTATTAATTTTTTGAATAAATTGTACATGGATTAGATTATACCCATAAGTCGGAAGACTCGACTTCTTTCATAGTATGTTGGCCCTTTTATATAGGATATTGTGTCTCTTTCTCATATCTATGGACTACCATTTGTTGAAGGCCTCCACAATCAATAATCCCAACTTCCATTTGACTATACAACTACTATTGGATGGATAAATCTCTTCCTTCTATTGAATCCACCAAATCATTGTATAATTTGAAGCCTTTGCGCCTTCACTTCCTCCATGCGGGCCTCATTTCATACATTTTCAGACTGGACTCCCAATTCGTTCAACATGAACATCCCAACAACACTATCATTATGATTCAAAGCTACAAAAAAACTGAAGAATAAACTAGGAGAAAACAATCTCCAAAATACTCTACTTGCTGCCACATAATCTAATCAACCACTAATCCATTCCACACTTCAAAACATCACACACTTCATAAATATGATGGTTGAAACATATTTTAGCTATCTATTGTGACAATTGCAAATTGCTTCAGAAATTCTGCATAATACTACTCATATAGCTTGCACACTGTAATCCTCACTCACACACACTCACACAATACACAAATGAATCAACCATACTAGCATTGGGATTCCTCCAATATGTATATGAACTCAAGTTCTCAACTCAATAACTAAAAATAACTACTATGCTTCATAACTTTATTCATATGCTTTATTTTATCTAAATTCGGCTCATTGAATCTATCAAACCACTAACTCCACTTTCCTTTTGATATTTTCAACTTTAATTAAACATCTATAGATCCCACGAAATTTTCTGACCATAAAATGAAAATTTCCAATCAAGGATGTCGCCAAAACAAAAAAATAGTTGAGTAGCATGATAAATCTAGAGAAAACATTGTGAAAATGCTCAGTCACAAGCACAACTTTGTTTCCATGTGACTCTAACATCATAGTTTCTCCCATATGCTTGTCTCCATGTGAATGTATATTTTCAGTTGCTCCCACAAGCTTGGCTCCATGCAACTAGGGCTAAGGATGAAGAAAACCAATGGATATTTTTTCCATAACCTCTTCCAACTGATGGAACACGTTCTTCAACATATGATCACTCTTCCAAACCTCTACGTCAAGTCTGAAACTAATGAAACAGGCTAAGAACAAGTCAATGACAGGAAATGCCTATTATGAAAACATTAGTACTAATACCAACACCTCCATCTTCTCAAGCAACAACCACAACCTCTTTAAACTTATCCAATACATGTAGAAGCATCTCCAACTCTTGTAGCAGTGTCTCCAAGATTTTGAAGTGGCAACATCATGTCATACAACTGCCTCCAACATTGATAGAGTCTCCTCCAACACATACAACCTCATCTCAACACATGTAGTATAAATCCAATGTCTCCAAGACTTAAAGAGACATATGTATCACTTGTAGTATCACTCCAACCTCATGCAACAGTAGCATCTCCAATCAAAAACAACATGCCAACCTTAATCCAATCACCACATGTGAGATCCATCTCTACTCAGGAACCACAACATCATCCCACTAGGTCTAGTCATGATTTATGTTGACATCAATGCCAACTAATAATACCATCAACCCAAACATCATCACCAAGTACTCATTACACATTCATATGACAATCACATCATGAATCTGTTGACATCAAGTCCAACACTTTAATTCCAACATGCTCCCATTCCAAAATTTAGGCTTTCAACTCACAAGTGTTACCTCCCTAGGTAGGAGTATACAATAGACCACCCTATTAGGTTTTTCCATTGGTCCACCCTTCAATTGATAGGTTTCATGTGAATAATGATGGAACAAAGGGGAAACGTATTCATGGTCGAGATCCATGGTCAAAGATAATAGTGATGATGGGCTCCACATTCTGGGTGTATATATGTGGGGATAGAGAAATCATGGATGCATGAGTTACCAACTCGACCTTTGTTTTTTCACCCCTCTTGTGTGCCTATTACTTTTCCTTTATTTTCCTTTGTATTATTGCTTATAGCTCAAAGGGATATATATATATATATATATTTGTACGATGTATAACAGTTATTACCCCCTTATTGATATGGGAACTCATTTCCCATTAGGGGTTGGTATATGCAAGGGTTTCGTTTCATAATATGAAGAGAAACATGTTCTTAGGAAATGAGTGATTTCCATGATGAGTGTGACAGAGCCAATGCTAGGATTTTTTCCATGTGCTAATGTATATGTCCAAACCATATTTTGCATTTTGATATTATTTTATTTTTTCTTGTGGTCATAAAATTATTTTTCTCTTTTTTTAGCTGCATCAACCTCCTAGTGCCATGTTTCGGGCCCTACCCAGGTGTGATTATGTAAGGTGCCAAATCCCATAGAACCAATGTTCAGTTGAACCCAAATAAGGGAGGAGGAATATAGGTTTTATAATTTAAGGTGGAAAGTGGTAAGTATGGAATAGGGATAGATGGGACTGTGTTATCTCAATTATATTTTCCCATGTAGTTCCCCTGCTATACCCATTGGGCCATGGGGAGGTCCCACTAGACTAATAGGAAATATTAACCCCCCATTTAAGGTGAAAAGCCCTATTTATTTAGATTATCTCATAATCCATGTCAGATTACCAAATACAAACAAGTGTAACCACCCAATTAAAAAATGAATAAAGTACCTTTTAATCAGAATCCTACCTTCCAACATGTGTTCTTTCCAATGGGAGAGGAAACGTATGACTGATGCAAGTGGTGAAGATATGAATGACTTATTGTCATCAAATAGCAGTGACTATCAGAGGTTTTTGGCTAGCCGATTAGAAGAGATGATAGTAGAAATATTTCTCCTATGAGGTCAGCCAATTTTGGTCGATAATAAAACCTTTAACATGTAAGAAATTTTGAGTATTACTCTTTCCATTATCAAGAATAAATATGTCTTTCCAGTTATCCTTGTTGCTGCACTATCTAAAAAATAACACTTCCTTCTTTTTGTTCTTTTAGAGTAAAGAAATTACTAGGATCTCTTGTCACGTGTTTTGAGCATCCATTTTCAATATCCCTTTCATTTCCTTTCATTTGAGCATAGTGAAAATCCACACTCTTCTTATTTTTCTTGCTTCATTTTCCATACATTTGTATATTTTTCTCTATTCTTGGTAATATCATACTCCTTGCTTGGTTTCAGAAACCTTGTTGTGTTGATTTTACAGTCACATGAATTGTATCCATATTTATTGCACTTATAGTAGGCAATATGATTTGGTAAGGGGGGGAAATGAGTTTTTATATCTAACAACACTCCCATTAAGACTCTTATGTTTGTTGTTGACATAACCAATCTTTTAAGTCTTATAAGATCCTCTGTTTCTATCTCTCATATAATCATTTTTTTTTTCCAAAGAAAAAATTGAACATTCTATTGAGTATATATAAGGTTACATAGTATATGCGCATGGCATTAGATGAACTGCATGTTTTCCCACTTTTTTAAGAAAGGAAAAAAAGATGGAGTTGCGGTTGTTTAGGAAGAAGTTTTTTATTGTTCCTCCCAGCCCTTTCAAAAAATTCATATAAATATCATCTGCTTCCAGCCCCTAGGTTTCCCTAACAATAGGAAAAAAAATGCCCTAAACAGGGGTGGAAAAACAAACCTGTTGTTGTTTGCTTCCACAAAACAAAGTCTGGATGGTAGACACCTTCCCAGATATTGAGTTTTACAATCCAAAAAACAAAAAGAAAACCACACCAGTCTCCTAGTTCTCCTCTTAAGAGGAAAATAATCCAAAAACAGAGATAGTGGGATTTTCAGAGTAAGGTTCAGTGTTGTTGTAAAAATATAAAATAAACGTTGAAAACAAAGTTTGAGACATATTTCCATGCTAAACAAGAAAAAACAAGTAAAGTAACTGGATGAAATATTTTAGCGGGCAAAAGGAGGCTATTCCATGACTCAAACCAGCTCTCCATCATACTCTTTTACTACCTGGAGCCCCATATCTTGCTGAACACCCTCCTTACATAGGAGGTATACTTCACAACTTCGTTCCCTGTAAATGTGACAAGCAGAGATTTAATTAAAATAGGATTTTAAAACCAGAACCTCATCTAATAAAGGAGTCATAATGTAATTTAGGAATCTTTGAGATCTGTTAAACCATTTTATGATGTTCATAGAGTCGCCAAAAATCTAGGCTTCTCTCAGCTCAAAAGAGGAGAGATAGCACAGGAGGAGATGAAGAGCTTTAAGTTCTACAAAATTTGTTGAACCAAGCCCAAGACCAACCGAAGCTTTGTAAACTTTCCTAGAGGGAAAGTGTATGGTGAGACCTGCTCCACACCTGTTTTGTGTGTCAGATGCCCCATCAAAATATGCCCATGGGATGTCTCCCATAATTTCTTCCACTTGTATGACACTAGCATGTTGGTTTTCCGTTGGGTTGGAAATGTTCAAAAATAGATACCCTTTCCATTGCTAGTCGATTGATAAGAAATAGGACATCTTGAAAAATGACTCAATTTATTTCAATCTAGGTTCCCCATGCTACAATGAGAGGGATTTTCCTCACCCTTTTGTTTGGTGATTCCTGCCACCATCTCTGCCATGCTTCCGAGATGGTTTGACCTTCCCATTTCTAAGAAAACTTAAGGAGCCTACAGGATTCGGTCCAAAGACTGATGTTAAAAGTACAAGTGAGAAATAGATGGTGTACAGACTCTTGGCTAAACTGCACAAAAAGCACCAACAAGGACCAATCTTTCCCCTCTGTTGTAGGAAGTACGAGGAGGGAACTTTGTTCTGTAGGATGCACCAGATTTTTTTATTTTATTTTGCCGGACCTTTTAGCTCCCACAAATATTTATACCACCACTTGGGCTCCTCCCAACCCTTCTATGACATTAGCCATTTGTAGCCGAATTTTAGTGTGTGCTGACCTGAGGGGGAGTGAATCCACCTAAGCTCATCTGGTCTCTCCTGAATTCTGAAATTTGATCTCTGTAACTCACTGATGAACCCCTGCCACTCCTCTTTCCACCTGTCTTCAAGCTAAAGAGCCTCTCCTACCATCCATGCTTGTCTCCACATAGTTTTCTGACCATGTTGAGTAATATGGCTCAAAGTGTTGAAGCCTCGTTGATCTAGATGCTCAATTAGTTCTCTAGAGAGAGTGTAGCCCCCATTGCACCCCACTCATGGATCACGACCTAGCCTTACTTGAGAACCATCCCCAGCATGCCAAGCCAATCCCTATTCAATGATCTTTGCTAATGCCAATGTTTCTTTCCAGATAATCGAAGCATTTTTCAATTTCTTAGTGGTGAGGCACAGCCATTCATTTATTGGCATCGAGTCAATGTATTTCCTTTTTATTACTGATGGTCATATATTTTCCAGGGAGATGAGTCTCTAGCCTAGTTTTGCTGCCATGAAAGGGTGGAAGAAGGGATCTCCTTGATTCCCCAATCTCCCCAGGACTTTGGTCTCACTATTTTCTCCCATGCCACCCATGGCATTACTTGTTCCGACTTTGACCCTGACCATAAGAAATTGCTGTAGAGTTTGTTGATTGAATATAGGATGCTTGTTGGGACCCATGAAAGAAGGGATGCCCAGTACACCGGGATGTCAATAGCAATGGATTTGATTAGCACAAGCCTCCCTATTCTAGAGAGCCATTTAAAACTCCAGTGCTTCATCCTTGACTAAATTTTTTCCACTAACCAGTGCTAATCCTGTATTCGATAAGAGTTTGGCTTTAGATGGAAACCCAGATATTTGAAACTATCATGTAGGGATTTTACTTCAAAAGGCAGCACATCTGAGATTCTACCCACTTCGGCTCGGGATAGACCTTCCATGGTAATAGAGGGTTTTTGGCTATTTATGCTTAAGCTGGTATCATTTAAGAAGAGGTCCAACACCTCTTTGATCCTTCGAATATCTTCTATGCTTCTGTTACTAAACAGGAGGATATCATCTACAAATATAAGATGGGTTACAGAGAGGTTAACATCTACCTCAATTCCTTTTACCTCTCCCCTTATTTTTGCATCATGGATCATATGACTGAGCCCTTCCGTAGCAAGTAGGAAGAGGAGGGGGGATAAAGGGCATCCCTGAAGGAGGCCTCTTTGAATTTGAAAAAAGGGAGTTGCAGCTCCATTGATCAAGATGGAAATACTAGTGGTTGTGATACCCCCCATCACCCAGTTGATGAAATCAATCCTGAATCCAAGATGAGCTAGGAGTAGACAGAGATACATCCAACTGATCTGTCATAAGCCTTGGATAGACCAATTTTTACAATGGATCCTTTTTTTTTACTTCTTTTCAAACTATGAATAGTTTCCTGTGCCACCCCTACTACCTCATGAATTTGCCTTATATCCAGGATGTCGAATTGTTCCAAAGAAATGATTCGAGAGAAGAAAGGTTTTAGACGGGTTGCTATCACCTTTGTGATGATTTTATATATGTAGGTACAGAGGGAGATAGCTCTAAAATCATCGAAGGATTTCAAATCCTCCTTCTTGGGAATGAGGGCGAGGAAAGTGGAGTTGAAAGGTTGATAGATGGTACCCGTGTACCTTGACTCTTCAACCGCTGCTAGCAAGTCCTCTCCCAAAGATTCGAAGAAGTGTCAAAAGAATTCCACCGTCCATCTGTCAGGCCCTGGGCTCTTTTCCTTCTACATTGCCTTGATTTTACCTTCCACCTACTCTTTCGATACAGGCTCCATTAAACTGTCATTCCCTTCTTCTTCAATATATCTAGGAAAAAACTGAGCTACCTTGATCACTTCAGCTATACAAACCTCTACAGTGGCTTTGAAAAGGGTTTTGAAATTCCTACATCCCAAATAAAATAAGTCCTCGAAAGATCGTACAGTACTTCCTACCTCCGTCTGCATCCCCCAAATAGTATTAATATTTTTCCTTCCTTTAGCATAGTTCTGGAAACATTTTGTATTTTCATCCCCTGCTATCAACCAAATGGCCTTACTTTTGAGTCGCCAACTTTCTTCCTTTTCCAGTTAAATTTTATTTCTTGATGTTTCAAGACTCTTTACTCTGTCCCTCTGTTATCACTCGGTAATTTCTCCAAGTTCAAGAGAGAACTCACCAAGGTAACCAAAAACCTACTTCAAACTCTAGGATCTAGCCTTCTTAGGGTTCAGAGAGGGCTCTCTTTTTAAAGTTTAACTTTGTTTTAATTTGTGAAAATTAAGCTAGTTATGAAAGTACAATTTGGTTTTGGTTTAAAGGGTTTGGTGGGAAAAAATCACTTGGAGGCAAGATAGAGAGAAATCTACTTATCCATTGGGCTATGGGGTCTAAATCAAGATAGAAGCACTAGAAATCAAGGCGAAAAAGGTACAAATATATTTAGGGCAAGATAGATAACCCTCAAATATTAGGGAAAGTGGTTTTTTGTGAGGTGGTATGATCGGGATAAAGGGCACTTAAGGATCCTTTGATCTGGAAAATGGAAGTAGAAGGCAGAGGTCAAACGAGAGAAGGAGCAATTAAGGGTTCCTTGCACTGGAAATCAGAAGAAAACATTAAAATGGAAACTAGTTAAAGACAGGGAGCTCTTAACTAATCCTGTAGTAATACTCCTAGTTACATATTTAGACAGAACAAACATAAAATTAATGCATGAAACTTAGAAAATGAAATAGTCACAAGTAGGAAGTACTTCACTCATCAACTTATCACAGGGATCCTGAATTATGATGCCAGTCAGCTTGTCCAGTCTGCTACTTCGAATTCAAACACACAAAAGGCTCCAATGTCCAAAAAAATGTCTATATAATTCTACCAATTTTATTCCACACAAAAATACTTCCAAGAGTGAAGGATTTATACAAATTCTAAACTAGAATATCTTGAAAAAATATCAAGATTGGTTTACAAATATCTCCAATTGTTTTACATAAATAGAACTTAAGTAAAGGACACTAAAAACTAATGCATCTATTTGGAACTATTTTTTATGGATAGGTGATGACAAAGAGGAGAATTCGAATTTGATCTCAACAATTAGTTGATGATGAGGCATCCAAGTCACTAACTGTTTCCTTTCTTTGTGCTTTCTACTCCAGAAATTCTGCAAAATTGGGGTCCAATGATACCTTTGTATTTCTCAATCCGAAATAGATATGTAAAAAGTGAAAGCGGTTATTTTAGATCAATATGTTTTTGAGATAAATCTCTCTCATTTCCCTAAAATTTTGCTCCAGCTGTTCATAATAGGCTCTGCAAAAAGATGTTTAAAACAGAGTTTTGCAGAGTCTGAAAACTAAGCTGTAAAGATGTGCATGTATCTCTCATTTTGTAATAACTGTAAAAAACATGAGATAGGGTTTTACAGATGGGTCTCTTATGAAAAAAAACCTCCTTCCATTTTGTAAGATGTATTTCTGATTGGCCATAATCTCCTCTGCAAATTGATGACTCAACAGGAATTTTCTGTAACAATAGCTTTCAAATTTTGTGTAATATTTCCAAATCCATAATGGAGATTAGAAAAGTGAGAGAGGTTTTTGTAGTTGGACACCTTAGGAACATAAACCTCCTTCAGTTTTACAAAATTCATCTTGGATTGGTCACAATATTTTCTACAAAAAAATTACTTAAACATGAATTTTTTGCAAAAATGTCCCTTCTTGCTCTGTTTTCATCTTTTAACCTTACTGTTTTTTTAACTAGTTTTTACTTTCACTTTGGATAAAATTCATTGTTGTTGAAAGTATTTTCAATTTTATTTACCATTTTCTGCCTCCATGTTTTACTTTTACTGTTTTACCTTGACTACTCTGTAACTTTGTTTTAACTTTCACTCTGACTTTTACCTGATACACTTTAACTCTGATGCTCTTTGACTGTTCTGTTTTCACTATCATTGTGAATTCTGATTTCACTTATACTATTCACTGTGAAAATTTCATCATTATGATCTCTCTCTGACTTCATTTTATTCTTTCTTTGTATACAAACTATTTTTTAAATGAATCTTTTGAATTAAAATCTGAGAATTTGGAGCAAACAATTTTGTCAACTAGTATTGAAACTGTTGGTCCAATTTCATATTCTGATAATAACCTGCAAAAATAAAACAATTTTTTAATGAAACAGAGGTCTGCAAGGAGGTGATTGAAGGCTTTTGACTGATTTTAAACAATAAACAAGGGTTTCCTGAGTCTCTTACGGAGAAATTGGGCTGAAAGTCTTTTGAAATGGGTCACAAAGGCTTAGGATACCTGTAGAGGATTTCTGGCTTGTTTCAAAGCGTGAAATAGATCATTAAACTGTGAAAACTCACAATTTCTTCTCAAAATAGCGTGCAACAGAAAAAATAGGGTTTTTGGAAAAATTTGACAGGGTCTGGCCTATTTTTTGGGCTTTCTGGCAGTTTATTTCAATTGATTTTGAACTCTAACTGGATTTGTTTTTTTATTGAGGGTCTTTCAAATCAATAATAGGCTCAATTTTTCGAGAAATACCTATTATAAGTAGGTACAGGTCTTTAGAAATGGATCTGAGGATTTATCACAGGTTCTGTGGTATCTTTTCTCGTTTCTGGAGCAATTCAGGGCTTCTCGGTGATCTTAAATGGTAAATACAGTCTTTACACTGGTTTTGGGCATAAAAATCATGTACAGGCTTCTTTTCTCTGAGTTGGAATAGCCAATACAGTCAATGTGTGCAGAATAAAGGAATAATAGTGCATTCTCATGGTTTAGGGGGTGAAATAGGTTACATTTACTTGCAATTAATCATTGTCAAATCGGGCGAGAGGTGATTTCGGGATTTGAAACGAAACCGGACAGCGGTTATCGCATGAAATTTTGGCAGTAAGTGGGTTTCCTTAGAATGAATGCGATCAAATAAGAAATCTACACGTCAAGGAGGGATAAATGGGCAATACTGCCTATTTCGTGTCTGATTTGAGGTTAGGCGGACGATTTCTTTGTGCGTGCGATATCACATTTGGACCGTTGGGTCTTGATATCAGGTGTGAAGGGTCGAGATCAAAAAGAAAGCTGCGGCTTAAGGAAAGGTGGAACCGGGGTTTATATGGGGGTTGACAGTTTTAAAAAAAATGGTTTAAAACCTTTATAAAATGGATGCGGATGAAAGGTTTTATATATGCATTGCAAAGGTACAGACTTTTGCATGGTGGGGGTTAATGTCTTTTGAACCTTATAAAAATATTTAATTCGATTCAAAAACTTAGGATATATGCTGAAGAGCGGGACTAAGTATGTTTTGTTTAGATCATAGGTAATATGCCCTAAATGAAACACATTAACGCAAATTTTTATTTTATTTATATAGTATTAAACCTTTTGAATGGTTTAATAACCATAGGGGGCGGGATATTTATTTAGTGTTAGTTTTAGACCAAAGGGCATTTGATTTGGGTTTTTTATTTGACATATGGGTAATAACTTTGGTCTAAAATCTTTATAATAGTGGGTTTTGGGGGTATTTAGATATAGGGAATTAAATAAGTAGGATAAGGTATTATTTAGGGATTTAATAAACTAAGTTAAAAGTTAATATGAAAAGGGGAATGGAATGCACACAAAAATACATAAAATGACTAAGTAAAATGTAAAAGTAAAGCAAAGCTTGTCTTTTTATCATTTCACCAATACTTAGTATAAAGTATTTTTGAGGGTTTTTGTATGTTTCTCAATGAATGGAAGTTAATTAGATGGGTTTATCTGCTTCTTTAAGTAAGAATGAGCCTTTACTTATGAAAGGAGTTATAATGTATGGATGAGAGATGAAATAATGATGAATGGGGATTTAATATAAGAATTTAATATTTTCAACTAACCAGTCATTGAGCCTTGGGTCTGGTAGCAACAAAAGTCAGAGAAATGCTCTGAGCCTGTTTGACTGATAGTTTAGAACACTAAATACCTATAGGGGAGGGGAAATTAGTGATTTTTCCTGATAATCATTTATTAAATGCTTTCTCCACTTCTTTCTACCTGCCCAACCTTATTCTAACATTTTTTCTTCATTTGGCAGGTGAATTTAGGCTTGCAACCTTGAAAAATTTATTCTTTTAAAGCATAAACTATCTAAATATACCTTATTTCATCCGAGGGCTCAGATTAAACTGTTGAGCTCCTCATTATTCTTTACCTATCTACTGATTTGTCAGGATTAAACTGTTTGACAAATCTTTATTCTCTATATAAAACTAGAAATTGAAAACATGACAAATTAATATTAAATAGTTTAACTCATTATGGATTATGGCATTTATTTACACTCTGCCATAATTATTTATTTTGTAGAAAATTAAAAAGTAGTGGCATTTGGATTTTCTCACTTTCAGGTCTTATTCTCATCTTTTTCTTTTTGGGTCTATATTTTTTAAGTCCTTTAATATTTCTTTTAGGAATTTTTACCCTCTTTTTGATTTTTTATTATTTTTTCAATTTTTTCAAAATATGGGAAAACAACTTGCAGAAATCAAGGTATGTACATATTTACAAGACTATCAAATTCAATTCAAAATTATGAATCCTATATTTATAGGACATTCAATGGAGGCATAACCTGCGCCCTCCGGTCTTTCAAGGAAGTGAAGTTCTTCATTTATCTTCTGCAAATCTTCCTCGATTTTTTTTGCCTTTTCCCATTCCAATATAGATTTTTTCATTCTCTTGAGGTTATCCATAAAGAGAGAGCTCATACTACCTGGCTCATTCGTCCCTCCCTTCCTCCAGGTATCATGGAACAAAATGTTGAAATATTCATCTTTGAGCCAGGAAGAGTTGAACTTGAAGGGTGCCCTCAGTTTCTTGTAAGGACCTTTAATCTCTAAGAAGATGGGAAGGTGGTCAAATATACCCCCTTCCCCAAAAAAATGGCTAAAAATAGAGGATAGGGAAGCCAACTCTTCATTAAGGAGAAAACGATCTAGCTTCTTTACCACCCTATCCTCACCTATTCTTCTATTCCTCCAAGTAGGCCTGGGTTTAATCAGGTTTGCATCGACCAGGTGAGAGTGTTACACAACAATTTGTCACCGTCCATGCAATTTCCCGTCTCGCACATTGGAGGGATTATTCTGTGACCTGTGAGCAGTGACATGACCTGAAACCACTTTCATGGCATCCCCCTGGACAAGGGCATTCATTCCCCTGAAGACAATTCCTTGTGAAAACCCCTAAAAATAGCCTTTTTGCCTTGGTGCGACTAGTCAATGTTATACCCGCGCCAATAAGGGAAATCTTCCAAAGAGGGCGTGCCAGCTGGCGCACTGTCTCAGTGTTGTACCTGCGCCAGACTTATTAAGGAGTGTTTTTTAAAAATAAATGGCAGAAGATTGACTCCAACCAATTCTTGAACTGGTCTCTAAATTGAGTTGGGAGGTTTGGCTTCGGATCTCCATGTAGAGGAAGTGGTTTTCCACCTCTCATGGAAGCTTCCTTGAGGATAGGGCCAATCCCATAATTGTAGGGATCCCAACTCCCCTTCCACCATCTATATAAGCTTGCCATTTTCCTTTACAAGCTAGTCTCCAAGAGCCTTCATAGCCTAAAGAATGATGCAAGAGCCTTGATAGTCCTCATAGAGCCAAATCAGTAGCAAGGATATTATTGTTAAGACAACCGAAGAGAGAGGCTTGTCCCATTCCCGATGAGCTTTACCGAGACGTATTCCGCTAACGACCCGCCGAAGGAAGATTCAGCGTCAGAGCCATGTTGTATCTTTCTTTGTGATCATGAGTTGTATAAGTGACTTTGGTTATGGTTCCAATCGTATTTTTCATTGTGATCATGAGTTGTATATTCTCTGACTGATACATAATTGCATATATTGGGTTTACGCTTGTGTGTTCGTTGTGTTTCTTGTGTGTGCAGGTGTTCGATCGCGACAAGTGGGAGAATTGTGATCTGCTGGAGCAATGAAACGGGAGCGTTATCTTCTCTACGAACAACAGCATTGGACTTAAGGTAGGCCTTCTTCGCAATTTGGTCTATTGCAATTAGGAACTTGCACCTTAGCGTGATAAGATTGTTGCTAGACCCGATCTGGGCTAGTAGGGATCGCCTCTATCTACAGAGGGGATTTACCTCTACAACAGAGAGGATACCAAATTTTTGAGGAAAAAATCAGTGAGGGGGTCTGCACAAGTAGAAGAGCCCCAAGATTCAGATATCCCCAAGGAAAAATTTAGATCTCCTCCCAAAATGAGGCTATGGTTTTTCATACAAGACTTTGTGAAGAGATTGTTCCAATACTGCACCCTATCCAAACAAAGGCCATAAACATTTAAAAGTAGAAGAGGGTGAAAAAGATAATTTGAATAGACCTACATGGCTAAAGAATTTTCGAATCCCCAAGAGGATATTTCCTTTAGCCTTCCAGATATTATTCCCATCGCCAAACCCCTGAACCTTCCTTGGGCATCCAGAGCTTGAACATTCCACCTCGGGAACATCTTAGACAGTGCTCCAACCACTTCCTCCCACATCCCCAAAGTCTCTTGTAGCATAAGGAACTCTGGCTTGTAGGACTTCATTAGAGCCGTAAGTGCTAATTTTTTGGGTTGACTAGCAAAACCCATGAAATTGAAGGAGAGAATGATCATTGATAACCTAGGGAGGGGGTTTGCGCTGCTCTAAGCACCCCAGATAGGGAACACTGCTTCCCATCTACTATGTCAATTTTGGCCCTAACCTGAGTTTTTGAGAGGTTGGATTTCCTACCCCTTGTCTTTCTAGGGCCTATCGAAATACGTTGAGACTCCAAGCCTCCAATTGCCTCCTCCTTCATGGGTTTCTTCATTAAATATATTAAATTATAAGGGGGTTTTTTAGGGATACTGGACTGAGGAGGGGGAGATCCATGTCCTAGTACAGAGGGGGCTTCCAAGGGGATATCAGGGATGGAGTTTATAATACTGTCCAAAGACTTTATAACATTGTGCATTTGCATAGATTCCATTTGAGATGGCCTGGAAGGACTAGGCCTTAAAATAGAAAAAACATAAGTACATAAAGAGGAGAAATGTGGGGAGGAAGAGACCAGGATCATACCCTCCTGAGAAGATGTCACAATCTCAGCTTCAAGGAGGGGAGATGATGTTGAAGGATCTTGCTCCGGATCTTTCTCCATTGCTATAGGACTATTTTTCTCGGCCATAAATTTGGTAGGAGTTGTTTCTGTCAGGTTGTTGCCTGCTCCTTTGACCCCTTCCATCATTTCCCCCTCAGATACTCTGGCCTCCTCTGTAACCGGGGGCCTAACTTACCCTCGGTTTTACCTTTTTTGTTTCCTTCTCCTTTGGTGTCCAAGCGGACAATCCTTTTCTATATGGCCATATTTATGACATTGGTGGCACCGAAAGGGCATGTGTTCATAGTCCAGTGTCTGAGTGAACTCTAGTTCCTTATATTTGAGGCACATTTCTTCTGCTAGACCTTCTTTTGGGTTTATATTGACCAAGATTATAGCAACACTTAGGTCCATATTCAGTTGGAAATACTAATCTACTTCTATGAACTGTCCCAAAGTGTTCCCTATAGATATGAAAGTTGAATCTGTCCAGAATGGGATTGGTAACCCCGAAAGCCTAACCCATACTGGAGTTTCTTAAAAATTTTCCCTCTGTGCATCAAAAAACGACGTCCATTTCCTGAACAGAATAAGTCTTTTCCTGAAATTCTAGTTTTGTTTTATTACCCATTCCAGATGCTCCTTTTTCTCAAACTTGATCATGAGCCAACCCCGGGCTAATGTTTTGATATCCATAGGACTCCCAAAGGCATCTGCACATGCCGAAGATGCCCAATCTGAGATGTAGTTGACTGAGTATTTCCTTCCTCTAACTCTGCCTACTAGGATAGTTTCTGCTACTTCCATTACTTCTTCAATGCGAATATCCATTCCAAAAACACAACATGGACTCTCCTCCTTATTTCTGATAAGCTTGGTCTTCTTTCTCTTATTTCCTACAACCCCACTCCTTCCTCCTTCCTCACCCTCCAACTGTCTTTTGTTAGCATCTAGTCCTTCAAGAACGGGCGATCTAGGTCGCCCTTCCGAAATATGATGTGTAGTCTCCCATAAATGACCTCCTTCTTCTTGAATTATGGCAGCCTTAGCTACCTCTTGCAAACCCTCACCTCTGTAGGTTCCTGAACACCTTCCTTGCTCCTCAGCTAGAGGCTCAGAATGCTGAAATCTTGTAGGTCCCAACATAGTCTGCCACAAGACACCAGGGTTTTGAAGCAAAACCTTACCTACCCCCAGCCACGAACTCGTCACTTCACTCCCCTACGAGAAGAGGATATTTTCAAGAAAATTTATTCCCTAACATTGATGGGGGTTTTTTTGGGCACTAGGAGCGACCAAATGGGCTCCTCTACCCAGATCCTGAAATCTATGGCTTTCTCCCAAGAAACCCTTGAGACCTACAGTGCTCTAAAAGCCACAACTAGCTATTATATCTTCCAACCCCCCAGAGAAAAACGGGATCAAGAAAATACTTGGCAGAAGAGTGTTTAACAAGTTTGTTGAGGCTTGCACAGTTCCTTCCGAGGGTTTTTCGAGTGTTGAAAAATCACTGGATCACGCTCTTCCTTCCAGGAACAATTGAAAGTGCTTTGTAAGCTTTCTTCTAAGAGTGCTACACCATTCGAAATGCCCCAGACCCCTCCTGGATATTTGTTTTTCAAGCCTACTTCACAAAATTATGGAATATACCACTCCAGGTTCTTCGTCGACACTTCGTGTCCCCAAACAACTAACAGGTCTTCCGGCGTTGGGTCTAAATCTACTGAACCCCATTCATTAACCATATTTCTTGTGAACGTTAGTGGCAAACAAAAAACTCTAATAGTGCAAAAACTCCTTCAAACTCGAAACTGTGTGCTCACACCTCTGTAGGGCAGCAGGTTTAGGGTTTGAGAGCGTTAAGACTGCCATCCTAAACCTACTTATCCATTCATTGGCACCTCCTCCCAGGCACGGCGTGGACGACTGCGGAGGACACAAATGTTTGTCATACTCTAACAGCCCAAGACAGCTATCACGTCGCTTCCTCCCTCGTACCTTCGCCTGAATCGTGATTCAAGGCTCCTGCAGACGTCTACTGTCGCCATGGTTAGGGTTTCGGCCCTGCATCGCCATCACTCATCCGAAACCAAAAACCTCCTCTCATATAGTCATTTTCACATATGCTCTGAAATTTATTACTTTATGAAAACAATTGTTACATGAAAAGCAATAGCTAAGGATAATATTTTTATGTTTAATTGTGAAATGAATTCTTGGGGAAATGGCTCTTCTAAGCCATTCGTGATGTGTTTGTGAGAAAAATCATGTCTCTTTTTGTCCTTAACTACTTTATGTTATTTTATTGTTGAAGAAATTAGGCCTTTTCTAGTCCTCATCTCCTTTTATGATGTTACTTTAATTGTTGAAAGGGACTTTGGAAATTCATGTATCTATTGGTCCTCAACTCCTTTCCTAATATTTTTATCTTTGTTGATATAAATGTTGAGAACATTTACATAGATTTGTTTTTTTTTCAATTTATTTCTATAATGTCTTTGTGATTTTTTCGCTTTTAGTGGTATTATAATTTTATTTGTATCCAAGGCCTATTTTGATGAAAATATACCTATGGAAGCTGAGAATTTCATCTAATATTTCAGTACTTTTCAAATTTCAAGCTTCGGTTCAACTAAATATTTTCCTTGTCTAGTTCATTCCTCAAAGAAATGTCTTCTACTTCTAGTTTCTCAAAATTTTCTTCCTTTTCTTTCAGTTGATCTCTTCCAATTTATTCTATCCTTTTTTCCTCTTCTAGTTATGTCTTTAGTATGATGATTTTTTCTTCATTCAGATCATGATGTTTCTCCTCATAGTTTTAGAAATTTTTTTTCTGCTTTTTAAGAATTCCTCTAATTCTATTTATTTCTTCTAAGACACTAACAATTTATGCTTCAAGATTTACTTCCCCATCAATATATTCTTCCTCTAAATATGTTTTCTATTTACGGTTGTATTTATTTTCTTGATAAATAGTCTGAGCACCCATATATATGAATAGGAAATATTCTTTGTCAACATCAGATGCATATCCATCCCTCTCTTCTGAAGAGCTATTATCTTCTCTTGAATAGAAACCTTTCTTCTTAGAATATCTTCCTTTTTTTGTTTATGAGATTTGATTCTATTTTTATATTCTTCTTCAACATCACTATCCTCCCATTTTTCATATGAAAGTATAGCATCAAAATAGAGTCCTTTATCTCTACCACAATTAAAACATTTGAATGGAAGCTTACATTTGTATTTTCCAAATCCTCTTTTCATTTTCTTCACAAATTGTGATTCTTCTACATCAGATCCATATTTTCCAGAATACTATGCATGCTTTGAGTTCATCTATCTTCTTTTAAACTTTGAAATTTGATTCATTCATTATTGTATTTCCTTTTTATTTCCTCATTTCATTCATAGTGAGGATCCCATGTAACTCATCCATCTTCAGATTTTCCATATTTTTCATTTATTAAATAGATGAGATTGGATCAAATATTAATGATATAGATTGGATCATTATATTACTTTTCATCCATATCTATGCTTTTAAATTGGAAACATTGGAGGAATGAGCTCACATGACCACTTTTATCGACAAGTCCCAATTTGGAAATTTGGGGTTTGAAACCTTCTATAAGAAATTTGAGGCACAAAATTATGTTTCTTTTTTGGGGGGGAAATTGTCACTTAATTGTGGAAACCCATAATGATATTATACACATAAATACCTTTCCAATGGTGCAATAATCTCCTTAATCAGTGTATGTATACAAAAGTTATCCCACCTGGAAGTTGACCTTCCTTTTTTGACCACCCTGATTCCAGAGGAGGCCATGTCAACCATTATTATATATAAAAGGGGCCAAACACATTATCATGATGAATAAGACTCTAGAAGAGTTGATATTGTAACTCTAGTTAATAATTTAAGGAGTCAAATTTGGCTACTAATAGGTTATTGAGCTATGTTATAATTAGGCCACTCGAAGGAAAAGGGGTCCAGTCCTATTTGAGGGAATTGTTTTCCATATATGAGTAAAGTAGTAGAGAGTGGATAGAGAGAGAGAGAGAGGAAATAGATAGGGTTTTTGTATTTCAGAAACCCATGGGACACAAGTCTCAATTATTTCTACGTTCATCCATTATCTTTCCTAGAAAGAGAGAGTAGAGCAACCTCACCTTCTAGTTGGGTTTTATCCTGTAAGGGTTTCCCAGATAATAACATATCATTATGGTTGTGAGTGATTATATATATATATTTTTATTCTCTATCTCTTGAATTTTATATATGGCATGCATGAGAAAAATAACTTAATAAATCCAAAATTCTAAGGATAATAACCATCATATATATATTTTATATTTTAAGTATAATTTTATCATATTTTTTGTGACAAATTGTCTAGCGGAATATCCATGGAAATTTATGGATCACATCGGTAGTAGAGAAACATTATTTGGGTATATTGTGGGTATTTTTAGGGGACCCATATGAGTTAAGTTGAAAGTCATAAAACCCCTTGCCATGGTCAAGAATCTATTCATAACCCTCAAGATCCCACAGAGGAGAGGTTTGTGTAGTTAAAAGAACAGTCACAAATATAAACCATAATGTGAGCATCCTCATGGTAACCCTAACCAGTAATATCTGGATATTTGTAGAATATGGAGGTTCTGATGTAGAGGTAAAATTAGAGGGGAGATCAAGGGATTGATAAGAACCAAAGATGGATCCTAAGAAAGAAAACTAAAATGAACAACCTAGTTCAAGTGTAATGAACCTTTCAAAGTCCCTTTTTAATATGGAAGCAAAGGTTGAAATCAAGGAATATAAATGTGAGATTGAATATTTGAATTCAAACCATTGGTTTTAGTAGTTAAAGGTTTATTTTACTGTTCATGACATGGAGGAAGAAAAAAAAAAATAATTTGCACATCTAAAATTATAGGGACATGATCTGACTTCATGGGAATGCCACATGGAAATCCTAATACTAGAGGGAGATCCTCTGGTTACCATGTGAAAGTATTTAAAAATATTCACAAAGTCACAGTTCTACCCTATCGGATATCTAGAGGACCAACATATCTAGTGGAATTACTTTGGAGAGAGACAAGGTAGAGTGTACAAGAGTACACCATGGAATTTAGGAATATTGAAATAATGCTTATTGTATCCCCAAAGAACCCATACATACCCTTCAAGTATATGAGGAGTATATAAAATCATATTTGAAATAAATTGATGATGTTAAAACCTATAACTATGGATGAAGCTTGTGTAGAGGAACAATACCTAAAGAACATATGCCAAAATAAAGGGAATTCAAGTGGGTCAAAGTAGAAGGAGAATTAGGAATGTTCCAAGGAGGGGAATAAGAAGTGGAAAGGGGGGAGATAAAAAGACAACAAATTTAACATATTAGAAAAAACTGAAACCACTACAACATTGATGTTCATACATAGAAGTGATGGAATTTGCATCCAAATATCAACTTGAAGAACTAAAAGAAATACTCTAACAAAAAAAACTCATGGAAACTAGTTGGAGAGTAGTTCATATGTCGATGAGAATATTGTAGGTATATCAGTGTATAAGGGGGTGAATTTGACAAAACTTAAATAATAGGAAGATAATTAAATGACTAGAATCATCCATATAAAGATAATTATCAAGAAGGTGAAAATTGATGATCTATTTGACTTAGGATCACAAATGAATCTCATAGTAGTATATTTGGTCAAAAAACTAGAACTGGAGACTCATGACCATCCTATCCCATATTTATTGGGATGGCTCAATAAGAAGGTAGAGATAAAGATAGAAAAATAGTGCATAGTCAAATATGTTCTTAGTGGTTATTTTATTGATGAAGTAGAGTTGTATGTAGTTCCACTTGATATATGTGGAGTTGTGTTTGGGAGTCCCTATATGTAGACATGGGATGCAATATTCATGCAAAGAGATAACTAACATCACATCACCAAGGACATAAAATCTTTCATCATTAAGTCACACAAGGGAAAGTCAAATATTTTTTCTGGTAAGTGCCAAATAGGACAAAATTTTGATTGATTCTAGCATGAAGTATTTTTTTTGTTTTGTTTTTAAGATAAAATAATTTTATGGAAGAGTCCATGAGAATTGAGTCATCCCTGTAGGGTTGTACTAAGGAACGTAAACAACAATTGGAAGAGTTGCTACAGGCATAAAACGATGTGTTCCATGAGCCTAAAGGGATACCACATAAGAGGGAAGTGGAGCACGATATCCAACTATTGCATGAATCTCAATTTCCAAACATTGGAATGTATAGATAGCACATTATAGAGGAAAATTAGGTGATGAAGTAGTTGAAAAAACTATTGGAACATGGTCTCATTTGACCAAGTACCTCACCATGTGGGTCATCCATCATCATTGTTCCAAAGAAGGATGAGACTTGTAAAATGTGTATTTATTATAGGGCATTACATAAAATTACACTCTAGAATAGGTACCCCCTATTGGGTGGAAGTATTTTCTTTTAAATTCAAAGCAATAGTTCCAAATCTCACATTAATTTTCAATACCGGTAGTTTTTTTTATTGCAAGGCTATCACAAAAAATATATGCAAGGGAAAATGATGACTAGTGATAATGAATATCAAACTCAATCATTGTAATAAGAATCTCAACAATCCAATCACTCTGGTTGTTACACCCTCAAACCTTGCTCATACATTCAGGAAATAAACACATAATACAGAATAAAACCACTTTGTCACGTAGTCACTATTATTCATAAAGAAACAACACTCTTGGAAACCATTCATTCAATAAAAAATTTAAACACACCATGAAACTGCAACAATAATTAAATAACTATCACACTAACAAAGGGATCTAGTGCAGGGCCTATGTTGTTACACAATATAGAGGTTATAATTTTTTAATCTTTGAAGCATGAACAAGATGAACAATAGCAGTAAAAACAATAATACATGAATCATAACTCAGAGTAAATATATCAAATAGCTACAATACCTTCCTAACCAATGATCACTACTAAGAAGGAAAACCCTTCCTTCCTAGTAGGGGTTGGTACACTATGTTGTGTCTAATTTGAATTTACCTTTGAAATATTTTTCAAAACACCAAAAAATCATATATGTTAGAAAATGTAAAAGTTTGTATGTCGAAGAAGAGTTTTGATTTATATGTGGGTACATTAACATTTCGTGCTGAGATGTGAAGGTAGGTTGAAGGATTGGATAACCAGAATAAAGCTCAAGAGGGTTTTAACACCGTGGAGAAAGATGGAGTTGCATGAGTTCATTGAATGAAATATCACAGGGAGTAGCATGGAGAAGATGGAGTTGTAGAGCAGTGACAGATGAAGAAACAGAGAAATCGGTTAAGGCGGTAAACCTTTAAAAGATTCCCAAATGAGGTGATCTAACGGTGAGGATTAAATCACATAATTAAAGTGAGAGATGGATAGACCAGGTTGCATCACAAAGTTAAGTTTGAAAAGTTGCGAAGTGGACACGTGTCGGCATAGTGCGATTTCGCATCGATGATTATTTAGTTTATGTGTTAAGTACTTCACAAGTTAAACAAAATAACTTGCGATGAAGTAAAAAGCGAAACTTGTGATGTGATAAAGGGAGGAGCCACATGTTGGCACAACGATTCAACGCATATCGCACATCGAGAGGTTTAGAGTTTAGCATTAATTCTTTGCAAGGTAAAGTATTTTGGTTGCGATGCCACAAACGGGAGATGGCAGTGTGAGACACTACAATGGGACCGTTGGATTGGGGCGCAAATCAACGATGGAGGTTGAATCGGAAACAGAGTGGTTTCTCACATCGGCATTATTATTGTTTACCATTTAAGCTATTTTTTATAGTTTCCAGCATTCGATATCGAATAATTTGTGAAGTGTGATTGATTATGATTGGTTAGGTCGTGTGTGGGCTCATAAACCATAGGTCTGTGGGGTTTGTATAAATTTGCAGTCATGTATGTGATAAAATAATGTGAAGGGGTGGCCAATGAATAAAGAGGCATAGGCAGAGTCGGGCAGAAGAATCTATAGTGGCACTGTGGGAAGCACGACAACTAGGTCAATTAAAGCACCAAGGCACCATTACAAAACTGTGCAGCTACTGCATCATGACCAGAAAGGACACCTCGGCACTTCGTGAGGATGCATCAGCAACGTCAGATTCAAGAAAAAAAACAATATTTCTAGTTTTTATTTGTTTTCTATGTATGATTGCATAAGTAATCTTAATAGTTTAGGTAGTTGAATAGTTTCAAGAAGTTCAACAGTTATGAACTACTTTGATGTATTTAAGTAGATAGAAATAAAGAAAAAGGGTTCCGATTTTTGGACCTTTGGATGACTGTTAATTTGGTACTGAATTTTCTAAGAAATTGATGAAAGATTATCAAGTTTCATGCACCTGTTGATGTTGATATGTCTTTCCAGTTTCGCTCTGTGTTTATTCCTCTTTGAATGAAGTGAATTAATGTAGCATCCGATCTCTTAATTACATCTGTTAGTAAGATTTAAATCACCTTAATTTGCGCTCCTTCACTTCATCTCTTCTCTTTTCACAAACTGCTGATGAAACTTTAAAGTAATAGATTATGTGTTTACAAAATATTATTTAGAGTTTCCTCTCTCTCCATGATTTCCTCAGAAACTTAAAAGTGATAGATTCTATTTCTCAGCATATCATTTTGAGTTTCTCTTACAGTTCTTCTTTTCATTTCATTCAATTATCAATAGTTTATGGCATTATGAAGGCTTTCATTATATCAGATTATTGAGGGTATTAAGTAATTAAATTCCAAAGGTGTTAAAAAGAGGCCATTTTATATAGTAATTGTGACATGAATTTATAAAATTCTTAAGAACTTATTCCTTACCACAGCCAAGGGGTTGTTTCTTGAGATACAACATTTTCTGGCACCGTTGTCATGGACGAAGAAAATAAGTTTATTTTTCCCTGGGTTTTTTACAATATTTCCTCTGGTTGTTCAATGAGGAGGAAATATTGGGTTGTGTTTGTTATTTTCAAAATTTCGGATTTCAAAAGGCCTCACACGAGGTCAGATATCTCACAACAGATAGTCGCTGCTTTGCCAGACCCAAAAAGTTTGGTTTCTAAAAAGGCTCAGAAACCTGAAATTCCTTCAATACCTGATCCTACATTGTCTACTCCTCACAGTAGTTCTCATAACCCTTTGTTTGAAGATATTTCCAAGGAACTCTATTTCTTGGAACAAGATTCTCCTTCCACACCCATTCATTTTCAAGAACCTAAGTTAGAAGAACATTCTTTTGAGTCTGTTTCTATTACCTTTACTCAAGCTCAACCAAATATAGTTGTTGGTTCTTCTACCATTGTTCATCAACCCATTCCCATATAATTTTTTCCTCCCCCCTAATTCACTTCCACAGCAGGTTCATCAACCTCAACTACCCAAGGAACAATTAACCAAGGTGTAAATATGGCAGAACCTACCTTTTTGTTGAACATATATGCTCCACTTAATCTTGTGCAACCAATGAATTCCATGCCTCAAGAATAACTCAAATTACTTCCTCGTTTCACTGGAGAAGATGAAGTAACTACAGAACAACATTTACCCTTGTTTTTCACTTTTGTTGAGAATTTAAATGTAGAAAATCTTGATGTTGTGATGAGACTATTTGTGCAGTCTCTAGATGGATAGGCTAGAAAATGGTTCAAATGTTTACCAAATGGTTCAATAAATAACAGGGAAGAGTCAGAAATTCAATTCACTCAGAGATGTGGAGAAAAGAGAGATTATGGTTACTCATTGACATAATTTAATGCAATTAAAAGAAGGCCTAATGGAACCATTTCTAAGTTTGTAAAAGGATTCAACAAATTGTACAATATTTTACCCATAGAGATGAAGCCCCCCCCTTGTAGGAGCAAAGGTAGTTTTTGTTGAGGCTTTTGAAGTTGATTTTAGCTTTACATTGAGAGAGAGAAGAGCCCCTACTATTGAGCAGATACAGACAGATTCTCTAAAGATCGAAGCTAATATGACTGCAGATGGAAAAGCGAAAGGGAAACAACCGGTCCAAGAGAAGGGGAAAGCAAACGAAGAATCATCACAAGATCTAAGAATTGAAGATATAACAAAGGTTATGAAGCATATAACCAATAAGCTGGCCAAGATGGAATTGGAAAAGAAAAAATCCCAAATAAAAGTACAACAAAACTGAGGAGGGTTTAACCCTCAATTCAAAATACATCCCCTACAAATTTTGCAGAGGGAAAGAAGAGATCAAGACCAAATTCAACCATTGTTGTATATAGAAGCAACACCCGCAGAGCCGACAGAAGATGACCAAAGGGAGGTCGAGGATCAGGTATCTGCTATGTATTCAATAAAAGAGGAAGATTGTGAGGGAGAATATGCTGAAGCTGAAGTATCTTTTGATCAAGATGAAATGGATGAATACTATAGACAATTCATAGATTTCATGCAAGCTGAGTTACATAAAAAGTATTATTTAAGGTCTAGAAAGAGATCTAGAGTGAAGGATAATGAAGGTGAACAACAAGGTTCCATTCCTCCTCCAATGGAGACTCCACAACAAAAGGACCCTGTCAAACATGTCAATAAGGGGAAACAACCTATAAATTCACTTAATAGAAAAAATGTGTAGCAAGCTGAATCTTCCCAGAACAAATCAGTTGACACTAATATTTTGGAGAAAGTTGTTCATGTACCCGAACAAGTGGAAAATTCTAGAAAGAGTGAAGAAGAACCTAAAAAGAACATTAAGCAAACTCATGATTTCAGTTTAGCAAAAGAGTTGGAGAAGGTTAAAATCCAAGTACCTCTTCTATCATTAGCTAAAATACCAGCTTACAGGAAAGAAATTTCAGAATTTATTGATCTCAAATAGGTGGAAGATATAAATGACACGGTGAACTTACAAGAAGAAAATCCAGTGGTCACCTTTGGTCCTCATGTAGAAGAAGTAGATCCTTTTGTTCCACCCTTTTATATTTCTTTGTTGCTTCATTATTTTACTCTACATAATTGCATGCTAGACTCAGAAGCTCCCATAATATCATGCCATTTTCTATTATGAAGAAACTTAACTTGCAGATTAAAAAACCTTATAGGGATTTGTATTCATTTGATTCCAAAAGGGTGAAATGTGTTGGGTTAATTAAAGATGTAGCAGTTTCGTTGGCACAAATCCCAACAAAGATTATAGTCATGGATGTAGTGGTTTCTGACATCCCAGCTAGGTTTGGAATGCTCCTGTAAAGATATTGGGGAGAAAAGTTGGGAGGTGTGCTAAAATTAGATTTCACTTATGCTATCATTTCGGTTTTTAATGGGGAAGAAAGGAGATTGTATAGGGAAAAAAGGTTTTTTAATACTACCTCCTCCAAGAAAGATGCAGAAAATTCCCCCATTTATATTCAAGAAACAAAATATCTTTCTTGTTTCATGATGCATGAAGATGCAAAATTTGCTGAAGACACAGGGAAGCAGCTCTCTTCAGCGATTGTAAATAATGAGTTGCACTCAAGGAAGATTTGGAAGTGCTACTTTGATGGTGCCTACTCCAAGGAGGGTGCAGGTGTTGGATTCTTGTTGATATCACCAGAAGTTAACCTCATGCCTTTCTCTTTTAAACTAGAATTTGATTCAACAAACAATGTGGCTGAGTATGAGACCTTAATCTCAAGCCTTCAAGTTTCTTAAAAGATGGGAGTTCAATGTATTTCAATTTTTGGTGACTCTGAATTGATAATAAGAAAGATTAAAAATCAATGTCAAACCAGCATCCGAGATTGAGATCATATAGGAATGAAGTTTGGGATCTGATAGAAAACTATTTTGAAGCCTTAAATCTTCAGTATATTCCAAGGGAGGAGAATATATTGCCTGATTCTTTATCAGTTGCAGCCAACACCTTCAAACCTCCAATAAATCCAAGGTTGAGGTATGAAATTGAAATTAGACATAGATCTTCTATCCCTGACAATGTGAAACATTGGCAGGTGTTTGATGATGATGAACAGATAAATCAGTTCCTGACCATGATTGGAAACTTTGAAGATGTTGAGATAGACCAAGAGGAAGAACAAACAGAGCAGAAAGTAGAAATAAGAAACCTTAAGCAGTTAATAGGTGAACAAAAGATTATCCAATTGAAAGATAATGTGCTCCCCAAAGGGTTGGTTCCCCTTGAAAAATTATTCGATGCTAATGATGTTGTTGTTGATTCAAAGAAAACACATCAAGAAGAAGAGATGGAATATTGTAATTTGGGAACTCAGCAGGAACCCAAAATAGTGAAATTGTTCAAAGGTGTTCCAGAAAAATACAAAGAAAGACACATTGATCTTTTTAAGAAATACATGGATGTGTTTGCCTGGTCATATAAGACCTGAAAATATATGACAAAAGCATAATTCAACATAAGTTTCCATTGAAGGAAGGACTCAAACCACATAGAAAAAATCTCAGACAGATCAATCCATTGTTGTTAGCTCAAATCGAAAAAGAAGTGAAGAAAATGTTGCAGGCGAAAATTATAGTCCCTCTTAGATGTTCAAACTGGGTTTCTAATCTGGTCCCTGTAAGAAAGAAGAAGGGGGAGATAAGACTGTGTAGAATTCAGGAATTTGAACCGAGAATCTCTAAAGGATAAATATTATTTGCTGAAAATGGATTATTTCTTACAAAAGCTTACAGGAGCTCACAGGTTGTCTATGGTTGACAGATTTTCTGGGTATAATCAGGTAGCAGTAGAAAAAGAAGATCAAAAGAAGACTACTTTCACTATGCCTTGGGGCACCTTCATGTATGCAAGGATGCCATTTGGCCTTATGAACGCAGGTTCAACATTTCAAAGGGCCATGGAAATAGCCTTTTTTGGTGACAGGTTTGTAGTTATATATCTGGATGATGTAACTGTTTTCTTAGGGTCAGATAATGAACACTTGGAGCATTTGCAAAAAAAAATTCAGAAGTGCAGAAATTTTGGTCTGCTATTAAATCCCAAGAAATATTTATTTTTCTTAGAAGAAGGTAAATTATTGGGTCACATAGTTTCTAAACAAGGATTAAATATTGACCCAGTAAGGGTGGAAGCCATTCAGGTGATTCCTTTACCCAGAAGCAAGAAATATATATAGAGATTCCAAGGAAAAATAAACTTTCTGAGAAAAATTGTGCCCAATTATGTTGATATTGTGGGAAGTATAACATATATGTTGAAGAAAAATGGAGAAGTGAAATGGGACAAGGGATCAAGAGAAGAATTTTCTAGAATAAAGGAAGCACTATAGGTAGCTCCAGTTCTGATTAGTCTAGACTATCAAAATGCCTTTGAGGTATTCTCATTTGCATCCCCCACTACTATTGCAATTGTGTTGTTGCAAAAAAATGAAAATAGTAAGGAGTAGCCAATTGCATTTTTCACTAAAGTTCTCAGAGATGTTGAGCTCAAATAAACTATTATGGAGAAACAAGTATATGCTTTGGTCAAAGCACTAAAAGACTTCAGGAATTATGTGTTACAGTCCCAAATAACTTCTTATGTTCCTAATTCTGCTGTGAAAGACATGCTGGCCCAAAGCGATGTTGAAGGAAAAAGGGGGAAGTGGATAGAAAAAAATCTGAGAGTATGATTTGGAAATCAAACCCATCAAGTTGGTCAAGGGACAGGGGTTAGTGTGTTTGTTGTGAGAAACAAATTTTCAAGCCTTGGGAATCAATCTGTTGGCACCAGTGGATGGAGTTTTTAATGAATAAGGTCAAAACAAGTCCAAAACAGGTATTCAATACAAATTTTTGTGCTCTGATTGGTATAAAGATATTGTGCATTACCTGTGTTTCTTTTCCTGTCCAACTTCACTAAATAGAAAAAAATACAGAGCTCTCAAGCTCAAGTCTCAGCCATATGTTATCATAGAAGCAAAGCTATACTGGAAAGATATTGCTGGTATTTTACTGTTATGTTTGATCGAAGGAGAATCTATTGAAGTCACCAAAAAATATCATGAAAGTATGTGTGGAGGACATTATAGTTGGAAGGTCACTGCTCATAAAATTCTCAAGTCAGGCTTCTATTTTCCAACCCTATTTGCAAATGTTTATAGACTGGTCAGAAGCTATTAAAAGTGTCATTTGTTTGTTGAAAAGAGAAAAATCTCTCCATTACCTCTAATCCCAATAATTATTGAAGAACCTTTCAAGAAATGGGGATTGGATTTTATTGGAGAGATCAATCCACCATCAAGTGGATTTTGACTACCACTGATTATTTTACAAAATGAGTTGAAGCAATACCCCCTAAGAAGGTGAATTACCAAGTAGTGATGAAGTTTCTGGAGGAATTTTTTTTCACCAGATTCAGATTTCCAGTAAAAATTATGACTGATAATGCTTAGGTATTCAACTCTACTTGTTTCATTAATTTCTGTCAAACATATAATGTAACTTTATCACATTCCACAACATATCATCCCTAAGGGAATGGATTGGCAGAGTCCTCAAATAAGACATTGTTCAGAATCTTGAAGAAGAAAATCACTGAGAATCATAAGGATTGGGATATGAAGTTGAAGTTTTCCCTCTAGGCAGTTTGAGTCAACCTTAGGAGATCTACTGGGAAGTCTCCCTATGAACTGGTTTATGGGACTCAAGCACTATTTCCTACTCAACTGGCCAAACCAGCGATTTATTTCCTTCAAGAAGCTCAGGGAGAACCCAATACTCTAGTAAGAAGATTCAACAAGATAAATGAATCAAGTGAAAACAGAAACAAAGTTAGGGATAGCTTAATTTCTTATCAGGAAAAGATGAAGTCTATATTTGAAAAAAAAGCAAAATAAGCTCTCTTTCAAGTAGGAGATTTGGTACTAAGATGGGACACCAGATGAGAAGAAAAGGGGAAGCATGGTAAATTTGATCCTCTCTGGTATGGTCCATATAGAATCTCCGAGGCAATGTCAAATAACACATTCATTCTGGAAGATCTAGATGGAGAGTCAGTACAACTTCCTGTGAACAGGCAGTATCTAAAGCATTATTTCCAACATTAAAAGTCAACTTTCCAACATTGTAAATACCAGATTTCTCATTGTTCATATGTCACCAAGCCATATTTGACTCCATGCCCAATGGATAAGGCACTAATATGTGGTTCTTAGCGCTTCCGTGGAAAAAATCATTATCCCCAGGTGGAGCTAGATGCTGTGTCTCATTTGCATTTAACTTAGAAATATTTTTCAAAACACCAAAAAAACATATATGTTAGAAAATGTAAAAGTTTGTATGTCGAAGAAGAATTTTGATTTATATGTTGGTACATTAATATTTCGTGATTAGATATGAAGGTAGGTCGAAGGATTGGATAACCAGAATAAAGCTCACGAGGGTTTTAACGTCGTGGAGAAAGATGGAGTTGCACAAGTTCATTGAATGAACTATTGCAGGGAGTAGCGTGGAGAATATGGAGCTGTAGAGCAGTGACAGCTGAAGAAACAGAGAAATTGGTTAAGGCAGAAAACCTTTAGAAGATTCCCAAAGGAGGTGATCTGATGACGAGGATTAAATCATAGAATTAAAGTGAGAGATGGATGAACCAGGTTGCATCGCAAAGTTAAGTTTGAAAAGTTGCAAAGTGGACATGTGTCGGCATAGCGTGATTTCGCATCAGCGATTATTTAGTTTATGCATTAAGGACTTCGCAAGTTAAACAAAATAACATGCGATGCGGTAAGAAGCGAAACTTGTGATGTGATAAAGGGAGGAGCCACGTGTTGGCACAACGATTTAGTGCATATCGCACATCATCAGGTTTAGAGTTTAGCATTAAGTATTAGCAAGGTAAAGTATTTTGGTTGCGATGTGACAAACAGGAGATGGCAGTGTGAGATAGTACAACGGGACCGTTGGATTGGGGCGCAGATCAACGGTGGAGGTTAAATCGGAAATAGAGCAGTTTCGCACATCCTCATTATTATTTTTTACCATTTAAGCTAGTTGTTATAGTTTCCGACGTGCGATATCGAATAAGTTGTGAAGTGTGATTACTTATGATTGGTGAGGTCGTGTGTGGGCCCGTAAACCACAGGTCTGTGGGGTTTGTATAAATTTGCAGCCGTGTATGCGATAAGGTAATGTGAAGGGGCGACCAATGAATAAAGAGGCATAGGCAGAAAAATGTATAGTGGCACTGTGGGAAGCACGACAGCTAGGTCAATTCAGGCACCAAGGCGTCATTATAGAAATTTGAAGCTGTTGCATCATAACCAGAAAGGACACCTCGACACTTCATGAGGACGCATCAGCAACATTAGATTCAACAAAACGAACAATATTTCCAGCTTTTATTTGTTTTCTCTGTATGATTGCATAAGTAATATTAACAGTTTAGGTAGACGAATAGTTTCAAGAATTTCAACAGTTATGAACTGCTTTGATGTATTTAAATAGATAGAAATAAATAAAAAGGGTTTCGAGTTTTGGATCTATGGATAATTGTTAATTTGGTACTGAATTTTCTGAGAAATTAATGAAAGAAAATCAAGTTTCCTGCACCTGTTGATGTTGATATGTGTTTCCAGTTTTTCTATGTGTTTATTCCTCTTTTAATGAAGTGAAGTAATGTAGTAGCCGGTCTCTTAATTACATCTATGAGTGAGAGTTAAATCACCTTAATTTGCGCTCCTTCACTTCATCTCTTCTCTTTTCACAAACTCATGATGAAACTTGAAAGTAATATATTCTATGTTTACAACATATTATTTCAATTTTCCTCTCTCTCCATTATTTCCTCTAAAACTTAAAAGTGATAGACTATGTTTCTCAGCATATCATTTTGAGTTTCTCTTACAATTTTTCTTTTCATTTCATTCAAGTATCAACAGTTTATGGCATTGTGAAGGCTTTCATTATATCATATTATTGAGGGTATTAAGTAATTAAATTCCAAAGGTGTTGAACATAGGTCATTTGATCTCGTAATTGTGACATACATTTATAAAATGTCTTAAGCATTGATTCTTTACCACAGCCAAGGGATTGTTTCTTGAGATACAACACACAAGCTAGTCAGAAAAAAGGAATAGTGCCATGAATGATTGAGATTTTCATTAATGAAAGATACAATATTACAAAGTTGGTTCTCTCTCCCTCTCTCTATGTATGTCTATATGTCTCTATATGTCTCTATCGTGCGGGAAAATCTTTATAATTTCATATTACATTGATAAGATCATCATGAGAATCTCTCAATTATCATGTGATCTAAATTAAAAATACATATTAACAATTTGATAACAATTTCCAAGGCTAGGAAAAATTTGTAACGACTTTTCAAAATTACAACAATCATCTATAGAAAATCCTAATTGTTTCAGTTGTGTTGTCCATAATCTTCTCCTTTGACAGTTGAACCAGCTTTGACCAAACACTTTCTAGATCATTATTAATTATTAATTAAAGGATATAAAAACATCCAAAATAATTCTTGTGTGTAAAAACAATGCTTAGTGAGTCCTTGTCCTATCCTTGGCAAGGAAAAACTAAAAATTCTAATATTGCAACAACATCTCAACAGACCACAAACCCTGTAACAACCCAAACGGTCAGTTTTATGATCAAAATAGCCTAAAGTATTATTTACCATGCCAAATTATGAATACAATTATATCATAGGCATGAAATGTAAAACGATACATACTTAGTTTGATAATGGTTGTTATATTGATATAATATGGTCTTGAGAATAAAAAAAGGTAAAGAAAAAGTTTGGAAAATGAGTGCAAAAATATGTCAATTCCATCTCTCGACATATCATTCCCAACTTAAGCATATGTATGTCCTCATGCATTCCCTTCTAATTGGCTTCTAATTTGATGAGAGTGGAATTCTGAAAAATTGTATGCTCTTGCAATATCCTCTGAATCTAGTCTATAACCTTGGGAAGAACCAACTCCATTTCCCATCATTTATCAGTGAGATGATATGGATGCTAATACTAGTAGGAAAGGATCCAAATAAGAAGAAATTTGAACCTAAGTCTAAGCCAACCAGAACCCCTTCTCCTGATGCACTCCACATATTGAGAAACCCTAGAGAGTTCCTATATGAAATTCGGAAAACAATAAGGGTCCTCATCTCTCAACTCCTTCCTACAAGCATCCCATCTAAGCCTACTCCCATCTAATGCATCTCGTTTCAACCCTCAGATAATTCTAAGATAATGCTCCAAAACCCTGTTCCTGAATTCCATTAGCATATTCTTAGTTTCCAGATATCCTCATATCCTATTAAGGTGAATAAATGAATATGGTTTACACTTTTGGGCCAAATCTGGTGATGGAATTTCACAATTTTACTCGTTTATCTAATTTAAGCCCTCAAAATTCATATAAGATTTGTGAATTTTGATTTGGAGTAAAAAGAAAATTTGTGTAGAATTATGTTGTTTTCCTAATGACATTTTTTTCAAAAAATATTAGTGTCATATAATCTATCAAATTTCCATTACATTAAATTCTTTTCCTTCAAAATTTCGCACATCTTAACGGGTATATGTGTGTTCGAGTGAAATAAATTAGTCTAAAATGTATAATTTCATATATATATATATATATATATATATATATATATATATATATATATATATATATATATATATATATACATACACACACACACACACACACACACACACACACACACATATATACCAGAACAAAAATTAGATTTTTATATGCCTGATAAGAGATGTAGGTGCGAACTTCGACGATACATTTTTGAGGAAAAATGGTGATCAGGGTTTCTGGGAAGGCGAGTCAGTACAGAGGCGATGGTGGTTCCTAGGCAGATAGATGGCTCCCATTGGAAAATATTGGGTTACACATGGTTCACACAGGGAAGAATGGTCAGGAGTGTGGGAGATACCAAAAGTAGGGATCTAGTTTTGGATTTCACATGCAAGGATGGGGGATGTAAACTGTGGAGGAATTGGATTTGTCTAACTCTTTGTTGGAAACATGTGCCTTCACCAGGAGGTAGCATCTACAAATTGGCTACCATTTTACTTTACCTACAGGAATCATTCATGGTTTTTCTGAGGGACTATGTATATCTGGAACCTGAGCCAGAGGATATTCTTTCAGTGTGGGGTTTAAAGCCTACTCAGCAAAACCTGGACAAGGTAAATCGTCCAACTATGCGTCCAAGTGTAATTTCAAGTGTATCAGGGTTTTATTCTAAGTCTGGGGTTGGGTTAGGGTTCCTGGAGTTACAAAATCCTAACAATGTAGCTATGATCAGTAGTGTGCCGGTCGGAGGAATGTTGTGGTTCTGGCGGATCAAGTGGTTAGGGCATCGACAAAAAATTGGGTAAGTAAAAAAAATATTGCCCTCCATGAACATGTCATTTAAACAGTAGGTATTGAATACATTGTTATAAGTAGTCTCCTCTAGGGAAATGAAGGCTTTAAGTATGTTTGGCTCTGGAATCCTTTTCTCCTGAGATGAGAACAACCCAAAGGGTTAACAGAACCCTTGCATGAAAATCATATCTAAGGAAGAAGGAGGAGGTTTCCCTAGAACCTCTGAAAGCTCTATTAGCCCAGCCAGGGGAGGGTTTAGATCTATTAAATCAAGTATGGGGGATAGGAGAATCACAGACACTACCTGGGAGCTTTGCAAAGGATAAAAATCAAGCTATGTTTCAAGGGAATCATGGTAGCAAGCATGGGATTTTTCCGGGTTTTGAGGTTTTGGAGGCAGTAGAGGGAGGCTCGACCTCAGGGGTAGAAGCGAAGGGGAAATTAGTAGATTTCAGGGATTTTTTCTATCATACAGTGTCAATGGACGAGCAAATAGGGAGGATTTTCGAGGATCTAGACCATTTTTTGGAAGGATAGGAAACCCCAGCTCCAGATCTGGGAAGGACCGGCCAGTATATTGGTTCGAAGCGAAAATAGGGAAAAGTAATAAGAAGAAGATGGAATTCCCAAGTATAGTATTGGGAGTTTATATTCATCTTGATAAAGCAATGTAAGCTTCTAAGTTAATTTTGGTTGGGAGAGCTAAAGGAAGGCAATACTCGAAAAAAATAAATTCTTGAATGGAATGAAAAATCTTGGAAAGGGGCTCTGGAAATTCAGGTGGAGGTAATCACTCTGGAAAGGGTTTGGTTCATGGTAAGATTCAACAAAGGGGAGACTCTAGAATTGGTCCTCGAGAGGAACTGGTGTTTCGATATTTCACTTATTTTCTTCAAAAAATGGACTCCATTTTTTGATGTGGAGAGGGAGAAACTAGAGGATATTCTGGTTTTCATTTGGCAACCGACCCTTCCTTCGCAGTTGTGGATGGGGGATGTCTTCAGTGAAATAGGTAATGAACTGGGAACCTTTTTGGAGGCCAATATTTCTTTTAGGAAACAAAAACCAGAAATTTTCTCGAATTTTTTTAAAGCTAGACCCACGGGAGGGTTTGGCGGAAAAAATAAATTTTCATCTTCAGGGTTATATGCATTCGAAAATTATAAATTATGATTAGTTTCACTTCTGCTACCACCCATTCCACGAGCATGGAAATTTGACATGTGAATTTCCACTGGGTTTTAGTAACTAAAGGAGACAGAGGGGAGAACCAAGGAACAAAGAGCAGTGGGTTTGTGAAGAGCCAATTTAGGCTCAGGTAGTGGAAAATGGGGATCAACGGGAAGAATTTTCAGTTCTAATGGAGGTTGAAACAGAGCAACCTCAGCCTCAAGGTGTACAGGGAAACCATGAACAAGGTCATTTTCTAGAAACCTGGGATGAAGCAGAAGTTATCAGCCTAGCTCCTTGTTGTATAGGTAAATCCCCTCTGCGGACAGAGGCGATCCCTACTAGCCCAGATCGGGTCTAGCAACAATCGTATCACGCTAAGGTGCAAGTTCCTAATTGCAATAGACCAAATTGCGAAGAAGGCCTACCTTAAGTCCAACGATGTTGTTCGTAGAGAAGATAGCGCTCCTGTTTCCTTGCTCCGGCATATCACAATTCTCCCGCTTGTCGCAATCAAACACCTGCACATACAAGAAACACGATGAACACACAAGCGTAAAACCCAATATATACAATTATGTATCAGTTAGAGAAGACACAACTCATGATCATAATGAACAATACGAGTGGAACCATAACCAAAGTCGCTTATCATTAATTAATACAAAGGAAAATACAACCTGGCTCTGACGCTGAATCTTCCTTCGACGGGTCGACAGCGGAATACGTCTCGATAAATATCGTCGGGAATGGGACAAGCCTCTCTCTTCGGTTGTCTTGACAATAATCTCCTTGCTACTGATTTGGCTCTATGAGGACTATCAAGGCTCTTGCAGCATTCTTTAGGCTATGAAGGCTCTTGGAGATTAGCTTGCAAAGAAAAATGGCAAGCTTATATAGATGGTGGAAGGGGAGTTGGGATCCCTACAATCATGGGATTGGACCTATCCTCAAGGAAGCTTCCATGAGAGGTGGAAAACCACTTCCTCTACATGGAGATCCGGAGCCAAACCTCCCAACTCAATTTAGAGACCAGTTTAGGAATTGGTTGGAGTCAATCTTCCGCCATTTATTTTTAAAAAACACCCCTTATTAAGCCTGGTGCGGGTGCAACACTGGGACAGAGCGCCAGTTGGCGCGCCCTCTTTGGAGGATTTCCCCCATTGGCGCGAGGGCTGAACTGGCTAGTCGCGCCAAGGAAAAAAGGCTATTTTTAGGGTTTTCCACAAGGAATTGTCTTCAGGGGAATGAATTTCCTTGTCCAGGGGGATGCCATGAAAGTGGTTTTAGGTCATGTCACTGCTCACAGATCACGGAATAAGCCCTCCAATGTGTGGGATGGGGGATTGCATGGATGGTGACAAATTGATGTGTAACACTCCCTGGTCTACGGGTGCTATTTTTACTCGCCTATCCTCTTTATCTAATTCTCTCCTTTCATGTTTAAATGCTATTCAAATGCCTAGTCCCTCCAGGCCTCAGGTGTTTGTTGTTCGCCTAGTTACAGTCTTTTTTTAGCCTTAGACAACATAATTACCTCAATTGTGGTTCTTATTCTATCATTTTCATCCTTGCTTGGGCCTGGTTGTTCTCATCCCCCCCCCCGCCCTCTTCCTCTCTAAACCCCCATTACAATATCAAATCGAGGGATAAAAATCTCTTTCTTTAACACTTGTCGGTGATTTGGGGTGCATTCATGATCCTTCACAACCTCGTAAAACTAGAGGAAGGAAGTCTAATCTTTCAAAATCCCAGCTGAAAGCCAGGTTGGACATAGTTGATGAGAGGAAACTTTCCCTGAAAGGGGAACTTAGAGCAGCACAAATACCTGACGTGGTTTCTAAATGTTAATCCTCTCCTTCAATTGCAGAGGGTTCGCTAGCACTTGCAAGAAGCTAGCTCTTAAAGATTTTATCAAAAATTATTGTCCTGATGTAATTATGTTACAAGAAACCTTGGCAAATGGAGAGGTTGTGTTGGTGTCTCTGAGTAAAATGTTATCGGTTTGGTCATTTGTGTCTTTTGATGCAGAGGTTATATATGGAGGTCTGGCTCCAGGGTTCAATGATCGCAACATCAATATTCTTAACTCTTGGGGCTCAGAGCTAGTGTTGGGGGAGGAGACCTACTCTTCTAAACTATGTAATAATCTTTCCTTCCTCAAAATTTATGGCCTGTGCCATGACAAGGTTTATTTTTGGAACTCTTTGTTTACAAAATCATTCATGAAGGCTCCCAATCTGGTGGTGGGAAGGGACTTAATTTTTTTTGGGGCATAACGGAGACATGGGGGTCGTTAGCTCAAATCGATCCCCTAACTGATTATTTCTTGAATAAATTAATGTTGGGAAAAATGATTGATGTAAATCTGATAAAATCGATCCCAACTTGGAGGAATAGGCGATCGGGTGAAGCTAGGGTGGTGAAGAGATTGGACCGGTTATTGATGATGGAATATCTTGTAACCCAAATTTCTTCCTTCAAATAATGGGTTGAAACAAGAGGGGATTCTGACCATTTTATGATACTTCTTGAATTGAAATGGATTTGTAGGAAGCCTAGATCTCCTTTCAAATTCAATCCCAAGTGGCTCAAAGATCAAATTTTTAATGAATTGGTTAAAACTAACTGGAGGCCCATGAGCTCTGAACAATATATGTCCTTAGCCAAGGCATTTATGGATAACCTCAATAGGATGAAGTAGATAATAATCTCATGGAAAAAGGAAAAAATAGATACAGGGGAAGTCAAGTTAAAACAAATTTATGAGTCTATGGGTTTCTTGGAGAGCCCGGAGGGAGATGGTTATGAATCCGAGGAGAAAAAGGATAGGATAAAACAACTGGAATTATCAAAAAGAAAGATCTTGAATTGACAAAGAAGAGCAGTGGAGACTTAAAAGTAGAGCTATTTGGCTAGCAGCTAGGGACGAAAATTAAATTTTTTTTTCTTCAGAATTATGCTAAAGGAAAGAAAAACATTAACACCATCTGGTAAATGCATCAAGATGATGGGGTAATTGCTAAATATTTTGAAGAGGTTGCTTCCTTAGGGAGAGATCACTGTAAGCATCTATTCAAATCTCCGAAGGAAGCAACGATTTTTCATGTTATATAGGTGGCCCAACTATTCCCTAGATATGAAGAAGAGGAGGAAAATGAAATGCTAATGATTCATGTCTGTTATAAAGTTATATATTACAAAGCAATGAAAAACATAAAATATGTGGAAAACACAAACACAGAAAACACATAAAACCATAGAGACACAAATATACGTGGTTCACCCAATTTGGGCTACGTCCACCCCGAACAGCTAGCCCTTCCTTTATATTATCTATTAAAATGAAGAGACACAACCTACAGGAGATTCGTTGTAATATCCTTTGTTCTCTCTCACACTCTCCCTATCTATTTCTCACTCTGAGAATACACATCCAATACACAACCGCAATAAAATACCCTCCTACAAAACGAGGGGTTCCCTTCTAGGGAAAACACCCTAAATTAAACATAACTTCTACCGTCAGATCATCTGCCTAATGAACAACCCAGATTGACTAGAAATTACAATACATTTACAAGGAAATTTTACATTTACAAAGTAGTCGCCCCCCCTAGACCCCCCAGGAAATGTTTAATTACAAGTGTCATTGTCGCCCCATTAATAATAGGGTTCAAACATTGTGATACAAAATAAAGAAGATAATCAAGCTCCACACCCAGCACTGTCATGAAAGGAGAATTTGAGGGAGTTCTAAAAAAAATGTGGAAGGATAAGAGTCCAGGACTGAATGGGGAGGATTGAGTTCTTAATTTCAACATTTCTTTGAGCTTGTAGGGGATGATTTTACTAGGGTGGTGGAGGAATATAGAATCAAGGGCCATGTTTATCAGCCTTTCAACTCAAACTTCGTAGCTCTTATCCCTAAAATTGATGACCCTTATACTTTCGAGGACTTCAGACCCATATCTCTCTGTAATTGTCTCTATAAAATCATGGCAAAGATAATTTCTATTCATCTGAAGCCAATCCTCTCAATGAATATTTCCAAAGAAAAATTTGGTTTTCTGGATGACAGACAGATTCATGATGCCATTAGGGTTGCTCAAGAGGCTATGCATAACATTAAAAGGATCAGAAAAAAGGGGTTTATTATCAAAATTGATATCGAAGGCCTATGATCGAATAAGTTGGTTATACCTCTGTCTCCTCTTAAATCATATTAGTTTTGGTATAGACTTCATTTGATGGGTCATGGGTTTTATTACAAATGTCAGTTTTGTTGTCGTTATCAATGGAGCAACCTCCCCTTTCTTTCACATTTAGGGAGGACTGAGACAGGGTTGTCCTCTATCCCCGATTTTATTTTTATTTGTTGTAGAAGGGCTTAGTCAGTTCATTTTAATGACCAAGCGACATGGAGAGATTAAAGCAATTTAAGTGGCCACCAATCTATTCATTACCCATATTTTGTTCATTGATGAAATTCTTCTATTCATTGATGGCTTTAGAGAGGATATTTAGAAGTTGAAATCCTCCCTTGAAATCTTCCTTAAAGAAACTGGAATCTGTATCAATGAGTAGAAATCCTCCATTGCACATGAGGGTTTCTTGGAGGATGATATCAACAAAGTAATGACAGTCCTCCCTTTTGAATCTAAACTAATTTCAGACAACTTTAAGTATTTGGGTTATCATATCAAACCTGAAAATTATAGGAAGCACAATTGGGATTGGATGTGTTAGGGTCCTATAATAATAGGGTTCATAAAATTTTGAATCGACTTTGATAGTCTTGTAAATATTTACATACCTTGATTTCTGCAAGTTGTTTTCCCATCTTTGAAAAAATGAAAAAATAATAAAAAAGTCAAAAAGAGGGTAAAAAGTTCTAAAATAAAGATTAAAGGACTTAGAACAAATATATACCCCAAAAGAAAAAAGAGATAAAAATAAGACTTGAAAGTGAGCAAGTCCAAATGCCACTACTGTTTACTTTTATTGCAAGAATAATGATTATGTGCAATGTCATTAAATGCCATAATCCTTGATGAGTTAAATTGTTTAAACTTAACTTGTCATGTTTTCAATTTCAAGTTTTTAGATAGTGAATAAAGGTTTGTCAGACAGTTTAATCCTGACAAATCAATAGATAGGTAGAGAATAATGAGGATCTCAACAGTTTAATCTGAGCCCTCAGATGAAATAAGGTAGATTTAGATAGTTTATGCTTTAAAAGAATAAGTGTTTCAAGGTTGCAAGTTTAAATGCACCTACCAAATGAAGAAAAATTGTTAGAATAAGGTTGAGTACGTAGAATGAAGTGGAGAAAGCATGTAATATTGATCACCGGGAAAAATCACTAATTTTCCCTCCCCTATAAGTATTCAATATTATAAGTTATCAGTCAAATAGGCTAAGAGCATTTCTCTAAATTTTGTTGGGACCAGACCCAAGGCTTAATGACTGGTTAGTTGAAAATGTTGAGTTCTTATTTTAAAATCCCCATTTATCATTATTCATCCCTCATTCATACATTATAACTCCTTTTCATAAGTAAAGACTCATTCTTACTTAATGAAGCATAAAACCCCATGTAATTAACTTCATCCCTTTAGAAACATGCATAAAATCCTCAAAAATACATTTATCCTAAGTATTGGTGAAATGATAAAAAGATAAGCTATGCTTTACTCTTACACATTAATTAGTGATTTTATGTATTTTGTGTTATATTCCATTTCCATTTCATATTAACTTTTAACCTATTTTATTAAAACCCTAACTAATTACCTTATCCTACTTATTTAACTCCCTATATCTAAATACCCCAAACCCCACTATTATAAAGTTTTAGACCAAATTTATTACCTATGTGCTAAAATAAAAACCCCAATTACAAAGCTCTTTGGTCTAAACTATCATTAAAATAAATATCCCACCCCTATGGTCGTTAAACCATCAAAAAGGTTTAAATACTATATAATAAACTAAATACCGCACCCTTTATGTTTTTATTAAGACATATTACAAATATTTTAAGTAAAACATATTAACCCCACATTCCAAAGTTTTGAATCTAATAAAGTTACAAAAGCTTTATCCCCGCTTATACATAAAATCCTGCACCTTTGCATTGGTGAAAACATTATCCCTCTATTATTATATAAACCAATGTATAAAGTTGATAATCCTTGCTGCCTAATAAACCCCACCTCGATATATGATTAAGGCCTTTACCCGCAGCAAAACACAAAAGTTTAATTATATGTTTTAACTATTCACGCATGTATATAAAGCCCGGTCCCACCATTTCATTTAGACGCAGCTTCCCTTTTAATCCTGACCCTTCGCATCTAAAATTCAGATCCGACGGTCGATACACAATATCGCGTAGAAAATGTAATTGATCGACCAAATGCAAAATGGACGCGAAATGGGTAGTTTTTCTCATTTCTCTCTCCTTGACGTGTCTCTTTTTCACTGGATCGCATGTATTTTTTCCAAGTCCGCTTACCGCCCAAATGTTCTGTGAGAACCACTGCCTGGTTTTCCATTTAAAATCCGAAACCGCCTCCCGCCATGACGCAACCTGCATTTAATACTGATAAATATGAACAAAATATATGTTAAAACCTTTGAAAACCTTTGTTTTATCAATTTATCTGCACGTTTTAAACTTTTGAGTTGTTGCCCCCGACTGTGTAAATAATTTTTAAGCCACTGCTTGCCCTTTTTATGCCCAGAACCTCCGAATTTCATCAAAATTTACCATCGAATTTCATCAAACCTGAAAATTGAGTTTAAATTATCTTGAAGAGAACCGATTCCTTTTTTTTTTAAGAAAAATTGATCAAATTGAACAGCCTAAAAACACAAAAAATAGGCCAAACCCTGGAAAATTTTTCCCAAAACCCCGTTTATCCTCTACGCACCTTTCAAAGCAATTTTCCTCAATTGTTACAATTTAAAAGATCAATCTCAAAGATCTGGAAGGCCAAAAAACCTCTGAAATATCCTCAATTCCTATTTTCTCAGCCAAACAAAATTAGAAAACCCCTGTTTTATGTTTTATACCAGTTTTTATATCCTTAGATAAATTGATTGAGTATAAAACATAAAAGCGACTATCCTTAGCCTAAATTCGCCCAGTTTTCCCTCTGTTAAAAGAAAATTACCCTTGAAAACTATTTAATCTTGCAAAAGTAACCTAAAAATGATTGAAAAACAGAGTACAAAAAAACCTGAAGGATCCAAAACACCCAAACCTAAAGGATCCAAAGCCCCTAAGTCTACTCCAGTCATCACTGCCAAATCTACTATATCAGTAAATCCCCTTCAACTACCTGTGGTTGCTATTGAAAGCCTTCCTTTAACTGATATTGATTATAAAATTGTTGATCATGTTGTTGAATTCAATTTGTTAGATATACACAACTGGTGTTATGAAAAGTATCTAGACAAAGATGAAATTTCTATTTGGGAAACACATTTACCCAAGTATATAGTTCCTTTAACCCACCCAGGTCAAGAATTCATAAGACTATGTCAAAAGTATTATGAACCATATCAAAGGGCTATAGTAAATGCTGATAAAGAGATACTTTTCACTATTACAGCCCAGTCTATTAATAAAATGCTACAATTGCAGCCTGATCCCCAAGTAGTCCCCTTGTCTATAGAGGCCTTAACTCAGCTATAACTTGGCCTAGATTTCCCTAAAAGTTTCATGATTTTTCATAATTTTATGCCTTCTCATGTTGATATTCCAAAGATAAATCCTCCATACGCCACAGCTAAATTTTCTGAAGGTGATAGACAGATTATCTCTATGCTCTCTTTCATCCTTGGATATTTTATAGATGAGAATACTGATGAATCCATTCTTGGTTTCTTATCCACCATGTCTCCTGTTCAACCTCCATCAGTCATTTTTTACTATGCTGGTTTCATAGTAGATGCCATCCATTACCAGTTGACTAAATTACCCACAGAAGGAGTATTTAGATATAATTCTTATCTTTTTCATTTGTTCCTATTTTTTCAAGCAGACAAATTTCTAGTCACTTTGAAAAAAATGGATATAGAGGGAAAACCTCTATCAATTATTTTTTGGACTTCATTGCTAAGAAAAGAATGTAATGATTTCTCGTATTCAAATTTTTCAGAGCTATTTTTTCATCCAGCAATGACCATATTGAATAAATCAGAGCAGCCAAGGATCAGTAAATAAATGAGAATAATTTTACAACTTTCAGAGAAAAACAAGGTTGGATATTGGTACCTTTATGAAAAACACACTGAATTAAGGTTTTTTGGGTCAAACTTGTTACCCTACAAGTTTCCCAGGCATATGCGTATGAAAATTTTTGCATTATAATATCTTAGACAGATTCTCAATTCAGATTCAATTAACTTTATGGTAGCCAAGAAGAAGACCGAATTTAAGTTTAAAAATCAAATTGGTTCATTTATCTGCAACCACAGGGACGTTGAAAAGGAAGTGACAAAGATGTTATCAACATTCAGATTTGAAGAGGGTTTTCCATGGAATTATGATCCACAAGGGATATTAAGCCAACTAAGAGTGAAATGTAAATTAACACCCTTTATCCTGAGTCAAAGCCTGAAATAGAAAAAATTTCCAATCAAGTTGAATGGATTAAAAACACCTTGACAGAGGCAGCAAACCAAAAAGATACAGTGCAAGCATTGGAAGTTTCCATATAGCCAGAAACATCAAGTAAAAGAGTCAGGGAAGAAGGAGCGTACACAACGAAGACAACAACTAAGACTAAATTTAAAATAATTTATAACAAAAGGCCCAAGCTCAGTTCAGTTGATAAAGAGAAAGTAACAATTGATATTGATGAGATAGATGCTCCAGTGACCAATGATGATATAACAACAGCGATAATCAATGAAACACTTATGGAAATTAAAAAGGAAAAACCAGTAAATCAGGATGATACACAGATGATTGAGAAACAACATAGCATGGAAGCCTCTTCCTCATAGCCAGCAGAGAAAAAGGACTTGGACATCAAAGAGAAGTACAAGAAAATTAAGCAGAAAAATGAAGAGATAAAGACAAAAATATACTCTCAATTCTTGAAACAAAACCCTGGCAATCAGAATATATTATTATCAGCATTTGATTATTCCAGCAATAAAATGATGATGTCATTGCTACAACTTACTACCTCAGTACCAAAAAAAGTTTCAGACTATAAAAAGGTTGATCTTGAGGTAGGCACAGAAAAAATCCATGAGTTGGACCAGATTAAGTTCCATAGGTAGAGCTCAGAAATGTTATATTCTACAGTGGCAACTAAAGAAATGAGTGCTAATAAACTCCAAAATACCATCCTCAACATGCAAGACTAGATGAATATGGACAAAGCTTCACTATATGCCAAGGACCTAAAGATCAAAGCCTTAGAGGAACTAGTATTACAGGTGGGATATGATCCCTCAAACATCAAAGAAAAAAAATTATTGATTAAGAAAAAGAATGAAGATATAGCAGCTTTGAGGAAACAACTCAAACTTCCTCAAAGTGAGCATCCACAAACAAAAGAATTCCTCCAGGATCAAAGTAAAAAAGAGGAAATGATGAAACTAATAATTCAATTGACAAATGGACAAGCTGGTCCCAGAAAGAGAGACTGTAAAAGAACTAGAAATTCTTACAATTCCTACAGTCATCCCAATGATTACTATAGCAGTGCCTTCTACTTCAGAAGAAAATTTAGCACCAAAGGGCCCACTGGAAACTGCAGTGCCAGTGACTTCTGCCACCATTTCGGCTACAGAATATTCTACCACAGTTGTACAGCATACAGATGAAGCCAGCTAGATAGTAAAATAAATGGAAGATGTGTCCTTGAAGAGAAACAAAATAAACAGATTAAACAAGATGATTGAAAATCTTGAAAGTGAAAATAAAACAGCTCAGATTAATGCCAAAAATCATGAACAGAAAGCTATCAGATTAGGGGAGAAACTCAAAAATATACAAAAGGAATTGACTTTCATAGAGCAGATCTCCTACATCAGAAATCATCTCTCGACCAACATCATTGAAGCCATTCATAATCAATGGCCTTCAATTCAAGTAATATTTGAGCAGAAAGAATTGTTATTGGCAGCTCAAGCAGAGATACATAAGACCAAGGATGAATTGGCTGATAAACCTGAACAGGAATTAAAGCTCATAACATTTCTCAATAGAAAAAACAGAGAAGAACTTGAGGAACTTCAAGTATTAGTCAGGACAGAGATAATCCTACAAATCAGGAAGGTTGTCACTAAAAAGAACTTGATGAAGAATCTTGAAGAAAAGTGTGAAGCCATGAACCTTGCCATAACTAGATTTATGGTAAAGTATACAAATCTTAGACAGAAAGGATTACCTGATATACATGTTTTCAATGAAAAGCTTATGCCATAGAAGGACTATGAAAAAAATATCTGGGAGTTTGATAAAGAGCAAGTAAGCAAGCCACCAACACAAGGCACTCCTACAGGGAAAGTTTTACTTCAGTATTTTGAGGATTTATTCTTCTTACATCATGAAATTAAGCATCTCTTTGTCATCAAGCCTACTTTTGCAAGATACACTGAGGTTGATGAGAATTTCAGGAAGTTGAAGAATGTGCAAATTCCTAAAGCAGAAGAGTGGCAGACTTTCACAGAATTGATATAAAAATGGAGGTTAAAAATAGTAAAAAATTTTGCCTCAAGACAGTCAAAAGAAAAGCAAAAGAAAAGAAAAAATAGTTTGCTGATTTTTACTACTAAAAGATATATTTTACAGCAGTAAGACAGTAAAACTGATGGTCAAAGAGTATAAGTGTAAAAGAGTATAAAGTTAAAGAGTGTCAACAGGAAAGAGTATCAGCGAAGGCAAGTAGATTGCAAGATAATATCTAGAAGCCAACAAGCAGGACACATAGGCAGCCAATAGCTCCTAGTCATCAAAACAGTTCTATCTATTTTTGATAATAGAGGACAGCTTGCTGATTTGTTAAGCAGCTGTCCCTTTTATTATGTAATGATATTTTATTTTTCCTAAGTTAATTCCTAGAACTCTTCTAGGATATTTGTAATATATTTTGTATAAATACTTCAACTTCAAAAGTATTAAGTGTGGAATAAAATTACTGAAGGTTATTATAGACATATTATTGACTTGAAGGTTGTGTGTTTCAACTTTGAGTAGTAGACTGGATCACTTTACTTCAGGATCCCTGTGATAAGCAATCTGGATTTAAGTACTCTCTAAACTTGTCATTTGTAATATTGATTTGTTACATGCATACATCTGTGTTTTAATTCTAAATCTGAATGTGCAACTAGGAGTATTACTACAGGACATGTTAATAGCACCCTGTTTTTAACTAGCTTTCATTTCTTTGTTTTCTTTTGATTTCCGGTGTTGATAATTCTTAATTGCTCTCACTCCCGTTTGACCTCTGCCTTCTACTTCCCTTTTCCGGATTAAAGGATCCTTAAGTACCCTTTATCCCGATCATACCACCTCAAAAACCATTTTTCCCAAGATCTCCAAGGGTTATCTATCTTGCCTTGAAGACACTTGAACTTTTAGGCCCTAATCCTAGTTTCTCCTGCTTGATTAGACTCCATAGCCCAATGGACAAGTAAATTTCCCTCTATTTACCCCTTCCAGTGATTTTTTCCCACCAAAAAAATCAATCGAAACCAAAACTGCCCATTCATAACTAGCCTAACATTTGTAAATCAAATAAAGATAAATCTTAAAGAGAGAGCCCTCTCTGAACCCTAGGAAGGCTAGATACTAGAGTTTTAAGTAGGTTTTTGGTTACCTCTAGAGTTCTTTGACTTAAATCCAAAATCCCACAAATTAAGAATTTACTAGAGTAATAACAAGATGTTGACCAAAATTGAAAATTATATTAAAAATTGGAGATTCAAGTGGCTCTCGAGGGCCGGTAGACTGGTGTTGATAAAATCAGTCTTAATTTCCATTCATGTCTATTGGATTGATCTCCCTTGGGTTCCTAAAGGAATACTATCACAGATTAGGAATTTGTGTGGCCGCTTTATTTGGGCTGGATCGAAGGAGGAGGTTGTTCTTCCATGGGTAGCATGGGACAAAATTTCACTACCAAAATCTTAGGAATATTGGGGCATCAAGGACTTTCCTAGTTTTGCTTCATCTCTAGCAGAAAAATCAGGGTGGATCTTGTTAACAAGGGAAAATATTAGGATAGTTGTGCTAAAAAGGAAATATATATACCCTGAACCAATAGATGATTGGATGTGCAAGAATAAAAATAAGCCATTATTTGCATCAGTAATATGGAAGGCCATTGTGGACTCTTTCCGCATCGTTGAAGAGGTCTCAGCATGGCATGTAGGGAACGGTGAAAGTATCAGTGTAGGTGTGGAACCATGGGTAGGAAGAAGCGAGGTTTTTTTCTTTGCAAAGAGAGATCACTGAATACCTTAACAATCGAGGTATCATATATCTCAACCAGATTGCGGATGAGGAATCCTCATCATTATGGCACTAGGGCTAGAATTTAGTTGAAGGCCTCCATATTCAACCTCAATGGGAAGGGACTTGGCAGAACTAAATCATAGATTTACAAATATCCGATGTCATATTAAGGGACCGACCCAATTCCCTATGATGGGTTCATGCATCCTCAGGCCATTATGCCCTAAAATATGGTTATAAACATAATATTGAACAGTAGATTCACGAGATGCAGGAATGGTGGTGGAAACCACTTTGGAAACTGAAGTTCCCAACAAAGGTGAGATTTTTCTTTGAGTGTCTACTCAAGAATAAAGTTCCTGCATGGTAAAAACTTCATAAAAAGAATAAGAGTGGGTCACGATGGTGTATTTTATGCAAAAACTCTGAAGAATCAACTTGCCATGTTTTCTTACTCTATCCCTTCATTAAAAACATTTTGGAGACTACACTAGAACCCTGGGGATAAGGCATGTTTTACATGGGTTGTCTTTAATGGAAGCTTGGAAAAGCTGGTGGAATTATGATCAAAATGAAATGATGAGAAATATCCATCCTATAATCACCATGGGGATTTGGCTGGCTAGGAACAAAGGAATATTCTGGGACACCTCCTCGACACCCTATTTTATAGTTTTTGAGTGTGCTTCAATTTACTCTTTAATTCATATCCCATCTAAAAATAAGACACCTCGGATCATCAAAGAGGGACAGATAAATCCTCCCATCCCATGGGCATATTTTGATGGTGCATCAGATGCACAAAATAGATGTGGGGTGGGACTAGTATTTCATCTAAATAATCAAACTTCTCGAAAACCTTCAGTAGGTCTGGGTGTGGGATCCAACAATTTTGCAAAATTAGTATTTTTGAAACTTTTGCTTTGCTAGATTCAGGAAATAGGGATTGATTCAGTGCAAATATTTGATGATTCCTTAAATTTTATTAACTGGTTTAATGATGTAAAAAGATGTCAAATTCACATTCTGATTCCACTTATTGAAGAAATTTTACATATTAAAATATTTTTTGATAACACATATGTTTTCCACATATACAGCGAGCGGAATACTGAGGAAAATCACCTTTCTAAAGAATTTTTTCAATAGGATCTGGGCTCATGGTGAATAACTGAGACAAAAGATGGGGGGATCCGTGTGTTGGATCAGCCGCCATTTATCATATTATTTTTGTTTGCACTCTTTTTTCACAGGGATCTGGATGCTTCATACTTTTTTATTTTTACTTATTACATATATTTCATATGGATGGGTTTGTACTTGTAGGATATCACTGAACTTTACTTTGTGGGGTTTTTTGTACATAATGGTTATTTGAATGTATAAACAGTATATATATCTGGGTTGTTTTCTCTTATTTATGGGGAGGCTCAAATATGTTTTTGTTTTTTTTGGCACATCTTGGACATGTTTTCTGAGTAACACTTATTGCTGGATATTACTGAGGTCTTTGAACTGTGACTATTTTCTCTTATGAAAAACCACAGTTTTTTTCAAGAATTCTATAAGCATCTACAACTATAACTTTTTATTATCTTAATAAAAAGTTATATATATATATATATATATATATATGATAGACACAGAGAAAACTAAATTATGCATATTGAAACTTTATTTTTTTTATGGAAAATTATATTTTTTATTATTTTTCGAAGTTGTAAGATTAATATTTGAAATGAAATTTTCAAACACATGTTTATGCATGATTTTTTTCTACTATTTAAATAAATTAAAATACCAAGAGTACCCTTTTGAAGAGGACTCGTAAATGAAGAGAATGCAATTTTTTGAAATTTTTTTGTTTTGTATATTTTATGTTTATTTTTTTTCATTCAGCCCCTTCAAAATTGTCCAAAAAAAATTCAAGCATAAGGTTTAAAAGAAATTAGATGAAAAATATCATATGAATTCAAAAATTTGAAACTCATATCCCATTGTATAGAGGAATACTTCACCAATCCAACGTGATCAACTCTACCACCTAAGGACAAATATTGCCTTAAGTTCGCCATGTTACATGATGGCATTTTAAAGAAGTTTGTAGAAGGGGAGCTAAAACTCTGTTTTTTTAAGCCCTTGACGACTCAATCGAGCACTTAAAAATATTGATCAAGATATTTATGTAAAATTTGAAATAGCTCGATCGAGGGTTTAACAAACCCTCAATCGAGCTACTGGAAATGTTAAATAAAAATCTCGATCAAGCTATTGTTTTCTCGAGTACCAACCCACAAGGACTAAAGATCTCAATCGAGCTATAGCTCGATCGAGCTCTTATAATCATTAACCCCCACGAACACCAACAACCAAATATTAATAAAATAATTTATATTAATTGACATTGTTACAAATATAGGAGTTCAATCGAGTGTTTCTAGTCATAAATTTCCACCAACCAAGTATTAATTTATGCACATAACTAGGAGCTCGATCAAGCTCCTTCTACCACCCAACAAAAAAAAAACAAAACTTTGCTAGTCATAAATTTCCACCAACCAAGTATTAATTTATGCACATAACCAATAGCTCGATCAAGCTCCTTCTACCACCCAACGAAAAAATAAAACAAAACACAACAAAACATTCATGAAAATATAACATAGAATGCGGAAATTACACATATTGAAAACAAACATGGGAAATTGGAGGATTCATTCTCGAAAGTGCCTCGAGTGCCAAACCAAGAGGAAGCTGGAGAAATTGCTAAAGAAAGTATGAGGCAAAGGTGAGCAATATTGAAAGAAAAACAACAAGAAGATTATCCAATTCAACAAATTGATGCAACTATATGTAGTTATTTTTCTCACTTTTCATATTACAATCCTAATTTGTATGAATTATTTAGTATAAACTAAAGAAAATGATATTATATAGGGATTCCAAAAATCTTATGTACAACTTATAGAAGATAGAAGAAGACAATAAAATAAACTAAAATAAGACGAAAAAATAATGGTCATATAAACGTAGGCATGAACAAATAATGCAATGAACATTGGTAAACCAAGAAATGTGATTCAAAAAAGTAAACAATGGAGAATGAAACAATAGAACCAAGATAAAATAAGCAGTGAAATTAATACCATGTATTTAAAAATTGTGATGCAACAACAACTAAAGAATCCATAAAAAAATGAAATTGCATAAGATCCCCAAGAAAATTAACAATATCATCGATAGTGGTTTTCAATGATGGGCCCATTTTTAGAATGGATTAGATTATTTTGAGATGAATGTGCATAAGGAATTTTTATTTTCGTATGTACATTATTGAAATATATCAATGTAATGATTTTAAGCTATGAGAAGGAAACTATATCCCCATAATTTCAATGATGATGGTTCATAGTAAACCAATAATCATTTGTCATGATGAATGAAGGTTTGTGGTCAATGAAAAATCACTTGGTGTGATTAATGGTTCATTGCAAATCAGAAACCACTTGAGAAGTGGGATTAATATTTCATTGAAAATTGTGTACCACCTAAGAATTGTAATGCTTGAGGGTAACCCACAAAAACTAATAATGCGATATAACCAAAGAAAACCATTACATTTCCATATTATTTACATGAATTTCAATTCATGGAAATATTTACAAGAGGGATTAGAAAAAATGGTTGTCACATAGGTGCTAAAAAACCTAGAAACATTATATTGATTGAAGCTTGATATTCTTGTAGGAGTTAAAGGAGAGAAAAGGTGCAAGAACTAGAAGGAGCAAGAGTATCCCTCCTTCCAATGTGCATGTTCACAACACATTTTTTGTTAAACATATAACAACATGAACTATTTGTAACATCCACCATCATAACATAATGGTTCCTTGAATTCTAAATGATGATCCCTACCTTTTGAATACCTCACAAGTTTCTTCTTGCAATCCTCATGAAGGTTATGAGAATTTATTTAATTGTGTTCAACGACATACAAAGTATAGTGTAGATTATTTCTTGCACAAAAAGGAGCCTATCATTCCATATCACTACAATGCTCCATGGAAGGTTCATGATTAATCAATAGTATTAATATATTATAAATGAAAAGGAAATATTAGCATGCATGTATTGATGATATGCTAAATGTTTACAATGTTAATCTTCTTAGATTGTGGCAATCTAATGTTGATTTTCAGCTAGTTGTTTTTCAACATGTAGTCATGAAATATATTGTAAAGTATGATTAAAATGTAGAAAAGAGGTTATAAATTTTTCAAGATATGATGAAAATAATTGAAAACATAAAATACATTGGATATCCTTCTTTGTGTGCATAAAAAGGGTACCTTGTAGAAACACTTAAACACTATGACATTACAACATAATAAATCTACCTCTTGTTTTGTGTAGTTGAAATTATTTTTATCTTGAATGTTGGAAATAAAGTATTAATGAAACTTTTCACAAAGGAAAAATTCGTAACTTTTCATTGATAGATAAGTTACATGTTACATTTGCTTGTAGTGTTCTACAAAATCAGGTTTTCAGAAAACCATAAACTGCCATACAGGCATCCAGATGATCCATGTCATAAAAATAATAAACATAGTAGTTGATGCATAATAATATGCCTGTAACATCACATGTAAGTTCAGTGCATAACTTACAGGAAACAAAAACAGAAAATAAATACAAATATGTAAATGTCGATAATAAGTCAATGGGAAGATAGAGTAACATAGAACAAAATATCTCCCCAACAAGATTGTTCATCAAACAGCCCTCTGTTCCGGTGCCTAAGTATTAATGTAACTATTAAGTGTTGTTCATCAATTATCATGCCAAATTAATAGTGTTGTTGAAATATATAAAACTCTTCATCATTTTATAGAATTTTTTCTATAATAAATATAGAAACAAATTGATGTTTCATCCCTAGTGTAAGAAAGGGCCATGGAAACATATATTTTTCCATTACATTGAAATAAATTTTAGTAATTCTTTTATTATATTCCCAGTAAGGGTTGAGAAGAACCCGATATTTTTTTTGGATGAAGTTTCTTTTCTAAAAACCATTCCATAACATTGCATTAGATATAGACTTTTCAAGTGAAATAACGATTGAAAATTTGTGAAATTTTATAAATCACAAATAGCATGTTGATTAAGTCCCTTGGTCATCTAAAAATTCCAAATAATATGATGAATCCCTCAAACAAGAAGTTGATGTTGAAGAATATTCTACAGAATGATGACTTGTCTCCAATAATTTCTCCAAATAGAGTCAATATTTCATGCCTTCACAATATTTTTTGAATTCACATTGATATATATTTTATTTTGCAACACGTTATGTTCTAATATGGTGTTGCAAATAAAGTTTCTAATTTTACAAGAAATTCTAATCCAAAATTGTCTTTTCTAATAATTCAGATGGGAATAAATTGTGGTCAAAATATTCAATGTTAAAAAAACAACTACTTGCTTTTGAGATGATTTTACGCCATCCAGTTGAATATGAAAATTCCAACCCTCTTAAAGTGATTATTCAAGGAATAGTTGGCACTATAAAGTCTCACTTATTCATTATATTTATCAAGCTCTTTCTAATCTGGTATTTATTGATATTAGGATTTTATTTTTTCTCAATTCAATTGGTATTTATTTGTTTAACATACATGAAAAAACATACATTGTGCTCTCAAGGTTTCTCTTAAATATATGAAACAAATGCATGGTCGGTATCCACAAATATTTCAAGATGTAATTCAACACATATTGGATATATTTTATTTGAAAAAATGAGCTTTGTAGTTCCAATGTTATTCATATAGATAGATTATCATTTACAAATATAATCCTTTAGTGGTAGATTTATAATTATTGTGGGTGACATTGGTCAATTACCTGATGTAAGAGATAAACATTTGTATGTAATTAAAATAGTGGGGAATCTCTTGTGGAAAATTTTCAGCATTGATATCCCTTTTGATACAATATTCCACTAGCAAGGAAATGATCTAAACAATCCTCTTTATGAAAAATGTTAATTAATGTGACAAACGTGAATCCCTTTATTTATGATTAGGATATTCCCATGTTACATATTATGATATTTCCTCCTACATAAAATATTTTATTTCATTCAACAATGCACTTGCTTCCAATAAATAATTTGATCACCTTGCATAATAGGACGATGCTAAAATCATTAAATTTTGTAACTATAAGACATGTTGTAGCGCATAATTTTTTTTATTAATTGTTGGCATTTATTATGATAAATTGGAATATGAAATCCTATTATGTCTTAGCCATGAGTATGGAGTTTAAAAAATCCTTCATTGCCAGATGCGAAAAAATTCCTGGGAGAAGTGGCGCCATGTTACCAGGAGGTAAAACCCAAGGTATGTCAGTTAGTGCACTTGCTTAGTGGTTACCCACCACTCTGGTTCTGAGTCAATTGAATATCTTTCGAGGTAAAATTACTTCTCCCCCATTTTGCAAAGGTGCCATAGTGACCAGTCATAGGAAAATTTTCTTACCCTATAGGTGACCGTTGTGGAAACAACGGTACCTAGATCGAATTTCGATGGTTGTTGGTACCATCCCTAGAATACATATTTATAATCTATTTTCACGGAGTACGTGAGTACCATCCATCTAGTGGGGTTGAGACCCCTGTTAGTGGTGGCTTGCAGAAAGGTTCTAGTGGTTTGCATTGAGTGGACAGGATGCGTAGGTGTCTAGGAATGTTTTCTTTTCCTGTTGTGTGGATGTGTGGATTTCAAAGTACTTGAAACCTGTTTATAACATATTTATTGCATTTCTTGCATAATTTATGCTTTACATCTTAAATAAACATGTGTATTTAATTGTGAAAACGAATTTCATCTACCTGACATCTCCTCGCACTCAATTTAGCAATCATCACTGTGTACCTTGGCCCAAAACACCAATCCCAAAGACTTCAAAGTGTTCCTCCCATTGAAGGGGAATTTTCTCCCCTTAAAATTCCCAAAAGGGTAACCACACACATGCCCTCTTAGGCATTGGTATTCTTATATTCTTTACTCGTAGCATCACTACTTCAATATGTTCAAGGGATGGCCCCTCAATCACCTTTTACTATTAAATACTTATGATTCACTCACTTTTATATTTTGTATTCCAGTGTGCAGGGATGAAATTGATCTGAACCACATGAGGAAAAATATGTGCCCTATCAAGTTGGTCAACCACTAGAGGAACAAGAATTTCCATATATATTTGATCAACCACCATAAGAATGGGTTGTGCCCTATCAAGTTGATAGGATAATAGGGAGTTACAATGGTTTGGAAAGGGGTGGAAGGTTTGTAGAAAAATTCGATGCAAGCACAAGAGAGGACCTTGGGGAGCCTATCCCTAATCATATTGCTAGAGAGAATGTTAGTAACATCATGCGATAGTATTTTGAGAAACATCTAGTTGTTACACAAGCTCAAATATTGCATGGGTTGATCAAACATAAGAAAATAAAGCATTCCATAAATATTTTAGGTATCCAAGATGTTAAAATCATGACGACACATATGAATGTCATTAAAAATCAAGAAAACATAATGTTTGAGCTTCTCGTAGGGAAATTACAACTAATATTGTTGCACCAAGTACGTCAAGACAACAAATGTTGGCAAAAAGTCAAACGTTCTCCATGTCTTGAGACAAAAATTTCACAAGAATACCAAATTTAGGGTTCAAGTAAATGAAAATAATGAAGTTACTTGTTGGGATATTATCACCAATAAACCATATTGAGACATGCTTATAGGAGGAATCATGCCACTTTGTTAAAATTTTTGGAGAGGAATTATCGTGCTATACCAGATAGAAAGCATGTCATGCCACATTTCCTATCTAAAGGTGAGTATGTAGATCATGCTAAGAACATTGTAGAAATGAAAAAACTTGCAGTGTTTAAGGAATTTCAAGAAAGCAATCCCCATGTCATGGTATCCATAAGTATGTTTCAAAAATTAAAACCATGGTTTATTAGGCCTAATACAGACCATGACATGTGTTGTTGTTGAATCACATTGAATTCCAACTTCACTACGACACGTTCCTGGAATTTTGCAAGAAGAACTAGCATGCAAACCCTCCTCCTCCTAGAGTGCACGATTTCATTTCATTAATATTATACAAAAGGGAACCATAACAATTTTTTTACAAGAAAATATTTATAGGTGGGAGAAGATTCATTGAATGTGTTTATTTTGCATTGTTCCATAAGACATTTATTATTGATCCCAACCTGTATGAGATGTCAGATTTCATGGTCACATGGAAACGATATGAGTATGTCATGGTAAATCGACCATCTTCTTCAACTCTAGCACCTAGGAGGATCACTATGTTGAGTATGAGATTCCTATTTCATAATTCATGGGGAAGTTTTAGAACAAGATCTATAAATATGTCAAACACTCGCATAGGTCCAAGTGGAAAGCTTCTGAATTTAAGCATTCTCGTGAGGTATTCTAGCTACGAACAATATTATCATTGGTATACTTTGCTGAGAATTACATATTTTCTCCTCAGACAAAGATACATACTAAGTAATATCACTTAGAACAAGTTTCCATATTCATACATGTTTTGTATATACATGTACGATTGAATGTTGATGGTAGGGATAACAGTAACGATTCACGTGATGTAATTAAAGAGAGTCACTTTTACATCAATGGTGATCGTGAGAATGACACATTTTTAATGAAAATTTACTTTGGATTGATTTATGAAACATTAAAAAAGAATGACATATATTTCAAAAAGCATTGGTGTTACACAGCAATTCATCACCGTCCTTGCAATTCCCCATCCCGCACAATTGGAAGGCTCATTCTGTGACCTGTGAGTAGTGACATAACTTGAAAACACTTTCATGGCATTCCCCTAAACATGTACTGTCATTTCCCTGAAGACAACTCCTTGTAAAAAACCCTAAAAATACCCATTTTTACATTGGCGCAGGCAGCCAGTTCAGTACCCGCGCCAATGGGGGAAATCCTTCAAAGGGGGAGCGCCAATTGGCGCTCTGTCCCAGAGTCGCACTCGTGCCAGCCATTTTAAGGAGTGTTTTTTTAAAATAAATGGCGGAAGTTTCGTCCTAACCAATTCCTAAACTGGTATCTAATTTGAGTTGGGAGGTTTGGCTACGGATCTCCATGTAGAGGAAGTGATTTGCCACCTCTCATGGAAGCTTCCTTGAAGATAGGGCCAATCCCATGATTATAGGGATCCCAACTCCCCTTCCTCCATCTATAAAAAGCTTACTCATCTCATTTGCAAGCTAGTCTCCAAGTTCCCAAGAGCCTAATGCTGCAAGAGCTTTGATTCATTCCCTTAAGGCCAAATCCAAGCGAGGATATTATTGTCGAGACATCCAGAGAGAGAGGCTTGTCCCATCCCTGACAGGCTTTATCGAGACACGTTCTGCTGACGACCCTCCGAAGGAGAATTCAGCGTCAGAGCTATGGTTGTACTCTTCTTTTGATTAATCAATGATAAGCAACTATTGGTTATGGTTCCACTCTTGTTCTTGACGATGATCATGAGTTATGTCTTCTCTGACTGACATATAGTTGTATGTACTGGATTTTACGCTTGCGTTTGTTTTGTTTCTTGCGTGTGCAGGTGTCCGATCACGGAGATCATGAGGATTGTGATCTGCTAGAGCTAAGGAACGGGAGCGCTACTTTCTCTACAAGCGACAGCGTTGGATTCCAGGTAAGCCTTCATCACTAGTTTGTTTATTTGCAATTAGGAACCTGCACTATAGCGTGAACGATTGTTGCTAGACCCGGTCTGGGCTAGTAGGGATCGCCTCTGTCCACAGAGGAGATTTACCTCCACAACAAATTGGCGACTCCACTGGGGATCGTTGGCTTGTTGTTGTTCTGATTTGTAAGCTACAGACGGAGCCTGAAGTTAGCCAGATAGCCTTCGAAACGCTCTTGCTCTGCAATTGCGAAGTAGATCAACACTGCTTTAGTCAATCTCCGGTTTAGTTTATGAACTGAAAACTTGGAGTGTTGTCTTGTCTTTTCGGTTGATTCTTGACCTTTCTTGCTTGGTCAACTCTTTGGGTTTTTTTTTCGGTTTGTTTGGCTTTTGTTTGGCCCTGTCATCACTGGTCTGTATCTGGACTGCTCTTTTTTATTTTTCCATAGTTAACTCGACTGGCACGCTTTTCAGCGCGACAGTCGCACCCATTGGCGCAGGTTGCTTATGTATCACCCACGCCAATTCCATTCTGGCACTAATTTCAGCCTCACAGTCACGCCAATCCTATGAGGTATTAGAGTTTTATGTGTTTTGAGCCTTTTGAGACTGATCTTTGATTTTGGCCTTGTTTTTTCGCTTGCTTGAGTGTTCTAGAGCCTTGTTTGACTGGCTGTGACCTTCGTCCTTTGGTTGTTTGCCCGTTTCCATCGATTTCACTTTCTAGCCCTAGGGCATCTAGGTGCTCTTGTGTGTCGAGCCTCCCTTGGGAGTTTTGGGTTTCTATCGGTTCAGTCGACCTTGTGATTGCTTCTTTACATTCGTTTGGCGATTGTTTATTACTTTATTGCGTTATTTGAGTGTTTTTTCTCTTCTTCATTTGAGTTTCACTTTGCCTCGTTTGGGCCTAGATTACATGGTCCATTTGAGTATTTGGGATTTTCTTGGTTTTGAGGGACTGTTTTGTCAATTTGAGGTTTGATTGCGTGTTTTTCATTGAGTGAATTTGCTTATCTTTGCTCTTTTACTATCGCATCTTGAATTTCTCTTCATTAGTTTTCAGTTTTTTAGTGCACATTGCTATTAAACATTGAAAATACAAAAAATCTCTTTTGCTTTTGACTAGTTAGTGCAAATTAAAATCTTTTCGGTGTTATTAGTGATTAGTGACTTTGAGAGAAAAGTTTTTGGTTTCCATTAGCTGCATTAGAGACTATACTGGTTGTTTTTTGATCATTTTGTTTGTGTGAAAATCTCTCAACTCTCTTGTAACTAGCTTTCATCGAATGAAATGATATACTGTGGCATGTAGTTTGCATTTAGGAGATTTTGAGACATTACATTCGCTAGGGCCTGAAAACTGAAACGTAATTGAAGATAAACATTAAAATTTACTCAATTTACACTAAGGCAGCATTGAAATCTAACGAAACACATTTAGTGGTCTAGGCTAGAGACGTGTTCTGGCGTCTTGAAACCTAGTAGCTGTCGTTCGCCTATCGGCTTTAGACAGCACTAGTACGGACTTGTGCTCCCCATACCGTCGAGTATATAAAGGGAGACCCCACTAGGTTTCTATCCTTTATCCATAGGAAGTCGAGTCTTCTGCCCTATACCCGTGATACACTGGACACAGCATTCAGGGAGATTTCTTGCACGTACGTTAAGTCCTTGGTTGATTTCTCTTTCATTTTGAAACCAAGGTGTATATTGCAGTTCACGGTTATTTGGTACGCCCTTTGCCTAGAATTCCTTAGCAGTAATTTTGATCTTTTCTAGCTCTTTAAATTTGAAAGGATCATCGAGCTCTTGTCCTTTCACGCTTGTTTCGAAACGGAAAGAGATAGAGTCACCTTTCATCCGTTTCTCGACTCTTAAAACATGAAACGATGAAGTTTCTAAGTTTCAATGTGGTAAAATAAATCACCCGCGATCACATGCCCTTTTAGAGTTTGCTTGTTGGTCGTTTGATTGTGTGCCTTGGTTTTTAGCCCGTGTGCGGTTTTGAGTTGTTGATGGCAACCTTTCCGGAGTTCACCAACCAAGGAATCCCCTCCGATGGGAATCCTGGTCATTTTCCTCCTTTTGGGAATGTCGGTGCTCCTTATATGGCAACGTTGTCCCTTCCTGGGTTAACTGTTGGGTTGCCTGTTTGGTTGTTTTCAACAGAACACTGGATAAGCTCAGGAAGGTTACACCATGGAGAATAATGCACTAATTTCCCACCGCAGAGAAATGGCGTATGTCCCTTAGAAAATTAAGAGTTTTGGAGGAGGCGCAAAGGGAAAAAAATGACGGTCTGGATCAAATCGCGGAACTGAAACAAAGACATGGGCGATGGAGATTGTATCACATATCACATTCGGTAAAGGTTACAAGTTTGAAATATGATTAAACTTGAAATATTGCGATGCGATGCAACCACATATCGCACTTCACAGGCTTAAAGGGTTAGCGCTAAGGAATTTTTTAAAGGTTGTGATCTGCGGGCTGTGGGTGGGACCACCTCTCTTTTCCATGTCACCTCCCTCTCCCCACATTTTTCACTTCGCAAGTTTAAATTTTTACCTCCACCACTCATAAACTAAATCCATTGATTTGTGATTTGCGATACCTGTGGGACCCATCCGTGCCATGTCACCTCCCTCTCCTCGCACTTCGCACTTCGCAAGTTTTAGAGCTTACCTTCCATTTCTCATAACAAATCCACTGATTTTCAATTTGCGATTGTCCCCACCTCTGCTTGCCACGTCATCGTCCGCCCATCGCACTTCGCAAAGTTTAACACTTACCTCCCGTCTTTCATAATAAAATACCCGATTTGTGATTTACGGGTGGATGTAATGTGGTTTCAAAAGTAAACTCCAAAGGTTTTCAAATCCAGAAGTAAGGCATTTCTTGTGTTAAATCGCATCGGAGGGGTAAAGGAGGATTATAATATAAAACCAGTGAAACGCCGAAATGCAATAGAAAGCAGACACGATGCATTCTCCAAGGGTGAGCATAATATAGTTTAAGTCCAAGCCTTGCGACGGTTGACGAAGAGAAGACGGAACGGTGCTAGAACACATAGAGGCATAGGCAGAGTCAGGCATAAGAGAATATAGTGGAACTTATTGTAAGCACAACATCTAGGTCAAGTCAGGCACTAAGGAATTTTTATAGAACTGTGCAGCTATCGCATCATAACCAGAAAGGACACCTCAGAACTTTGGGGGGACGCATCAACAACAACCAGATTCAACACAAAACGAATGATATTCCCAATTTCAAATTTTTTTCTTGGTATGATTTCATAAGAAATTTTAACAGTTTAGGTAGTCGAATTAGTTTCAATAACCTCAACAATCACGAACTATTTGGATGTATTTAAGTATATAGAACTAAAAAAAATAGGTTTCGAGTTTTGGACCTCTAGATGACCGTTAATTTGGCACTGAATTTTATGAGAAATTAATGAAAGAAGATAAATTTTCCTACACCTTTTGATGTTGATATGTCTTTCCAGTTTCGCTCTGTGTTTATTCCTCTTTGAATGTAGTGAAGTAATGTAGCTACGGGTCTCTTTTTACATATGTAATTAAGAGTTAAACAATCCTTAATGTGTGCTCCTTCACTCCATCTCTCCTCCCTTCACAAATTATCTCTGAAAATTAAAAGTAATATATTCTATGTTTACACCATATTATTTTGAGTTTCCCCTCTCTTCACAAACTCCTGATGAAAATTTAAAGTAATAGATTCTGTGTTTACAACATATTATTTCGACTTTCCTCTCTCTCCATGAATTTCCTCTGAAATTTGAAGTGATAGATTTTGTTTCTTAGCATATCATTTTAAGTTTCCCTTACATTTATTCTTTACATTTCATTCAAATATCAACAATTTATGGAATTGTGAAGGCTTTCATTATATCAGATTCTTGAGGGTATTAAGTAATTAAATTCCTATGGTGTTAAAAAAAGGAAATTTGATATTGTAATTTTGACATACATTTACAAAATGTCTTAAGCATTGATTCCTTACCACAACCAAGGGATTGTTTCTTGAGATACAACATTTTCTAGTGCCACTGCCAGGGACGGAGAAACAAAGTTTATTTTCCCTGGTTTTTTCACATTATTTCCTCTAGTTGTCCAGTGAGGAGGAAATATTTGGTTGTGTTTGTTATTTTCAAAACTTTGGCTTTCAAATGCCCTCACACGAGGTCAGATACCTCACAGCAGATAGTCACTGCTTTGCCAGATCTAGAAAGCTTGGTTTCTAAAAAGGCTCAGAAACTTGAAACTCCTTCAACACCTAATCCTACATTGTCTACTCCTTATAGTAGTTCTAGTAATACTTTGTTTGAATATATTTCTGAAATACTTCCTTCCTTGGAACAAGATTCACCTTTCACGCCACTTTATTTTCAAGAACTTTAGGTGGAAGAACACTCCTTCGAGTCTGTTTATTTTACTTTTACTCAAGCTCAACGGACTCTAGTTGTTGGTCCCTCTACTATTTTCCATCAGCCTATCCCCATATAATTTTTTCCTCCGCCTTCGTTCATTTTCACAGCAGGTCCGTCGACTGCATCTAACCAAGGAACAATCAATCAAGGTGCAAACATGGCATCACCAACCTTTTTTTGAACATATATGCTCCACATAACCTTCCTCAACCAATGAATGCAATGCCTCAAGAGTATCTTAAATTACTCCCATGTTTTACTAGAGAAGATGAAATAACTGCATAACAACACTTGCCTATGTTTTTTAATTTTGTTGAAAATTTGAATGTAGAACATCTTGATGTTGTAATGAGGCTCTTTGTTCGATCTCTGGATGGAGAGGCTAGGAAGTGGTTTAAGGGATTTCCAGATAATTCAATTAATACATGGGAGGAACTGGAAAATCGATTCACTCAGAGATGGGGTGAAAAAAGGGATCATGGATATTCACTAATGGAATTCAATGCAATCAAAAGAAAATCAGATGAAAATATATTGGATTTTATCAAAAGATTCAATAAGTTGTATAACATTTTTCCTGTAGAAATGAAGCCCCCCCCCCCCCCCCCTATTTGGAGAAAAGGTGGTTTTTGCTGGGGCTTTTGCAGCCGATTTTAGTTTCACACTTAGAGAAAGGAGATCCCTTACTCTAGAGAAGATACAAACATATGCTTTAGATATTGAAGCTAATATGATAATAGCTGGAAAGGCGAAAGGGAAACAACCAGTCTAAGAGAAGGGGAAGGAAAAATAAGAATCATCACAAGATATAACAATTGAAGATATGACAAAGGTGATAAAAAATATTACAAATAAGCTAGCTAAGATGGAAGTGGAAAATAAAAACTCCCAAAGACAAGTACAACAAAACCGAGGGGGGTTTAACCCTCAATTCAGAAGAAATCCCCTGCAAATCTTGCAGAGGGAAAGAAGAGATCAAGACCAGGTTCAAGCACCATTATATATAGAAGCAGCACCTAGAGAGCCAACAAAAGATGACCAAAGGGAGGCCGAGGATCAGGTATCTGCTATGTATACAATAGAAGAGGATGAAGAAGAAGATTGTGAGGGAGAATATGCTAAAGCTAAAGTATCTTTTGATCAAGATGAAATGGATCAATACTGTAGGCAATTCACAGATTTCATGCAAGTTGAGTTACATAAAAAGTATGATTTAAGATCTAGAAAGAGATCTAGAGTGCAGGATAATCAAGGTGAACAACAAGGTTCCATTCCTCCTCCAATGGCGACTCCACACAAAAGGACCCTGCGAAATAGGTCAGTAATGGGAAACAACCTGTAAATTCACCTAATAGAACAAATGTGCAGTAAGGTGAATCTTCCCAAAACAAATCAGTTGACACTAATATTTTGGAGAGAGTTTTCTGTGTACCCGAACAAGCGGAAAATTCTAGAAAGAGTGAAGAAGAACTTGAAAATAACGTTAAGGAAACTCATGCTTTCAGTTTGGAAAAAGAGTTGGAGAAGGTCAAAATTCAAGTACCTCTTCTAGAATTAGCTAAAATACTATCTTATAAGAAAGAAATTTCAGAATTTATTTATCTCACACAAGTGGAAGATATAAGTGACACGATGAAGTTACAAGAAGAAAAGCTTGTGGTCACCTTTGTTCCTCATGTAGAAGAAGTAGATCCTTCTGTTCCACCCTTCTATATTTCTCTGTTGCTTCATGATTTTACTCCACATAATTACATGCTGGACTCAAGAGCATCCCATAATCTCATGCCATTGTCTGTTATGAAGGAACTTAACTTGCAGATTACCAAAACTTATAGGGATTTGTATTCATTTGATTCCAAAAGGGTGAAATGTGTTGGGTTAATGAAAGATGTAGCAGTTTCGTTGGCACAAATCCCAAAGAAGAGTATAGTCATGGATGTAGTGGTTGCTGACATCCTAGCTAGGTTTGGAATGCTCTTGTCAAGATCTTGGGGAGAAAAGTTGGGAGTTGTTCTAAAATTATATTTCACTTATGTTATCATTCTATTTTTTAATGGGGAAGAAAGTAGATTGTACAGGGAAACAAGTTTTGTGAAGACCACCTCCAAGAAAAATGTAGGGAATCCCCCCATTTATAGTCAAGAAATGGAAGATATTTCTTGTTTCATGTTGCATGAAGATGCAGAATTTACTGAAGACATAGGGAAGCAGCTCTCTTCAGCAGTTGTAAATAATGAGATGCACTTAAGGAAGATTTGGAAGTGCTAATTTGATGGTTCCCACTCCAAGGAAGGCGCAGGTGTTGGATTCTTGCTGATAGCACCATAAGGTAACCTCATGCCTTTCTCTTTTAAACTAGAATTTGATTCAAAAAACAATGTGGTTGAGTATGATGCCTTAATATCAAGCCTTCAAGTTTCTAAACAAATGGTAGTTCAATGTATTTCAATTTTTGGTGACTCTGAACTGATAATAAGGCAGATTAAAAATCATTTTCAAACCAAGCATCTGAGATTAAGATCATATAGGAATGAAGTTTGGGATCTTTTATAAAACTATTTTGAAGCCTTCAATATTTAGTATATTCTGAGGGAAGAGAATAGATTGGCCGATTCTTTAGCAGTTGCAGCCAGCACCTTCAAACCTCTAATAAATCCAAGGCTAAGGTATGAAATTGAAATTAGGCATAGACCTTATATCCCTGAAAATGTGAAACATTGGTAGGTGTTTGAAGATGATGAAAATATAAATCAGTTCCTGACAATGATTGGAAACTTTGAAGATGCTTAGATAGACCGAGAAGAAGACCAAACCGAGAAAAAAGAAGAAATAAGAAACCTTAAGCTGTTGATAGGTGAACAAAATATTATCCATTATAATTATAAATATTTCGGGAAATCATCCAATTGAAAGATAATGTGCTCCTTAAAGGGTTAGTTCCCCTTGAAAGATTATTTGATTCTAACAATTTTGTTGTTGGTTCAAAGAAAACACACCAAGAAGAAGATATGGAAGATTGTAATTTGGGAACTCAACAGGAACCAAAAATAGTGAAATTGTTCAAAGGTGTTCCCAAAAACTACAAAGAAAGATACATTGATCTTTTTAAGAAATATATGGATGTATTTTCCTAGTCATATGAAGACCTAAAAAAATATGATAAAAGCATAATTCAACATAAGATCCCATTGAAAGAAGGAATCAAACCACATAGATAGAATCTCAGACAGATCAATCCATTATTGCTAGCTCCAATCGAAAAAGAAGTGAATAAATTGTTGCAAGAAAAAATTATAGTCCCTCTCAGATATTTAGAATGGGTTTCTAATCTGGTTCCTGTAAGAAAGAAGAATGGAGAGCTCGGATTTTTTGTAAACTTCGGGAATTTGAATGGATCATCTCTAAAAGATAATTATCCTTTGCCAAAAACATATTATGTCTTATAGAAGGTGATGGGAGCTTACATGTTATCTATGGTTGACGGATTTTTTGGGTATAATCAGGTAGCAGTAGAAAAAGAAGATCAAAAGAAGATTGCTTTCACGATGCCCTGGGCACCTTCATGTATGCAAGGATGTCATTTGGCCTGAAGAACACATGTACAACATTTCAAAGGGCCATGGACATAGCCTTCGTTGGTGACAGGTTTGTAGTTATATATCTGGATGATGTAACCATTTTCAGATGATGAACACTTGGAGCATTTACAAAAAACTTTTCAAAAGTGCAGAAAGTTTGGACTGTCATTAAATCCCAAGAAATCGTTATTTTCCTTAGAAGAAGGTAAATTATTGGGTCACATAGTTTCTAAACAAGGAGTAAAGATTGACCCACCAAGGGTGGAAGCCATTCAGATGATTCCTTTACCCAGAAGAAAGAAAGATATATATAGATTCCTGGGAAAAATAAACTTTCTGAGGATATTGGTGCCCAATTATGATGAGATTGTGAGAAGTATAACAGATATGTTGAAGAAAAAAGCAGAAGTGAAATGGGATAAGGGAGAAAGAGAAGCATTTTATAGAATAAAGGAAGCACTGCAAGAAGCTCCAATTCTGATTAGTCTAGACTATCAAAAATCCTTTCAGGTATTCTCATTTGTATCCCCCACTACTATTGTTATTGTGTTTTTGTAGAAAAATGAAGATAGTAAGGAGCAACTAGTTGCATTTTTCAGTAAATTTCTCAGAGATGCTGAGCTCAAATACAATATTCTGGAGAAACAAGTATATGCTTTGGTCAAAGCACTGAAAGCCTTCATGAATTATGTGTTACAGTCCCAGATAACAGCTTATGTTCCTAATTCTGCTATGAAAGACGTGCTAGTCCAAAGTGATGTTGAAGGAAAAAGGGGGAAGTGGATAGAAAAAATCCAAGAGTATGATTTGGACATCAAACCTACCAAGTTGGTCAAGGGACAAGGGTTAGTGAAGCTGTTGACAGAGAAAAATTTTCAAGCCTTGGGAATTAATTTGTTGGAACCAATGGATGGACATGTTAATGAAGAAGGTCAAAGCAAGTCCAAAACAGGTATTCAATACATATTTTTGTGCTCTGATTTGTATAAAGATATTGTGCATTACCTGTGTTTATTTTCTTGTCCAACTTCACCAAATAGAGAAAAATACAAAGCTCTCAAGCTCAAATCTCAACCATAAGTTATAGTGGAAGCAAAGCTATACTGGAAAGATCCTACTGGTATTTTGTTATTATGTTTAACCGAAGGAGAATCTATTGAAGTCACGAAAGAATATCGTGAGAGTCTATGTGGAGGTAATTATAGCTGGAAGGTCACTGCTCATAAAATTTTGAAGTCAGGCTTCTATTGGCCAACCCTGTTTTCAGAATGCTCATAATTTGTCAGAAGTGTCAGTTGTTTTCTGAAAAGAGAAAACTTGCTCCATTACCTCTCATCCCAGTGTTTATTGAAGAACCTTTCAGGCAATGGGGATTGGATTTTTTTGGAGAGATCAATCCAACATCAAGTGGACAGTTCAAGTGGATTCTAACTGCTACTGATTACTTTACAAAATGGGTCGAAGTAATACAAACTAAGAAGGTGAATGCCTAAGTAGTGATGAAGTTTCTGGAGGAAAACATTTTATGACTGATAATGCTTAGGTATTCAACTCTGCTCGTTTCATTAATTTCTGTCTAACACATAATGTAATTTTATCACATTCCACAGTGTATCATCCTTAAGGGAATGGATTGGCAGATTCTTCAAATAATACATTGGTAAGAATCTTGAAGAAGACAATCACTGAGAATTAGAAGGATTGGGATATGAAGTTGAAGTTTTCCCTCTGGGCAGTTCGATTCACTACAAGGAGATCTACTGGAAAGTCTCCCTATGAATTGTTTTATGGAACTCAAGTGTTATTTCCTACTCAGCTGGCCAAATCATTGCTTTCTTTCCTCCAAGAAGCTCAGGAAGAACCTAATGCTCTGGTAAGAAGATTGAAAAAAATAATCGAATCAAGTGAAAACAGAAACAAAGTCAGGGATAACTTGATTACTTATCAAGAAAAGATGAATTATAAATTTGACAGAAAGGAAAAAGAAGTTCTCTTTCAAGAAGGAGATTTGGTACTGAGATGGGACACCATACGAGAACAAAAGGGGAAGCATGGTAAATTTGACCCTCTCTGGTATGGTCCATACAAAATCTCTAAGGTAAGGTCAAATAACACATTCATCTTGGAAGATCTAGATGGAGATTCAGTACAGCTACTTGTGAATGGGCAGTACCTGAATCATTATTTCCAGCATTAAAAGTCAGGATTCCACCATTGTAAATACCAAATTGCTCATTTTTCATATGTCACCAAGAAATATTTGACTCCATGCCCAATGGATAAGACACTAATATGCGTTTCTTAGCGCTTCCGTGGAAAAAAGCACTATCCCCAGGTGGAGCCAGATGTTGTGGCTCATTTGCATTTACCTTTGAAATATTTTTCAAAACACCAAAAAAACATATATGTTAGAAAATGTAAAATTTTGTATGTCGAAGAAGAATTTTAATTTATATGTTGATACATTAAGATTACGTGATGAGATGTGAAGGTGGGTCACGCCAAGCTCATTCATGTGCAGAACAGTTCAAAGGACGGACCGAGGAGCACATTCAGAACATTACACACCAGTCAGGGTCATGTCAGGCTCATTCGTAAGCTCAGGAGAGACTAAAGAGGCAAAACACTGGATAAGCTCAGGAGGATTACACAGTGGAGAATAACATGATAGTTTCCCGCATATAAAGAAATGGCATATTTCCCTTAGAAACTTAAGAGTTTTGGAGGAGGCGCAAAGGGAAAAACAAACGGTCTAGATTAAAGAGCAGAGCTGAAACGGAGAGATGGACGATGGAGATCGTATCGCATATCACATTCGCTAAAGGTTACAAGCTTGAAATATGGTTAAACTCGAGATATTGCGATGCGATGGGACTGCATATCACACTTCGCAAGTTTAAAGGGTTAGTGATAAGGAATGTGTTAAAGGTTGCGATCTGCGGGTTGCAGGCGAGCCCACCTCTCTTTTCCACATCACCTCCCTCTCCTTGCATTTCGCACTTCGCAAGTTTAAATTTTTACCTCCACCCCTCATAAACTAAATCCACCGATTTTCGATTTGCGATACCTGTGGGACCCATCCGTGTCACGTCACCTCCCTCTCCCCGCACTTCGCACTTCGAAATTTTTAGATCTTACCTTCCATTTCTCATAACAAATCCACTGATTTGCGATTTTTTATTGGCTCCACCTCTGCTTGTCACGTCACAGTCCACCCGTCGCTCTTCGCACTTCACAAAGTTTAACACTTACCTCCCATCTTTCATAATAAAATCCCCGATTTGTGATTTTCGGGCGGATGCGATGTGGTTTCAAAAGTAAACTCCAAAGGTTTTCAAATCCGGAAGTAAGGCATTTCTTGTGTTAAATTGCATCATAGGAGGAAAGGAGGATTATAATGTAAAACTGGTGAAACACCAAAATGCAATACAAAACAGACGCGATGCGTTCTCCAAGGATGAGCAGAATATAGTTTAAGTCCAAGCCTTGCAGCGATTGACGAAGAGAAGACAAAACACTACTGGCACACATAGAGGCATAGGCAGAGTCAGGCAGAATAACATATAGTGGCACTTATTGTAAGCATGACAGCTGGGTCAAGTTTGCTACTGAGGAATTGTTACAGAACTGTGAAACTATCGCATCATAACAAGAAAGGACACCTCAGCACTTCAGGGGGATGCATCATCGACAATTAGATTCAGCACAAAACGAATGATATTCCTAGTTTCAATTTGTTTTCTTGGTATGATTGCATAAATAATTTTAGCAGTTTAGTTAGTCAAAGTAGTTTCAAGAAGCTCAACAGTTACAAACTATTTTGATGTATTTAATTAGATAGAAATAAATAAAATAGGTTCCGAGTTGTGGACCTCTGGATGACTATTAATTTGGTACTAAATTTTCTGAGAAATTAATTAAAGAAGATCAAGTTTCCTACACCTGTTGATGTTGATATGCCTTTCTGGTTTTGCTCTATGTTTATTCCTCTTTGAGTGTAGTGAAGTAATGTAGTTGTGGCTCTCCTTTTACATATGTAAGTAAGAGTTAAACAATCCTTAATGTGCGCTCCTTCACTCCATATCTCCTCCCTTCACAAATTCTCTCTGAAACTTAAAATTAATAGATTATGTGTTTACATCAGATTATTTTGAGTTTCCCCTCTCTTCACAAACTCCCGATGAAACTTTAAAGTAATAGATTTTGTGTTTAGAGCATATTATTTGGAGTTTCCTCTCTCCCCATGAATTTCTTCTAAAATTTGAAGTGACAGATTCTATTTCTTAGAATATCATTTTGAGTTTCCCTTACATTTCTTCTTTTCATTTCATTCAAATATCAACAGTTTATGGCATTGTGAAGGATTTCATTATATCAGATTATTGAGGGTATTAAGTAATTAAATTCCTAAGGTGTTAAACAGAGGCCATTTGATATTGTAATTTTGACATACATTTATAAAATGTCTTAAGCACTAATTCCTTACCACAACCAAGGGATTGTTTCTTGAGATACAACACTACACATCCTTCGTTTTGAAGTCCTTGTTATTTTTTCAAGAATGGTGCCTTGATGTAGCTCTTCAAGGTATTCAAGAGATAAGTCCTCAATATAAGGAATCTGAACATTCTCTCCTTGATCTTCAATCAAATTAGGTTCATATAACCTTAAATTCTCAACATTAACAACAACATAAATTTTCACATATGAAGGCAAATCCAACCTGAACGCATTATCACCAATCTTTTCTAAAATTATGAATGGACCATATTGAATTGGTTTTAGTTTTTTACCTTCTCCTTGAAGCCTTTTTTGCTAATTTGAAGCCAAAATTCATCACCAACTTGGAAATTTTGATCTACACGATGCTTGTCGTGTCTTGTTTTGTACTTGACTTGGCTCTTTTCTAGTTGTTCTTGAACTGCTTGATGTACCAATTAGATTTTTTCAATGAAATTTTGAGCTTTGTCTATGTCACGATGACCATCAATAGCAACATATTTTCCAAAAATAAAATCCAAAGTAGATTTAGGCAAGTGTCCCAAACGTGCCTCAAATGTTGATGTTTGAGTTGAAGAGTGCTTCGCCTGGTTGTAAGCATGTTGAATATAGTGCAAATGTTCATCCCAAAATTTAGGATGCTTGTTGCAATAACCACGAAGAATATGTATCATCGACTTGTTTACCACCTCTGTTTGACCATCTGTTTGCGGATGAAATGTTGTACTCTTTTTCAATTTGGTGTCCATGAATCACCACAAGCTTGACCAAAAATACCCAACAAATGAGAATCTTTATCACTAACAATGGATGTGGGAAATCCAAAATGCACTCATACATTATGAAAGAATAACAGAGTAGTTTTTTCAGATGAAATTTTATTTTTACATGGCATTAAAATACACATTTTACTGAACCTATCCACAACTACATAAATATAATCATGATTCCTTTTTGGCATAGGAATTCCTCCAAAAAATTCCATAGAAACACTCTCGCATGGACGAGAAGGTATTGGAAGTGGTGTGTAAAATCCTAAATTTATATTGCTAGGCTTACTGAAAACACATAATGAACAACCTTTAATAAAACATGACACACTTTCAAGCATATGAGGCCAATAAAAATACCTTTGTAGTTGTGCCACCGTCTTACCTACACTGAAATGACTAGAAATAAGAGAAGTATGTACCTCTCTTGTGATGTTTACTCTTTCTCCTTGTGGAATATAAAGCTTACCAAGATGGTACAACAAGTCATCATGCATATGATAATCCAATTCCTTTACTTTGTTCCCTTGACTCAAATTTGCATATACATCTTGAAAACACTATTTAAGCATATTGTTTAACATAGCTCTCATTCAAAACAGAATTATGCTTAATAATAGTAGCAACACTAACAATAGGCCTATAAATCATATCAACAACTTTGTTATATATACCTTTTTTTATACCTTATCACCAAATGGAATTGTTGAAGAAAACATATCCATCGAAAGTGCCTTAATTGCTGCAACTTTGTTTGCGATTTCAAGTATTGAAATGGTTGATGATCAGTGTGAATGATTGTTTCCTTACCCATCAATTAGTGTTTCAAATTTTTCACACTTTGCACCAATGCATACAATTCATTTTCATGTGTAGGATAATTAATCATTGCACCATTAAAAGTTTCCGAATGAAAACAGATGGGCTTACCATGTTGCATGAAGACTGCACCCATGTCATAGTCACTTGCATTTGTTTGTATCTCAAATGACTGTCTCAAGTCTGGAAGTGCAAGTACAAGATCTAAACTAATATTTTTCTTCAATGCATCAAATGCCTTTTGTTTCTTACCTCCCCACTGGAAGGTCGGCTTCACACTTGTCAATGCATGCAATGGAGTTGCAATAGAAGAGAAGTTAGGAATAAACTTCCACCAATATTGGGTTACTCCCAAGAAAATTCTTACCTCTGTAACTGTTTTTGGCTTTGGCCAATTAAAAATGACATCAACCTTGGAGGGATCTATTTTCAATTCACCTCCTCCAACAATATGACCCAAATACACTAAATATTTTTTTCCAAACTCACACTTTGACATCTTTAAAAACAATTGTTCTTTATTCAAGACATCAAGTACTTTTTTGACATGCAAGACATGTTATTCATGATATTTACTGAAAATTAAGATGTAAGCTAAGTATAATATCACAAAATCATCTAGAAATGGTCTCAATACATCATTCATCACACGCATGAAGGTAGCAGGAGCATTGCAAAGACAAAAAGGCATAAATAGTCATTCAAACAAACCTTGCTTTGTTTTGAATGTTGTCTTCCATGTGTCTCGTTCATCAATCTAATTTGATGATAGCCACTCCTTAATTCCAACTTAGTAAAATAATTAGCATCTTTCAATTGATCAAGTAAATCATCAATTTTAAGAAGTGGGTAAGGGTTCTTTACCGTAATCTTGTTCAATGCACGGAAGTCCACACACATGCGCCATGTTCCATCCTTATTTGGCACAAAAACAATAGGTGACCCGCAATGCAAAGTACTTGGTATGATGATCCCTTTGTCTAACAAATCTTGAATTTTCGTTTTAATTTCTGCACTTTCCATCACTGACATCCTGCACATGCCAATATTAATAAGAGGACAATCTTGCTGCAATTATATTTCATGTTAGATTCCCATCTTGGGAGGCAATCCCCTGGGCTCCTTAAACATCTCATCATATTGGTTATCAACCTCAACCAAATCATATTTCAATCTTGAGTCACAACCTTGAAAAGCTTCATTATCAACATCATTCTTTGGTTTGACCATTAGAAGCACAAAATTATTGCTAGAGTTAATAAGTCTCTTCATTTGTCTGGAATTCACAAGTGAAAGATTTAGTTTATGTTGATGTGCTTTAACAATGTACTCAATACCATCTTTGAAAAATTGATACTTGTTTTCATGGCATGAAAAATATATTTCCTATCATAGAGATACAGGCTTCCCAAAACAATACCAGAAATATCAAGTGGAACTACATCAAGTTCAACTTCATCAAAAAATTTTGTTGTAATTGCAAATATAAATATTCATTTCCTCATCACTTGTAAGTTTTCATTCTTGCATATCCAACCTAAAGGATAAGTTATTGGATGAGGAATGGTCTCTAAATTTAACTTCTTTACTAAGCCTTCGAAAATAATTCTTGTGAAACACTATCAAAGAGTGTATCAATTTTGTTATGTTTTGAAATGACTCAAATATGGAAAATTTCAATTATTGTTTTCTCATCTTGAGTATCATTAGGACAACTTGAAGAGCTAGTGCTTTCTGTGTTCTTACCTTTCATTTCCATTGTTTTGATCTTTTTTTCATATCCTGAATCGGATCCTAAGTCATGTTGTGTAGTTACAAATGTCTTTTGCTTCCCTTTGTTGTTAAACTTCTTTGGTTTCATCTCAGGATGAAGCTTCCAACAATGAGATTCGTCATGACCCTCTTTGGAACATTGTTTTCATGTTAATTTTATCCTCCCTTCTAGAAGGATGCATTATTATTTCCAGTGGAGATAGTGAAAATTTGATGAATTAAATATAATTATGTTTGTTGTCTTTCAATTAATTCGTTTGAAAGTTTCATATAGGTCAAGCGGAATATTCCCTTTGAATTTACTCTTTCCTTTGTCTCCACTTTGAAATGGATTTTTGCTACCCTGTTGTGAATTTTTTTCCCCTCTTTCTTCAAGATGTGTTGCCTGAACACAAACCTCATCTAAACTTGTAGGATTAAAAATAAGGATAGTATGTCTTAATAACTATGTAAACCCCCAATATATTTCAAGAAGGTGTCTTGTGATGACAAATCTACACATAAAATTAGAGATCTTCCTCTAAACAATTGAGTGTAACTTTTCACACTTTGACCTTTTAGTTTTCTAAAATTTTGCCAATCCATAATAGACTTCTACATATAAGCTAATGGATAAAATTGTCTTCTAAGTGTACCAATAAAATCTATTCAAGAGGTTAAGACCTTACCATGCTTTTTCATATCCTTTTGTGTTTTGGCTTCCCACCAAATCAAAGCAGCACTTTCCAACCTCAATGAAGCTAGCTAAATATTTGTTTCATCATCTTCTATGTTTTGAATCCTGAAATATACTTCAAGTTGATGAACCCAATTATCAAGTTTTTCAGCATGCACTTCACCATTATACATAGGAAATTTGAATTTAATATCAAGTTTCAATAAGGGAATTTTACCATGACCCTTTGGGGTATGTGGAGGTGTTTGAGTAAAGGTTGTGGTGGAAGAGGATGAAGATGAAGGTGAGGATGGAGGTGAAGATGATAGTGGAGAATAGGGTGGTTTATCACCATTTCCTTTTGAATGCTTTTCATCTTCTCCTCCTTTTCCTCCAGAAGAACCCTCTCCTTTGAAGGCTTGGAACTCTCAGCCTGCAATCTTGAATTTCTCTCTTCATAGAGAACTTTCACCATTTCAGTCATGTCAAATAATTATTTTCTGAAAGTCTTCTCATCCTCTAACATATTATCAACTTCTCCTTCATGATACATTCTTACTAAAGCTTTAGGTACAACTTGAGGTGAAACTTGTGGTGGAGATTGAGGAAAATGTGCTCTCCTTGTCGTTGTCCCAAATTGAGAACCTGCAACCACAAGATTTCCTTCTCCTCTCTTGAGCTTCAATCTTGTAAGAATTTGAAACACTTGCAAACAATTGAATCCTCATCATAGAAAATAAAACCAATGCTTTGATACCAAACTTGATCTAAATATGTATGTGCTTGAGGATTGTGAAAATTGCAAGTAAATTGAATGAGTTTTTTTGAGGTACTTAAGTTAAATTATTTAACACATTTAAACATGAATTCAACTCATAAATTGCATAAATAACAAAGAAACAAATCCATAACAGTAACCACAAAACAAGAAGTGATGAAGGAGTTCACACTTATTGGGCCACATCTCTTGGTCCAGCTTCCAATGCTTGACCCTCCTTCACTATGCTCATAAAATGGTGATTACAATGAGTTAAAGTGATCAAATGGCTTCAAAACCTACTCCAATAGCTTCAAAGCTATCAAAAATTCATGCCTAGCCTCTTTCTGCTCCCAAAAAGACCAAAAAATGAGAAATTTATGCATCTTTCTCTATTTTCCCAAAATATTCAACTAAAAACCCCACAATTCGGCCCAAACCTAGCACGGGTGCCCCTCGCACGGAAACTACCCTCCAAACCTGGCATGATTCCCGCTCAGTGGGCGAATTTTTAGGACCATTAGTTTGTCCAATAAGCCCCCCGAACTATGCATGCACCTAGTCATGTGAAGTCCATAGGACCTGGGGCAAGCCCCCTCCACTGGCGGTCACCCTGAAGATTACGAGTAGGCACGTTCACACGTGGAAGTCTAACTGCAGCTACAAATGGAAATTAGATAATAGTGGCAGTTATAGTTATGGTAGTGTTGGGGTTCCAGTGTTTTGGCCAGATTGGCAAGACCAAAAGACCGGACAACATCATAACCGCTTTGGGATCCTAGGATATAGCCCTCCTGGATCCGGAGAGGGATCTCTCCATAAAGAACAAAGAATGATATATCTTTGAAGCTCAAAATGAGGTATTAGGCTACGTATGAAGCGCAAGGGGGGTTTTAAATGATTTTGTTGGTTGTTGGGTTGGTCAGAGATCATCAACCGAGAAGGTTAAATGAAATGGAAAGGAACAAAGTAGTAGGACGTTTCGATAAAAGAGGATAGGTTAGGAATGTGTCCATCCATTAGGCTATGGAGTCATGAAAGGGAATTACTTGCAAAACAACTAGCCAAGGCTTTCATAGGGAAAGTCATCTATACTAAAGGATCTTTTAGATAGATGGTGGAATGGAACATTAAGGAGTGAAGGTGAAAGAAGGAAATAATACCCAAGTGCGATGTGGAGATCAGGTCAGATATCATTTAAATCCAGACCTTCTTTGACATACTTAAAGGCAACTCTCAATGAAGATACAAAGGGCAGCTTAAGATTAGGTCAGAGGTCATTTAACTCCAGGCTTGCTTCAGCATATTCCAAGAGAAAAAAAGAGAGAAGATTTAACACAGAATTAGGAATAAGATCAGAGAAGGGATTTTAACCTTCACTGCTTTGACACCAGCTCAAGGGATCTTAGAAAGGCTAATCTGTTGGAAAAGGACCCCAGTGGGCAGGGCTTACACTAAATCCCCGGTATCCCAATTCTTCCAGCTTAAATCCAACAAGAACATCATAAGCAACAAACCCGAATTCACACATCAGCAAGCATGGGCTGGCCCAACATCTTTAACTGGTTAAATTACATGAGTTTGCTCTTAGATTCACTATCAGCAGAAAACATCAAGTACAAGAGCAGTGGGCATTAAGGTACCATGCAGGGGTATATCTTAAGCCTGATTTACTAATTCTTATCAGAGAATAAATGGACAGCATGAATAATGTAATAATACAATTGCAGTAAGAGAAACATCACCCGTAATATAGACTAGGATCCTGTGAAATTTTCTTGATTAATCGATGTGCAAAACCAGTCACATACACTGAGCTCAATGGCTGATACAATCATAACTTCTCCTCCCAGCCTACTAAATTACAAACTACTAAGCTACTTTCCCCCAAAACTGTTCTAACAATCAAATGAATCCCTAAGCTACAACAACAACAACAACCTTTACAATAATGTTCTCTTGGGGTTATTATAGGCGAATGAATAGTAGTAGTAGCAGATGTACATTTAATGGATTCATTAAGACAGGGTGGAGGGAGTATCCACACCCACTCTGCTTAATATCTCTGCACTGTACTTTGTAGTATAGTCCAGAGTCTTTGTCAGGTCGATATTTGACCTCCGATGTGTTCTATGAAGTCCTTTTGGATGTATGGTACTCTGTGGTATCCTTCAGAAATGGGTAACCGGGATGGAAAGTCTACAGGTATCTCCATGCTTACATAACTATGGTTGTGACAGTCTTTAAGAAGCTTCTGTCAATGAAATGGCTTTTTGGAGCTCAAGGAGGCATGGATACTTTTGTAGGAGGTGTACTCTCTGAGAAATGTACTACTGATGTTGAAACACAGATATGGCTTGTTTCATGTGCTCTTTAGTCTTCAAACTTCACCTTTATCCTTCAAACACGGGATTAGGGTCTAAATATTCAATTAACAAGCCCAAATCCCTTAAATATATTTCTGTTGTTTTACTTGGCCGCTGCTGTAATGGCCTCTCTGCATTTTGAATCACAGTGGCCGTGATTATGGAAAATAGAGTGAATTTACCACTCCATATGCCTTGCACAATGCAATAAACTCATTATAAAAATCCAGGGGAGGTGGCGGAGGAATGCTATGGAGGTCTGTGAAGGTGGTGGAGGAAATGGTGGATGCGGTGAAAACAGGTGAAAAACACTACAGTATGGTGGAAGGAATGACCTGTTGAAGGTTTGGTGTAATAGGGGTCGCATACCGTCCGATCAAAGGAACAGATGACGATCAACGGTCAAGATTGCAGACGGGGGTGTTAATAGTGAGTAGGCGAAAGAAGTAACACTTTAGTGTTAAAACACCAAAGTTTCAACTTTGGGAAAATACAAAGGAAATCGTGAGAAATGAATGAAAGCGAAGCCTATGATGTGGGACTCGGTATGGGTAGAGGGAAATTATCTTTGGACCGTTGGATATGAGGAGATCAACGGACGGTCGAGATTGATTATGGAGGTTGTGGGAACAAAAAGGAGGAAGGCGGTTTTGGACAGGAAAACCATTGGTGTCACGTGGCCTTTGGGCGGTTTTAAAATTTTGCCCAAAAAACGCGATATACATCGTTGACTAACACGTGGCAATACAAAACCACTCTCATCACGTAACTTTGAAACGTTAAAGCTCGAACAGAATATTTACACGATATGCATGTGGACCGTCGGATGGAGAGGTGGGAGATCGGACGGTGGAGGATGGAGCGCGATGAGGGGAGATGTGTGGTCAGTAACGGAGGGGAAATTCAAAAGTGGGTTTGATGTAGACCGTCGGATCTAAAAAATCAACGGTCAAGATCTTTAGATGGAACGTGAAGGCAGAGGGTCAGGTTAATGGGCGGGAGAAAGGTGGACCATTAGATCTAACGGGATTAACGACGGAGATCCAATCGGAAGGGGAGATAGGCGGGGCAATGAGCGGGGAGCGATGAAAGCTGGACCGTTGGATCTGGATGGATGAACAACTCAGATCAAATCGGGGCTCGCAAATCGGGAGGGGTCGAACGCGATGCAATTGGCGATGAGTGATTACGCGATAGCCATTGGATCTGGAGATAGATCGACGACTCATGTGAAATAGGAAGGGGATAGGAGAGAAGCAATGGGGCGTGCTGCGGATTTAGCGTTGACCGTCAAATCTTAAGAGATCAACAGCTCAGATCGCGGTGGGGGTCGTTAGACCAAAACTCATCGCATCGAGGAAAATAAGCAAAACAAAGAAAATGCGCTCCCGTGAAACCTACGATTGCGATAAGCGACCAAGGCTTAAGCCCTTGGTCTCGGGCGCGGGGCATATGGTGGGGAAGTTGTTAGGGGCTGGCCAAAAGGGGCTTAAGCCTATAGTGTAAAATGGGGGTTTTTTGGCTTAAATTTAGTGTATTTTAAGGCCAAAAGAGGGATTCGGTAGAGAGAATAATGGGTTTTAAAGCTATACCAAGGATATTTGAAAGGTTTTAAAGGGGATTTAGGATGATTTAGAGGGTTAATGGGGGGTTTATGGAGGAATTTAAAAGGGAAAAAGGTGATGAAATAGAGGCTTAGTGGGAATGAAAATAAGGGGAAATGGAGGCCTTTTTGAGCATTTTATTTCACAAAGAGAGAGGCTTTTTAACTAGGAACAACAGTGAGGATTTATCAAAGGACAAAAGGCACAAGGAGGCTTCAAGGATGATGTGTTTTCAGAGGAATGCATTCCTTGAAGGCTCAAAAACATTTTAGCCACCTATTTTCTTGTCAAAAAATTCATAGGTGGCTAACAGTGGGGATGGCATCTTCTTGAAGGTGTTAAGAATTCAAAAAATAATCTTTGGAGTAGGCCAGAAGCCTCGCACTTGACACAAATTTTCTTTCTTGGATCAGCTGCCACAATCATGACGACATTATATCAGCAGTAAACATTCCCCCAAACAACTACCTACCCAAACTATAGTCCTAACATTTTTCTCCTGGGTGCATTTGGACTTGCAGACCCTTTACATCATCAATTTTTTATAATCAAGAAATAAACCTATTCTACTGCTACCCTTATTTCTCCATGAGACCAGATTAAACTGTTGGCCTCATAGTTTCTCTACCTAAACTATTATCTGCTAGGATTAAACTGTCTAGCAGATTTCTTCTCTACATTCTAAGATAGAAATTGAAAAACAGTCAAGCCAGGATTAGACTATTTGGCTTGCTGGACTTTGCAGAAATTAAAAAAAATTGACTCATATGCTCACAATCTGAGCTTTATTGAGCTTTTCCTACCTACCCTACTCTACTTGGAAATCTCTGATGCTCTAGGTGATACAATAATTCCAATGCAGCCAATCAAGCAATAACAAGAAAGGGCAGAAAAATTGATTGCTTATCAGAGATAACCATAGGGTACTCTGCACGTGGGTCTTAAAAAATGAGGCCACCACCAGTGGTGACCACTTCTGATGTACATGGCTCTTGCAAAGGATCAATGCTTGAGAATTTTAGCCAATCAGGGCCTCCATATATTCTGCCACGGGATCAACCAGAACATGATATAAACTTTCTTCTTTGAGGCCTTCCATGACTGGCAGGCTGTCTGCATCCTTGACAGTTTCAATCACTGAATCTGCAGTGTGGCCTCTGTAATCACACTCCTCTTTTTCCTGGTTAGGAGTATTTGGCAGGTAAATGTCAACCAGGCATACCTCTTCTTCCACTGGATCAAGACAAAGATGTCTGTGGGAAATAAAATCTCCCTCATCTTCACTGCACCCTGAACAGGAGGACTCATTATGTATGGCGGGACTGACCTCTTCTGACCCTGGCAGGTTCTGCTGGAGTGAACTGAACTCTATGAAAAAATTAACATATTCTTGAGTAGGGGTTTCTTTTATTGCCTCACCCCTTTTAGGAGAAGGTTCGGTGTATTCATCTTGCTCAAGATTTCCTTCATTTATTTCTTCCTCATCCTCTACACTAGAAATTTGTTGACTTCCTTCTTCATGGAAATCATAATTGATGATCTGATATGTAACAGAGTGAAGATTCATTGATTCTTCGTCTGCTACAAGGCCTTCAGCATTTTCCTCATCAGTATCACAGATATCCTGGGTGGGCCCATTGCTTTCCTGGAGCTGCTAGTCCTGATATCCCTCCCATGAAGCTACTGATGATGGTCCTGTAATTTTAGTTTCCCTCTGGAAAAAAATATCATCAGACAGATCAATGTTAGAGAAATCATAATTATAAGCAATGTCACCAGCCGAATCCATCGGATCCTCAGCAAGCCTTTCCTCACAAAAATCTGCAAGTTCCTCTTCTGATTCAAAATCTTGTTCACCATACATACTTTTCATGTAATTCGTTTCTTGCAGTGATCTGATTTGTTTTTATTGAGGACAAGGTGAAGGTATTTTCCAATCATCATTTCTGGTTTTTACCTCATATTCTTCCTCTTCTATGTTCAGCAGGGTGTTGTCAGTCTCTATCATTCTTTCCAGCTTGTTCTCTAAAGAGATCTGCGCTATTTGCTCTACTCGGTCTTTCTTTGTTGCTTTTAATATTTCCTCCCTGCACTTTATGTTGTATTCGACAGTAATTTCTATGCTATGCATTTCTTCTAGGCTCGAAGGCTCTCTTTCTCTTATATGGAATTCCACCTCAGGATCAAAAGAACTAGGATAGTGCAGTAGAGCCCATCCCAAGGGTGGTTTTATATCAGGAGGTATTGCATTATATACCTTATTGAACCTGGCTGAAAATTTATGTACTGTCTCCCCTAGTTGTCTTCTTAAATTCCGGTATTCCTCTAGGATGAGGAAGACATTTACTGGGGCTACCCATCTATCAAGGAAAACTTGAGCAAACTGTTGAAAATTTATGATGCTTGCAGCTGGAAGGTTTTTGAACCAACTCTTAACATTTCCTTTTAATGATAAGGCAAACATTATAATGCGCACATCATCTTCTTCTATTTCATACGAGTCAAGTAAATCCTCAAGATTTTGGACATGTTGCTCAGCAGTGATATTTTTATCCTCTCCATCAAAAAGAGGCAGCTTATTTGTAAGTCCTGCAGGAAGGGGTTGGAAGATAAGGGGCAAAACCATATGCTTAAATATTTCTATGACCTTTGTAGGAGTAGGTGGTGCAACAATAGGCTCGTGGCTACTTGAAGTCTCTTTAGGAGTGGGAGATACAACATGAGGCTCTTGTTCCACGAGGTCTTTCATAGGGGTATAGGTCTGCTTATGGTCTAAAGACTGAGGCTTAAGATCTTTCCCATACTCAATGTGAGTTTCGTCTTCGTACACTTGATCAGGCTTAAAGTAGGACAAAACGTAGTGATAGATGAAATCAATGAATTCTTTAAACCAAATCCAACCCAAATTTTCTATCCTCCTATGAGTTCTGGCCATATTTCAGGTTCTTCCTCCAGTGGATTCTTTGAGAGTTATGGAGTGTGGAGTCGCCAAGTGGATGAATTTGACTGTTTGAAGCAGACCGTTGTCCACCATCAGCAATGAGATACCAATCCAACCAGAGATTTTGGGAATTTGGAGTGCCTGAAGGTGTCTAAGATAAAATACACTCATTTCCCCAGTGGAGTCGCCATTATGTTGGGGTTCTAGTGTTTTGGCCAGATTGGCAAGACCAAAAGACCGGACAACATCATAACCGCTTTGGGATCCTAGGATCTAGCCCTCCTGGATCTAGAGAGGGATCTCTCCATAAAGAACAAAGAATGATATATCTTTGAAGCTTAAAATGAGGTATTAAGCTAGGTATGAAGCACAAGGGGGGTTTTAAACGATTTGTTTGGTTGTTGGGTTGGTCGGAGATCATCAACCGAGAAGGTTAAATGAAATGGAAAGGAACAAATTAGTAGGACGTTTCGGTAAAAGATGATAGGTTAGGAATGTGTCCATCCACTGAGCTATGGAGTCATGAAAGGGAATTACTTGCAAAACAAATAGCCAAGGCTTTCATAGGGAAAGTCATCTATACTAAAGGATCTTTTATATAGATGGTGGAATGGAACATTAAGGAGTGAAGGTGAAAGAAGGAAAGAATACCCAAGTGCAGTTTGGAGATCAGGTCAGATATCATTTAAATCCAGACCTACTTTGACATACTTAAAGGAAACTCTCAATGAAGATACAAAGGGCAGCTTAAGATCAGGTCAAAGGTCATTTAACTCCAGGCCTGCTTCAACATATTCCAAGAGAAAAACATTTAACACAGAACTAGGCCTAAGATCAGAGAAGGGAATTTAACCTTCACTGCTTTGACACCAGCTCAAGGGATCTTAGAAAGGCCAATCTATTGGAAAAGGACCCCAGTGGACATGGCTTACACTAAATCCCCGGTATCCCAATTCTTCCAGCTTAAATCCAACAAGAACATCATAAGCAACAAACCCGAATTCACACATCAGCAAGCATGGGCTGGCCCAACATCTTTAACTGGTTAAATTACATGAGTTTGCTCTTAGATTCACTATCAGCAGAAAACATCAAGGACAAGAGCAATGGGCATTAAGGTACCATGCAGGGGTATATCTTAAGCCTGATTTACTAATTCTTATCAGAGAATAAATGGACAGCATGAATAATGTAATAATACAATTGCAGTAAGAGAAACATCACCCGTAATATAGACCAGGATCCTGTGAAATTTTCTTGATTAATCGATGTGCAAAACCAGTCACATACACTGAGCTCAATGGCTGATACAATCATAACTTCTCCTCCCAGCCTACTAAATTACAAACTACTAAGCTACTTTCCCCCAAAACTGTTCTAACAGTCAAATGAATCCCTAAGCTACAACAACAACAACAACCTTTATAATAATGTTCTCTTGGGGTTCTTATAGGAGAATGAATAACAGTAGTAGTAGATGTACATTTAATGGATTCATTAAGACAGGGTGGAGGGAGTATCCACGCCCACTCTGCTTAATATCTCTGCATTGTACTCTGTAGTCTAGTCCAGAGTCTTTGTCAAGTCGATATTTGACCTCAGATGTGTTCTATGAAGTCCTTTTGGATGTATGGTACTCTGTGGTATCCTTCTGAAATGGGTAACCGGGATGGAAAGTCTACAGGTCTCTCCATGCTTACATAACTGTGGTCGTGACAGTCTTTAAGAAGCTTCTGTCAGTGAAATGGCTTTTTGGAACTCAAGGAGGCATGGAGACTTCTGTAGGAGGTGTACTCTCTGAGAAATGTATTGCTGATGCTGAAAAAAATATATGGCTTGTTTCATGTGCTCTTTAGTATTCAAACTGCGCCTTTATCCTTCGAACACGGGATTAGGGGCTAAATATTCGATTAATAGGCCCAAATCCCTTAAATCTGTTTCTGCTGTTTCACTTGGCCACTGCTGTAATGGCCTCTCTGCATTCTGAATCACAGTGGCTGTGATTATGGAAAAAAGAGTGAATTTACCACTTTGTATACCCTGCACAATGCAATAAAGTCATTATAAAAATCCAGGGGAGGTGGTGGAGGAATGCTATGGAGGCCTGTGAAGGCAGTGGCGGAAATGGTAGATGCAGTGAAAACAGGTGAAAAACACTGCAGTATGGTGGAAGGAATGACCTGTTGAAGGTTTGGTGTAATAGGGGTCGCAGATCGTCCGATCAGAGGAACAGATGATGATCAACGGTCAGGATTGTAGACGAGGGTGTTAATAGCGAGTAGGCAGAAGAAGTAACACTTTAGTGTTAAAACACTAAAGTTTTAACTTTGGGAAAATACAAAGAAATCGTGAGAAATGAATGAAAGAGGAGCCTATGATGTGGGACCCGGCATGGGTGAAGGGCGATTAGCTTTGGACCGTTGGATCTCAGGAGGAGATCAACGGACGGTCGATATTGATTATGGAGGTTGTGGGAACAAAAAGGAGGAAGGAGGTTTTGGACAGGAAAGCCACTGGTGTCATGTGGCCTTTGGGCGATTTTAAACTTTTTCCCAAAAAACGTGATATATGTAGCTGACTGACACGTGGCAAGACAAAACCACTCTCATCGCGTAATTTTGAAACATTAAAGCTCGGACAGAATATTTATGCGATATGCATGTGGACCGTCAGATGGAGAGGTGGGAGATCGGACGGCAGAGGATGGAGTGCGATGAGGGGAGATGCGTGGTCAGTAACGGAAGGGAAAGTCAAAAGCGAGTTTGATCTGGATCGTCGGATCTAAAGAATGGACGGTCAAGATCTTTAGATGGAACGTGAAGGCAGAGGGTCAAGTTAATGGGCGGGAGAAAGGTGGATCGTTAGATCTAACGGGATTAACGGCGGAGATCCAATCGGAAGGGGAGAAAAGCGGGGCAATGAGCGGAGAGCGATGAAATCTGGGCCATTGGATCCAGATGGATGAATGGCTCAGATCAAATCAGGGCTCGTAAATCGGGAGGGGTCGAATGCGATGCGATTGGCGACGAGCGATTACGCGATAGCCGTTGGATCTGGAGACAGATCGACGGCTCATGTGAAATCGGAAGGGGATAGGAGAGAAGCAATGGGGCATGCTACGGAGTTAGCGGTGACCGTCAGATCTTAAGAGATCAATGGCTCAGATCGCAGTGGGGGTCGTTAGACCAAAACTCATCGCATCGAGGAAAATAAGCGAAACAAAGAAAATGCACTCCTGTGAAACCTCTGATTGCGATAAGCGCCCAAGGCTTAAGTGCTTGGTCTCGGGGGTCATAGGGTGGGGAAGTGGTTAGGGGCTGGCCGAAAGGGGCTTAAGCCTATAGTGTAAAATGGGGGTTTTTTGGCTTAAATTTAGTGTATTTTAAGGCCAAAAGAGGGATTTGGTAGAGAGAATAAGGGGTTTTAAAGCCAAACCAAGGATATTTGAAAGGTTTTAAAGGGGATTTAGGATTATTTAGAGGGTTAATGGGGGGTTTATGGAGGAATTTAAAAGGGAAAAAGGTGATGAAATAGAGGCTTAGTGGGAATGAAAATAAGGGGAAATGGAGGCCTTTTTGAGCATTTTCTTTCACAAACAGAGAGGCATTTTAACTGGGAACAACAGTGAGGATTTATCAAAGGAGAAAAGGCACAAGGAGGCTTCAAGGATGATGTGTTTTCAGAGGGAATGCATTCCTTGAAGGCTCAAAAACATTTTAGCCACCTGTTTGCTTGTCAAAAAATTCATAGGTGGCTAACAGGTAGCTCGTTCACATGGGAAGTTTCACCACAGTTAATGCAACTAGGCAATAATGGTTTGGTAGCAGTGGCGATTCGGTGGTTTGTTCACATGGGCTCCATGGTCAGGTTACGGTTAATGCTATGGGGTCGGGCTAGGGCCTAGATCTCAACCCTCTGACCATAGTCTCATGGTGCTAGGATGGCGAGGGGCTAGACCTTAGCCTAACCGCCCACTTGCCATTTGCGCTCACATCAACCTTTAAATACAACTTTAATACCATACATATTAAGAAATGTTGCGTGGTGTATTGGTAAGTTTGTTGGTTGGTGTAATGAAGGTTAAGTGGTCGAACCTGGTGGAGTCTCATTCAGACTTGCCAAAAAATTTTGGTGGCCCCTTTGATGCCATGTGGCAGCCTTTGGTTCGACCAAGTGGCAGCCTATGGTTGGCCACTAAAACAACCCCACCACCCAATGCAAAATTTCCAACACAACACCAACAAGATAATGACAAGTGTAGAACTATCATATGCTCTTGTATCCTAGTCACATTGCACAGTCAATAGGGCCAGTCTGTTGTACGGACTATGACTGGGCAACCTGCACATCTTTTTACCAAAATTTGCATGTTTGGGAAAACGAACATAACTCATTTATGGGAGCATACAGTGTCGGTTTTTCACAAAAAAAATTGTGTCGAAATTAGAATTACGAGATATATTAAAGCACACATTTTTCGAGCCATTCGGAAAACTTTCATTTTTGAGCATATTTTTTAGCACCAGATCAGGTACATACCCCATTTAGGACATTAAGGTTACAAACAAATTAGGCTTGTTAATTAGTTCTTTTGGAATGTTTAAATTAGTGATGTGAATAGATTCATTCCTTGGTATTGTAATACTATAGAAGGCATAATTGAATTACACTCAGTGCAGAGTAAAGACATGGGGGAAATATTTGCCATTGAGAAAAGAAAATTCACATATTTTTGCAAGTTTTGCATTAGTTTAGGTGGATGTAGACTTGATCAATGTGAAAAACATGGTTGTGTGAAACGATGGAAATATGTCCCTCTTAATCCAAAGGGACCTCATCAAATTCCGTCGTGGCAAGAGATGTATGTTGAAGAGGCCATTGTTTCACTTGAACATGATCGAGTATTTGATGTTGTAAGAGATGGTAGGTGGTTCCCATTATTAATAGTTCCATCTATAAATTGAAATATCGAACGTATAACTAATACATAATTTTTATTTTGGTTGCAAGTGGTGTCTTTGTTATCACTTCCCCCTTAGGAAATGAAGGGAAAAAGGTTTACTATTTGATGTCATGCACATAGGTAAAATGCACATTTGTGTGACCTTATGAAGATGGATAGTTCGCATACCAAATTGGTGACATGATTATGATGGGTCATTTTTTTTAAAAGGAAAAAAACCAGGGAAATCACATTATTCATAGAGATTTTATGTCTAAATATATAAATTTCCAATAAATTCATTTATTCAGAACATATCGTATCTGTCTCATAGAAATCAAAGCGAATGCAGGGGAACTAAGGAGATGGAAGATGAAAGAATTTAACCGTGAACATATTATGGAGACTTGCATTCATAACGCCCATTGTCCAAATGAGCAGATGATGCAAATGGAAATCCATGAAGCCGATTCTATAGCATTAGAGTGTAATATAATATAGAACAATATATCCACATATGAAGTTTTTCATTTATAAATGTGACAATTGAATGCTTTTGTAATTTTGAATGTGAATAAAAATCATAGAGAAATGCTTTTCTCTGAAATTATCTTTTAGGAATAAAATCATAGAGAAATAAAATCCAAATGAATGTGGAAATGAAGTATATAATGAATCCATATAAAGTAGACATCAATATATTTGGTTCACCTAACTTGGGCTACATGCACAAAGAAGTATCAAGTCCTTCCTTTTATTCCATCCAATAAAATGAAGGGATACAACCTACAAGACATCCACTACAACCTCTTCTTCTCTCTTCCATAGTCTCCTCTCTCAGTTACAATGTTTTCTCAGTAATACATGGCTGAAATATAATCTCCTAATAAAGGAGGGCTACCTTCTAGGGAAAAAAACCTAACATGTCTTATACCATAATATTAATGTTAGAAACCAAGACAATACTAAGAGGGGTGGTGAATTAGTATCGTAGGAATTTTACAACTTTCTTTTATTTGCAAAAGATACTAGGACACCAATAAATTTTCTGGTAATTAATTTAGATGAGCATGGAAATAAATAACATTAGTAACATAATGAGAACATACAAATTTTTTAAACTATTCTTCAATTTACTTCACAAGGCATGCTACTACCTTTTGTTACAAAATTCTCTGGCTTCAACTAGAAGAAAGAAACTACTCCCTAATTTATCAACTACAACTAAAAGGATTTACCAACAACTACTAGAAGGAGCTACAACCCCTGCCTTGTAAGCTACAACTTGCCTAACCTCAATTATGATCTTTCTTACAATTTTCATACTTAGATCATGAAGCCATTCCCTTTTACAAAACAAATAAATTGTCACTTCAAACACTCACCAAAACCATCATTAAAACACCTTCATCAATCTATAATCACTTAACAAATAACTAAACACACCAACAACATAAATCCATCTCACACACTAGCTCTCCTATTCACTATTACAGTTTTGCAATTTCTATTATGCTTTTATAGAATTTGGACTGATATTTTTAGTCCCTTTAACTTTAGTTATCATCAACTCTTTTATTGCATGAATATTTATTTTTGACTCATCTTTTGTCTTTTTCAAGTCTTCTAAATGTTGTATTCACGTCTTCAAACTCCGCTTACCTATATTTGCAAGAAAAACTAAGCTAAACTGTTACATTTTCTATTCTAAAATTTTACAAGTTTTAGGTGAGACTTTCTAAATCTAGCGCATCACCAAATTTAGCCAAACAACCAAATTTATTCCAAATCTATGCATGTCACTATTCTTGTTGCCGATTTGTTCATGCCTATTTATTTTACACTTTAGTGTTGCACTGCTTATTTGACATAAATGTCATCATTAGATGTCGACCTATTCTAATATATAAGCCTTTAAACATAGGACAAAAACACACTAACATAGGCCAATTATAACTTTGTAGGCCCATTTGACTATAGGCTCAAGAGCTTATTTTATACTGTGAACCTCTTGCACCCTTGGTCATCACTTCCGCACAGAACCAGTCCTAGTGCCTTAAGCTTGAGCTCCCAACTCATTTCTTAGTGCCTTTGAAAAGTCCTTCCGGGGTGATGTTTCCTAGGCATTCTTCTCATTGGTTGGATCCAACAATACTTATCATGTTTCTTGGTGTTGAATCATCCCGGGAGTCCTCGCCTTGCGCCTTTTAATTTTCTCACGAGACAACGCCTCTAGGGTGACTTATCATGTGGGTTCTCCTTCCTTCACGTGCTCTCGTTTGATTGGTACTTAGTTGCTTCCCTTTACATCGTCGTGTCCTAGATCTCTTTCAGCCCATAACTTCCCATTTGCGCCATTGAATTTCCTTCCAAGGTCCAAGGACTGGGATTATGTGTCCTTATGGGGCCTGCATTGTACTTGTGAGATAATCGCCAACTAGATGGGGTGAGTTGTATTTCCACCTGTAGTGTCAATTTGTCCCAGATCCTTGTCAACCCAGATTTCTTCACATGCATGATTTATAAACCTTCCGGAGAAGCTCTGGTACAGGGTGACGTCACGATTACATAACTAATTCCACGTGGTGCCATCTAAGTGGTGACACATGTCACTCATATTATTCCCCTTCGACCACCTTAAAACATTGATAATGCATGACATGTGTCCCCAGGTCTGACATTATGTTGACATAATTTTGTGCCAATAAATACTGCCAAACGTTTTCCAGGAAGGAGAGAGAAAGGGCCTTGGGAATTTATTTTTGGATTGATTTTCTTTGTTAAAAATTAAAGGGTCCCTCCCTTTTTTTTTACTGCTGCAATGCTTCTCCTCTTGCCACATTTCCCAACCCTGCATCATCCTACCTTCAACCTTATGTGCACACCTTTGTTTCTTCCAAGGAAGTCCTCCCGGGTTGAGCTATCCTGTGAGGACCCCCAATGTTGAACTCTCGAGAAATCAAATGTTTGCACATGCTCTTCTGTACTTTGTGGATTTTCCACCTCTACACATGCTTATGTCATCCCAAATTTTCACTTTTTTGCACAAGAATTAGCACTTTCGAGGAAGGATTCCCATGGTAATGCGGCTCTGGAGACCACCTCCTATAGAATTTCCTCCAATGAGATACTTTGTTGTTTTTTACATCTTCCCAGGTTTGCGTCATCCTGGGCAATCCATTTTTGCAGAACTTTGAAACCATCCAAGGAAACTTTCACTGGGATGTGTTGTTACAATGGGCTCCACCATCGACTAATGGAAACACATTATTCCACTTTGATATCAAGCCACATTTTCCCTGATTGTTGGTGTGACTGCTTCTCTAAAAAAACTTCATCGGATTTGGAAAAAGTGTCAAATTGTCACCGCTTAAACCATTCTTCCAACTTAGCTCTACAACTTTGACTTTAAAGGTTCCTGAACTTTGACTGGAAATAAATTATCATCCAAAGGGAATTTTTGATGTTGCATATACCACCGGAAAGCTCTTTCGGAGCTCTACCCAACTAAATAGGTCCTAAAAGTACTTGAAGTAATATTATGAGCTGAAAATAGCTTTAAAGTCACTACATCTTCGCCATATTTTCCTTTACATACCTTGAGTTTATTTTCATTCTTCTTGTAATCATTTATGCTTTTTCCTTCATCTTCATCATCGTTTCCATCAATTACAACACATTTCTAACAATTATGATCAACGATGAATGCTCCAAATTGACTTTTTCTTGTAGGAAAAAAAATATAGAATCTCTTATACAAAGCAATTTTTCCAAGAAAAAAATCTCTTTGGGGTGTTGCCTTTAAATCCCTACCAAGGAGGGGCTCCAAAGAATTGTGTTCATCACCTTTTGGAACCATAGGAAAAAATAGTATGGGGGAACCCCCCTACACCACCACTAGGAATTACAGTCCAAACGGAGCTAGAAAGAAGACTTTGATTAGGAAGATAATCAAGATCCACAACTAATAGGCTACAATTTGTCCAATAATCATGGCACTATAGATGGAATACATTTTTTGTTTCAAATTCAATATCTAAACCAAGAGTGTTCTATAAATTGCATTCCTCTCCCTCTATGGGTTACTTAGGTTTTTAGAAAACATATGAATCTTAACTTTAACTTTAAAAATACTGACATTAAAATATTTAGGACTTAATATCACCCTATAATTTATAGAAAACGAATGAACTCATCTAACAATCATAATAACATTATCTTATATATTTAATAGTTTAATATTATCACCCTTTTAAAATTCATATCATCATTATAATATTACACTACTAAAAATAAAATAAAAAAATATAAATAACAACCAATTCATGAATTTAATTCATAAAACAAACTAATATTCTAATTATTACCATAAATAATAAACTCTAAATAATTAAAAAATACATAATTTATAACAATGTTATCAATAAATTGAAGCTTAAGTCCATACCCAAAATCTAATAACTTGGAAAAAATGAAATTACCTTTAAACATATGAGACATGGAATAAGGATTTTGTACCTAAGTATGTTGAAAAATGACTTCACATAAAAACCCTCAAACTTATACATACATTCTCCTAAACTATTAAACATAATGGAACTTTGTTGTCACAAGAGTGGACAAATATAAATAAATATACTCAAAATTCATCATTGTGATATAATATAGTTACCTCTAGATTCCCACAAACAAAGATTAAAACTTCACATGATATTACCAATTACCTTCAATCATCATTAATGAAAATTAACTCTATGTACAAGCACCAAAAGGTGGTGAAGTCACTTTAATGAAAAATACTTACTTAAAAAGGCCCTTTCCTTCTTAAGGAACACTCTTCTATAGTTGAAGGCACCTTGTTTTTTCAATTGAATAATTAAAATTTGTTTTCCATTAGAGACGTGACTCTAGATATTTTTCCTAAATGGATTTATTGGGATGTTTTCCGTGTTTCTAAATGATGAAAGTTCTATCAAAGGCTGTAAAATGTTTTATTGATAGTTCTTTGATAGTTCTCTACTCTTTAACTTGTCTTTATTAATGGGAAACCCTTTTCAAATCTTGTTATGTTTGTATGATCATTAAATTGTATAATAGAGTTAAGTTTCATTATGTATAGTTGGTTGTGGAGTATTTAGATTATGAATACATCTTATATTGTTTAAATTTTATGCATATTCAATTATATGTTTATAATTTTATTTTATGAATTTTTTTATAAAATGAAATTAGCATAAAGTTTTAAAAAATTATTACTATTTTTATATATTTTATTATTAAATTTTAAACTTGACGTAAAAAAAAATACATAAATAATTAAATTATGCATATATTTTATGGTCAAACTAAATTTGACACCATAAAACACACATGTTTATGTTTTCCCTTGTATGAGATCAAGATATGTTCCTATTAGTTGAGGATTGAAATTGACCATAACTTTTAATGAGCTACTTATTTTTTTCTATACATTAAATATGGATTTTTTATAACATTTTATTTTTCAATATCATGGAAAGATAATTTCATTTTAGCATATAATTGAAAAATATTCACAAAATATGAGTAATAAAAGTCATTAAATAAAAAGTAAAGCTATATTTTAAAATATAAATAACTATTCTCATATGGTAAAAAGGCACTTTTCACATAAAAAGTGGTATCAATATTTGGAAATATTTTCCCTCATTTCGTTAAAGAAATGAGCATGGAAATACTTACACACTTAAAACACCTCTACCCATTTAATGAATAACCATTTCGACAATAATTATAGCTCTTATGGGAATACTTTGTTGGAAAGATTAGGCTCGATGAAATCCAACTTATTCATTATTATTATGCATAAAAATATCACAAGGTGTAGATTATTCTAGCTTGTATTCAAAAAGATATTAACAATAATTAATGAACATATTCTAGCTCATATTTAAACTAGAGAAATAATTAACATCCATAAACTTCCATAAATTGAAATTTAATGAACATCTAAATAAACAATAATTAATAAACATCCATAAACTGAAATATTGAATGTATCAATAATTTGTCCATATGAAAATATACAAAGTATAGTACACGTGAATGTTCCTGATGAAATGGGCTTGAAAATATACAAAATATGTGGTCTAAGTACCATTTCCCCTATGTGAGCGTTGGTAAAAAATGGTGTTCATATGTTGGTAATGCAATATAAAAAATTCAAATTCAAAATAAGTATCATTATTTACAAAATAAACAATATAGATATCAATGATTTTTTATTTTAATTACATATAAAATGTGTGTGGGATGGGGATCACATCAATCTGACTCTAGTTCTTCTGTGCTTGTAGCTCAACGGTTGTGGCCGACATTGAGATCGCCTCCAAAACATGCATTCCATTCATACACCCAAATCGTTGTGGTCTAGACACCACCCTGCATCTGGGCCTATGTACATAATGGAAAAGACATTATAAGTAGTCTACAAATTAATTAGCATGCATGTAACTTAAAAAGAAGAAATTGTTGAAATCTTAGGAATAAAAGGGTTTACCTCGAGTGTTGGTCCATGCGTCTCTACACAATGAATCTCCTCAATGTGAGTGTGATGACGTGGAGGTGGAGGTGTGGGAGACTCCATGGCCACACACATTTATGGATCCTACTAAGATGACCTCATAAGTCAATCCATATAACCCTGTCTGCATGTTATCATGAAATTATTAATATAAATGCAATCTGATAAGAACTTATTGATATCAATAATGTATAATTTGATAATAAGATATAAAGTTCCATATATATGTACGTTGCATGTGTCATGATGTCCGTACATCCTCCAAATGTAATGGATGGCATCACGACATCTATGTACATATGCCAAAAGTTTCTCATGAGGTAGGATCACGAGCACTTCATCAACAACAAATTCATTAGGATGGGAATGAGGCAACAGTGGTGGTTTCCTCCTCTCTCCATGAAATGCGACATGCACACTAACCAATGCAGTCTGCATGGTCTATGCAATGGTACCCTTGGTCTCAACACTAAGCTATGACATGTCCTCTAGCTCGGTCGGAATTATAATGCTCCGAGACAGTAGTGGCAGAAATCTCGTAGTGGTTGTACATGGGAAAGGCCCCTAAAGCCTTGGGACGATCATAATTATGTCCCCTGTCAGATTCATAAAACTCTGATAGGGTGCTAGTGTAATTTGGCCTCATATGGAGCATGAAATCCACATATAAATTCCAACCAACATATAGGGGGATCTCATCATGGTGGGGGAACATGCCCCAAGCTCTAATGAATCACTCATAAACTTAAGGACCCACATCAACATGACTAAAATATTTGATTTTAAGTCAACCATGATGTCTAGCATGGCTCATATGGATCTCAAACAACTCCCCATGCACATCAATGTCCTTGGAGGTATCTTTCACTGCCTCTCAATAATTTTTTCCTCTCACAACTTAACCCTTAGTCCTCTATATGGCCTGCAGGAGATCACTCTATGGGCTCGCTCTCTGGTAGGCGTCCATCAACTCATGGTGCTCTCTAGCATCAAATTCAAGCTACATATATTTAACAAGACAACAAGGAATGTACCTAGATCTCATGTAATCCATACATGTTGGGCCTAATATTCTTGAGCGTGATAGTGGTCATGGCATCTTCCTACAGAGGGATCGAAGCTACACTGTCATGCTTAGCTTCGCCCTGCTAAGACTCTACAATTCATGAACATAAGTTAACATATATAACACACTAAACATAATAACATATGAATTAAATTCAAACACATAAACTAAAGACAATTTAAAAATACAGGAGATGTACCTTGGACATGTGAAGTTGCATTGTGTGCAATATCATCGACATAGATAGATACACTGCCTCTCACACTCGCTGATCAGAGGCTCAATATTTTAGCTCAAAAATGAAAGTGCTCAGAATTGAATGAAACTAGAATGATAGTGAACGACCCGTCGCAAGGAATCCAAAGCAACTTGTTTCGTTGGAAACCGAGTTCGGATGAAGGTGTTATGGTCTATTGATCGTCGTTCAGAATATGCAAATTTTTATTAAAAAAATTGCAGTACAGGCTAATGACATGGCAGCCAAATTAGCATTCAAGGAATCTTCTTCAGTTTTATTCCAATGGGACTGTGACAAGTGTCACTACGGGATTCGCCAGTTTGGTTTGTGATGGTAAAATTTGTCCAATGACCTCCTAAGGTTGAATTTGGGTTTATGGATTTATGTGTTGGAAATCATTTTTTTTGTTATTTTAAAATTTTATTGATATATTATTATATATATTTATAATATATATTATGGTTATATATATATATATATATATATATATATATATATATATATCAATTTTAAATTTTAAATAACAATTATTAATCCGCGTGCGCGCACATACACACACACACACACATATATATATTTTAAAACCCATAATCCTAAAGTCCGCATGCAGTGTATTTTAAATGGAGGTCCGAAAAATTTTAATACGGTGGCCTAAGTCCTAATTCAAAGTTTGAATATGGTTCGAATGACAATATAATATTATGGTGGCAAGGTATTAGATGCTAAGGTTCCATTGATTAATATATGATGGCAGCGTTATATCAAATGTCCGATACATTACATTACACAAAGGCGCATACAAACATTAAAGTTGGAGCACGTTATTTAATGTAGTGTAAAACACATGTATGAGGGGAGGGGTCGGGGCTCGACCCCATGACCTCCCCCTCTCCATTGGCGCGCTCCATCGTTGGGACATGGGCCCATTCTATTGAAATATATTGCTCTGACATTGTATTTAAATGCGCATTAAGCTCCAGTGGCGGGAACGGAGGGGCCAGCCCCTCACCATGAGACCACTACCTTGTGATCGTGCAGAGAGCTAACGTGTTAAACGCGCTTAGAACTAAAATGCAACTAATTAACAATTAAACCAAGATTATCTTAAGCTAATGGTGCAGTTAACTTAGCGTCGTTGTTGGCGGAGTCCGCCAAATGCGATAGAGCTCCAATTTTAGTGGAGTTAGCTAGCCAATTTACAGATTTAGTGGAGAAATTGTAGGAAAATTTGGTTTTGCCATGACTGAGGAAAATTTTGACCAATTTTGGCTCAGGAAGAGTAATTCTTGGTATAATTTGATGTTTTGGAGCCACCGGAATAGGTTACAGAGGCAGAAGAGGTCATCTACAGAGGTTTTTGTTACCTTGAACAATTTTGAAGCCTAGGGCCACTAGGAGGGAGGGCCATGCCCAGAGCATATGGTAACCAAATTGAGTAAATAAATAGTCATTTCTGATATATTTTGACATTTTAAACTCATTGGAATAGGTTCCAAGAGCATTTGATGCATGTAAACAGAATTTTGAGTGCAATTGAGATAATACAGAGGCCCAAGCTATGGAGCTAGACCAAGGAGATGTAGCCTATGAGGGGTGAACTCCTTCATAAAAACTATGTTTTAATGGTTCATTTTGTGATGGTTTGTTGTTATTTGTGTTTCTGTTGTTCAAAATTTTAAATTCATGCTTTATGCTTTCAAAAAAATTCATAAAATTCAGTTTCAATTACCTCTTTGAAACACATAAGCAACAAGGGAACCTGCACATCAAGCATAAGATCAGTAAATAAGTTTTATATCTGAAAATGAAATTAGCACAGCAAAACTAACATTCAAATTCAGATCACTCCCACTAGCATCGAAGTCAGGTGTTAGGTCCCTATAATACTAGTGTATCTCACTTATTTTTATTTGGTATCATATGTTGGGTTTAGGACTCACTACATTCTAAAGATCGATATGAGGAAGTTTGATAGCAAGGATCATGTAACATGGATACTACATATGGAGAAATATTTTGATCTACATGATGTGAAATACACACAAAAGATACACATTGCATATTTATATTTAGAACCTGCTAGTTATGAAATTGATCAATTTCAAAGTATATCATTAAGTGGAAGAACTTACCCGCTAAATATTCCACATGGGAGGATGAGAATTTTATACATAAGCATCCAGAACTACTCAAGTGTTGAGGAAAACACTTTTTTTGAATGAGAGGGGAATTTTAGGTCCCTATAATACTAATTATTATTATATATATATATATATATATATATATATATATATATCAATTTAAATTTTAAATAACAATTATTAATTCGCACACACACACACACACACACACACACACATATTTTAAAACCCATAATCCTAAAGTCCGCATGCAATGCATTTTAAATGGAGGTCCGACAAATTTTAATACGGTGGCCTAAGTCCTAATTCAAGGTTCGAATATGGTTCGAATGGCAATATAATATTATAGTGGCAAGGTATTAGATGCTAAGGTTCCATTGATTAATATATGATGGCAATGTTATATCAAATTTCCAATACATTACATTACATAGAGGGGCATACAAACATTAAAGTTGGAGCACGTTATTTAATGTAGTGCAAAACACATGTACAAGGGGAGGGGTCGGGGCTCGACCCCATGACCTCCCCCTCTCCACCGGCGCGCTCCATCGTTGGGCCGTGGGCCCATTCTATTGAAATATATTTCTCTAACCTTGTATTTAAATGCACATTAAGCTCCAGTGGCGAGAGCAAAGGGGTTATCCCCTCACCATGAGAGCACTACCTTGTGACCGTGCGGAGAGTTAATGTGTTAAACGCGCTTAGCACTAAGCTAAAGTTAATTAACAATTAAACCGAGCTTATCTTAATCTAATGGTGCAGTTAACTTAGCGGCGGTGTTGGCAGAGTCCGCCAAATGTGGCGGAGCTCCAGTTTTAGTGGAGTTAGCTAACCAATTTCTAGATTTAGTGGAGAAATTGTAGAAAAATTTGGTTTTTCCATGACTGAGGAAATTTTCGACCAATTTTGGCTCAAGAAGAGTAATTCTTGGTATATTTTGATGTTTTGGAGCCATTGGAATAGGTTATAGAGGCATAAGAGGTCATCTACAGAGGTTTTTGTTGCCTTGAACAATTTTGAAGCCTAGGGCCACCAGGAGGGAAGGCCATGCCCAAAGCATTTGGGAACCAAATTAAGTAAATAAATAGTCATTTCTGATATATTTTGACATTTTAAACTCATTGGAATAGGTTCCAAGAGAATTTTATGCATGTAAATATGATTTTAAGCGCAATTGAGCTAGTACAGAGGCCCAAGCTATGGAGCTGGACCAAGGAGATGTAGCCCAGGAGGGGTGAACTCCTTCATCAAAACTATGTTTTAATGGTTTAGTTTGTGATGGTTTGTTGTTATTTGTGTTTATGTTGTTCAACCTTTTAAGTTCATGCTTTATGATTTCAAAAAAACTCATAAAATATAGTTTTAATTACCTCTTTGAAACACGTAAGCAACAAGGGAACCTGTACATCAAGCATAAGATCAGTAAATAATTTTTATATCTGAAAATTGAATTAGCACAACAAAAATAAAATTCAAATTCAGATCACTCCCACTTGCATCGAAGCCAGGTGTTAGGTCCCTATAATACTAGTGTATCTCGCTTATTTTTATTTGGTATCATATGTTAGGTTTAAGAGTCACCACATTCCAAAGATCGATATGAGAAAGTTTTATAGTAAGGATCACGTAACATGGATACTACATATGGAGCAATATTTTGATCTACATGATGTGCAACACACACAAAAGATACGCATTGCATATTTATATTTAGAACCTGACAGTTACGAAATTGATCAATTTCAAAGTATATCATTAAGTGGAAGAACTTACCCGCTAAAGATTCCACATTGGAGGATGAGAAGTTTATACAGAAGCATCCATAACTACTCAAGTGTTGAGGAAAACACTTGTTTTGAATGAGAGGGGAATTTTAGGTCCCTACAATACTAGTGTAGCCCCTTTATTTTTATTTTTTTTCCCGATAGAAGTCCACTATTGTTATTGACGTGCCCTTATAGTATTATTTTTATGTAGGCTCTAATTATATTGTGAACACTTAGAATCCTATATATCCCAATGTAGTCTTGTCATTTGTATCATCCAAGAATTGTTCATTTATGTGATGTAAAGGAAGATTCCCCCTCGAAGAGGCTAATTTTCAAGTCATTGATCTATATTTTCTTCTCTTTTGGGATCTAGTTGCATAACACTAGGATCTACCAGTGAAGCATGGTGTCTAGTCGAGCTAGATTATTGATGTCGAACCTGATCATGCGTCACAAATCCCCTCACACTCTTATGTCCTACTGATGGGCGCAACATTCGAGAAGGCTCTACATTAATTGAGGTGGCATGGGATTGATTGTAAGATGGATAAAGTAGAAAAATTAAGAGTTGATTAAAATCATATAAAAAAATATAATACTATCAAAATGAAAAAAAAACATAATGTTAGGTTGAGGAAACCATATCAAAAAGTGTCAATACTTAAAATTACATTTAGTCAGGAAGGTTAATTAGTTTAGACATAAGGATGCTAGGTTTTTGCAATAAAATACTAAGTATAATATAGAAAATTTATAAATATAAATGAAAACATAGAATGTTAGGTTGAGTGAAACCATATATGAAAGTGCCAACACCTAAAATTACATTCAATGAGAAAGGTTAATTACTTTGTACATAAATATCTAGCTTTAACTATAATGTAGAAACATTAGAAATGGAAATTAGAAAATATAATGTTAAGTTGATGAAGGGATATAATAAAGAATTGACACTTCAAATTAAATTGAGTTGGTGAGGTAGGTTTGCTAAGCCATCAAGATTTAAAATTAAGACCAATATAGGGATATGTATTTTAAGTATGTAAGGGTAGTCTAAATTAAAGTACCTAATAGAGGTAAATCAATTGAAGGTGAAGTATGACAAGTTAATAGGGTTTTGTTTCTCACATAGATATGAAAGTACCAAAAAAATCCAATATATGAGATGAAGGTAACATGAATACAAGAAATTCCTTCAGGTACCATGTGAATAGATTCATGAGGTTTTATGGCCTACTTTTAGATATGATGACCATTATCAACATTTTTCCACGTATTTTCTTATGCACTTACACAATGAAATTGAGGAAATGAATTCTTGAGATTATCTACCTTCTGGCGTAAATAGTGTGGTTATAAGCATAGTAGATGGGGTGACCAAAAGGGTTATTTTGAGACTACGATGATAGTGATGATTGAGATGTTATCACATCTTAGGTCATTGTTATAGCCTCTTCTTTTCTTTTCAAAAAAAAAATATTTTTTATTCGTAGACAAAAAAAATACATGTTCCATGTGCATAAAGAATCTAATAAAAGGTCTTACCATTAGTCATACTTGTCCTCAAAGTTCTTAAAAATAAAAATATAATAGATATTATCCCCTGGGACTCATAAAAATGAGAGTAAATAAGTTTTTCTTCTAAGTATAAAGTATTCACTAAAAAAATTATATCAAGAAGAAGATTATAAGCTTCCATCATAGACCTTTAGAATTAAAAAATAATAATAATACATATAAACTAATCCAAGAAAAAAAAAATCATATAAATAGAAAGTTTAGATTAACTAAAGAATTTTGATAATAAAACCATTTATGAACTCACGTATAATCATCTAGCCTTTCTAAGCTTTAGAGTCTCTTTTTTGATAATTTACCAACCAAAGTATGGGGTTCCATGTAAACACAATCGAGAAACATGATCAAATCTAGCATCAATACTTCAAGGCTATTACCCAAAGGCCTAAGAATGGCATATTGGAGATGTGTGATTCTACTAATCCAATTAATAACTAAATAAAAAATCATCATAAATATCCAAGTTTGAAATACACCTCCAACACTACTAAATACTCCCCCACTTTGAAAAACCCCTGTCAAAAAAATTGTAATTGATAGATTTATCTATCTATACGTTAATGATGTGTCTTACACTTTTTCACATTTCTAAATAATTCATTTTATTTATAGAGCATAAAAATGTAAATATATGTAAAAATTTGAAATGAACATGTTTGCAAAACTAATAAAATTCCATACCAATCAAATGCTCCATTAAACCATACTTTATCATTTAATTTTTTTCTAAATTGAACTTTGTAAAACTCTTCAAGCTCTTCAAGTGTATTTGTATGACGCATATTTTCAACTCTAGTGAAATTTTAGTCCTAAGTGTTGGCACAATTGGTTGAGGTCACGTTGCTAAAGCACCTTGTCATTAGGAGGTCACGAGTTCATTTCTCCTCGACACCCTCAGAGTTAGACTTGGATAACAATCTTACTAATTAAAAATATATATATATATATATATGAAAAGTTTAACAAATATTTTAATAAAATATATTTAAATTAAATTATAAATATTAGTTAAATATTTATTTTATAAATAACAGTTCAAATTTATAAATATTAATTAAATAATTTAATATATTTTAAAGTTTTATTAGATTGATTTTTATTTTTTTATATATTTTTTAACAATAATAAGAGCAGTTTCTATTAAATCTATGGTTGGTTGCAGCAAAGTACGCAATGAAAATTACATATTATCCAGAAATGTTTTTTCAAAAAGGAAGGAGGGGATCCTCTCAAAATTGTCTTTCAAGTTTTCTTTGCATGAAATCTCATATTAGAACTAGGCCATGGATGGAATTTGGCTTGCCCTTCAAAGGGAAGTTTGACAATATTTGAAGATCAAAATTTATCAATGCATGTTTTTCTTGACAAGCTTGGAATGATGGAAAATTTATTTTGATGGCTAATAATTTTCTAAAAAATTCATTACGCCCATTTATTTTCACGTTATTTTCAATCTTCCAGTACCGGATGAAGCTCCAAAGCCTAGGTGTGGGCGAGTTGGAAACTACTTGGAAATTGAAGTTGGCATGAATTCTCAAATTCCTCACTGATTGGTGCAACTACAAGGACAATTGAAATAAGCTATGAATAATTTTACCATTCTCCATACGAACATAAGAAACGTCGAAGTCCCCACTTGCACTATGGAATGAACCATTATTATTGGCTTACGTTCTTCTTTTCATTATGAGTAGAGAAGAAAATAATATAACATAATATAAGTGCATTAATGGCTTCTCATAGCGAGTGTTGTGATATTCATTTTTGCATTCCCCGGGGATGAATAGTTTGGTAAATATAATTAACATCAATATTACTGCTCCTTGGCTCTCTCCATACCCTCAACAATTCAGTCCCCTTATGCTCTGGAGTCTAGCTCAGGGGTGGTAGATGCATGTGAATGGTCTGTATGTAGTCTGCCTAGGCTGGGAGGAGAGTTATTGCCCCTACTTAGTTTCCATTTACATTGGAGATAAGTATTTTATAACTATCATGAATATTGGTGGGAGGAGATGGAAGAAGTTGGCTCACTGGGTTTTGGAAACACTGAGAATTCCATTCCACTGGCATTTCCGCAGTCGTTGGTATTGCTTTGAAAGGTTTCCAAAGATTTAGGATCAGGATGAAGAGATCAGAGGCGGAGTTCAACATTCTGTCTTTTTCTTTGTTGTAACATCCATTTCTGTGATTCTGATCAATGGTGGGTAAGAAGGAGTTTAGGTGAGATGGGGTTGGTTAGAACTAAATGAGCTCGTTGAGTTGGGCACTGAATAGTTGGGGAGTTGTTTATCTCCTACAGCGTTGGAGTAGGATATGCTCTTGTTTGCAGGGAAGGACTCCCAGTAGTAGGGATCAATTTTTAGATATATATGGTTCTGGTGAGTATGGATCCTGACCCGTTGGGTTGGTTTGCGTTTGGTTGATTGGTTCGAATTCATGGGTTGGATGTCTGCTTTATTTTTTTTTTCTCTGGTTCTCAGAGCCAAAGTTCACTAGTGGGTTGGGGGAAGCTTCTCGTTGTGCTGGCATTGATCTAGCTCTTGGGTTTGGGGTTTTCTAGCTGAGGTGGCGATCCTACTATTGCTAAGGGGTCGATCAAAGGCAGGGGTTGTTCATTTTTCTGACATAGGGGAATTAGGTATTCGAGTGGGGTATCTCCTACCTTATCGGTTCTAATTGTATATTTATTTCAATTTCAACATTCATTTGTTTGGACTCCAGTTCCTATTGTCAGGTATGGTTGGCAGCTCCTAATTTTGGGCAGATTCGAAGGATCGGGTGTGAGGGGTACTACTACCTTGTGTCGGTTTCCACAATTTTTTATATCAAGACCCATCCACGTGACCAAAGTTTGGAAGTGGAGTCTCTTTCAGTTGTCAACTTATTTTCGCAACGATTGGTACCTTTCTCGGCGGGTCTAGTGGTCAGAACCAGGTTTGGCACTTTGCAAGACAACACCTAGCCAACATGCACATTACATTAGGTCCATAGGATAATGTGCTCGTTGGAGCGGCTATTCGAGCTGAATTTCCCTCTCTCTGTGCTGGAATTTTGATGTCTAAAATGGTCCTACTAAGAAAAATGTACAACCAAAATAAACTTTATAAGAACCAATAGGATTTAAGATGATGATGTCAACCATGGGGAATGATTCACCATTTTTGGAGTAAAAAAGTAAAAAAATTATAAAATAATAAAATAATAAAACTACTTTTTCAACTCGTATTTTCAACTTATCTCCCTAAGGTTTTACTCAAATTTCATGCGAGATCACTCGTTGGATGAAAAATTTAATTCCTCATCCAAGGAGTACCCATGTTGCATACTTTCGATAGACCCTACTACACAAAAAATGAGAAATACATGAAAAAACATGATTGCAATCATGTTTTTCATGTATTTCTCGTGTAGTAGGGTCCATCAAAAGTATGCAATATAGGTACTCCTTAGATGAGGAATCAAATTCTGCATCCAACGAGAATTTCCTCTCGAAATTTAAGTAAACCCATAGGGAAATAAGTTGAAAATATGAGTTGAAATTTTATTTTATTTTCGTTTTTCCCTCTAAAATTTGATGATGTAATCTAATATTATTTTATTATTTTATAATTTCCTTAGGAGGCCCATTTTAAACCTCAAAACTCCCCTAATGAGGATTCAACGACGCAAGTGAATGAGGGTAAGGTTGAGCCGGCGGAGTACAGGGCACCTTCAAGGAAACTGGAGGAATAAACCATTACAAGTGGTGTCTACTCAGCATTCTCTAGTTTTAGGCGATGAGGCTTTTTGGCCTACGATTGAACACCTACGAAACCGTACATTAAACGGTCATTGGTATCATGCCAAGATGACGGGGATACAAATCAAAGCGTTGAAGAGGTTTGGCTACCCATCTTGAAATACTGCCCCAAGGTGAGTTAGTTGTTCAACGGGTGGATTTTCTTTCATTTCTTCTGCGAAGAGGATGCAAAAATTATTCTGAAGGGACCTTGGGTGAGAGGGAGGGGGTTTATGCTTCTACAGAGATGGAGGGTTGGATTCGAATCATCTGTGGATTTGCCCAGATGTAACATATTCTGGGTCAAAATTCCCAGACTGCTCCTTGAGCTATGGAATGAGGGAGTGGTAGCAACAATTGCGAATCGGGTTGGTAAGTTCCATTTTTTGGGATAATGGCAATTTCGACCAATTGGTTAAGTGATTGGCCTAGTTTTTATAGAGTTTGACCTTGGTAAGGCCTTGTTGGTTGATTTAGTGGTCAGATGGGATGATTTCATCACACATTTGACTATAGACTATTGTGGGATTCCTTTTATATGCTTATGTTGCCATGGCATCGGTCATCTTTCGACACATTATCAAGGTTTATATCATCATTCAAAGGGGTTTTTTGGGGCTTGGGCTGGTGTTGTACCTATTCAGGGGTTTCAGTCTTCGACACTCGTTTCCGGTTCGAGGTCACGACGACTTTCCCTGTTGATGCCATCAGGCGTGCGATGGTAAACTCTTGTGACCCCAAATTCCTCTGATACTCTGAGAGGTAATTCAAAGCCTTCTTCAAAGCCTAATGATGATTATATAATTAATCTCATTTCGTCTTGTATTTTCCCTTCTTTAATGCCTTCGTTGGGAGATGTTGGGGGTTTTGGACAGTCAAAAGCTTCAGGTTTATTTCCTTCGTGTGGGGTGAATTTTCCTTCTGCTTCCCATTCTATCATATTTCCCCGTGGGTTGGGTGGTGTTAATTTTCTTCCAGGTTCATTGATGTTCCACAAGATCCTTTGTTGGGTTGATCTGTGCTTGTGGTGGGGATCCTGTATTCATCTCAACCACTACTCTTTGATCTTCCAATTTCGGGTCATTGTTTTGGGGCCTTGAATTCTCCTCCCCCTCCACTGTGGAGGCCCCTCTTTGGTTCGCATTATGAGTGTCTTGCAATCTTTTATGGTAAAATTAACCCTATCACTCCTATATTACCTTCTAAGGGTCACGCTTCCTTCGTTGCATCCAAGCCCTGTATCATTACACTTGACGGTTTGGGTGTTCATGATCCCAGTTCTGTCTGCAAGGATCTAGGTTCTCTAGGCATGTCGGCTTCTTCCCTGGCCTTTGGTCCTCTATCATATAATTTTGGTGGGGGTTCTAGCCCTCAGAGGAACTAGTCAAAGGTACTCTTGGCTAATCCCTCCCCTGATCATGAGTTGGATGCTCTTTTTTCGGATTCGGAATGCCTGGAGCCCCTGCAAATCAAACAGGATTTTTAATTATGGGAATGTAGCAGGTGCCACGTATACCTTTAAAAGTGTTACTCATAGAAAAAAATGACAACCTATATTTAAGAAAGTCGCTAAATTCTCCAGGTTTGGGTTGCCATTTTCCCAGGGGGGATTCTCCTAAACACCCACTCACTATTGATGAAGCTTTTATTGATGGTCAGGTCTTGATCTTTGAGTTTTTTGGCACTCGGGTCCTAGGAGGGGATAAACCCACTGATTATGTCCACCCATGATTATAATCTCTCTTAATAACATGGTTTTGGGTGATGAACCCAAAATCAACACCCTGTGTGGGCTTTGCCATCAATTTAAGCCATTCTTAATACTTATTCAGGAAACTATGGTGGACTCTTCTAAAGCTTGGGAGGCTATGCATAAGGTATGTCTAGATTGGGATGTATGTGCTGCTAATGCACTTGGTCTGTTGGGAGGCGTAGGGGCTATGTGGAATCCAAATCAACTGGATCTAAGGGCATATTTTACATTTGTAGATGTATTATTGACCGGATATGTTATCACTTGGATTGAACCTCAGGCTGAAGAAGGAAATTCTGAGGTAACCACAAACCACACTTAGCCAAGTAGCTAGCCCTAGTAGGCAAGGAGAGGGATCTCTCCGTAAGGATCACAACCAATATGACTAGATAATGAAAGTATTAGGCTAGGCATAGTAGCTCAGGGTTTTTATTTTGATTGTATATGGTTTTGCTGGATCAGAAGGATTCAAACTGTCAGGGCAAGGGAAATTAGGTCAAAATTTGCAGGGTGTTCTATGGGGAAAGATAGGCATAGTGTTTTAGCACTTTAGGATTTCAATGGGTGGGATGATCAAGACAGGTGAGGAGCTAGAAAGAGCATGGTGAAATCATGGTTTCTTTCTAAACTAAAGAAATTTAATAGACTGTGAATGTCTACCCAAAATAGAGCATATGAGAATGGATTTTGCTTATCTAACTTGCATACATTCACTTAGAAGTTATGAAATGATGAAAAAACTTAATAATACATTTCAACACATGAAAAAAAAGGAGAAAATAAACTAAACACCATACCACAAGGATCCCATAAAAATAGCTTCAAATTTGATTAATATTCCTGCTCAGAGCTGATACAAAGTATGTCTCTTCAAAATCCAAGCATCCAACTGAGTCCAACCCTTACTAATGAGAAAGAAGAAGAATATATAGACCTCAAAACAAATCATCCTAGCCTCAGGGAGTCGAATCCATGAGATGAGGATCAGTTCCACCAAATTTTGAACAAGAATCTGAAGACTAGGAAGAACCAACAACTTGCCTCTAAAAGAGAGGAAACTGATTCATTTGACCTCTAGAGGAGTCAAGATAATGAATCTACCTATAGTAAACTAATCCTCATCATAATTAAATTCATATTTATCAATTACATCAGTTAAAACCCCAACTAGTGAGGTAAAACTCAAAAATCACGTGACAAATAGAGAAAACTCCAAAATAGCTAGAATTTGTCCTATGTGCAGTGCCAAGAAAAAAATATCCCTTCTTGCAGGTCACTTTTGACTGACTTCCCGGTGTCCCAATTGAGCTCATGATAGCTCATTGGAAAGCTTGTCCTATCTATTTTCTAGATATTCTTATGGTTTCTTATTTGGAGCTGTTTTTACCCCTCAAAAGTGCAATCTCCCAAGACTGCCTCTATGCGCATCGCCACCCTGAAAAAGAGGTAGAAACATGATTTTTTGGGTGTTTTTGGCCCTTTTTCCTGACCAGTTTTGTTCCAAATGCTTAGAAAATGTACAGGGGCACGTCCTCATCATTATGAACACATTGATCTCTTCCTTTTTTCCATTGGATGTCCAAAAAGAGTGTGCAGCGCCAAGGCTCTATGCGCAGCGCTAGAGCTCTCCAAATTGCAGGCTGTGTTTGACTGCCTTCCTAGTGTCCAAATTGGGCCCAGGATAGCTCGTTGGAAATAAATTCAAGTTTGATTTCCAAATATACATTTCGGTTTCTGTTTATAGTTGATGTGCATTACCATAAGTGGATTTTCCAAAGACTGGTCAAAACTTGCAAAATGAGGGTGCAGAAATGCAGAGTGTTGTTGTAGCCAACTTTTGGAGGCCTTCCTCAACTCCAAATTGAGCTCATGATAGCTCACTGGAAATATCACTCTGTCTAGTTATCATTTGACTCATCAAGAAAGTGATTTGGACAATCCAGCTAGGATAAAACTTGATTTTCCCAAGGTCATGCCAGAAATGCAGCAAACCTCTTATAGCACCTGTATTTTTGACATTTCTAAAAAACCATGATACTTGTGTAAAAAATTAAGGATTTTTTTCTTCCTTGGCCTATTATGGACAAAAAAATCTCTTAATTTTGTCAAATTCATCTCTGTTTGGTTGAAAACATAGTTTGAAGCGAAACTGGCCCTATGAGTGGAAAATGGCTTGACTCTTGGAATGATTTCTTGGAAAATGATGGAGACATGATGTTTATGAGTTTGGAATGACTTGATACTTACTGATATGACCTACCTTATGCCTCCTCTTCTCATATATCTTTGATTCCATAGCAAACCCTAGCTTAGTGGGAGAGGAGATTAGAGTTTAGTGCTTGACATGGAAAATGATGACTTAGGCACCCTTGGAAAAGACAACTCCCTTTGACATTTGATCAATTGTTGAAGTAGACACTTTTTGTATTTGACACTTGATGTGTTGGCATATGGAAATATGAGTTGGTAGCCTTGGGAGGTTGTGTACTTATAACATTTGAACTGACATAAAATTACATGAATAAAAATAAAATTACATCTTTGGAATGAAACTCACACTTGAAATAAAATTACAACTTTGGAAACCATCTTGGGGATCATTTTTACATGGTAAAGAGACATTATTGGAATAAATCTCACACCTTTTGCTGACCTTATGAGATGGAATGGTGCATTTTTGGACTTTAATAATGAAACCTAATGACCTAATGGGACCTTGAATGACCTGACTCCATGGTTGACTTTGACTAAAAGTGGAATGAGAGAAAACTTGTTTTCAACATGATGAAGACATGGAAGAGGGTCAGCAGGCATATAATTGTGAAGGAAAATGGGACACTTGACAAGGAAAACCACCAGTGGAACAATTTTATATCATGACCTAATGGAATGATTGAAATTTTTTTAGAGTGGGACACCTAAGATGCACATGAAAAATGTGTATTGATCCTTGGTGGAAGTATGAAAATACTGACACTAATAGGATATATGGTGAGCAGATACCAAAGGTTAAGATTCATTAATATGTACGCTCCTTACTCTAGCAGGACGGGTTTTTGGGAAGCTGTGAGCGAATCTGGTCTTCTTGGGCTTAGTTCTCTTATTTTGGCTAGTGATTGAATTTAACTAATGGTCTCCAAGAGGTTTGGGGCCATAAGGCTCGTGTGGATCCCCCTGTTGGTTTTTTCAAGGACTAGATGACATCTTAGGCTTTGGTGGATGTTGGGCCTAATATTTTGTCCTGCTCTTGGTGGAATGGAAGAATGGATAGAGATGGTATCTCTAAGTGTTTGGTTCAGTTTCTTATTAGTCATACTTTTCTGTATAGTATGGGGGTTATTGATTATGTGGTCATCCCTTGGTTTTTTTTGGACCACCAGACTATCATGATTTCTTGGCACATAGATGGGGAGGGGAGAGCATACCCCTTCAACTTCAACGCCCGGTGGTTGGAAAACCCTAATTTATATTCTCTTGTACAAGGATTATGGAAGGCGCCCTCTGCTCAAGAATCAAGTTCTTGTTGAAAAGTGTAACTAGGATTGGTCTTCATATTGACTATGTAATTATGGATTTATGTAAAGAAGAAGACAAAGATAATAAAATGTATTTTGTACTTGCTTCATGGGTTTCATGAACAAGATTTTATTATAGGTTAATAGACTTCTTCTTGATGTCTATCTAGGGTTTTATCTTCTAGGTATAAATGTAATTAAGTGTCATATATATATGAAGGATCTAGTCTAAAGATATGCTCCAAGAGCTAGTCAAGAAATCCGTGAATGTATGGCCTCATTCAACCCTCCAACAATGATGCAAGTTAAGCTATAAAGATGTATTAAATTTGGCCTTCAAACATTAGTTAATTTGGCCTAAAAGCTAAATGGCAAGTCGGTCTAAAGACAATGTAATTACCTCTATATATACCATTTTTCTGTGGTCAGTTGAAGATAAGTTTTTCGGTGATATCTGAAGTGAAGTGTGGATTTCAGTGTAGATGTTTGAAGGGTTTCAGGACTGGTCAATATATATATATATATCCGTGTGACATCTGAGTGTCATAAGGTGTTGTAGCTTACTAAAGCAGAAGTGTGGATCACCCTGAAGCAGCTACAGTGTTGAAGTGTGGATCTATTCCAGTGCAACAATAGTGTTAAAGTGTGGATCTATCCAAGTGCATGAGAATGAGCATGAGATCATCCTAAAGTGAAAATCTTTCCAAGTGCATAAGCATGTTCATGAGATCATCCTGAAGTGCAGATATGTCTAAATATAGTTTGCAGACTAATCTAAAGTGAAGTTGTTGGGATAGTGGTCTAAAAAGAGAAGAAGTAGTCGGAAAGTGGAAGAAATAAGGAAAGTAAATCTAAGATTTAATTTTCCAACTACAACTTATATATATCTCAAGCAACTGAAGGTTCAAAGGAAGCACTAGTGCAAAAAAGTGCAACTTGATGAAGAGAGGAAGAATCATCATTGAAGGACATCAAAGAAGAAAGGTCAAGGTCTTGGATGCATATGTAGGTCAAGGGTCTAATTCTTGGTCATGGTACTTGTCATCTGAAAATATATAAGAAGAATTTCTCGTGATTTTTGCTCTCCAAGGGGGAGAGGTTTTTCCCTGGCTCTAGCAGCGTAATTCTTGTGTCTCGTGTATTCTGATAATTGAATTGATGAAAGATTAAATAAGCTAACGAAGAAAATAAATAAGTAATTCAAGTGACCTCATAAGTAATTATCAAGAAGAGAATTTGAATTAATCACTATCCCTACAAATTCTCAACATGGTATCAGAGCTAAGGTGTTGAACTCAAGTGCTACTTGACAAAGAGACTCTCCAGGAAGAAAAAATCAAAATTTTGGGTGAAAAGTCAAAACAAGTTTGCAAGGAAGACTCTCAACATATTTTCGAGAAATATCTTCATCTCATTCAAAGGATCAACTTTTCAAGAAAATAATATTTTACCATAAAGGATCCAAGATCACCTAGATTGAAGATTTCTGTCTTATAAGAAGCTTCTAACATTTTTGTCATCATCAAGGAAGATGCAAGCCACTCCACTCAAGCAAGTATCTATGAACTTACTTAAATCTGTCAAGGTGACTTATTGTAAATAGAGCAACAAGCTGGTTGGGTCATCAAACTTTAGTCCATGGAAGAAGAGGACAGATTTGAATTTAATTGAAGATGAAGTTATGGACTACATCAAAGGATCGACAACTCCACCACAAAAATAAGATGCTCCAGCTTATACCAAGTACATGAAGGGAGAAATCATAGCCCAGAGGATTCTCATAGAATCCATTAAGGACTCTCGCATTCCCTATGTATCAAAAATAAAGTCTGCCAAATAAATATATGAGAAACTAGTGGAGATATTCTCTGTGAGTACTCCAGGAGAAGCAATCTCTCTGAGACAAGAACTATATAAAATGAAATTGTCAAGGGAAGAAGGAATCACTTCATACTTTATGAGGATTTCTGAAATAAGAGATCAACTGCAAGAACTGGGAGAAGTAATGTCTGACACTGAGATGACTACAGTAGTGTTGAATGCTCTACTAGAAGAATGGGGAAACTTCACTTCAAGTTTATACAGGAATAAAGAAGCCACACCACTCCAAGATTTATGGTCTTTATGTAAAATAGAGGAAACAAGATTGAAAGACAATGCTGATACAAGACCAAGTGAAGAGAATCAAGCCTTTGTAGCCACATACAGGAAGAAAGGAAGATTCGGAAAATTTGGTCCTCATAATAAAATAAAGAACATGGAAAAAGTACGATGCTTTGGGTTTAATGAACTTGAGAATTATAAAATATATTGTCCTAAATATGACAAGGACAAGAGGAAAAGGGAAGAAGCCCATATCTCAAATATGAGGGAAGAACCTAATGCAAAGAAATATAAGAAAGAAAAAGCGAGGGATCTCTACTATGATTGAGATCATCTTCTCCTTTAAGTTATTTTTCTTGGTTGTATGATAGGAATCAATATATAATCATGATAGAAGCATGGTAGGAGCTCTTGGTAAAAAAACTCTTGGAAAACCTCTCTGATAACAATATTGATGGAAGGCAGTCATCAAGATCGAGGGTCATCATGAAAACTGGTGCTGACATTTTTCTAATGGAGCTCTCTATGAATTCACTGATTAGAAAGAAAGAAGAATGGTTTCATCAAGAATTCCATGCTAAATAATTCTGGGATGTGATGACATATTAATGGAGCGGGCCAAGGGAATGAAGCTCTTCATTCTAGTAAAACTACTACAAGATGACTTAAATGAAAAAGGTATGAGGTATGTATATATTTATATGCTGACACTGGATGCTGTGAAGTCATGTCATATGGTTGCAGGTAATATACTTCTATATTTAGAAGTATGAAGAAGGATCTCTCAGTGCACTGACAGATGAATCAACATAATATATCATCATGGAATATGAGGTGGTTGTATATGAATGAGGAACTAGAAAATTTGTAAGTTCCTGGGAATGAAGAATGTGTAGAAAGGAAGAGATCATGAAATGAAACCATGTCAAGAGGCAGTTATCATCCGGAAGCCAAGAGGATGTGACTAGGAGATCTCCTGGGAGGATATTTAGACTCTGACAGAAGTCTGGTAAAGGAGAAGACCCTTGACAAAACACATCATTAGGAGATGTGTCAATCTGAATAAAGGATGTCGATGCCTACAAGAATATGTCATGGTGAAAGATCATCACCAAGGTAACTTTTGTTTTAAAAGTTCATATGTATATGTTTATCTAGATGAGTTTGTGCAAGGCTACTAATCATGAGAAAGGATGTATGATTCTTGGAGATGATTCGAAAGAAAGCAGCATTTCATAATGGTGGACTAGATGAGAAAGACTAATGAATCACTTTCTGATGGATGACATGACTCGTGATTGAAAGTGATGGATGATCTGTGCCCTATGGAGCCAAAGGTTGAATATTCTTCAATATCTAAATCCATGACATCGAGTGGAGGTGTAAGGTTCCAAACAGTGAAAAATTTGATAGATCTAGAACATGTTAGTGTTCTGATTTAAAAATACTTTTCATCAAAAACAAGAACACAAACATATCTAGAAATGAAGCCCTTTTATTTATATTATTAACTAAAAACAAATATACATGCTTTGCAGTGGCATGCTCGACTGCTCATTAAAACAAAAAACCAATACTGACGCACAAACGTGGACCTTGGATGGATCCACCAGACAAATTCACCACGGGTTTTTCATCCTGGATCAATGTGAGAACTGGTCAGGCCAAGTTCTCAACCCAAACACAATAAGATAGATAAAACTATAATGGTCCTAAATGCTTAGCTTTTATCCCTTTTTATAGGCTTTATGAACCTTATTTTATTATTTTCCTTGAAAACCAACAACAAATACCATGGGTCGATACCATGGACTGATTCCATCCACTTTGACCAGATCAAGAAAAGGAATATTAAAAATCCTCTGGCCCAAATATTTCTTGTCCTCAAGCGATCCACTTCTATCCACAACAGAAGCATTTGTACATTGATACCAAGAAACCATGCAACCCGATGTACTATTATATCCCTCCATTTTGAATGGTCCTGAATGGATCCTCCGATACTTGGATCCCAAACAATCCTCCGACCAATCCTCCCCTCAATAGATTCACCTGGATCCCAAACAATCCTTTTGCCAATATTGCCCCCAACGGATTCTCTTGGATCCCAATGCCACCTAAATCCTAGGACCTGTGGGTTATGGTACCATTTCAACCCTCCATCACTTCCTGCACCAAAGGGCCCAAGCTGCAATATGCCCTCAGTTGTAAGTATCCTCCAAAGAATCAACCTATAAATAGAATACCAACTCATAATCTCTCACCAATCCATAATTGGGGAAGGATGAATATATGCAAATATACTATGTTGATGTTGTTTGATGCCCAATTCATGTTTCTCTACTTGGTTACCCAACATGATGCATTTGGAGAACTCTGCCCTTCTCTTCATAATGTATAAAGGTGGGTTGTTGGTAGTGTTGCAAGACTTATCTATGTACTCCTGTAGAGGGTTTCTATGGAATTCCAAACTATACTCCTCTTGCTACCTTGTGAGGAACTTGAGTCATTTCTCAATACTAGATAGCTTGGTCATTGTTTCCGCACATACTCGTATGAGCTCCTCAATTATCCTGTTCTCCTATAAGACAATGTCTCGGACTATCCTGATTCTTTGCTTCAAAATTATCATATCTGTCTTGAAATGCATGATCCTTTCCTGAAAGTCCTCTACTGGAAATTCTAGTGGCCTACAGAATGCCTCTGTACTTGTCTGCACCGGATGCCCAACGACCAAAACTTCAACTTGAGCCTTTGATCGACTCTCTAGGAATGGTTCATTTGGCACATTATGTCTGTCATGTTAAACCTCATGATTTTTCTCATCATGCTGGTTCACTATAACTGGCTCCTCACTCAAATCTTCCTGGTCTCCTCCATCTGTGAAGACAACATGTTGTTCATCCTTTTCAACTGTTGAACATGGATGCACTGATGGACTATTATTTATACTTGACAGTTCATATTCTTTATGGACATTCCCCTAGAGATCTACAAACTTAGTTGTATAGGAGTCTACCTCATCAATACCATTAGGCATACTTACCTCATGCACATCCAAATGCTTTTCATCCTGCAAGCCTCCTTGAATAATGTCACACTGTTGCTCACCATCTTGAAGATCAATATACCCGGCTAGAAAAGACTTCCCATGATCTGAAGGAATCTCCTCTTGTTTGTCTTTGTTGCCTCCTTATCACCTTGACATGAATGGTTAAGGGCCCCTTGCAGATAAAGCATAGTCCTCTCCTCCTTAGTTCATTCTTGCTGCAGATTTTGTTCTTGCTTTCTCCATCAATCCTTCTCAACTCTTTCCTAGTTAACACCTTTCTGAGAAATTTTATGTTTTTCTTAACCAATTCCTCGACTATATCATAGGAAACTAGTGATACTTTTGGTTCCTTCCTCCAAATGGTCAAAAATTTTGATAGTATCTTGCATATGTTAGCATCTCCTTTTAAGAACAAAGACATAATCTTTTGCATGCAGGCTTTGACATGGTCTGAGTGAGCTGATGTAATATTGGTATACAAGTTTTGGAGCAACTGAAAGATCAACTCGTCACATTCGATATTCAACATGAATGTGCCAAAACTAAATTCTTCCATGAGGTTCAAAATTCTACACTGCTTCTGATAAGTAGGAAACATTATGTTGTTCAACCCCTGAAGGGTTTGTACTATCAGCTGTAGTATATCTGTCATGAGATCATTACTGTAGGGTAGTAATGGTGATGTTAGAGCTATGACCCTGCTGAGACAAGAAACAATTGTGAGCCCGACCTCTTCATTAGGATGTTCTCGAAGTCTGGGTTGTATTAATGCAAGCATGGAGAGTTTGAGAGCCCAACTGAGTTTCTTCCATTCTGGTTGTCCCAACTTGGACAAACATATGTCTAATTCCTCCAACTTATGAAGGTCTATGACTAATTTTTTTTGTTGCAATTCAGAGCCGAGTGCAAAGAGCTTAGCTCCTCTTCTTCGTCCTTCCTTCACCTCCCAAGGTTTCTTTTGCTGTAGAATGACATGGACCCTTTTTTAGAATGGTCTCCTTTGACTATCATTTTGGTCTATGGAGCTATGGATCCTTAAAGGACCATATATATTCACTAATTCATTAAATATTTTTTGGTTGTTTTCCAAAATTTCTTCAAGACGGTCCATTTTCTCAAAATTCTCATTAAAGCCTCCTTCCTTAATACATAAAAAATCTCTTGTATCTCCCCATATATATTCTTATAAACAACCCTCGAGTGCTCCCATCAAAATATTGAATAAAATAAATGACAAAGCCCTTCAAACAATATTGAATCAAATAAACTACAAAGCTCTTCAAACCTTAAGACAACATAATTTTGATATCTCCTTTGCTAGATTTGCTCGATCTGATGCTCGATGATCCCTTGGGAATAGTTACCTCTGCTACATATACTCATTAGAATGAGCCTCTAGGGATGATTATTTCTGCGCTCAACTTTCCAAGTTCCTTGTCCCAATTGCCCAACGCTCAACACAGGATAGATTTATGGCCTCTCTGGCTGTCGACCCTTCTGCTGCAAATCATCGACTTCAGTTGATAATGAGGCTGTTGCTCTTCCCCTCAAGATTGTGAAGACGAATTATGATCTGGGGATCAAGGTGTGGAACCCACGCTTATACCAATGCTATCAATCTATCCTGGCCTCATGATCTGTAATTATGCCCAAATACTACCCTTTATCCAATGTGACATAAACCTTATGTCCTTCATTCGTCATGGATTGGCCCTGAAGCAAGAGAATCGATCTCTCTGAAATGCTGATGGATCAATGTAGCTTCCCAAGTTTCAGAATTCAGATTCTTCATTGAAAATCTTGTCCAATTGGCATATCCCTCTCCAAAGTGTGATCACAATGTTGTTACCCCTTCTACGCGAGCAATAACCCCTGGATCTTCAACTATGGAATATATGTTATACAACCATCGGTATATGCACATTTGTTTTATGCTACCATCCTATATTATTTGCTGCAACAGCTTGGCTTCCTATTTACATAATGAAATGGAAAATAACACCATATTGACCATCCAATTATTCAAATGGTGCCTTTAAGGACCGAATTTCCTCTGTTGTAGGACAATTCAATGATTGGATTTCTATAGTGTGATGCGCTCCACTGTGATGGTTAACAACTTTGAAGGCATTTTGACCCTGATCACACCCTTAATAATTCAGTGTAAATAATTTTCTTGCTGAATGTTATCGTCAGCACTGACTTGTCTTGCTATGAGGCGGCTCCCCACAGAAAATATTTCCATCGATCCCAACACAGTCGATGTGACCTCTGCACACCAAGACGTTCACTTGAAGGCTCAATTCAATGATTTTTCTACGGATAACGAGCTCATTCCTTTGACTATATTCAGGTTTATGTGGCACACAACCCTCCCTTCGATGACGCAACGAACAGATTTGGCTTTGGTGTGAACGCTGCCCTTGGCGCAATGTCGTTTTCTTGTAGTCTGTTGTCTTCCTCGTGGCTTCCATGAAGCAAACCCGCACTATTTGAAGATGCCCTTCGATCATCTGTCTTACCTTATTGCTTCCCAATGTATTATTTTGTCTTACCTTATTGTTGCCTAATGCAATGAATTCTCTGCGTGAGGCTTTTACATGACCTCGGACAAGGAAAAAACGATCTTTGAATCGACCTCGGCTCCTGAACTTGAATGTGATTAGGTAGATCTGGTGCAACTAACCAAGATTGAGCTAATAATCTATGTAAGAAAATTAATAAATTCTCAATCTAAACACGGTCTTTTGCTTTCGACCTAGTCACCTCGACCCAATACCAAATGAATGGCGTGGATCTGTTTTCAATGAGAGAATCACACACTAATCCAATTAATGGTGATGGTGTTGCTACTTGTGCCACCACTACTTAAGTCTAGGCCTTGGTTTGGCATTTTTCATTATGAATCCTGAACAATGGCCTCATGGCCCTTTCTCCTGTAGCCTCAACAAATCAAATGCTTGCCCTTCATAACCATAAAAGATGTAAAAATTAGGAAATCAACTAGGGTGATATCAAATACCACTGAAGCTGGAAGATGTCAGCTAGGGTGAGAAGAAATCCCACTAAAGATCCCTACATAAAACCCTTAAATAATCATGCAGATAAATTGAAGTTTGTAGATAAAACTCTCAGGCTGGCAGGATGCGCAGCTCTGATACCACTATAAGATTCCAAACAGTGAAAATTTTGATAGATCTAGAACATGTTAGTGTTCTGATTTAAAAATACTTTTCATCAAAAACAAGAACACAAACATATCTAGAAATGAAACCCTTTTATTTATATTATTAACTGAAAACAAAGATACATGCTTTGCAGTGGCGTGCTCGGCTGCTCATTAAAATAGAAAACCAATACTAAAGCACAATCGTGGACCTTGGATGGATCCACCAGACAAATTCACCACGGGGTTTTCATCTCGAGATCAATGTTAGAACTGGCCAAGCCAAGTTCTCAACCCAAACACAATAAGATAGATAAAACTAGAATGATCCTAAATGCCTAGCTTCTATCCCTTTTTATAGGCTTGATGGACCTTATTTTATTATTTTCCTCGAAAACCAACAACAAATACCATGGGCCGATACCATGGGAAAATACCACAGTAATACCATGGATCGATTCCATCCACTTTGACCGGATCAAGAAAACGAATATTACAGGAGGAATTCTTCATGAGCAGTTGGATGCCTCACCATTGCTGCTGCAGGACCTTGATTGAGAAGGATCCTAGTGGTAAGTTTCTTACTTGGAAGAAACTTGAAGTATGTCCTTCATGGGTTGAGAGGGAGTGACGTATGTGATTTTCTAATACAAGTGTCATGCATTATACCACGACTAACATTCGTAAGTCTTAGTGAAGGCCATGTGGAGAGAATGGATAGATACATCATTCTAGTCTTCACCTGGAAGACAAAATGGAGGATTGGGTAATCAACTGGCATTCAATACTCTTTGAGAATGAGATAGGGAATTCAAGATAAGAGTAGTCGAGGACCGATATTCTTTGAGGGCTAGCTACCCAAGAGAAGAACAGCCTAAGAAGTTCATACTCTGGGAACACCTAGGTGGAGTATGTACCTTGGAGAGATAATGACTATGGTGTCTATAATTCATGTGTCTCACCAGCATTGTAGCTCATTGTATTGTTGAGAGATGGGGCTGTTAGTCAAGGCCTTGCACTAGGACAATGCTGGTTGATATGATGCTCTACAGATGTGATTACCAATCCAATTCTTCTTATGAAATTCTTTTGTTTGAAAGTGATCATGTACCTGTATAAATAACTCCCTAGTTAAGAGGGAGTGTTGAAAAGTGTAACAAGGATCAATCTTCGTATTGATTATGTAATTATGGATTTATGTAAAGAAGACAAAGATAATAAAATGTATTTTGTACTTTCTTCATGGGTTTCATGAACAATATTTTATTATATGTTAATAGACTTATTCTTGATGTCTATCTAGGGTTTTTTCTTCTATGTATAAATGTAATTAAGTTTCATATATATATAAAGGATCTAGTCTAAAGATATGCTCCAAGACCTAGTCAAGAAAATCGTGAATGTATGGCCTCATTCAAACCTCCAACAATGCTGCAAGTTAAGCTATAAATATGTATTAAAGTCGGCCTTCAAATAGTTAGTTAAGTTGGTCTACAAGCTAAATGGCAGGTCGGCCTATAGACAGTGTAATTACCTCTATATATACCTTTTTTGTACAGTCAGTTGAAGACAAGTTTTTCGGTGATATCTGAAGTGAAGTGCGGATTTCAGTGTGGATGTTTGAAGGGTTTCAGGACTGGTATCTATATATATATCCATGTGACATATGAGTGTCATAAGGTGTTGCGGCTTATTGAAGCAGAAGTGAAGATCACCCTGAAGCAGCTACAACATTGAAGAGTGGATCCGTTCCAGTGCAACATCAATGTTAAAGTGTGGATCTATCCAAGTGAATGAGCATGAGCATGTGATCATCCTGAAGTGCGGATCTGTCCAAGTGCATGAGCATGAGCATGAGATCATCTTGAAATACTAAAGCACAATCGTGGACCCTGGATGGATCCACCAGACAAATTCACCACGGGGTTTCCATCTCGGGATCAATGTTAAAACTGGCCAAGCCAAGTTCTCAACCCAAACACAATAAGATAGATAAAACTAGAATGATCCTAAATGCCTAGCTTCTATCCCTTTTTATAGGCTTGATGGACCTTATTTTATTATTTTCCTCGAAAACCAACAACAAATACCATGGGACGATACCATGGGAAAATACCACAGTAATACCATGGATCGATTCCATCCACTTTGACCGGATCAAGAAAACAAATATTACAGGAGGAATTCTTCATGAGCAGTTGGATGCCTCACCATTGCTGCTGTAGGACCTTGATTGAGAGGGAGCCTAGTGGTAAGTTTCTTACTTGGAAGAAACTTGAAGTATGTCCTTCATGGGTTGAGAGGGAGTGACGTATGTGATTTTCTAATACAAGTGTCATGCATTATACCACGACTAACATTCGTAAGTCTTAGTGAAGGCCATGTGGAGAGAATGGATAGATACATCATTATGGTCTTCACCTGGAAGACAAAATGGAGGATTGGGTATTCAACTGGCATTCGATACTCTTTGAGAATGAGATAGGGAATTCAAGATAAGAGTAGTCGAGGACCGATATTCTTTGAGGGTTGGCTACCTAAGAGAAGAATAGTCCAATAAGTTCATACTCTGGGAGCACCTAGGTGGAGTATGTACCTTGGAGAGACAATGACTATGGTGTCTATAATTCATGTGTCTCGCTATCATTGTAGCCCATAGTCTCGTTGAGAGATGGGGTTGTTATTCAAGCCTTTGCACTAGGACAACGTTGGTTGATATGATGCTATACAGATACGATTACCAATCCAATTCTTCTTATGAAATTCTTTTGTTTGAAAGTGATCATGTACCTGTATAAATAACTCCCTAGTTAAGAGGGAGTGTTGAAAAGTGTAACAAGGATCAATCTTCGTATTGATTATGTAATTATGGATTTATGTAAAGAAGACAAAGATAATAAAATGTATTTTGTACTTTCTTCATGGGTTTCATGAACAATATTTTATTATATGTTAATAGACTTATTCTTGATGTCTATCTAGGGTTTTTTCTTCTATGTATAAATGTAATTAAGTTTCATATATATATAAAGGATCTAGTCTAAAGATATGCTCCAAGACCTAGTCAAGAAAATCGTGAATGTATGGCCTCATTCAAACCTCCAACAATGCTGCAAGTTAAGCTATAAATATGTATTAAAGTCGGCCTTCAAACAGTTAGTTAAGTTGGTCTACAAGCTAAATGGCAGGTCGGCCTATAGACAATGTAATTACCTCTATATATACCTTTTTTGTACGGTCAGTTGAAGACAAGTTTTTCTGTGATATCTGAAGTGAAGTGCGGATTTCAGTGTGGATGTTTAAAGGGTTTCAGGACTCGTATATATATATATATCCATGTGAAATATGAGTGTCATAAGGTGTTGCGGCTTATTGAAGCAGAAGCGAAGATCACCCTGAAGCAGCTACAACATTGAAGAGTGGATCCGTTCCAGTGCAACATCAGTGTTAAAGTGTGGATCTATCCAAGTGAATGAGCATGAGCATGTGATCATTCTGAAGTGCGGATCTGTCCAAGTGCATGAGCATGAGCATGAGATCATCTTGAAGTGTGGATATGTCCAAATATAGTTTGTAGACTAATCTGAAGTGAAGTTGTTGGGACAGTGGTCTGCAAAGAGAAGATGCAGTCGGAAAGTGGAAGAAAGAAGGAACGTAAATCTGAGATTTAATTTCCTAACTACAACTTATATATATTTCAAGCAACTAAAGATTCAACTAAAGGTTCAAAGGCAGTATTGGTGCAGAACAGTGCAACTTGGTGAAGAGAAGAAGGATCAACATTGAAGGACATCAAAGAAGAAAGGTCAAGGTCTTGGATGCATATGTAGGTCAAGGGTCTAATTCTTTGTTATGGTACTTGTCATCTGAAAATCTATAAGAAGAATTTCTTGAGGGTTTTCCTCTCCAAGAGGGAGATGTTTTGCCTTGGCTCTAGGAGCCTAATTCTTATGTCTCGTGTATTCTGATAATTGACTTGATTAAAGATTAAATAAGCTAACGAAGAAAAGACATAAGTAATTCAAGTGACCTCACAAGTAATTATCAAGAAGAGAATTTGTATTAATCACTAGCCCTACAAATTATCAACAATTCTCATATGGTTAACTTTTAGCAGTGGTTACAATCCCTTAAACAGGTGGCACGGAAGTGGATAGGACAAAAGAAAAAGAAATATCTACAGTCTCCCAATGAGATTGATAAAGCCATTCTTTTGTTGTGCGATGTCAATGATCCTAATTTATTTTTGGAAGCATATCATAATCATATTGTTGATAATGAAGGAAGGAGGAGGAATATTTTAATGGGACAGGAAGCTGATATTAGGCTTAAGAGTAGGACATTGTGGATGGATGGTGCCGATCGAAATTCTAAGTGTTTTTACAAGCTATTTAATAGAAGGAAACAGAAATATATATTTATATATCTCAGATTTTGGATGCGGAGGGGGTCACACATGAGGGACAAGCTATTTATCCACTTTTAGGAGCTTTTTTGCGGCAAAGGATTCGGTAAGCCAATCACAATGGTGGAATTACTGTTGACTGTTAAAGAAATATGCGCAAGAGAAGAGCCCCAACCCAGATGGCTGGGGAGTCGAATTATTCTTAAGTTTTCAGGATATGATGTTGTTGGAGCTATTAAAATTAGCTGAACTCAATGGCTTCATTACAGGTGCCATAAATTCCACATTTATTGTTTTGATTCCCAAAAAGAAGCAGCCCAAGTCCTTTGCAGATTTTTGTCCCATTTCACTTTGCAAATTTGTTTATAAGGTTCTATCGAAGCTGATAGCTAAGAGGCTCAAGCAAAGGTCCCTGAGAGTTTCATTTGCTCGAGATCTGTTTTACACTAGCGGCAAGCAGTTGAGTTCAATGCCGAGGCACTCGCTACTGCACTTCGCGTAACCTTCCCCAGCTTGCTTCCTAGGGCTCGGGGGTTCATGAATTTCTACTCTCAGTAAGTGCGCAACAACGGAAGGTGAGGAATGGGACCTGTGAAAGCATTCGACTGGGTTGATGATCTTGGAGGTGAGCGTAGAAATGGCGTCTCTCTCTAGGTCCCTCTACCGCAGACGACCAGAAGCCCAGTTCTTCGTGGGCCAGGCTTGGAGCTGGGAAGTATGATGGGAGTAGTCTAGGTATGATGGGAGTAGCCCAGCTATACAACAGGTTCGCCGCATTACAACAAGTGCAGTGACACATCTAGCGGTGGAGAAATGGTGAGAGAGGGTTCATGCAGGAGCTGGGAAGTATGATGGGAGTAGTCTAGGTTTTGGGGACATCGCTGCACGGACATATGCTCATGGATGAAGATTGACATACTGTTGATAAAGTTTAGAATTTCTTGTTCTTGCGATATTGATGTTTGTGTTATCATTATGCTCCTCACAGGTACATGTATGTGATTCTTTCTTCCGCCATATCTGGTGTAGTTTTGGGTTATCATATGAGGAGTTACATATCAAAAGAGATGAGTGTTTTTTGTCTGATGCTTTCTTTGTGCTGAGCGAAGGAATAATTGCTCCACTCTGATGGTCAATATCTTTTTGGCTCTCCTCAAACCATATATACATTGCCATTGAACTTATGGTTGTTCAAGAGAATAACAGTGAGATTTCATCATCATCTTTTGACTTTGTTTTGGACGCCACAAATCATCATGACAAGTGGTTCTTTGGGTGGAGCAGATGTATGGATTTTATTTTCATCTCTCGTCCATGCAAGAGTATAGGTATCAGGTTATGCAAAAGATGGTGGTCTTTACCAGGGTGCATTTGTTGTTGCTTCTATCAACCTTAGATGGGTAGGAATGGTCCTGGGTTTTTCGGTATGCTTTTTCCCGGAAAATAGTGTCTTTTTCCGATATCCACTTTGGAATTTTGAATTTCTTCGGGCAAGTCTCGTTATCCTTGATTATTATTGAGTCTCACAGTGGCGGCGGTGGATGATCGGGCATGACCTGTGGGGGGTGCAGGTGATCCGGGATGCTCAGAGGGTGCTGCAGGCGTTTTATGGTGTAGACTTTGTGTGACGTACATATGTATGAATGATCATATGCTGGATTATTCTGGATTATGCCATAGGGATATGCGCCCATACTATTTTAGTCTAATCGCTATTTATGGGATTTTATGTCGAACCCTTGATTCACTGAACTTTCTATTTCGGTCAGGGATGGCTGGTGGGCCAGTTTTTATTGGCGAACAATCACCTGAATTAACATTTACTCCTCCTGAATAGCACAAGTCTCTAGACATCTCTAAATCTGCACAAAATTCCCTATGACATCCCATTTAATGGTCCATTTATTGAAGATGTCGAATTCATGATATATCAAGTTTAAAGTAGTTTTTAAACGTTACCACTTGTTTTGGTTTTTTTTAAAATATCAATCCGGGACTGTAGTGTACATGTGGTTCCTTATGGTCGAGATGTAACATGGTTAGAGCACCCTGACATGTGATTGGCACTCTGATATGGCTGACAACATTATAAGGTGGCGACACACTGCCATCACAGATGAATTGACTACTTGTATGTATTTGATGTAATTTCAATATGGACGGTATCAGACTCGAGACTTCGATGGTGGATATGCCCGATGGTGGCGATTGTGCTTCCTCATTTGATTTTGATGCGGATGATGCTATCATCAAACAGGCATTTCAGGATTTTTCTACGTCTAAGGTAAACACACAACGACGTCCTAGAAGACATAATCATCGTGGAGTTGGCTGTGGTAAGAGGAATATCTTTAAACATAAGATGGAAATCAAAGAAGTAAGTTTGGACTATGAAGATCTCTGTATTAGAGTGGCAAGCTTGCAGAGAAGGGCTATTATTGGTAGGTGGGTGTTTCCTGATAGAGAATATTTTGACATAGCATCTTGGATCAATCAGAAGTGGAATTCCATTATTGGTTACACGCCCAAGGTCAGTAAGCTACTCAATGGATGGTTTAGCATCCATTTCATGGATGAGAAGGACGTCATCAAAATCATGGGCAGGACTTGGGTTCACGGTAGAAGCTTCATGCAAATCATTCCGTGGTATATCGGCTTTAATCCAGTTCTGGAGGCTCCACGAAGTAGGGTCATTTGGGTAAAACTACCAGGTCTTCCACTGGAATTCTGGACCCTTAAGGCGCTGCGGACGATTGGAGACTCAATTGGCTCCACCAAATATATTGACCCTAGTATTGTGGGGGTATCAGATAAGAGGATTGCTTAGCTTCTTGTCGAAGTGGATTATGTGGGTGGACTTCCAGGTGATATTGATCTACTCTGGTGCAATAGAAGGCATCGTCAACGAATCAACTTTTGGGGGATTCCTTTTCGGTGTCTGATATGCCACAAGACTGGCCATCTCAGGGAGCACTGTCCATTTCGGCTGCGTATTGCTTGGGTGGATCAGGTAGAAAAGGTGGCGGGTGATGATCGTCAACACAACGCAGTCTCGGGCACGTTGGATGGCCTCCAATCAGGTAATACTGTTAACACGTCCTCTGATGAAGAAGCATATAAAACTGCTGAGGGTCAATATGATTTCACTATTCCTGATTATGGGGTTCCTCCTAATATTGCTAGTCATCCATCTGTTGCTAGGAATTTTTATAGAGTTCTTGAGCCCGAGTCAGACAATGTGACAAACACTGCTCCCTCACCCCCCTTTAACATACAAAATGACCTAGACGCCCCGGTCCCATGTCCCTCTTTGGATCCCACAGATGCTAATTTTACTGACAATAATCCCATTTCATGCTCTGCACATATGAGTAAGAGGAACTCTGCTAAGGGGACATCGTCCAATTTTAACATTGCCAACAAACGACCTATGGTTCCCATCCACTCTGATGGACATTATTCTCCTACAAATGACCTGCCTATATATAAATCGACCATGCTCTCTGGGGGGGAGTCTTCGCGCACATCTACTGGTATATTGTTAGATGACAGTTCTGAGTTAGGGAGAAATCTTGGGTCCCCACATTGTACTCCTGAAAAATCTGGTCCTATTAATCTATATGATTCTCCTAGGAACTCCATCGGGAGTGATATTGACTCCCTTATGGGGAATCCAAACCTTGACCTGGCTTCACTAACAGTATTTGACAAACCCATCACCTCATCTGCAAAACAATCCACTGCTTTATCGACTGCTATTATTTCTATCAAGAAGAAGGCAAAAGATGCATGCTGCCTGAACAAAGGTAAGCTAAAGTCGATATCACTATTTTCTGATGATGATGTGGGCCTCTCAGATGTCCCCATCGCCAAATATGATGGTCCGGACAACATTTCTAGGGCACTTAGAGCAAGAAACCCTCGACCATCTTCCCCATGACTCACATTATATCATTTAACTTGCGGGGGTTGGGCGATGCTCCCAAATTCCATTCCCTGAAGGAAATTTTAATATCTAAGAATTCGATAATATTTTTGGGTCAGGAGACTATGTCTGAAAGATCGAAGGCTATTAATTTGTTTCTAAACATCAAGAAAGGTTGGCATGTGGCTGCGATTAACTCAAACGGCCGATCTGGGGGAATGGTTGCTATGTGGAACCAAGATTATGTTTCTTTCAAAGCTTACAGTTTCTTTGGGGGTATTCTATTATCTGGTCGCCTTAGAGGTCTGCAAGGTATTTTTAACCTCATCAATATATACACTCCATATTCAAGTAGAATGGTGTTTTGGAACAGGATGCAGTTGGCGGGTATTTTATCTCTCCCAAATCTTATAGTGATGGGCGACTTCAATTCAACACTAAATGCTGATGAAATTTGGGGCAATTGTGCTCGCCTGGATTCTTTGGCCGGGTATTTAAATGATGTCTTTCTATCACAGGGGTTGGTGGACATAAGACCACATCCTCTTGCACCCACATGGACCAACAGGCGAGCGGGTGACAATTTCATTGGGAAACGGCTTGACAGGGTGGTGGTTAAAGATTCAATTATGGATTTCATGGGGGATCCCAGATCTATTTATATTGGTATCTGACATCTCGGATCATATGCCAATTACTTTTACGTGGTCCACTATTGAGGCTGTATCTGGGCGCCCTTTCAAGTTCAACAGAATATGGCTTGAGGATCTTGAATATACCAGCATTGTTGAGGGGATTTGGAGGGTTGATCATGATGTGCCGGTTTCTGGGGAATGGGAATTCTTTCATCACAGACTGCAGAAAATAAAGGTTGAGTCCAAGTCATGGGAAAGGAAAAAGAAACTGAAGCTCACGGCTGAATTTTTGGAAATCCAGGAGCAGATGGAGATGATTATCTCTTCTTTCTTGACATGCTACCCGGACGCACAAACACTAGACAATCTTAAGAGGTTGGGGGAAAGGAAAAGAGAAATCCTGTGGATTGAGGAGATCACTTGGCGGTTGAAGAGCAGGGTCCAATGGTTGGCTGAGGGGGACCAGAACACAAAATATTTCCATAAGTGGGCAAACGAGCGGAAAAATAGAAACGCCATTTGGCGAATTAAAAGAGTCGATGACTCGTTTGCTTATACATGCCAGGACATCTAAAATGAGGTGCTTGCATACTTTTCATCTTTCTACACAAGACAGGACGGGATCAGCAATGATAATCAGGTATGGCTGCTGGAACATGTCAATCATTTTTTCGATGCTGACGCTATTTCTTCATTGGATAGTGCTGTTACAGGGAATGAAGTATTAAAGGTCCTAAAATCTTTCTCCAAGGATAAATGTCTGGGGCCAGATGGTTGGCCTGCGGAATTATTTATCCACTTTTTTGACTTGATGGGTGAGGAATTGACAGTGGTCATTGAAAACATTCGGATTCGGGGCTTCATGCCGGCCAATCTCAACTCTACTTTCATTGCCCTAATTCCTAAGATGGATGATCCCCAAACTTTTGCAGATTTTAGGCCGATTTCTCTATGTAATGTCCTATATAAGATTACATCCAAGATTATTGCTGAGCGTTTAAAAGGTACATTGTCGACCTACATCTCAAACGAACAATATGGCTTCCTAAAAGGCCGATCTATTCATGACGCCATGGCAATTGCACAAGAAGTCTTACATTCCATTCACACGGAGAAGAGGGAGGCTATTATGATGAAGGCGGATCTTCATAAAGCCTACGACTCTATTGACTGGTCTTATATATAAGGCTAGTGCTCATGAAGATTGGACTTCCAATCAGAATTATGAGATGGATTATGTCTTGTATATCCACTGTCCGTTATGCGGTTATTATCAACGGTGTTCCTACAAATTTTTTCGCTGCTGGACGTGGACTTCGACAAGGCTGTGCGCTGTCTCTGTTAATCTTCATTCTAATTATGGATGGTTTCATTTGTCTTTTGCACATGGCGGTGCAACGGGGATATACAAAGGGATTCTCTTTCTCCAATTCGGTCTCATGCTTGCACTCTTTATTTGTTGATGATCTATTGTTATTTGGTTATCTGAATAGGAACCATTGGTTCTACATTCATCTAATGTTTATTCGTTTTGAATCTGCTATTGGGCTGGCCATCAACAAGAGTAAATCATTTATCATATATGAATTTGGAGACCTACAAGAGATCGCTTTCATTGCAAATTTTATGGGGGTTGATTTTAGAGATGCTTCTGTTGGTTTTACATATCTGGGTTTTAAAATCAAACCATGTGGGTACAAGATCCAGGATTGGATGTGGCTGATCGACAAATTCAGAAGAAGGATCTTCAGATGGACACATAGATGGTTGTCCATGGGGGGTAGGCTTATCATGATCCAAGCGGTACTCTCTGAGATGATGGTTTATTGGGGACACTTATATTATTTGCCAGACAGCATTATTAGACTGATAAATCGCATTATCGCTAAGTTTTTGTGGGGTGATGCACAACTGTCTCACAAAATACACCTCTGCAAACTTGAGCGTCTTTGCAGGCCAAAGGAGCATGATGGCTGGGGTATTCTCAACACAAGGATTTTAAATAAGGCACTGCTCATAAAGTCTTTCTGGAGGGCTATTCAAGGAAATGGCATTTGGAATGCTGTCATAAGGAGTAAATACATTGTGGGTGATATTCTACAACAAATCCTTTGTATGCAATTCTATCATCCTCGTTTTATCTCCGTCATCTGGTGCAGCTTCAAGAAGGTTTTGATCCATGTGGCGGATAGGTTGGCATGGAATTTTCGGGATGGAGGTCGTATTCCTTTGAATTTCAAAAAGCTAATTGGCTTTCCCTCACTAGCCGGACCCTCTCCGCGGCTCCTTCACAGGTTAGCTCACAGGGGTGTTATATATCTTCCACAGACAATCCGTGTATGGTCCTATGGCGCTCCAATATTTAAATCTGCTCTCCAACTGGGTATGATGGAGCCGGAGGATGCTGAATGGGTGGTGCTCAAGGATACTTTACGGGCTGCGGGTTTCTGTTGGGATACCAGGGGCGATTCCATAGTATGGGATGGTCCTACGAATGAGGGCGCTCCTATTGTAAAAGATATCTATAGAGGACTAAATATTATTTCTTATCAGGGACAGATCTCTACGTCCTTCCATTCATTTTGGCATAGGAAGATTCCTACAAAGATTGTACTCTTTGGATGGTTGGTATGGAAAGGCAAGATCCTCACTGGCGATAACCTGATTAAGAGAGGCTTTTCTGGTCCATTCAGATGTCAAATATGTTGTGTGGATTTCGAGTCTACCGCTCACTTGTTTTTTAGATGTCTAATTATAGTGAATTTGTGGCGGCTTTTTTCTGTCCATTTCATGGGTCCAGCGTGGTATCCAGATGATCTCATTTCCGCTGCTATGGAATGGGACAAGCTGCGGGGAAAATTCAGAACTTTTCCTTTTTTCCTCATCTGGGAGGTATGGTTGGGAAGGAACAAATTGATTTTTGACAATGTACCTTTTCAGACTCCTCGTATTTTCTCTGCTATCTTAAAATGGATGGAGGATCGCCCCTCTCCTGTATTGTCTATATCAGATTTCTCCATTCGCATCCGACCACATGATATGGCAATTCTGGCTATTTATTTTGATGGTGCATGCAAGGATGGTGTTATGGGGTGTGGGGCATGGATTAAACTATCTCAGAGAGAACGGATCCACATACACTGGAATAGTGGACAAGGGTCCAATAATAAAGCAGAGATTATTGCACTATGGGGTGGTCTTCGTTTTGCTGCCTACTTACAGCTTCAGGATGTACACGTATATGGGGATTCACAGGTAGTTATTGGATGGATCACAAATTCCACGGCTATGATACGTCCAGATCTACAGGGTTGGGTACACAGAGCTCAGAGATTATGGTCCTTACTCAATATGCCTCCCATCAGCCACATCTATCGGGAAAACAACACCAGGGCTGATGGACTCTCTAAAAAAGGCTTAAACTCTGATTTTGGGATTATGCAGGTCCAACTGTTTAGAGATGGTCTTCCTTTCTGGCATACAACTATTCCGATTCCATAATGCGGATCTGTTTGAATTTTTGTTATGACAATTTTGTGTCCAAGGGGTTTTCTGCACACGATATATCTTCCTCCTCCTTATCAAGTGAGCCGGGTTAACAAAAGATCAAGCGAGCCAGAGTCAAATATACAAGCGAGCCTGTCCATTTTCTACAAGCGAGCTGGTTTGTTTTTTCATTTAACAAGCGAGCCTGAATATATATATTTGTCGAGCCCTTCATCTACTTGCCAATCGAGTATGCTCTATATCATCAAGTTTGATAAATATATTTGCAAGCAAGCCGGTCATCTCAACACAAGCGAGCCTGTTTTTTCTCCATTTTGTGACTGATTCATGGGCATTAATTGCTTTATAATTTCCTACAAATATGCCTTTTTTAGCAATTTCCAGTTTCTGCCTTTCGTAATTTTTGCAGATTTACTTATTACTTTTGACAGGTCAGAACTGGGATGGGTCGGAACCTCTCCTCTCGTCTTCAATACATCTATCTTTATATCTTAACTGCCATCTACAGCTCATATTTTTGTCATATCTTCTGTTTATTTCAATCGTTTTTTCCTTGTTGAATCTTAACTTGTTGTCTCTTATGCTCGCATCTAATGCTAAGCTTATTAGAAAAGGAAGGATCTTGTCCTGTTATGTGGTGACCATCCTTTTTATGCTGCTCTTTCTCTCTACATGGAGAAATTATCAAATGGCCAATATATGTAGCTTTCTCGCTATGGTTTTTATGGCTTGAGAATATGTTGACAATGTACTGCTTATATTATAATATAATCAACGTTTTTTTCTTCTGAAAAAAAAGCTAAGAGGCTCAAGACTTTAGTGGCTAAAATTATCTCTCCGAGGCAATTTGGATTCCGGGAAGGTAGAAAGATCCAGGATGTTGTCGGGATCTCTCAAGAGATGCTTTATTCGCTTACCACCAGTGCTCATAGAGAATGTATTCTGAAGATTGATCTAAGTCGTGATTTTGATTGTGTTAATTGGGATTTTCTCATTTTTCTCATTCTTAAAATGGGAATGAGTTTTTTGAATAGTAAATGGATCCTGACATGCTTAAAATCGTTAAATTTACTGTGATAATCAACGGCTTTCCTTCCAGTTTTTTTCAGCTTACCGGGGATTGAGACAGGGATCTGCATTGTCTCCCCTTCTGTTTTTGTTGGTCATCAAATCTCTGTGTAGGAAACTGATTGCCGCTCAAGAATCGGGCCTCATCAAGGGGGTGAAGGTCTATAAACATCATTCGGTGTCTCACTTGATTTTTGTTGATGATTTTCTTTTTGGGGGACACAACTCGCTGGCGGAATGGCACATTTATCACTCTATTCTTACAGTTCAGCCTCTGGTCTCATCGTGAATGGAGGTAAATCTATCCTTATTTACAAAGGAGGGATGGATATTGAAATTCATGGTATTAAAGAAATTTTTGGGGTCGGAGCAAAAAAAAATGAGCGATGGTTTCACTTATCTGGGGTTCCAACTTAAACCCTCATGATACCGGACAAGGGATTGGGAATGGATCATAGACATTTTCAATAACAAATTGAACTGTTGGGTACATAAATGGTTGTCCATGGGTGGGAGGCTAATTATGATTAAATTAGCATTATAAAATATCCCTGTCTTTTGGATGCATATATATCTTCTCCCCAAGGACATTATTCACATAATTCAAAGGATTATGGCTTGGTTTTTATGGAATGGATCAGCCTCCTATGTAGGTAAACACAAAATATACATGGTCAGCTGAGCTATTATTACAAAATTGGTGGAAGAGGGGGGTTGGGGGGTCATTGATCCCGAAACTTTCAGTAAGGCACTTTTAATCAAAAATTTGTGGAGGGTTGTAGGTGGCACTAGTATGTGGGCCAAGGTCATACATGACAAATATTTGGATGGTCATTCATTTACATGCTGGATTAGGAATGGGGCAGGTAGGAAGTCTTTATCCTCCTTTAGCTAGAGAAGCTTACATTCGATGCTGGCATATTGTATGGGACAGGTACGTTGGCAGGTAGGAAATGGATGCAGAATTCAGATTGGGCTTGATGCCATTATAAGACAGTATGGAAATCACATGTTATCATACCACATTCTTCAACACTTACATAACATTCAGATTTGTCATTGAGCACCAATTGTTGATAATTCTCAGTCAAATTTAAATGGGCAGGAATGGAGTTTGGCAGAACAACTGGGGTTAAATAGTATTCAGGGGATGGAATGGTTGGCTTATGTTAGTGGACTAGGACAAGCATTTCCCTTACCAATTTATAGGATCAATTGTGTTGGGCGGGGACACTTAAGAACGGTTACCTGATGGTTAAGGATATGTATATATCGCTCATATTGGTGGTTTCAGCTGTCAAATATAATACCCTCTTTAAGGTAATCTGGTGGGGGAAGATTCCACATAAAATCAAATTCTTTGGATGGATGGCTATTCAAAACTGCATCCTCACTTGGATTCAAAACGGCATCCTCACTTGGAAGAATATTCTTAAAAACGGATTTGTTGGGCCCAGTTTTTGTATCTTGTGCAGAAGGGGGGAGGAGATAATCCATATTTTCATCAAATGTATTTATGCTAAAGCCATTTTCCAAGGGGTCACTGAGCATTTTAAAATTCAACCAAATTCTGTGGTGACCTCGCTCTACAATTGTTTTAAAGTATGGAAAATAGATAAAACTTTTAGGACTCTCCCTTTATTTATCTTATGGATCATATGGAGGAGGTGCAATGCCATGTTTTTTTAGAATAGAGATTTACAGGTTAAGGAGGATATCATCAAATGTGTGGGATACTTCAATGAAATTGGTCCTCTCCCACCACATAAAGGTCACATAACCTTTAGATTGGTTGAGGCATGGAAGTCCTTTCTAGTTGGTTTTTTTGATGGAGCTAGTAATAGGAGGGCATGTGGAAGTCATCACTTCTGGTGGGAAGTCCTACTAATAGTAGAGCTGAGATCATCGCATTGTGGGGAGTCCTACTAGTGGCGGAGTGGTTGGGCATCAAATGCATACAAATCTTTGAAGATGCTAAAGGAATCATCGAATGGGTAAAGGGAAACAATTCTTTCAATCCACCCATTTTTAAAAAAATGGATGGATAGAATCAAAATATTGGTAAGACATTTCGAAAGTGTCAATTTTGCCCATCTATTCAGAGAACAAAACTGGATTGCAGAGCTTTTGACAGAGGGGTATTGTACATTGTTGGTTCCATGAACTATGCTTGAAGATGTGGAAACATAACATAGGCAATGTCCAGAGAAACATAATATGCAGGATTATGCTGAAGACATGACTAGTTTTATATATCAGTGTAGAAGTCCCTTTGAGGACACAACTAGTTTTATATATCAGTGTAGAAGTCCCTTTTTGGTTGCCAAGATGGCATATACCTTGATAGTTACTGGAAGCAACAGAGACATTTGCACATGACCTTGCTTTAAATTGAGAACCACTGCTTTAGTTTTTTTTGTGGTGAATCATGATGCTTTATGTTCTAGGTCATAGATTTTAGTTATTTTTTCGTCTATAGAAGAGAGGAATAACCTGTTTCTGAGTTTTTTAATAACCCAACATTTTGAACTGCTTAAGTGAGTCCATCATCAAGGGTAGACGTCAAATGTACTTTGAAAAGTTGAGGGAAATAAGGCAAATGAATAAAATAAATAGTGAATAATGAGGAGTTTATAAAGTGAATACTCTATATCTGTTAAGATGAAAAATAACAATCCAAAACCTATGTACTACTTTTATTAATATATGAATAGCATTTTTTTCTACGAAAGTAAAAAAAAAAAAATCAAAAAAATCGATTACCTCTCGAATCATCAGCACATTATTTATAAAATGCAATAAGTAAATGAAAATATGGACGAAAGATCTCACAGTTGGGTCGTGCAGTACGTTATCTATTTAACTCAATAAATTTTAATAACTAAATGAAATGTCAATGGAAGATCTCACACATGCAAGCTACAATAACAGTGCTAGTTATTATGAAAAGCATTTCGGTACATTATTTTCCAAATGAATATGGATAATGGGGTTTTAAGACCCTCTGGATAGTATAGAGTCCAGACGAATTCACCTCCCTCTCGACATCAATTTATCACTAACAAACTACCGGTTTGTCAGACACTTCTAACCACTTGCTAATTCCCAGCAACGAATGTTAAGGCGCTCCAGCTTTAAGCCGTGGAGCATTTTGCTAATTCCCAGCAATGAATGTGAAGGTGCTCCAGCTTTAAGCCATAGAGCATTGGAGAGAATAACAGTAAGAATTGCGCCCACAACACCTCACATAGCTTATTTGAACATGTCAATTTGGTATTTGAAATATATGAATAGATCTCGAATTAAATTGTCTCACAATGAGAATCACTTGCATTTTTTTAATCTTTAATATATTAGATCTATTTTTAGAGTATCAAATAGTATCTTTCCAAGTTGCAGGTCTTTTAAAAGTTAAAAGCATATGGGTCGAGGGTAGGTATGAACTATATGGATGGAATTTGATAAGACTTGTTTGATGGATAATGGCAGACATTAGACTATTTTCAATGGTTATACAACCTTCGAGCAACGCACAAATTGGCATCGAAGTGAATTAGTGGCTATATGATTTGGTTTCTATAGCTCGATAATAAAAAATTCAACATAAAACCTTATTTTAATCCACTTAAAAATCTCTATTTGTGATTGCAACAAAACAACAACAGTAACCTGTAACAACAAAATCTCTATTTGTGATTACAACAAAACAACAATCGTAAGTTCTGTCAACTCTTCTTTCACCCACTAAGAAGCCACTTGGGAACTCATGCATTGGCACATACTAGCAACTTGAATGCTACAGAGTTTTGTTCATATTTATTCACAACATGAATATTGTGCAGATGAGTTCACTGTCTGTATGTGTATTCTCATACAGCACTCATCTAAAACAGTATCCGTTGTGACAGGACAGTGAGAAACAATTGGAAAAAAATTGTAATACAAGCGTTACTATTATTGTATGTACAATCAAATCCAACAAGTTTAAGTTACGCTGATGTCCAAGTTTTTCTTCCAATTAAAATTTTGTTTCTCTCGTTTGTCCTTTTCTTAAATACAGATTTTATTTACAATTTTATTAAATTATATTTAATGAGTTTTTTCACAAGTTAATAAGATACATATAACTATATAATCCATCCACACAAAGGGTTTCAACATTCCATGAGAGAAACAAGAAATGATGAAAATTCAGGTGGTGAGACTTCCTGGATTCTATTTTTTTCAACCCATTTTAAAATTCTCTCCAGCCTCTCTTGAATATCCTTAATCGTTAAATTTGACCATCATTCCTCTGTTTGTTTATAGAATTATTAAATATATTTATTCTGGGTGAACGCCCAGCCGACTTAACGGAAAAACAAAAAGAGTTGCATAATGGCATTATAAACCAAATGACCACCTGTGGAAATATATTCAAATGGAAATCAATTATAAAAATTACTTTTAATATGCCGCAAATTTACTTTACTATATAATTGAATATGAACCTGACAGCATTGGTTGATTAAAATATTTTGAATATAGTCTTGACGAGGGAACCTTTTTATGTTATCTTATGTATTATGTATATTTTTTTTGGTAAGTTTGTTAGTATTTTTCATTTTTCACTTTTTTTTTTTTTTTTACTCTATTTTCATAATCCACATACATCACCCCGGTCAGGGAAGGGAATTGAACCTGTGATGAGTGCTATAACAGCCCGCCTCATCACCGTTTAACCGAGACCCCTTGGACATTTTATGTATTATGTATTGTAATTATGTAGCTATATATATTATTCAAGTTGGAGATTTGATATGGTTAAAGATGTAGATGGGTGAAAATATTATACAAAGCCTTCAAATATTAGGGAAAAAGGGTTGATTGATCTAGTATTAACTTATAGTTCTAGATTGTCTTGAATTGTTGTAAATTTTTTCTTTTATGAGAAATCTATTGGTATGTTGAAAGAGAGATTATGTAAATCATAACATAAACCATGTTAATTAATATATTTTTGAGATTTTAATGATAATATTTAATAGTTTTACTATGTTAGTCATCTTATATGTCTTATAAGATTTCCTTAATCATATTTCATATATACAAATGCTATGGTATGTCTAGTCATTGACATTTATTCTAGGTTCCAAAGATTTTACTCAAGTGTTCCATGCAATTTCAAACCAAAATTCTAGATTTGATAAGTCATTTATGTGTTATGATCATTTTGTTTTTCTCCTTGTGAAAATTTCTAACATAATTATGTCCTTGAAAGGTAAATTTTTAATCAAAATTTTCTTGATGAAAGGTTAATTTATCATGAAAACATGAATTTTCTTGATTCTTGAAGAGAAACATAAAGACCCAAAACCTCAAAAATGTATGACTAGTAAAGAGAAATCCAAATTCCAACTCTAACTAAGCCTATAACTATTATATATTATACACAATTGGCCATTCAGTCAAGCATATTGGCATATTTTACTTTTGAGAGATTTTGTCAATAGGGATACCTGGAGCATTGTTGGCAGCGCTTCTGCTGTCTTCGTTAGCTCTTTGCGCTTGGAGATCTGATGATATATGATGATGCATCCCATCCATTTCATCTTCCATTTGCTGGATTTTGACGTGTTGCCATTGCACTTTATCACTTGTTTTGATAAAGAGATTACCATCTGTCGAAGGTCAAAAATTTATGCATACCAGTCTAGTGGGTGAGGGCACTGCCAACATTGATGCATACCAGTCTAGAGGGGTGAGGGCACTTGCAAACATTGATGCTCCATATTTGAAAAGTTACATGTGCAGAGATGACTATAAGTCTACGAGGCTACTGACGAATGAGCTCCAAGCGATGCAATGTGAATTGAAACCCATATTTCTTGCATAATATTGTTACTTACCATAGACGAGGGAGGAGGTGTTCCAGTTGAATTTCGTCCCTGCAAAATTTTGGCAGTGGAAGCCTCTCTTGATGTTGGCCACCTTTTGAGACTGAAGAATAGTAATTAACACAAAATTCATTGTATTTTTCTGATTTGTGGGGCAAGTTCTCCTCTAAACCTACTTAGAGTTACTAAGATTGCTAGGTGTCTATTGACTTTTGCCTAATCTTCCTGGAACAACAACTTTGAAGAGCTTGGGATGCGACTTATGAGCATTCCAATTTGCACAAAGAAGACTTACAACACCATACAAGAAAGAAAGTTCTTCATCATAAGTCTTATCAGTGAGGTCGATTAAAAGGGATGCCAAACATATAAGCTTACGACATTTGACCTTATCCTTCTGACTGGAAAGGGTACTCTAGATGGCTCCCACACATTTGAACCTAGCTTTACTATCTTGACCACTGAAGTTTCCCTGACAAAATCCATCTATGAAGGTCCTCTACCCATATGAAAAAATCCATCTAGGAAGGTACTCTACCCATATGAGATTGGTTTAGAAGGTCGGGCAAAATCTGAATTGCTAGCTTACAGATAAGTTGCCTTGTGCCAGAGTAAAATCTCCCTACCACTTCCTGCCACAGGATTGGAGAAGTGCGCCAAACGAAATCAACCCCTTTGCTCTAGATTGATATAGATGATGGCATGGGAAGGGAGAGATTCGAACTATAATTTGAGGAGAATATCCCAGCTACATCAAAAGGTTTGGAGAGCCAATTATACTTTAGATCATCTCGTTTGGAATTAAACATGGAGCTAGGTGATTTAATATAATGATTCCATTTTGGAATGAAGAATGGAGCTTGGAGATTTCCTTTAAAGATTCCATTTTATTCTTAGTGCTTCAGGACAGTAGTTGAAATTTTGGGATATATTCATAATGGAATGACCATCTAGTTTGTGAGTCATTTACTTCATAACATCCTTCTTCTAATTGACAAGCAATGTTGGCATGGAGGTTTGCTTCTTTATTCTGTCCTCTCGGAATATTAAAGAAATATTTTTGGGGAAATGTCTCCAAGATACCTTAGATTCTTCGAAGGAGATGAGCAATTTGGTTGTTCGAAGGAAAGTAGCTGGGATGAAGGTGTTGGATGATGATAAGGGGGTCTCCCAAAATTGTAAAAAGGGATGTAATGATTTTTGCTAACTGAAGACCAAGGAAAAGTTCATACATTTCTGTCAAATTATTCGTTCGATGGTCTAATCCCCATCCAAGCTTTGATTCTATTTCTCCTCTAGGATTGATAACAATCCCTCCCCCTCCTGTCGCCCCTGGATTCTCTTTGGAGACCCTTTAAAAAAAAAAAACAACCAGATTCTTTGACTAAGCTTCCAATTCTGGATTTTTTCATCCCAGAGCTTCAGTTTCCATGGGCGAGGGACCTGTCATTTTGCAACATGATTTATAGCAAAATCAATCTACTATTCACTAGATGATCCATCCAATGCATTTCTTACTGATCTAGTTGGGAGTATCGATATTTTAGATACATTATATTTTCTTCAGCACATAAAGATAGGGCTTTAGCAACTGCTACTCGTGAAGGGGTGAGGTTGTCTTTAAAGATAGCTCTATTTCTGGAGAGCCATATCTTCCAACAAACTAATTTTGGGAGAGAAGTCCAGATCCATTTGAATCTTGGCTTGCCTGCAAAAGTTCCTGCAAATTGCTTTTTCCAATTTGCTATAAAATATGAAACATCACAAGGCATAATCAGTCTGTTAGACAAGGGACTTAAGACAAGGTTCCAGACATGGAGAGTGTAGGGGAAGACTAAGAACAGGTGGAGGGTCAATTCTTTAGCCTGGGAGCAGAGGGGACAACAATATGGGCCACTAAAACCTCTTCTTTTCAACTTCTCTGAGGTTAGGATCTTCTTATGGAGGAGAGTCCAACAAAAGGAATTAACCTTAGGTATAGCATTATTGGACCATAATTTTTTCCAAAGGGAGGCTTTTGGAGGGATTTGTTCATAAAACAACAGTTCCTCATATCCATCCTTGACAATATATTTGTGGGTTTTCCAACCCAGATTATTAGAAGAGAAAATATTGATGGGGGCACAGCTAGAAAAATTGAGATTAAGAGTACCTTTTAAATTGGAGAGAAAAAGAGGAATTGTTTCAAGCTTCTAACCGAACCATACACCATCATTATTAAAATTGTTGAACTCAGCAAAAGTTCTGATTCCATAAGTAGAGAGATGGAGATGTAGAGGTTTGAGATCCTCATAGGCTATTAGTGGAGGGTGAATTAAAACTGAGACTGTCCAAATATTTATTTCTAAACCACCACCAGGAATCCAGTTGAGGTGGTGAATTATTAGTTTGAAGGACACAATAAGATGCCACACAGGAGAAAGGAATCTCTGAGGAGTCTCATGGTGGCCACCAGAACCAGAGCTCATGTACTTTCCAGTTATGACTTTCACCCACCAGGAATCATTTTTCTTTTACATTTTCCAACCTAATTTCGCCCCATCACTTGATTCATTAGCTAGGGGTATCTAATCCCTAGCCCTCCATACACTCGAGGGGCATGAATTACCTTCCAATTAGCCAGATGGAACTATTTTTTTAGGTCTTTTTACTGTCTTCCCAGAGGAATTTTCGTATGACTTCCCCACTACCTCCAAAATGTATTTTGGCGCTGAGAGAGCCGAGAATTGAATTGGAAATAATTAATATTATTTGTGTATTAATGGAGAAATGGTTACATTGTTGTAACGTACCTCCTTAGTTTAGGATTAGTTCCTAGAATATAGGAGTCTGGTTACAACCTCCTACTTATTTTCCATGTACTTAAAGATGTATCTTTATGATTAATGGATGTAGAGTGATCTCTCCGTTTGACTGCAGTCTCTAGGTGCAGTACTCACCTATGAGCTGAAACTCCTTCTTTTTCAATTCAGTGTGATTTTTATCTTGGTATCAGAGCACAGAGTAGGGGAAGCCTGATTTTTTTTTTTTTAAGAGCTTTATTGACTACAAAACCTTAGTGGTTGAGGTGTACATAGAAGCTTTATGCTTACAGGAGCTTTGTGTTCGCAGGAGCAGGTGGACTGCAACAATGCCTGACTCATAGGTCTTAGATGACTAATCATCTCTGAGAAGAAGAGAGGGTTGGCGCGCTTTCAGTCGCATCGAAAAGCGCAATTGGCACGACTGTGAGGGCCATACCCATGCCAACGCACCGAAATACGTCGTTGGCGCGTATTTGTAGGTCATACCCGCGCCACTTTCGAGAGATACATCGATTTTGATTTGGGCACAGATTTTTAGCCTCGAAAAAGCGCCAACCTCTTTCTCTTTGGAAAGATCTGCAACTTTGGTAGATCGGACTTGCCCGATGGTGGCACATTGAAGTTTTGGATTTTCCTGGTGGTGGCAGATCGGACTTGCCTGGAGGTGGCACATTGAAGTTCCGGATTTTCCCGGTGGTGGCAGATCGGACTTGTCCGGTGGTGGCGCATTAAAGTTATGGATTTGCCTAGTGGTGGCAGATCAGACTTACCCGATGGTGGCACATTGAAGTTATGGATTTGCCCGGTGGTGGCAGATCGGACTTGCCCGGTGGTGGCAAATCGGACTTGCCCGGTGGTGGCGCATTGAAGTTCCGGATTTTCTCGGTGGTGGCAGATTAGTGGTCAGGATCTGGTATGTATTGATTTTTTTTTTAGTGTATCCTGCAATTATTCAGTTGGGTAGAATTATTCATCGGAAGATCTGAAAGTTTATCAGTCCAGTATGAATAATAGTATAGAATGGTATCTCCATGAGTCTGGAAAACTCGATGGATCTAATTTCACCAATTGGAAATTCAAGATACAGACATTACTTGAAAGCGCAAATGCGTGGTCGATTGTCATAGGAAATGAGCAGAGACCAAATTTGGTAACAGGAACATCTGCACAAGAACAAGACTGGGATAAAAGGGATAACAAAGCAAAATTCATACTGAAGATGTCCGTCAAAGACAATATTATCCCACATATCAAAGATGGCAAATCGTCCACTGAGATTTGGACGACGATCAAGAATCTATACTAGACATAGAATACAAATCGTGTCTTGTCACTCAAAGGAAACCTGTTTGTGATGAAGATGGACGAAAATGAGTCCGCTGCTAGATTCATTTCTAGAGTTAAAGACCTAAAGGAAAGATTGGGAGATATCGGAGAAAAAGTGTCCGATTCCGATATGGTCACAATCACGTTGAATGGAATGAAATATGAATATCAGATGTTCATCACAGGATTGGCAGCGAAGGAGAAAGCCCCTGCATTTGAAAATTTGATAGGGATTTTGCTACAAGAAGAAGAGCGGCGACAAAATTTGAAACCACAGAGCAATGATCTTGCTCTGATGGTGAAAAGGTGACAGTATAGAGGGAAGCATCCACAGCAGCAACAACAACAACAACAACAGTAGCAGAAGAAAGGAACCAATGCGTTTCAAAACAGACCATTTAAAGGTATGTCTGCTAAAACTTTTCCCAGTAAGAGATGTTTTTAATGTGGAAAAAATGGCCATCAGATTAAATATTGTTATAAGAGGCAGACAGATGAAGCGAGGAATAAACATAGAAAGCACAAAGGTTACTTTGTTGAGGAAGGTGAAGACCATATCCATGAGCTTCGACTATTTATAGTCGACTATGCCCTTTCAGCTTCTAAGGGAGATGAGGACCACATATGGTATGTCGATTCTGGTGCATGCTCACATATGACAGGTAAGAAGGAATGGTTTGAATTTCTTGAAGAAACTTCATGTGGGTCGAAAATTTATTTAGGAGATGATAGCGGATATGAGATCGAAGGGTATGGTGATATTCCGGTAAAGTTACCTAGCGGTGACATTAGACATCTTAAGAATGTATTGTATGTGCTCGGAATTAAGAAAAACTTGATCTCTGTATCTATGATAACTGATCAGGACATGCAAGTTAAATTCTTCAAGACTCGCTGTGTCATAAAGGATAGCAAGATGGAAACTATTGCAACAGGAGTGCGTGTGGGGAGCCTGTACAGACTAGATGTGAAAAGCATGCCGCAGAAAGCCATGGTTGCAACAGGATCGACAGCCGAAAAACTTTGGCACCAGAGATTCAGTCATCTTAATCTGCAAGACCTCATTCTACTTCAGAGAAAAGGTATGGTTGACGGACTCCCTATTTTCCATAGTGTTCAGTTGGATTGTGATGGATGTGCATTAGGGAAAATGCATAGAGAAGAATTTTCTTTGCATGTTAATAGAAAGGAAAGAGATATTTTAGAGCTGGTGCATACAAACATATGCGGACCTATGCAGACCAGGTCACTAGGTGGTGCATATTATTTCCTTTTGTTTACTGATTATTGCACTAGATTCTCTTGGATATATTTTTTGAGTAAAAAGAGTCAAACCTTTCAGTATTTTAAAGAGTTTAAATCTATGGTAGAAAATCAGAGAGGAAAATGCATAAAAATTCTCCGCTCAGATCAAGGGGGAGAATACAGGTTGGGAGAGTTCATGAATTTTTGTAGATATCATGGAATTGTTCAACAGTGTACAGTACCTCACACACCACATTAGAATGGAGTCGCAGAACGAAAGAACAGAACTCTTGTGGAGTGCGCAAGGAGCATGCTTCAAGGTAAGGGTCTATCAAATGTTTTTTTGCCGGAATCCATTAACACTACTGTCTATTTAAAGAATAGGAGTCCTACTAAATGTATTGGCTTCAAAACCCCTTTTGAAGCATTATTTGGATTCAAACCAACAGTGAGTCATTTAAGAGTATTTGGGCCAAAATATTTTTCCAATGTACCCAAGATGGATAGAAAGAAGTTAGATCCTAAAGCCATGAAATGTATCTTTGTTGAATATGGCACTGAATTTAAAGCATATAAGTTATTTAATCTTGTGACTCATAAGATATTTGCAAGCCAAGATGTGGTATTTCATGAACAAGTTGAAGAAGGAAAGGATGACAGTAATAATGATTGGCACATTCCATTATTAATGGAAGAAAACAACGAGGATGATCAAGAGTAGAAGTAGAAAGAAGAAGAAACAATTGATGTAGTCAATGATGCGAGCCCATATAAGTCTGAAGCAGATAGATATGAGGTAAGTCCCCTACCAAGGAGATCAGGTAGGAAGACTCGATTACCATCCATATTGAAAGACTATGCTTTAATGAAAAATATTTTAAACATCGTAGAACCCACAAATTATAAAGAAGCAAGTCAATCTGATGCATGGAGGGTTGCAATGAATGAGGAAATTGAATCAATTATTAGAAACCATACTTGGGATTTAGTTGAACTGCCTGAAGGTAAAACACCCATAGGATGTAAATGGATATATAAACCTAAAATAAATGTAGATGGGAGTGTAGAAAAGCTTAAAGCTAGACTGGTAGCAAAGGGTTACTCACAACAAGAGGGAATAGATTTCGATGACACCTTTGCTCTTGTAGAAAAATTAAATACTATTAGAATGCTAATTTCTTTAGCAACAAAACATAAGTGGGAGCTACACTAGCTAGATGTTAAGTCTGCATTTCTGAATGGTGAGTTGAAAGAAGAAATTTATTTAGTTCAGCCTGAAGGGTTCGTTAAAAAGGGGCAGGAACATCTTGTTTGTAGATTGAAAAAGGCACTATATGGTTTAAAATAAGCACCCAAGTTGTGGTATGAGAAGATCAATTCATTATTTGTATAGCATGGTTTTCATAGGAGCATGAATGATCCAAATCTGTATACCAAGTTTAATAAATAAAGGAAAATTATTTTGATTTATTTGTATGTGGATGATATGATTATAACAGGGAATGCTAATAATCTGATCAAAGAAATCAAACGACAGATGTCACAAGTGTTTGAAATGAAAGATCTCGGAAATCTCCATTATTGTTTGGGATTGGAAGTATGGAGAGATTCTGGACATACTTTTCTTACTCAAGGGAAGTATGCCAGAAGTTTGCTGGAAAAGTTTAGAATGGAGTAGTGTAGATCAACAACAACACCATTGCAGAAGAATCTAAATTTGTGTAGTGACGATGGTACTAAAGAGGTGGATGCCACTATGTATAGACAACTAGTTGGGAGTCTGATATATCTTACTACAACTAGACCAGATTTGGCATACTCTGTTAGTATGTTGAGCTAGTTTTGTGTCTAAACCACTCGAAAGTCACTGGGTCACAGAAAAAAGCGTGTTGAGGTACCTTAGTGGTACTAGTAATTATGGTATTTTATACATTGACACATATGATGTTACTCTAGCAGGTTTTTCAGATTCAGATTAGGCAGGTAACTTGGATGATCGAAGGTCTATCAAAGGTTACGCATTCAGCATTGGATCTGGGGTCATAGCATGGAGCAAAAAAAAGCAAAGCATTGTAGCTTTATCTTCATGTGAGGCTGAGTACCAAGCATTGTGTGCAGCCACATGTGAAGCTATCTGGTTGAGAAGACTTCTCAATGATGCATGAGTAGAACAGAAAGAATCAACTACCATTAAAAGTGGCAACCCGAGTACCATCAAGCTAGCATACAATCCAGTATTTCATAAAAATACCAAACACATCGATACTCAGTTCCATTTTGTTCGAGAGAAACTTCAGTCAAAGGAAATATTTGTTGAATATTGTAAAACTTGTGACAATATGGCTAACATTTTTACTAAGCCTCTTGGGCGTATAAAGTTTGAATTGTTTAGAGGGATGCTAGGAGTTCAGGGTAGTCCTTTCTCCATTAAGGGGGAGAGTTGGAAATAATTAATATTATTTGTGTATTAATGGAGAAATGGTTACATTGTTGTAATGTAACTCCTTAGTTTAGGATTAGTTCCTAGAATATAGGAGTCTGGTTACAACCTCCTACTTATTTGCCATGTACTTAAAGATGTATCTTTGTAATTAATGGATGTAGAGTGATCTCTCTGTTTGACTGGAGTCTCCAGGTGCAGTACTCACCTGTGAGCTGCAACTCCTTCTTTTTCAATTCAATGTGATTTTTATCTAATTGAAACAGGGGAATGGTGGACAAAACAATTTTGATAGGAAAAATTCTTCCTGCTAGAGTGATAGAGTGAGCCATCTAGCTCCCATGATTCTAAACTCTTGATTGTGTAAAGAATTGATTACCAGGCTTGAGGAGAGAGAGTTTTTAGGAAAATAGGGATCCCAAAGTATTTAAACTCCTTCCAATTATTAACAACATTGAACCCAAAGATAGATCTAACTTTAATATGTTTCTCTTTCCAGATATTCCAAGAGTAAATTTTCAATTTAACTAAGTTGGTTGAGCCTCCTGCAGCTGCAAGGAAATTATCTAAAACTAATTTAAACTTGTAAGTGATAGCCGCTGAGGCAACCCCCAGAAATATAGTATCATCTGCAAATACTTGGCACTTTTTACCTTGAGAGTGAAACTTATGTTCAAAAGATGAGCAGAACTACATTCAAATTCAATTATTTCACTTAACATGTCAGCTACCAGGATATCGAGGAAGGGAGATAAGGGACATCCTTGACCGAGCACTCGAGAGACCTGAAAGAAATTAGTGAGTCTCCCATAAACCAAAGGGAGTTGATGAATTGGAAATTTAGTTAACAAAAATACTATCAAAACTCAACTTATTTAATACTTTGAAGAAGAAGTTGTTCCTTAATTTATCAAATGCATTGGCCATATCAAGCTTTACCCCTTGCGCTCTGCCCCTTGCTGTAACTCTTACGTCTTACCACGTAAAACATTAAAAAATTACATATACCTTCTAACATTTAAACTTTACTAAGAATTATAATGCTACCATGTCAATTGGTTAATCATGGTCTTAAATGATTGGTTGTCTATATATATATATAATATTTAGCATTATGATATCTTTGTATCATAGTTTATAACACATGATTGCATAGTATAAAACTTACGACGACATGGCATATAATTATACATTTCATTTATTAAAGTATTCTATCAAATTTCTATAATTTGTTTTTATTCTTCTATATATTTTGGAATTATTATTATATTTTTGATTGCGGATTGATTGCTAGCCAACTGGCTGCAACTGTGAACTCGTGGCATGAGATTTGAAGGAACTTCTTGTTTATATTTTTAAATCCCATGACTTGATTCTCCGTATCGTTGGGAATTACGATGCTCTCCAACGCAGGACACCTGGGTTGATCTCCGCCCTTGGTAGCTTGTCGATTCGGTGGTTGTAAATGAGGTTGGGGCAGTTAGGGTATTACCCTACCCCCCGAACCCTAACCACTTCCTCATTCCATTGCCGTGTTCTGTCGAGCTCTACAACTGTCATGTTGTGCTTATGCTTCTCTATTTTTTCTTTCCGGCCAATAATCGAGGTAATACTCATCATTCCTCCTCCCGTTCCTCCGGCTTTTCCCTCCAAAGTTTGTTGTTTTGTTTCTACTATCACACACCACATTCCTTTCAGTGATGAGTGTGGTTTCCTGCATGTTTCAACCTATGCTTCTTGGCAGAGACTGTGCACTAGCTACCATGAGGGTTTTATATGGTTTCCTCTAAAATTCTCTGGCTTTGCTTCACCCAATGACGGTTACTCGACTTCAACAGGGCAAACCCAGGCAAGGGCTTCCATTTATGCACTGTATTTTAGATTAGTTTTTAGTTTTTCCATTGGAATCTCGTTCTCGTAGTTTGAATTTGGCTTTCTTCCCAAAGTATCGTTCCGACCCCTTTGTTTTCGAGAGGTAATTCTTGTTCAAATTCTTGTTTGCGCATTTTTATTTCATTGTCTTAAACCCAACTGGGAATTCGTCAATAGAAGTTCTCACGATTTATTTCTATGGTTTTAGCAGATACAGTTCCTTCGAACCCTAACTCCTCTACAGCTTCAGCTTGCATGCAAACTGCTAGATATTAATATTCCTTTCCCATATGTGTATAGGTACCTTGACTTCTCGGGTTTTCTCTTCTGAGACGTTTCAGTCTCTGTCCATACTTAATATGCTCATTTCTTAATTTGAAAAGGAAATGTTAGTATTTAAGTTCGAGCTATAGAAATAGAAAATAATTGTGAATGTTTTTAGCCCTTTGAGGCCTCTCTGTAAACAATATAATTCTAAATTTTCTTTTCTGTTTAATTGGGGTTTTGAATCTGGGTCTGAGTCTTCAATGAAAAACACATATATATTGTGAAAATGGACTGTAATGGATTTACATTCCAACTCTATGTTTTCCATTAATTGTATTAAAAGGATGCATTTTCGACTCTGTCTCCAATAGTCAGAATCCTCTTATATAAAAAGTATCAAGAGTTTATTTATTTTTTTTGTATGTTTTTTATGGCCATAACGCCTTACAATTTTGCTGTAAATATAGTTTCTATTGCCACCCCTCTTGGGCAGTGTGCAACTCTTGATCTCGTTCTGGATTCTGCGCTCAATATTGAGTTTTTGTGTAATTGTTTACTATGTATATATATACATGAAGTATTTCATTATAACATATGGGAATTTATAAAGTATTTCTATACAATGGTTTTCTTTTCCATTTTGTTCTTAAGATATCCCAACAAATGTTTTACCTTTTCACGAGGGTTTCTAGTTTTCTTTTAAAAAAAGTCTCTCTGATTTTCTTAAGTTATATTCTACAGAGAACCACTCGTTTACTGTAATTTTGTTATTTGGTTAATTATTTAAAGTTACATTGTATTTCTATACTGTAGGTTAGTGCTTCTACAGTGCAATTTTAAGTTCAATATTTCCTTTTTTTTTAAATAAGTTTTTCCCCAGATGTCTGGACCATCATTAAAATAAAAAAGGGTTTATTCCTCAACCCTTAATCCGTGTAACTATTTTTTTTAAAGAAAGTCTGTCCTGTATGGGGTTATTCCTTGGATGGATTAACTGTCCCATCCATTCATTTGTTTTTCTACAGAATCTCAAGCTATTTCTACATGTTATTTATACTTAAATCTTTAAGATTTATTTGTCGCATTTAAATATGTACTTTTCCTGAACTAGTATACTTCATTCTTGTACTAGGTAGATTTTTATAAACATTAGGATCTGTATATTTTAACCTTGAATTTAATAGTCTATTCAATCATTCATTAACAAGAATAAATTCTACCTTTTTGTATTCAACTTTCACAACTTACAAAAATTCAATTTCATAAATTAATATAATTATAAAATCATAATAAGAACTCTTAATTCCAATCCATTTTGGGTTTATAATACTTATCTCAGATAAGTATGGCTGATGGCATCCTTCCAACCATGAGAGAGGAAATTACGTCCTCAACTCCCCCCGTGCTCCTCACCAGTTTAGGATTAAATAACAGTTCTTATGGAGGTAGACCTCAAGACCTTTGTCCAGCCTCTCTTCCAATTCTCAGGTTACAGAGTTCCACTGGTTCTTGCCAGCTTTGGACACTCTCCCCTTTCAGACCTCTTGATGTATTTCCCTTTGCACATAGCCCCTTTTCCTCTTCAGGATTTCCTTTTTATTTCCAGAGGACAGGTAATTGTCAAATAACTACTTTGATCTTACTACTCTAGTATCTTGGATACTTTTACCATCAGTTTATGGAAACCACACCATAATTAATCTTTATTAAAAAAAAAGAAATAAATTTTGTTCATAATTTTTTAACATACTTATTAAGCCTGTTTAACTTAAACAGGTCAAATGTATCAATTGAAATAACATAGCAACTTAATCCAGGTGTTACACTTGCGCTTTGCTAGAGAAAATAATTTCCTAAACTAAGGTTGTGTTATAAAAAAATTGACGATTAGAAACGAAACCACCTTGATTTATCAAGAGTATATTTGAGAGTATTTTCTTTCTTTCTTTCTTTCAGTAATCAACTTGGAGATGATTTTGTATGTGATGTTACATAGCGAGATTGGCCGAAAACATTGAAATGAGGAGGAATTGGACTCTTTAGAAATAAAGGCAAGGAAGGAGTTTATCCTGCGTCCCATGTAGTTGTTTTTCTATGGATAAATATTATATTGCATAAATATCTTTTGATGAGATCTCAAAAGTGCTGAAATAAATGGGTAGAGAAGGGTCGGTGGCCTTATGGGGCTGAAAGGAGAAAACAATACATCGTACCTTTTCCTCCGATGGAATGAGAGTCAAGTTTTTATTCATTTCCTCTAAGATTAGGTGGGGGTTGTGTCCCAGCATATAATTTTTAGATTCTTGTGATGGGGTTCACACTCGGAGCAGAGATTATTAAATAAATTTATGGCTTATTTCTTTATCTCATGGAAATCACTGACTTGGACCTCATTAATCTGAAGATCTTTAATGAATTTTTCATTTCCCTATTTTTTCTTGAGTATGGAAATATTTAGTAATTTTATATTTATAATTGTGAATAAAGATAAATTTATGAATATTATGATTGTTTTCCATGTTAAAAGGTGGATACTTTCTTATCTCCAAGTTATCCACATTATGATGTGAAAAAAAATGTCTACATCAACTCACCTGCAGAATTTAAATGTTTCTTTCAATGGTTTATTATATAAATTTTATAATTTCAAAATATAAACTTGTAATTCGATTGATTATAATGGTTTATTATTAAACTTTTATAATTTCAAAATATAAACTTGTAATTTTGATTATATAATCTTTATATATTATTTTAATTTCAATATTAAATTATTGATCATAATGTTATAACCAAATTTCAGGTTAAGATTTATTAGTACTTGCTAAGGCATGACTCTAGTAATTGATTTTTCTATTGACCATTATCATTTTAGCATTGAAAAATACAACTTATAATGTTTGACTTTGACATATGACAAACTAGGTGCAAGGACACGAAAACAATGTTTCTACTACACACTACATATTTAGTTGTTATCCAAGAGAAATTAAACAATATGTATTTTCTTAGAAAGGCATGCCTCCAATGGTCCCATAAAACTATATTTATTGTCATTAACTTCCTCACCATTATTATAACTAATTACCTCATTACCATATTACATTTTACATGCTTTAGGATAGTTACATCTTTTGAACCTAGTACATCTATTTACACCACATTGCCAATTTCATCTCAAAAACACATATCAAGCATTGTCATTTCTAGCTATAACTAAATTGTGCATGCTTTTATTTTTTCATAAACACACATGCAAATTATGGATGAACTAATTTTCTCATGTTATCCATGATCAATTTTCATTTTCCTCAATGGTTGGGGAAAAATAGGATTTTATTTATGGTAAGATTGTTGATAAGAGCTTACTAGAAACATTTAGAGTTAAGGGGGTTCTTGCTAGTGCAAAAAGAAAAAATGGAGAGATGGAGATATATGAGGTTGAAATGTTGTTTACAAGAATGGACATATTGTTGTAATAAGCAAAAACCACTTTCCTCTATAGACATGATGAGAACAAAGGATAATCATGGCCCTTTCCTTCCATAATTTACTTCATGGAGGTAAGTGAGGTTAAGGATTTCTTAGACGTAAAAATATTCCTCTAAAGTATTTTTTAAATAATAAAGGTTTCCAAGGAAGAACAATCCATAAGCATACTGTTAGTGTCAGTATTTGCATCCTGCCATCAGTGATCAAAAATCCTCTTTTCATATCATTTTAGGAGTCCCACTCATAATTTTTTTATCATTCCATTAGGTCATACAAAACATTTACTCACTGATGGTAGCCCTAGTAAAAAAATTTCACTCTTCCTCAAAAATTCATACTTGTTAGCCCACCTTCATGTCTTGGTGAGCGTACTTCAGTCATGAAAGTCCATTTCATCATGTCATTATGACAGTCAGGTCACCATGAAGTCTGGTCACTCAAGGTCTTCATTAGGTCTTTAGGTTTTCATTTTCCAAGGTCCAATAAAACACCATTCCATTGCATAAGGTCAGAAAAAGTATGAGAGTGATCCAAATAATATCCATTACCATTTAAAGAGGATTTGAAAGCATGTAAAGATAGTTTTCAAAGTTGTAATTTTGCTTTCAAGTGTGAGTTTCATTCTAAAATGTAATTTTTTTCCAAAACAAAGATGTAATTTTATTTTTCATTTATGTAATTTTATGTTAATTATATGTAATAATTACCTACTTCCCAAGCTTCCAACTCAATTCCACATGCCAAAAAAGCACATGTCAAAGTTCAAGAGTTCTCAATTCATCCAATGCTCAAATGTCAAAGAAAAAGTTCAGAAGTGTAAGGGTATTCTACAAAGTTTAAAAGTGAAATTTGAAACATTAGCAAAGTGGGTTTCAAAGGATTAAAATCAAATTCACTCAAGTATATAAAACATCCTTGAGCAACCTCAGAAAAATAATTATTTTTAAGTTTTGAGGGCGAAATTTTACAAAACAGAGGCAACGCTGTGCGTTTTCTCTATGCGTTGCACGTTTTCTCTTCATGCTGCCCATTTTCTCTATGCACTGCGCGTTTTATCTTTGCGTTGCACGTTTTCTCTGTCCGCTGCGCATTTTCCTGATTTCTACAAAAAAATCCAGAACACCATCCAAATATCATCACACGACCTTCAATCTTCAGCAATAGTGCATTCAACCTCCAACTAGCAAGTAAGGTCTAATTCCATCATTCCTCTCCTCTTGAAATCAATTTTGTGGTGTTTGTCTTTGTTGTGAAAGATTTGGTGTCTTACTTGATTTTGAAACCCTAGTTCACCCTCAATTCCTAATTTCACTTCTAATTTCATTCCCAAAAACCCCACATTCCTTTCCCTTATTACTGTTATTCCTATTTCAACCCCTATATCACATAATACCCTATCCCTAAACCTTTCATCCCAAAACCCTAAACCCTAGGCTACTCACTTTCCTAGTCTTCCAAAATCCCTAAACTATAATTAAATTCCCTATTCCAATTCCCTTATCATTCCTACTCCCTATCACCTCCCTCAAATCAAAAATCCCTTCCCCCATCTCCCTAAATTTTCTCACACTATTTCCTACTCCCTTTACCTACATTCCACTATCATCACACCTCCCTAGGGTTTCATACTAAGAAACTTATGGAAGAAGAACATAATAGAAACTACAGTGAGGGAGAAGAAAGAAAGGAGAAGAATTCAAGAAAATGAGGGAGAATCCTTAGACTTGAGCCAACAAATACCAGGGAACTCATGGCATCTCCCATAACTGTGAAATGTTTTAAGCATGTAGGTTGTTTTTAATTCTGTGAGAAAGTAAAAAGGGCCCAACATCATCTTATGTTGACCAAACTATTCATCTCCAATCTCCATGATAACCTGGTAACCCTTGCTAGTGTCACTTTCACTTTGTCCACTACCATCATATCAGCTTCCACTGGAATCCCTAATGTTGGGGAAAAATGGTTCAAGAAAATAGACTTAGAGGAGCGATACTATTAGCATACATTAAACCTAGATACAAGAATGAAATAAAGAGGATTTTTCCTTTCTCTTACCTCTTGGAGAGATATGACCCCATGATGAAAATCATCATGAAATACTTTTCTTGTGAAGGTAGGTTCTCTAGAATTTATACTTTTCTTGTGAAGGTAGGGTCAAGATGCTAAACATACCTTATTTTATCTTTCAGAGCATTGAAAATATGGAATTTATTTCCCAAAAGAGAGATTATGACCACCAAATGAAAATTCTTTTTCACCACTCCCTCATCAAAATCATAGTCCTCCATCACCTCAATCAATTAAACATTTCATGGAGTACTTTCATAGTTAATGACATATTTACTCCTCCACCTATTCAGCATGCCCAAAATTTTCCTTCATCATCTCATCCTTTCACATCCATTCCTCCATCTCAACCCACAATTCATGCATCATCAATAGATCAGTCTCCTTCATATATTTCACCACCATCATCTCCATCCCACATTGAGACTGGATCACCTAGCAGAGCTGAAATTAGTGAGCCTCAAAATAATAAGTAGGTTGATATAGAGCTATTGGAAAAAACATACCAGAGAGGTCACAGGAAAGTTTTTTTCCCCACATATTGTGGGAGGGGCCTTGACTTCTACATCGACAAAGCAGGTAGACAAAGGGAAGCAAAAGATGACAGAAGTAAAGATTCAGGAAAATATCACACATGAGGAGGAGGACCTCCATGAGACAGAACAAGATTTTGACCTTGTTGACCTAGATGAGCATGATGGTGATGAGGAAATTAACATAATTATCAAGGAAAAAGATGCCAAGATTAGATATATTCAAACTAATCTTGACATGTCTAAATTTTTCATTGAATTTCTTGAGCAGGAGAACCAACAGCTGAAGAAAAAGCACTTCATTGATGAAGTGAAGTACATCAAAGCTCAAAGAGAGGTAGGAAAAGCTAAATTATTGCTTGAAGAGGCCTTATAAACATATGGTGTGGTTGATGAAACAGAAGAATAGGTACCAAGACAAAGGCATAGGACTAGAGGGCTGAAAAGAGCTCTATAACTAGAGAAGAAAAGAGAAGCAGATTTTGCAAGCCAATTGACATTGAATGAACAACTTGCCACCATGATCAATGAAGACTGAGATGATTGGCTTGATAGAGCCAACTAGCATCTTTAGAAGCTCCTAGACAAGGAAAATAAAGACAATGAGATTCATATAAGGATGGAAAAGCATTATGCCAAAAGAGACAAAATTGCAAGGGCAAAGCTTAAAAGAGCTAATGCAAAGATTGAAGCCCTGACCAAGCAAGAAGAGAAGAGGAGGCTGGATATACTTGTTGAAGCCTCACTCCAAGCCTAAATTACATGATTAGCATCCATCTCACCAATTTTGAAATTTTTTTGGGTAATTTAGCAAAATTCTAAGTTTTTGAGAAATCTTGAAGAGTCTTGTGACAACTAGACTGTCAAATGCGCAACACCCTAGGCGTTGCGCTCTTTTTTGAGGAACTTTTTGGCCAAAATAAGACCACCAGTAGATGCATAATCATGAAGACATGCAGGAAAACCACTTTTAGAGCCTTGTTCTGGACAACTGATAGTTGAAAAGGTGAAAAAACACTCAAAAAATCAATGTTCTGCCCACTTTTTTGTCTATGTGCTGCACACTAAGAAGTCTTGGCAGTATCAATTTTTGATAGGGAAAATCAAATCCATTCTGCAAACTAAAGGCATATTTGGAAGTAGACTGGATGTGATTTCCAATGAGCCATCCTAAGCCCAATTTAGACACTGGGAAGGCACTCAAAATCAGGCTTCAACATGGATGGTGCATTTGATAAAGGGATGGCACGTTTGACAAAGAGATGGTGCATTTGACAACTTTATGATTTTTTCATAGTTTTCTGCAAATTGACTTTTATCTTGGGGAATCATGTTTTTACCTCTGTAAATCAATGATGTAAATGTAATTATGGTGTTTTTACTGTTACCTAGGGTAAATACATTAGGTAAATGAATTCAATGAGGTGTAATGAATCATTTCACAAAAGTTAGGGATGAGTCACTTGGACCGCCCTACACTTCAACTTTCAACTCAGTTTTTGGTGGAATTTCTCCTCCTCTCATGGATTCGACCCCTGAGACTGGGAGGAGTTTGTTTGAGGTCTATATAATGTAGGTTTTCAGTCATTTCACAGGTGGAAATTAGTTGGATGTTGGCATATTGATCAGAGACTCTATTGTAATAATTTTGGCAGGAGCTTAATAAAAGTGGTGCAGCTATTTCTTTGGGATACCTGTGGTATAGTTGTCTAGAATTTTTTCTTCTCTTTTTTCATTCGTATGACTATATTTTTGGTCCATTTTCCATTTCATCTCTATTGTATGATCACTTTCAAGTCATAGAAACAAAGTTCATCTCACATGCTCTGTTTTGGGAAAGTTTTCATAGTCTGTTCATATTTCTTCCAGTTTAGGAAGAATTCATCTTTTATGCTCTTCCTAGCTCCTCGCATATATAAATCATTCCATCTCAAGAACCCTAATGTTCTATAATTCTTACCTAGCTTTCCCCATTGAATGGATTGTAACCCTAATCCCATTTTCACTGACCTAGACTCTTTGACCTAATACCCTCGTCCAACAACCCAATCAAAATCAAATCAAACCCTTATGCATTTCATAGCTAGCCTAAAACCTTTTAATCCATGCCTATTAGTTGTGATTTTTGTGGAGAGAGCCCTCTCCGAATTGGTAGGGCTAGATACCAAGTTAAAAGGTTAGTCTGTGGTTACCTCTTCTGGGATTTCTTCTTCAGCCTTAGAGATCTGGCAGAGTGAAAACACATACAATCCTCATAATTAGATGGTGCATGTGGGGAGAGAAGGAATGTCCATTCCAATGACGAAAGGGGTGGAATTTACATATAGTATAAACACTATGGACTTCTCTAATAATCAATCTAGTTTGGCATTAAATAAGCAATGCTATTTTATTTCAATGCAGAAAAGAGGAGATAGTTATGGAAGAAGTGTTTGTGGAAATTGGTGTAGGTATCGAAAAGAGTGGAAGCATGGGAGGACTTGGTATGAAATATTGTCTATACCATGAACTGAAAAAGGAAAATAGGGAGGTATTATTTGGTAAGAAACTAATTATTCAATATTTCAAAATGATTATTCCCTATTACAACATATGGAGTTTGGGGAGTACCCACAAAAGGATATCCATAAAAAGGTCAATTTCAATAGATAATTTTGAGGTGTTACTAATGTAGAAGTAAATTGCAAAGGCCAATAAAGTGAATGAATTTTTTAATTACACACTACTTGGATAGATTTTTCAAGATTCATGTTTAGTGGCATAAATTTGGAGGTATAGTGGTTGGATGGTACAATTTAATGCAAACAAGGAATGTTTCTCTTCTTCAATCTAGCTATTTATGTAATTTTTTCATGTTGAGTTAGATATAGTTTTTAATGTTTTCACCATACATGGCAAGGGACGTTTTCTAGGATTACTTCCTTGGAGGAGTAGAATTAAGGAAGGATAATTTATTAGTGGCAAGGGACATAAATTGTATATCAAGACAAGAGGTAGGGGATGCAGTTGATCGAAGGGTTGCTTCATAGATTTACTTCTTTAGAAGGTTGATAACATGGGTATTTATGATATTGAATGTATAATTTTGAACTTTAATTGGAGGAACAATAGGATTAGGAATAGATTCATCTCAAATACATTATACAAGTTTGTATTTATAGATAAAATAGTTGATATTTTGGGAAGCATGAGATCCTAGATAAGTGATTGGGGGTGCATTTGATCATGTTCCAATCCTTTTGTAAGTGGGGTAGTTTCTTTATTTTAGTATATAAGTGTACACATGTTTCTCATCTATATAAATAAAAAATGTACATCCCTATATCATTTATGTTAAAAAAATTGTTAGAAAACATAGAGCTATTAGAAATTGTTAGGACCATTTTATGCCAAGAACATTTTCCCACATCAAGAGCTACCAACAAAAAAGAATCATTTATGACATATAAGAAATTTGAATTAACTAGTTATGGTAGTTTTATGTGGCGCTTTTCAAAAATGGTTTTCCTAGGTGTATAAATTATGGTGTACAATTGTAATTTCTCATGAAATTTTAATCTAAATCACAAGACACGATCCTATTGTACTGCTCTACGCAATTCAATTCACAATTTAGAACAATAACAGGAAACATGCAAAAATATATAACACACATGCACACAATATTTTTCTAGGTGAAAGCAACTGCTAAAAAACCCTTATGCCTACTTGAATTAATTTGATGAATAGAGATTTATTACAATTGCTTGCTCGCTCTGAGAACAACGTGCAAATGGCTAACCTATCTCTCTACTCATTGAGAAACTCTAACCCAGACTTGGTCAATTTCTTCCTGATCTAAAATTGATTGTTAGTTATTGCTGTGCTAATATCGGTTTCAGATTTAATATAAAAGTGCTTAGGCTTGCTTCTTGTACAAGGGTTTATACATGTGCTTATGATTGATAAATCAACAAACTTGATGATATTAAGTGTAATTAATGAACATAAATGCATGGAAACTAAATGTTGAACAACAACATATAAAGACACAACAAACACAAACAACTGATTCAAATACACATGGTTTTGTTGAAGGAGTTCACCCCTCCTGGGCTACATCTCCTTGGTCCAGGTTCCATGGCATGGGCCTTTGTATTAGCTTCAATTGTGAAAAAATATTTTTTTACAGTCTCTTGTTTCCTCTACAACCTACTTCAATGGCTCCAAAACATCAAAATCTACCAAGAATGACTCTTCCTGAGCCAAAATTGGTCAAACATTGCCTCAGTTATGGAAAAACCAATTTTTCCTACAATTTCTCCACTAAATATGGAATCTAGCCAGATAACTCCACTAAAACTGGAGCTCCACCGCATTTGGCGAGCTCCGCCAACTCTACCTCTAAGTTAACTGCGCATTGACTTAAGGTAAGCACACATTAATTAATGTTAATGGAAGTTTAAGGTTGAGTTCAGTGTTAAGCATGTTTATTGCGTAAACATGAATTATGGAGCTTAATCTAGATTATGGCATATTAAACATGATTTAAATTCCGTTGAAATTTCTGTTGGTGAATAGTGATAGCCCGTGGTTCTTTTCTCTTGAGCATATGGGAGGGGGCTAGCCCCCTCTGAACCCCCAACCTTGGCTTAGGAAATTTTCAAATATATGTGCGACCCCATAGCTATCAAGGAACATTGTGAGATCTGTTGGTTGGTGCGAGCGCTAGTCTGGGGGAGGTCGCGGGGTCGACCTCGACCTCCGCCCCTCCTTGGTCATTAATTTTTGTTGAACGTGGAACCATTGTATTGAACCTTGGTTATAAATAATATTTGTGCTCATATGAACTTTGGCTATAAAACATATTTCGACCTTGGTTATAAAATAATGCACCATCCATCCTTGCCATGGGGGAGGGCACGTGGAAGCCTCCGACTGCTCCACGTGTCCCTTCTCCATTGGTTCAAATTTCACCTGAATTAAAACAATAATGCACCATATAATTAAAATTTCAACCTTAGGATTAGGAAGAAAATTTTCAATTTCCCAAGAAACATTAGCGAATCTGGTTGTGACACTTGTCACAGTGTCATTGGATGAAAATTGGAGAATATTCCTTGGATATTCCTGAGGTTCCGATTAGACTGCCAAGTCATCAGTTTGTCACGTCTGTACATTTTTTACCTATTTGAGAAAATAGACAACAGATCATAACTTACTCATACGAACTCTGATTTTGACAAAACAATTTATGTTGGAATCTTAGTGACGATCTCTATCTAGTCATTCTAGTTTGGAGCATTTCTAAGAACTTTAATTTTTGAGCTAAATACTGAGCCTATGATTATTCCTCCCCACTAGAAGCCTTTTGGACCCCAAAAGATACTATTAATTTCACTCTAAGGTATTCAAAATTCCCTCTCCTTGAAGTTCTAGTTTTTCTGTCAAGTATGAGATCTTGCTGAATTTCATCAAGATATTCTAGCGAGAAATCATCTATTGATGGAATCTGAACATGCTATCCATGATCATCAATCAAAGGAGGCTCAAAAAATCTCAAATTATCAACATTAATGACTGAATATATTTGCATATAAGGAGGAAAATCTAGCTTAAATGCATTAGTACCAATATTTTCTAGAATTTTAAATGGGCCATAACGGATTGGCTTGAGATTTTTACCTTCCCCTTGCAATAATTATTTACTTATATATAACCAAACTTCATATCCAACCTGGAATTTGTGATCAATACGGTGTTTATCATGCCTTGCCTTGTAGCTTCTTTGACTCTTTTCAAGTTGTTCTTGCATTGTGTGATGTACCAATTGAATTTTCTCAAGGAACTTCCTTGCCTTATCTATGTCACTATGACCATCTATAGCAACATATTTCTCAAATATGAAGTCCAAAAAAGATCTTGGCAAGTACCCAAGACATGTCTCAAATGGCGATGTGTTTGTGGAAGAATTATTTGCCCTGTTGTTTTCATGTTGAATGTAATGCAACTGTTCATCCCACAACTTGGGATTTTTGCTGCAATAACCTCTAAGAAGATGAATGACTGTCATGGTTACCACCTCGGTCTGACCATCTGTTTGCAGATGAAATGTTGTACTCTTCTTCAACTTTGTGTCCATCATGTCCCATAATTTTGACCAAAAATTCCCAAGAAACCGGGAATCTCGATCACTTACAATAGAAGTACGAAGACCATAATGAACCCATACATTTTGAAAGAAAATATGAATTGTTTGTTTAGCTGTAATTTTTTTTTTTACATGACATCAAAAGACACATTTTGTTGCACCTATCTACAACAACATACAAGTAATCATCACCTTTTCTTGACATTAGAGGACCACCTACAAAATCCATTGAGATACTCTCTAAAGGATGTGAAGGAACCGAAAGTGTAGTGTACAATCCAAGTTTCCTATTACTAGGCTTACTTATTGCACATAAAGAACATACTCTAATAAAACGAGATACACTATCAATCATGCATGGCCAATAACAATATCTTTGGAGATTCGCTACAGTCTTGCCTACACCGAAATGTCCAACGATCAATGAAGTGTGCACCTCCCTTATGATATTGTTTCTTTATCCCTGTGGTATACATAACCTGCCTAAGTTTTTGAATTTCAACAAGAAAGTTCAGCACCTACACTAGTGTGGGACCAGGAGGTCCAAGAAACACCTACAATAGTGTGGGACCATAGGTCCTAGCAACACCTACACTGGTGTGGGCTAAATTTGGTGCATGTCTATTTTTGTTATCCCTTAATTAAGATGGAAAATAAAATATAATCTAATTTCAAAATAACTTGTAATAGTTAAATGAGTGTGATAAACTCAGTTAACTCATGAATTTTGAGTTGAGGGTAGTTGGTGAGGCATGCAAAATAATTCTAGTTGTAACAGAGTTCGAAGTGCAGTGGTGCATTAGTTAATGCATGTTGTAATCAGTTTAAATCAGTTAATTGAGTTAAACTCAGTTGTGCTACTTGTAACTGTTTGATACACTAGTGAGACATCAAGTGAATTAAATATTATTTAATTCACAATCAGTGATCTCAAATGCAACTGAGGATTTACAGTTGCATGCATGTTAGTTCCAGTGGAGACCCAGTTGAGATCTAGGTGAAAGGGAAGTTGACTATCAATTGTAAAATTATTGGGTTGCACCCATGCAACCAAAAACCCATTGGATTTCCCATGATCCTTGCGTAGTCAAGGAAGGCCAATATTCCTATGGAATAGGGATTGCATTCCACATGAATTGTGAAAGAAAGGCAGACTGTCAGGAGGTAGAAAATTGACTAAGTATTGGTCAATTCTATCTAGGACAGTGTGAGACAGTTAGCTGAGTACAAGAGGGCTCTTGTGAGAAGAGCTGTATGTAATTGTTTTGTGTATCCATGCTGAATATACAATAAAATATAGTGGGGTTTTGAGTAAGCTTTCCCCAGGAAATTATCTTTGTTTTGGTTTGATTGATTCTTCTTTTCTTCATGATATTGGCGATTGTGTTTTTAATTCTGCAATTGATTTTTAGAAGTGATTTAGTATCTAGCTTTAGCACATTTTTAGATCAGATTGAATCCATGATATACATGATTATTGTATAGTTTCTACACAAGTGATACAACAAACTATTATTTACATGATAATCTAACTCTTCATTTTGGTTTCCTTGACTCAAACTTTCATACACATCTTGAAAATCACTATCATATGCGTATTGTTCAATGTAACTTTCATGCATAACTGAATTGTGCTTGAGTGTAATACATGAATTTAAAATAGGCATAGAGATCATATCAGCTACATTATTGTAGATTCCATTTTTATACTTGATAATCAAATGAAATTTTTGTAGAAATCCCATCCATTTGAAATGTCTTGATTGCTGCAACTTTGAATGTGATTGTAAGTACTGCAATGGCTGATGGTTGGTATGGATAATAGTCTCTTTCCCAATCAATAGTGCTTCCATTTATTTACACTTTGTACCAATTCATATAACACTTTGTCATAGGTGGGATAATTAGTCACAACTCCATTTAAAATTTCAGAATGAAACGAAATAGGCTTACCATGCTGCATGAGAACTGATCCCATGGCGTAATCACTTGCATCTATTTGGATTTCAAACGGTTTTCTAAGATTCGGAAGAGCCAATATCGGTGCTGAACTGATCTTCTTCTTTAAAGAATTGAATGATTTTTGTTGCATATCTCCCCAATGAAATAATTTCTTGACACTAGTCAATGCATGTAATAGAGCTGCAATGGAAGAAAAATTAGCAATGAATTTCCTCGAACACTGTGCTGCCCAAAGAAGACTTCTTACCTTTGTAACTGTATTGGGCTTGGGACAATTTAGAATGACCTCTAATTTTGAAGGGTCTATCTTCAACTCACCTCCTCCAACAATTTGTCCCAAATACACTAAAGGAGTCTTTCCAAACTCACACTTCGACATCTTTAAAAATAACTGCTCTTTTTTCAAGACATCAAGTACCTTGTTCACATGCATGATATGTTCATCTCTTGATTTTCTGAATATCAAAATATCATCTAAGTAAACAATGACAAAATCATCTAGAAATGGTCTTAGTACATCATTCATAACTCTCATGAAAGTAGTTGGAGCATTTGTTAGACTGAATGGCATAACTAGCCACTCAAACAATCCTTGTCTAGTTTTAAATGCAGTTTTCCAAATGTCCTCCTCAGCTATTCTAACTTGATGGTAACCACTTTGTAATTCTAGCTTAGTGAAGTACTTTTCATACTTTAGTTGATCTAGAAAATTATCAATTCATGGGAGTGGAGAGCGATACTTTACCGTGATTTTATTCAGTGCATAGAAATCTATGCACATGCGCAAAGTCTTGTCCTTCTTTGGTGCCCAAACAATTGGTGAACCACATGGCGAAGCATATGGGTGTATGATACCTTTGTTCAGAAATTTTTGGATTTGATTCTGGATTTCCAAACTCTCCATAATTGACATGTGATACATACCAATGTTTGTAAGTGGAACATCCTGTTGCAGCGAAATCTCATGTTGAATTCCCCTCTTGGGAGGTAACTCACTTGGTTCTTGAAACATCTTGCCATGCTGAATTACCACATCAAACAAATCATATTTTAATTTGTCATCACATCCTTCAAAATATTAATAGTCAACATCATCCTTTTTCTTTATCACGAGAAGCACAAAATTTTTACTTGCATTAACTAGCCTCTTCATTTTCCCTGCATTAACTAAAGAAATATTTAGCTTTTTGCAATGAGCTCTCACAATATACTCCACCCCATCCTTAAGCAAATGATATTTTTTCTCATGGCGATAAAGCATAGCTTTCTTTTCATACAAATATGGACTTCCCAAGATGATCCCGGAAATTTCAGGTGGAACCACATCTAACTTGACTTCGTCAACAAAGTTTGCAGTAATAGAAAAACGAAATATGCATTTCCTTGTAACCTGTAAATGGGAATTATTAACTATCCAACCAAAATGGTATGGTTTATGATGTGATACAGTTTCAAGGTTAAGATTTTTGACCAAGTCTTCTGAAATTAGGTTTTCTTGTGACCCACTATCAAACAATGCATCAATATTTGTATGATTTGAAATCACTTTCACATGGAACAATTCTATCCTTGTGTCTTCATTTTGAGTGTTGTTGTGACTATTTGAGGAAATATTACTTGCTATAGCTTCCTTTCTCTTGTTGACCATGGCTATGATCTTGGTCTCATCTCCGAAATTAGATCCAAGATCTTGTTGTGTGGTGGTAGTCATATTTTGTTTCCCCTTGTTATTTGGTTTCTTAGGCCTTAGTTTAGGATGTAGTTTCCAATAGTGGGCTTCATCATGCCCCTCTTTGGAACAATGTTTGCATGTATTTTTCTCCCCTTCTTTCTTGATGCTTGCATTCTCTTTCCCTTCCATTTTCCTCCCTTCTCTTTTCCCTTATAGGGATTAAGATGTGCACGAACTGACGAATTTGTTCCATACCCTACGCAAAAATTTGGGTATTAAAGATTAAAAGAGACATTTGGTGATCAAGTACCGCAGCTATCTGCACAAACACATTCAGGAGGAAATGGAGTTCCTTGACATTACCTCTTTTGGCAGGGAATATTGCTATGCTGCCAAGATTGAGTAGAAATTTAAACAGAAGAAGTGATACTTTGTATCCGCGAATTTGAAGCCAGGGAAAGGCGCCCCCGAACCACAAAATAGGGGGCAAAGCCAAAGCGGGGTGACTGTCACTGTCATGACAAGCACTCCATTGATCTATCCCTTGGTGCACTGCCACCTGATATTTCTGTACCTCATGCAAACACAGAAAGAATCCACACATGTATGCTCTAAGGCTGATAAAGACACCAAATTTACTGAACGCATCTAGCATGTCAGCGAGCAGATCCATGACATCTTCAACAAATCCAATACCCATTTCAGAAAAATTTGCCTCATCTAAGGGAGGAACTCAACGCAATGGGGACCATTGCTTCCTAAGGGGGGAATAATGATCCAGGTGGATATTGGTGGCAACCCACCTATTCCATTTGGACCCACACCATTAGTCCTTTCAATTTTTCACTTTTAGAACAACTTACTATGTTTAACAGTTTTTTGGGTCTTGAACTTCCGGAGCCGTTTTGAGGCCCTAAACGACATTTTTTTGGAAACCCAAGAGAAACATAGGTCTATGGACCAATGTTTCTAACATCAAAAATTTTACTTGGATAGATATTTCTAACGAGGTATGGTGTGCGTCAAACAGAGATCGTATGCCAACGTTACGTCCTCGAGAAGTTGAAACCCCAATTTACCCAAACAGGGCCCATAGTTTTGCCACTTCATCTCCTAGGTTTAGGTTTTTGGATGTTTAGGAGTTTCCATTATTTATCAATAATAAATAGACCCTCGAGCCTCATTGTAACATAGTTCAGAGGCATTTATTCACCACATCTCAACTCAGAGATAAGCTATAATATACCTAGCTAGTTTATTTCCATTCTGTCTGTAAACATAAATCAGTTATTTCATATTAATGAAATGAAGTATTATTTCCACTACATCTCTATGTTTATGTCTATTTTTGTATTTTATTGTGTTCTTACGTAAATCTGGATCAGTGGTATTTGAGTGACATGCTCTTTCTCTATTTTTATTTTCATGTCCCCAACAAGATCAAGGTATAAGGAATTAGTCCTTGATCTGGTTGAACCCTTGCAAGATTAGCCTCGCAAACCCCGACGAGCCCCCATGGCGGAAGAAATGAAAGATGAGGGAGCAGGAGATCCTATCAAAATATTGCTCGAGGAGGCCCTCGAGAAACAAAGGAATGCGATGATGGATAAATTTTCTTAGATCCTTCAATGGTTGCCCACCTACTGCGCATCTGCATCCAACAACCACTCTAGAGGCGCCACTCCCTTCAAGGTACAGGTAAAATTTGACATTAATTTATTTTAAGGTCAGATAGATGCAGATATCGTCCATGATTTCTTCGACTGAGAAAATATTATTTTTGCATTCCTTAAAGCCGCCCCCCATGTCAAAGACTGGTGGGAAACCTACTGTGAGCGAAAGGATGAGGGGGAAACCTCTCTGTTCTCGGCTACACCCACTTGGAATTCATTCAGAAATGGTAGCAAGGAACAATATTACCCCGTGGGGAGCTATGAGGACAAGTACATCCAATGGACCACGCTACAGCAGCAAAGAGATCAAGTTGTGCACGAACTGATGAATTTGTTCCATACCTTGCGCACAAAGTTGGGTATTACATATTTAGAGAGACATTTGGTGCTCAAGTACCACAGCTGTCTGCATAGACACATTTATGAGGAAATGGAGTTCCTCGACATTACCTCGCTTGTCATGGCATATTGCTATGCCACCAAGATTGAGCAGAAATTTAAGCAGAAGAAGCGAGACTTTGGATCCGCGAATCCGAAGCCAAGGCACAAAACAGGGGGTGGAGCCAAAGCGGGGTGACTCAAAACACCACCAAAAATACAAATAAGGACATGGGGAAGTGGTGTTAATTTCATAACATCCCCACTAAAATCACAAATGAGTGTCAAGCCAAACAGTCATTGGTGGCCAAACTGAAGGCACCCGAATCAGATGCATGTTCTGATCCTGAGCCAGAACCAGAAAAGGAAGATGACAAAGGGAAGCATATCATTGATGCAGACCCTGTTAGCACCCTGTAATAAACAAGATTGGAAAAATTCTGACTGCAGGGAGAACATCGTTTCAACCACTTTGGGATTCTAGGATATAGCCCCCCTGAATCCGAAGAGGGATCTCTCCAATAAGTGTAAATATGGAGTTGTCTTTGAAGTTTGGGTAATGATATTAGGCTAGTTATGAAGGCCAATGGTTTTTTTTGTTTTTGGATGGTTGAGCATAATTACTATTTGAGGTGGAGAGTCCTAAATGCAAAGAGTTTCAAAGGTGTGAAGTTTTAAGAAAATAGAACAAGATTTGGCCAGGAAGATAGATAATTGCAGGTTTTAGTCCATTGGGCTATGGAGTCATAATAGGGTTTAATTGAAAAAACAAGAGGCAAGAGTGGTCCATGGGGCAAGTCTTTTATGTCTAAGGATCTTTTTAAAGTTTTATTTATGGAATGAAATGATACAACAAGAAGGGGAATTAAACAGATGAAGAACAAAGAGCAGCTTAAGATCTGGTAACTACTTCTAAACTAGCCAGCTTTTGACATACACTTAAGAAGGACATGAAAGTAAACTAGGATCTGGTAAGTACTTTTAAACTAGCCAGCCTTTGATACACTTTCAATAGAAAACATATAAAAACAGAGCGAAACACAAATGATAACAAAGGATGGTCTAAGATCTGGTAAGTAGCCAACTCAATCAACCCCGCTCTCATCTTCTCCAGTAGTATTTATAGAAGAATGAGGAGGTGATATCTGATAAAAGATCTCTAAAGATAATTGATAAAGACTTAATGGCTTCTCGGCCTTTGGGGGGCTCAATGAAGAAGCTTACATAGGTGTCCTCTATATTAAATAATTTACATTAAGATTTAAGCTCGGTGGGAGCTCTTCTTGACTTTTGAGGCTCTGTATTGTGTTAAAGTAACTCTGCTGATATTTTGTCATTAAGTTTATTTGGAGAATTAACTTCTCTGGATGCGCCGAAGCAAATACCTGATCTTGATCGATAACTTCGGCCTCTGTTTGAATGCTTTGTGGCACAGGTGGCACTGTGGTAGATGGGAGGAATTAATTTTCCTCAGATGTGGTGGTGGAGGCTTTTTGTCTGATGAACCTTTATGATTTACCTTTAAACTGTGTTTTAATAGGAGGATTAGGCTTTTGATAATCCATCTTAGCCGTAATCCCCACAGATCTGTCTTCAATCTCATGTTCTGGTGTGTTCCTGTCTTCGACACTGATACTCTTTGATTTGTGCTTGATTCACTGTGTTTGTTGGTGTGCAGGGTTGCACAGGGATCGAATGGCATCAATGCCTCATGAATCATTGATGAAACGTGGAGCTGAATCCTGCGAATGATTCCCTTTGATGAATTGAAGGCGGGAGTATTATCACCCTCAGCGTTTGAAATTTTCTTCAGTATAGCGGAAAAACCATTTAAACCCTACAAAATACGAACAACCTTATAAAATCCTTCATATATATAGGTTTTCTGCTTCAGAAGGCACGTGGAGAGAGCATGGTTGTTGGATGGCATCATCCAACGGTCAAGATTGATTAGAGGAGGTCAGAGGAGAGCGGAGGAGGAAATTAAATTAGAACCGTCGATCGCGCAGAGATCGACGGTTGGGAGCGAGGGCGAATAGTCAAAGCGAAAGAGTCACCTTATTTGAAAAAAAAAGGAGAAAATGGGCTAAAAACCTGTGTTTCGGTGAAAAATTGTTAAAAATGGTGTTTGGGGTTCGGGATGATCATGGGCCATCGGATGAGATCGGCCCACAAGATCAATGATGGAGATCGCATGTCAAAAACTTTATAAAACACACCTGGACTTCAAAACCTTTTAATAAAACCTTGCTGAATAAAGCTCCCGGGTCCGCATTGGGTGACTGTGCAAGGAAACCATGGAGATCCGCTCCAATTAAAATATGCCGCGTGGATGCTGATGTGGCACTGGGGACCACTGACTCTTGTGGGACCGTTGACTGCCGCTGCGGAAGAGGGGACCAAGGTGATGGAGTGTGGGTTGTCGGATGAGATCAGATCAATGGCGTAGATCCTTTAATTACCGTGCCATACCTTCGCTTATCTCACGAGTTTCTTCAGAGTGCGATCACCGTCCGATGAGCTGGCCTCAGATCGGATGACACATGCTAATATCTCGCTGGGCCCATATCCGACCTTTAATGCACGATGAGGGTGGTATTTCAAAATGGCTTGAGGCCACGTTTCGGCCGGTGGCGCTGATCGCTGCCAAACGGAAAAAACCACCTCCCTCTCAAAAGTGGTGCGATGAATTCCTCCCGGTTTTCTTTTAATATAACGACAAAAACATTTAAAACCCAAAAATTAAATATACACAGAGGTTTGTTATCGGGAGGGTTTTATATTCGCGATTTGGCTTGGTGCTCGTCTGCGGGGCCATGGATGTATGGAAGATAATATGACCGGGGGTTTATGCACAAGACTAATCGGCATCGGAGATTTCAATAAAGGGGAAGAGTTGTGCGCTGCGTTTCCTCCGATGTGATAAGCACCCAAATGGCTTAGCGCCTGGTTCCAGCACCAGGGCATGTGTAGTGGAAATGGTTAAGGACTTAGCCCAAGGGGGCTTAAACCTTTACACAGAAATATGTATTTTTTATGAAGCTTTCAATGTTTTTCCAATGGTTTTGAGGGTTTCGATAAGGCAAAGAAAGAGTCTTAAACCTTATCAAAGGGGTTTTGATGAAGGGAGAAAGGGAAAACATGAAAAATGAGGGATTTTATGGGGAATAAAGGGATAAGAATGAGTTTAGTTTTGGAAGTGGAAGGAAGGGGAAAATGGTGCTTGCAGCAGTATTCTCTCTTGGAAATCAGCAGAATTTCTGGGGCATAATGGGCACAGCAGTGAAGATTTTGGACAGAGGCATGAGGCCTTTAGGAGTCTTCAAGAGACAACACTTTTTGCAATAAAATTTTTTCCTTGAAGGCTCCAAAAAATGATTTAGCCACCTTTTGGTATAATCAAATTTTACAGGTGGCTAACAGTGGCTCCACTTGGGGATGGTGCCTTCTTGAAGGCATCAAGAACTTCAGACTTGCATTCTCTGGGAGGCTGATCAGTGCCTTATCCATTGGGCTGCCTTTCTTTCCTTGAATGATCTTCTTTTGCTTTGAACACATATTCGCAGCCATAAAAAAAATGGATCTTTCATCAAAAAGTTGTCTACCTACCCAATCCTATAGATCTAACATTTTTTCTTCATTAGAGTGCACTTGGATTGGCAAACTCTTTCACAACATTTTATTATTTTGAAAGCAGGAAATCTAATCTATTTCTACTCCTTATTTCTCTAGGGACTCAGATTAAACAGTTGAGCCCATATTATTCTCTACCTAATCTACCATCTGTTGGGATTAAACTATCCAACAGATTTTATTCACTAATTTCTACAACAGAAAATTAAAAAGCAATCAAGTCAGGATTGAGCAGTCTAACCTGATGCTAGTCTATGGCATAAAAACAAGTTGCACATAGACATTATTTTGCACAAAATTTAAAAAAAAATGGAAGGCTTGAGATCTGAAATTTCAAAGCATTTCCTTCACCCTTTTACAGCTCTATTTTGACTCTTTCTTGAGCTGTCTTTCCTTTGCCAACTGGTTCATATTTTGAGCTGATTAGAACCAGATTTTACATCTTTCTGACTCAGAATTTGAAACAAATTTGAGTCATTATCTCACTTGGAAATTCAGGTTCAGATTTTGAGTATGTTTGAACCTTTATTTAATATCCTAAACTATCTACTGATAAGCCAAGATTAAACAGTTTGGAAAATCGAATTCACTATCCTATCAGCAGAAAATTTAAAACTAATTAGTCAAGATTAAAAATTTTGACTAACTAGAATTGTGTTCTTCAGGAGTGGCATTTGAGTTTGCACACTTTCAGATTTGTTTCTCTTTTTGGTATGGGGCTATACCTTTCTTGTTTTCACAATCTGCCCTCTTTTATTTCTTCTATTTTTTTTGTATTTTTGTGTCTTTGATTTTTCTTCCAAGACAAAAATCAACAACTATCTAACTGCTCAAAACTGAGCTATATTGACATTCCTATCTAACCTATTCTAACTTGAAGTATTTACATCTTCATATGATACAAAAGTGCCAATGTAGCCAGTTGAGTAGTGTCATAAATAAAAAGAAACTCTAGCTACTTTCCAAGGGTATCCATAGTACATTTTGAAGATTAATCTTCAAAACCAAGACTATCACAGGTGGTGACAGTCTCTCATGCATTTGGCTCTTGCAAAGGATCCATGCTTGATAATTTGAGCCAGTTGGGAATTTCACACACTCCTCCATAGGATCAACAAAGAAAAGATGAAGGTTCTTTTCTTTTTGGTTCTCCATGTCTGGTAGATTGTCTGCTTTCAAGACTTCAGATTTGAGGGTTATGTCTTCAGTATGTTCCTTGGAAGTATCATCATTCTTAACCTGCAAAATAGCAAACAGTGAAATATCTTTTCTCTCTAAAGTTATGCTTGCTTCGGATATAAGTTCAGGTTCTTTGAATGGAAGTTTAACATTATTGAATGGAGAAATCTCTTCTTGAAAAGAAAGTGTATCCTCAGTAGGATGGTCTACTATTTGTTTTTCTCCTTCAAATTTTTTCCAGTATCTTTTATTGTTTGGGATAGCTGGTCTGAATTTTTCTTGGATCGTATATTGTCTGCTCTCCCAAGGTTTTAAACATGTACTAGCCACAAGGGCTAATCCATTAGCAAAAATGTTTTGGTCTTTAGGAACAAGTATAAGTTGGAAATATTTGAAAGATTTTAATAAATCCAAGGCATCATCCCTATATGCTCTGAGTCTGGGATGTTCAACCATGCATTCATTTTTCACTTGCCTAATTGCCAATTCTTCGTTTCCATGAACTGTTATCTTCTGGGCTCCTAGTTTTTTCAATAAGTGTAGCCCTAAGAGAAGTGCCTCATACTCTACTAGGTTAGTTGTGCATTGAAAATTCAATTTGTATGAATAGGCTTTAGAATAATTGTTTCCTATTTTGTAAAGCCATATTCCTGCACCTGAATTAGTTTTAGTACATAACCCATCAAAATTCATATTCCAAAGAGGACTAGTTTCATTATTATCATTGATTTTCTTACTATCATCTTTGTCTTGAGTGCCATCATATTGTTCTATGGAACAGGCACCATGTTCATGATTCTATGGTTGAGATGATGTTTTGGAGGGTAGCTTCTTTCTTAATATTTGCTCAATTTGTTCTTCTGTTAAAGGAGAAATTTTTCTTTCAGTATAAACAGAAAAAGAGCTACCCTGTTTCTTATGACCAACAAAAGAACTTTCTTCATCTTTATAACAAAATTCTTTATGTGAATGAGCAAGAGTATTTGTTTTGAAAGAAATATCAGAGAATGATTGTTTATTAATAGTCTGATATATCTCTTCTTCTGTCAATTGGGAGGATTTTTCTTTGTCCCTTTGAACGGAGGTACAACAGTTCTCTGTCTCTTGTAAAGGTTGGTTTTGAGGCTGGTTGTTTTCTTGAGCCTCTTCTAGGAGATCTTGACTTGTGTTTGTAGGGAAACTTTGAGGTTTTTCTATTGTTTCCTCAAAGCACTGCTCACTATTAGTATTTGCAATTTGATTGTGAAGATCTCTTATCAGCACAGTACAAGACATAGGAAGGCAATCAAAAGTTCCTTGACTACCTTCTTTATTTCTTTCTTTGTAAGTTTGCTCATCATTTTCCATACGGTGTTGATCATAAAACATATCTTGGTCACTGTCTTGACCTTGAGGTGATTGGGCTTGTATTTGATCAGGGTAAATCATAGCTTGCCCTAGCTCATCAACATTCATATTAGCCATCAACCTATCCATTTTCTTTCCAAGCATGTACATCATCTTTTCCATCATGATTTATTGTTTATTTTCTTTATAATTTTGATCATCGTACATATCTTGTCGAGGTAGGGTTTGTGTTTGGATAGGAAAAGGCACATGTAGATCTGGACCACCAGTGTTTAAATTAGCCATAAACCTATCCACCCTTCTTCCAAGCATTTACATCAATTTTTCCATCATGACCATATGTTTTTCATCTGGGTCTATATCTAAATCCATGTTTTTTAATTAGAATAAGAGGTCACTGTGTTTGTTCAATCAATTCAAGGTCTTCTACCAGTGGAGTCATTTGGTCTTTTGGGAGTTTCAGAGTGTGAAGTCACCAAGTGGAAGTTTTTAGCTCCTAAGGAAGTAAAAGGTTTTATGGTCCACCACCATGTTTATTGGATACCAATCTGAAATATTTTTGCGTTTTTCAGAGTTATTTTTCAGTTGTGTGGTTTCTAAGATTGTCCTAACTCTGTTTCAAAAATTAGCTACGGTTATGAGAAAAAGACAGTCTAATCTTACGGCTAAGCCAGCTGATTTTTCAAGGTTAGATAAACTCTTATGAGAATCCTAGGGTTTGCCTAGTTTGTCACCGATTCAAACAAGTTTCATCATGACTACCATTTCTTGGTAGTGCTTGAAAAGGCTGCTTTTACTCACAAGGTTTTGTGAAGTTTTAAAGGGAACCAAATATTCTGGGTTCGATCCCCAGCGGAATCACCATAAATGTTAGCACCCTGTAATCAACAAGATTGGAAAAAGTCTGACCACAAGGAGAACATTGTTTCAACCACTTTGGGATTCTAGGATCTAACCCTCCTGAATCCGGAGAGGGATCTCTCCAATAAGTGCAAAGATGGATTTGTCTTTGAAGTTTGGGTAATGATATTAGGCTAGTTATGAAGGCCAAGGGTTTTGTTTGTTTTTGGATGGTTGAGAATAATTACTGTTTGAGGTGGAGAGTCCTAAATGCAAAGAGTTTCAAAGGTGTGAAGTTGCAAGCAAATAGAACAAGATTTGGCCAGGAAGATAGATAATTGCAGGTTTTAGTCCATTGGGCTATGGAGTCATAATAGGGTTTAATTGAAACAGCAAGAGGCAAGAGTGGTCCATGGGGCAAGTCATCTATGTCTAAGGATCTCTTCAAATTTTGATTTATGGAATGAAATGATACAACAAGAATGGGAATTAAACAGATGAAAAACAAAGAGCACCCTAAGATCTGGTAAGTACTTCTAAACTAGCCAGCTTTTGACATACACTTAAGAAGGACATGAAAGTAAACTAGGATCTGGTAAGTACTTTCAAACTAGCCAGCCTTTGATACACTTTCAATAGAAAACATATAAAAACAGAGGGAAACAAAAATGATAACAAAGGATGGTCTAAGATCTGGTAAGTACTTCTAAACTAGCCAGCTTTTAACACATTCCAAGGGAAACATTCAGACAGTCTTTGGGGATAAAACTAGGACCAGGGCACACCATATCTTCCTTAGTTCATCTCTACTTAACATATACTGAAAATAACATTTAAGAACAATATTCAGCTAAGAGAATAGGACGAGGGAACGCCAACATTCTTAACTGCTCAACTGAATTAAATCATTCCTAAATAACACAGATTGGAAGAAAACATGAAGATAAAGATTTTCAGTCAGAGAAGGGTACTAATATACAGTAGGTCCTAACTCTATGCATGATGTTCTTTATAAGAGAAGATGAACACAGTGAAATCAGAAAAAAATAACAAGTTACAATGAGAAAAACATCACTGTCAACATAGACCAGGTTCCCATAAATCAACTTGTATTGATGCTCCAAACCAGTTACAGCTTCAAGTCCAATGCTTTAGTTTAGCAATCATCTACACTTCCCAGACTAACTTATCTATTACAAGCAGAGCTCCAAGAGCCAGTGAACACTATTTACAAGTAGAAGTCTCAAGCTCAATTAATTTTCAATGTTCAGTAGCCAACTCAATCAACCCCTCTCTCATCTTCTCCAGTAGTATTTATAGAAGAATGAAAAGGTGAGATCTGATAAAATATCTCTAAAGATAATTAATATAGACTTAATGGCTTCTTGGCCTTTAGGGGGCTCAATGGAGAAGCTTACATAGGTGTACTCTGTATTAAATAATTTACATTAAGATTTAAGCTCGGTGGGAGCTCTTCTTGACTTTTAAGGCTCTGTGTTGTGTTAAAGTAACTCTGCTGATATTTTGTCATTAAGTTTATTTGGAGAATTAACTTCTCTGGTTGTGTTGAGGCAAATACCTGATCTTGATCAATAACTTTGGCCTCTGTTTGAATGCTTTGAGGCACAAGTGGCACTGTGGTAGCTGGGAGGAATCAATTTGCCTTAGATGTGGCGGTGGAGGCTTTCTGTCTGATGAAACTTTATGATTTAACTTTAAATTGTGTTTTAATAGGAGGATTAGGCTTTTGATAATCCATCTTAGCCGTAATCCCCACAGATCTATCTTCAATCTCATGTTCTGGTGTGTTCTTGTCTTCGACACTAATACTCTTTGATTTGTGCTTGATTCACTGTGTTTGTTGGTGTGCAAGGCTGCACAGGGATCGAATGGCATCAATGCCTCATGAATCATTGATGAAACATGGAGTTGAATCCTGTGAATGTTTCCCTTTGATGAATCGAAGGCGGGAGGATCGTCACCCTCAGCCTTTGAAATTTTCTTCAGTATAGTGGAAAAACCATTTAAACCCTGCAAAATACGAACAACATTATAAAATCCTACATATATATAGGTTTTCTACTTTAGAAGGCACCTGGAGAGAGCATGGCCATTGGATGGCATCATCCAATGGTCAACATTGATTAGAGGAGGTCAGAGGAGAGTGGAGTAGGAAATTAAATCAGAACTGTCGATTGCGCAGAGATCGACGGTCGGGAACGAGGGCGAATAGTCAAAGCGAAAGAGTCACCTTATTTGAAAAAACAGAGAAAATGGGCTAAAAACCTGTTTTTTGGAGAAAAATGGTTAAAAATGGCGTTTGGGGTTTGGGATGATGGTGGCCCTCAGATGAGATCGGCCCACAAGATCAATGGCGGAGATCGCATGTCAAAAAATTTATAAAACACACCCAGACTTCAAAACCTTTTAATAAAACCTTTTTGAATAGAGCTCCTGGGTCCACATTGGGTGACTGTGTGAGGAACCCATGGAGATCCGATCCAATTAAAATCTGCCGCGTGGATGCTGATGTGGCGCTGGGGACCACCGGCTCTTGTGGGACCGTTTACTGCCGCTGCAGAAGAGGGGACTGGGGCGATGGAGTGTGGGCTGTCGGATGAGATCAGATCGATGGTGGAGATCCTTTAATGACCACACTGTACCTTCACTTATCTCACGGGTTTCTTCAGAGCGCGATCACCGTCCGATGAGCTGGCCTCAGATCAGACGGCGCATGCTAATATCGCATCGGGCCTATATCCGACCTTTAATGCGCGATGAGGGTGGTATTTCAAAATGGCTTGAGGCCACGTGTCGGCCAGTGGTGTTGATCGCTGCCAAATGGAAAAAACCACCTCCCTCTCAAAAGCGGTGCGATGAATTCCGCCCGGTTTTCTTTTAATATAACGACAAAAACATTTAAAACCCAAAAATTAAGTATACACAAAGGTTTGTTATCGGGAGGGTTTTATATTCGCGATTTTGCTTGGTGCCCGTCTGCAGGGCCATGGATGTATGGAAGATAATATGACCGGGGGTTTATGCACAGGGCTAATCAGCATCGGAGATTTCAATAAACGGGAAGAGTTGTGCATTGCATTTCCTCCGATGCGATAAGTGCACAAATGGCTTAGCGCCTGGTTCTAGCACCAGGGCATGTGTAGTGGAAATGGTTAAGGACTTAGCCCAAGGGGGCTTAAACCTTTACATAGAAATACGTATTTTTTATGAAGCTTTCAATGTTTTTCCAATGGTTTTGAGGGTTTTTATAAGGCAAAGAAGGAGTCTTAAACCTTATCAAAGGGGTTTTGATGAAGGGAAAAAGGGAAAACATGAAAAATGAGGGATTTTATGGGGAATAAAGGGATAAGAATGAGGTTATTTTTGGAAGTGGAAGGAAGGGGAAAATGGTGCTTGCAGTAGTATTCTCTCTTGAAAATCAACAGAATTTCTGGGGCATAATGGGCACAACAATGAATATTTTGGATAGAGGCATGAGGCCTTTAGGAGTCTTCAAGAGCCAACAATTTTTGTAATAAAATTTGTTGAAGGCTCCAAAAAATGATTTAGCCACCTTTTGGTATAATCAAATTTTATAGGTGGCTAACAGACCCTAGTTCCATTGTTGCCACCACCAAGCTCTAGAGGGAGGATCCCTAGGATCCAGAGGAGGGGGGGTGCTTGTTCCATTCGCAGATGTGGGTGAAGGGTTCTCCAATGCAATTTCTTGTCGATAAAGGAAGCCAAAAGAACCTCATTTCAGCATAGGTCATGAAGTGGCTCGGCCTACCGACCATAGTACAACCACAACTGTATACCATCCGGTGGCTTCACCCAGGGAGAGATCTTTTTATTTTCCAACAATGTCGCCTTTCGTACAACATCAAGCCATTCATGGATGAGGTATTGTGTGATGTTGCTCCTCTTGATGTTGGTGATGTATTATTCGGCCAAACATACCTATGGAGGCGACATACTATGTATGATTCTAGGCCTTGTTCTGTTGTTATTACTTTGGGCAGTAAATTATACAGGATATCGGAGGTAGTACCGTCTCCTACCATCTCCTTGACTATTGCAAAAGAACGTAGTGTGATTGTTTCCCAAACCAGGAAATTTATTTTCCTTACAAATCGCTCATAGGGAAAGAAGAATATTGTGGTAACAGCCTCGAAATAGGGCTCCCCTGAATGGCTACAGCAGATGAATAAATTCATGGAGGAATACGAGGACATTTTCTCCTCACCCACAGAGGTTCCTTTACATTGTCACGACAAGCACTCCATTGATCTGACCCCCGATGCACTGCCGCCTGATATTTCTGTACCTCATGTGACCACATAGATAGAATCCACACATGTACTCTCTGAGGCTGATAAGGACACCAAATTTATTGAACCCATCTAGCATGTCCACCCGTGGGTCCATGACATCTTCGAAAAATCCAATACCCACTTCAACAGAATTTGCATCATCTCGAGGAGGATCTCAACACAATGGGGACCATTACTTCCTAAGGGGGGAGGAATGATCCAAGTAGATATTGGTGCCCACCCACCTATTCCATTTGGACCCACACCATTGGTTCTTTTAGTTTTTTACTTTCAGCACAACTTACTATTTTAGCAGTTTTTCGGGTCCTGAAATTTAGGAGTTGTTTTGGGGCCCGAAATGAAATTTTTTGGGAAACCCGGGAGCAACATTGGTCCATGGACCAACTTTTCTCCTTACCAAAATTTTTACTCCTCGGATAGATATTTCTAATGAGATATGGTGCGTGTCAAACAAATATTGAATGCCAAAGTTACGTCCCTGGGAAGTTGAAACACCAATTTACCCAAACGGGGCCCATAGTTTTGGCGCTTCATTTCCTAGGGTAAGGTTTTTGAATGTTTAGGAGTTTCCATTGTTTCTCAATAATAAATAGGCCCTAGTGCCTCATTCTAACATAGTTCATAGGCATGTAGGCACCACATCTCTCATCAGACATAAGCTACCATCACCCTAGCTAGTTTATTTCCATTTTGTCTGTAAAATATTCTAGTTATTTGATATTAATTAAATGAAGTATTATTTACACAACATCTCTGTGTTTATGTCTATTTCTGTATTTTATTGCGTTCCTGCATAAATCTGGATAAGTGGTATCAGAGCGGTCTTCTCTTTCTCTATTTTTCTTTGCATGTCCCCAATGAGGTCAGGGTATAAGGAGTTAGGGCTCAATCTGGTTGAACCCCTGCAAGATCCGCCTCACAAACCCCGATGACCCCCCATGGCGAAAGAAAAGAAATATGAGGGAGCAGGATATCCTATCAAAATATTTCTCAAGGAGGCCCCTGAGAAACAAAGGAACGCGATCATGGATAACTTTTCTCAGATCCTTCAATGGCTGCCCACCTACGACGCATCTGCATCCAACAGCCACTCTGGAGGCACCACTCCCTTCAAGGTACAGGTAAAATTTGAAATTGATGTATTTGAATGCCAGATAGATGCAGACACCATAGATAGATGGTTGAATTTTCTAGAAGGGTATTTCTCAGTCCATGATTTCTCTGACCGAGAAAATATTATTTTTGCACTCCTGAAAGTCGCCCCCCTTGTCAAAGACTAGTGGGAAACATACCGTGAGAAAAAGGACGAGGGGGAACCCTCTCTTTTTTCAGTCACACTCATTTGGAATTCATTCCAAGATGGCATCAAGGAATAATATTACCCCATGGGGAGCTATGAGGACAAGTACATCCAATGGAGCACACTGCGACAACAAAGGGATCAAGATGTGCATGAACTGACGAATTTGTTCCATAACATGCGTACAAAGTTGGGTATTAAATATTCATAGAGACATTTGGTGCAAAATTACCACAGTTTTCTACATAGACACATTCAAGAGGAAATGGATTTCCTCTACATTACCTCACTTGGCACGACATATCACTATGCCACCAAGATTGAGCAGAAATTTAAGCAGAAGAAGCGAGACTTTGGATCTGCAAATCTGAAGCCAGGGAAAGGTGCCCTCGAACCACAAAACAGGGGACAGAGCCAAAGAAATATGAATCATAACAACACCATAAATCCAAATAAGGACACGGTGAAGTGGTGTGAATTTCATAACATCCCCACTCACAGCACAAACAAGTTTTGAGCCAAACAGTCGCTGGTGGCCGAACTAAAGGAATCCGAATCAGATACTTGTTTTGATCCTGAGCCAAAACCAGATAAGGGAGATGAAAAAGGGAAGAATATCATTGATGCGGACCCTAGTGCCATTGTTTTCACCACCAAGCTCTAGAGGGAGGATCCCAAGGATTCAGAGGAGAGGGAGTGCCTCTTCCATTCGCATATGTGGGTGAAGGGTTCTCCACTACAATTTCTTGTCGATAGCGGAAGCCAAAAGAACATCATTTTAGCAGAGGTCATGAAGCAGCTTGGTCAACCAACCATAGCACATCTATGGCTGTATACAATCAGGTGGATTCACCCAAGGAGAGATCTCTGTGTTCGCCAACAGTGTCGCCTTTCGTACAACATCAAGCCATTCACATATGAGGTATTGTGTGATGTTGCTTCTCTTGATGTAGCTGATGTATTATTGGGCCAACCATAATTGTGGAGGTGACATGTTTTGTATGAGTCTAGGCCTCATTCTGTTGTTATTACTTTGGGAAATAAATTATACAAGATACTGGAGGTAGTACCGCCTCCTGCCATATCCTTGACTATTGCAAAAGAACGTAGTAAGATTGTTTCCCAAAACGAGAAATCTATTTTCCTTACAACTCGCTCACAGGGAAAGAAGAATATTGTGGCCACAACCTTGAAACAAGGCTCCCCTACACAGTTGTATCAGATGAACAAAGTCGTGGAGGAATACGAGGACATTTTCTCCTCACCCAGAGAGGTTCCTCTACAGTGTCACGACAAGCACTCCATTAATCTGACCCCTGGCGCATCGCTGCATGATATTTTTTTACATCACGTGAAAAAATAGATAGAATCCACACATGTACTCTCTGAGGCTGATAAATACACCAAATTTACTGAACACGTCCAACATGTACGCTTGCGGGTCCATGACATCTTCAACAAATCCAATACCTAGTTCAACAACATTTACCTCATCTCAGGGAGGATCTCAACACAATGGGGACCATTGCTTCCTAAGGGGGGAGGAATGATCTAGGTGGATATTCGTGGCCACCCACCTATTCAATTTGGACCCGCACCATCGGTTCTTTTAGTTTTTCACTTTTAGCACAACTTACTATTTTTAGCAGTTTTTTGGGTCCTAAGCTTCCTGAGCCATTTTGAGGCCCTAAACGACATTTCTTGGGAAAATCGGGAGAAACATGGGTCCATGTACCATTTTTTCTGACACAAAAATTTGTACTCCTCAAATAGATATTTCTAATGAGGTATGGTTCATGTAAAACAGATATCGTATGCCAAATTTACATCCCTGGGAAGTTGAAACACCAATTTACTCAAATGGGGCCCATAGTTTTGTCGCTTCATCTCCTAGTGTTAGATTTTTGGATGTTTAGGAGCTCCCATTATTTTCAAAGATAAATAGGCCCTCGAGCCTCATTTTAACAAAGTTCAGAGGCATGTAGGGGCCATATCTCTCCTCAGAGATAAGCTACCATCGCCCTAGCTAGTTTATTTCCATTCTATCTGTAAACGTATTTTAGTTATTTTATATTAATGAAATGAATTATTATTTTCATTGCATCTCTGTGTTTATGTCTATTTTTGTATTTTATTACGTTCCTGCATAGATCTGGATCAGCGGTATCAGAGCGGTCTGGTCTGTCTCAGTTTTTATTTGCATGTCCCCAATGAGATCAGGGTATAAGGAGTTAGGGCTCTATCTTGTTGAACCCTTGCAAGATCCGCCTCGCAAACCCGGACGACCCCCCACGGAAGAAGAAAAGAAATACTATGGAGCAAGAGATCCTATAAAAATATTTCTTGAGGAGTCCCTCGAGAAACAAAGGAATGCGATGATGGATAAATTTGCTCACATCCTTCAATAGCTGCCCACCTACGGCGCATCTACATCCAACAACCACTCTGGAGGCACCACTCCCTTCAAGGTACATGTAAAATTTCAAATTCCTGTATTTGAAGGCTAGATAGATTCATATGTCGTAGATAAATGGTTGAATTTACTAGGAGGGTATTTCTCATTCCATGATTTCACCGACTAAGAAAAGATTATTTTTGCACTCCTTAAAGCCGCCCCCCATGTCAAAGACTAGTGGGAAACCTACTATGAGAAAAAGGATGAGGGGAATCCTCTCTATTCTCGGTTGCACTTGCTTACAATTCATTTTGAGATGGCATTAAGAATCAATATTACCCCGTGGGGAGCTATGAGGAAAAGTACATCCAATGAACCACGCTGCAGCACCAAACGGATAGAGATGTGTACAGACTTGACGAATTTGTTCCATACCCTACACACAAATTTGGGTATTAAAGATTTAGAGAGAAATTTGGTGATAAAGTACCATAGATGTCTGCGCAGACACATTCAGGAGGAATGGAGTTCCTTAACATTACCTCGCTTGGCACAACATATCGCTATGCCACCAATATTGAGCAGAAATTTAAGCAGAATAAGTGAGATTTTGGATCAGTGAAGCCAAAGCCAGGGAAAGGTGCCCCCGAACCACAAAACATGGGGTAGAGCCAAAGCGGGGCGACTCAGAAAACCACAAAAAATCCAAAGAAGGACATGGGGAAGTGGTGTGAATTTCATAATAGCCCCACTCACAGCACAAACGAGTGTCAGGCCAAACAGTCACTGGTGGTCGAATTGAAGACACCCGAATCAGATGCATGTTCTGATCCTCAACCAGAACTAGATAAGGGTGATGAAAAAAGGAAAAAAATTATTGATGTGGACCCTAGTGCCAATTTTTCCACCACCATGCTCTAGAGGGAGGATCCCGAGGATCCAGAGGAGGGGGAGTGTCTCTTCCATTCACAGATGTGGGTGAAGGGTTCTCCACTGCAATTTCTTGTTGATAGCGGAAGCCAAAAGAGCCTCATTTCAACAGAGGTCATGACGTGGCTCGGAGTAACCACCATAGCACACTCATAGCCGTATACCATTAGGTGACTTCACCCAGGGATATATCTCTATGTTTGCCAACAGTGTTGCCTTTCGTAAAACATCAAGCCATTCACAGATGAGGTATTGTGTGATGTTTCTCCTCTTGATGTAGCTGATGTATTATTTGGCCAACCATACTTGTGGATGCGACATGATGTGTATGAGTCTAATTCTCGTTCTGTTGTTATTACTTTGAGAAATAAATTATACAAGATGCCCGAGGTAGTACCGTCTTCTTCCATCTCCTTGACTATTGCAAAACAACGTAGTAAGATTGTTTCCAAAACCAGGAAATTTATTTTCCTTACAACTCGCTCACATGGAAAGAATAATATTAAGCCCACAACCTCGAAATAGGTATCCCTTGCACGGCTGGAGCAGATGAAAAAATGCGTGGAGGAATACGAGGACATTTTATCCTCACCCACAGAGGTTCCTCTACACTGTCATGACAATCACTCCATTGATATGATCCCTGGTGCACTGCCGCCTGATATTTCTGTACCTCATGTGACCACACAGGCAGAATCCACACATGTAATCTATGAGGCTGATAAAGATGCCAAATTTACTGAACACGTCCAGCATATCCGCCCGTAGGTAAATGAAATCTTTGACAAATCCAATACCCAGTTCAGCAAAATTTGCTTCATCTCAGGGAGGATCTCAAAGCAATGGGGACCATTGCTTCGTAAGGGGGTAGGAATGATCCAGGTGGATATTGGTGGCCACCCACCTATTCCATTTGGACCTGCACCATCAGTTCTTTCATATTTTCACTTTCAACACAACTTACTACTTTTATCATTTTTCGGGTCTTGAACTTCTGGAGTCGTTTTGAGGCCCTAAAAGACGTTTTTTGGGAAAACCATGAGAAACATGGGTCAATTGTTTGATGTTGCTGACACCAAAAGTTGTACTCCTTAGATAGATATTTCTAAAAAGGTATGGTGCACGTCAAGTAGAGGTCATATGCCAAAGTTATGTCCCCGAGAAGTTGAAATACAAATTTACCCAAACGGGGCCCATAGTTTTGGCACTTCATCTCCTAGGGTTAGGTTTTTGGATGTCTAGGAATTTCCATTATTTCTCAATAATAAATATGCCCTCGCGCCTCATTGTAATGCATTTCAGAGGCATGTAGCTGCCACATATCTCCTCAGAGATAATCTACCATCGCCCTGTATATTTTATTTTGATTCCATCCATAAACATATTTCAGTTATTTGATATTAATGAAATGAAGTATGATTTCTGATGCAGCTCTGTGTTTATGTCTATTTATATATTTTATTGCATTCCTGCATAAATCTGGATTAGTGATATCAGAGCGGTCTGCTCTTTCTCTGTTTTTCTTTGCATTTCCCCAACAAGATCAGGGTTTAAGGAGTTAGGGCTCGACCTGGTTGAACCACTACAATATCAGCCTTGCAAACCCCGATGACCCCCCATGGTGGAAGAAAATAAAGACGAGGGAGTTGGATATCCTATCAAAATATTGCTTGAGGATGCCCTCGAGAAACAAAGGAATGTGATGATGGATAACTTTGCTAAGATCCTTCAACAGCTGCCCACCTATGACACATCTACATCCAACAACCACTCTAGAGGCGCTAATCCCTTCAAGGTACATGTAAAATTTTACATTCCTGTATTTGAAGGATATATATATAAAAATTTTGTAGATAGAAGGTTGAATTTTCTAGAAGGGTATTTCTGAGTCCATGATTTCTCCGACTGAGAAAACATTATTTTTGCACTCCTTAAAGCCACCCCCCATGTCAACTGGTGGGAAACCTACTGTGAGAAAAAGGACGAGGGGGAACCCTCTCTGTTCTCGGCTGCACCCACTTGGAATTCGTTCCAAGACAATGTCAAGGAACAATATTACCTTGTGGGGAGCTATGTGGAAAAGTACATCCAATGGACCACGCTGCGACAAATCAAGATGTGTGTGCACGAACTGACGAATTTGTTCCATACCCTATGCACAAAGTTGGGTATCAAATATTTAGAGAGACATTTGGCGCTTCATATCATAGGGTTAGGTTTTTGGATGTTTAGAAGTTTCCATTGTTTCTCAATAATAAATAGGCCCTCGAGCCTCATTGTAACACATTTTAGAGGCATGTAGCCACCACATCTCTCCTCAGAGATAAGCTACCATCGCCCTAGCTAGTTTATTTCCATTATGTCTATAAAAATATTTCAATTATTTGATATTAATGAAATGAAGTATTATTTCCATTGCATCTCTGTGTTTATTTCTATTTCTGCATTTTATTTCATTACTGCATAAATCCAGATCAGTGGTATCAGAGCGGTCTGCTCTTTCTCTATTTTTCTTTGCATGTCCCAAAAGAGGTCAGTGTATAAGGATTTAGGGCTCTATCTGGTTTAACCCTTGCAAGATCAGCCTCGCAAACCTCGACAACGCCCCATCAGAAAAGAAAAGAAAGACGAGGGAGCAGGATATTTTATCAAAAAATTTCTCGAGGAGGCCCTAGAGAAACAAAGGAACGCGATGATGGATAAATTTGCTTAGATCCTTCAACGGCTTCCCACCTATGATGCTTCTTCATCTAAGAACCATTTTGGAGGTGCTACTCCCTTCAAGGTATAGGTAAACTTTGACATTCCTGTATTTGAATTCTAGATAGTGCAGTCGTCGTAGATAGATGGTTGAATTTCCTAGAAGGGTATTTCTCGGTCCATGATTTCTCCAACCGAGAAAATATTATTTTTTCACTCCTTAAAGTTTCCCCCCATGTCAAAGACATGTGGGAAACCTACTGTGAGAAAAAGGAAAAGGGGGGACCCTCTTAGTTCTTGGCCACACCCACCTCGAATTTGTTTCGAGATGACATCAAGGAACAATATTACCCCGTGGGGAGCTATGAGGAAAAGTACATCCAATGGACCACGTTGCGGCAGCAAAATGATCGAGATGCGCACAAAATAATGAATTTGATCCATACCCTGCGCACAAAGTTGGGTATTAAATATTCAAAGAGAAATTTGGGGCTCAAGTATTGTAGCTATCTACACAGGCACATTCATGAGGAAATGGAATTCCTCAACATTACCTCTCTTGGCACGGCATATCGCTATGCCGCCAAAATTTAGCAGAGATTTAAGAAGAAGAAGCGAGACTTTGGATCTGCGAATCCGAAGCTAGGGAAAGGTGCCCCCGAACCACAAAACAGGAGTCAGAGCCAAGTAGAGTGACTCAGAAAACCACCACAAATACATAGAAGGACACGAGGAAGTGGTGTGAATTTCATAATAGCCCCAGTCACAGCACCAATGAGTGTCGGGCCAAACAGTCGCTGGTGGTCGAATTGAAGGCACCAGAATCATATGCATGTTCTGATCGTGAGCCAAAACCAGAAAAGGGAGATGAAAAAGGGAATAAGATCATTGATATGGACCCTAGTTCTATTGTTGCCACCACCAAGCTCCAGGGGGAGCACCTCTTCCATTCGTAGATGTGGGTGAAGGGTTCTCCACTGCAATTTCTTGTTGATAGCGGAAGCCAAAAGAACCTCATTTAAGCATAGGTCGTGAAGCGGCTCAGCATACTGTCCATATCATATCCACAACCGTATACCATCAGGTAGCTTCAACCAGGGAGAGTTCTTCGTGTTCACCAACAGTGTTGCTTTCATACAACATCAAGCCATTCACAAATGAGGTATTGTGTGATGTTGCTCCTCTTGATGTAGCTGATGTATTACTGGACTAACCATACTTGTGGAGGCAACATGCTGTGTATGAGTCTAGGCCTCGTTATGTTGTTATTAATTTGGGAAATATATTATATAAGATACCGGAGGTAGTACCGCCTCCTACCATCTCCTTGACTATTGCAAAACAACACAGTAAGATTGTTTCCCAAACCAGGAAATTTATTTTCATACAACTCGCTCACAGGGAAAGAAGAATATTGTGGCCACAACCTCAAAATAGGGCTCCCCTACATGGCTGCAGCAGATGAAAAAATTCGTGGAGGAATACGAGGAAATTTTCTCCTCATCCACAGAGGTTCCTCTACACTGTGACGACAAGCACTCCATTGATCCAACCCCCGAAGCACCACCGCCTGATATTTCCATACCTCATGCGAACACACAGACATAATCCATAAATGTACTCTCTGAGGCTGATAAAGACACCAAATTTACTGAATGCATCCAGCATGTCCGCCCACGGGTCCATGACATCTTTGAAAAATCCAATACCTAGTTCAACAGAATTTTCCTCATCTCAAGGAGGATCCCAGCGCAATGGGGACAATTGCTTCCTAATGGGGGAGGTATGATCCAAGTGGATATTGGTGGCCACCCACCCAATTCATTTGGACCCGCACCATTGATTCTTTCAGTTTTTCACTTTCAGCACAACTTACTATTTTTTGCAGTTTTTTGGGTCCTGAACTTCTAGATTCGTTTTGAGGCCCGAAACGATGTTTTTGGGAAAATCGGGAGCAACATGGATCCATGGACTGATGTTGCTGACACCAAAAGTTGTACTCCTTGGATATATATTTCTAATGAGGTATGTTGCGCATCAAATGGAGATCGTATTCCAAATTTGCGTCCCCGGGAAGTTGAAACACCAATTTACCCAAACGGGGCCCATAGTTTTGGTGCTTCATCTCTTAGGGTTAGGTTTTTGGATTTTTAGGAGTTTCCATTGTTTCTTAATAATAAATAGGCCCTCAAGCCTCATTTTAACACAGTTCAGAGGCATTTTCTTGCCACATCTCTCCTCAGAGATAAGCTACCATTGCCCTAGTTAGTTTATTTCCATTTTGTCTATAAACATATTTCAGTTATTTGATATTAATGAAATGAAGTATTGTTTTCGCTGCATCTCTGTGTTTATGTATATTTCTGTATTTTATTTCATTTTTTAACAAATCTGGATCAGTGGTATCAGAGTGGTTTTCTCTTTCTCTTTTTTCTTTGCATCTCCCCAACGAGGTCAGGGTATAAGTAATTAGGGCTAGATCTTGTTGAACCCCTGCAAGATCAGTGTCGCAAACCCTAACGACCCCCCATGGTGGAAGAAAAGAAATACGAGGGAGCAGGAGATCCTATCAAAATAATGCTCAAATATAGCACACCCGTAGCCATATACCATTAGGTGGCTTCACCCAGGGAGAGATCTTCGCGTTCTCCAACGGTGCCGCCTTTCGTACAACATCAAGCCATTCACGGATGAGGTATTGTGTGATGTTGATCCTCTTGATGTAGCTAATGTATTATTGGGCCAACCATAATTGTGGAGGAAACATGTTGTGTATGAGTCTAGGAATTCTTATTACTTTTCAAAATAAATTATACAAGATACCGGAGGTAGTACCCCCTCCTACCATCTCCTTGACTATTGTAAAACAATGTAATAAGATTGTTTCCCAAACCATGAAATTTATTTTCCTTACAATTCGATCACAAGGAAAGAAGAAGATTGTGGCCATAGCCTTGAAACGGGGCTCCCCTGCAAGTCTACAGTAGATGAACAAAGTCATGGAGGAAAATGAGGATATTTTCTCCTCACCCATAGAGGTTCCTCTACACTGTCACGACAAGCACTCCATAGATCTGACCCCCGGTGCATCGCCGCTTGATATTTCCATACCTCATGCAACCTCACAGATAGAATGAGCACATGTACTCTCCGAGGCTAATAAAGACACCAAATTTACTGAAAGCATCTAGCATGTCCGCCCGCGGGTCCATGACATCTTCGAAAAATCCAATACCCAGTTCAGCAAAATTTGCCTCATCTCATGGAGGATCTCAACGCAATGGGGACGATTTCTTCCTAAGGGGGGAGGAATGATATAGGTGGATATTGGTGGCCACCCATATATTCCATTTGGACATGCACCATCGGTTCTTTCATTTTTTCACTTTCAACACAGCTTACTATTTTTAGCAGTTTTTCGGGTGCTGAACTTTCGGAGCCATTTTGAGGCCCTAAACGACATTTTTTGGGAAAAATGTGAGCAACATTGGTCCATGGGAAGATGTTGTTGACACCAAAAGTTGTACTCCTTGGATATATTTTTCTAACAAGGTATGGTGCACGTCAAACAGAGATCGTATGCCAAAGTTGCATCCCCGGGAAGTTGAAACATCAATTTACCCAAACGGGGCCCATAGTTTTGGCGCTTCATCTCCTAGGGTTAGGTTTTTGGATGTTTATGAGTTTCCATTGTTTCTTAATAATAAATAGGCCCTCAAGCCTCATTATAACACAGTTCAAAGGCATCTAGCTACCACATATCTCCTCAAAGATAAACTACCATCGCCCTAGCTATTTTATTTCCATTTTGTCTGTAAACATATTTAAGTTATTTGATATTAATGAAATGAAGTATTGTTCCGCTGCATCTCTGTGTTTATGTCTATTTCTGTATTTTATTATGTTTCTGCATAAATTCGGATCAGTGGTATCAGAGAGGTCTGCTCTTTCTCTTTTTTTCTTTGCATGTCCCCAACGAGGTCAGGGTATAAGGAATTAGGGCTCGATCTTGTTGAACCCCTGCAAGATTAGTGTCGCAAACCTTGAAGAACTCCCATGCCAGAAGAAAAGAAATACGAGGGAGCAGGAGATCCTATCAAAATATTGCTCAAGGAGGTCCTCGAGAGACAAAGGTACACGATGATGGATAACTTTTCTCAGATCATTCAACGACTGCCCACCTACGGTGCATTTGCATCCAAAAACCACTCGAGAGGCGCCACTCCCTTCAAGGTACAGGTAAAATTTGACATTCCTGTATTTGAAGGCCAGATAGATGTAGATGCCATAGATATATGGTTGAAGTTTCTAGAAGGGTATTTCTCAGTCCTTGATATCTCTGACCGAGAAAAGATTATTTTTTCACTCCTTAAAGTTTCCCCCAATGTTAAAGACTGGTGGGAAACCTACTAAGAGAAAAATGACGAGGGGGAATCCTCTCTATTCTCGTCTGCACCCACTTGGAATTCATTCTGAGATGGAATCAAGGAATAAGATTACCCCATGGGGAGAGATGAGGACAAGAACATCCAATGGACCACACTGCGGTAGCAAAGGGATCAAGATGTGCACGAACTGACGAATTTGTTCCATACCCTATGCACAAAGTTGGGTATTAAAGATTCCAAGAGACATTTGGTGCTCAAGTACCACATTTTTTGTTGCATATACACATTAAGGATGAAATGGAGTTCCTCGACATTACCTCACTTGGCACGGCATATCGCTATGCCCCCAAGACTGAGAAGAAATTTAGCAGAAGAAGCGAGAATTTGGATCTGCGAATCTGAAGCCAGCAAAAGGCGCCTCAGAACCACAAAACAGGTGGCAGAGCCAAAGCAGGGTGACTTATAACACCACCTAATATCCAAATAATGACACAGGTAAGTGGTGCGAATTTCATAAGAGCCCCACTCACATCACAAACGAGTGTTAGGCGAAATAGTCGCTAGTGGCCGAACTAAAGGCACCCGAATCAGATGCATGTTCTAACTTTTAGCCAGAACCAGAAAAGGGAGATGAAAAAGGGAAGAAGATCATTGATGTGGACCCTAGTTCCATTGTTTCCACCTCCAAGCTCCAGAGGGAGGTTTCCGAGGATCCAAAGGAGGGGGAGTGCCTCTTCCATTCACATATGTGGGTGAAGGGTTCTCCACTGCAATTTCTTGTCGATAACCGAAGAAAAAATTACCTCATTTCTGTAGAGGTCATGAAGTGGCTCGACCTACCGACCATATCACACCCACAGCCATATACCATCGGGTGGCTTCACCTAGGGAGAGATCTCCGCGCTCGCCAATAGTGCCGCCTTTAGTACATCATCAAGCCATTCTTGGATGAGGTATTGTGTGATGTTGCTCCTCTTGATGTAGTTGATGTATTATTGGGCCAACAATAGTTGTGGAGGCGACATGTTATGTATGAGTCTAGGCCTCGTTTTGTTGTTATTACTTTTGGAAATAAATTATACAGGATATCAGAGGTAGTACTGCCTCCTGTAATCTCCTTGATTATTGCAAAACAACACAGTAAGATTGTTTCCCAAACCGGGTAATTTATTTCCTTACAACTCACTCATAGGGAAAGAAGAATATTGTGGTCGTAGCCTCGAAACAGGGCTCCCCTGCATTACTACAATAGATGAAAAACGTTATGGAGGAACACGAGGAAATTTTCTCCTCACCCACAGAGGTTCCTCTACACTGTCATGACAAGCACTCCATTAATATGACCCACGACGCACTTCCGCCTGATATTTCTGTACCTCATGTGACCACACAGAAATAATCCACACATATACTCTCTAAGGCTGATAAATACACCAAATTTACTGAACGCATCCAGCATGCCTGCCCACGGGTCCATGACATCTTCGACAAATCCAATACCCAGTTCAGCAGAATTTGCCTCATCTCAGGGAGGATCTCAACGTAATGGGGACCATTGCTTCCTAAGGGGGGAGGAATGATCTAGGTGGATATTGGTGGTGACCCACCTATTCTATTTGGACACGCACCATCGGTTCTTTCAGTTTTTCACTTTCAGCACAACTTACTATTTTTTTCATTTTTTCGGGTCCTAAACTTCCAGAGTTGTTCTAAGGCCCTAAAGGGCGTTTTTTGGGAAAAATGGGAGAAAAATGGTTCCATGGATTGATGTTGCTCACACCGAAATTTTTACTCCTTGGATATATCTTTCTAACGAGGTATGGTGCGCGTCAAACAGATATCTCGTGCCAAAGTTACGTCCCCAAGAAGTTGAAACACCAATTTACCCAAAACGAGGCCCATAGTTTTGGCGCTTCATCTCCTAGGGTTAGGTTTTTGGATGTTTAGGAGTTTAAATTATTTCTCAATAATAAATAGGCCCTCAAGCCTCATTTTAACATAGTTCAGAGGCATGTAGCCACCACATCTCTCCTCAGAGATAAGCTACCATTTCCCTAGCTAGTTTATTTCCATTATGTCTATAAACATATTTTAGTTATTTGATATTAATGAAATGAAGTATTATTTCCACTGCATCTCTATGTTTATGTCTATTTCTGTATTTTATTGTGTTCCTGCATAAATTCGGATCAATAATGATCTTAGGCTAGGTATTAAAGTTCTGTAAATTGGGGTTTTTGTTTGTTTGAAGTTTTGCTGGATAGGAATGATAGTTAGGGAACTAGGTCTAGTGTTTAGGTCAGCTTTTAGAAGTTATATTGTAGAGGAAATGATGAGGCCAGGTAGGTAAGCTTGGGAACATGCTTAATTTTTCATTTGTGTATAAGGAAAACAGAGAGAGAGTCGGAATGAGCATTAAAATGAATTGATTCATCAGAAAAGGAGAGACATGTTCATGTAAATATTATTAAAATAGAGCATGGTAAGCATGTTTTCTGTCTATATACTGATAAGTTTAACATACAGAAGAATATATGTGAAAGAAGGATAACATAAAATTCAACTTGATAATATTACAAAGAAAAACACATGCTCAAAGGTATACCACTGGTGTCTCAACACTATGTCTGCAACATTGTCTTTGATTTCATTTAAAAGAAAATCTTGTACAATAGCTCCACTGCAAATAACAACTATCCAAACCTTAAAATGGCTTGAGTTGGAATAAATATAGGAAATAAGAATCATGAAACCTCATAGGGTCCAAATCCTATCCAAAAGGCATCATAATTACATCAGATGAATCACTTCCTAGAATCTAGGGAAGTTAGAAACTATTCCCTAAAATTCAAGTAAAGATTAGCAGTTTGTGTCTCCATTTAATTACATTTTTCCTCATCATAGGAGGAAAAAAAAAACTAAATTACTCAAATGACACCTCATGGGACAAATTAGCTTCGAATTATGAAGTTTCCCTGGCTTGAAAACTGTCCAGAGGGAATCCAATGTAGAAATGTAGCGTCATTTTCAGAAGCATCACGCCTCTCTAGCAGAAGCGTCACACCTGTTCAGAGGTGAATTTGACCCACTTTAAAGCATCCATTTTCAAGTATGAAAGTTGTGATAGGTATCCTTATGTGTTTACTTTCCAATTCATCTTCAAAATTGAGAAAAAACCCATGGGAACATCTTCAAAACTTGATTCTCCCAACCTCACTCCAGAAGCACCACGCCTAGTCAAAATCACTGGCAGAAACATGAAAAAGAGGCAGTTTTTTTGGCTTTTCCTCCAAAATAAAGAAGTGTCATGAAACAATAGGACATGATCTAGAATGTACAAGTGAAAAGGCATCCAAAATCATAATCCATTCTTCATTTGAGTGACTTGAGAGAAAGCGTCGTGTCGTTGCGCGATGCTTCTGTGGAAACTAAATTTCCAAAATTTTCAAAAAATAACCAAAAATGCTTAAAATTCTCAAAATATCTCAAAATTTGTTTTATGACACCTGTGAATGATAGGATAAACAGCCGAGGATTCCTTAGCAAGTAGGTCCAAGTTATCCTTCTCCTTGAGCATCATTTGGGCTTCCTTGAGCTTTTCCTGCAATTGCTTCAACTTGATTTGGGAGATTTGGTTTATGACACAATAATGGTTTTCCATATGCCTCTAGATATCATTATTCTTTTTTTCTTTCTTCAAAAGCTTATCAAGATTTCCATTTACCCTTTCAAGCCAATACTCTATATCTTGATTTATTTCAGCAATAATTAACTCATCAAAAGTTTGCCAACCTGATGTCGAAGCTGATTATTTTTCTTTTTGAAGCACCCTCTTGAGACCTCTTGTCTTTGGTATCCTTTATTTTGTTCCAAATTCTGTATATTAAAACTAATCATCATCTACCAGTTATTTACCTTTACCTCTATCTGCCTCAATATGTGCCTTTGGCTTGTCTTGGAGGATTTATTTCACTTTTAATTGCAGATTCTCTTATTGTAAGAAGGTGATCTGAAAAATTTCCATTGAGAAAATCTCCCTCAACTCTGTTATCTCTGTATATTTTTCCTTTATGATTTCCTCAGCTGGCTTGTCCTTCACATGATCTGCCATGTCAACCTCTAGGGGTGCTTGCTCATCATGTTTCTGCAATGGTGACTCACCATCATGACTAGGTGGTTGCTCTATTTTTTGTCTTTTCTTCGATGTAGTTTCAGGTGCAAGTATACCTTTGATGGTATTAGGAGAAAAAACCATCCTCTTAACCTTCTAATAGGTTTGAGTGATCTCAACCCTAGGCACTTTTGAAACCTTTTCCTCCCTGCTTGAAGATCCAACCTCCTTTGGTTTTGTTGATGATGATGATGTGCTATGAACAATAGGTGTACTAGTAAGAGGCGTTGATGCTACTTTCTCCATTAAATCTTCCCAGGTCATATTGTTTGCTAAGAGTTGGTGCAAAACAACCAGCTTGGCCAAACCATGGTGGACAAAACTAGGATGATGACTTTTACCTTTTCTTTGTACCTTTTTCGCCATTTTGACCAAACTCTTGAATAAATGGTTAGACAAATTGAATGATTTGGTGGCTGTAAAGTGCATTAGTAACCTAACATGTTATTGGTGCAGTATTTAAAATGTACCTTCACACGTAAAATATTTCATGATTAGCTTCATTAATGGGGCATACTTATCAAGTAAATTCCGAAATGGAAAAACATGCTCAAGTTCATCTCTGCAATGAGGTTTTAGGAACATTGGGTATTTTTCAAGATCCAATTCCATGCCTTTGAACCAAACTTGTCCTTCATTTGGAATACCTATTTCTAAAGTGATGACATCAGTTGATAAAGTGAATTCAATGCTTGCTATGATGGCCTTATCTTTGCTGAAGTTAGTGGCAAAAAGGGTAGTCAATTGAGCATGGTTGCTTGCCTCCATGATTCTCTCACAAAACCTCAAACAACCATTTTTTTCAAAACATCTTTTGGCATAAGGGGAAGCATTGAGTTCTTGAAAATCATATGGCTCAAACCTGGAATGGTGGCCTCCCTGGTGAACCTTATTTTCACTCTCCATAGTGCTTGTGAATAGGATAAAACTATAGCGAGATGGAGTGGGTAGGGAAAGTAAATTTTGGAAAAACAGGGATAGGGATAGGGTGACTTTAGGGGTTTGAGATGAGGTGTAAGGAAGTTAAATAAATTCCCAAAAATATTGAGGAGGTAGGGTGATGTGTTAGATTTAGGCTACAAGTGAAATTTATTGAAACAAGTATGGGGAGATTAAACAAAATGTGAAAACATGGGGTTTTCCTAGTTTTCCTATGGAAATGTAGTGGATAATTAGGGTTGTGAAGGAAATAATGGTAAAGAGGGTTGTGAGTGATAGGGAGTGTTAGGGTAGGGTCCATGGAAGATATGTGAAGGTCTTATATGGTGGGATGAGGGTTTTAAATAACTGAAATTAATCAAGAATGAAAGGCCCTAAAAACATAGTGGAGCAAAACCCTAAGGAGAGAAATCACTTATATGCTGATGAGTTGACTTGAAAAGGTATTGAGAGTGTCCAATTACTGATAAGGATACCACAAAATATTTTTTAATGGATGAATTAGAGGCTAAAACCAAAAAATGAAGCATCCTTTGGAAAAAGTGTAGTGCTGTGGTAGAAATGTAGTACCAACACCCAGAAACCTCGCGCCAGTACTAAAAAACGTCACGTTGCCTTCCAGAAGCGTAGCATAATGAGTTTGATTGCTATTTTCTTTGGTTTTCTTCTACTTTGGAAGTTGTAGAGTATTTTGAAAGTGAGAGAGGAGATCTATCGAGCAAGAGAGGATAAAATGAGTTGAGGAAGTCACTTTTTCCCTTTATAACATCATAAATCACCTTTTTTGTCTTTTAGTGAAATCATGAACTTTGAGTAAAAATTTCATTTTTTGAACAATTTGACAATGTAACAAGCTTTGAGAGAAGAAAAATTATCTTGCATTATTTTCCTACCTATGCTAACTCCCTTTGAAGATAACTTATATGGTGAAAATGACTCTTTTTTCGCCTTCTTTATAACAAAATTTGGATATTTATGATGGTGAAACAAAAGACACCTAGACACTAACCTAGGTGAAAGCATGGTGACTAACCTAAGACTCTAGATGATAATGGAAGACATGACCTCTGAAATGATAATGACCATGAATAGAGTGGAGGGAGTAGCATTTGATACCTAGACAATATCCAGTGAACATAATTTTATTTGAAAAGTTGACTTGAAAATATAAAATTTTGACCTAGGACCACTACTAAGTAAACCCGAAAAGAGTATTTTTTATCACTGAATATTGGACACTAACATTGGCTCCAGCTGGGGATGGCAGATCCTTCAGTAGGTGTCAAGAACATAGTATATTAGGTAGCCTCATCCATTGGGAAATGGAGTCAAAATTTGAAACTAAAAAACTTCGACAAACTAAAATGTTTAACTGAAAATGAATTTGAATAAAAAAAATGATAGAATTTTTTGAAATTTTTGAAAGAAAAACATCAGTTGATCATAGAATTCTCATGGCCTTCTCCTCGGGCTTCAAAGTTCTGCAACTACTTCTTATTCTTGACAAAAAATAAAAGTGATATGTACAATGAATGTGAACCTTTTTCTTCAATCTTAGGTAAGGTAATTTTTGGGGAACCTACCATTCACCGATCCTCCCAGAATTTCCTGTCCATCAAGATATTCTAACAAAAATTCCTTATTACCTCTGAATGTTGTAATCTTATATGGACATTTCCATAGATTATCAAACTTACCGTGCCTATCTTTATCTTCATTTTGGGCATCCCATTGAAGAACAACATCTCCTACTTTGAAATCATTAGCTTTGGTCTTCTTGTCATAGATTTTCTTGATTTTCTCCTGAATTTTTAAAGTGTGATTGAAAACTTCTTCTCTTGTCTGCTATAAATGAATCATTTTACTGATTCTTCGCTGGATATCATTTGTTTCACTATCGATTTCTTGCAGAATTTTCATCACTGGGACAGCTAAACAGGTGGGAAATAATGTTTCAACACCATACACAATATGGAAAGGTGACATGTTGATTGATATCTTCATGCTAACTCTGTTCGCCTATAGAGCATTTATGAGCTTCTTGTGCCAATTTCTTTTGTTCTCTTGCAACAACTTCTTGATTATATTCACCAATGATTTGTTTGACGATTTAGCCAACTCGTTGCCTTGATGATAGTATGTTGTAGAATGACCAAGTCTTATGTGATATTTATCATAAAAGTAAATAATTTTCATATACTTAAAGGCGGTTGCATTGTCAGTATTAATTTTCTGTGGGCAGCCAAAACGAGACAAGATATTTCTTTCCAAAAAATGAATAATGATAGTATTTGTAGCTTGTCTCATTGGAATGGCTTCAATCCACTTTGTGAAGTAATCAGTGGCAGTGAGTATCCACTTATGCTAAGTTCATGAAGGAGGATGAATCCCGCCAATGAAATCAAGACCCCACTGCTAGAAGGGTGATTGAACTGCGATGGGTTTTAAGGGCAGTAAAAAAATATTTCTTTTTCTTTGAAAAATATGAAATTCATGAAATCTCATGACATTATTATAAACATAAATAAAATTTTCCAATAGAAGCGAACCCTCAAAATATTATTTGTTGTAGTCTTCCAGAAAAAACGACCACCACAGTCACCTTTATGAAATTCATTCATCACCTTTTCAACTTATACTACTGCAAAACAATTCAAAAACACTCCACTCAGATCTTTCCAATACAAAAGATTGTTAAATATGAAATACTTAAGATCCTTCAACTTCAAAGATATAGCTTTACTACTAGGAAAGTCAGGAGGAGGATTCAAGTGTTTCAAAACATGAATAATATCAGTGTACCATGGCGATGAAATAAATATTTTAGATACTTGAGGTAATGAACCAGGTTCTTTCTCCTCAGATAATGCAACAATAAAATTAATGTCCAGAGCATGGAGGTTTGAGTCTGCCATAAGATTTTCCAAGCCTTGTCCCTTGATCAGTTGTGTAGGCTTGATCTCCAAGTCATACTCCAACATAGCAGTGGTCCATTCGCCACACCGACCTTCAGGATCATTCTGTGTAAGCACATCTTTGACAGCAGCATTTCGGACATATGCAATAACAACAGAGTGAAGAATATAAACTCAGAAGTCCTTCAATACTTTAACTAGTGCCAAGGCCTATTTTTCAATGATATTGTACTTCAAGGCTACATCTCTAATGGTTCTACTGAATAAGGTGATGGGTTTTTTTGTTTTCTTATTTTCTTTTGCATAAGGACAACAACTAGAGTATGCTCCGAAGCAAAGGAAAAAACGATGAAATACAGTGTGTAATTTGGACTAATAAGAATAGGAGCGTGAGATAAAGTAAATTTAACTTGATTGAAAGACTTCTTTGCCTCCTCAAACCATTTTACCTCACTATTTTTCTTCAACATATCAGTAATTTGCCTCAAGTGATCACCAATATTGGGAAAAAACCTTCTTAGAAAATTGATTTTACCATTGAACGACTAGATCTCCTTCTTGATTCTAGGATATTCCAAGCTCTGAATCACTTCAATTCTTGAAGGATCTATCGAGATGTCATATTTTGATATGATGTGGCCCATCAATTTTCCTTCCTCGATAGCAAGTAATCTCTTCTTAGGATTCAACGATATGCCAAATTTCCCACATCACTAAAAAATGGTTTTCAAGTGCTGCTCATATGTCTTGGAAAAAAAAGTGATATCATCAATATAGATGACCAAAAATACATCCTTTTCATTCGAGAAGGTGATGTCCATCGCTCGCTGAAAAGTCACTCCTACATTTTTCAATCCAAAAGGAATTTTGGCGTACATGAAGGTACCCTATGGTGTTGTGAAGGTTTCTTCTTCTTGGTCATCTGGATGGACTAAAATTTGATTATACCTTAAATATCCATCAAAAAATGAAATTATGGAAGATCCAACTACCCTTTACAGAATATGGTCCATTTTTGGAAGTGGGTAATTGTCTTTTAGCGACACTTTATTCAGATTTCTAAAATCTATACACAAGAAAATCTCTCTTTTCTTCTTTCTTACTGGCACTAAGTTAGACATCCAATTTTAAAATCAACGTGGAACTATAATACCAGCAGTAAATAACCTGTTTACCTCTTTTTGAATGGAGGGTGACAGCTTGGGATTCATTCTCCTCAATTTTTGGCGGAAAGGCTTCTGATCTGGTTTCAAAGGAATAGGATGTTGAATTATATTCTTATCATACACTTTCATATCAAAATATTCCCAAGAAATACATCAGAAAATTGAGACATGAGCACTGCATATTTACCTTTCATATTTGGGCTCAAGGATTTGAAATCTTAACCATCTTGGGCTTATCATGGGTTCCAAGATTAAGATCTTCCACTCCTACTTCTGTTGGTAGCATGGTTGGTTTGCGTGCAACATCGTCTTGGTAAAAAAGCTCTTCCAAAGGCACAAGACCTATAGGAATGGGTTTGTATTTCAGCTGAAGCACTTTCCTTTCTACTACATGCAATTCTTGGTCATTTTCATAAAATTGGTCATCCATTTGTGAATTCAAAAATTCCTCTTCCGTCTGCAAATTTTTTTTGATCTGTTTGTCACCTTGAAATATATGCAAATACTGAACATTATCTGGAATAGTAGGGTTATGCTTGAATTTTATTTCATACTTCTTATTGGGATATAATGTAATTTTAAACATGCTAGCCGAAGTGGAAAGATAATAAACAATAACATTGTTGTCCCTTGGGATGAATGACAAAGTATACTCGGTGAAGGTCTTGAGGATATCTAACATTGTATTTCGATAAGCTCGCATCCTAGGATGTTTGACCTAGTATTCCCCTTTGAATTTTTTTATTACCAATTTGGAATCACCATACACATAAATTTTCTTGGCACCTAATGTAGAAATTATATAACTAATGCGTTATACATCCAAGATTAACCTGATCACACACTATTTTACTTCATGCACCATACAAAATCTCTTCTACTATTGATCATCATATGCGGAAATTAAATCAATTGCATGCACACATTGAAACCATAAAAATTCACACATATGAACACAGTGTTTTAACGGGAAAGCCTGAAGCTAAAAACCACAACTATATGTATATAATATATGTCATAGAGATCATGTAAAAATCCTCATACAAAGATGATCATATCAAGCTCTCAGTACAATACAATCGCTACACACTAATCAAGCCTGATCTAGCAAATCGATGCACCGATCTTTGCCACCTGCTAGCCTGCCTCTACTCCGCAATCCCTGCTAAAGAATGGCTCTGAATGAACTTGAATTGGTCCAGCCTTTCTCACGCAATCCTCATTGGAAACTCTACTCTGTGTTGGATGTAATCAATGCATCACTATAGTCACAAGTGATAGTCATCTTCCCTTTCACCTATCTCTCCATTGGTCTCCACTGAAACTGTCCATGCACTGTAGTTAAATGATGTATTCTTCAGTTGATTAATGAGTTAATATTTAGTGAATTAATTATTAATTAATTCACACCACTCTCACTAGTGTATCAATCAGTTAGACTAGATACAACTAGCTCAACTCTGTCTAACTGAGTTAAACTGAACACAACTCCACCAACTACTTCTACAACTCCACCAAACTCTGTCACATGAGTTCTAACTGAAGTCTCCATGCAATAGCTCCACTTAACCCTCAAGAATAGCATAATTCCTTTTGTCAGCTCCTGTGCCACATCTGTGCACTTAACTGAAGTGCTCCAAGAGAATAAGATAATGTTTAGAGTCCAAATATTATTAAGAGCTAATAATATTCGATATATCTATTTTTAGACTGGCAATCTAAAAATAGATTCCGCCCAATATGTCTAAAAATAGAAGTCCATCTATTTTTCCAACTTGACCAACCATCCACAAATAGCATCCTGCAACCCATAGAATATGATCGACATGTCTAAAAATAGACATAGTCTAAAAATAGACTTTGCGCCAAAAATAGCCTGCAGGCCCACTTAGTGAAGGCGACTCTTTTCACTAAGCTCATCATCTTGTTGAATCTCAACACTCCCTCTCAACAAGATAGGGATTATCTTCCACCCCGATCCTGTCTCTATGGTATTCGAATTTTCTCCTGGTGAGCGCCTTCGTCAGAATATCTGCATCCTCATCCTCCGTGGGAATGTAAGAAATCAAAATGATCTTCCGCTGCACACAATATCTGATATGATGGTACCAGATGTCAATGTGTTTATATCTATCATGAAATAATGGATTAACCGAGAGTGTAATGCAACTTTGATTATCACAATATGTCACAAGAAGATCTAAGTGTGAACCGAACAACCCGACCAGATCTTCTCATCTCATACAGCCTGTGCATGTAGCCAAACTCATTGCCATGTACTTGGTCACGTCGAACTAAGTGCCATGGATCTATGTTTCCGCCGTACCAAGAACTGTTGTCGACTCAATACCGAAAATCCCTCCCGCATGTGTTTTTCTGTCCGTTGGGCTCCCTGCCCAATCTGCACCCGTGAAGCCATGCAGCTTCACCTCATCCGAATGTCTGTACCATAATCCATATCCTGATGTGCCTCTAAGATATCTCAATACATGCTTCCCCACCTTCCAAAAGAGCTTGGTAGGCTTAACCATAGCTTGTGAAAGTTGGTTAACAGCATAGCATATATCAGGTCGTGTATTGACTAGATACATAAGCAACCCCACCAACTGTCGGTAAACAGTGGCATCCACTACCTCTGCCGAAGTAGCATCCTCTTTCCTCCAACCACCAGGAAGAGGAGTGTCGATAGTCTTGCAGCCATGCATGTTGAACTTCTCCAGTATCTCTCGGGCATACTTCCTTTGAGACACAAATAGTCCATCATCACGTTGCCAAATTTCCAATCCCAGGAAATAATGAAGGAGGCCCAAGTCCTTCATCTCAAACTCTTTTGCAAGATTAGCCTTGCATGAGAGTATCAATTGTTCATCACTGGTCAGTATCAAATCATCTACATAAAGTACAATGATCAGCAACTTACCCTCAACCACTATCTGGTACAGGTTGGGATCCTCCTCACTCTTGGAGAATCCAAGTCCAGTGAAGTAACTGTCTATCCATGTGTACCAAGCATGAGGTGCTTGCTTCAGCCCGTACAGTGCTCTCTTGAGTCGGCACACACGCGACTCACTGCTGAAGATCTCGAAACCTTTAGGCTACTCTATGTACACCTCCTCCTCAATGACTTCGTTGAGGAATCTTCACATCCATCTAATGGATGTGCCATCCCATCTGCGCTGAGAGAGCTAGGATTGTTCGTATGGAAGAGTACCTTGCGACAGGTGAAAAAGGTTTCCTCATAGTCGATCCCCTCAATCTGTGAGAAGCCCTAGGCAACAAATCTTGCCTTGTACTTCTCGACACTCCCGTCAGCAGCTTGCTTCACTTTGTAGATCCATCTCGAACCTACCACTGATTTCCCTTTCGGCCTTGGGACAATCTCCCATGCAATGTTTCTGACAATCGAATCATACTCTTCCACTATGGCATCTACCCATGCAGGGTCCTCCACAGCTTCCTCAAAAGAGGATGGTTCTATCATGATACACTTACTCTTCAGAGCCATGTATCTAGTATATCGGTCAGGTGACTGTCTCTGTCTGTGATGTGATGTAGGTGCTCCTACAATCTTATATGCATCAAGATTCAGTCGCTCATCTTCTGTAGTGCGCTTCCGCCCTCTGATGGTTGGCGCTGCATGAGTGGTTTCTTCCACTCCATGAACCTCCTCTTGTGGCTGATCCACATCCCGAGGCTCATCTTTAGGAACAAGTAGCTCCTCATCTGCATGCAAGTGTAGCTCCCTCTCAAGTGACAAATTCATGGCTTTCTCCTCATGAAATTTGATATCCCATCGCACAACAGTCATCCGACTGTCTGGCAAATACACACGATAATTGTGGGGTGTTTCTGTGTACCCCACAAATATCCCAACCTCTGCGGTCAGCTCTAGCTTCTTCCTGGCATCCTTCATCACATGAATGTAAACAAGTGAGCCAAAAATCTTCAAATGAGAAATATCGTGTGCCTACCGTAAACGCCTTTCGGTGTACTCATGCCAAGTACTCTATGAGGACAATGATTTTTGTATAAACGGTAGTTTTGCAAGCTTCAGCCCACAAGTGAAGGGAAGGCCCGATCATGCAACATCACTCAACACCCATGTTCATTCTCGTTCTTGCTCGCGACCCCATTCCCCGTCGTTGGTTATGAGTAGCGCTATGAGCCTTTGACCTTTTGCACCGCAAAATATTTAACGCTGCATCAATTCATCACCATTATCGCTCCTAAGAGCCTTCACCTCGCTTCCCCCGACTCTTTCTCCACTAGTGCCTTAAACTCACAAAACTTAGAGAATGTCTCGCCTTCTTCTACATGAAGAAGATCCAACACTTACGAGGCGGTCATCAAAAAATATCACATAATACCCGTGCTTTATTGCCGAAGCCATCGAGAAAGGTCCACACATGTCCGTGTGAATTCTCTCAAGGATCATCATGGCGCAAATAATCCTTCTCATGAAAAGTGGTCTTCACAAATTTTCCCAAAGTACATCCCTTGCACTGATCTGACTGCGCAAGTGTACCTTTGGGAAGCCCGATAGAAATTTGCTGCAAAATTTTCAAAGCACCATGGTGAAGATGGCCCAATCTCCTGTGCCATAGCTCGCCCTCATCCCAGCTCACCACTCCTTCTACCTTGCCTGCCATTATTGCGCAGGCATCTACCTGCAATTGATAAAGGTTCTTAACTCGAACCCCTATCCTCGGGTTTCACCAGTTGCCTTACTGCGCAGGAAAGCCTTTCCCTTTCTAAAGACAACATCATATCCCTTGTCTTCCAACATTGCCACAGAGATAAGATTCTTCTTCAATCCTGGAACATGCATGACTTCCTTCAATATGAAGGGTTTACCAGACTCCCTCTCAAAGGAAATGGTCCCGATACTGGTCGCACTGTATCTACCATCATCGCCCATCTCGATGTGCACTCCAAGATCCTTCTCATCCAGATCAGTAAACAAATATTTGTCTCCAGTCATATGGAAAGACACACCACTGTCAAGAAACCACACTGATCCCATCACACTTGAAACCAAGCATGCGATCAACGAAAAATCCAATTCAAACTGTGAGGCTAAGGCCTCTCCAGCTGCAGATCTAGCAGCCTGCTTATTTTTCTTCTTGTGTGGACAATTTGTGGCATAATGTCTGTGTTGGTGACAGTGAAAACCCTTCACCTTGGACATGTCCTGCTTCTTGGCTTTCGCACCGGATTGAAAAGGATTTTTCTTTCCCTTCTCTTTCCTTGATTTGGTAGCCAAAGTGAAATTTTATTCAGCCATTCTTCGATGAAGATCCATCCCCGGTACTGCCTCTGTGAGCAAGTAACGAACATTCCGACCAAAGTCGCTCCCATCCCGGCAGTTTCTCCCGACCATTGACAGAGTCCTCATAGGAATGCCAACTCTTCGGAAGCCCAAGGAGAGCCAAGCTCACCAAGTCCTCTTCATCTACAGTAACCCACACACTTCCCAGCTCATCCCTACACTGGACAAACTTCGTGAGGTACTTGGGTATACTTTCGCCCTTCTCCATTTTTATTTTCCTAAGTTTATCTTTGAGCGCCAACTTCCTCTGGTCGCTCTTGCTTTGGAACAAGTCTGTCAAAGCTTTCCACATCAAGAATGGAGAAGCTTTACCATGAAAGTTGGACACTATGTGATCCTTCACACCTTCCAACAGAATCCTTCGACATTTTGTTGTCTTCTTTAGCCATGCGTCAAGTGCAGTAGCATCGCTAGAAGCAGGTTTTGGAATTTCTGCATCTATGAACTCCTTCAACCCATTATCCTCCAGCAGTGCCTCCATCCTGTCCTTCCATGCAATATAATTTGAGCTGCCCTCAAGGGCATACTCCAATCACAATCCATTGAAAGACATCTCAACTTCGACACCAAGAAAACATTATTGCAAATTCGAATTCCACCAGCACAAAACTCAACCGCTTCAATGATTTGCAATTGTTCCAATGATCAATATAGCTCTGATACCATGTAGAAATTATATAAATAATGCGTTATACATTCAAGATTCTCCCGATCACACACTATTTTAACTTCATGCACAAAACAGAATCGCTTCTACTATTGATCATCATATGCGGAAATTAAATCAATTGCATGCACGCATTGAAACCATAAAAATTCATACATATGAGCACAGTGTTTTAATGGGAAAGCCTGAAGCTAAAAACCACAACTATATATATATAATATATTTCATAGATATCATGTAACAATCCTCATACAAATTTGATCATATCAAGCTCTCAATACAATACAATCGCTACACACTAATTAGGCCCAATCTAGAAAATCCATGCACCGATCTTTGCCACTTTCTTCATCGGGATGATGCAAATTGGATGTTTGAACTTTACTTGATGCTTGAGAAAGTTTTAATGTACCAGAAGTTTCTATGTCTTTCACTATTTCATATATTTTCTGGGATGATGTGCTTGGATCCAGACCACTTTGGCATCTTTTCTTGATTTTCTAAATTTACAATTTATAAAACAAAATTTGAAAATTATGAATTTTCTGTCTTTTATTCTATCAAAATTTTTGAAGATGTTGAAAATTCATCATTGAATAAGATAAATACTCTAAATCCATGTGAACAACATGTATGGGGTGATTATTAGGCTTTTATCTGCTACTGATCATGTACTTCATTTTACTTTCCCAATATAATTTTCTAAGTTGGCCAAAGACCTGTATTGTAGCATATGAAAAGTCGAGTTGCAAGGCACCTATAAATTTTGCTCCCCATGACTGGGAAAGCAACATTCCATATCTGGGAGGGATATTTGGTACAACAACATCCATGAAGACATTCTTGACTGGGATTTTCTCTAAAGACACCACTAGATCTTTAATGGGGCCAAGACATTTCATCCTACCTGAATCAAATGAATAAAGGTCATGGTAGGGTCTAGTGATATCCAAGCCTAATCTATCCATGATGGCTTTGGGAATAAGGTTATGATATGCTCCAGAATCAAGCATGGCATTATGGAGGATAAAATTGTGGATTTTGAGGCTAAGATAAAATAGAGGGACCCACTATCTTCTAAATCACCATCAACAGTAGGACCAAATAAAAGTTCTGGGTGATCATCACTTACATTGACCATATCAGACATGTGATCTACCCTAAGAAACTTAGCTACTTGAAACTTATATTGGTCATTATTGACTATTTCAGTTAAAGGAATAGAGACTTTTAGTTTTGAGATGTCATTTTCAAGACTAAAAAGGGAAAAATGTTTTTCTACCTCTTTGGATGGTGCATCTTTCTTCTCGAGTTGATAATTGTGTGGAATCTCCCTCTTATGTCCTTCATCTTGGAATTCTTTATCTTTTTTCCGACTGCTAGTAGAAACGTCATTGCCTTTTGGAGGACTAGAAGCAGTAGGTCCCTTGTCTTTTCTTTGGTTTGAAGTAGTCGTCTCTTTATAATGAGTATTAGTTTGAGAATTCTGTTTTTTCTGATTGGAGGTTATAGGAAAATTCCTATTCCTAAAACCATACTACCTCTGTACTTGAGTAAGAGAATTCTGGTACCCCCTCTAGTAATATTTTGTCCATACTGATAACATATATTCATTTGGCAAGACATATTGTTGATCGTCCGATGCATGAATTTCTGCCGAAAATTGTTCTTCTTTAGTGAGGAAAATAGGCTGTTGCTTTTCCTCAAATAAATGATTCTCACTTGAAATCTCTTCTTCATATTCTACACGAGGGCCTTCTGTGTAGTTTTGTTGAAATGGAGTGCGAATTTGCTGATCAGTTTGTGGATCTTGACCCCTTTGTTCCCTTTTCTTGATCCTATATTGAGGCTGCTGATTTTGACCCATCATATTGGGATTTCTAAAGGAAGGTTAAACTTTTCTATCAATAATGGCCTTTTTTCCCATCATCTTCTCCATGGTTTTTATCAATATGGTTATCTTTCCCTCAGATGAAGTATATGTTTCTTCCTTGATAGTCCCCCTTTTTTGTGTCTTGATTTTTGACTTCTTGATAATCAGATTCGCTTCCACGCTCACTGCATTTCTTCAAGTGTTGATGGATTTATTTCCCTCAATTGGTAAGCCATATCAGGATCAAAAACATCAGGTTAATGAAGTAAAGCAAGGCCTGGAGGAGGCTTGATATTTTCAAGAATAGAATCATAAATTCTATTGAATCTATCTATAAAATCTTTTATAGACTCATTAGGATTCCTTTTCAAGGCGTTATATTCCGCTAGGATATATAATGGATTCTTATTATCCTCCCATTTTTCCATAAACAAGTCAATTAGCTGTTTTGAATTAGCTACTGAACCAAATGTTAGAGAGCGGAACCATTTTTTAACCTCTCTTGACAAACTTTGTGCTATGATGTGCATCTTGGCGTCATCATTGTCAATCTCTTCAAGATCTATGAAATCAACTACATTGAAAATGTGTTGGTGAGAAGTAACCTCTGATGTTCCATAAAAAAGAGGCAATCTTTGACCATAGTTCTGAGGTAGTGCGGTGAGTTGTTGCGGTAATATCAACGAAGCGAATCTGGCCATGATTAATGGAGGGGGTTGTAGAGGTGTTGATGGAGTGAAAACATGCAGAGGTAATGATGGAATAAAAGGAAGATATGATGATGTATCTATGTGAGAAGGTTTAAAAGAAGGTGGTGAAGAAAAATCATGTTGTTGGTATTGGAAATAATATTTTTCTGAAGTTACTTGAAACTTATCCACCAAACCTTAAAGTTTGTGAAAATTAGACTAGACTTCACTATCAACCTCAGAATAAGAAGATTCAGAAAATGGTAAACAGGTCTCAAAATCAATAGGATCAAAGACAATTTTTGAAATAAAAGATTAAGACTTATACCTAAACAAAGATGTTTCAAATTCAAAATTATAGGATAGATCTTCTGAAGAAAACCTCGTAGGCAAAGAGTTTGATTTCACAAGTGGAGGAATAACTTTTCCAACTTTTCGAGACTTTTTTTTTTTTTTTTTTTTTTTTTTTTTTTTTTCTGATTTCTTAAAATAATCCTAGGGTCATTGACATTTGGTGAGGGATTTGGGTCTGGATTTGACCTAGTGTGTCTTTTGGGAGCTATGTTTTCTTGAGAATTTGTACTTTGGATCGAATTTACTAAGTGAGCCTTCTTCAAATGTCAAAACTTCTCACCCACAAGTCTAATCTTCAATGAAATAAATAAATTTTCCCAGAGAAATTTTTGAAATCACTCCTTGATAACGGCACCAAAAATGTTATCACTCCCCCCCTCACCTGCTCCCAATGCTGAGAATGGAACTCAAGGAAGGTAACCACAAACCAATATTTAGGTCACGTAGCTAGCCCTACCAAAACCAGAGAAGGCTCTCTCAATGTCACTTTAGCAGTAAGTGAGATGAATGGATGTATAATTATCTTAGGCTAGGTATTAAAGTTCAGTAAATTGGGGTTTTTGTTTGTTTGAAGTTTTTCTGGATAGGAATGATAGTTAGGGAACTAGGTCTAGGGTTTAGGTCAAATTTCAAAGGTTAGATTGCAGAGGCAAGGATGAGGCTAGGTAGGTAAGCTTAGGAACATGTTTAATTTGTCATTTGTGTATATTGTGAACAAAGAGAGTCACAATGAGCATTAAACTGAATTCATTCATAATAAGAGCAAAGACATGTTCATGTAAATCTTATTAAAATAGAGCATCAAAAGCATGTTTTGTCTATATATTGATAAGATTAACATACATAAGCATATATGTGAAATAAGGTTAACATAAAATTAAACTTGATAAGATTATATAGAAAAACAAATGCTCAAAGGAATACCATTGGAGTCTCAACACTATGTCTGCAACACTATCTTTGATTTCATTAAAAAACAAAATCTTGTACAATAGCTCCACTGCAAATAACAACTATCCAACCCTTCAAATGGCTTGAATTGGACTACATATAGGAAATAAGGGTCATGACACCTCATAGGTCGAAATCCTATCCAAAAAACATCATAATTACATAAGAAGAGTCACTTCCTAGAATATAGGTGTTACACCATTTTTTGGTCATTTAACCATTTACAATTAGATGGATTGAAGTACACCATGTAAGACAAATTTTACCATAGTAAAATTTCTTTCATTATAAGAAATAGTTTAATAAATCATATTTTATTAAATTATTTCTGGTTCAAACAGGAAACCCCATGAGGAATAATTAAATAAATCCTTATTTATTTGATTTTCCTCTAGGAATAATTAATTAAAACACTATTTAAATAATATTCATGGTCATATTTAAGCCAATTATGAGAAATAATTAGATAAATCATTATTTATCTTATTATTATCTAGGAATAATTATTTAAATAATTATTTAATTAATATTCCTTGTTAAATTTGACTAAATCACCTAGAAATAATTAAAAAATTCATTATTTGTTAAATTATTCCTTAACCCCATTCTTGAAATGATAAATAAATCATTTATTTGTTTATTATTTCTAAAAAGAGATTTAACCAATTTAAATTCCCTTACACTCCAACAAAATATAATAAAATATTCCAAGCAGTTAGATCTAGATCTTGGCTAATAATATTTTATTGTACACCATTATCAAGGTTAAATCAATATTTTGTTATAAATAGGAGGGTTTTCCATTCATTATTCACTTTGATCCTTTTGTCATAGTCATACTTTGATCACTCTCGTCATTATTTTGCTTCTTGAGCTCCCATAGAGTTCAACACGTCTTGGGTTTTCTACAACATTGAGAGAGAGAAACATCTAGATCTGAAGTGTTGAGGACATCCAAGAACCCATCCCATCGAGGGGGACTGGTAACATCATTATTTGTTCCCTTCCCACGTGTTAATACATATAATTCTTTATATATCGTGTCTTTTCCATTGGATATTTGGAGAAACTCTTATTTCTTTTTATTGTTTAACTGCTTTTGCTGCATAGATCTGGGATTTTGTTGCATTTGTTACGACCATCTATTGCAGATCTAAGGAAGTTAAGAAAAAATCTTCGTTGTTATGGTTGTTTGTCACACATAGCTAAAGTTATCTCTTTTCGTACACTTGCATTAATAATTTATGCTAACAATTGGCGACTCCACTGGGTTTTATTCAGATTCCTGCGTGACCGATTTCTTCAATAAGTAGGGTTTTTCTTCAACTATTTTTAGTCCCTTAATGTTTTTTTTTTTACGTTTTTGCCCTAAAACAGTAAAAATTCTAACTTATGGGTGTTTTTGGGTGTTTTCCGCAGGTAACAGTTATCAGCCCCACCAAAAACGACAATTTTTTCCGTAACCTACCACCCGAGGATCTCAGAACTGCAACTCGTACTTTTCAGCTCAGAACCTCCGAGTTCAAGCTCAGGTCGCACATATGGGGCCAAAAACTACAATTTCAACAACTAATAGGTCAGTACCTATGAGTTGCAACATTTTGCGGGATTTTTCTGTGACTATTAGGGTTTGCCACAAACATTGTTCAGGGTTTTTTGACCTCTGCCTTAGCTAGTCTTAGGCCTGGATATGCTCAGTTTGTCTCCTTGAAGTAGGACCAAGCCCCTTATGGTTTCAGTACGCTTCCAACTTTTTAGGTGGGGTTTAACTTAGTAGGTAGTCTGATAATTTGCAGCGCTTTCAACCATTATTTGGGGTCCGATATATCCTTCTTTCATATCCTTTTATATTAGTTATTATTCCATCCAAAACCCCCTCTTGAGTTTTTTTTGTTATCTCCCTTAGGGTTCCCCTTGTTTCCCTTAGGGTTTTAACCTTTCGCCTCCCACTTTTCAATAGTTTTCCCTCTAGTTTCTTGCTGTTTTCTACAACTTTTCCAGCAGATTCGAGTCGTTAGATCCCTATCCTTTTGACTTTAGATATTGTGGCCATATTGTGTGTTTTGATTCAATTTCACCCGCTTCTTAGAACATTTGTTTGGGAACCCTTCTTTTGGGTTGAATTTATGCATCTTTAGTTGTTTATTTTGTTTTCGTTTCAAATTTATTTACATTTATTCAACATTTTTTCTTTTTATTTATACAATCGTCTAGGCATAATTAAAATTAACACATGGATTACACACATGCACACCTAAAGCAAAGAGTGTTTGGTTTACACCGCAAAGCCAAGACATAAACATCGTAATTAATTTATTTGCACCTCTAAGCCTTTGCTTATCACTCTTCCATATTTTTGGATGATTTGTGTCTTGCCATTATTGCGCCCCTAAGGTTCTTATCCTGAAGAATCCAAGGCCTTCATCCTCAGTTTCCGTTAGGAAGACTTACTCCAAAGCATAGAATCTGAGTTAGTCTTTCGCCAAGTCCCCATACCGACTCTAATTCTATTTCATTGGGTCCTTCCCTTGATTCTGAACCCGGTTTTCCCCCACCTCATTCAGTCACCATGTCAGGTGCCAATGTAGGTGTTGGTCCTTAAGCTGGTGGTAGCCCTGACCCTAATTCTAGAGCTTCTCCTAGCAGAACCGATATTGGAACCATTCTGGTTACTCCTTTCCTACCTTTTATGGTAGTTTTAAGCCTCCCCGATTTCAACCAGTTAATTAGCAACCCTATACTCCACAATACAGGTTGGCATGTTATGCTAACTAAGATTCCTTCAAACATCCCTAAGTTTGAAGGAAACACTTGAGATGACCCTACTAATCATGTCCGCTCCTTTCACATGTGGTGCTCGTCCAATTCTATCACTTATGACTCTATCTGTCTTCGGTTATTCCAACGTACACTCACTGGAGAAGTTGAAAAGTGGTATGTCGACTAGACCTTTGCCTAAAATTTCACTTTTTTGACTCTTGATAAAGTGATTCTATCCTATTTCCAACTACCTCTCCTATATGATATTGGTACTGAGTTGTTGACCTCATTCCATCAAACTTCTACCACTCGCCTTTCTGACCATCTCGAAGAATGGCGTAGAAGGATGATCTTATGTCGAGATGCTACATTTGAAGATCATGTATATATGTATTGTTTTCTCATAACACTTTTACCTTATATTGGTAAAGATGTCGTGTCTCACTTTCCTCAGACCGAGAAAAAATATCTCCAAGTCGCGTTGAAATATGATTTTATTTACACCCAATTTGGTTATGTTTATACCATTTTACCGGATCTTCCAAGACCTAGTGGTGCCAATGCACTGGGGGCATCTCACGTCGCCAACGATATCATTGGATAAATTTCAAATCCGTATACTCATCCTCCCATGGGTTATGGTTTCCCTTAGGGAGGGGCCAACTCCTCTAGCACTTATCCCCCTCCCAGCAGCATGTGTCCAGGACAAAGCACACCTTACGCATTTGCCCCATTACATCAACTGATGCTAGGGCCATATGTTGCTCAACCTGTTTACACCAATGTTGCTCAACCTACTTTATTTCCTTATTCATAACCCAGTGCTCTAGCCCCTCCTACATCAACACCCTAGCATCCTGTTCCTTCTCAACCTCCACTACAGCAGGCACCTACCCCTCAGAGTTAGGTGTATGCGCAACAAAGTGTGACTAGTCCTCCTAATTCCAAGAAAAAGTGGAAAGGAAACCAAAATCACCCAGTGAAAGCTAATCAAGGGCGCCAAGGTAACCAACCGAATGCACCCTAAAGGAACCAACCTAACATTAACAACCAGCAACAGGACGATCAATTCAAGCTAAACATGCCTCTTCGCATGAACAAGCCTTGTTCTTTTGTGGTTTCCATGGCCATTATACTCATGATTGTCCCCTTTTACCCCAGATGCGCCAATTATGGGAAGAAAAAGCAGCATCTAGATGATAGCAAGCCACTGCTTCGGCTCCTCCAAATATTGTGCTAGCTCAACCAGCTGTTTTGATCAATCCTTTCCCTCAGCAAGGATATGTGGCTACTCAACCCCCTCAAGGCTAGACTGCCCCTCAACCTTCATAGTACGGTACCCTTGAATATTAGATTCTCATGATGAATTCTGAAGAGGTTAATATCGTTGATGTCAACCTTCTGACTCGGTCGTGCCAATATGGCAAGCCACCTCTTCATCTGAAACCGAGTCCCAAAACAAAGTTTACATAGAGTCCATTTCGACACCCAATGCTCCCTTACAGATCCCTCAGCCACGGTCTAAGGTTATTCCCAAGATCTCCAAAGGGCCATTACACCGAAATGCTACTTCTTCCAAAGTTGCTCACACTTATAGCATAGTATATGACTTGGCATAATCTCATGCTACCATGTCAACACTGAAAATTCTCAAGTTGTGCCCTTAAAAAATAAGGCTCTATTATCTGATCTGGGTGTTGTGGATCCTTCAGATGATCATTTGATCGTATTTGATGTTGACAAGTCAGAAGATGCCCCCTTACCTTCATCCATCACCTTCCAAATACCAGTCAAGATTCGTAATTCCCATGTCTCGTGACGTACCACTGACAAGGGTGCATCCACCTGCGTGATGTCTGCCTTTGTTTGGAATAAACTCAGATCACCTGACTTAGCCCCATAAAACATCACTTGGCATGCTTAGTATAGTCACCCTTCTCATCCCCTTAGCATGTACCACAATTGTCTCGTCACTCTTGTGGGCGAGTTTGTTTGTGTTGACATTGAAGTCATTAATTCCCCCTTGGATTAAAATATCCTTTTGGGTCGTAGCTATACCTATGTGATGTCCTCTGTTGCATCTACGGTTCAACATAAGATGTGATTTCCTCACAATGGTAATATTTTCACCATCGATCAGTTGACATATTACGAACCAAAGTCTCAGACCTCCCTTGAGTTTGTCATATCCTCAATGGATGATAAGCAATGAGTCACACCTTTCACCAGTGTTTCACCTGGAGTATATAAATATTCCACCATAATGGGTGCATTCCCTGGTCTCCCCCCTCTCATTGATGACCCCAGCTCGTCGAATGTTTGCATGATGTAATCATCTCGGACAAGACAAAAGCGGTTTGATTCAACCAACCAATAGCCTATGCCTCCGCAACCTGCTGGTGGTCACTCGACGAAGCCTTCAGGACCTTATTTTAAAGGACCTTATCCCTCTACTGGTGTCTCTTCCACCCATTTTCAACTAGTAATGGTTCCCCCTAGCATTAACCATTTGGGAGCCATTCGCCTCAACCATTACCCTTTTGATTAGATACCGTTTCTAGCTCCCCCCTCTAGATTATTTTCGGTGCCTGTTATGGCTACGTTGAGCCTTCCCAATTTGACCCTGGGGATCCTAGTCTGGTACATTAATCCCCCAACTAACACTCTTCCTGGTCAGCTCAAACCTTATTATTACACAACATTTTGTCACCGTCCCTGCAATCCCTCGTCCCTTACATTAGAGGACTATTCCTGTGACCTATGAACAGTAAAATGTACTGAAAACACCTTAATGGTATCCTTCTGCATAAGGGCAAGAATTCTCCTGAAGAAAATTTCCTCAGAAAATCCCTAAAAACCCATGTTTTGGCATTGGCGCGAGTAGCCAATTCATCCATTGCGCCAATGGGGAAAATATACACTAGTGGGCGCGCCAACAAGTGATTTGTCCTTATGTATTTCCCGCACCAAGCCTATTAAGGAATGTTTTTTAACAATAGAAGGTGGAAGTTTGATTCTAAAAACTTTAAAATGAATCATCAAAAAGAGGTTGGGATGTTTGGCTCTAGATCTCCCTGATTAGGAAGTGGTTTTTCACCTCTCATGGAACCTTCCTAAGAGATAGGACTCTCCCCCATGATTATAGGGATCCTAACCTCTCCTTCTCCTTCTATAAAGCTCGCGCTCTCCATTTTCTAGCTAGCTAAACTTTTGGGAAGGAAATTATAGCTGAGTGACAATCAAGAGCAGAGCTAAGGAGAACCCTGTGAGAGAGAGAGTTTTGTCAAATCCCTGACGAGCTTTGTGAGACACGTCCCGCTGGAATCATGTCGAAGGAATATAATGACATCAGAGCATCGGTTGTAATCGTTCTCTCATATCTTAATAGACATGAATCTGCTATTGGTTCCATGATTGTGTTTTTCCATTATATAATTCAATTTTATTCGTTCCTCTCTGACTGATCAATAGTTATAAAGTGTGAAATATTATGTTTCATGTTGTCTCTCTTCTTTTCATGTGTACAGGTATCTGGATGCAGTGAGTTCACGAATTGTGACCTATCCAGCTAGGAACAGAAGCACCACTTCTTCTTCGACAACACCATCAAAGGAATCATGGTAAGCGATATATCATGATTCTATCTTTTATAACTAGGAATCAATAGCTTTGTGTGTTTTGATTGTTGCTAGACCCACTCTAGGGCTAGTGGGATCGCCTCTGTCCGCAGAGGGGATTTACCTCCACAACAATTTGGCGACTCCACTGGGGATCAGTGGGAGTTGGTCCTTCCTCCATTGGGTTGTTTTTTGGCTTTTTGTTTGATTAGTTTGCTTTTCTGGTTCACCTTCCTTGGTGTTAAAACCCTGTTCAACCCCTAGAAGACTAGATCTAGCCTCTGTTAGTTCATTTTCATATTTTTCTAGGGTAAACCTGATTGGCGCGGTTATCCGTGAGTTGCTAGTTAGGCACCCACGCCATCCCTTGTTTGGTGCAGATTACAGCCAGACAGGCGCACCAACCCTACTTGGTTTTAGGGTTTCCCTGTTTTTGGACTCGCTGAGCTTGAGTTTTGGTCTTGGTTTGTTTTTTCTGATTGTTAGAGTTATTTGAAGTCATTTTTTAATGTGTTTAGCCCTTTTCCTTTGGTTTTTTTCCCTTTTTTGTTATTTTTTCATTTTAGCCCTAAGGCTTCTAGGTGCTTCAGTGTGCTGAGCCTCCCGTGGGAGTTTTGGGTCTTTGCTTTCCCAGTCAACTTTGTTTCTACTTCTTTGCATTCATCTTGCTGAATCAGATCGAGTCATTGCATTTATTGAGTGATTTTCCTCTCTTTCGTTCAGTTTTTCTTTGTGTTTCTCCAAGCATAGATCACACGGCTTGGTTGATTCTCTTTCGAGATTCTTCTTAGCTTTGAGGGATTTCGTCATCGGTTTGAGTCTTGATTGTGTTTGTTTGAGTTGAGTGAACTTGTTTTGTTTCAGCTCTCTCTTTATCATTCTCAAATTGATGTTTTCATTAGTTTTTCATTTATTCAGTGCATTTGCTCTAATATATTGAAAAATACAAAAAAATATTTTGCATTTTTTATTGGCATAGTGAAAATTGAAAACTCTTTCGCATAAATAGTGTTTTATAATTCTAGAGAAAAGTTTTCCAGCTTCATTAGCTTGCATTGAAATCGGTAGTGGATGTTTTTGTGTGTTCATTTTGCTATCATTTGAAAGCTCTCAAATCTCTTGTAGATAGCTCTTCATTGAACAAAATGATATTTTGTGGCATGTAATTTGCATCTAGAGGTTTTATGATATCCAACATTCGATAGGGCCTTGAAATAGAAACGTAAATTGAAGATCAACTTTAAAATTTACTGAATTAACCTAAGGCAACATTGAAACTTAACGAAATATCTAGTAGTCTAAGGTAGAGACGTGTTCCAACATCTTTAAGCTTAGTAGCTGTCGCTCGCCATCTGGCTATAGACACTGCTAGTACATACTTGTGCTCCCACACCATCGTGTATATAAAGGGAGACCCCATTAGGTTGCAAGTCGTTTATCCAAAGGAAGCCGAGTCTGCCGCCTTTTACTCGTGATACACCGGACACAACATTCAGAGAGATTACTTGCACGTACGTTAAGTCCTTGGTTGATTTCTTTTTCATTTTTACCAAGGTGTATATGGCAGTTCATGGATATTTGGTACACCCATTTACCTAGATTACCAGAGCAGTCATTTTTATCTTTACTGACTCCCTAAATTTGAAAATATCATGAAGCGCTTGTCCTTTCGTGCTTGTTTCCAAATTGAAAGTGATAGAGTCATATTTTACTCGTTTCTAGACTCTTAAAACATGAAACAGTAAAATTTCCAGTTTCACTGTGGTAAAATTAATCACCTACGATCACATGCCCATTTAGAGATTGATTTTTTTGGCCTGTTTTTGTTTTCCTTGGTTTTTTCCCGTGTTTCTTTGTTTTTGAACTCTTCCTCTTTTTGCTGTAGTCACAGTGGCAGAACCATCAGTTTCGTCTACTGGTAGTCCTTATAAAAATTATTCATCAGAAGTCTCTCAGTCCTCTATTGAGCATCAGCAGCCCATTGTATCTGAGCTTCCCTTTGGAGGATCAGTTGAGTTGAATTGGCCCTTCTCCAACTCTTGGTTTGGATTTGGAGTCGAGGAACACTTCCCTCCTCTTACATTAGGATCACCATTTTTGGCTGCTGTCGTACCTCCTAGTCCCTGTCATCTTTTAGAAGATCTTACGATAGGGTCAGATATGGACTCATCCAGTCCTATTCCTAGTGAGGGAATTCCTTTTTCTGGTGAAGACTACCAGCTTTTTCCTGAAGACATCCCTGAACCATCTATTCTGTCTTCACCTGTTCCATCGCTCCCAGCTAGATATAGGTCTTTAAGTAAGGTCATGGCTGCTATTGCCTCTATGGGAATGTCGACTTCATCCGCGGAACTGAACATTCCCTCGTTAGGGATGTCTCCATCGACACCTCTCACGACATCTCCTTTTGTCACATCGGTACCTGTTAGATCTACTGTCTGCGTGGTTGTGTCTATGCCTGTTGTCACCACTCAGTCAACTAGGACCTCGTTAGTTCCTGAAGACGTTTATATAGCTTCTGTCATTCCTGAGAAACTTTCTCCCAAGGAGTATCGGATGAATTTATAGCCGCCGATATCCTAGGTTGATCAGTCATCTCAGGATCTTAATCGTCCTTACTTTTCTCATTATGGAGCAGATGGTACCCCGATCTATTCATTTCCATTTCAATATGATGAGCACGACAACCCCATTCTTTTTCTTGCTCCTGAGGCTTATCAGTATATTAACGGTTTCATACCTACCCTGCTTATGCAACCTTCTAACCAACAAGGACAACCCTTTCAGGGACAACCTTTGTTTCAGCAAGGATATGCTTCTGGCCCACAAGGACAACCCTTCTAGGGACAACCTTCGGCCCAGCCAGGGTATGCATATGACCTGCAAGGACAACCCTTACAGGGAAAAACTTCGGTCCAGCAGGGATTATCTTACAACCCGCAAGGGCAGTCTTACAATCCTCAAGGTCAACCTCTACAGCCTCACCCTGTGGCTTGACTGGGGCAACCTCAAGGACAGGCAGGGCAACCGGTGTATCAACCTGGACCTTCATACGGTCCTGGGGGGCAAACCCATCCTTCTCAACCTTTGGTGCAACCTCAGCAGCCTCATTTTCCCATTGGTCAAAATGTTGCACAACCAGGGCCATCTTATGGTCCTGTCCCAAGTCAACCTAGTTATCAGGCACAACCTAGCCCACTCCCGCCATCAGGCCAACTTGCTCAGTTGGGGCAACCTGGTGCCCCTCATTAGGTGGGTCAACCTGTTCAACCAAGACAACCTGCACAACTTGTTAGCCTTGCTCAGCCACCTATCTATTCTATGCCACAACCGAATCCATCTATGCGCCTGAATTATTCATCTCAGCAGGGCCCCACTTACCAGCAACCCGTTTGACCCCAAGGCGGTTATTATCCTCAAGGTCAGTCTTGAATGGTTTACAACCCACCTCAAGGTTCTGGTTATTACCCTCAACAACCAGGCTATACTTATACTTCGTAGAAAAATCCTTACACTACTCAATCGGGGCCCATGTATACTCAGAATCAGTATCCTGGTTATCAAACCCCGTATCCTGGTTTTCAGCTGCCATATCAACCCAATTATCCGGCTTATACCCCCTATGGTCAGAATCCTCAAGGACAGAACCAACGGGGGTAGATTTATGCTCAACCAGGATGGATTACAGGTACAGGTCCTTATCGGGGACCTGGCATGCCTTTTAACCCTCAATTACCTTTTCTCGCCACGTTGGAGTTACCAAACATGTCCAAATTGACCAATGATCCGATTCTTCATAATCCATATTGGCCTTCAGTTCCAATGAAGATGCCTGGTGATTGTCCTAAGTTTGAGGGAAAATCTAGAGAAGACCCCTAAGCACACATCATGACATACCATTTATGGTGTTATTCAAATTCTTGGGTGGATGACTCGATTCGTCTGTGTATTTTTCAGCTCACTCTCACCAGCACTACTGCTAAATGGTACATAGAACTATCTCATGGTATTTTTCAAGATTTTAATACTCTAGCTATGGCGTTCTTGACGCATTTCCATATACCCTCTCTGAAACAGGAAAAATCTACTCATATTTCAGATCACATTCACGAATGGAGACGTCGTTGTCGTCTGATCAAGTTTGACATCCCTGATCAGCTTTTGACTCACTGGTTCACTACCTCCTTTGTCAATAAGATTGAACAAGATATTGCTATGGGGGCATGTGTAACCGAGGAATTAGCCATTTCTCGTTCCTAGTACCTTGATTTAGTGTACTCTCAATCAGGCACGTTATACGACATCTTGACTGATGCCCCGTGACTAGGGACCTCTAAAGCACTACCGAATCCATCAATATATGGTGTTATTGGTCCCGTCTCTCAGAATTCTCACAATTCTTCATCTTCTAATGCCGAGAAGCCAAAATCCAATTCGTCCAATGATTCTACTTCTTAGCTTGCTCCGGACTCTGGCAAATACTCAGAAGTCAATGCCATTCAGGCCAATCCTGCGGACAAGAATTCCAAAGTTAAAAAGAAGGGATAATGCAAGGCTAAAGCTGATGCCCCGAAGCTAGATTTGGCTAAACCTCGTGCTGATGATGGATCGTAGCGTAAGCCCAAGTATCCTTGCTTAATCTACAATGAAGAGCACTACACCAAGGATTTTCCACGATGAGCCGAGGTCAGTAGATTGCTCAAGGGCACAAAGGGAACTCCTGCTATTCTCAAAGATCCCTTCCCATCTCAACAAACACAGATGGTCGAGCAACCTACCCCATCTGCGCCATTTGGTTCACAAGTATTCATGATGAATGGCTCTACACTTTTTTCTATCACCACTCGGTCAAAAGACTATGCTGGGTCACGTTAGGAGACAGGGAAGGAGATCGCTAATGGTCCTCCTCCCCCCCTGTATCTGGCTCACTTGAGATTGAAAGGCCTAGTCCTAAACCCGTTGTGCGACCACCTTCTAAAGGTATTCTCAGGAAATCTTCCTATAATCCAAACGCCCGTGCTGCCCAGCATTATAACATTGTTGAGTATTTGGCATAGGCACTGTCTGCCATGTCTACATTGGATGTGCTCCAGAGTTTCCCATCTCAGTGGAAGGAATTATTATTTTCCATCGGCGGGATTGATCCTACTGATTCTAGCCTTCTCTCTTTCGACTTGGAAAATTTTGTTCCCAGACTTCCGCATCAGATTGCACTTATTATACAAGTCGGTATTAACGGTCTCAATATCCATAGAGCCATTGTGGATGAAGGTGAATCCACATGCGTCATGTCATATGCCTGTTGGAAGGCCATTAGCTTTCCAACCTTGACTTCGTCTCCCAATTCCCTTGAGGCATTCGATGGAAGGGAATCGAAACCCTTGGGTGTTCTTGCGAGTTTATTGATTACTTTACAAGGGAAGATGGTTAACGTCGAAGTAGAAGTTGTTGATGTGAAATTCAACTATAATCTTATGCTCGGTCGTAGTTGGACCCATGCTATGCTGTTCATGCCGTCCACCCTCTTTCATGTGTTGAAATTTCTGCATGAGGGAAAAATCGTTATTGTTGACTAGTTATCCTTCTTTACCTCTTCATCTGAGAACAACATCCCATATGTGGATCAGATACCTACTCCTTTTGACAGTGTGGGACCAGGACTTTTCAAAGATCCCGCCCTTATGGGTGTCTTTCCCCCTCCACCACCACATACCATTCAAGTCAATATGATCTCTAGGTCGGATGACCCATGGATCATCCCTTCTCCTGAACAGGTTTCCTCTTTTGGAGAATCGATGCCTCTGACCCTGGTTGAAATCAATTATTGTGAGATCATTGCCGCATCAGATCCTCCTCCTATTGATAATGCTCCTTTGAGCATGGATCTTGATGTGTATTCTCAATCCCCTTGGCTCGATGATGCAGATTCACCCGATCCTTTGAGAGAAGTTTTTCCGTCTAACGAAGCTATCGTGGAGACTATGTCTCTCGAAGATCTGTTGTGGAGAGATGGGCATCATCGTTCCTCGTTTATGCCTAGCCTGGGGGTAATGTCTAATTGTATCGAGCGTTTTTCATCTCAGGTTCCCTCTCCGCCGCTCCAAACGACAATATTGACTCACTAAGTTTTCTCAGAGGGAAATATGAGTAACATTACCCAAACGATGCTTATCAACATCTCCGTTAAACTGGGGGTTGTCAAGAACATCCATGTGGGAGTCACTTGTTCTCCCGATGAGATTCAAGTGTACACTAGTCTCTTTCGCAAATTCCATGATGTTTTCGTGTGGTCTTACGAAGAGATGCCTGGAATTGATCCCAGTATCGTCGTGCATGAAATTCGCACCTATCCCGGTGTGAAGCCTGTGAGCCAGCGTCTGCGTCCAGTGCATCCTAGGAAAGCCGTTGCTATAAAAGCTAAAGTTGAGAAACTTCTTAAAGAGGGTTTCATATATCCGATCCCTCTGACAGAGTGGGTTTCCAATATTGTCCTTGTGGATAAGAAGCAGGGCACAATTCGAGTCTATGTTGATTATCAAGATATCAATCGGGCTTGCTCTAAGGACAACTATCCCACCCCTTTTATTGATCAGATCATTGACGATTATGCAAGGAGTGAGATCTTTTCCTTCATGGATGGATTTTCAGGTTATAATCAAATCAATATCCTCCCATCCGATCAACATAAGACTGCTTTTATCTATCCATGGGGAACATTCGCCTATAAGAAACTCCCTTTCGGTTTGAAAAATGTTGCGGCTACCTTCCAGCGTGCCATGTCTTATGCCTTTCATGACATACGTAATTTTGTTTAGCTATACCTGGATGACCTTCTGGCTCATTCATTTCTGCGCAAAGACCATCCGCAACATCTCCACCAATTTTTTCTCCGCTCTAGACATTACAACATCATGCTTAATCCTCATAAGTGCGTCTTCGGCATCGACTCTAGTCGAATTTTAGGGTTCATTGTCTCTAAGGATGGAATTTTCCTTGACCCTCTTAAGGTTGAGGCTATTATTAATGTCCCCTCACCATCCTCGTTATATCAGCTTCAGAGTCTTCAATGGAAAGCGAATTTCTTACGTCGTTTTATCCCAAACTATGCAGAGGTAGCCAAAGGGTTCATGCAACTTCTAAAACAAGATGCTCCTTTCTGTTGGGATGAGATTTCTCAGTAATATTTCGATAACCTTAAGACGTTTCTTATCAATGCTCCATTAATACATCCTCAAAATTATCATCGCAACTTTACCCTCTATTTGGCTGCCGCATTCAGTACAATTTCCATGGCTCTGGTGCAGGATGACAATGACGGTAACGAACACGTGATTTATTACCTATCTCAGAACCTCCTCAACACTGAAATGCGTTATGCACACGTTGAGAAGTTAGCATTGGTTGTGGTCCAGGCCGTTCAACGGATTCGCCATTACATCCTGTTACACACGGTAACCGTGATTTCTGACTGCAACCCCATGACTTACGTTTTGTCTCGGCAATTACTGGGGGGAAAGTACTCAAAGTGGATTGTGATCCTCCAAGAGTTTGATTTTGAGTTCACTACTGCCAAATATAAGAAATCAATGGTTTTTTCTGATCTCATTTGTTCTCTCCCTACTGACTTTGTTCTGTCTCGATCCGAGGATCATATCCCGAATGAAACTCTCTTCTTAATCAACACTCTTGATCCATGGTATGGTTATATCATCATGTACCTCCAGAAATATACCTTCCAGTCCGAGTTAACGAAGGATGCTTGACGCCGCGTTCGACATCAGTCGCAACCATATCGCATTGTCGGAGATACCCTATATCATGTTGGAGTCGATTCCGTACTCCGCCGGTGTTTGACCTTAGAAGAGGTTGAGAAAGTTCTGAATGACTATCATAGTGGAACCTGTGGTGGTCACATGTCCAGTTATGCTACCGCACAGAATATCCTTCGTGTGGGCTATTTCTGGCCATCTATATTTAAAGACTGTATTGTTGCAGTACAAAAGTGTCATGTGTGCCAAATCTTCCAACGCAAGATGCATGTGCCACCTCTCCCATTACATCTTGTCATTACCGTGGGCCCTTTTTCCAAATGGGGCATTGATTTTATGACATTTAACCCTCACTCGGCCGGGGGGCATGCTTATATCATCGTTGCCGTAGATTATTTCACCAAGTGTGCTGAAGAAATGCCTACACTAGCTGCAGACTGTAAGACAACTACAAAGTTTATTTTCAACCATGTGATCACTCATTTCGACGTTCCTCAAGCCATCATCACTGATCATGGCTCTCATTTTCAGGACTACATGATGGCAGAGCTGACATCTAATTTGGGCTTGCATCACGACAGCTCAACGCCACATTACCCTCAGGAAAATGGCCAGGTTGAAGTCGTGAACAAAGTTTTTGTCATGATGCTTCAACAAACAATTGGTATACGCAAATCGAGTTGGCATCTCCAGTTGTTTTCAGCTCTTTGGGCCTACCAAGCGTCAGTGAAGAGTGCAACCAGATTCACACCATTTCAGTTGGTGTATGGTCTAGAAGCTACTCTTCTAGTTGAATGTGAGATCCGTTCACTAAAATTGGCTATGGAATTATTGTTTGATACTTCATCGGAGGAAGAACGTCTCCTATATCTCGAGAGATTAGACGAAACTCGCCACTTGGCTTCTTTGGTTATCGAGGCACAGAAAAAGTGGGTTAAATCTCATTTCGATCAAATGGTTTCTCCATGCTCTTTTATCGAAGGGGACCTCATCCTCTTGTATGATTAAGATCATGAAAATCTTAGGGCAGGAAAATTCCAACCTATGTGGCATGGGCCCTATATTGTTAAACGTGTATTGAAAAATGGGGCTTATGAGATGATCGATTATGAAGGTCTTCCTTTGGCACAACCCATAAATGGGTTGTACTTGAAGAAATATTATGCTTGAATCATTCTTGCGTAGTATATGTACATAGGTGATTTTTTCATTTTTGTGCATGTGTGGTGTGGTGTGCTTTGTAAGTGTTTTTCTGCTTATTGGGTCTTCCTGATTGTGCAGATGTTTATTAATCCTTATGTCGGTTTCGCGGATGGTGCCTCCCATAGTACCAGGAACCTGTCTTCGGTAGCCTGGGTAATTTACAATCCTAATGGTGAGTTGGTTAATTTACAAGGTGTTTATCTAGGGCCTGCTACGAATAATGTCGCGGAATATAGAGTCGTTTTGGAATTATTAAATGAGGCTGTTAACCTCGGCATTCACGTGTTACTTGTACATCTGGACTCACAGCTTGTGGTTTTACAGCTCAATGGTCATTATCTATTTAGAAACCCATGCATTTTAAGACTGTATCTACGTATTCGTTTACTTGAAATAAATTTTGATTACATCACATATCATCATATACCAAGTCGAATGAATACACTAACAGATGCAGTAGCCAACATGGTATTAGATAGAAATTTACGCAATTTGTAAAAAAATTATCATATGTAAGCAAGGTCCATGTAGAGAATAGATGTATATATATATGTTGAGTGTTTGCAACATGTGCATCATATAAAACCAAAAATATACATGTTTGTTTCAGTTACATTCGGAGACGACATGTCTCTCAAAAATATGAAAATAGAAAGCCTAGGTGACTAATCGGCATGGTGCTTGTGGTAGCACGTCATTGCTCGCACCAACTACCTCAGTAAGCGGTGGAGATGACTCGGCACCCCTACAGTGTGCCTCTGATAAGCTAAGGGAACATCAACTAAACAAGCATAATCTAGAACTCCACGAGCGATCCCCTCCAGGTTCTGTATGAGCTCGTCCCCCTCGCCACCCTCAGCTTGAGGGTTATGAACAAGAGGGGTCATCCTCGCTATTGGTGACATTCCGGCGGGCCTCTCTGGGCCAAAATATGCATACATATAGGATTAGCTGTTAAAACACGCATGTATACCAAAAAATCATAAAAATCATAAAATTAAAAAGAGTCTTACCAAGCTCCTCGTCCTAGTCCTCTCCCTCTGGGAGTGAAAGGTCTAGGTCTCCGGTAAAATTGGTGCTCGCATAGGAACAGTCCTCCACAACGATCAACTATCATCGAAGCTAGTCAAAGAACTCAGGCTGCTAGGACATCTGCTGGCCGCCCCCTGCCCTGGGCATAAATGCTGCCCATCGAGTCATTCGTGGCTCTCTCAGTGGTGGATCTGGGACTATGGCCTCCTGGCGCTGAAAAATAGGTAATTGTTCCAGGAAGAACGACACCAGAATTGACCCATATCCCTGTTCCTTTGCATGCCCCTAGGCACACCCTATTCATGACTATTTCCATGTTTTCTCGTGAAGGCCTGGTACCGGTCAGAATAGGGACTGGACCCCTGCATGACAGTCTAGTGATGAAGTATACATTTTATACTTCGAGCTCAAGTTCCTGGTCTTGAAGTTTGAATTTACCCTCATCCTCATCCCAAATTCTGATGAGATACTGCAGTAGTTTGGGCTGAGCCCGGAGACATGGCGTTAGAAAGAATTTTTTCAACCCGTAATTTCGGAGAGCATTCATACAATGCTTGTTTCCCATTGCCAATTCATCCTCTTCAATATGCTCTCTCTCTTTCCATTCAATAACCATCCTTTTTGCTGGATACCTGCATCAATCAATCACAGGAATGTTATAAACCTCCTTGGGTATTCAAAATTACATTTCATTGGTTGTTTTTTGAGAAATTTTAGTCAGATTTTGTGTTGCGCCGTTGGCGTAGCTGTTTGGCTAGCAGTCGCGCCAACTGGCATGACCTCTGTGTAAAACAGAGCAGATTGGCGCGGGCCTTTGTTCGGAACCCGTGCCAACTGCAGAGCCCTAAAATTTGAAAATCCTTCCCTAAAGGACCTCAAATAATGATTAAATATAGTAAAATGTGACTTAAAAGATGGACAAAGAGGTCGGCTCTTACCTGAACCGAATGGAAGTCGATTTGGTCCACTGGATTGGTCGCACTAGACACCTGAAGATCGAAGCACAAAAGGGTCATTGTTTCTCTGCAAAGAGGTAAAAAGTGAAAAGTAAATATTTTTTACCACTGTTGGTCTTTTATAGCTTTTCAAAGTCCTAAAATGGGTTTTTAACATGTTTTTCGATATATTTTTACTTTTTTTCGTCGAATATGTTTTACACATGTCTTTTTGTGCAGCAACAGGTTTTTTCATGTGATTTTGATGAAGAGACAAGTTGTATTTATACTTTTTTGGACTCGGTAAAAACACGAAAAAGTCACTACTGGAGTCACCTTTCAGCTCTTTTCTGACTCTCTAAAACTGAAAAGATTGCCGAGTCGCTTGTCGTTTTGAGTTCGTTAAATTGGTTGCGAAATGACATCTACCCAGTATACGTTTACCCCTTTTTTGGGCTGGGATAGATTATTTACAAAAAAGGAATACCCTAGCCTATCGCGACTAAAAGGTTCTCTCAGACATAGTTTTCTACCTTTTCGGATCTGTGGGACTACCTACGAAAAGGGACTGTTGGAGTTTTCTTTTCTGCCGTCTTTTCAAAATCTCTAAACATGAAAAGATGACGAGTTCTTCCTTTGTCAGACTCATTAAAAATTAATGACATCGGACTTCGTCGTAATGACATTACTCGAGTTCCTCCTTCCTAGGGCTCGTTAAATATAATAGGTTGGATTTGTCCAAAGGAAAAACTTATATCACAAGCACATGCTATCCCCTTCAAGCTTGTTTCCAAAAATAATTGGGGTACTCGCCAGAAATGGTGGGGGGAAATGGAACCAATAGCATAGTCGTATCAGAAGTATGTCGCTCTTGAACATAGCACTTGTCAGCATTCGTGTCACGTTGGGGACATCTCATTTCATTACCTGCTTGTCTTCATGGGTTTGGGTAATCCCTTTTGACTACTCATCTGCTCTTTGCCACATCACCATGACCTCAGATCCCTTGATGTCAAATACTGCCAAATCCAGTGTCATACCACCGATATGTTCAAGAGAAGTTTGCCTCTGAAGTTTTCAACCTCCCTTTGATTCTCTACTGGTCTTGATTCACAAACATTATGTTCCTCTGTCTCGTGTCGATTATGTGGGAAAAATTATGGCCCACCTTTGATCAAGGTCACTTCCTGTCGACTCCAGCTCATTATCCAGGAAGTTGGTCTAGAGACTCCCTTCAGGTACCTTGGAGCCTACATGCCTCAATGGTAGGTTCTTCGCATTCGACACAAGGTTTTCATTATTGGCCTTCGATTGGATGATTCTGCGGGTGTTCGACACTAGATCATTGTTCACATTCAGTGGATTGTACCTCTTTTACCTTGAGAGACATTGTCATTATTGGTGGTTTCTCTCGTGTCTGTTAATAGTTTTCATCATTGGTTAGTAATCAAACGATGTTCTTGCATGTTCGACTTCAGCTCACATATTCGCATGCTCGAACTTGTACTTTGTTCGGATCGAGATGGAGCACAAGACCTTGGATTTTGTCTGATAAAATCTAGGCTGCGGGTTCTTTGTGGATTATTATGACTTGTTACATGACTCTTTTGATTGGATGGCTGTGACCATACCTGAGTCTACTTGTTGATCCTTATTTTACTGGATGGCTGCGTCCATACTTTGGATCTCGGTTTTTTGTACACTTTATTATGGATGGCTGCGCCCATACCACATATCATGTATCAGAGATATCAGTTGTATTTGTATTCGCAAGTCTTCCGATGACATTGTTTTCAGTTGAACGCATTCTCATAAATCATTTCACCCCTCCCTCTCTCTCGGACCTCACGCTTTAGGGGGCATATGTTACACAACATTTTGTCACCGTCCCTGCAATCCCTCGTCCTGTACATTGGAGGACTATTCCCATGACCTGTGAACAGTAAAATGTCATGAAAACACCTTAATGGTATCCTTCTGCATAAGGGAAAGAATTATCCTGAAGAACATTTCCTCAGAAAAGCCCCAAAAACCCATTTTTTGGCATTAGCGTGAGTAGCTAGTTCATCCCTCGCGCCAATGGGGAAAATATACACTAGTGGGTGCGCCAACTGGCGCTCTGTCCCTATGTATTTCCCGCAACAAGCCTATTAAGGAATGTTTTTTAACAACAGAAGGCGGAAGTTTGACTCTAACAACTTCAGAACGAATCATCAAAAAGAGGTTGGGATGTTTGGCTTCAGATCTCCCTAATTAGGAAGTGGTTTTTCACCTCTCATGGAACCTTCCTAAGAGATAGGAATCTCCCCCATGATTATAGGGATCCTAACCTCTCCTTCTCCTTCTATAAAAGCCTACCCTCTCTATTTGCTAGCTAGCTGAACTTTCGGGAAGGAAATTATAGCTGAGTGACAATCAAGAGCAGAGCTAAGGAGAACCCTATGAGAGAGAGAGTTTTGTCAAATCCCTGACGAGATTTGTGAGACACGTCCCGCTAGAATCCTATTGAAGGAATATCACGACGTCAGAGCATTGGTTGTAATCGTTCTCTCGTATCTTAATATACATGACTCTGCTATTGGCTCCATGATTGTGTTTGTCCATTATATAATGCAATTTCATTTATTCCTGTCTAACTGATTGATAGTTATAAAGTGTGAAATATTACGTTGCATGTTGTCTCTCTTCTTTGCATGTGTACAGGTATCTGGATGTAGAGAGCTCACGGATCGTGACCTGTCCAGCTAGGAATGGTGGAGTGTAAAAAATCTGGTAAACTTGAATAAGTATATATTATTATTGATAAAAGATGAGATATGAGATATGATTACAATGGGGAATCACCAAGGCTTTAAATATAGCCTCATGGTGTCCCTTGGTGAAGAGGCATGATCTTTGATCATGCCCTTTCACTTAATAAAACCTAAGATAACTATATCTAACTAATAATTAATAAGATATACATAATTGGACATATATTTTATAGGTGAATATATGTGAATAGCCACTTTTCACTAGGGTTGTAACCTTTCAACAAAAAAGAAGAGTTAAAAAAAAATCAATTGTTAAAAATGTGAAGCTGGGTTACACTTTTTGCCCTTTTTTGAGAAAATTTTTTCATTTTTTTCGGTTCTTCAACTTTCTGCAAACTATAACAATTTTTCTGTGTAGAATTTCATTTTGCGATAAAAATAAAAGTTGTGAGAAATTTTGTTAGCTTTCTATTACTTATTTTTTGAATTTTTTTTATGCAGATTTGATATGTCAACTTAGCGTTTATTTGAGTGTGTGTTTCTTAACAATCAGAGGATTCATAAGAAGTCATGTTATGTCGCAATGCTGTATTCATTGAAAATTTGTGTTTTTGAAAAAAAAATGTGTTACAACAATCTAGACAGAGTCTACTTTGTTTTCTTCATATTTACAAAGCCAATGGATTCATATCATAATTACTAGAAGTTTTTGAACTGGTCCAATACGAAAACTGCGTATTTTTTATATGTTTCGTGTGGCAACAAATTTCTTAACATATAAGTTATAAACTAAAAATCTAAAAGCTACCCATTAGAGTCAACAGACCAATGTAATGCCCCATAATTTTTTCAATTTTTTTTACAATGTATTTTGGGAGATACAAAATTTTGATTTCACTGAATCACAATAACCCTTAGAAATTGTTTGCACTCATTTTATTAGAAAAATAATTAAAATTAATAAAATTTTACGAAATTCCATAAAATTTATATTTCCTGAAAGTAGATTCAATTCTAAAAATGATTGTCTTGGTTCCGACAGTTAATTAACAACCTTTCATGGAGTTTAATCAGTCCAAAGTTGCAGAACCGTTTTCAGAGCCTGGTTTTGCGTAATTGGTGACGCGTTAGTTCGGTCAAACTATGTTTTTCACTTATGAGTCATTAAAACTAACGTCTTAATAGTTCGGCCAAACTTCTTATCAAAAGTTCAGCCGAACTATTGTGTAATTCTCCGTCGGCCGGAAAATTTTGTGGAGCCCCCTACAAAACACATATTTCGCGTCAATATAAATTGCCGCGAAATGATTCACAATTTTCACACATTTCGCACTTCATTTCATTTTACAACTTGGTTTGAATTCAAAAACTTTTCTTCAAAGTTTGGGTTTAAAGAACTTTTTTGGAAGACATTTTTTGGAAGCGGCGTGATTTTTCTTGGAGGTTCAAAGTTTGGCTTTAAAGAACTTTTTTGGAAGACATTTTTTGGAGGTGGCGTGATTTTTCTTGGAAGTATGTACATGTTTTGTGTTGAAATAAATCTTTTGAGCTTCTTTGTTCAAAAACTTTTCTTCAAATTTTGGATTTAAAGAATTTTTTTGGAAGACATTTCTTGGAGGCAGTGTGATTTTTCTTAGAGGTATGTACGTGTTTTGTGTTGAAGTACGTGTTTTGGATTGGATTACGTATTTTTTAGAAAATATTTTTTTAAATTAAATCTTTTGTGATATTATTTGTAATTGAGTTATTGTCTAATTTTTTGAAGGAAATTTTTTGAACCTCATACCCTATTATCATGGGAAATCGAAGAATTTGTGCGAGAAAATATGATCGAAAAAGAAAGCCTGAGGAACGTAGAGAAGAGACGAGACAATATCGCAAAAGAAAGTTAGAAGCTCTCTCAAATATTGAAGAGGAAAATCAACCTCAAGCGGAAATTGAAGCAGGTATGTAAATGTAAATATTACATGATCTATTGATATATATTTAAAATTTTCCTAATGTAAAATGTGAAGCTTAATTTTTATTTGATGAACTAGTTTGAAAAATATTTTGTTTGATGTAAACAGACAGAGATATTCCTCAAAATATTGAAGAAGAAAATCAACTCAAGCAGAAATTGAAGCAGGTATGTAAATGTAAATATTATGATCTATGGATATATTTTTAAAGTTTTCCCAATGTAAAATGTGAAGCTTAATTTTTATTTGATGAACTAGTTTGAAAAATATTTTGTTTAATGTAAACAGACAGAGATACTCCTCAAAATATTGAAGAAGAAAATCAACCTCAAGGAGAAATTGAATCGGGTATGTAAATGTAAATATTATGATCTATTGATATATTTAAAATTTTCCTAATATTTATTGACATATTTATTAATTTAGTTATTTATTGAATATGTATTATTTTTTCGAATATGTACAGATGAAATCACTATCGATAATGAGATGTTAGAAAATGTCGACACTCACACATATGGAGATAAAAAACCTGACCATGTTATACGATATCGTGTCGATAAAATTTTTGAAATGTATTTCAAAAATGAGCAAGTGACAGTTCAAGCTCAAATGTTGAAAGGTCTCTTATCATCAAAGAAATTTAAAGAAGCGACGACACTATTGGGTATTCGAAAATCAACCAAAGATAAAAAAAAATGAAAGAAGAGGTGATAAAAAATGTGAGTAGTGCTATAGAGTCAATTAAGAGATCTAGAGATAAAGATGTTTCAAATATACGTAGAGGAATACAAATGGCAATGGTTTCACCAAGTACTCAAGAGAATCGTTTGAATCTAACATATATGGCACGAGCACTGGGAACCTCGCGAAAAACTCTGCACAAACATCGAAAATTTCGACTGCAAATAGATGTAAATGATGAACTCGCTTGTTGGAGAGCTATTTGTAGGCAACCATACAAAGATAGACTTGGAGAAGATGTTAAAAAAATAATATATGAATATTGGAAGAACAATTCGCGTGTTTCACCGACTGCAAGACATGTGATGCAAAGAAGAATAGCACGAAATCAATACGAAGAACATGAAAAACATCTCTTGGAAACCACTCAAATAGAGTTATTCAACAAGTTCAAAGAAGAGAATCGTCAAATTCATGTTTCACTTAGTGCTTTGTTCAACAAAAACCATGGTATGTAAAACCTATCACCGTACGCGACACTTGTTGTTGCCGTTATCATGTGGAATTTGAGTTATATTATGACACATTCCTTGATTTCGGTAGAACATTATGGAAGGATTCACCTCCTCCTTCCACTATCCGTGAATTCATATATCAAATTCTATGTGAAAGAGAAAGCGATGAACTATTTTACAAAAAGAAATGTGTTGGTGGTAAAAAATGCGATGATTGTGTAAATTTGACTAAATTTCAAAACAAATATCGTATTGATATAAATGATCAATCATTGTCCAACATGAAAGTTAAATGGAAGAGATATGAATATATCAGTACATCGATTCAAGGTGCAGATAGTGTTAAAAGAATCAAATTACGAGAAGACGAAATTTTTCTGATAGACTTTTTGAGAAAGTTTGAAGCAGAAATTTACAAATACACCAAGCATTCCCATAGAGCTCGATGGCAAGACTTGAAATTCAAAAAATCTCGTGAAGTTTTTCCACCAGGGACCATTTTGTCAGTGATTGATTTTGCAGAAAACTACACATTTGTTCCACAAAAAGAAATTCAGAGTGAATACTATCACTCTGACCAATTCTCCATGCTCGTCCATATTCTATATAGACATGCTGAACAAAATGTCGATCATATAGAAAGTACGAGTGAAAATCGACATATCATTAAAGAATATCACTTTTATATCAGTGACGATCGTACACATGATACATTTTTTGTACAACATTGTTTTGGAAGAATTTATGATTCATTGAAAAATCGTGGAATAACATTCAATGAACATTGGATATGGTCAGACGGATGCGCAGGTCAATTCAAATCTGCACGATCATTTTTTTGGTTGTGTTGTCTTCATAAGAAAACTGCATTAAACATTGTTGGAATTTCTTTGAGACTGGCCATGGAAAAGGAGAACATGACAGTGCAGGAGCATGCATAAAACAAGTACTTCGAAGATATCAAATGAACCACTTTGCACGCCGACTTGTGAACGCTGAAGAAGTTGTTCAATGGTGCAAAACTGCTCTAAGCCATGAGATTAACCCATCAAGAGAAGTGCGAAGGTACATTCAATTTAATTTATATTGAAAATCTAATTTTAAACATTGTACATTTATCATGCAATGATTATTTTTAATTTTATTTTGATATCATATTTACAAATTCTTTTTCTAATTTTCCATATAAAGGTTTTTCTGGCATATTGGAATCGGAGACGTAAATAGATCAATTGGAAATGACATTGAAACAATAAAAGGGACTCTAAAATTTCATTCAATTCAAACAAAGTTGTCCACAAATGTGTTTGCGTTGGATAAAAGAAAATATTCTTGTTTTTGTGATGTTTGCATAGACAACACAAAATCCAATGACGTCTGTGAAAACAAAATGTATGTGAACGATTGGAAACATACAGAGCTAAATACAAAGGGAAAAATGTTTGTTGCAATGTTTGAAGAAATGAAATCAGAGGAAACTACAATATCATCCGATGGTGATCGAGTTTCTGATTTTGTTAGAGAAGGTAACATTTGAATTACTTTCTAATGGTTTAAAGATCTACAAATAAATTTAAATATGCATAATTAAATGTTAAATTTATTTTATTGTGCAGGAGATGTTTTTGCTGTAATTGCACCTATTGACAACGATGAAAATGTGAAGTATTATTTGATGCGTTGCACTGAACAAAAAATGAAATTATTACAAGACTATAATGATCACGGATTTCGGTATGACAAAGGGTCTATTATACTGAAAGGTTATTTTTTCAAACAAACTCGTCAAAGTGAAGACTTTGTTTACTTCGAAGACTATGAACCTGATTCCATAAGTTGTCAATATAGTCACTTGGTGTGTGCGGCACGCATAAAGTTGATAGAAGTTCAATCAAAGAAAAAATCAAAAATTAAGAAATGGAAAATGTCAAAATCCGATCATGAACGGATTATTGAGGATGGAATTCCATTAGAATTTTTTTTAGTGAAGTGTCCAACAATTTATTATCTTTGGATTAAATATGTTTTAGAACTTCCAGTACTCAACTAAAAATTGAGCTGCTTATGTTATTTGTGGTTTCCACATGTTACAAATTGTTTGGGTACAAGCACGTGCTCTAGTATCAACTGAAAGTAGTTTTTCTATACATGTGCATTGATTAAAAATGTTATATGTATTGGATATATATATATCCAATATTGGATAAATTAATTGTTCTTGTATATTAATTGTTCTTGTATATGTTCTCCGACCATATGGTACAAATTATTTCACTTTATTTTGTAAGGTCAAATTCGGTCCCCATATGGCCTAGCCTCCAAGGGACGAGATAACAAGTGGTTGTCCCCACTTGCCCGAATCTCAGCTTTCAAGTACAATTTTACTGTTTATGTCAGGCATCTTACATGATGTCCTAGCCAAAGATAGATTCTCTTTGTTTCAAGTTTCTAGTAAAAGTTGTCACCGAATGACATGCTCGAACTCTTGTAGTAAACACCATACCTTATCTCTCTTGCTCTCCGATATTATTAGGTTTAATTATTATAACACAAAAATCATTCTACATTGTCAATAATTTTTTGCGCTTACACTAAAATCAATGAACACTATTAATCCAATGTCTTTACAAGTAATGTACCATCATACATGCTTTGATAGACACGGGAGCTACCCATAGCTTCCTAAGTCGAAAGGCAACTTCATCTCTTTGGAAAGATAGACTTAAGAGTCATTGACATGGATGATCATTCTATGGTGTTGGGACGAGACTTCATGGTTGCAGCACAAGCCATACCAATGATGGACCGAGACATTCTCTTAATTCTTGTGATCAATCTTAAACTATTTTATGAAATTCTATTCTTATTGTCACCCTTATTAGTTTTTTCATCTTTCCGTATCGATTATATTAAAAAGAAAGTATAAATCATAAATCATAAACCATTTAAATATTTAGCTCGAACTCTTGTAGTAAACACCATACCTCAAGTCTCTCTTGCTCTCCAATATTATTAGGTTTAATTATTATAACACAAAAATCGTTCTCCATTGTCAATAATTTTTTGCGCTTACACTGAAATCAATGAACACTATTAATCCAATGACTTTACAAGTAATGTACCATCATACATGCAATTATATCAAACCAGAAATCAACACATAGGTAAACCATTTAAATATTTAGCTCGAACTCTTGTAGTAAACACCATACCTCAAGTCTCTCTTGCTCTCCAATATTATTAGGTTTAATTATTATAACACAAAAATAGTTCTACATTGTCAATAATTTTTTGCGCTTACACTGAAATCAATGAACACTATTAATCCAATGACTTTACAAGTAATGTACCATCATACATGCAATTATATCAAATCAGAAATCAACATATATTGTAATGAAATCAATGGGAATTGTCTTGTTACAAGGAACATTTCAATTTACCACATGTGCAAATGTAAGTTCACATTCTATCATTCATGTAGTTTTAAAAACTTCAGATGGCATGCCAATTATAATTCAACTAGATCCAACAAAAACATTTAACATTAAATATCACATGCCATGCCAATTATAATTCAACTATCCAACAAAAACATTTAACATATGTCCAAAAAACTTATTGTAATAAAATATGTCCAAAAATTGTAAATCTCACTCGAGTAATTAGGTTTAATTATTATAACACAAAAATCGTTCTACATTGTCAATAATTTTTTGTGCTTACACTGAAATCAATGAACACTATTAATCCAATGACTTTACAAGTAATGTACCATCATACATGCAATTATATCAAATCATAAATCAACACATAGGTAAACCATTTAAATATTTAGCTCGAACTCTTGTAGTAAACACCATACCTCAAGTCTCTCTTTCTCTCCAATATTATTAGGTTTAATTATTATAACACAAAAATCGTTCTACATTGTCAATAATTTTTTGCGCTTACACTGAAATCAATGAACACTATTAATCCAATGACTTTACAAGTAATGTACCATCATACATGCAATTACATCAAATCAGAAATCAACATATACTGTAATGAAATCAATGGGGATTGTCTTGTTACAAGTAACATTTCAATTTACCACATGTGCAAATGTAGGTTCACATTCTATCATTCATGTAGTTTTAAAACTTCAGATGCCATGCCAATTATAATTCAACTATCTAACAAAAACATTTAACATTAAATATCACATTCCATGCCAATTATAATTCAACTATCCAACAAAAACATTTAACATATGTCCAAAAATATGTCCAAAAAACTTATTGTAATAAAATATGTCCAAAAATTGTAAATCTCACTTGAGTATCAAACTGTATCAAGTTTAACAAATTTTAAAACCATCTAAATTTTGAAATCAAATCAAATCTACTGTAAATATTGTCCATCAAATAGAGGATCTAGCATCTGGGTCTCGGGTAGCGCCTTATCCTGTAAATAGGAAACCTACATACACAATGCACATGTACTTGAACATTAAAATTTGAAGTTTTAAAAATGAATGAGAATATATATATCTAGAACTTCATGTAAAAAACAAAATATAACAAAAAAATCACGCAATACCTCATAAGGTTGCCTCTCCATTTGATGAACAGGTTCTGCCATAGAAACATCTGCAGTGGTAACCTGTACAATATACATGTACAGTTAAATATAAATATATATATATATATACACACATAAATAATTTATATAAATTAAAAACTTTCAAATGAAAATGCACGTGTACATATATAAACTTATTTGAACAATAATATTAAAAAAAAGAACTAAAGACAACTTCTTCAAATGCTGTGGATGTTCCTATCTCCGTCGCTAAAGTCCTCGGATTAAAAAAATATTCTATACGAACCTAAACTCAAAATTTTTTAAATAACTCAAAATATAGATCTCTCTCTATATATCTCAATTTTTAATGGAACTTTTTGAGGTAACATAAATTTTGAACTTGTGAAAAATTGTCCATACTTGTACATCTCCCAATGAAGTAGAAGGTATATCTCCTAAGGAAGAAGAAGGTACCGCCATCCCAAAAACATCAGACGGAATCGGTATCTGTTAAAACATTTTATCAAATTATATATATACATACATGTACATGTGTGGCAACAATTATTTATTTTAGAGTCACTTAAAAAACACTAACATACATGTGCCAACATATCATGATGGTCAGACCCATCTGCATCGTTTGAGCCAGAGGTCCCGAACGTAATATTAACATTTTCATCACGCATCATGCCTGAGAATTGCAAATGGTGTTTTAACATATAATCATACATTTTTTTTAGATTAATGTACACATACAAATAAATGTATACATGTACATACACATGTATTTATTACAAATTGTACACATGTATATGTAAATATAATTTCAAACCCTAAGGTCACTAACACATACCGTTCCGGTGCCCTCTTCCTCACGAAAAATTAGGTCTTTCAGACCATTGCGACAATTTATTGCATATGTTCGGAGATCTTCAACATTCATGTTGTAAATCTCCTCATCTGTACGATAAACAAAATTGGCACGTGCATTTTCACGTGCTCTTTTTTGATTTAAGCAAATATCGACTCCACTCAATCCGCCATGAACATTGTCGATCATAACATCTCTTGCTTCACGACTTATTTGAGAAGTTGCATCCATCTCTGATCGCAGGGTTTCGACTCGAGACGGTCGACTCACCAATGGCGGCTCAGGGCGAGGCAACTCCACATCTCGCTTAGCGCCCTTACGTTGATATAATCGACCTCTCCCCGGGCCAAAAAATTCTGAAGGAAGGTCATTGTAGTCGGGTTTCATACCCAAAAAAATTTCTGCATAAAACATTTGTGCAAAATAAAGAGGAACCTCATCGTTCCATGGAAGCCTTCCAAAGGCCGCAAGATGTCGATCATACAAATATTTTGCTTTGTCTGGGTGCTTGAAATACTGCACCTTCAACATTTTTCTTTTTGGCCCTTCCTTATAATTAAACATTGACTTAGCATCATCTCTTTTTACTCTTTGTTTTATGTCCTGCCATTTATCGGGACCTATCACTGTTTCTTTTCTCTTTCTCATCAGTTCTACAAACGAATCAGTCGTTGGCCCCAAATTTTTGTACACTTTTACCATTTCACTCAATGAATGTGTAACTATTTCGAGGCGTTGTCTACTCTCAGCAGGTAGAGACAAAGCCTCGAGATCTCTTTGCAATTTTGCATGAAGGCTTTGACACCTTTGTAAGGTGCATTCCGCCATGTTCGTTTCCCATGGTATATCAGTAATCTCAGCCGGATAAGTTGTGCTGGGTTGAAAACCTTCTTCTTGAATGTAGCGCGCTGCCCTACGTCTATTTTGACCACTGGCTCGAACATTTTCAGCCTCTGCATCAATATATATATAATTTCGTATATTAGAAAAAACACGTGTAAAAAAAGTTGTACAAATTTAATGAAAAAATATGAAATTGATGCTCCGACACTTGATGTTGTTGGTTAACATCAGGATCTCCAACATGACCTGAAGAGGAACCCTAGAATGGCCATTCTTGAGAACCGGACCTAATGACCACGATGAAACAGCTTTCTTTTTTTTTTTTTATTTTTTGTGAAAAAAAAAAAAAAAAACCCCCCCCCCCCCAACAAAAAAAAAAAAAAAAAACATTTACCCAATGTAAAAAAAAAAAAAAAAAAACACACACACAACTGCTACCAGTCATACCTCGACCGGTTAAACCTTGGCCACGCTCCATGGATGGAGTAGAAAGCCTTCTCCTCTTGCCTCCTAAAAATTAAAATATGAAACTTATTAACTAATTTCACTCACAAAGTTAATAAAAAAATCAATTCCATATGTACACACATGTATGGAGATTTAAGATTATATTTAAATACCGTGAACATCCTCCGATCCCTGAGCCTCCATATGGGATTCGGATGATCTTCGTCTTTCATCCTCCATGATATATATCTATTGGTCGACATTCACAAAATAAATTTCAAAAAATCAATACCTCAGAGTAAAATCCAGTTTGGGGCTGTTAAATCCAGTATGTTCTATATTTCTTACATTTCTGCCCTCCTATTTTTCTTTCCAACCAAGGTTTATAAAATAACATGAGAAGAAACATGAGACTTAGAACAATCATTTCATTATCTATATGGAAGGCAAGAAGGATTATATCCCCTTAAGCTTAAGCTTATGTAGTTTTTCAATTTTTATCATATATTTTTTGGTAAGTGTAAATGTTTTTTTATCTATAGTACAAGTCATGAGTTCCCCAATTTTACCTTATGTAAAGCATGATTCTAGGATTACTAAAATTTTTACTTGGTTTTTTAAGAATATATCAAATAAAGTTTTGGAGAAGCAAATATGGCTTGTTCCTTAGAATTTGGCACTTAGAATTTCCATAACGCTTATAACCCCATCCTTACAATTTTTATAATTTCCATGATGAGACATTTGAATTTCCTTCCCCATATTTATTTTTAATGATTATAACCTTAAAATGGCTACTATTGGTTTGTCATCATCATCTAAAAATGACTTGGCAGATGAAAATTTACCATGTCAATCATCATCACTTCACACCATCTCATACATGACCCCTTCTACATATTATATGCATGAATTTTTGGAATGTCATCCTCTCTACCTATCCCATGAATGATTGTGACAACAGGTGAATAAAATACAATTTATAAGCAGAATATAGTTTCTAGTTTGTCCTCCTCCATCCGCCCCATAGCTAGTGATTTCTCAATTTTCCACTTCCAACTTTCTATTCTCGAAATTCATTAGCAGCTAATTTTATCGATAGCCACACCACTTTACATATAATTATCATATACACTACTACATTAATGAACTCTACGTTGTTTGTTATTGTAAAGTCCAATAACAAACAATGTTAATTGAGTTTAGTAGTGTATATAACAATTTATTTGACTTCCAAGTGTGTTGTGACTATTAGTAGAATTAACTACCAAAATGAATTTCCAAAATAAAATGTTGGAAGAGAAAAAATAGGCAATCACTGGATATGGAGTGGGTGGAGGAGGACAAACTTATAGTGATCCCTTCCTTATCAAATTTTCTTTATTCACCTAATGTCACAATCAATCATGGTCTAGATAGAAGGGATGACCTACCATAAATTCAATCATATAATGTGTAGAAGGGTCATATGTAGATGGTGTGAAACGATGATTACAAACATGATAATTTGTCATCTACTAGGTCATTTTGAGATGATGATTACAAACCAGTGCTAGCCCATTAAAGGTTATAATCATTGGTGCCTAATGTGGGGTGGAAAATTTAAATCAAGTTCATATCAAAGTACAATTTAGCTCATTTTAGTCAAGGTTAGTTAGAAGAATTAGCTATTGGTTTCTGCAATCAATTTCCTTTGAAAATGAATGTGTACGTGCTTTTGAGAGACATTAGAGGAATAAGGTCCAAATTTTTGATGAAAATGTGCTATGAAAGTAAAGGGTTTTAAAGGCAAGCATGTACAAGGCATAGTTGAGCCAAATGTTCTTCAAGAAGGGCCTAATTATTTAGGTCTTGGTTATGGAAAACATGGAAAATGCTCCAAAGCCAAGGAGGCTTGTGAGGTTTGTGTTCATGATGAATGGAACATGTACATAGTTTACCTTAAAGTTGTTGTGTTTTACGGATATTCAAATGAAGAACTTCTATTTAGATCCATTCCAGAGATTGACTGCAGGGGCATTTACTAGATATGTCACCTTTCATAAAAGATGAGATCCAGAGGCTACCTGGCCCTTTACAGAATCTGCCTATAGAACTTGTAGAAGTAAACACTAGAGGCATTAACAATATCAAAGAATGTTTTCATGCTCAGACATGGGAATGTGTCTCTTTCCCTACGCAAAAAAATAGTTCTTGAGGTAGTTAATCTTCATAGACATGTCATCAAGCAAGTCAATGTGATCATCCCTCCTTCCCTCCCTTGTAAAATAATTATGTTTTGCGGGTCAGAAAGCCAAAATCTGGAGACAATTATCACCAAATCCAACGTACGATTATGCATGATGGAGAATCTCTAGCGCTTTCCCTTGTTAATATATTTAATAATCTCAATATTTATTTAAAAGTATCAGTAGTATTTCGGCGACATCACATTGTTAGCGAATCTGGTAGTGAAATGCTATTAAATCACACAAAATAATGTGAAATTGTAAATATTAACAAAGGCTTCTTCGAGATCCTCCATCATGCATAATCGTACGTTGATGCTTATAGAGTGAAAAAACTGAAAGAATCAACTTGTAGGGTCATTTTAATGGGGGTGGAGAATTCAGGTCTTTGCAAATTCAAAGTATGGTGCATGTTGCATGAAGCAAGATGTTGAAAGTAGAGTTATGTTAGACACACTTAAATGCAACAAATATGGAAATTTGTACATGAGCTCTATTATTTGACTTAAGAGTCAGTTGTTTGAAAAGGCATGTTTTGTCAACTTGTGTTTGGTTTATGGTTTTGTACACCAATATGTAAGAGTACATGGACATATTCACATGATGTGATTTTTTTTTTCTTTGAAGGAGAAAAATGATGTGTTTTTAGTTTGATGGTTTTGTTTGTGACAAGACGTCACAAGATTTTGCGAAGGTCCACTCTTTAGCGAGAGCCTCATGATTACAACCTATCCGTGAGAATCAAATGGGAATGCATCCTTATTTTGAAAACAAGTAGGATTCTAAGCTACCTAGGACTCAAACCATCATTTTTAAATTTGAAAGATAATGGTGTTGTTTCAATGCCTGAATCCACAACCCTAACACATGAAATCACTAATCTAATTACACATGAAATAAATAGTTATTTTCTCCAAAATTTAAAATATAACTAAAAACTAAATTCAACATAGTTGAAAGAAAAAGAAGCGCCATTGAAATGGTTTGCTGACAAATGGTTAGATTTCTTATCCAATTAAGGCCTAGCATGTATTTTTATGTTTCATGAATTTCTTTGCAAATTCAAAGTATGGTGCATGTTGCATGAAGCAAGATGTTGAAAGTACATGAGCTCTATTATTTGACTTCAGAGTCAGTTGTTTGAAGAGGCATGTTTTGTCAACTTGTGTTTGGTTGATAGTTTTGTACACCAATATGTAAGAGTACATGGACATATTCACATGATGTGAATTTTTTTTTTCTTTGAAGGAGAAAAATGATGTGTTTTCAGTTTGATGGTTTTGTTTGTGACAAGACGTCACAAGATTTTGCGAAGGTCCACTCTTGAGCGAGAGCCTCATGATTACAAACTATCCGTGAGAATCAAATGGGAGTGCATCCTTATTTTGAAAACAAGTAGGATTCTAAGCTACCTAGGACTCAAACCATCATTTTTAAATTTGAAATATAATGGTGTTGTTTCAATGCATGAATCCACAACCCTAACACATGAAATCACTAATCTAATTACACATGAAATAAATAGTTATTTTCTCCAAAATTAAAAATATAACTAAAAACTAAATTCAACATAGTTGAAAGAAAAAGAAACGCCATTGAAATGGTTTGCTGACAAATGGTTAGATTTCTTATCCAATTAAGGCCTAGCATGTATTTTGATGTTTCATTAATTTCTTTGCAAATTCAAAGTATGGTGCATGTTGCATGAAGCAAGATGTTGAAAGTACATGAGCTCTATTATTTGACTTAAGAGTCAGTTGTTTGAAGAGGCATGTTTTGTCAACTTGTGTTTTGTTGATGGTTTTGTACACCAATATGTAAGAGTACATGGACATATTCACATGATGTGAATTTTTTTTTCTTTGAAGGAGAAAAATGATGTGTTTTCAGTTTGATGGTTTTTTTTGTGACAAGACGTCACAAGATTTTGCGAAGGTCCACTCTTGAGCGAGAGCCTCATGATTACAACCTATTCGTGAGAATCAAATGGGAGTGCATCCTTATTTTGAAAACAAGTAGGATTCTAAGTTACCTAGGACTCAAACCATAATTTTAAATTTGAAATATCATGGTGTGTTGTTTCAATGCCTGAATCCACAACCCTAACACATGAAATCACTAATCTAATTACACATGAAATAAATAGTTATTTTCTCCAACATTAAAAATATAACTAAAAACTAAATTCAACATAGTTGAAATAAAAAGAAGCGCCATTGAAATGGTTTGCTGACAAATGGTTAAAGATTTCTTATCCAATTAAGGCCTAGCATGTATTTTGATGTTTCATGAATTTCTTTGCAAATTCAAAGTATGGTGCATGTTGCATGAAGCAAGATGTTGAAAGTAGAGTTATATTAGACACACTTAAATGCAACAAATATGGAAATTTGTACATGAGCTCTATTATTTGACTTAAAAGTCAATTGTTTGAAGAGGCATGTTTTGCCAACTTGTGTTTGGTTGATGGTTTTGTACACCAATATGTAAGAGTACATGGACATATTCACATGATGTGAATTTTTTTTTCTTTGAAGGAGAAAAATGATGTGTTTTCAGTTTGATGGTTTTGTTTGTGACAAGACGTCACAAGATTTTGCGAAGGTCCACTCTTGAGCGAGAGCCTCATGATTACAACCTATTCATGAGAATCAAATGGGAGTGCATCCTTATTTTGAAAACAAGTAGGATTCTAAGCTACCTAGGACTCAAACATTCAATAAATTCAAAAAAAATAAATATTACTTAAAATATGAATTTGGATGTGAAATAATCATAGCTAAATGTGAAAACAAAAATTATATATATTTGTTTTAACTCCAATGTACTATGGGGTTTAAATCTATGATACTATGGGAAATAGAGATCTATCCAAAAAGTATTTCTTTCAATATCAGTATAAATATACATAAAGTCTTGAATATTCTGCAATTTAATGAAACAATAATTAATAATCCATCTTTGAAACCATCTAAATAATAAGGAAATAACACATATGTAGAAACCAACAAGCACCATCAATTTACCAACCAACCAAATCCCCACTGATGGCAAGGGTTAGGCTGTTACATTTTATCTACATATAACCCAAATGATTTGGTTGTCCTTTGTGCTACTTCTTAGAAAAACTGCAAGATGAAAGTTACGGAAATTCACGATTGCGAAATTCTAGGTGTCCAAGAGGTGTAAGAAAAAGGAATAAAATAAAATAAAATAAAAATAATTTAGCTCCCAAGGTCTCCAACGAGGAACCAAAGCATATTTCTTTGTCAAGTTTGTCCTTAGAAAAGCTACAACATGAAAGCATGAGAAATTCACAATTACAAGATTCTAGGTGTCCAAGAGCTTAAAGGATAAAAAATAATGAAAAAAACTGAAAACTTGAACTCGTAAGGTGTACAACAGGGAAACAAAGTATATTTCTCAAGGCCATTTTGTACTTAGAAGAGAAGCAAGATGAAAATAGAGAAGATTCACAATTGCAAGATTGTAGGTGTCCAAGAGCTTAAACAAAAAACTCAAGTTCTGAAGGTCTACAGAAGGCATGAGAGGCTTAATATTAAGCAAAAATAACCACCAAATATCTTCCTTGAAAAAAACAAAATAAAGGAAATAAAGAGTCACCAAATAACTAAAACATTGTTGTTTTGTGGAACCAAGATATAGTCAACAATATATGTGCTACACAAAAACAAATGTAAACACAATGGAAAACTGAAACATATCTCGCTATCAAATTCGTGAATTCTTATTTTAAGATGGTAGAACTTAAGTCTCAATTGTAATTGGATTCTTTCTAAAGTGTAATTCCAAGCTCATTAAGCATACTAGGTGACCAAATTTTTAAAGTAACTTGAGATTCACAACAAGAGATACACAACATGCACCACAATACACAATGTGTCCTTGTAGATAAGGATTTAGACAAATATACTTCAACAAAGATGGAATCAACCTTCAAAAAGAATGATATAATGGAAGCAATATATCAATACTAGTGTCCTTTTTCATTCCTTAATAGCTATGATGACCAGAAACTTGAAATGCTAGAGATTTTAGCACTTGAGAATGGAATGGACCAAAAAATTATTGACCGCAATTGTTTGGTGACCTTCAACTTTATGGAAAATGTAGGACTACAGGGAAGTTCTCTTTGCACATGAAAGATGTAATTTCATTCCAATTACAGATAAATAATATGTTTTATTTCTGAAATTAAAATATATATATATGTGTGTGTGTGTGTGTGTGTGTGTGTGTGTGTGTGTGTGTGTGTCCAATGAATGACCACAAGGTTGGTCAATAGGATTCAAAAGTATAGACAATGTGATTGCATATTTATATTTCAAATTAAAATCAAAATTTTATAAAGTGCCTAAATCTTCTTCAAAGATTAACATTTCTAAGATTAGTGGAATCACTAAACAACATCATAAAAATATAACAATAGAATAGTGTACATGCTTCTATTCTATGGTTATCCCTCTATCCTTGTAACCTAGATCTATTTAAACATTAGCAGTTTTAGGAGGAGATCCCATGTCAGGTCTAACTTTGAATGAGTTGCACAAGGACTAACTAACTAACGTACATATGTGAGAAAGAGATTAACAAGAAGTATATAAATGAAAAAGTAAGACAAGGGAAAAGCAGAGTAAGACATGAGAAGAGTAAGAAAACGCTAGAGCAGAGTAGAGTAAGACATGAGAAGAGTAAGAAAACGCTAGAGCAGAGTAGAGTAAGACATGAGAAGAGTAAGAAAACGCTAGAGCAGAGTAGAGTAAGACATGAGAAGAGTAAGAAAACGCTAGAGCAGAGTAGAGTAATACAAGAGAAGAGTAAGAAAAGGCTAGAGCAGCGCATTTTTATAGAAATTCAATCCATTGTCCTTAACATGCATGATCAGAATATTTTTCTCATACAAAAACTATAATGTTATCATTTCCTATACCAAAGATTAATTATACACTGAAAAATACCATCTCAAATTGAAAATTATGCATATGTAGCATGTCAAGAGAGATAGAAGCATAGGAAGGCTTTTGTATTGACATATTTTGGTCAACCTATAGAGCATGTACATGCTACAGTGTGACATAAACTTCAGATAGCCTTTTGTTGAAGTTCTAGGAAATGTCTCTACTTATTTGCACTATGTAGCTTTTAAAGTTGCAGGGAGGAAAAAATTACCCACATTTGACATCAAGTGAATGGAAACCCTTTTTTTCAGTAAGAACAGATAATGTATTACACAGCACAGGAACAGAACAGATAATGTATTACACAGCACAGATAGTCTTCTAGCATAAACATCAATTACTGTAACAGACCTCAGAAAGAGACTAGGACAATCAATGTGGCTATTTTTCAATTCCTAATCAGTAGATAATAGTCATCAATTAGGCTGCACTGTGTGTGTTCTAGGTCTGTGCCCTAGAGGGGCGAGAGTTGCAGACTTAGGTTAGAATATAGGCCGCAGATTTGAAGAGATTTTAATAAGCTTGCTGCATATGTAGGTCTCCTCCTCTATATGCAGTGCAATGCAGGGGGTGTCCTCAATTTATAGGAAGAAGATAATGTTCATGATGTATAGGAAGGTGAGTAATAAATCTTTATTGTGCTCCTTTTCTTAACTGTAGGATTTTATCCAGCTGGCTCTTACCTGAACTCCATTTATGTATTTTCTAGTAGGTCATTTGGAATTGACTACCATATTAACACGCTACATGGCAAAGGTGAAAGGGTCTTGCAGACTATACCACAACCATGAGATATTTTTTTATAAATTTTAGTGTCTATTGAAGTTGGATCTCTACTGTGCATTGCAAGTTGAGACCAGGCCATTGCCACACAAGCACTACACTAGATTATCATTGGAAAATTCCAAACTCCACAAAACTTTTGCAGTGAAAATCGAATCACTGTGTGTCTTTGGAATTCGGCAGATCAGGCTTGATGTCGTGGAGCCAAGCAGGCTTATGTCAAAATATGTGAAAATCTAGTCACTGTGTGTCTTGGGAATGGAGCAGATCAGGCTTGATGTCGTGGAGCCAAGTAGGCTTATGTCAAAATGTGTGCTGGGAAGGAGGCGATGTCAAGTTTTCATTTGAGTTGGTGCCGAAGTAAGTCGTAGTCTTAAAAAAATTTACAGAATAATCTACAGAATTTAGATTTTGATAAGATTATGAGTAATCTACAGAATAATCTAAAAAATTTATAGAATAAGATTATGAATAAGATTATGAATAATCTACAGAATAATCTAAAAAATTATGAATAATCTACAGAATAATCTAAAAAATTTACAGAATTTACATTTTGATAAGATTAAACTTACAATTTACATAAAAAACTAAACATACATATGGATATATCAGATTCGTAATACCCGATGACCGAAGAGCGTGACCGTGGCAAACACCAGCGTGGCGACGAGGACGACCATGGTAAACACCAGCGCGGCGACGAGAAACAGCGACAGCACCAGCGACAGAGAACGTGGGAGAAACAGAGACAGCAACAGCGACAGAGAAAATGCGGGAAAAATAAACCACATAACTTCGCGGGCGATTTATTTATAGAAAATAGTTCGGCCGAACTATTTTAAATGTAAAAGTTCGGCCGAACTCCATGTTCGGACGAACTTTTATATAAGTTTGGCTGAACTTTAGTTGTCGGTTTACCAATCTCTGGCAAAAATTCTGTTTGCCCGTGCCGTCAGTAAGCCGTCAGGCTAAACGGAATCACGAGTTCAGCCGAATGTTAAAAACAAGTTCGACCGAACTATTTCCGAAAAAAAATTTCAACCCGCAATTCTCACAAAAGTGTAACCCAGGTTCACGTTTCCGCCCATATATATATATATATATATATATATATATATATATATATATATATATATATGTAAATTTAATTAATTAAATTATTAAAAAAAAATTGAAGGAATAATAACCTCATTAAAAAGAAGAAGAGAAAGTTAGGAAGGGTTACCTTAAAAACCCTAAAAAACTCAATTCAACAAACAAAATGAAATCAATCATTGATGAAAATGAAATTAAATCCAATTCAGAAAGAAAGGAAGGAATATTTCCTGAAAATTGTAGTATTTTAACAAATACAAGATAAAGAAATTATTATCCATAAGACTTTGAGGACAAAGTTCTGAAGAAAGGGCCAATTCATAACAAATAAATAAATAAAATTTGATATATTAAATTGTGACAAAATCAAATGACGAAAGCAAATGAAGAAAATGGTGCATGATTGAACTGAAGAAAGGTGTCAACTATAAGCTTTGAGGACAAAGATTTTGAAAGAAGGGGCAATGTTATGGATATAATTCATAACGAATATAACAAATATAATTATTAAATAGTCAATTAAGGATTATGTAAGTAGTTATTAAGTTAGTGAAAGGGCATGTCTAAGAGACATGCCCAGTCATGAAAGGTCATCTGCGTAGGTATATAAGTAGGGCCTCATTGTAACATTTTATCATCTATCTATCTCATTTCATTCTTCATATCTTTATAATATAATATTTGTATCCTCATGGATATCTTTGTATTCCAAGTGTTCTGGAGTATTTTAACTTGAGAAGGAACTTTGTTCGCTTCAAATGGAAGTGCCACTTCTTCTTCGAAAACAACAACGAAGGAATCACGGTAAGCGATCTATCGTGATTCTATATTTTGTAACTAGGAATCAATAGATTTGCGTGTTTTGATTGTTGCTAGACCCACTCTAGGGCTAGTGGGATTGTCTCTGTCCGCAGAGGGGATTTACCTCCACAACACTTATATTTCTTTGACCCCGGTCCAACTGGTTACTATGACCCCTCCCTTTGCTTGAGTACCTCAACCACCTCAACAGGGCTCCACTCCTTTTGAGAAAACATCTGGTGAGGGGGGAAAAGCCAAAAAGAAGGAAACTAAGGATAAGGCCCCCAAAAAAACTCCTTATCCTCCTAAGCCTCCAAAGCGGTCACCTCCGTGCGCTTTGTGTGATGTTGTTGGGCATGCTACCCATAATTGTCCTGAGCTTCCTCGTCTCAAACATGTGTTCAACAAGACGTTTCCTGAATCTAATATCCCAGAGGTCCATGTCATCTTACCTTATCTAGCTAAGAAACTAAAATCGTTTTCACTAAAATAAATAATTTAATAAACCATATTTTATTAAGTTATTTATGGTTCAAACAGGAAACCCCATGAGGAATAATTAAATAAATCCTTATTTATTTGATTTTCCTCTAGGAATAATTAATTAAACCACTGTTTAAATAATATTCCTAGTCATATTTAACCCAATTATGAGAAATAATTAGATAAATCATTATTTATCTTATTATTCTCTAGGAATAATTAATTAAATCATTATTTAATTAATATTCCTTATTAAATTTGACTAAATCACCTAGAAATAATTGAAAAAGTCATTATTTGTTAAATTATTCCTTAACCCAATTCTTGAAATGATAAATAAATCATTTATTTGTTTATTATTTCTAAATAAAGATATTTAACCAATATAAATTCCTTTACCCTACAACAAAATATAATAAAATATTCCATGCAGTTAGATCTAGATCTTGGTTAATAATATTTTATTATGCACCATTATCAAGGTTAACTAAATATTTTTTTTATAAATAGGAGGGTTTTCCATTCATTATTCACTTTGATCCTTTTGTCATAGTCATAATTTTATCACTTTCATTATTATTTTGCTTCTTGAGCTCCCATAGAGTTCAACACGTCTTGGGTTTTCTACACCAATGAGAGAGAGAAACTTTTGGATCTGACGTGTTGAGGACAGCCAATAACCCATCCCATTAAGGGGGACTGGTAACATCATTCTTTGTTCCCTTCTCGGGTGTTAATACATATAATTCTTTATATATCTTGTCTTGTCCATTGGATATTTGGAGAAACTATTATTTCATTTTATTGTTTAATTGTTTTTGCTACATAGATCTGGGTTTTTGTTGCATTTGTTTCGACCATCTATTGCAGATCTAAGGAATTTAAGCAACCATATTTTTTGTTAGGGTTGTTTGTCACACAAAACTAAAGTGATCTCTTTTCGTACACTTGTGCTAAAAATTTACGCTAATAGTAGGGAAGTTAGAAATTATTCCCTAAAATTTAGCTAAAGACTAGGAGTGTGTGTCTCCTTCATTTATTTACATGTTTCCTCATCATTTAATTACATGTGTCTCCATTTAATTTACATGTTTCCTGTGGAAATGTAGAGGGAAATTAGGTGTTTTATGGAAATAATGTTAAAGAGGGTTGTGAGTGATATGGAGTGTTGGGGTAGGGTCTATGGAAGATATGTAAAGGTATTAGATGGTGGGATGAGGATTTTAAATAACTGAAACCAATCAAGAATGAAAGGCCCTAAAAACGTAGTGGATTAAAACCCTAAGGAGATAAATCACTCATATGCTAATGAATTAACATGAAAAAGGTATTCAGAGTGTCCACTTACTGATAAGGATGCCACAAAATCTTTGTGCACTTGTTTTGAAGCTTGAATAGCTGACTTAGAGGCTAAATCCAAAAAAAACGTAGCACCTTTGGTAGAAGCGTAGCGTAGTGGTAGAAACATAGCACCAACACCCATAAACGTCGCGCTAGTACTCAGAAATGTTGCGCTGCCTTCCAGAAGTGTAGCAAAATGAGTCTGCTTGCTAATTTATTTGGTTTTCTTCCACTTTGGTAGTTGTAGAGTATTCTGAAAGTGAGATAGGATCTCTATTGAACAAGAGAGGATAAAATGAGTTGAGGAAGTCACTTTTCCCCTTTATAACATCATAAATCCCCTTTTTTGTCTTTTAGTGAAATCATGAACTTTGAGAAAAAATTCTCTTTTATGAACAATTTGACAATGTAACAAGATTTAATAGAAGACAAATTGTCTTGCTTTATTTTCCTACCTATGCTAACTCCCTTTGAAGATAACTAATTTGGTGAAAATGACTCTTTTTTCGCCTTCTTTATAACAAATCTGGACATTTATGGTGGCGAAACAAAAGAGACCTAGACACTAACCTAGGTGAAAGCATGGTTATTGGCCTAAGACTCTAGATGATAATGGAGGACATGACCTATGAAATGATAATGACCATGAACAGAGTGGAGAGAGTAGCATTTGAGACCTAGAAAATATCCAACGGACAAAATTTTATTTGAAAACTGACTTGAAAATATGAAATTTTGACCTAGGACCACTACTAAGTAAACTTGAAAAGAGTATTTTTTTATCACTCAATATTGGACACTAACATTAACCATGGTAAATCCATTATAATTCTCAATAAAAATTCTATTAGGATCACATTCATTCATTCGTATCCTGTACCATTTGATGTCTAATAAAACTATTATGAAGGACTTAAAGTCACACTCAAATATATCTTCCAAATACCCATAGTATCTATTTTCAGAGACCACTGGATATCTATCACTTCTAGAGGAAATATTAGTAACTGGGAATATTGTAGTAATCCAAATATCAAAAGTTTTCATCTTTTCATCCAACTTTTTGATGCGAAATTTGCGGCCATTGCTATTAGATCCCTATAATACTAGTGTATCCCCCTTATTTTTATTGTTAGTGTAGCCCCCTTATTGGTATTTTTGTGCCCCATAGAAACTCGCTATTGTTTTTTATGTGCCCTTACATTATTATTGTTATGTAGGCTCTAATTATATTGTGACCCCCTAGACTCTTATATATACAAAGGAGGCCATGTATTTGTATAATCCAAAAAAATTTCATTTATGTAATGTAAAGGAGGTTTCCCCCTTGAAGAGGTTATTTCTCAAGTCTTTTATCTATCTTTTCTCTATTTTGTGAGTTGGTTACATCGCATTTGGTATCATAGCTTTGGATTCTATGGTTTCACTTCTTCAAAAAGGCCATCTTGGAATTTTTGATATAACTATTTTTATACAAAGCTTCAAAAGAGAAAGTTGCAACCACGTGGAGTGGAAATATTGGTGAATCTTATGTACAAATTTTAGATATTGTTTCACTATATTTTCGAAGATATGGTCCGAGGAATTTAGGGTTTTCGCAGGATCCAAAGTATCATCTCAAACAGGTGACCTAAAGAAAATCGTCATAAATTTTGTTTCAGGAATCAAATTTGAGTTCTATAAAATGTGTTAAAAAATGCACAGAATGTAGTTTTTTCTATATAAAGTTTTGTGCAAAATGTTGAAACAGAGACACATGGAATCTTGTACAATGTTGCTCTACTGAACCAATCCATAATCAGGACATCGTGGGATATTTGGAATAATTCTATATTGAAGAATCCAATATTTGTATTAATTTTGGAATTGGAAAGAATACTCAAAGAGATACAATAGGATCGAACTTCATACATTGGAGATCTAAAATTTCAGATTTAAAACCGTTGCAATATCGAGCTCCAAAAAAAAAGAAAAATATGTGTATGTTTTTTAAAATTGTATAAATTTTGTTTGAAAAATTAGTTTGAAGTGATTCCAAGGGCATAATGAAGTACAAATTTTAGTATTGGGTTATAGAATCCCCCCCAAATAAAATAATTCCACACAAATTACACCCTAAGAAAACTATACTATGATGCATGAAGAGAAATAATTGCAACGTGATATATCAAAATTAGGGGACCAAGTGTGACAAATTTCGCTCTCACAAAGAGCAACCAAAGATGACATTGATGGTTTAAAATTAGACATGGAAGCTAAGATGGATTATTTGAAGGATGGAATGGAAGCTAAGATGGATGGTTTTAACTCAGACATGAAAGTTTTGAAGGAAGGTTTGACAAAGTTGTTGCAAGAAAGGATTCCCATTGGTGACAAGGCAATCCATGAAAATCATGATGAGGACAAAAGGAATATGAATCATGATTTTAGAAACTCCAATGTTTGGTGTAAGGACCACCACATTCCAAAGATTGATATGAGGAATTTTGATGGTAAGGATCCAATAACATGGATACCACAAATGGAGCAATATTTTGATCTCCATGATGTGTAACACTCACAAAATGTACTCATTGCAACTTTATATTTAGAACCCAATTAGTTTTTATGGTATTGATGGATTTTTTCTCATAAACCACTTTTCACTTGGTCAATTTTTACAGAGGAAATTATAGCACTTTATGATGATACAAAGAAAAACATGTTCTTTAGCCAATTGATAAATCTCAAACAGAAGGGTTCAATGGCAGAACACATTGAGGACTTCCAAAAATTGAATATCAGGCTAAAAAAATATTCCAAAAGACCATAGGATTGATGTATTCATAGGGAATTTAAAGGATAACATGCAACGTGAGGTTCACCTTTGAGAATATGATTCATTCCAGGAGACACTAAGGGTGGAAAGGAAAGTTGAAAGAAAAATTATGGCAACAACAAAGTCTACCACTCACAATTATAAATATGGAAGTGTTGTTTCTCCTAGCCTTCCAAAAAATGCAAGGTTGAAACCACAAAAATTGGAGGAAAAAAGAGAAAAATAACTTTGCTATAGTTGTGATAGAAAATATACTAAAGGTAATAAGTGCACTGAGAAAATTATTTTTCATAGATTGTCAAGAGGAGGAAGAAAAGGAACAAGAAACATCAAAAGAGGAGGATATACACCAGGAACCAACCCCAGAGAAAGAATAAATTATTTCGACCATATCTTGTAATGCATTGGCAAGAATTACCATCCTAAAACTCTCTGTATAGAAGGATATATCAAGAAGAAAAAGGTAATAGTGTTGATTGATTCGGGTAGTACCCATAATTTTATTCGTTGTAAGATAGCCAAGGAATTGAATTGATTCCTATATCCAGCACCAAAGTGTCAAGTCATGGTTGCAATTGGAGGAACTATAAATTTATCTAGAATGTGCCATAATACCAAGCTAATCATGGGGGGATATGTATTGAATAGTCCAATTCTTTCGATTCCAATGGGTGGTGTTGTCGAAGTCGTACTAGGAGTCCAATGGTTACAATATTTGGGGGCGATAACTTTTAATTTTCAAGAACGTTTCTTGATTTTTTTTGGTAAGGAAAAGAATTTGAATTATGGGGTATCATAGTGAAACCATGGAGATAATAAACTAATGTCATTACAAATATTTTGAATAAAGAACAACGAGGCATAATCGCACAATTATGCTTACTAGAGGTTTAAACATCGAAATCATCTATTTCTCCAGATCTCCAAAAAGTCTTGGACAATCATTCTAAGGTGTTTTAGAATCCCAAAGGCCTCCCACATATTTGTGATAATGATCATGCTATTAATTTGATCCCAGGAAGTGTTCTTCCAAACATCAAGTCTTAAAAATATCGTTATGCCTAAAAGAGTGAGACTGAATGTATGGCTGCAAAAATTCTAGAGGTTGGTATAATTCAACCTAGTGAAAGTTCTTTCTCTGCTCCAGTAGTATTGGTGCACAAGAAGGATGGATCATGGTGTATGTGTCTAGATTATAGGGAGCTCAAAAAGCTCATTATTAAAGATAAATTTCCCATCCATTTCATTGATGAATTGTTGGATGAACTACATGGAGCAATTTACTTCACCAAGCTAGATCTTTGTTCAGGATATCATCAGATTATAATTAATACTAAAGAAATTCTGAAAACAACATTAAAAACTCATGAGGGCCATTACGAATTTTTGGTCATGCCTTTTGGCCTTACTAATGCACCTTCCATGATTCAAGGTTTGATGAATTCCATTTTCAAACCCTTCCTTCGAAATTTTGTGCTACTATTTTTAGATGATACTTTGATCTACAAAAATTATTGGAAGGATCATGTTCAACTATTAACCAATAAATACCTTCTATGGATAGAAGCGATCCCTCTAGCCCAATCAGTGGGTCTAGTAAAAAAAGAGACAAAAAAAAGAAAACTTTCCTAGCTTAAATCATAATGACATGAGAGGAGAAGATGGCCTACCTCGCTCCTATGTGGTTGCTCTTCGATATTAATCTTGATCTCCTTAATTCCAAGATCGCTCCTCACTATTACTTTACACATGAATACCTATAAGAGAGATAAAAAAAACAACAAAAAAATAAATAATCATATATTTCATTCTAATGTAAACCATATGATAGATCAAGGAGTATCATACCAAGCAAGAAATCATTGACAAGATTATGGAATGTAAAACATGCTTTGTATTATTGATAAATTAAAGAGGGAAGCATACAACTGGTGCCTTGATGTTGGGATTTTCCTTCCGGATGGGATTCAAAGTCCAAGCAACGACTTCAAGCACTCCTTATCCTTGGAATTTGGACAGTGTTTAGGTGCATTTTAGCACTAGAAAGGAAACCAAAAATGGCCAACCATTTGGGGAAGGAATGAAATTTACTTATAGGGAAGCTATAGAGGTTAAGGATCAATAAAAGAGGGGGGAAGTTCCACATATTAAAGGGAAAATAATTAAAGTTAGTATCAAGGAGTCAAAATGGGATAACTCAACTCAATATTCATCCAAATGATACCAGAATTTTGTTCTCGAGACTTCTAGAGCAAGAAGATTCTTCTCCATTTTTTCAGAACCTGCCTGAAGAGGACCAACGCAACTTTTAACTTTAATTCCCACACTGCCAGCATTGTTTACTAGTTACACACAGGGTGAAAAGCGTGAGTGAATGCAAGGGAGAATTGCGATGGGGTTTGAAATTAGGGTTTTACAAGATTTATCCATAATTATTTTAATGCACTGACTCTCCATTTATTTAGGGATTTTTTGAGCATGTGATTCATGGTGAATATTTTTTCATATCTTTTTTAGCTTTGCGTAATTTGTGGCATGAGTGGCACAAAGGATGACACATGGCATAGGGAATAGAGAATGCAAAAAAATAATGTGTAACAGATGCCCCCTAAAGCATGAAATCATAACGAGAAGTGATGGTTAAAGTGATTTATCAGTCAAGTCAAGGACTTTGGAAAACCACCATCATGAGACCTGCAAATAAAAAAAGATACAACATGTGGCGTCTCTGATATAAATATGCCTGATAGGACACTTCCGAATAGGCATCAAATAACACATGAATCCACGACATGGGCACAACCATCCGACTAGAAAGGATCACATGAATGGATACACGACATGGTCACAACCATACGTATTGAAAGGATCATGTTTACAATCATGAATACTCCACGCAGTCTGGATTCTAACTGATGTGATCTAGGGTCTTCGTCTTTGTCTTGATTCATCCAACGTATGGGTATAACCATGTGAATAGATGTGTTGATGTCAAACATGGTAGAAACCACCTGATTATTGGTCAATTATATAAACCTTTAACATGCACAAGAGAAAACACCAATAATGACGATGGCCCTCAAGGTACGACAACACAATCTACAAGTGTGAATAAGGGAGTTGAATTAAAACACTTGAAAAATCATTTGATTGAAGGAAAATGACATGAACTTGTCGTCGAACGTGAAGAACTTATCATTGAGGCATGAAAGCTCTAAGGTACTGAAAGGGATTTTCTAGATCAACTCCTTGGATAATGAGCTGATGCCAATGGGAGGTGATCCATCGAAGGAGGTGGTGGGCCTCTAAATTAGACATAAATTAATGCCCATCTAACCTTTCTTACAGACATATAATATATATTAAATATATCCTTCTACACTTAATAATGTTTTTTTAAGCTTTAATATGTTCTTAGGAAGGTTTAGAGATAATTGCATATTTGTGCCTAATATTATTTATTTTTGAAGAATATTATGAGAATATTGGGCAAATTATGAAGATTTGGAGAAGGAGATAATTTAGGGACTTTCTCCCTACTACTGGAGGATCAATATTGGAGAATAACTGAAAAAAAATAAAAAATTATCATGAAATTATTGAGAAGATATGGAGTAATTCTGGAACTCCAATTATTGAGAAAATCTAGGAATGTGTTCCTTTCCATTTAATGTAGATTCCTAGTGTTGAGAACCCTATCCACTATTTGAGGGATTTTGGAGGGGAAAGCTTCCTCCTTTCAAGGATAATGCTTCCTCATCATTTTTTATAAGTACCAATTCGAATTTACCACTAGGGGCATGTATTGTTTAGTCTTATTGTGGATAAAACTTGTTGTTAAGAAACTCCACTTTTTTTTCTTGCAGGGATGTACTTGGACTGATTCAAATAATGATGATTGGTGCCATTTTTAGCTTATAAGGCTTGGTTTCTTCCATAGGACTTTTATTCCTCCTTAGTCTTGGCTATCCTAGGAGCCTTAGAGCTTGCTTGCAAAATTTATTTGTGTTCTTTCCACTTATTATTCACATGCATCTCTCATTTATGTTTTTCATATTTCTGTATTTAGTATTGTTTTTTTTCTTGCTGTAGGATTGAGTTAAATGATTGAAGTGAGTTATGTTGCAGGATTTTTATAGATTCAAAATCATTATTCATCCATATAATAACTTTGTAATTTCATCTTAATCATTAAGATACTTGGATTTGGTTACTAGTTCATGAATATAAGATTTATGGAAATGCCTTGTAGCGAAATAGTAGTAATTTTTTGATATTTTTTAGAATGGGTTAATGAGATTCATTTGACTTGATTCCACTTGTATTAGGTCATAATAATTTTAAATTTAATAAAAAAAATTACCCCATTGAATTTTCACTTGATTAGGTTATCCATTTGATAAATTAACTAGCTCTAGATCTTGAATTAGGAGATTTTAGAGTAGTAATTTTCTGTTATTTTTTAGCACATGTGAATAGGGGTATTTTGGAGTGATTCAACCTGGAATGGAGACCTAAGACATCCTAATTACTAAAATAAATTTTACCATCCAATTTTCATTTGATTTACTTAGTAATTTGGTGAGTTATCTCCAAAACATAACATCTTGTAGCAAATAAACATAACTTCTTGTAGCACTCTTGTAGCATGTGTAAAATCGATCAGATTTTCTCCGAAAGCTTGGTTTTTGTCTCTTAGGCTTGAATCATTACCCCTAGGATTTGAATCCATGATTGAGGAAGAATAAACACCACTTAGGACACTCATTTCACAAGGTATATTATTCCTTTTTATTTGAATTCATGATCTTAGGATTTCAATTACAATTTGTTGTTCTTTCCTAGGATTAATTTTTTTCAAAGCAACACTTCAATTTCTACAATCAGTTTAGGCTTTGATTTCATGAAATTAACTCCATTACATTAGATAAACAAAAAAAGGACACATTGTATACTTCTCATATAGTGCCGATACCTCTGAAGTTTGTAAGAACCTCAGGTTGATAATTAAAGTCGGTAGCCTCGGTAGTTGCAACATTCTTGTTGAAATATTGAGGCTCATCACTTTTTGGTGCCGTTTCTGGGGAGGTGTCAATGTATGCATTTCTTTATTACCTAGTTGATTCGTTTCTTTTATTTCTGCAAAAAAAAAAATATTTTCATTAGGCACATTTCATTTCAAAAACAGAAAATTGCCTTGCATTAGCGTTCATATTAAAAAAAATATTTTAAAATACTTCTCCAATTCTAACCCCCCTATTTGATCATGTGGTGCAGTAAGAAACACATCATCGCCATCCAATTTTACGGGTAGGAGAATAAGAGGTGGAATATAAGGGAGAATAAATGGATGGAGATGATGACAATGAAGAAGATCCTATTGGGTTTCCCATTCAGGATTTGATATCAGTGTGCATATGAAGAACATCCCTCCATATTTCCTTCCCAACTTCCATGGTATGAGGTCAGAGGATCTGGAAACCTTTCTCTTTGAATTTGAAATAGTTTGTAGATCTTGTGGCTACTTATCACACACTCAAAAATTGAGATTGTTTCCTACAACATTGAAGGATAGAGATCTTAAATGGTTCATGAGTTTGGGTACTAATTCAATAAGGTCATGGAATGATATGTAAAATATATTTCTAGAAAACTATAAATATCATGATATTAAACAAGAAATATTTAGAATGAATCAAAGAAAATATGAGATCCTTGAATATCTAATAGAGAGGTTCATGTATAATGTTAAGAGGGTGAAATTACATCATTTAGGATTTGACACACTAAAAACCCTTTACTTAGAACAATTAGGGATGAGTGGATTGATCTCCTTGATCTCATTAGTAGAGGAGATGTATACCAATTATCATTTGAATAAATCTGTGAAACATGCAAGCACATATCAAGAGGAAGGGAAAGATTAAGTAAATCAACATCAACATTGGTAAGTCAAGATGAACTTGGATATTTGCTTGATAACTTTAAAACAAAAAATCTTAGCAATATTTGTGAACAAGTAGAAATTTTAAGAATGAAAAATGAGAAAAAAGAAGATGTTGATATTTGTGTTATCCATACAGAATCATATGCTACTAAATATTGTCCATCATTACCAAGGTTGGAGGAATTGTACTAAGAGAAAAATGGAGCAAGTCAACCACCAAAGAAGATATGTTATGTAGCTCCAAGAAGACCATGGGAGCCTAGTCAACTTGATATAATTCAAGGACCTACTTCACAATTTCAAGGTTATTCACATCCACCTCAAATTAATTGGAACACACCCCTTCCTTGGCAACCTTGGCCATCTAAACCCCAAAACCAATCTTGGAAAAAAGGTTGGCAAGAACCTTATGGGATAAATCCACAACATCCTCAATATTTTCCTCAATATCCTTCATACCTAACTCCATGATATCTCTATCATACACCTCCACCACAACCACGTGCATCTCAAAGATCCACTCCCACTTAACTGCCTATACCACAATTTCTAAACCCACACACAGAAGTAGCTTAGCCCACTTACAATGTTGAGGTACAATACTACCAAACATCTCCTCTTTATCTAAATGGTATCCATATTAGCTTAGGAAGAGTATTGCAAAAAGGTGGTTCTCTTTATGTCATTGAATGATAAAATTCAGATAAATAAGATTCAAATAAGAAGACCAAAGAATCATGGGTTGCACTTGATGAAAAGCAGGCATCAAAATCAGATATTGATAAAGTTACATTATGTATACCATTATATCCTCCATGAATTCAAGGTCACAATAAAAAAAAACAAGAATATTTGAATGTCATGTAGAAGAGGACACAAAAATATATCCAAATTTGCAAGTGGACCAGGGGCATCACAACTATATTGAAATATGGTTCTAGACAATCATTAAGTTGCAGCAACACACTCTTCTTCAACAATACTTGATATCATCTCAATCAAAGAAGTTGGTCTCTCATATTCAGGTACATATCGAAGCATGTATTTCAAGCCTACACATGATTCTCTCTGTCATCTTGATGTGCACATGGCTCCATTGGAAGTATTCATATACTTGAAAGAGATTTTGTTTTTTCAAGTAGAGTAGGATAGAAAAAATAAATAAAAAAATGGAGAAAGAGAAAAAATAAAAATAATAAAATCTCAGGTGAAAACCTCTTTTGAGACGTCTGATATTGGTTCATTGATTGAAAACATCCACGAGTCAGTCAATGAGTTGAAAAAAAATAGAAAATAAGAGAAAAAATATCCTAGGTGAAAACCTCCTTTGAGGCGCCTAGGCAAACCTACTAGTTGAAAACCTCATTGAGGCAGCTAGTAGGCCTAAATAAAAATATAAAAAAAAAGTGAAAAAATGAAAAGAAAAAATCTATTCTCTCCATGTATCTCTCTCTAATTAATGCAGATGCTCTCCAACCTTTGCAAGTAGCAAAAAAACAAGTTGGAACCAAAAGAAAAAATTGGTCAAAACCTTAGTCAAATGAAGTCAAACTTGATTTTCCTCTTCCTTTTCTCATATGATCCAAAAGGAAAAATCTCATGCCAATACATCACCCTCATCCATTTCCAACATCCACCCATCATTTCAAATCTTTTCTCATTCATTTCCTCGTTGTCCTAAAATGCTACAGGAAACCCTGTTTTTGCTACAGGAAGTCCTGGCTTTTAACAGAAAATTGTTTTTATTATATCTCAAACACCGTGCATCCATTTGCTGAGTTGTTTTAGGGGGGGATGCATATATATGATCATAACATGCTCAATAAATTTCAGCAATTTTTGGTGCGCTTTTTTTGTGAAATCGACCTTGATCACCTACAAACTTTTTTAATTTTCTCTAGATTTGTGGATCCAATGGATGAGTATTTTTATGGGGAGGTGCATAAGGATGATTGTAACATTCTAAAATTTTTTTTAGGTAAATACAGTCTACCGTTTGATAGCTATGGATAGAAAAGGTCCGCTATAAGGGGTTGTCCTGAACTACTACAAGAAATTCTGTAATTGCTCCAAGAAGTTAGAACAATCTACATGCATGTGAATCAAGGAAAAAAAAGTCACAAAGGGACTTGATGTGTAAAAAAATCAATTAGGAGAGTCTTCCCATCATTTCCTTCCACCTTCTCATCACTCCTCCATCTCAAGCATAAGGATTTCTCACTCAAACTATACACTTTGTCACCTTTGTAACATATTTTTTTCTAAAAAAATACGTAGTTCCTTCACTCCATTTTTCCAAGGCCACACCACTTCCTCATCATTCTATAATCATCCTACCATCACCATAAGACCAGCTCAAAATCTCCCTCATCACTCATATAGAGCTAGAAGCCTAAAACAAACAGAGAAACAGGTTGCTACAAGAAAAAGTAACCACATGTAGCAAGCCCTCTGTAAGCACCAGAAAAGCACTGAAGATGGTATTGACCAATCATGGAGACCAATAATGATTTTGAGATGAATCTGAAGACACAATGGCACTACAAGGGGGATCCTCCACCAACAGACATACTTGTGAAGACTCGGCAAGAAGACTACAAACATAAAAAATTTATCAGTCAAAGAATCATCATGTTGTGAAGACTGGTAGAGAATAAAATTCAACAACTACAACACTCACATCATGAGAAAATCAGTAGCAGAATTTTATCCAGGGATGTGAAGCAGCAACAAAAACAACAAAAAACCCTGTAAGACCTCCATATTCAAGGCTATCTGCAATATGACCTCCAAAAAATTATCACATGCAGCTTCAGGATCAATAGTAGCAGTGTTAGAACCACTAAAGGCAGCTTCAATAGTCATATCAGCAACCTCAATATCACCTGCAAAAACACATCAAGGGTAAGGCTTAGGTATTCAAATCTCTAACCTCACCCTCTGAATCTATTCTACCTTAATAAAACATTAAAAGTGTGAGAAGGAAATGTTTTTTTATAGCCAAAATCAGTAGCAGAGAAACCTCAGCCTTATCTAGTAGTCAGCTTCACTTTTCCACCAAGACACATGCACATTTGGGAGAGGAACAAGACAAAAGTGAAGAGGACTTAAGAAAGTGGGTAGTAAGAAGTTAGAGAAAGAGTGCCAAGGGGTAACTGAGGGCAAAATTAGTTAACAGAAAAAGGACTTTGGGTTTATTTTGCATGCAATGAAAAAAAAAGAGAAAAATTTAAAAAAGAGAGAAAAATTTTAAAAATTTTGAAAAAGGGAAAAATAAAAAAAATAAAAAAGGTGGACCCACCACCTCTTGGCATGAAAATACTAGCCGCTACAGGGGAAATAGAGTTGCTAAATGCACAAAGTTTTCTACAAGAATTTGATACAAGAAAAACATATTTACTACAGGAAAAACAAATTTGCTATAGGAAAGACAAATTTGCTACATGAAGCTAACAGAGGGCTACAAGAGAAATATTTCTCTACTAGGGTATTGGACAATGATTAATTAATAGCTAAAAGGTACAAAGAATTAAAATAGAGCTGCAAAGTATTTTCTACCAACATGGTAAATTATCCAAGGGTGAAAGGTATTCAAGTCACCAGTTTGATCATCACATCATTCCTTTTTCCTTCAATTTATTGACCATCATTTCTTCCTCTATGAGAAGAGAGAGCCCTTTGTGAAGTGTTTTCAATTCTATAATTTAATGAAGAGAATCTAGGTTATTAAGGGTGTTCACAAGAATTTGATTGATAATATGATGTGTCATGACCAAGAATTTGTATCATCAGTAAGAGGCTTGTACTTCAATGAGAATGACATTGGTAATGAGGTAATGGATGCCAAGAAATCCTTATTTTCACAAGGAGAAGTGCCATAGGAATAATAAGAAGAAAATCCCAAAGAAAGGTGTTTCTCTCACAAACAGAAACCATTACAATTGAAGAAGATTAGCAAGAAGAGAAGGAGGAGGAGCAACATATGGACCAATAAACAAAGAATTACCAGGCCAATATACATGAAGAACCACGGGGCATGGAGGATGAATAGGTTGCTCAAAGGAAGAGCAACAATTTCAGTAGGGGGGTATGATGGGCCTATAAATTAGACATAAATTAAGGCCCATATAACCTTTATTAGGCACATAAAATATATATTAAATCTTCCTTATACACTTAAGAATGTTTTTTTTAAGCGTTAATATGTTCTTAGGAAGGTTTAGAGATAATTGCATATCTGTGCCTAACATTATTTATTTTTGAAGAATATTGGGAAGATTATGAAGATTTGGAGAAGGAGATGATTAGTGACTTTCTCCCTACCACTGGAGGATAAATATTGGAGAATAAATGAAAAAAATATCATGAAATTATTGAGAAAATATGGAGTACTTTTGGAACTCCAATGATTTAGAAAATCTAGGAATGTGTTCCCTGTCATTTAATGCAGATTCCTAGTGTTGAGAACCAGATCCAATATTTGAGGAATTTTGTAGGGGAAAACTTCCTACTTTCAAGGAGAATTCCTCCTCATCATTTTTTATAAGTGCCAATTCGAATTGACCTCTAGGGGCATGTATTTTTTAGTCTTATTGTGGAGAAAACTTGTTGTTTAGCAACTCCACTTTATTTTCTTATAGGGATATACTTGCACTAATTCAAATAATGAATATTGGTGCCATTTTTATCTTCTAAGGCTTGGTTTCTTCCATAGGACTTTGATTCCTCCTTAGGCTTGGCCATACCAGGAGCCTTAGAGCCCTCTTGCACAATTCCTTTGTGTTCTTTCCGCTTCTTATTCACATGCATCTCTCATTTCTGTTTTGCATATTTCTGTATTTAGTATTGATTCTTTTCTTGCTGTAGCATTGAGTTAAATGATTGAAGTGAGTTATTTTGTAGTTTTTTTTATAGATTAAAAATAATTATTTATCCTTATAATAACTTTTTAAGGCCATATTAATCATTAAGCTACTTGGATTTAGTTACTAGTTCACGAATATAAGATTTTTGTAAATGCCTTGTAGTGAAATAGTAGTAAATTTCCTATACTTTTTAGAATGGGTTAATAAGATTAATTTGAATTTATTCTACTTTTATTAGGTCATAATAATTTTAAATTTAATAAAAAATTTAACCCATTGCATTTTTACTTGGTTCAGTTAGCCATTTGATAGATTAACTAGCTCTAGCTCTTTAAGTTCCAGATTTTAGAGTAGTACTTTTATGTTATTTTTAAGCACATGTGAACAAGGGTATTTTGGAGTGATTCCGCTTGGAATGGAGACCTAAGACATGCTACTTACTAAAAATATTTTTCCCATCCCATTTTCATTTTATTTAATTGGTCATTCGGTGAGTTATCTCCAAAACAAAACATCTTGTAACAAAAACATGTTTTCTTGTAGCACTCTTGTAGCATGTGTAAAATCGACCAGATTTTCTCCCAGAGCTTGGTTTTTTCTCTTATTCTTGAATCATGACCCCTAGTATCCAAATCCATGATTTAGGAAGAATAAACACCACTTAGGACATTCATTTCACAAGGTAGATTAGGCCTTTTTATTTGAATTCATGCTCTTAGGATTTCAATTGCAATTTGTTGTTCTTGCCTAGGATTATTTTCTTTTCAAAGAAACACTTCCATTTTTTTAATTAGTTTAGGCTTTTATTTCATGAAATTCACTCCATTACATAAAATCCAAAAAATAAGGACATATTTTATTTTTCACATATAGTGTCGATACCTCCTAAGTTTGTATGAACCCCAGGTTGATAATTAAAGTTGGTAGCCTCGGTAGTTGCAGCATTCTTATTGCAATACTGAGGCTCATCGGGAGGGCCATAATGTTTCCCACATCATTGATAAGAAACATAGGATTTATCAAGGTAGATAGGAATGATTCAAGATTATTACAGAGAGGGTCAGATAAACATGAAATGTTTTACTTTTGCAGATATGACTTCTCCTTAAAATATCGACGACACGATGCCAGATGTTGGCAGTATTTGAATCAAAATGGGATCCACGGTCATGGTGACAGTAGGATATGATCGAATGAGAGGAAAATGTATTTCCCAAACCCAGGAATGAAAGTGACGATGAGAGGATAACCCAAACTCAACACGAGATATAGATAAGTGTCATGCTGAAGAGTGACATGATGCCTTCAATACATAATACAAGACATACTTTACTTCAATTTTTCCCCACTATTTCTAGTGAGTGCCTCTTTATTTTTTAGTGTTAGCACTTTGTAATGTCAAGGCTGAAGAAAAAACCACGGAGGTAACATCAAAACCACTTTGGATTTTAGGATCTAGCCATTCTCAACTCAGAGGGGATGTCTCTGTGAGATTTATCTTTGTTTTTTGGGAATTTTAGGCTATTTAATGGGTTCAAAGTTTAGTTTTTGAATTGGTTTGGTTGGAAAAACAAGGGAAGGCCATTGGGAAATGGAGTTAGAAGATATTAAGATGATCAAATGCAGAAATAATCAAGATTAAGTGCAATAGGGAAAGGTAGACATACTACTAGATCCCTTGGATTTAAATGAAATGTAATAGAATAAAAACAATAGATTCAATTGAAGCTAAAGTGCAGTTAATAATTATTTAACTTGATATTAGAGGAAAATATTTAAATTACCCACAGCCAGAATCATAGTGTATGTTTCAACAAATTCTGGTCATCACAGTTTCTGTAAAGTAAATTAGATTTAAGAACATATAAGCATGGAAATAAAGAAAAACAAATAGACAATGAGAAACACTTCACCACATAGATATGACACATGAATCCTAAAACAACTTTTCTTGTATTACTACAAAAGGTCACTTGAACTCAATGTAAAAATTTACAATGAATGGTAGTCTTTCTCATTACAAATCCCAACATGTAGTACTTCAAATGATGAAGTATTTATACAAATTCTTCACCAAATATCTTAAAATTTTGTTAAACAAATAGAACTAAAATATAGGAAATTCAAAACTAATGAATCTAATTCAATCTATATTTGTGGATTTCTGGTGACAAAGAAGATCAATTCAAATTTTATAGCAACTCTTATTTGATGAGGTGGCCTCCAAGTCACTAATATTTGAGCCTTTTCCTCCTGAAATTATGAAACATAGGGTTCCTTTATCCCTTTAAATATCTCAACTTGAGATATTTGTGTAAAAATTGAAATAGGTTATTGTAGATGAAGTTTTTTTGAGATAAAAATATCACAGTTTCCCAAAATTCTGCTCCAATTGTTCACACTATTCTCTACAAAATGATGTCTAAAACAAGACTTTGCACAATCAGAAATATAGGATGTGAAGATTTGAATTATCTCTCATTCTGTAATACCTGTGTAAAATATGAAGTATTTTATTGTACTTTGGCATCTTATGAACACAAACGTCCTCCAATTTCTCAAGATTCATCTCTGATTGGACACAATCTATTCGGAAAAAAGATGACTAAATGAGACATTTTTGGAAAATGTACCTTCAAATATTCTTTCAAGTTTCCCAAAGCATAACGTCTGTGTAAAACTAGAGAGAGGTTTTTGTAAACAAGAATGTTAGAAACAAAAACCTCTTTTATTTTTTGAAAATTAATTTCCACCTGCACGGGAACCGTTTTTGAAAACACTGGCTAAAAATTGGAAAATTCAGGAAAATATGTCTACAAATATTCATCTGAATCTCCTAAACCATAAAATATTTTAGAAAACTAAGAGAGGTTTTTATATATGAGGATTTCAACAAAAAAAATGTATTTTATTTTTTGAAATAACATTCTCAATTGTTTGTATACCATGTTTGAAATTACTGTTTTGTATAGGGACAAAACACAGTTTTAACTGACCATGAAATGAACATATGAGATGGAGGTGGGAGATAATTGGAGATTTTAAAACCATCATAATAATAATATTGTATAAAATCTTGAGAAAAACTCCAACCTTAAACACCAAAAACATTTTTCCCATATAAATAATTTTTAACAAAAATTTATATGTGATAACATATAACAAGCTTGAAGAGGATACCATATGCTTAGCGTATAAGTTTTCCCTACAGATGAATCCATCCTAGTAACTTTAACAAGCCATAGGAAGGAGTAAATCGGTCTTTCCATGGTGACAATTCCTTCGTCCTTTAATTTTTACGAGTTTGGCGGAGGGGTAACTCGACATATTTTTCACGTTTAGAGAGTTTGAAAAAGAAGCAGAAAAGAAAACTCCAAATATTCCTTTTTTTAGATAGTCCCTCGAACCTGAAAAGGTAGAAAACAATATCTGAGAGAACCACTTAGTAGTGTTTGACTAAGGTGTTCCTTTTTCGTAATTAGTCAACCCCAACCTGAAAAGGGGGTAAACGTATACTGAGACGACATCGATTCATTTATTTTAAAGAGCTCGAAAGGACAAGTGCTCGGAAAAATTGTCATTTTTTGAGTCATAAAGGAGCTTAAAGTTAACTCCAGGGGATTTCCTTTTTTGTTTGCTTCACGAGCCTACAAAAGTGATTAAAGACAACTCATCGTTCACAAATTACTGAATTTGATTCATAATGACCTATTGCTGCACATACAAAAAAACGTGATTTTGATTCAGAAAAATACAAATATAGGTAAAAATACTTTACAAAATGATAAAAATAAATTTTTGAATTAAAAATATTTGGTAAAAGACTTTTAATAATTAAAAATAAAAAACAAAAATAATTTTTACCATCGTAAAACTTTACAAAGCATTTTTACCTTCATTTTTCTCAAAACTTTAGGTGCATTGTTCGATCAATCCGGGACACTGTTCACCGATGTTGCAAGAGATATTTATTTTTCCTGAATTTTACCTATGTTTATAAGAATTATTATCCATTTTTCATGTTATTAGGAGCCCTTGAAAAATTATGGCATGTGGGAAACCAATGCGGTATTTACCCATTGGGTTTGCACTAACCACCCTGGCCCTTAAAGTACCTGCGCAATGCTAGTGTGAAAAAATTCATGAACAAACACACTGGCACCGAGAGCTAATTTATTTTGATGAATACTCAAATTTAGGCTAATTTCTTTCCAAATTTCTTCGATGAAAGGTTTTTAATCCTTGTTAATTGATGTTTTGCAAGATAATTATGGCCATAGAATGGATATATAAAGAGGCCATGAAGTAGAAGATCGAGAATAAGCTCAAAACCCAAACTGCATAAGGTTTATGTGAAATTGAGTTTTGCTCAAATTCTTCCAAACACTCGGGATTCGATCCCAAGTGGATCTATTACAGTATCTTGTGAGATTATGGGATGTTGACTGCCAAATGCTTGTGATTGGTGGTAGGGCTTTGGAGATTGATGTGCCTGAAATACATTTCATCACTGTTTTTTCCAATAGGGGACAACCGGTCCAGTTATCAGGTGCTAGACCAAGCGGCGAGAGCACAAAGATTCTCATTTCCAAACACTACAGTTATGGTTCTGAGAAAATGAAAAGCATAAAAATTGACATTAAAACTGTCAATGACCTTGCTTTGAGGACCTTCCGTTACATGATTGCATGAGTGGCGGGATTGTAGCCCTTGTATGAGGTAAGCAAATCCCAGTTTCAGTATGCAGTGGACCGTATGAGTCCAACAATGTTCACCTGGTGTGAGAGGTTTCTCATTAACATGAAAGGCCAACTCACAAAGTGTAAGACCATGAGAGTGAAAAAATTTGGTTATGGGTTGATCCTAGTGACTCTTTTCTTAGAGAGAGTACCATTTTTCCAATGTCTGCGGATAGAGGTGGGACCTCCTACCCCGAGGTATCCTCGACTTATGATATGGAGTGAGATGATGCCACACCATGGAGGCGGGCAACAAATGTCTTTCCTTCCTTCCTTTTTCGTATCGATTCGACAGTAGTTGATTGCTATCGATGTTTGGGCATATGCAGGGAACGAAATCAGAGGAAACTTGGAGCTACCTCTACCACTGGGAGGACAGTGGGACAACTAAGGTAAGAATTTTTTTTTAAGTTTTCAGGCCAGTGAGACTTCTAGGGTTGTCTCAGATAGCACATAAGGTTGTTAGCCAGACAGAGGTTGTTATTTATGATGAGGGATTCAACCCTATAGTAGAGCTAGAGCGCAACCTGTTAAATATGACTAGAGGCATACCAGATTATGCTTCTATTTATGATATCCTACTATGATATCAAAGAAATACTATGAGGGTATCGACTAGACTACGTCGACTGTTAGGCTGACTGGTCAGGGTGGTTACATGTTATCATGAGCATCATGTCAGAGGATAAACATGTCTCTCTATTTTTGTTTTCTGCATTTATGTAGGCTTTAGAAGCCATGTGTCTCAAAACACTGATTTTTATTTTTGATGTATCATAATTTTTGCAAATTATATATATATATATATATATATATATATATATATATATATACACATTTTTTTGGATGCAATTTAATGTTCATTTATGCCATGGTTTCTTTTACATGTTACAAAAATGTCTATCTAAAATGTAATTTCCAAATGTATCTGTTATTATATTTAGATTTCGTAGAATGTGATGATAAGTAATATAATCAAAGGTTTTATCCAATAATAGAACACGTGGATACATCCATAACATTTGAGGGTTTCTTATTGAATAATGCTTGTTTCTTATTGAGTTTGAAAAATAATGCCCTAATTCGAAGGACAACTGCTTTTGATAATAGTTCGATAACTGCACTATATTCAATAATATTATTAGTTGTTCGACCTAGACATACACCTGGTAAACTCACTAACTCACCATTCGGAGCATAAAGTGCCCACACAGCAGAAGATAGATTCTATGTACTATGACAAGCACCATCAACGAAACCAACATAAGGAATAAGGTTTGTCGACATCTACAAACCAAGTATAGCATGGTAAGTAGGGGAAAACATGTTTGTAAAAAAGGAAAACAAAGCACACCAATAATACTGTGCACTAATGAAACACGCACTAATGTACAAAGTATTCATGTGAAATCAAGCATAATACTTTAGGCAGATGGAGTTCTTTTCGGGACTCACATGGTTTCTTGTTGTCATGATTAATAGAAAAAAAATGACAGTTCTACCGTTGATATTGCACATAGGCATCACCTCAGCCAATTTTGTGATAGAATTCACAAAAACGATGTAGTGGCCATTCCCCCTGACCGAGTGAGGGTTACGAAGCATGGAAATAATGCCCCCATGGGAAAATGAAAAAATGGTAAGAATTGGATAGAAGGGAGAGGGTGGGGATCCGATGTGAATATTCACAAAAAGATCAAGAGGCATGATTTTCAAAATGTTTCCCATGTTTCCTTCCAACAATACCTCATGAACCAAGATGGGTGTCTCAAGGGGATCAATCCTTACAGGGGAAACGAGTGTCTCTAGATAGGTAGGAATCTCAATAAGGCTTGGAAGAAATGAGGAACAATGATGAGCATCATTCCAAGGAGTTTCATCAAGCGACATGACTTTGAAAATTATTTCATCAGTTGGAAAATTATTTTCCCAAGGACCATCAAAATACAGATAACCAAGCCAAGAGGATTATGAGTACAAGTCTAAGACGATATTCAAACGATTAGAAGTTTGAGATGAAATCACAAAAGCTGAAACAACAACTTGGTATGATTTTTCAATAGGGCTAAGTGGGATAGCATCGCCAAATTAGTCAATCTAATTAGAATTAGGTATGTTCTAAGGGTCTTGATGAGACGTGATCATATTAGCTGAAGTGATACTAGAGGGATGAGGAAGGCAAAAATTTCCCATCAAAGAGGAGTCATTGAAAAGACCCGCTCCAACACTTTCATAATGTATGGTTGACTTCCCAATGTAACACACATTTCTAGTCGAATAATCGCCAGAAATAAAGATAGTTGGTTGAACATGACAATATTTCCTTGATGGGGAAAGCGAAGCTCGTGAAATAAAGTAGAGACTACACAAAATATTGTGTTTGTCCAACTTTGACCAAGAAGGAGGTTGAATTGAGAGGTGTGTCGACAACTTCGAAAAATTAACATAAAATCTCTCAAAAACTCAATTTAAACACTTGTAATTTGAAAACCCTCAAGCACAATTTAATTAAGATCTCATACAGATCAAGTTTGGTATCAGAGCTTAGGTTTTCTTTGTTGTTGTGAGGATTTAATTTTTTTGAAGTGTATGTGATTCTTACAAGGTTGAATCTCAAGAGAGGAGAAGGAAATCTTGTGGATGCAAGTCCTCAAGTTAGGTCAAGGATAAGGAGAGAAATTTTTCCTCAATATCCACCACAAATCCTTCCTCAAATTGCATTTCAAGCTTCAGCAAACATGTCCCATGAAGAAGGAATTGATAACATGTCAGATGATGAAAATACTTTCAGAAAAACTTTCTTTGACATGACTAAAATGGTCAAGTTTCTCTATGAAGAGAGGAATTCAATATTGTAGGGTGAAAGTTCCAAGCCTTCAAAAGGAGAGGGTTCTTTTGGAGGAAAAGGAGGAGATTATGACAAGCCTTCAAGGGAAATGGTGACAAACCACCCTCTTCTCCACAATAATCTTCATCTCCATCCTCACCCTCATCTTCTTCCTCTTCCACAACCATTGTTACTCAAACACCTCCACATACCCCAAGGGTGCATGGTAAAACTCCTTTATTAAAACTTGATATAAAATTCTAACTACCTATGTATAATGGTGAAGTGAATGTTGAAAAACTTGAAAATTGGGTTTGTCAAATTGAATTTTACTACAGGATACAAAACATCAAAGATGATGAAACAAAGATTCAGTTGGCTTCATTGAGGTTGGAAAGTGTTGCTTTGATTTGGTGGGAAGCCAAAACACAAGAGGATATGAGAAATCATGGTAAGGTCTCCACCTCTTGGATAGATTTTATTGTTGCACTTATAAGACACTTTTATCCATTAACTTATATGAAAAAGGCTATTATGGATTAGCAGAATTTTAGACAACTGAATGGTCAAAGAGTGAAAAGGTACACTCAAGAATTCAGGAGAAGAAGCTTGATATTAGGTGTAGACTTGAATTCACAAGATACTTTGTTAAAATATATTGAGGTTTTACACATTTATTTATAGCATGCCATCCTTATGTTTAATCCTACAATTTTTGATGATGTTTGTGTCCAGGCAACTCATCATGAAGCAAGAGGGAAAAACATTCCACAAGAGGGTAGTAATTAGAAGCCATTCACAAGTGGAGACAAGGGTAAAAACAAGTTCAAAGGGAAGGGAAAGAAGAATTCCTCTGTCAAAAAGGAAGTAGAAAAACTAACATGAAAAAATTGCTACAAAGAGGGTCATGATGAAGCTCATTGTTGGAAGCTTCATCCTGAGATGAAACCAAAGAAGTTTAACAACAAAGGGAAGCAAAAGATAGCTGCAACTACACAGCATGACTTAGGCTCTAATTCAGGAGATGAAACAAATATCACAACAATGGGAATGGAAGGTAAGGGCATAGCAAGCACTATCTCTTCAATTTGTTCTAATGATATTCAAGATGAGAAAACTAGAATTGAATATTTCCATATTTGGGTTATTTCAAAGCACACCAAAATTGATACACTTTTTGATAGTGGTTCAGAAGCAAATTTTATTTCCGAATACTTAGTTAAGAAACTAAAATTACAGATCATTCCTCATCCAAGACCTTATCCTTTAGGTTGGATATGAAAAAATTCAAACTTACAAGTTACGAGGAAATGCATCTTTAAATTTCCAATTACAACAAAATTTCTTGATGAAGTTGAACTTGTTGTAGTACCACTTGATATTTCTGAAATTTTGTTGGAAGCCCATATTTGTATGATAGAAAATATATTTTCCATCGCCATGAAAACAAGTATCACTTGTTCAAATATGGCATAGAGTACATTGTTAGATCACATCGACAAAAACTAAATATTTCCCTTGTAAATTCTGGACAGATGAACAGACGCATTAACTCTAGCAAGAATTTTGTGCTTCTAATGGTCAAGAAAAAGAATGATGTTGAAAACGAAACTTTTCAAGGTTGTGATTCAATATTAAAATCTTATTTTTTCGAGGTTGTTAACAATTATGATGAGATGTTTTAAGAGATAAAAGGATTTCCTCCCAAGAGGGGAATCCAACATGAAATACAATTGCAGCAAGATTTTCCTCTTCCTAACATTGGCATGTACAAGAAGTCAGTGATGGAAATTGAATAATTTAAAAAGAAAATTAAAGAGTTCTTGGAAAAAGGGATCATCAGGCCAAGTACTTCTCCAATGCGGGTCACCTTTTGTTTTGGTGCCAAAGAAGGATGGAACATGACACATGTGTGTGGAATTCCGTGCAATATTGAAAAAAATTATGGTAAATAATCATTACCCACTTCCTAGAATTGATGATTTACTTGATCAATTGAAAGATGAAATTTATTTTACTAATTTTGACTTAAGGAGTGGCTATCATCAAATTATAATTTTTGAAGGTGACATATGGAAGACAACATTCAAAACAAAGCAAGGTTTTTTTGAATGGCTAGTTATGCTTGTTGGTCTTTTCAATGCTCCAGCTACCTTTATGCGTGTGATGAATGATGTATTGCAACCATTTCTAGATGAGTTTTTGATAGTCTACTTAGATGAAATCTTGATTTTTAGTAAATTTCATGAAGAACATGTCATGCATGTAAAAGAAGTACTTGATGTCTTGAAGAAAGAATGATTGTTTTTAAAGATGTCAAAGTATGAGTTTGGAAAAAATTCTTTAGGTTATTTGGGTCATATTTTTGGAGGAGTTGAATTGAAAATATATCCCTCTAAGGTTGAGGTCATTTTGAATTGGCCAAAGCCAAAAACAGTTACAAAGGTAAGAATATTTTTGGGATCAACCCAATATTGGAAGAAGTTTATTGCTAACTTCTCTTCTATCGCAACTCCAATGTATGCATTGACAAGTGTGAAGTAGGCCTTCCAATGGGGAGGAAAACAACAAAAGGAATTTTATGCATTGAAAGAATAGGTCAGTTCAGCTCCAGTACTTACACTTATAAAATTGAGACATTCATTTGAGATTCAGACTGATGCTAGTGATTACGCCATGGGTGCGATCCTCATGCAACATGGTAAGCCTATCTATTTTAATTCAGAAAATTTTAATGGTGCAGTGATTAATTATCCTACATATGATAAGGATTTGTATTCATTGGTGCAAAGTGTGAAAAAGTGGAAACACTACATGATGGGTAAGGAAACAATCATTCATACTAATCATCAACCATTACAATACTTGCAATCGCAAACAAAGTTGCAGCAATCAAGGAAATTCCAATGGATGGGTTTTCTTCAACAATTCCACTTGGTGATAAGGTATAAGAAAGGTATCTAAAATAAAGTTGATAACATGCTTTCTAGGACTATTGTTAGTGTTTCTACTATTAGTAAGCATAATTATGTTTTTCATGAGAGCTATGTTGAGAAATATGCTTTAGATAGTGATTTTCAATATCTATATGCAACTTTAAGTCAAGGGAACCAAGTAGAGGAATTGGATTATCACATGCATGATAACTTGTTGTACCATCTTGGTAATTTAAGTTTTTTATGGGTTAATAAAAAAATCAGAAACATGTTATTCCTTCTCTTCTAAAAACCTTTGTATTCCACAGGGAGAAAGAGTCAACATCATAAGAGAGTAAAATAGTTCTCTTATTGCTAGGCATTTCGGTGTAAGTAAGATGGTGGCACATCTACATAGGTATTTTTATTGGAATTGTATGCTTGAAATTGTGTCTTGTTTTATTAGAGGTTGTTCATTATGTGCTTTTAGTAAGCCCAGCAATAGAAAGTTAGGATTGTACACTCCACTTCTGATACCTTCGTGTCCATGAGAGAGTGTTTCTGTGGACTTTGCTGGAGGTCTTCCTATGTCAAAGAGGAATCATGATTATCCTTTTGTAGTTGTGGATAGGTTCAAAAAAATGTGCATTTTAATGATGCCATGTAAAAAGAAAATTATAGCTGAAAAAACTGCTCAGTTATTCTTTCAGAATGTATGGGTTCATTTTGGATTGCCCACATCCATTGTTAGTGATCGAGATTCTCGCTTTGTTGGGAAATTTTGGTCAATATCTTGGGGATTCATGGAAACCAAATTGAAAAAGAGTACAACATTTAGTCTGCAAACAAATGGTCAAAAAGAGGTGGTGAATAGGATGGTGATACATCTTCTTCGTGGTTATTGTAACAATCATCCTAAGTTGTGGGATGAAAAATTGCACTATATTCAGCATGCTTACAACCAAGATAAGCACTCTTCAACTCAAACATCACCATTTGAGGAATGTCATGGATACTTGCCCAAATATCCTTTGGGTTTAATTTTTTGAAAGGATGTTGCTATTGATGGTCATGGTGACATAGATAAAGCTAAAAGGTTCATTGAACAAATCCAATTGGTTCATCAAGTAGTCTAAGAACAACTGGAAAAGAGCCAAGTCAAGTACAAAACAAGGCACAATAGGCATCGTGTAGATAACAAATTCCAAGTCGGTGATGAAGTTTGGATTCACATTAGCAAAGAACGACTTCAAGGAAAAGGTAAAAAATTGAAACCAATTCGATATGGTTCATTCAGAATTTTAGAAAAGATTGGTGATAATGCCTTCGGGTTGGATTTTCCTTCATATATGAAAAATTATGTTGTTGTTAACGTTGATAACTTAAGGTTGTATGAGCTGCCTTTGATTGAAGATCAAGGAGAACATGTTCATATTCCTTCCATTGAGGATTTTTCTCCTGAATACCTTGATGAGCTACAACAAGACACCATTCTTGATAAAAGAACAAGGTATTCAAAACGAGGGAATGTGGAGTACATTTGTGTGGGGCTCAAAGGAACAAATCCAAGCAAGGAAAAATGGATCGAGATTGGAAAGGTAAGGGAATTGTACCCTCATCTTTTGAACAACTGAAAGTGATATTTTTGGGTCCAAAAGCTTCCAGTGGGGAGGAGTGATCAGGTGCTCAAACTTATGCTCAAAAATGAAATTTGTTGGAATGACGTGGAACCTAAATGACTGTGTATATCTCGTCCTTATTAATCTAGCACAAGTCGTTTCGTAGAAAACCGACACCGTATGCTCCCAAAAACACGTTCTGTCTATTTTCCCAAACATGTAGATTTTGGCAAAAAAATGCAGGTTTCCTAGTCAACAGTCTGTACAACTGACTAGGCATGGTTGAATGGTCAAGGGGTGACTATACAATGGGCCAATCCTGGTTCACCACTTGTCCTCTTGTGATTGGTATTTGTTTGAAGAAATTTAATTGGTTGGGAAGTGTCCAACCACATGCTGCCACGTGGCCCAACTAGAGGCCACAATGTGGTAGCATGGGAGGCCATAGAAATTTGTTGAAGATGAAACTGTATTCCACCAAAATCGAAATTTTTATCTCCCTCTTCACAGCGCACCGCATTTCCAATACACCAATTTATTTCTTGTTATATATTATGTTTCAAACATATTATAATGTTTATTATTGCAGAGTATGGGGATAAGAGGGTCAGGGCTTAGCCCCGATACCCCAAAACAATGTTACATATGACCAAATGGCAGAGACCATGGGCATGGGGGCTAGCCACTACACAACCACTGCCATCACCATCATGTGACAACTACCATTGTCTGCCAGTGGAACCATCGCCCAGACTGTCGTCCTAGCCACCCGCTAGACCACGTAAATGTGACCACCTGCAACTAAACCATGATGGTTATGGTAGCCTCCCATCCTAGTTACTTGTGTTAATAACCTCTTCCATGTGATAGCCCCAGAATCTTACCATTGATGGTTAGATAACCGTCCGACGTTTTTTTTATTAAAAAGTTAATTTTGCACTAATCAATTATAATTTGAAATTTAGATTTTAGGCACGATTGTGAATTTTAATGGTCTGATAATTTTGCCCATAATTTCAAGAAATTGTTCCCCAGTTAGCCGAATTAAGGGAGAAATTGTAGGACCAGTTTGGATTTTGGGGAAATTATGGAACAGTTAGCAGGAAAAATAGGGAGGCTCATAACTTCTCTAGTTTTTGACCAATTTCGGATCAGAAAGAGGCCAAACAGACATTTTTTGGCATTCTGAAGTTGATGGAATAGGTTTTTAAGCCATTTGAGCACTGGAAATTTATGAAATAACTATCTTGAGCATATTGAAAGAGGGCCAAGCTATTGGAATATGGACCAAGGAGACATAGCCTAGGAGGGGTGAACTCCTTCATCATCTGTTGTTTTGTGGTTATTATTATGGTGAATTTGTCTATTTTTTATGTATATTTCATAGTTTATTTACATGCTTTATGTGTTTAAAAATTAACATAAAAGCTCTCAAAAAACTCAATTTAAGCACTCGTAATTTGCAAACCCTCAAGCAAAATTTGATTAAGATCTCATACAAATAAATGCTTATCATGATGATTTTAGTAGGATGATGTGGGTTTCATTTTTAAGACATCCTTTGAGAATTTTAATGACTTTAAAGACATGGTTGAGAAGGAGACGAACTGTAAAATCAAGAGCATATGGTATGATAATGGATGTGAGTTTACTTCAAAAAAGTTTGATGAATTTTTCAAGAAGCATGAAATCAAAAGGCAGTTTACTATAACAAATACTCCACAACAAAATGCTGTAGCAGAGAGAGATAATATATCATTTCAACAATTAGATAGAACCATGATGGGAGAAAGAAATTTTCAACATAGATTTTGGACTGAAGCCATTCACACAACAATACTGATTCTCAACAAATCTCACTTTAGACCAAACAGTGATAAGACTCCCTATGAGATTTGGTATGATAGACCTGCAACGTTTAAGAATTTCAGAGTGTTTGGAAGCAAGTGTTACATCAAAAGGAATAATGAAAATCTTTGGAAGTCCAATGCAAGGGATGATAAAGTTATTTTTCGTGGATATTCTCATAACAACAAGGGTTATAAATGCTACAATAATAATACAACGAATATTGTTCATTTTATTGATGTAAAAGGGGATGAATCTGTTGAATATGAAGTCAATAAGCCAGTAAATACCAGCTCCATTGATCGATTCAACAATGATGAGAAGGTCGATGATCCAATTTCAAAGGAAGACAATGAAGAACTTATCAATCCACAAGCCAAATATCCTTCAAGGTATGTCCAAAAAAACAATCCAGTTGATCAAATCGTTGGTGATTTAAACATGAGTGTATAGACAAGAAGGAATCTGCTAAATATCTCTACACAAGCACACGTAGCTGTGTTATTGATGATGGAGCCAAAGGATTTTTCACATTCTAGCCAGGATGACATTTGGTTAAAATATATGCATGAATAGTTGAACTAAATTGAGAAAAATTAGACATGGGAGTTTGTTCCTGGACTAGGAAACAAGAATGTAATTGGAACTAAGTGGATTTTCGGGGAATAAGTTAAATGAACATGGATAGATGGTTATAAATGAGGCAAGACTAGTTTGAAAGGGCTATGTGCAAATCAAAGGTCTGGACTTTCATGAAACCTTTGATCCTGTTGCTCAATTGGAAGCTATTAGAATGTTTTTGGAATTTTCTTGTTTCAAGAAATTCAAGATATATTAGATGGATGTTAAAAATTCCTTTCTAGATGGAGAGTTGTAGGAAGAAGTTTACATAGAGAAACTAGATGGTTTTCAACTATCTGAAGATCATGATTATGTTTGAAAACTAAAGAAGGGCTTTTATGGTCTCAAGCAAACCCCACAAGTTTGGTATTCCAAGTTATATAGTTACTCTTTTTTTTTTTTTTTTTTTTTTTTTTTTTTTTTTTTTTTTTTTTTTTTTTTTTTTTTAATGTGGTTCACTTTCCTATGTGCCCGCACACACGTACTGGCTACATCCACAGTCTTAAGAAATCGTAGTACATCCTCCCAAGGGGATCTACTATTGGCCTAACACTGAGGCCTAACCCCGCAGGCGTCAACGAGATTTGATCCTATGACCTCTCAATCAGGGAGTACTTCAAGCGGGGACTCCACCAATTGAGCTAACCTTTGGGGCTAAGTTATATAGTTACTTGCTAAAGTGTGGTTTCAAAATAGGCACAACTAATAGTAATTTACATGTTAAAGCTAATGATGGAAAATTTTTAGTGGTGTTTGTCTATGTCGATGATATTATATTTTCCAGTGATTCAGATTCACTAACACGCTAATTTGTAGCTGATATGAAGGCCGATTTTATGATGTAAATGCTTGGAAAACTCTCTTATTTCCTTGGTTTCCATATTGCACAATATTCCAAAGGAATTATTATCTCACAAAGAAAGTATATTAAGGAAGTATTTAATAAATTTATCATGGAGGATTGTTCTTTGATGAGCACACCAATGGTTACAGGTTGCAAGCTTAGCAAGATTGATGAATCACTAGAAGTGGAACAAATTTTATACATATCTATTATTGGTATCCTATTATATTTAACAACCTCCATACTAGACATTATGTGGGAAGTTGGCATTTTTGGAATATTTCAAGTAGCCCCTAGACAAAGCCATCTTCTAATAGCCAAAAGGATTCTCAGATATATGAGAGCCATGATGGACTATGGACTTTGGTACATAATATGTAAATATTTTTCACTAATTTTTTATATTGATGCTAATTGGGTAGGTGATGTAGATGATCGAAAGAGCACTAGTGGTGGTGCATTCTTTCTTGGAGAATTTCTAGTTTTATGGTTGAGCAAGAAGAAAACTTCAATCTCTATATCTACAATTGAAGCTAAATATATAACAACATCTTCTTGTTGCACCTAGCTCTTATGGATGAAGCATAATTTCCAATATGTACAAGTTTTTTATGATTAACATATTTCTATTTTCTGTGACAATACAAGTGCCATCAACATGTCAAAGAATGTTGTTTTTCATTCCAAGAAAAAAATTATTCCCATCAAGTACCATTTCTTGAGAGAGAAAATTTCAAATAAGATTGTTATTTTGGAATATGTACCTACAAAAGAGAAGGTGGATGACATATTCACCGAACCTCTCCCAAGAGATCAGTTTGGATGTTTAAGGAAAATATTGGGAGTAGTTCCTCTTGCCTCCCTCCAGTTGATCTTCGTTTAAGAGGAAGAAAGGCAACTAGAAAGAACACTCATAATATCATATGGAGCTGCTAGGTCCATAGGATCAACATGACAGGAGGATATTTTTGATGGAGGGAGAACGTTGTGTAGAAATTAATGTGTAGATTCTAAACTTCTCATGAAATTTGCTAAATCACAAGACTAGAAGCTACTATACTGATCCGCGGAAGCTAATTTACAATCAAGAACACATATCATTAACATGCAAAAGGAAAAATCACACATGAACATATATTTATCTAGGGGAAATCAACTGCTCAATACGCCTTACTATTTTTATTTCATTAATCAAAGAATATAGATGAAATACAATGTTTTCTCAAGCCTGAGCGCACCCTGCAAGTGTATAGTCTATCTCTCTGCTTGACTGACTGAAATTGGAAAATAATTAGCCAATTTTTCAAGCCTCCAAGCTCTTATTTCCTTGTGTTGTTCCTAGATTAATTATCCCCTACTTTTAGGGAAATTCATCAATTGGATTTGCACAATTCCTATAGGCCTATTCTCTGATTGCATGCACCACATGTACACATGGGACTAGTCTACAACTAATAATAAATTTCCTTGGAATATCCATCTCAACTGGGTAACTCAAATTTTTTGCAAGCATCATTTATTTTGGGTTGATTGATCATTTAACTAGATAACCATTGAGTGTGATTGAAGTTACACTGGACAACTTGATCTTCAATTAGTTTCTCCAACAGTTGGAACTAGTTTAATTGACAATAACTCAACTTAACTGAAATAAATTTCTCCAAATAATTAGCAATCAATCATGCTGAACTGAACTCAATCTTCCCCAAATCAAATTTACCAAGTTAATTGAGTGAAAAAATTCATGTCACCTTCGTTAACTACATCCAAGATTCTATTGATGTGGAAATTCAACTTTTCTCTATTTTGACCAAGGAAAGGTCAAATGAAATTTTTCTTGTTGCATTTTAAACACTCCCTCTCAACAAGAAAGGGATTATCTTCCACCCCAACCATTCCTCTATGGAACTTAAATTTTCCTCTTGAAAAGGCTTTTGTTAAAATGTATGCATCTTATTCCTCTGTCGGAATGTACTGCAACAACATGATCCTCATTTTCACACAATCTCATAGATGGTGATACCAGATATCTATGTGCTTGGATCGATTGTGAAAAAAAATATTTTCAGAGAGATTGATGCAACTCTGGTTATCACAGTAAATCATAGTAGGATCCATCATCTGAAAAAATAATCCAACAAGAATATTTCTCATCCAGATTGCCTCACATGCTGCTTCACTGGTAGCCATGTGCTTTGCTTCTTCTGAGCTGAGTGCCACATATCTCTTCTTCCTACTATACCAAGAAACTGTTGTTGGCTCAACAATGAAAATTCCTCTTGTTTTTCTCTTCCAGTATAATGGAATCCCAGCCTGATCTACATTTGTGAAGTGACAGAGCTTCACTCCCTCTATATGTATGTACCATACTCCAAACTGAGTATTGTCTCTGAGGTGCCTTAGAACATGCTTAACAACCCTCCAAAATAATTTGGTCAGTCAAACCATACCTTGGATCAACTAGTTGACTGCATAGCACATGCCTGGCTATGTGTTCACTAGATACATGAGTGAACCCACTAAATTCCTTTAAATGTTAGCATCCACTTCCTCACCTGAAGTGGCATCCTCATTCCTCTAGTTGGTCACTAGAGTAGTCTCCATGGACTTTCAATTCTACATGTGGAACTTTTGAAGTATATCGTTGGAATAATTTCCCTGAGAGACAAATATTTCCCCTTCTAGTTGGCATAATTCCAATCCAAGGAAATAATGCATTATGCCCATGTCCTTCATTTCAAAAACTCTTGCAAGATCCTCCATGCAATATCTGATCAGTTGTACAGCACCGATTAAAATTAAATTATCAACATATAATGAAATAATAAAAAATTTACCTTATACCAAAATGTGATAGAGGTTTGCATCTACTTCACTTCTGGTGAAGCCCAAACTAGTGAGATAGCTATTGATCCTGGTGTACCAAGCACAGGGTGCTTGCTTCAATCCATACAATGCTCACTTTAGTATGCACACATGCAACTCTTTGTCAAAGGTCTGAAAACCTTCTATTTGATTGATGTACACCTCCTCCTCAATAATGCCATTGAGGAATGCTATCTTCACATCCATCTGGTGCATCGTTCACCCAATTTGCACAGATAGATCAAGAATTGATATAATGGATGAGTACCTTTCTATTGGAGCAAAGGTCTCCTCATAGTCAATCCATTAAACCTGATAGTACCCCTTGGCCACAAATTTGTCCTTATGCTTCTCTATACTTGCATCTACTACATGCTTTACCTTGTAAATCCATCTCAAACCTACCATTTATTTGTCTGCTAGTCTTGGGATCACTTCCAAAACACTATTTCTGACAATGGAATCATATTCCTATACCATAGAATCAACCCATACAGGTCACTTTACTTCTTCCTCGAATGAGGATGGTTCTGTCTCTACTATCTCAGTCATCAGAGCCATGTATATAGTGTAACTATCTGGTGACCTCCTTTGTCTACACTATGAAGTGGGTGCTCCCACATTCTCTATAGAATCCTGCAATAATATGTCAACTTCCCTAGTTCATTTCCTTCCTTCTCTGGATGTCTTTGCTTGAGAGGTGCTCTCCACTCTCTGCTCATATGCTTGTGGCTGCTCCACAACTTCTCGAGGTTCTACCTTTGGAGCCAAAATCTCCTGATATGAATGCAACTAAAGGTCCCTCTCAAGGGAATACTCATTTCCTTCTCCTTGTTAGACTTCACATCCCATCAAACAATTTCCATTCAGTGGGATGGAAAGTGCACACAATAAGTGTGAGGTGTTTCTGTGTACCCCAAAAATATCCCCAACTATGTTTTCAACTTTAGCTTTTTCCTTGATTCCTTGGAGACATGGAAATATAATGATGCTCAAAATATCTTGAAGTGAGAAACATCTGGTTTCTTCCCTGAAAAATCTTCTTTTGGCATACTCATCCCAAGAATCCGATGAGGAATCCTATTCTACAATAGACCGTTGTGTTGCATACTTTGGCCCACAAGTGCAGAGGTATGCCTTGGTCATGCAACATCACCCTTGATGCTCCCACAATAATTATTTTCTTCCTCTCAACCACCCCAATTTGTTGTGGGTTGTGGGGTGGTGTCAAACCCCATCAAATTATTTTCTTTACACATAAATGGTTAAACTCATTCGACACGTACTCTCCTATGTTATCTCTCTTGAGGGCCTTCACTTTCTTGCCATTTTATTTCTCAAAAAGTGCTTTAAATTCAACAAGATTGGAGAATTTATATTCTTTCGTATGCATGAAGAAGATCCAACACTTATGTGAGAAATCATCTACAAATATAACAAAATAATTTTGGTTGGAAGTGGATGTTGTTGAGAAAGGTCCACAAACATTAGAGTTGATCCTTTCAAGGACTGCATGCGCCCTATTGTATTGATCATTGAAGGTGGGTTATGTGTACTTCCCCAAGGTACACCTTTTGCATGTATCTTGCTGATCAAGTGCTCCTTTGGGAAGGCCTGTGGTGATATACTGCATGATCTTCAAGGCTCCATGATGAAAATGGCCAAGTATTATATGCCATAATTCACTGACATCTTGGCTCTGCACCTTCTCTTCCTTTGTTCTCAAACAAACATAGTCTTCCACATCCATCTTGTAGAGGTTATTCACTTGAACCCCAATATGATTCAATTGTCCCGTGGAGATGTGTCTCATGAATTCCTTTCCTTTGTTGAATGTCACATCGTAGACACAATATTCCAACACTATGACAAAAATCATATTCTTATTTAGGCGTGGTACAAAGGTGAATGTGAAATCATGGTCGCGTTGTACCTTCCATCATCTCCCATCTAGATGTGCATCAGGAGACCTTTCTCCTCCAAGTCACCAAAAAATTATTTGTACCCCATCATGTGGAACAAGGCACCAATATCCGAATACCACACACTTCCCATCATTGTGCTTGCAATGCATGCAATGAGGGTGAAGTCAAGCTCAAATTTTGAAGCTAAAGCTTCACATGTATCTCCTCCTTAGGTATTCTTGCTTGCCTTATTGTGTGAACACTTCGTGGCATAATGTCCAAATTCATGACAATGAAAGCACTTGATTTTGGACAAGTATTTCTTCTTTCCCCCTTGACCGAACTCTGGTTTGGATTTGGATTTCGTCTCTTTTCCCTTCTTTTCCTTTCTATACAAGGAAAAAATTTCTTCATCCTCACCTTTGTATGAAGTCCCATCTCCGGCATTTCTCCTTATTTCCTCTTGTACCAAGTCAGATCATAAATGCTCCCAATTTGGTATTTTCTCCCTCCTATTCACCAAATATTAGTAGTTGTGTTGGCTCTTGGGAAGGCCTAGAATGGATAGGCTCACTAAATCATCATCTAGGACTATGACACTGACTCTTGCAAGTTCATCATGACATTGTATAAACCTTCTCAGATATTGTTGATATGTGCTACGGTACATGAGCACTAAATGTATCTCTAAATATTTAATACCAAACTTTGTGCACAGGGTATGGAACAAATTCGTCAGTCCATGCACATCTTGATCCCTTCGCTGCCACAATGTGGTCCATTGGATGTACTTGTCCTCATAGCTCCCCATGGGGAAATATTTTTGCTTGATGCCGCCTCGAAATGAATTCTAAGTGGGTGCGACCGAGAACAGAGTGGGTTCCCCCTCGTTCTTTTTCTCACAGTATGTTTCCCACCAGTCTTTGACATGGGGGGCGACTTTAAGGAGTGAAAAAATAATATTTTCTGGGTCGGAGAAATCATGGACCGAGAAATACCCTTCTATCAAATTCAACCATCTATTTACGACATCTGCATCTATGTGGCATTAAAAATATAGGAATGTTAAATTTTACCTGAACCTTGAAGGGAGTGGTGCCTCCATAGTGGTTGTTGGATGTAGATGTGTCGTAGGTGGGTGGTCATTGAAGGATCTGAGCAAAGTTATCCATCATCGCATTCCTTTGTTTCGTGAGGGCCTCCTTGAGCAATATTTTGATAGGATCTCCTACTCCCTCATCTTTATTTTATTCTGCCATGGGGGGTTTTCAGGGTTTATGAGGTTGATCTTGCAGGGGTTCAACTAGATCGAGCCCTAACTCCTTATACCTTGACCTCGTTGGGGAAATGCAAAGAAAAATAGAGAAAGAGAAGGCCTCTCTGACACCACTATTCCAGCTTTATGTTGGAACACAATAAAATATAGAAATAGACAAAAATAGAGAGATGCAGCAGAAATAATACTTCCTTTCATTAATATCAAATAACTGAAATATGTTTACAAAAAAATGGAAATAAACTGGTTAGGGTGATGGTAGCTTATCTCTAAGGAGAGATGTGGCTACTACATGCCTATGAATTGTGTTACAATGAGGCTTGATGACCTATTTATTATTGAGAAACAATGAAAAATCCTAAACATACAAAAACCTAACCCTAGGAGATGAAGCGCAAAAACTATGGGCCCGGTTTGGGTAAATTGGTGTTTCAACTTCCTGAGGATGTAAGTTTAGCATGCGATCTTCGTTTGACATGCACCATACCTCGTTAGAAATATATATTCGAGGAGTACAACTTTTGGTGTGAGAAACAACAATCCATGGTCTCATGTTGCTCTCGGGTTTCCCAAAAAACGTTGTTTAGGGCCTCAAAATGGCTTCGGAAGTTCAGGACCCGAAAAAATGCTAAAAATAGTAAGTTGTGCTAAAAGTGAAAAACTCAAGGAACCGATGGTGTGAATCCAATTGGAATAGGTGGGTGGCCACCAATATCCACCTGTATCATTCCTCCCCCCTTAGGAAGCAATGGTCCCCATTGCGTTGAGATCCTCCCTCGGGTGAGGAAAATTCTGCTGAACTAGGTATTAGATTTGTCGAAGATGTCATGGACCCGCAAGCGGAAGTGTTGGATGCGTTTAGTAAATTTGGTGTCTTTATCAGCCTCAGATAGTACATGTGTGGATTCTATCTGTGTGGTCACATGAGGTACGAAAATATCAGGCGGTGGTGCGCTGGGGGTCAGATCAATGGAGTGCTTGTCGTGATAGTGTAAAGGAACCTCTCTGGGTGAGGAGAAAATGTCCTCGTATTACTCCACGACTTTTTTCATCTGTTGTAGCCGTGCAAGGGAGCTCTGTTTCGAGGCTGTGACCACAATCTTCTTCTTTCCCTGTGAGCGAGTTGTAAGGAAAATAAATTTCCTTATTTGGGAAACAATCTTACTACATTGTTTTGCAATAGTCAAGGAGATGGCAGGAGGTGTTACTACCTCCGATATCCTATATAATTTATTTTCCAAAGTAATAACAATAGAATGAGGCATAGACTCATACAAAACATGTCGCCTCTAAAAGTATGGTTGGCCCAATAATACATTAGCTACATCAAGAGGAAAAAAAATCACACAATACCTCAACTACGAATGGTTTGATGCTATACGAAAGGGAGAACTGTTGGAAAACATGGAGATCTATCCCTAGGTGAAGCCACCCAATGGTATATGGTTGTAGGTGTGCTATGGTTGGTAGGTCAAGCCACTTCATGACCTCTGCTGAAATAAGGTTCTTCTAGCTTCCATTATCGACAAGAAATTGTAGTGGAGAACCCTTCACCCACACCTATGAAAGGAAGAGGTGCTCCCCCTCCTATCGATCCTTGGGATCATCCCTCTGGAGCTTGGTGGTGGGAACAATGGAACTAGGGCCCACATCAATGATCTGCTCAGGATCATACTATGCATCTAATTTGGGTGCCTTCAGTTCGGCCACCAGCAAATTTTTTGCCCGAAACTCGTTTGTGTTGTGAGTGGGGTTGTTATGAAATTCACACCACTTCCCCGTGTCCTTATTTGGATTTGTGGTAGTGTCCTGAGACACCCAGCTTTGGCTCTATCCCCTGTTTTGTGCTTCTGGGGCACTTTTCTCTGGCTTCAGATTCACATATTTAAAGTCTCGCTTCTTCTGCTTAAATTTTTGCTCAAGGCAGCATAGCAATATGTCGTGCCAAGTGAGGTAATGTCAAGTAACTCCATTTCCTCTTGAATGCATATGTGTAAAAATTTGTGGTACTTGAGTACCAAATGTCACTCTGAATCTTTAATACCCAACTTTGTGCGCTGGGTATGGAACAAATTCGTCAGTTCGTGCACATCTTGATCCCTTCGCTTCCGCAACATGTGCTCCATTGGATGTACTTGTCCTCATATCTCCCCATGACATAATATTGTTCCTTGATTCCGTCTTAGAACAAGTTCCAAGTGGGTGCGACCGAAAACTAAGATTTTTCCCCCTCGTCCTTTTTCTCACAGTAGGTTTTCCACCAGTATTTGACATGGGGGGCGGCTTTAAGGAGTGAAAAAATAATATTTTCTCGGTCGGAGAAATCATGGACCAAGAAATAACCTTCTAGCAAATTCAACCATCTATCTATGACATCTGCATCAATCTAGCCTTCAAATACAGGAATGTCAAATTTTATCTCTACCTTGAAGGGGGTGGCACCTCCATAGTGGTTGTTGGATGCAGATGCGCCATAGGTGGATTGTCGTTGAAGGATGTGAGCAAGGTTATCCATCATCGCGTTCCTTTGTTTCTTGAGGGCCTCCTTGAGAAATATTTTGATAGGATCTCCTGCTCCCTCATCTTTATTTTCTTCTTCCAAGGGGGGTCGTCGAGGTTTATGAGGCTGATATTGCAGGGGTTCAACCAGATCGAGCCCTAACTCCTTATACCCTAACCTCGATGAGGACATGCAAATAAAAATAGAGAGAGAGCAGACCGCTTTGATACCACTAATCCAGATTTATGCAGGAAGGAAATAAAATACAGAAATAGACATAAACACAGATATGCAACGGAAATAATACTTCATTTCATTAATATCAAATAACTAAAATATGTTTACAGGAAGAATGGAAATAAACTAGCTAGGGCGATGGTAGCTTATCTCTGAGGAGAGATGTGGCGGCTACATGCCTTTGAACTGTGTTACAATGAGGCTTGAGGGCCTATTTACTATTTAGAAACAATGGAAACTCCTAAACATCTAAAAACCTAACCCTAGGAGATGAAGCGCCAAAATTATGGGCCCTGTTTGGGTAAATTGGTGTTTCAACATCCTGGGGACGTAACTTTGGCATACGATCTTTGTTTGATGCCCACTATACCTTGTTAAAAATATCAATCCGAGGAGTACAACATTTTTTGTGAGAAACATTGGTCCATGGACCGATGTTGCTCTCGATTTTCCCAAAAAATGTAGTTTAGGGCCTCAAAACGGCTTCGGAAGTTTAGGACCCGAAAAACTGCTAAAAATAGTAAGTTTTGTTGAAAGTGAAAAACTGAAAGAACTGATGGTAAGGGTCCAAATGGAATAGGTAGGTGGCCACTAATTTCCACCTGGATCATTCCTCCCCTGTTAGGAAGAAACGGTACCCATTGCGTTGAGATCCTCCCTGAGATGAGGCAAATTCTGCTGAACTGGGTATTGGATTTGTCGAAGATGTCATGGACCCGCGGGCGGACATGCTAGATGCAGTCAATATTTTTTTTTTGTCTTTATCAACCTTATATAGTACATGTGTGGATTATGTCTGTGTGGTCACAAGAGGTTTGGAAATATCAGGAGGTGGTGTGCTGGGGTCAGATCAATGGAGTGCTTGTCGTGACATTGTAGAGGAACCTCTGTGGGTGAGGAGAAAATATCCTCTTATTCCTCCATGAATTTGTACATCTACTGCAGCTGTGTAGGGGAGCCCTGTTTCAAGGTTTTGGCCACAATTTTCTTCTTTCCCTATGAGCAAGTTGTAAGGAAAATAAATTTCCTAGTTTTGGAAACAATGTTATTGCATTGTTTTGCAATAATCAAGGATATGGGAGGTGGTACTACCTATGGTATCATGTATACTTTATTTCCCAAAGTAATAACAACAGAATGAGGTCTAGACTCATACACAACATGTTGCCTCCACAAGTATGGTTGGCCCAATAATACATCAGCTACATCAAGAGGAGCAACATCACACAATACCTCATCTGTGAATGGCTTGATGATGTACGAAAGGTGGCATTGTTGGTGAACACGAGATCTCTCCCTGGGTGAAGCCACTCGATGGTATATAGACGTGGGTGTACTATGGTCGGTAGGTCAAGCCGCTTCAAGACCTCTGCTGAAATGAGGATCTTTTGGCTTCCACTATCGACAAGAAATTGCAGTGGAGAACCCTTCACCCATGTTGGAACGAGGTTCCCTAACCTGCGTTTTTTGTACAATTTTGTTAAAGTTGGTCCTGCGTAGGGGTTTTAGGGTGGTTAAAAGCCCCTAACGTGTTGTAATCGGTTAAAGGGTAGCTCTAGGGTCCACAAACCACAGTTTGCGGACCATAGGATAGTGAAGGCTACGATATTGTAAATAAAAAGATAGTTGGGTCTAGTAAGTAAGTAATTCAATAGATTGATGCTATGTGTGAATTGTTAAGATTGGTTTGGGTTGTTTTGGGTAAGGACTCCTGCTAGTTGTGTGCACAGAGATCCTTAGTCATGTTGTGTGCGCACTGTTGAGCCCCAAAGATGTCCCTTCCTTTCACCAGATTTCACTTCATTTCCTTTGTCCCTTATCAATTATAGGCTTAAAAGATCAATAGGATTGATTAAAGTCACTTTAGGAATGCATACAATGACTGACTTGCTATATTTTCATGGTTTTGTTGTTGTAGTAATTTTTGACTAGACTCAGATACAGAATGCAGCCATTCTGTAGCTAGTCGCCTATTCCGCAGCTATCTTCATGTTCACACAGGTTACAGGTGGCGCTTAGAGGAAAAAAACATATGGTTGAATTCCAGACTTCATCTACATCGTTCCTTGTCCTCTACGAAGTCTGAGTAAAAATCTCCAAGTGGTTATGCACGTGGAAGAAATCAAAACTAAGAGGTAGACTTCTACCGGGACAAGAACTCTACAGATGTCTTAAGCAAGAGTATGAGGCTTCCACAAGAGTTCTAATTTGATTTTAATTGGGAAAGACACTTATCCCTATTTTCTCTCAAGGTTAGTTATGTATTTCTTTTATAATAATGACTCGGGAGACCGCGAGACAATTTTTTAGCTAGATTGATGTTTTGTTGTTAGATCTCAAAAGACCGTAATACTCTGTTTTTGAAGTATTTTTCCTTTAATGAAAGAAGAGAAACTTTAATACCAGATCTGAAGCAATCTTGAAGATTTGTGTGCTAATCTGGTGGTAGAGGGCCCCTACTGCCCGAGAAGATCTGTGCATATTGTTTAGATAAGTAACTTTAGCCTTGTTTCATTCCTAATTCAAGTAGTTTTCTAAAATTTATGTTTTTATGCTCATTCACATCAAATGTTACAGCCAGTCTTGTTCTTATGAATTATTCCAAAATATCACTAACACTGAATGAGACATAGCTGTAGTATTTTAGAGCTTAGTTGCGTTTTTCTGAACTTTATGTTTTTATGCTCATTCATATCAAATGTTACAGCTAGTCTTGTTCTTACGAATTATTCCAAAATATCACTAACACTTAATGAGACATAGCTGTAGTATTTTAGAGCTTAGTTGCGTTTTTCTGAACTTTATGTTTTTATGCTCATTCATATCAAATGTTACAGCTAATCTTGTTATTACGAATTGTTCCAAAATATCACTAACACTGAATGAGATATAGCTGTAGTATTTTAGAGATTAGTTGCATTTTAGTTCAGTTGTAATACTCCGGAGGTTAATGGCACTCTAGTTCAATTATGTTCACTGTATTTTAATTTTGAATGATTGCATTCTAGTTCAGTTCTATCCATTGTATTTCTAGTTTTGTTAGTTAGTTGTATTCTAGTTTTGTTAAATTATACTTAACGGCCTTCATTATTTACAAACTACTCTTGTTCTTAAATTCTACTAATACATCATTATCATAGGAACAAGAATTGGTAGTGTCATTTTTAAGTCTTGATTGTTCTGCAATTTCTCATAATTTCACAAACTGCCTCTTTTACAAAGCTATTCCAAAAGATTTCTAACTCTTGAATGAGGCTTAACAGTGATATTTTGAGTTATAGAATGGATTAATTTCAGTATCATAGGTTAATTTAGAGTAGAGTTCCTCACTATGTTGCAGACTATCTTTTCCCAAATGTGTTCCAACAAATTTCTAGCCATGGATGAGATTTTCTCTGTGATATTGTAGGTTTTTGTTTACTTAGAAGAACCTCATTGCATTAAAATTATCCTTTTATCAAGTTATTCCAACATATTTCTAATGAATGAATTGGACTGAGTTCATGTTATGAGTTATTGAGTTCATGCTATGAGTTATTTTTTTTGTTAAGTTTTGCATTTTCTGTTCTCAAGTGCCATACATAGTTTAGAATAGATTTTTCTTTGTTTTAGTGTGACCAGTAACTTCTCTTTACCAACACTTAGTTCTTTTCCTCTTAGCATAAAAAACACAAAACCACAAAACCAGAAACACTAGAAAAACACTAAACACAATGAATTAAGAAACAGATACCTAGGCACATATAGTGCACTTCACTTCAACAATTTACTAACCCTGGTTGACAATTTATGACATCAATTTAGGGACACTAAGTTGAGCAGAAATTTTGGCGCTGTTGCTGGGGAAGTGTAACTAGGTAGCCTTTTTTCTTACCTCCCAAAAACAATGATATGCGTAGATAAAAAGACTCAAGGGGTAGATTCATAAGAAGCAGAAGCTTGATTCCTAGAACACCACTTGTTCCACCGAGACCAAGAGCCAGCACACCTCCAACTCAAATCCACATTCCATCCTTTACTGATCCTAGACACTCAGAGGACTTAAGATCAGATATTCCATTAGCAAGACCTTCCACTTCATCCACTGAACCTGTCTTAGAAGAAGATTCAGGAACCCCTGCTAGGGACATAAACTTTTCAACTTCCACAGAAGAATCAACTATGGCAGAAGAATGGGGAGGAGGAGTCTTTAATGGAGAACACACATTATTTGGAGGGGGTAGAGGTAGAGGTAGAGGAGAAGGAGGTAGAGGTGCAGAAGGAGAAGGAGGTAGAGGTGAAGAAGGAGGCAAAGGAAGAGGTAGAAGAGAAATGGGAAGCTCTTTTGGGTTTCCTATAGTAGATGAAGAAACCAATACAACTATGAAAAACATTTCACCCTCTGTCCTTCCAAACTTTTATGGACTTAAAACTGAAGATCCTGAAACCTTCCTTTTTGAATTCGAACTCCTATGTAGAACCTATGATTACTTACAAGATGCCCAAAAACTTAAACTATTCCCTTCAACATTGAAAGGAGTAGCATTAAAATGGTTTATGAGTTTGATCAACAGTTCTATTAGGACATGGGAAGACATGAAACAGGCATTTCTAGAGAGGTATTTGGATTACTGTATGCTAGTCAACCATAAGGAGGAAGTGTTTAAAATGTTACAAAAAGAGGATGAAAATTTGGAAGATTTGTTGGAGAGGTTTAACTATAACATCAAGAGGGAAAAAATAGAAAACTTAGACCAAGATACTTTGAAAGCTCTCTTGCTGAAGACAATTAGGGATGAATGGTTAGATATCCTTCACATGATGGGAAAAGGGGATATATCTAAGCTCACATTACCTGAAATAGCTGAATTATGTATCAACCTTTCAAGAGGGAAATCTAAAACTGTAAAAGGACCAAGAGACCCTGCTCTTGCAAGGGCAAGTAAGTCTGCTTGTGGGACAGTAAGTAGGGTAGAAATAGGACATATGCTTGATGAATTCAAATTTGATATTTTAGGGAGTCTTAGTGAACAAATAGACACCCTTAAGTTACAAAACAAGAAAAAAGTTGAATCTGATGCCTTAGAAATTTTTTGTCCCAAATGTAGAAAGAAGCATGCCTTGAGAGAGTGCCCTTTGGATGCAAAAGTAGTAGAGACTTGTGTAATTTGTTCAGAAAAACATGAGACCAAGAGTTGTCCTTCAATTCCTGGTCTTAAAGCTATCTTTCAAGAAGAAATCCCTACAGATTCCACAGAATCTCTCAAATTTGTCTTTAGGAGGCCTTGGCAAGGACCTCAAACACAAGGATTCCATGATCAACTATATAATCAACCCCCACCAAATTGGAATTCTTGGCAGCAACCTTGGCCCCAATTCCAGAATCAATCTCAAACTTGGGCACAAGGAGCACAAAATTCCTATGGAAGATACTCTCAGTACTATCAATATCCACCATCCTATCCACCATATCCACATTTCCCTCCTCAACAAAATTTTCAACAAAATTCTCAACAGAATCCTCAAAATCCACAACATCAAAATTCGCCACTTCCATTACCATTTCCTCAGAAAACAAATCAGTTGCCTACCCAACCCATACCAAACCCCAACAATAAACATCCTCAGAACACATACATGATAGAAGGTCAACAGTTTCCAACCTATTTGATTACTCCTTTAGACCTTAATGATGTTCAACTTAGGTCTGGAAGAATACTTGAAAATAAGAAACCTTCTGTAATCATACAAGAGCAAAACAACTCTAAGGAAGATTCTCTACTGGTGAATAAAAGTCTTGAAGAGAACACACCTTTTCAAGACCCAAACATTGAAAAATCAAAACAAAAGAATCAATAATTTCAACTCCTATATTATAGCAGCCATCAACATCCACTTCTACACCTCCCTTTCCAGAAAGATTACAAATTGATAGGGGTCTAGAAAAGAAAATTATGGTGCCTAATTATGATTTCCTAGATGAGCTAAGAAATGTTTGTATTAAGATCACATTATTGCAAGCTATCAAGGAAATTCCAATCTTAGCAAAGACAATAAAGGAGTTGAGCATGAAGAAAATAGGAAAAAGAATAAGAGAGACAAAGAAAATTCAACTGGCAGGAAAAATAGCAGATATCATGATGGGTAAGATTGCCATTCAAAAGTATCTAGACCCAGGAAATCCAGTTGTTAAAATACACATCAATGGAACTGAGATCCAAAACACACTTATTGATTTAGGAGCAGCAATCAATATCATGAGTAGACAAATCATGGATAAACTGAAACTTCCTAATCTTCTTTTTACACACACATTATTACAATTAGCAGATAGATCTGTGATCAAACCGGATGGGGTAATAGAAGACATTCCAGTGTCCCTATATTCTTGGGAGTATCCTGTGGATTTTATGATCCTAACTCCTAAGAATAATCTAGGAGGGCATCCTATTATATTAGGAAGACCTTGGTTAGCTACAGCTGATGCTTTCATTAGTTGTAGATCCGGTGATATGTACATCTCTGATGGTAGTTCAACCAAGAAATTTACCTTTTATCCTCCGGCAAAAACAATTACAGAATTAGATGATACTCAATGGATAGAGGATGAAGAATATTTACAACCTCTCTTCACAATTTCAGAAATTAGTGAAGATAGCTAGATTCTGAATACCTTAGAAAAATTTGAATCCTCTTTGGAATAAAAACATGAACAATTTCAAGAAGAATACAACATTGAGTTTTTATCTTCAAGACAGATGTCTCTTTATTCCATGGATAAATTTGGCAGCTCTACAATTGAGATATTTCCAGGCAAAACTTTAAACATAAACAAGAACCTAGAGAAATCTCAACAAGAAGAGCTAGTCAAGATCTTACAGAGACATTGTTCTGCATATGCATGGGAGTACATTGATATGAAAGGGATAAGCCCTAAGACTTGCACTCATCACATCTACATCGAGGAAAATTGTAAACCAATCAGATAACCTCAGAGACGGATGAATCCAAATCTTAGGGAAATTGTTAAAGAAGAATTGTAGAAATTGTTAAATGTTAAATTTATCTATCCCATTTTAGATAGTTAGTGGGTTTCTCCTTTGGTAATTGTGCCAAAGAAAAATGGTAAATGGAGGGTATGTATTGACTACCGAGAATTAAAAAAAGCTACTCTTAAAGATCATTTTTCCCCTACCTTTCATAGATCAAGTATTAGATACATTAGCTGGAAAAAAAGTACTTCTCATTTTTAGATGGATTTAGTGGTTATAATCAAATCCAAGTAGCACTTGAAGATCAATACAAAACCACATTGACCTGTCCTTGGGGTACCTATGCTTACCTAGTATTGCCATTTGGATTATGCAATGCACCTGCAACATTTCAAAGGGAAGTACTAGGAATTTTTTCAGATCTAATACATGATTGTGTAGAGGTATATATGGATGATTTCACAGTTTATGGAAACACATTTGAAGAAGCTTTAGCAAACTTGGAAAAAGTTTTAAAGAGATGTAAAGAAGCAAATATTTCACTAAGTCATGAGAAGTGTTTTATGATGTTTACTGAAGGAATTGTTTTAGGACATCACATTTCAGGGGATGGGATTAGAGTTGATGAGTCAAAAGTTGAAGTCATCTCTAACTTATCTATTCCAAGTTGTCAAAAAAATGTTAGGAGTATTCTCGGATTTACAGGATATTATCGAAGGTTTATAGAAAAATTCACCAAGATAGCATCTCCACTTTTCAAATTACTTACCAAGGACTGTGAATTCAAGTGGAATCCTGATTGCCAGTTAGCCTTTGAGATCCTGAAAAAAAAAAATCTCTGAAGCACCTATTTTAAGGGGACCTAACTGGAAGTTACCTTTTCATATTTCAACAGATTCCTCAGATACAGCTTTAGGGGCAGTATTGGGACAAAAAGACCTGATTCCTTATGCCATCTACTATACAAGTAAAAATTTGACTCCTTCAGAGTTAAATTATACTGTAACTGAAAAAGAGTTCTTAGTTGTTGTTCATGCTATAAATAAATTTAGACACTATATAATAGGCTATGAAAATTTTGTTCACACAGATCACTCTGCAATTAGATATCTAATGAACAAATCAATTACTAATGGCAGAGTTATAAGATGGTTATTGCTTCTACAGGAATTCAACATTACCATTCTAGATAGGCCTGGAAAACAAAATATAGTAGCTTATTTCCTATCTAGACTCCAAAACATTAAAGACAACACCCCAGTTGAAGATCAATTCCCTGATGAATATCCTTTTGCAATTTCTACTCATACTCCTTGGTTTGCTGACATTGCTAATTATTTAGTTTCAGGGAAATTTCCTTCAATAATGAATGCAAGAGACAAAAGAAAGATCATTTATGACAGTGCAAAATATTCATGGGTTGCTAATGAGTTATACAAAACAGGTCCAGATTTTATCATTAGGAGATGTTTTCGGGAAGATGAGATGCCTGAGATCCTCAAGGCATGTCATGATGAACCTTGTGGCGGACACTTTGCTGATAAAAGGACAGCTTAAAAGGTCATTCATTTAGGATACTATTGGCCATCCCTTTTTAAAGATGCTAAAGAATATGTCAAAAGGTGTGACAGTTGCCAAAGGATAGGGAAACCTTCTCCTTTAGGTGAGATTCCATTGCAGCCTCAGGTACATATTGAACCTTTTGAAAAATGGGCTTTAGATTTTGTAGGACCTATTAGTCCTCCATTAAGACAAAAGAAATATATATTAGTTTGCACTGATTATGTTACCAAATGGGTAGAGGCCAAGCCATTACTTTCTACTACTGAAGCATCTGTAGTTAATTTTCTTTTTGAAGATATTTTTACTCGTTTTTGTGTTCCAAGGGAAATTGTTACAGATCAAGGAGCTCAATTCACATCAAGGCTAGTGGAACAAATGATGGAGAGGTACAAAATCAGATACAGAAAATCTACTCCCTATCATCCACAAGCAAATGGTCAAGTGGAATCTACCAATAAAGTCATTGAAGGGATCCTAACAAAGACTATCCATTTACATAGAAGAGATTGGGTAGATAGGCTTCCTGAAGCCTTGTGGGCCTATAGAACTACATGGAGAAGCACAACAGGCCATACTCCTTATGAACTTGTTTATGGAAAACAAGTTTTTTTTCCTATAGAGTTTCAGATTCAAACTTTTAAAATGGTAGTTCAGCTAGGACTTGATCTAACAGAGGCACAAAAGCACAGATTGGAGCAGATTAATGAATTGGATGAGATCAGACAAGATGTAGTCTAGAAAACAAGTATAGTCCAACAGCAAAGAACTAGATGGCATGATAAGTACATCAAGGAAAAGAAGTTCAAAGAAGGCGACTGGGCTCTCTTGTTTGATTCAAAGTTTGAATATTTTCAAGGTAAATTCCAAACACATTGGCTTGGGCTATATGAAATTATGAAATTTTTTGACAATGGAGCAATAAAAATCAGGATAATAGATGAAGAGAATGTCACTTTTCTTGTAAATGGTCATAGATTGAAGCTGTATCATAAGCCACTTTCAAGAGAAGAATTTTTCAAGAGATTCCAGGAAAACAGTGATGTGAAGTTAATGAAGAAGAATTTTTCTTCTTCATCAACTTAGTTGAATTTTATGAATTCAAATGAAAAAAAATAAAAATAAATAAACAAAGTATAAACATGAAAACTAATCACTGATTAGCATGTTTATACAGAAAAGATAAAGTGAAAATCAGAATCCTTCTGACACTTTAGCTTTTCAAATTTGTTCTTTTTCTGCAAGCAGCTATCACAAAATCATAAGTATCACTCCATCATGTCTCACTTCATTCATATTTCATTCACTCCATTAATCCATACTTCATTCACTCCATTCCATGGTCCACCTCATTTTCATCTCAGATTTTTAAAATTTGATCTCTTTCTGCAATTGAATATTACAAATCATAAGTTGCAGGCCACTTTTCATATTTCACTCCACTTTACATTTATGATCAATTTCATTCCATTACATTTCAATTCACTCATGCTCCATTACACCATATTTCATGATCCATTCTAATTCACTTCATACAACATTCCATTCCATGTTTCAAAGCCCCTACAAGTATATTCTGCAGCCAGATATTTTGCAGTCAGGCATTCTACAGCCAGCCAGACATTCTGCAGCCAGATACCATTCAGGCAACTATCCAGCAACCACTTGTTCAGCAACAAATTAACCCTACACACCTATGTCAACAAGAAAAATCAAAGGGATTATGAAGACTGAAGAATCAATGATTTTCAAAGGAGGACAAAGCATATCAAAACCACAAAAATTAAACGAAAGGCAAAGGTAAAGTTGTGAAATTATTATGATGACAGAATATGAAAGTTATAGTATAGTTAAGTCATGTATGATTCAAATTTTTTTATTATTATTTGTGTTGATCATGCCTATTAAACCTATCATAAAAACTTTGGACAAAATCCCTTCCATTCCACCATATCAAATCATCATTTAAAACTTAACGGTTAAGTACTGAAGTGACCTATTCAGTCACGTTACTAGCCCGAAGTATTCAGTGATGATTTTGAATTTATCACGAGATGTTTCCGCGGTATTTTCTTCCATGATGGCTCTCAAAATCATTAATTCATGTGAATCACCCTCACCATATTTCACTCATTCTATGACCTCTTCATGTCATCCTTCCGTAGCTAATTCCTACTGCATAAACAGAGAAGACACCTTTGGGGTAAAAACAACTTTCTAACAACCATTTTCACCGTGGATAGAAGAGCAGTAAATTGAAGGTTGAGAAGAGAAGCCATAGGTCTCATAGTAAGGTCCGAACCAATCGGAACCAAATACTTAGAGGGTTACCCACAGATTAGATAAATGCTACAACAGGCTGGGTGGTTACAGTTTTTGGAAAAATTCAATGGTTTTCATAAAGAGGTAACTAAGACATTTGCATGGTCCTTCAATGGAGCAGAAGTTGAAATAGGAGATGTTAAATTCATTATTATAGAATATTTCATTGCAGAAGCAGCGGAATTACCCAGGCAAGGTGAACGATGGTTCAAAAATAAGGAATTTCATAATGAGGCATGGAGGCAAATGCTCAAAACACCAGGTATGGATATTTCAATTTTTAAGAAGGGCATTCCTAGCTCAGCACTGAAGAATAAATGGCAGAATATGTTGCTCATTTTGCAAAAGTTTATAACTTGTGAGGGAAGGTTTGGTACCTTATATATTTATCATATTCGGCTAATGATGCATTTCTTAGATGAAGAAATCAATTTACCCTTTTTCTTACTTCATAGCCTAAAGAGAATGGCCTCTAATGTTCAAAAGAGGGTTCAATTCTTAGAAACCACTTTGTATCACCATGGCCTAGTTAAAATCCTAATTGAACATCATTTGAGAAAGGTGGGAGACAATTGGGATGAGTTCCTAGCGAGGAATCACTTTGAAGAACCCAAGGAATCTCCATCTGAAGGCAAACTCACAAGAAGAAGTAGGAGAAGGAAAATTTCCAAATCTGTTGAAACTAAAACTGGTAAGTCCATACAAGAGGACAGTGAGGAGATAATTTCTGAGAAATTGGCTGAAATTAAGAAACATCTTAAAAAGGAGAAGATGATAAGAAGGTATGCCAAGGAGATAGGTGAAGGACCATCTCAACCATGATGAAGCCACAGGCTTAGAGGTATATTGAAGAAAACAGAGGTTAGACAAACGGGAATCATAAACATTGAGGATGAAGAGACACCAACTGCTAGATCACCTGAGTACCAATACGAAGAGGATCTTGATGAAGGAACTCCAGAGATAGACCTAGCACAACAACAAATCTATAATTATGTTGAGTCATTAGAAAAGAGAGCCTCAGGAAGTAGAGGAAGAACTCCTAGCCCACCAGAATCTGCAATTGATGTACTAAGAAGAGACAAATATGAATTAGAAGTACTCAAAAGGCATATAAAGAATGAAAATGAAATTTCAAGGGAGCAGATTAAGCTGAAAAGTGATATGAATACAACTCTCTCTCTGCAAATGGAAAAACTGTACAAGGCCAGTGAGAAGTTGAAGAAGAAAAACAAAAAGTTGAGCAGGGCACTTATAAATTTGAGATTCAAATTGGTCATAAGGAAGCCTAGGAGGCCATTGAATATCAGGCAAAGCAGAAGAAGGAGCCTAGATGTCCTAGCAGAAGTCTCAGAATACATGAATTTATTTCATGAGGACATGCAAAAGATTTGCAGTGGGGTATGTTGAGCCCCAAAGATGTCCCTTCCTTTCACCAAATTTCACTTCATTTCCTTTGTCCCTTATCAATTATAGGCTTAAAAGATCAATACGATTGATTAAATTCACTTTAGGAATGCATACAATGATTGACTTGCTATATTTTCATGGTTTGTTGTTGTAGTAATTTTTTACTAGACTCAGCTACAGAATGCAGCCATTCTGTAGCTAGTCGCCTATTCCGCAGCTATCTTCATGTTCACACAGGTTACATGTGTCACTTAGAGGAAAAACACATATGCTTGAATTCCAAACTTCATCTACATCGTTCCTTGTCCTCTACGAAGTCTGAGTAAAAATATCCAAGTGGTTATGCACATGGAAGAAATCAAAACTAAGAGGTAGATTTCTACCGGGACAAGAACTCTACAGATGTCTTAAGCAAGAGTACGAGACTTCCACAAGAGTTCTAATTTGATTTTAATTGGGAAAGACACTTATCCCTATTTCCTCTCAAGGGTAGTTATGTATTTATTTTATAAGAATGACTCGGGAGACCGAGAGACAGTTTTTTAGCTAGATTGATGTTTTGTTGTTAGATCTCAAAAGACCGTAATACTCTGTTTTTGAAGTATTTTTCCTTTAATGAAAGAAGAGAAACTTTAATACCAGATCTCAAGCAATATTGAGTAGATTTGTGTGCTAATATGGTGGTAGAGGGCCCCTACTGCCCGAGAAGCTCTGTGCATACTGTTTAGATAAGTAACTTTAGCCTTGTTTCATTCCTAATTCAAGTAGTTTTTTAAACTTTATGTTTTTATGCTCATTCACATCAAATGTTACAGCCAGTCTTGTTCTTATGAATTATTCCAAAATATCACTAACACTGAATGAGACATAGCTGTAGTATTTTAGAGCTTAGTTGCGTTTTTCTGAACTTTATGTTTTTATGCTCATTCATATCAAATGTTACAGCTAGTCTTGTTCTTACAAATTATTCCAAAATATCACTAACACTTAATGAGACATAGCTGTAGTATTTTAGAGTTTAGTTGCATTTTTCTGAACTTTATGTTTTTATGCTCATTCATATCAAATGTTATAGCTAGTCTTTTTCTTATGAATTGTTCCAAAATATCACTAACACTGAATGGGATATAGCTGTAGTATTTTAGAGATTAGTTGCATTTTCGTTTAGTTGTAATACTCCGTAGGTTAATGGCACTCTAGTTCAATTATGTTCACTGTATTTTAAGTTTGAATGATTGCATTCTAGTTCAGTTCTATCCATTGTATTTATAGTTTTGTTAGTTAGTTGTATTCTTGTTTTGTTAAATTAGACTTAAAGACCTTCATTATTTACAAACTACTCTTTTTCTTAAATTCTACTAATACATCATTATCATAGGAACAAGAATTGGTAGTGTCATTTTGAATTCTTGACTGTTCTGAAATTTCTCATAATTTCACAAACTGCCTCTTTTCCAAAGCTATTCCAAAAGATTTATAACTCTTTAATGAGGCTTAACAGTGATGTTGTGGAGGTAAATCCCCTCTACGGAAAGAGGCGATCCCTACTAGCCCAGACCGAGTCTAGCAACAATCGTTCACGATATAGTGCAGGTTCCTAATTGCAAATAAACCAACTAGCGATGAAGGCTTACCTGGAATCCAACATTGTCGCTTGTAGAGAAAGTAGCGCTCCCGTTCCTTAGCTCCGGTAGGTCACAATCCTCACGATCTCCGTGATCGGACACCTGCACACGCAAGAAACAAAACAAACGCAAGCGTAAAATCCAGTATATGAAACTATATGTTAGTCAGAAAAGACATAACTCATCATCATAATCAACAACAGAAGTGGAACCATAACCAATAATCGCTTATCATTAATCAATCAAAGAAGAATACAACCATAGCTCTGACGCTGAATTCTCCTTCGGAGGGTCGCCAGCGGAACACATCTCGAAAAAGCCTGTCGGGGATGGGACAAGCCTCCCTCTTCGGATGTCTCGACAATGATCTCCTTGCTTGGATTTGGCCTTAAGGGAATGAATCGAGGCTCTTGCAACATAAGGCTCTGATGGCTCTGGGGAACTTGGAGACTTAGCCATTTAGCCCCTTCATCAATGGATGAAGGCTATATTTATAGAGGAGAGGAGGAGGTTGGGATCCCTACAATAGTGGAAGGGAGGCCTTATCCCTTGGGAGTTTCCCCATAAGGTGGAAACAAAAGGCCAAAGGAGGAAGGTCGTGGTTATTCAGTCGAAACCACTCCTGATGACTCATCCACGAAGTTGTTGTAATCGAAACTTCGCCTCTTTTTTTAAAAAACTTTCCAAAAGTAGATTGGCACGGGTGCTTAACTGGGACAGAGCGCCAATTGGCGCGGGCTCAGTTTTAATTTTCCTCATTGGCGCGAGTACATAACGGGCTACCAATGCCAAGGCAAAAACAAGTGTTTTTAGGGGTCTGCTCAGGAAATGATCAACAGAAGGAATGTTGTCCTCATGGAAAGGGATGCAATGATGGTATTTTCAAGGCATGACACTGCATATTGGTCACAAAAATGACCCTCCAATGGGTGAGATGGGGATTGCAGGGACGGTGACAAATTACTGTGTAACAGACGCCCCCTAAAGCATGAGGCCCGAAAGAGAGAGAGGGGTGAAATGCTTTACGAGAACGTGTCCAACTGAAAACAACACCGTTGGAAAACCTGCGTAGATAAGTACAACTGATATCTCAAATACATTATATATGTGGTATGGGCGCAACCATCCATAATAGAGTATACAATAATCTAGATCCAAGGTATGGACGCAGCCATCCAGTGAGGATCGATAAATAGACTCAGGTATGGTCGCAGCCATCCAATCAGTGAGTCATGTAACTAATCATAAGAATCCACAAAATCACAGCCTGGATTATAACAGACAGGAATCCAGGATCTTGCGCTCCATCTCGACCCGAAAAAAGTACAAGTTCAAGCATGTGAATATGTGAGTTGAAGTCGAACATGCAAGAACATCGCCTGATTACCAGCCAATGATGAAAGCTGCTAATAGACGTGAGAGGTACCACCAATAATGATAATGGTCCTCAAGTTACTATAGGTACAATCCACGGTGTTTGAATCAATGAGCTGGCGTCGAACACCCGTAGAATCACTCGATCAGAGGCCAATGATGAAAACCTGATGTCGAATGAGAAGAACCTGCCATTGAGGCATGTAGGCTCCAAGGTACTAGAAGGGAGTCTCTAGATCAGCTTCCTGGATAATGAGCTGAAGTCGAAAAGAAGTGAACTTGATCGAAGGTGGGCCATAGTGTTTCCCACATCATCGACACGAGACAGAGGAACATAATGTATTTGTGAATCAAGATCAGATGAGAATCAGAGGAAGTTTGAAATCTGCAGAGGTCAACTTCTCTTGAACATATCGGCGGCACGACAGTGGATTTGGCAGTATTTGACATCAAAAGATCAAGGGTCATAATGACAAGGCAAAGAGTAGATGAGAGGTCAAAAGGGATCACCCAAACCCACGTAGGCAAGTGGAAAACGAGAGGAGATGTCCCCAACCCGACAAAAATGCAGACAAGTGCCATGTTCAAGAGCGACATACTACTGACACGATAATGATGTGGTTCCATTTTCCCCCACCATTTCTGGCGAGTACCCCAATTATTTTGATAACAAGCTTGAAGGGGATAACATATGCTTGTAATATAAGTTCGTCCTTCGGACGAATCCATCCTAGTACATTTAATGAGCCCTAGGAGGGAGTGACTCGAATAACGTCATTATGACTGAACCCAATGTCATAAGGGTTTAACGAGTCTGCCAGAGGAATAACTCAGCGTATTTTCATGTTTAGAGAGTTTGAAAAGACATCAGAAAAGTAAACTCCAACAGTCCCTTTTCATAAATAGTTCCTCAGATCCGAAAAGGTAGAAAACTATGTTTGAGAAAACCTCCTAGTCGCAATAGGCTAGGGTATTCCTTTTTCATAAATAATCTATCCCAACCCAAAAAAGGGGTAAACGTATACTGGGTAGATGTCGTTTCGGGGCCACTTTAACGAGATCAAAATGACAAGGGCCTCGACAATCTTTTCATGTTTAGGGAGTCAGAAAAGAGCTGAAAGTTGACTCCTCCTGGAGGAACGAGTGGTATAAAGGGTAGCAACTAGTTCCGGTAATGGTGGAACTGCTCAGAACAAGTAAAGGTTAAGAGGCTGGCTAACAAGACCACTCATCGCAGCGGTTCCTCAAGAATGGGTGAAACAACCAAGTGAAGGCATATGATCAGCCAATTAGATAGTGACGATGGAGTGAGAAAACCAAGGCTCATATAGAAAAAAGGCTGATAAAATGGCAATCACAAGAGGTAAAATGGGAAAGGTTTCATTTTTACGCAAGCTTGAAATCAAGAAACTCTGCTTGAAGTTGGTTTCATTTTTACACAAGCTTGAAACAAAGATAAACTATGCTTGAAACCGGTTTCATTTTTACACAAGCTTGAAACGGAAACAAACTATGCTTGAAAAAGTAAGCATGCCCCCAGCATGGTGGCTCAATTCGAGGTACATGCCCCCCAAGCTTCAGTCCATATGAAAGGCAGATGGAGTGAAGGTTCAAATTGCGAGACTAAGAGAGAGACTCGACTGGGATTTTACGAGATCTTATCAAAGACTCGAATTGAACAGGAAAGTGTTTCATTGTTTTAATGAGGTTGACACATTAAAAGAACTATCCTCAGGACACCTTGTTTCATGGTTTAAGGAGCTCGGCACAAGACAAGAAACTATGCTCCAACAACCTTGTTTCATTTTTTAAGGAGCTTGACAGAAGACAAGGAACTCTGCTCCAACAGACCTTGTTTCATTTTTTAAGGAGCTTGACACAAGACCAGGAACTCTGCTCCGACAACCTTGTTTCATTTTTTAAGGAGCTTGACACAGGAAAGGAACCATGCTCTGACAACCTTGTTTCATTTTTTAAGGAGCTTGACACAAGAAAACGAACTCTGCTCCAACGACCTCATCATAATGAACAAGAAGTCATCGCTTCTAAGAGTTCCACTCCCGATGGAAGGAAAACATCTCAGAAATCAGGACCCAATGCCCCCAGCACACTATGCACGATGGCATCATCACTGAGCACAGGCACGGAGTAGGTAGCCACATAGTTGACTTGCGGTGAGGCAGATACAACAGGTGGATAACAACTAGGAAGGGATGATGGCAGGCCAGCTGCCACATCAGGACCAAAGAATGAAAGCTGATCAATGGTCATGATCCGTCCTTCATGCGGAAAACAGACCACACGAAAAAGGGAGGAGACAAGTGCTCCCATGGCATAGGTGTAATCGCGCCCCAAAAGCATATTGAAATCCAAGGGGCCTGGAACAACCATCACATCCATCTGGATGGTTTTACCTCCCAAAGTAACAGGTAACCTTGGAAGGATCCGTAAGGGTTGATTAGTTCTTCTGTTAAATGCCAACATATTCTGCGTAACAGGCGCAAGCAGTGGTGAACCGAACGCTTGCCAAGTAGTTGAGGATAAAATACTAACAGACGCGCCTTCGTCTATAATGGTGTTGGGTACGACCAGACCAAAAGCCTGTACTGTGATCTCGAAAGGCACATAAGACGGAAGGCGGTATCCTGCAAATCGATTCCAATCAAAGGAAGCGACTAAAATAATCAGAGGGGCTACCATCGAACCAAGATGGTCCTCCCCTGGTGTTACGGAAGAAGAAGGAGCATCCTCCACGACCTCCATCTCGAAGGCGGGAGGAGTATCCTCCGGGACCTCCATCACGGGAGGTGGAGGAGCAGCTTCTTGTGGTATAGGGACAGGAGAATCTTTCTCCAAGTCCGAATAATCTGAAGAAACCAGAAGGACATGGGGGGTGTGAGATCCACTCTCAACGGAAAATACCTGGTGCATCGCAGACGGGTCCAGTTCAACCGATCCCACGACCAATGGTTTGTCAGGAATGGATTCTTGAATTTGAATTTCCGAGGGAGCGGGATCGACCAAAGATGACTCTTGACCAATCATAGGATTGGCTGGTGGAGGACTCAAAGATAGCTGCTTATAACCAACCGGGAGGCATGGTGTAGAAACAGCTGAGTTGTCCAAAAATCTCTTGGCTTCATCCATATAAGGACAAAGGTGAATGGCATGGTGCCCTTCACACAACTTACAGGGATTGGTGAGCTTACCCTGCTTCTTAAGAGTTTTACCAGCACTAGCTGAAGATGTGCCCCCAACTTGACTTCCGGAAGCCAAAGGCAACGACGGATGACCATTGGACCATGCTTCGAGCACCTTGGGAATGCCAGGGCAATCTCGAAGAAGATGATCTCCTATGCATAACATGCAAGGGAACTTGACTTTCCGCGGAGGTTTTGAAGGTTTATCAAGAGGAGACTTCTTAGACGCAATAGCTGCGGAGCTAGCCTCTCCTTTATCAGACTTATTCTTCTTTGCCTTCTTCTTCTTCTTCTTAGCCACCTGGTTACTTGAATCCAGACTTTCACCAGGCGAAGTAGAAGAGGAGGACGCAGAAACAGGCGAAGAAGGGGAGAGGTCCACCTTAGAATCAACATGATGTTGTTCAGGCGAAGGAACTGATTGAACAGTAGCCGAGACATTCGGGACTACAGAGGTTGAGAACAACCAAACAGGTAACCCAACAGTTAACCCAGGAAGGGACAACGTTGCCATATAAGGAGCACCAACATTTCCAAAAGGAGGAAAATGGCCAGGATTCCCATCGGAGGGGATTCCTTGGTTGGTGAACTCTGGAAAAGCTGCCATCAGAAACGATCTTAGAACAACACCCTAAGGAAACTAACTCTAACCAGGAATATTTCGTGGGCAGTTAATTTTTAAAACATTGAAACAAAACTCTACCTTTTCATCTTTTAAGAGTCGAGAAACAGGAAAAAGGTGACTCTATCACTTTCATATTGGAAACAAGCGTGAAAGGACAAGTGCTTGATGATCTTTTCAAATTTAATGAGTCAGAAAAGATCGAAATGACTACTCAGGAATACTAGGCAAAGGGTGTACCAAATAACCGTGAACTGCAATATACACCTTGGTTCCAAAAATGAAGGAGAAATCAACCAAGGACTTGACGTACGTGCAGGCAATCTCCATGAATGTTGTGTTCGGTGTATCATGGGTATAGGGCGGCAGACTCAGCTTCCTATGGATAAAGGATAGAAACCTAGTGGGGTCTCCCTTTATATACACGATGGTACGGGGAGCACAAGTCCGTACTAGTGCTGTCTAAAGCCAAGAGGTGAATGACAGCAACTAGGTTTAAAGATGTCGGAACACATCTCTAGCCTAGACCTCTAAATGTTTCGTTAATGTTTCAATGCTTCCTTAGTGTAGATTGAATAAATTTTAAGGTTGATCTTCAATTACGTTTCAGTTTTCAGGCCCTAGCGAGTGTTATGTCTCGAAATCTCCTAAATGCAGCTATGTGAGAAAATAAATCTTTTCAATTCGATGAATGCTATCTAGTTAAGGGAAGAGCTTCAAACAATGATGCGACATAAAAAAACACTGCAAACGAAATCTTTTCCAAACTAGATGAAGTTCACTATCCAAAAGTAATTTCAAACATTCAACGATGCGAACAATGCAATGTGATCTATGCAAAATCCTCTTTTTTGAAAACTATGCAATTGTAATCTATGCACAATTTCCTTTTTCCTTTTCAAATAATAAGAATGCACTCAATGCATTTTTCGATGAAATGAGAATCTACTTAATGCATGCTTTCAATGAAAGAGAATGCACTCAAAGCGATTTTAAGCTTTCAATCATTAAACAATGTGATCTAAGTTCAATGATAAATCTCAAAATACTCTTCAATGCAATGTGATCTAATGCATTTTAACAAAAATAACACTTTGAGACGAAAACTAAATAAACGCAAATCTTCTTAATGAAGGATGAATGCAAAAGAGATGTAAACAAACACTAAGAATGCAATCGTTGTTTCAAACACTTTGTCACGAAATCCCTCAAGGCGACAAGACATATGAGGTCAAACACAAAGAGGACTTCCAAAGCAAGAGATCAAAACAAGGCATTCATTCCCTTTTACATCAAGCAATCATGGAGAGAAGACATTTCAAACAATGAGCAATGTAATCTATGCTCATATAGAGAAAATACCGGAAGGGAAAGACACACTGGTGAAGGATTCAGGGATAAAGTCTCAATTTTCACACACCCTAAAATTGGCCCGACTTTGTCATTGACAACTAGCGCCAACTGGCGCGACTTGTTCACTGACAACTAGCACCAATGCCCAATTGGCACGGGTTGCTAACTGACAACAAGCGCCAATGCCTAAAAATGAAAAAACAAAGAATTTCTCCCAACCAAGACCAGACTCACCACTTCAAGCAGAATCTAAAACAAACCCAGAAGCAAATTACTGACCAAAAGAAACTTCTGAACAAGGGTAAACCCTAGCACCTACAGGAGATGGCGTGACTGTCTGGCTGTATTCCGCGCCAGACAGGGGATGGCGCGAGTGATGAACTGGCAACCCGCGCCAATTGGTGCAACTTTCAGGGTGGAAACCGCACCAATCAAGCCAACCATGAAAGGATGAAAAATCGGAAAAACAGAGGCCAGATCTGATCCTCTGGGGCTGAACCAAAAGCCAAACACAAAAAGAGCCAGCCAAAAGAGCCGATCAAGCAAGCAGAATCGAGAAACAACCGAAAATACAAGACAATACTCCAAGTGTTCAGTTCATAAACTAAATCGGATATTGACTAAAGCAGCTTTGATCTACTTCACTAATGCAGAGAAATAGTGTTTCGAAGGCTATCTGGCTAACTTCAGGCTTCGTTTGTAGCTTATAAAACAAACAACAACAAGCTAGACAATCCCCAGCGGAGTCGCCAAATTGTTGTGGAGGTAAATCCCCTCTGCGGATAGAGGCAATCCCTACTAGCCCAGACCGGGTCTAGCAACAATCGTTCACGCTATAGTGTAGGTTTCTAATTGAAAATAAACCAACTAGTGGTGAAGGCTTACCTGGAATCCAACGCTGTCGCTTGTAGAGAAAGTAGCGCTCCCATTCCTTAGCTTCGGCAGATCACAATCCTCACGATCTCCATGATCGGACACCTGCACACGCAAGAAACAAAACAAACGCAAGTGTAAAATCCAGTATATGCAACTATATGTTAGTCAGAGAAGACATAACTCATCATCATAATAAAAAATAGAAGTGGAACCATAACCAATAGTCGCTTAACATTAATCAATCAAAGAAGAATACAACCATAGCTCTGACACTGAATTCTCCTTCGGAGGGTCGCCAGTAGAACACGTCTCGAAAAAGCCTGTCGGGGATGGGACAAGCCTCCCTCTTCGAATGTCTCGAAAATGATCTCCTTGCTTGGATTTTGCCTTAAGGGAATGAATCAAGGCTCTTGCATCATAAGGCTCTGATGGCTCTTGGGAACTTGGAGACTCAGCCATTCAGCCCCTTCATCAATGGATGAAGGCTATATTTATAGAGGAGAGGAGGAGGTTGGGATCCCTACAATAGTGGAAGGGAGGCCTTATCCCTTGGGAGGTTCCCCATAAGGTGGAAACAAGAGGCCAAAGGAAGAAGGTCGTGGTTATTTAGTCGAAACCACTCCTCATGACTCATCCACAAAGTTGTTGTAATCGAAACTTCGCCTCTTTTTTTAAAAAAAATTCCAAAAGCAGATTGGCGCGGGTGCTTAGAGGACGAGGAGAGCACCAATTGGCATGGGCTCGAGTGTTAATTTTCCTCGTGGCACGAGTACATAACGAGGCTACCAGTAGCTAAGGAAAAAATAGGTGTTTTTAGGGGTCTGCTCAGGAAATGATCAACAGAAGGAATGTTGTTCTCATGGAAAGGGATGCAATGATGGTATTTGCAAGGCATGACACTGCTTATTGGTCACAGAAGCGACCCTCCAATGGGTGAGATGGGGATTGCAGGGACGGTGACAAATTACTGTGTAATAAGTGATATTTTGAGTTGTAGAATGGATTAATTTCAGTATCATAGGTTAATTTAGAGTAGAGTTCCTCACTATGTTGCTGACTATCTTTTCCAAATTTGTTCCAACAAATTTCTAGCCATGGATGAGATTTTCTCTGTGATATTGTAGGTTGTTTTTTACTTAGAAGAACCTCATTGCATTAAAATTATCCTTTTCTCAAGTTATTCCAACATATTCCTAATGAATGAATTGGACTGAGTTCATGTTATGAGTTATTGAGTTCATGCTATGAGGTTTGTTTTGTTTTGTTTTGTTTTGTTTTTTTGTTTTTTTTTTTCGCATTTTCTGTTCTCAAGTGCCATACATAGTTTAGAATAGATTTTGCTTTGTTTCAGTGTGACCAACAACTTCTCTTTAACAAAACTTAGTTCTTTTCCTCTTAGCATAAAAAACACAAAACCACAAAACCAAAAACACTAGAAAAACACTAAACACAGCGAAGTAGGAAGCAAATACCTAGGCACATATAGTGGACTTCACTTCAGCAGTTTACTAGCCATAGTTGACAATTTTATGACACTAAGTTGACGAACACGGACCCCGCTAAAGACATGATAGTACGTGTTGGGTTGTAATTGGATTTTTTATATTAATGAATGTGAAGTATAGTTTAAGTATCTGTGTGTTATCTAAATTGGTTATGTTTACTGTTGAAGTGCATTTGTGAAATTTATTTAAGCTACAAATGTATCTGTATTTTGGAATTGGCATGAGTATATCTGTGATCTGATATTGGTTGCAATTATAGTGCTCTGTGAGGGTATTTGGTAATACACACGTGGATGCGAATGTACTGATTAGATCTGATAGTTTTGTTATGGTTATATGCTAATTACATTGTTAAAAGAGTTGCAAATAGACTCATTATGTGCAAACCTAATAAGTTGCGACCTAGATCTGACTCGAATTACCTTCTCTCTCTTAGGGTGCAGAAACCTGGTTCCAACACCCTCCCATACTATTTCGGGTGAGACCTTGGCCTGCGCAAGCAGGTCATTGCCAAAAGGGCCAGTAGTATAGGGGTTTGTTGGCAAACCCAACCTAGGAGCAGGTCGGGACCCTTAAGCCAAAAAATGCAGTCGTTGTTGCAGTGACTCGGGATGAGTCACAAGGTTGTGTTAGGGGCCTATCGGAATGGGGTTCCCTAACCTGCGTTTTTAGTACAATTTTGATAAATTCGATCCTGTGTAGGGTTTTTTGGGTGGATCAGAGCCCCTAGTGTGTTGTAATGGGTTAAAGGGTAGCTCTAGGGTCTGCAAACCACGGTTTGTAGACCATAGGATAGCGAAGGCTAGGATATTATAAATAGATAGTTAGTTGGGTCTAGTAAGTAAGTAAGTTGATAGATTGATGCTACGTGCAAACTGTTAAGATATGTTTGGGTTGTTTTGGGTAAGGATTCCTGTTGGCTGTGTGCACGGAGATCCTCAGTCCTGCTGTTTGCAGACCCTGCTAGGCTGTGTGCATGGGCTATGTTGGGTTGTAAGTGGATTTTTGATATTAATGAATGTGAAGTATAACTGAAGTATCTGTGTGTTATCTGAATTGGTTATGTTTACTACTGAAGCGCATCTATGATATTTATTTATGTTGCAAATATATCTGCATTTTGGAATTGGCATGAGTATATCTATGATCTGATATTGACTGCGATTATAGTGCTCTGTTTTGGTATTTGGAAATACGCACGTGGATGCGAATGTAATGATTAGATATGATAGATTTTTTATGGTTATATGCTAATTACACTGTTAAAAGAGTTGCGATAGACTCCTTCTGTGCGAACCTAAGAAGCTGCGACCTAGATCTTCCTCGAATTAGCTACTCTCTCTCTCAGGGTGCGAAAACCTGGTTCTAACACACTCCATACTACTTCGGGTGAGACCTTGTCTTGCGCAAGTAGGCCATTGCCGAAAGGGTCGGTAGTATAGGGGTTTGTTGGTAAACCTTAACCTCTGAACCTGGGTCAGGACTCCTCAAGCCAAAAACCCATATCTGCGAATGGAAGAGGCGCTCCCCCTCCTCTGGATCCTCAAGATCCTCCCTCTAGAGCTTGGTGGTGGTAAAAATGGCATTAGGGTCCACATCAATGATCTGCTTCCATTTTTCATCTCCCTTGTCTGGTTTTGGCTCAGGATCAGAACATGCATATGATTCGGGTGTCTTCAGTTCAGCCACCAGCGACTGTTTGATTGGACACTCATTTGTGATCTGAGTGGGGATGTTATGAAATTCATACCACTTCCCCGTGTCCTTATTTGGATTTTTGGTGGTGTTATGAGTAACCCTGCTTTGGCTATGCCCCCTATTTTATGGTTCAGGGGTGCCTTTCCTTGGCTTCAGATTCGCAGATCCAAAGTCTCGCTTCTTCTACTTAAATTTTTGCTCAATCTTGGTAGCATAGCAATATTTCATGCCAAGCGAGGTAATGTCGAGGAACTCCATTTCCTCCCTAATGTGTTTGTGCAGACAACTTCAGTACTTGAGCACCCAACTTTGTGCGCAGGGTATGGAAAAAATTTGTCAATTCAGACACATCTTGGTCCCTTTGTTGCCTCAGCGCGGTCCATTGGATGTAATTGTCCCCATAGCTCTCCAAGGGGTAATATTGTTCCTTGATTTCGTCTCGGAACGAATTCCAAGTGGGTGTGGCCAAGAATAGAGAGGGTCCCCCCTCGTCCTTTTGCTCACAGTAGGTTTCCCACTAGTCTTTGACATGAGGGGTGGCTTTAAGGAGCAAAAATAATATTTTCTCGGTCCAGAAATCATGGACCGAGAAATACCCATCTAGCAAATTCAACCCTCTATCTATGACGTTTGCATCTATCTGGCCTTCAAATACAGCAATGTCAAAATTTACCTGTACCTTGAAGGGAGTGGCGCCTCCAGAGTGGTTCTTGGATGTAGAAGCACTATAGGTGGGCATTTGTTGAAGGATCTCAGCAAAGTTATCCATCATCATGTTCCTTTGTTTCTCAAGGGCCTCCTCGACAAATATTTTGGTAGGATCTCCTTCTCCCTCGTCTTTCTTTTCTTCTGCCATGGGGGGTCTTCGGGGTTTCCGAGGTTGATCTTGCAGGGGTTCAACTAGATCGGGCCCTGACTCCTTATACCCTAACCTTGTTGGGGAAATGCAAAGAAAAATAGAGAAAGAGTAGACCGCTCTGATACCACTGATCCGGATTTGTGCAGGAATGCAACTAGCTAGGGTGATGGTAGCTCGTCTCTGAGGAGAGATGTGGCAGCTACATGCCTCTGAACTATGTTACAATGAGGCTCGAGGGCCCATTTAATATTGAGAAATAATGGAAACTCATAAACATCCAAAAACCTAACCCTAGGAGATGAAGCGCCAAAATTATGGGCCCCGTTTGGGTAAATTTGTGTTTCAACTTCCCGGGGACGTAACTTTGGCATACAATCTCTGTTTGACACGCACCACACCTTGTTAGAAATATCTATTTGAGGAGTACAAATTTTGGTGTGAGAAACATCAGTCCATGGACCCATGTTACTCCTATTTTTCCCAATAAACTTCATTTAGGACCTCAAAATGACTCCTGAAGGTCAGGACCTGAGAGACTGCTAAAAAGAGTAAGCTCTACTGAAAGTGAAAAACTGAGAGAAATGATGGTGCGGATCCAAATGGAATGGGTGGGTGGCCACCAATATCCACCTAGATCAATTATACCACCAATCATCTCACTGAATACTTAAGTGACATTGAGAGAGCCCTCTCTAGTTTTTGTAGGGCTAGCTACCTGACTTAAATATTGGTTCGTGGTTACCTTCCTTCAATTCCATTCTCATCCTTGGGAGTGGGGGGAAGTGATAACAGTTAATACAAAGAATATTGAGCCAAGATCATAACCCTATGTTCTACCAAGCCAATGTGAATAGGTATTTTACTTATAGGTTCCAGGTATAGGGGGTTGGTCATATGCTATTAGATATGATCCAAGAGGAAGGCTGGTAAAGTATAATGTAGTAGAAGAAGAAGATATTGAAGAAGAAGATTATGTAGAGGAGCAGTTAGCTCATGGGTCAGATAAAGACATTGAAGAAGTTCAAGAAGATGTTAATCGAGAAAATTTTCTAGATGAAGATGATATCGACATTGTATTATCGGGCGAAGAACTCGAAGAAGCCAAACCAAACATAGGATACAATGTTACTGATGATGATATAGATGATGTTATGATTGGAAATGACAACATTGATGATGATGTTGATATTGGAAATCCTTTCAATATCAATTATGAACCGGATGTTACATATTTGAGTTGGATGAATAATAATATTAATGATATCGAAATGTTCAAATGTGTCCAAAGGTATGTGTTTATATGTTTTCAGGTGATTTGTGCTCTTTCATTTACCCTAAATTTTTGTTTTATTAGTTTTTAGCTATGCTTGATTCTTACTATATTTCTTTCAAATATTTTATAGTATATAAATTAGGTATTGGGGAATTGAGAGTGATGTGGAGGAGGGGGAAGGGACCATATGAACTTCCACCTTCACGTGGTTTTCCTTGCTTAGTAGAGAATATATTATTCTTGAAACCAATAGAATCTCATTTAGGTTTATACCATCAACTCCAATTGGTCGTGTAATCATTGTGAAAGGACCTTAATTTACTATTGAGAGGGAATGTGTTTAATTCTCTCGATGCTCTCAGGGTCAATTAAATGTTCAAATCACTTAAAATTTATAAATCATTGGAAATTATGCTTTAATTAATTGACTTATCATATAGGGGGTTGTGAATGGGTCCAACGTTGAAATTTTTTCAGCTTATGCTTATATGCAATAAAATTTGACATGGATATAGTAGATGCATGTTTTTATTGTATGGGATGGTTTAGAGACTCTAATAGGACTCACAAAAAAATTTACAATCAAACGAGAAAATTATGACATGATTGTTAAGGATATAATTTTTTTTTTTTTTTACTATTCTTATCATGGTATATATTTAGCCTCAAAGGTTAGCTCAATTAATTAAGTATCCCTCGTCAAAGATTTGCTATTGAGAGGTCATGAGTTCAATTCTCTTGATGCTCTCGAGTTCGGGTAAATGTTCAATTCACTTAACATTTATCAATTAGTGGTAATTATGCTTTAATTAATTGACCATGCACAGAGGGGGTTGTGAATGGGACCAACATTGAAATTTTTTTAGTTTGTGCTTATATGCACTAAAATTTGACATAGTTAAAGTAGATGCATGCATTGACAGTATGGAAGAGTTTTGAGACTCAAATATGACTCAAACAAAGAACTCAACAATCGAATGAAAAAAATTATAACATAAATTTCAAGGAAATGAAATTATTTATTATTACTTTATATCCTTATAATGGTATGTATTTATCCCCAAGGGGTAGCTCAATTGGCCAAGTACCCCTCGTCAAAGCACCTTAAATTTATATTGAGAGGTAACTATTTTAACTATCTACATTCTCTCTGGGTCAGATAAGTATTCAATTCACTTAAAATTTAGCAATCAGTGTAAATTATGCTTTAATTGATTCACCCCGCATAGAGGGGATTGTGAATGGGGCCAACATTGATTTTTTATTTTATTTTATTTTATTTATTTTTAATTTTTATTTTATTTATTTATTTATTTTATTTTATTTTATTTATTTATTTTTTAAATTTGTGCTTCTATGCATTGGAAATTGACATGGTTACATTAGATGCATGTGTTGAAGGTATGGGATGGTTTTGAGACTCAAATATGACTCACACAAAGAATTCCAAAATCAAAAGACAAAATTATAACATAAATTCCAAGGTGATGAAATTATTTATTATTTATTGATGTCCTTGGCATGGTATGTATTTAGCCCTGAGGGTTAGCTCAATTGGACAAGTACCCCTCGTCGAAGAACCTTAATTTTATATTGATATGTCACAGGATTAATTATCTCAACACTCTTGGGGTCAGGTAAATGTTCAATTCACTTAACATTTAGCAATAAATCAAAATTATGATTTAATTAATTGACCCTGCACATAGGGGTTTGTGAATGGGGCCAACATTGTAAGGGACATGGGAATGCTACCCCTATCAATGTACCCTAGCATTACCCCTTCTACCAAAGAGTTGGAACACTTGACTAGGAGATAAATTATGTCCACCAAGGTGAAAAAAGATAAAAGGCATAACTTCCAAGAATCATAATTCATTATCCAATTCAATTCATGGTCACTACTTTCATGTCAAATACATTGAGTGTTAAAATTTAGTATGAAACAATGGAAAAATGTATCTCATGTGTGTCAATATAAGCATGATATGAGAGGTATATGCAAGAAATTTTCTAGGAAAATCATAAATGCCATCATTGGTAACATTGTTTGTGATCATGTGGATCATCAAAGAAGATAGATACTCTAGTTAACCCTAAATGTGAGGGGGTAAAAAGGTATACATAAGGGTATAACCCCACAATTTATAACCAAGAGCCAAAGTTTAACTTGGGTAATTTCTCAACATGTTTGACCAAATATGGCATGTTTCAAACATTTTTTGCAAATGATAATGTGGCATGACAAACAAAGGAGAGGGGATTTCCCTTTCTCATCTAATTATAATATCACTAAGTTTTGTTCAAAGATGAAATTTGAGGGGAGTTCCTTTAACCTTATCTAGGAACACATGCCCTATAGTCATAGTGGTGATATAACCCAAATGGGCCCCTATGGTAGTATAAGCTTGACTTAGGCAGGTGTCACGATACAAATACATACAAAGAGATAATGTAATGTTTAACATTTTAACTACCTAAAAATAAAATAAAAATAAAAAATTATTTCAAATTATAATTATAAAAAAAATATAATTTAACTCAGACTTCAACATATGTTGTGTATTAACTTGAATATATATATATATATATATATATATATATATATATATATATATATATATATATATATATAATTGTTTGCTTTCCAATATCACCCTTATTTTGTTTGTTAATCAACATATTTATGTGCATTAAAATATATAACAACACTTTTATGGTCATTACGCGGTAAGGTGTTCCCTTTGAAAAAGACTCCCTCAAGTGCCACCTTTCACCACTATGGACCTTTAGACTCAATGTTAGACGATTGAATAATAATGAACCATCAGATTAATAGACATTTAATCATTATTAATAATTTAAATTTAATAGTCAATTAATAGAAATTTAATCATTATTAATAACTTAAATTTAATAGTCAATTAATAGATAATAATAGTTAACAAAAAATTAGAAATTTAAATAATGGGAAGTTGATTTTAATTTTTTTGCCTTCGCCATTTGCCTTCATATAGAGAGAGGGAGATAGCATAAATGAGTAGAGAGGGAGATTGCAGAAACGAGTGTGCCTTCTGGAATTAGGTTTAATGGTTAATCTATTTATTCAACAATCAATATTTCAGGAGAAAAATATTTTACATTCCCTCCACAATCGATACTCAAATCCTATCGAGGAGTCACAGAGGGGTTCTCTCAAATCTTGCCGAGGAGTCACAGAGGGATTCTTTGGCGCGATGGTGAGCCATAACATAGCACCGCATTTCTAGGATAAATGGAATCGAGTCTTCTCCATTTTCATTTAATACATGCTAATTTTATTTTTGTTTTGATTTTTTTCCTATTTATTGAGGGATATAGATAGGGTTTTATCTTTTTGTTTCAACTTTTTCCCTATTTATTGAGAGATCTAGATATGTTTTTACCCTATGTATCTTGCAGAAAGGATGAAAACCTTACACGGGCTACTATTATGAGATATCATAAAGTAGAACAACTATTTTCTTGTGAAGTAGAAAAACTACAGTAACACGAAGGTCCATCTTGCATTTGAACAAAAAGTCTTTATTATAATGCCCTTTGTGCAATTATTGGAGGATAGAAGATGTCATATTGCTTATAGCATTGATCAAGACAAGGTAAAGGGATCTTCCAAGTAATAATAATAATAACTTACATAGCCATAGCCATTGTGACAGACTTGGGAATCATATTTTCTATTCCAAAAAGGATAAGATTTAACAACCTTGGGTGTTTCCAATGGTGAAATAAAAGAACCATTGAAAGGCAAAAAACTCACCTTCATAAACGTGGCAATGATTCTGAAGAGTTTGCAACGATTGTAATTTGGAGTTTTTATTATAATAAGAAAAACATTTTTTGGGTCAAATCAAATTTTTATTTTTTTAAATATTGTTTTCACAATATATGGATTGTGGATAAATTTAACCGAAATATATGTTTTAAAAAAAACCAAAATGTATAACAAGCAAAATACACCAACTTGTACATCCTATTTGGAATCACCTTGGTACTCGCATATTGTGATATTTAGTTGTAATTGAAAGATGTGCAGTCTATAGAAATGAGATGGTGTTTTCATTCTCATTCTTTTAGGGGAGGGAGAGCATCATTTCAATCCCTCTTCCATCGACTCCATTCTCTTTTCCTTATCCCATGTCAACAAAAAAGTGCGCCTTGCCTCTGCTCATATCACCACAAAAGATGGGAAATTATTCTCCAATGGATTGGATCTCAAAATCTATCTATTAGTGTTTTGGTCAGAAGCTTGAGATATAATAGACACATAATATTGGACAAAGTACAATATCTTCATTCCACTTTGACATATACTTCGTGCTTTATCCCCCTATTCCTATGGTAAGTCACTTCATGCATACCTTTGCTCAGGCATTTAGATGGTAAGCTCAACATGCTAATTTAGATTCAATGGTGCAAAAGTCCATCTACATTTATATTTTTGTTTAAAATAAAGGACATTACATTTAACTTTTTTGTTTAAAAACATTTATTTTGTGTTAAAAAAAATGTTTAAAGTGAAATATTTTCATTTAATAAAATATTTTGGTTTAAAATGATATCTTTTTGTTTAAAACCCTTCATTTTTTGTTAATTTTGAATGACCAAATCATAACAACTTGTAGATTGGAAAGTATGGGCTTTCAGATGATACCCTGCCAAATGGGTACAAAATAAAGTTGTTAGGTCCACATAATACTAGTATTATTGATAGTGTAGCCCCCTTATTGTTACTTTTGTGCCCATGTAGTCCCCATATTGTTATTATTGTTCCCCATAGAATCCCACTATTATTATTGTTGTGCCCTTACATTATTATTGTGATGTCATCTATGATTATATTGTGACCCCTTGGGCTCCTATATATAGAGAGGAGGTTTATTCATTTAAATAATCCAATAATTGTTCATTTATGTAATGTAATGTAGGTTTCCCCCTCGAATAGGTTGATATCTAGTCGTGATCTACCTTTTCTTCTATTTTGCGATTTGGTTACATAACATTTGGTATCAGAGCTTTGGATTCTAGGCTTTTGCTGCTGCAAACAAGCCATTGTGTAATTTTCGTTATAAATTTGTTTATAAGAAGGTTCAGAAGCTAAAACATTTACCACGAGAAGCCGAAATCCTGAGGTACTTCATATAAAAATGTTAGATCTTGGTTAACTATATTTTCGGAGATATGATATGAGGAAGTTAGGGTTTTTTTAGGCTCCAGAATTTCATCTCAAAAAGGTGGCCGAGGTAAAATCATCATAACTTTTGTTTCAGACACCGGGTTGGAATTATGTAAAATGTGGCTGAAATTCAACAGATTGTAGTTTCTTTTGTATCAATTTTAGAGCCGAAGTCAAAACAGTGACACATGGCATGTCGTACAAGTTAGATCTACTGAACCAGTCCATAATTAGGTCATTGTGGGATTTTGGGCATAAATTTATCTTGAAGAATCAAAATTAGGTCTAACATGTGCCATTTGAAAGAAGACTCAGAAGCCTACCATATGACTAAAGTTCAGATCTTGGAGATCTGAAATTATAGAGTTACAACTATTTCAAGTTGGAGCTCCTAAAAGCAAGAAAAATGTGTCTATTTTTTAAAACAATTTGCATAACTTTTTTTTGAAAAATCAGTTTGAAGTGATTCCAAGGGCATATTGAACATAGATATTAGTATTGAGTTCCAAAATGTCTCCAAAAAAAGAATTATATATCCATTAAGCCCACATAAATCTCTACTATGATGCATGAAGGGGAAGAATTGCAGCATGATATATCAAAATTACGAGACCAAGTGTAACAAATTTTGCTCTCACATATAACAACCAAAATTGAACTAAAAAGGGACATAAATGGTTTAAAAGTAAGCATGGAAGTTAATATGGATGGTTCTAAGGATTCCATGAAAGACGTGGAAGCTAAGATCTATGGTATAGAAGGTAACATGGAAGATTTGAAGAAATACATGGAAGGTTTGAAGGAAGGTTTGACAAAGTTGCTACAGGAAAAGCTTCCTAATGGCGAAAAGGTAGTAGATGAAACTCATGATGAGAACAAAAGAAATGTTACTTATGGTTTCTTAGAACCTAATGTTGGATTTAAGACCCACCATACTCCAAATATAGATATGAGGAATTTTTATGGCAAGGATCTGATAACATGGATACTACAAATGGAGCAATACTTTGAGCTCCATAATGTGAAAAACACACAAAAGGTATGCATTGCAAATTTATATTTAGAACAAAATTAGTTTGTATGGTATTTATGGCTTTTTTCTCATAAACCACTGGTCACTTGGTCAATTTTTACAGAGGAAATAATAGGACATTATGAGGATACAATGAGCAACACCTTCTTTAGCCAATTGATAAATCTCAAAAAAAAAGGTTCAATTATGGAGAACATTGAGGAATTCCAAAAAATGAATATAAGGGTAAATAATATTCCAAAGTTACATAGGATTGATGTCTTCATATGGACTCTAAAGGATAACATCCAAACAAGGTTCGACTTAGGGAACCCGATACATTGGAGAAGGCATTCAGGTTGGCAATAATGATTGAAAGCAAAATTATGGTGACAAGGAAGCCTACCACTCACAACTATAAAGATGGAGGTGTTGATACTCATACACTTCCACAACCTATAAGGTTGACACTATAAAAATTGGAAGAAAAAATAGAGAAAGGGTTTTGTTATAGTTGTGATAGAAAATACACTAAAGGTCAAAAGTGTGCAGAGAAGAAATTATTTTACATAGATTGTGAAGGGGAGGAATAAAATGAATAAAAAACTTCAAAAGAATGGGATATACACCAGGAACTAACCCTAGAGGAAGAAGAAATGAACCTGACCATATCTTGTAATGCATTGGTGGGAATTACCACTCCTCAAACTCTCAAGATGTAAGGACATATCAAAAAGAAAAATGTATTAGTGCTTATTGATTCGGTAGTACCCATAATTTTATTCATTGTAAGGTAGCCAAGGAATTTAATTTCTTCCTATACCCAACACCAAAGTCTCAAGTGATGGTTGCAAATGGAGGAACTATAAATTTCTCTAGAAAGTGCCATAATATCAAGCTAACCATGGGGGAATATTATTGAATATTCCAATGCTCTCCATTCCAATGGGTGGTGCTAATGTTGTACTAAGAGTACAATGGTTAAAATATTTGGGGATGGTAGATTTTAATTTTCAAGAGCTTTTCTTGAAAAAAAATTCGGAAGGAAAGGAAGTTGAATTACGGGGTCTCGCAGGGAAGTTGGGAAAGATAATCAGCTCTAATTTCATGACAAAGCTTCTGAAGAAATAACAACGAGCTGTAATTTTACAATTATGCTCACTAGAGGTTCAAACATCAAAATAATCTATTTCTGTAGATCTCCAAAAAGTCTTGGACAATCATTCCAAGGTGTTTGAGACTCCCAAAAGACTCCCACCTATTTGTGATCATGACCATGCTATTCATTTCATTCTAGGAAGTGTTCCTCCAAACATCATACCTTACAAATATCCTTATGCTCAAAAGAGTGAGATTGAATGTATGGTTGAAAGAATGCTAGAGGTTGGTATAATTCAACCTAGTCAAAGTTATTTCTCTGTTGTAGTAGTATTGATGCACAAGAAAGAGGGATCATGGCGTATGTGTCCGAATTGTAGGGAGCTCAACAAGCTCACAATTAAATATAAATTCCCCATCCCTGTCATTCATGAATTATTGGATGAATTACATGGATAAAGTTACTTCACCAATTTTGATATTCATTCTAGATATCATCAAATTAGAATGAAGAATGAAGACATTTTGAAAACAACATTCAGAACTCATGAGGGTCTTTATGAATTTTTGGTCATGCATTTTGGCCTTACTAATGCACCTTCCACATTTCAAGGTTTGATGAATTCCATTTTCAAACCTTCCTTAGAAAAATTGCGTTAGTTTTTTTTTATGATATAATAATCTACAACAAGTCTTGGAAGGATCATGTTCAACATGTTGACAGGGTGCTCAAACTATTGGAGGAGAAACAATTATATGAAAAAACCTACAATTTTTTCTTTGGAGTACAGGAGGTGGAATATTTGGGTCATATTTTATCTCATGAGGGTTTTTAGGTAGACCTGAACAAAATTAAATCCATTAAGGAATGGAAGATCCCCACAACCATAAAGCATATTCAAGGATTTTTGGGTTAGCATGGTATTATTGCAAGTATGTTAATAATTATGGGAGAATATCAACACCTCTAACATCATTACTGAAGAAAGATGCATTTTATTGGACTCCAGAAGCAACTAAGGCCTTTGAACATATTAAAGAGGGAATATGCCATGCACCGGTCTTAGCTATGCCAGACTTCACAAAAACTTGTACTGGGGAATGCGATGCCTCAGGAAATGGAATTGGTGTGGTTTTAATGCAAGAAGGAAGACCCATTTCTTTTCGAAGTCGTCCAATAAAAGGAAAGTATTTACAGAAACCTATTTTTGAGAAGGAAATGTTGCCAATACTACATTCACTAAAGAAATGGCGACCTTACCTAATGGGAAGACACTTCAAGATAAAAACATATCATGATAGTCTTAAATAATTTTTGGAACAAAAATTATCTTCAAAGAGCAACAAAAATGGGTCACAAATACGTAGGGTTATGACTTTGAAATCATATACAAAAAAGGGAAGAAAAATGTTTTTATAGATGCACTCTCAAGTAAGGATGAGGATGTGGAAGCATTGTTTTCTTCCATTTCTATTGTTTTGATTGTACATTTTCTTTAGGAGGCCCATTTTAGACCTCAAAATTCCCCTAATGTACTATGACATAAAAATTGGAGCTTCATGCATATTCCCGAGTGCACGCAATTTTCCATGTTTCATGCTTAAAGAAGGTTATATGTGACAAGCTCCCAGTTCAAACAATATTTCTAGAACTTGACAAGGAAGAAAAAAATCATATTAGAACTTGAAGCAGTCACAGAAACAAGAACTCGGCAACTACGAAATTGATCAATTTTAGAATATTTCATCAAGTGGAAGAACTTACAGGTAAACCCACGAAGGTGGGTTACACTTTTGTGGGAATTGGGGACGGAAAATTCATTTTCCCAACAGTTCGGCCGAACTATTCTAGAGGTCGACCGAACTTTCGAAATTATTTCGGCCATACTAATTCTGTTGTTTACATTGAAGACGTATTGATGACATGGGAAAATAGATTTTTGGCTGGATATGGGAAAACCGACAACAAAATTTCAGACAAATAATAGTCCAGGTGAACTATTAGTTTGACTGAACTTTGAAATAGTTCGGCCGAATTGGTTCTTATAAATATATCGGCCCACAAACCTTAATAGGTTTTGGGCATATTACCGTTGTTGTCTCACGTCTGTCTGCTGCCTTGCATCTATCTGTCTCGTGTCTGTACGTTGTCTCGTGTCTGTGTTTGCAGGGGCGATGAGGTGAGGTGAGGTGTTGCTCTGTTGCGCCGCGGCGACAAGGTGAGGTGAGTTGTTGCTCCTGTTGCTCTGTTTTTTTTGTAGTTTTTTTTTTGTTTGATTTTAATATTAATTTATTTATTTTTGTTGCAAGGAATTTGGTCTGCGTCCTCCATTTGTCTTCGACGATCTCCCGGCTCGTGCTCATCTTCTTGGTGCACCTTCGTACTCTTGTCAACTGCAAATTTCCAGGTATGCTATCCTGATCCTCTATCATTGCATTTACAGGTATGCTATCATAAATGAATGAAGAATCAACCAGAAATTTGGGAGATTGTTATTAGTTCCAATCAAATATAATTATGTTGGTTTGGTTTGTCTTTAGAATATTGTTTGTAGAACTTGATAAAAAATAATACATGTTCTTGAATACCTTACTTGTTGACTTATGTTTTATGGGGAATATGGAATCATCAGAATAAGTTTATTTTTAAAAACTCTCAAATTAATCCCTTTATGATTGTCGTCAACTTCATGAATTCTTTTAATGAATAGGTTCCTAATCATATTTCAGCTATAAGAAAAAATTGGAAAAAATGGTTATAAATATGAATGTCTATATGAGAGGATTCTTTGATGGAGCCTATGCAAGAACTTAAGTCGTACTTACTTTTGAAGCCTGCCTTCTTCCCTTTACTTACATGCATGCTACCAACTCACCTAGTTCGATTTACAACCTTGATAGATCGGGACCAATCGATATAGATAGATATAAGTGATTCTGGTAAATCATTAGGACATGTAGGTATCGAATAATTCACTCAGTTAATATTATAAGGTATATGCTGTTGTCTCTACTACTCTACCAACTGCTTAATCACTGGAGAGACAACAGCATATCCAACGGCATAAACTTCACCAACAACATCACTTGTTGTATCACTTTCTTAACCAACCGCATAAATTTCCAGTTGAAGAATCAACTGTCTATCCCACTTGCTGTTGGTGCTCCCCCACTGTCGGGGCAACTTCCCACTGCTACCGTTATTTCTCATGTAATTTTGGAGATGGTATGATAATTGAAATAAACCTCTATTATAGTATGAAAATTAAGTTAGGAATTCGGCCGGGTACTATCCATCATTTGGACAGCTCTTAAACCATTTATAATCAAATTTAACTACTTACCAGCATTCTCAATTCACTACCCAGCCATTCTCCATTAGATACACAACAGGAACCAACACATCACATATACTACACAGTCACATCACCAATCAGAACATCACATACATAAGAACATAACATCTAAGCCACAGGAACTCACTCAATTAGATACCTCCAACATAACAGGACTTTCTAATACTTATACTTACTGATATCTTGTACAACTATATACTACAAGTGCTAATCACATTGTACCAGTATAAGCTAATTACAGGTATAAGCAACTTCCATGTTTCTATGTTCTTTCATTACCCTTACAAGCTATAGTACTCATCTACGTTTGTTCATATAAGCTTATCTACTATGTTTCCATAATAAGCTTGATGTTGGTGGTATAGCTTCTACTTACAAAGAGCTTTATATCACCTTCTCACGGAAAGCTTACTAGTCTGAATACGTATGGTACTTACACTTTTCACATATAAGCATATAAGTCTATACATAATTACTAGTAGTGATGTATATAGTAACATTGTATATTCATGTAAACACGATAATAGTAGTACTTATATTATGCATAAGCTGTTAGTTACAGATACAATTGGTTTATTTAGACAACTGGCATTGCTAGGATATGCTTTCATGTTAGTGCCTTAACTTTGAGATTTACCCACATAGAGATAGATAGATACTTGCCTACCTTAAGGAAATTCGATTTCAATTTCACTCTTATGTATTTCCGATTTTTTTTATTTTTTATTTTTTTATTTTTTTCGTTGATTTTTTGTTTCCCAGCTTGTTTCTATCCTTCATGTCACTCTTGGAAACTATAACAAATATCTAGAATTTCTTTCTTTTCAAGCTTCTATTGCAGAAATCGATAATTTATATCCAACTCCAGATTTGATAACAAAGGTATATAATTTCATTTATTTCATTCCATTTTCCTTTGATTCTTATATATATTTACATCCTAAAATTTCAGGATTGTTAAAATGACTAATTTGACTTTCTTAACTCAGTTCAAAGTATAATTAGATTTATATTTTCTTACAAAAATACATTCTTTTATAATATAGGAAAAACCCTCTTGTACAAATATCCTTAATCTCGTATACTCTGTGTTTGCCCTCCACACATGTACTGTACATATTTAATTTTCTATAATTACATTAGAAATCTTTCTATGTGCATCTCAATTATGATACTTAACTTAATTCAGGTATTTTGTGCAATGTATTTCTAGAACACATTTTATTTGAGTTAATTGCAATAGAATGAACAAAATTAAGAAAAGTCAGACAAAATTCAGCAACAGAATGAACAAAAATTCACACATAATTCAACAACAGAATGAACAGAAATTCACACAGAATTCATCAACAGAATGAATAGAAATTCACATAGAATTAATAGAATTAAACATCGCAAAGAAATTCACACAGATAATTCCCCTACAATCAATATCTGGAACATAAATAGAAGTTCTTCATTTTAATATCCATAAACCACTACCACTTTAAGGAAAAACTTGTACATGTGTTATTTCTCCCTTCTCCCATAAAATTTTAGGCAAATTTTAAGGCATGTGTCATTTCTATTTCATTCCTCCCACAAACTCATAAAGGTGTGACTTTTGACATAACTTCATCAACCACCACAACTAGTTTTTTTAGTAAGTGCATAAAATTTTTTTGCAAACCATGCAAATGTCATTTCTCCCACAAACTAAAGGCTTTCTCCCATTAATTCAAGGAAAACTTTAAGGCCTAAAAACTAAACCTAAAGTGGCTAAACTCTCATAGGATAGGATCCCCAAAACTCAAGGCGTTCCCCCATTAATTCAAGGCAAACTTTAAGGCCTAGAAACTGAACCTAAAGTGGTTGAACTTCCATAGGATTTTAGTTTCTTTGTTGAGTCTTAACTTCTACAAGTTCTAAAGGAGTCTGTAAAGGGCTAGGTAGCCTCTGGATATCATCCTTTCTTAAGGCATGTAAAGGGCCAGGTAGCCTTTAGATCTCATTCTTTCTTAAGGCATGTCATTTCTAGATGTGATTTCTGCCATAAATTTTAAGGAAACATTTCATACAAACCATGCATGAACCATGTATATGTGTCATAAATTTCCCTTAAACTCTAGGCAATGAAATCTTTAATGCATCTCATTTCTAGATGTGAATTATACCATAAACTTTAAGTCAAAATTTAAGATAAACCATGCACATGTCATTTATCTCATGCACATGTGTCATTTCTCCCATCATTTGCAATAAATGTTAATTTAATATATTTTTATTGAATTTGTTTTTTTCAGGGATAAAAAACCCATTAAATATGGTTGAAAAATGGACATTATGCATAGATGTTTCTTACTATCACAATCTAGTGAAAGCAGTGATTATATATGTGCTTTCCAATGTTGCGACTAGCAAGGTCGTCCAAAGGAAAAAGAATATACCGGGAAGAACAACAAACAACGAGGCATATTATATTGCATTGATAGAAGGCATGGGAACAACTAGGGAGTATGGATCAAATGAAATTGTAGTTTTCACCAATTTCGAACTTGTGTGCAACCAGATGAAATGCGTGTACCAAGTTAAGAAGGAGAGACTAAAACAACCGCATGGAAAAGCAAACAATATTGTTAGCCAATTTCAATTTTTTAGTATAAGACATTGTAAAAATGTGAATAATATGTCTGTTGATCTATTGCGTGTGGCAATGCCAATTTAGGATTCGTCTATCCAAGATGAATTAGAATTATACAGAGAAATGCCAATGCCAGATTCATCTCTCAAAGATGAATTAGTTTTGAGATGCTCTTGTTAAAAAATTCAAGATTCATCTCTCAAAGATGAATTAGTGTTGAAACGCTTTCCTTCAAAATTTATTGATGAACATTGTAACATATCTTGGATGTGTGTGGTTTGTACTTATAAATGCGTATTTTTAATGACCATGTGTTTTTTTTCAATTTTATACCAAGTGTGCTCCTATCATGTAAAGCACAATTTGGTGAACTTAACATTTTTATAAATTTTTTTGCTTAAATTGAATTTCACACATCAATTAGTGTTTTGAAAGTTGCGTTTTACATAATTTGTGTACACTAACTTACATTAATTTTCTGAAATTTATTTTGAATTTATTTTAAATAGTAATTTAAAAAAATAATTGTAAATGTCCAGTATATATATATATATATATATATATATATATATATATCATGGAGGATGAACGAAGAAGATCAACAGAATCCCATATCTCTACGAGAGAGAGGGATTAGGGATCGAGGGATTTTCATGGTATTTAAATATAATCTTAAATATCCATACATATACATATATGTGTGTACATATGGAATTGATTTTTTATCAATTTTGTGAGTTAAATTAGTTGTTAATAAGTTTCATTTTTTATTTTTTAGGAGCTAAGAGGAAAAGGGTGTCTACTCCATCAATGGAGCATGCTCATGGTTCACGCAATCTTGGTATGGTTCACGCAATGTAATCAATGAATATGTACATGTATTTATATAAATGAAGGTATTTTTGAATTGATTATAAATTCATATTTTTTTATGAAGCTTCTCTCTTGTCTCGTAAGGTTGGTGGTGGTTCACATTCCCTTGGAGGGCCATCAATAAGTGTTGGCGGATTGCGTGAAGGTGGTGATATGTATTCCCCAAAAGGCCAATCAATGGATGGTCGTGTTGGTTCTCAACCAATCGGTGGTCGTTCTGGTTCTCAGCAGGGTCATTCTGATTCTCAATAGTCTCAGGGTGGGCAAGATGCTAGCCAACCACATCGAGGTGGCCATCAATTTGAATATTATTTTCATTTAATTTATACAAATTTGTTTACATGTGTTTTTTTAATATAAAAAATTTATATATTGATGTAGAGGTTGAAAATGTTGCTCCAAATGTTGCTAAAAAAATATGTAGGGCAGAACGCGTCATTCAAGAAGAAGTTTGTCCACCAACCACGACTTATCCATCCGAAATTTCAAATATACCTTGGGAAACAAACATGCAGCAATGCACCTTAGAAAGGTGTCAATGTCTTCATGAAAAATTGAAGAGATATCTCGTGGCTTTGACTCTACCTGCTGAGAGTCAACAAAGCTTGGAAATAGTTACACAATCTTTAAGCGAACTAGTAGATGTGTACCGAAAACTTGGGCCAACCACTGATACTTTTGTAGAAGTGATGAGAAAAAGAAAGGAAACAGTGATGGGTCCCAATAAATGGGAGGTTGTTAAACAAAGAGTTACAACAAAAATGGCCAAGTCTATGTTTAATTTCAAGGAAGGGTCGAAAATAAAGATGTTGAAGGTACAATATTTCAAGCACCCTCATATAGTTCGCTATTTGTATGATAGACACCTTGCAGCCTACGGAAGACTCCCATGGAATAATGAGGTTCTGATTTATTTTGCAAAATTATTTTATGTAGAACTATTTTTGCAAATGAAACCCAATTACAATGACCTTCCCTCTGAATTTTTTGGTTCTAGGAAAGGTTGATTGTGTGATCGTAGGGGCGCTAGGCGTGATTTTGAGTTGCCTCGCCCTGAGCCACCATTGTTAGTCAACCTATTCGTGTCGAAACTTTGCGGTCAGAGATGGATGCCACTTCTCAAATTAGTCGAGAAGCAAGGGATGTCATCATTGACAATGTTCACAGTGGATTTGGTGGAGTCGATGTTTGTATGAATCGACAAAGAGCACGTGAGAATGCATGCGCTAATTTTTTGTATTATACAGATGAAGAGATTGACAACATGAGCGTTGAAGATCTCAAAACATATGCAAATAATTGTCGCAATGGTTGGTAGGACTTAATTGTTCATGAGGAAGAGGGCATGGGAACGGTATGTGTTAATGGTTAGGGTTCATTTATTTTAACACATGTACAATTTGTAATAAATACATATATACATACATTTATTTGTATACATTAATCTAAGAAAAATGTATCATTATATGTTAACACCATTTACAATTGTCATGCTTGATGAATGAAGAAAATGTTAATATCATGGTCGAAGCCTCCAGTTCAAACAATCAAGATGGGTCTCACCATCAATCATACAATCAAGATGGTTCTCACCATCAAGATATGTTGGCAAATGTTAGTGTTTTTTAAGTGAACACATGATGATGTACAATTATTTTTTTATCTATTATTATATATATTGAAACATGATGAGATATTTTTAAAATAAATAATTGTGCACAGATGTACATGTACATATATATAATAAAATGTTTTAATAGATTCTGATTTCGTCCGATGTTTTTGGGATGGCAGTACCTTCTTCTTCCTTGGGAGATGTGCCAAATCCACCATCACAAGTATGAACAATTTTTCGCTTTTAAAATTTACATTTTTAAGTTATATTTTCCACCTCAAAAAGTTCCATTAAAAAAATGAGATATATCTAGATCTTTTTATTTTAAATTTTTTGAATTTTTGGTTTTTGGATATTTTCTTTCCGAGCCACTCTTAGGAGATGTGCCAAATCCACCAACACAAGTATTCAATTTTTCACTTATATATATATATATATATATATATATATATATATATGTGTGTGTGTGTGTGTTTTCAATTTATAAGTAATAAATTGAAGTTTAAAAGTTTTATTATAAATTGAGATCTAGAGATCTTGATTTATTTTAAATTTTTTGAATTTTAGGTTTTTGGAGATTTTCTTTTGGAGCCTCTCTTAGGAGATGTGCCAAATCAACTAGCAGAAATATTCAATTTTTCACTTAAATATATGTTTTTAAGTTATAATTTATAAATTGAAGTTCAATTTTTTTATTATAAATTGAGATCTTGATCTTCAGTTATTTTATACTTTTAAATTTTTTTAATTTTAGGTTCCTATAGAGGATTTCTTTTCTCCACGGACTCTAGTGATGGATATAGGAACATCAACACCATTTCAACCATTTGAACAAGTTGTCTAACTTTTTTTTAATATTATTGAAAATAAGTTTATATTTTCATTTTCATTTGAATTTTTTTAATATATATATATATATATATATATATTGGACAGTTTATTGTTGAAGATGTTCTAGTGGGGGAAGTTTTAGTAGATGAGCAACAAATAGAGAGGGAACCTCATGAGGTATTGCATGATTTTTTTTACATGAAGTTCTATATATTCTCGCTCAATTTTAAAACATTAAATTTTAATGTTTGTACACATTGTGTAAGGGTTCCCCATGCTTCGCAGGATAGCTCGAAGATAGTGAATTTTTTGGGAGAGACACTACATCCATCTGTATTTGATGGATGATGCACATGCACACTTGCAACATTATATTTTCAATAGATTTAGTCTTAAATTTACTTTTTTATATATAGTCTTATCTAGATGCAACCATATATAACTTGATACTTGATACTTGATACTTGTGAAATCTGCAAATTTTGGATGTATTTTATGTGAACTACATTTGGTACATGTGAATATGATATATAATGTTTTTAAAACTTAATTTTTGGATGGTTGAACTAAATTTGGCATGTGAAGTAATGTTATAGTGTTATATAATTTGTTTTATTTTTATAACTCAAGTTTTGGATGGCTAAACTACATTTGGCATGTGATGTGAAGTAATGTTCTGTTATAATTTGTTTTGTTTTTACAACCTAAGTTTTGGATGGTTGAACTACATTTGGCATGTGAAGTAATGTTATTTGATACTTGATACTTGTGATCTATATTGTTTTGTTTTTAAAACTCAAATTTTGGATGGTTGAATTACATTTGGCATGTGAAATAATGTTGTGTTATATTTTGCTTTGTTTTTAAAACTTCAGTGTTGGATGGTTGAACTACATTTGGCATGTGAAGTAACGTTGTGATCTATAATGTTTGGTTTTTAAAACTTAAGTTTTGGATGGTTTAACTACATTTGGCATGCAATATAATGTTTTGTTTTTAAAATTCAAGTTGTCGTTTTCCAAACAAAAAACAATCACATGAATATATGTACATGTAGAAATGATTTAAGTACATGTTTGAATATATATGTTAAAAATATTGAAGTACGATATATATATATATATATATATATATATAAACAATCATAAGATTCTAAGTCTTGTTAGAAGTGTCAAAAAATCGTAGAATTTTAAAAATGCATTCTATAATGTATCTATATCTAGTACGTGCAACAATTTTCATCAATGAATGTATAGAAAAGCTACTTTCAGTTAATTCCATTCTAGAACATATATATTCAGTACGTGAAACATTTTTCATCAATGAACATAGAAAATCTACTTTTAGTTAATTGCATTCTAGAACATATATATCCAGTACTTCGACATTTTTCATCAATGCAAATAGAAAAGCTACTTTCAATTAATTTCATTCTGGAACATATATATTCAGTACGTGAAACATTTTTCATCAATGCACATAGTAAAACTACTTGAACAGTTAATTTAATTCTAGAACATATATATATCCAATACATGCAACATTTTTCATCAATGCACATAGAAAATCTACTTTCAATTAATTTCCTAGAACATGTATATATCCAGTACATGCAACATTTCACATAGAAAAACTACTTTCAGTTAATTGCATTCTAGAACATATATAGCTAGTACTTGCAACATTTTTCATCAATACACATAGAAAAGATACTTTCAGCTAATTGCATTCTAGAACATATATATATCACATACTTCTAGAACATATATATCCAATACTTGCAACATTTTTCATCAATGCACATAGAAAAGATACTTTCAGTGAATTTCATTCTAAAACGTATATATATCCAATACATGCAACATTTTTCATCAATGCATGTACAGAAAAGATACTTTCAGTTGATACTAGTGTGCATGTACCAAAAAAATGTACATGTGCAAACACTTGCACAAATAACATAACAAGGAAGTTCAATTTTTAGTTGAGTTCTAAAAGTTCTAAAACATGAATCCAAAGAGAAGAAATTGTTGGGCATTTCAATCAAAAAAATTCCAATGGAATGCCATCTTCAATGATCTATTCATAATCGGATTTTAACATTTTCCATTTCTTAATTTTCATTTTTTTTTTTTTGATTGAACCTCTATCAACTTTATGTGTGTTGCACACACCAAGTGACTATATTAACAATTTATGATATCAGGTTCATAGTCTTCAAAGTAAAAAAAATCCCCACTTTGATTAGTTTGTCTGAAAAAATAACCTTTCAGTATAATAGATCCTCTGTCATATGGAAACCCATGATTATTATAGTTTTCTAATAATTTCATCTTTCGTTTAGTGCAAGGCATCAAATAATACTTCACATTTTCATCGTTTTCAGTAGGTGAAATTACAACAAAAACATCTCCTGCACAATAAAACAAATTTATGTATTTAAATTTAGATCACAATTAACATGAAAAATTAACTTTAAAATAATTTTAGTATCTATTTCTAGATCTCTATCATTTGAAAGCAATTCAAATGTTACATTCTCTGACAAGATCAGAAACTCAATCACCATGAGATGATATTGTAGTCTCATCTGATTTCATTTCTTCAAACATTGCAACTGACATTTTCCCCTTTGTATTTAGCTTTGTATGTTTTCAATCTTTTACAAACATTTTGTTTTCACAAACATCATTGGATTCTGTGTTTTCTATGCAAAAATGACAAAAACAAGAATATTTTCTGTTATCCAATGAAAACACATTTGTGGACAACTTTGTTTTAATTGAATGTAATTTTCGAGTCCCTTTTATTGTTTCAACGTCATTTCCAATTGATCTATTTACATCTTCGACCCCAATATGCCAAAAAAAACTATATATGGAAAATTCAAAGAAGAATGTAAATATGATATCAAAATACCATCAAAGATAATCATTGTGATAAATGTACAATGTTTAAAATTAGATATCCAATAAAATTTAAATTGAACATATCTTTGCACTTCCCTTGATCGGTTAGTCTCATGGCTTAGTGCAGCGATGCACATTTGAACAACTTCTTTAGAATCCACAAGTCGGTTTGAAGAAGGGTTCATTTGATATCTTCGAAGTGATCATTTTATGCATGCCCCTGCACCATCATGTTATCATTTTCCATGGCCAATCTCAAAGAAATTCCAACAATGTTTAATGCAAGTTTTCTTATGAAGACAACACAACCAAAAGAATGATCGTGAAGATTTGAATTGGCCTGCGCATCCATCTGACCATATCCAATGTTCATTGAATTTTATTCTACGACTTTTCAAGGAGTCATAAATATTTCCAAAATAGTGTTGTACAAAATATGTATCATGTGTACGATCGTCACTGATATAAAAGTGATATTCTTTAATAACATGCCAATTTTCACTGATGATTTCTATATGATTGACGTTTTGTTTAGCATGTCTATATATAATATGGACAAGCATGGAGACTTGGTCAGAATGATAGTATTCACTCTGAATTTATTTTTGTGGAACAAATGTGTAGTTTTATGCAAAATAAATTACTGACAAAATGGTCCCTGGTGGAAAAACTTCACGGGATTTTTTGAATTGCAAGTCCCCACCATTGAGCTCTATGGGAATGCTTGGTGTATTTATAAATTACTGCCTCAAACTTTCTCAAAAAATCTATCACAAAAATTTCTTCTTCTTGTAATTAAATTCTTTTAGCACTATTTGAACCTTGAATTGATGTATGGATATATTCATATCTCTTCCGTTTCACTTTCATGTTGGACTATGATTGATCATTTATATCAGTACGATATCTGTTTTGAAATTTATTCACAATCATCACATTTTTTACCACCAACACATTTCTTTTCGCAAAATAATTCATCGATTTCTCTTCCACATAGAATTTGAGATATGATATCATGGATAGTGGAAGGAGGAGGTGAATCTTTCCAAAATGTTCTACCAAAATTAAGGAATGTGTCATAATATAATTGAAATTCCACATGATAATGACAAAAACAAGTGTCTTGTATGGTGATAGGTTTACATACCATGGTTTTTGTTGAAAAAAAGCACTAATTGAGACATGAATTTCACGATTCTCTTCTTTGAACTTGTTGAACAACTCTATCTGAGTGGTGTCCAAGCAATGTTTTTCATTTTCTTCATACTGATTTCGTGCTATTCTTCTTCGCATCACATCCCTTTCATTTGGCAAAACACGTGAATTTTTCTACCAATATTTATCTATTGTTTTTTTAACATTTTCTCCAAGTCTATCTTTGTATGGTTGCCTACAAATTGCTCTCCAGCAAGTGATTTCATCATTTACATCTATTTTCAACCAAAATTTCTGATGTTTGTGCAATTTTTCTCGTGAGGTTCCTAATGTTCATGCCATAGATTTTACCAAGCGATTCTCTTTAGTACTTGATGAAACCACTGCCATGTGTATTTCTCTATGTACAACTAGAATTTTTTTATGTCTAGATCTTCTAATTGAATTTATAGCACTATTTATATTTTGTATCACATTTTCCTTCGGTTTTTTAATCTTTTGTTGATTTTCGAATACCAAATAAAGTTGTAGCTTCTTTTAATTTCTTTAATGATAGGATACCTTTCAACATTTGGGCTTGAACTGTCATATTTTCCTTTATGAAGTACGTATCAAAAATGTGTTTAACATGATATCGTATAACATGGTCAGCTCTTTTATCTCCATATGTGTGAGTGTCAACATTTTATAACATCTCATCATCAACATTGATTTCATTTGTACATATTCAAATTAATAGTACATAATAAATTTACATATTCAATAAATAACTAAATTAATAATTATGTATAATTTCAATAATACGTGCATGTGTTCAACACACACACACACACACACAAATATATATATATATATATATATATATATACCTTGTGATTAAATTTCTTCACTTGAATTTCTTTCAACATTTTCACCATCTTCAATCATTGGTTCAATATCTCTTTCAATTTTTCTTTCAAAATTTTGTATCTCATCATCAATGTTTTGAGGAATATCTGTCTCTGTTTAGATTGCAAAATATTTTTCAAATTACTTCATCAAATAAAAATTAAGCTTTGCATTTTACACTAGGAAAATTTTAAATATCAAATTCATAATATTTACATTTACATAGCTGCTTCAACTTTTAGTTGAGGTTGATTTTCCCTTTCAATATTTGAGAGTGGTTCTCTCTTTCTTTTGCAATATTCTCTCCCCTCTTCTCTACGTTCCTCAGGATATCTTGTTCGATCATATTTTCTCGTGCAATTCCTTCACTCTCCCATGATAATAGAGTATGAAGTTCAAAAAATTTCCTTCAAAAATTTACACAAAAACTCAATTAAAAAAAACATCACAAAAGATTTAATTTAAAAAAAAAAAAAAACTCATTTTAAAATTTTTTCAAAAAAGACATACTTCAATCCAAAACACTTACTTTAAAAAATACAAGAAAAAAATGTCTTATAAAAATGAAACGAAGCTCAAAATATTTCATTCGAAGTCCTGCAAAAAAATTCATTTAAACAGTTAGACAAAAACTCATTTTAAAAAATCATTATAAAAGATTTAATTCAACCCAAAACACGTACTCTAAAAAAATGTCACTTCAAAAACTACCTCCAAAAAATGTCCAATGAAAATTAATTTCAACTTTTTAAAAAATGGCACTTTAAAAAATACTTCAAAAAAGTCTCTAAAAAAATATCACTATAAAAAATACCTCTAAAAAATGTCCTTTGAATATTAAGCCTAAAAAGAGTCCTTTCGAAATTAAGTCCAAAAAATGTCTTTTGGAAATTAAGCCCAAAAACCTCTAAAAACAAAATACATCCAAAAAAATGTCCTTTGAAAATTAAGCCCAAAACCTCTAAAAACAATGAAAATTAAGCCCAAAACTTCTAAAAACAAAATACCTTAAAACCAAAAAATGTCTTTTGGAAATTAAGCCCAAAAACCTCTAAAAACAAAATATATCCAAAAAAATGTCATTTGAAAATTAAATCCAAAACTTCTAAAAACAAAATACTTAAAAAAAAAAACCAATGAAACAATGAAAAATACGCCCAAAACTTCTAAAAACAAAATACCTTAAAAAAAACAATGAAAATTAAGCCCAAAACCTCTAAAAACAAAATACCTTAAAAAAAAATGAAGCCCAAAAACCATCCAAAAAATGTATCACATACCTCCAAGAAATGTCCTTTGAATGTTATGCTAAAAAGCCCTTAAACCCAAAACAATCCTTTGCAAAATCAAACGAAATGAAGAAATGTGTGAAATTATGCGAAAATATTGAATGCTTTTACGTCAACTTATATTTCCGTGAAATGTTATTTTTGGAGGGGCTTCATTGTATTTTCTGGCCGACGGAAAGTCAAGTACAAGTTTGACTGAACTTTTATGGGAAATTCGGCCGAACTTTTGTGTTGTTAGACTTTTCGGGTCGTCGGTGCAAAAAACAATACGCCGATTTTTTTTTTAAAGTTTGGTCGAACTAACTCATTTGCAATTAAGCAGAGCCAAGCTCTGAATACATATCTTCAATTTTGGACTAATTAAACTCCATGAAACATTCCGAATTAACTGTCGAAACCAAGACAAGCATTTTCAGAATTCAATATACTTTCAGGAAATATAACTTTTATGGAATTTCATAAATATTTACTAATTTTAATTAATTTTGTAACAAACGGGTGCAAACAATTTCTGAACGTCATTATGATTTAGTGAAATCAATATTCTGTATCTTCCAAAATACAATTTAAAAAAAATTTGAAAAATTATGGTGCATTACATTGGTCTATCGTCTATAATAGGTAGTTTTTAGATTTTTAGTTTATAACTTATATGTTGAGAAATTTCGTGCGTCACGAAAGATATTCAAAATATGCAGTTTTTTCATATTTGATAAGTTCAAAATTTTTTAGTAATTATGATGTGCATAATTTGGTTTTGTAAATATAACGAAACCGAAGTAGACTGTGTCTAGATTGTTGTAGCACATTTTGTTTCTCAAAAACACACAGTTTTCAAAGAATACACCGGTGCATATTAACATGACTTGTTATGAATCCTTTGATTGTTAAAAAACAAACTCAAAGAAATGCTAAGTTGACATATCAAATGTGTATAAAAAATTCCAAAAGATAAGTAATATAAAGCTAATAAAATTTCTGACAACTTTTATTTTTATTGCAAAATGAAATTCTAAACAGAAACATTGTTTTGGCTTGCAGAAAGTTGACGAACAGAAAAAAAATGAAATTTTTTCTCTAAAAAAAGGGCAAAAAGTGTAACCCAACTTCACATTTTCACCACTCGATGAAGATTCGACATGGGAGGATGATAATTCTATAAATAAGCATCCAAAACTACTCAATCTTTAAGGACAACATTTGTTTGAAGAAGAGGGGCATGTTAGGTCCCCATAATACTAGTATTATTGTTAGTGTAGCCCCCTTATTGTTATTATTGTGCCCCATAGAGGCTCACTATTGTTACTTTTGCACTCTTATATTATTATTTTTATGTCGGCTAGGAATATATTGTGACCCCTTGGACTCCTATATATAGAAAAAAGGTTTTGTCCTTTGAATCATCCAATAATTGTTCGTTTATGTAATATAAAGGAGGTTTCCCCCTCAAAGAGGATGATTTCTAAGTTGTGATCTATCTTTTCTTATATTTTGTGAGTTGGTTACATCACACAAGAAAATTCATATAGTGAGCTATGTGCCTTATTCTATGTGCATAATGAAATGCCTCTTGGCCCTGATGTCAAGGCTTTTACAATGAAAAAACCTTTAAAACATAGTAAATCTTATACTTTTTTACCATGACGTGTCATGTTATCCTATAAATAATGTTGAATTGAGTTAGGGAAAGGATATTTTTTCTTGGAATCTATTGGACCAATCTCATACACAAAATTCCATTTTCTCAATTTACATCCAATGTGCAAAGTTGTAAATCATAACAAAGATTTTAGTCCTCTTAGTAACTTTTTTGGGAAAATCTTCTTTGAGAACTAGCATGTAATTGCCTATCCTTTTCCAGAGATTTTAAAATTCCAAAATATCATGGAAATACCAAGAACCATTTATGTTAAAAATATGAAAAATTTGTCACCTGGCCGGATTTGTTTTGAATTTAAACTATCATGGAAATCATCATCCCCTCAATTTTAATGTCTGCATTCATGGGCATTTCAAAAGTGAGATGCATTGAATTCACTGTTATAATCTAGGAGGAAGAGTCAATGGTAGAGGCTTCGATAATTTTGTTGATGGTGAGAAATCGTTAATGTCTGGTTCATTTTCCGTAATTGTAGGATTTTTCCTTTTTTGCCATCAACTTGGTTCACCCTTTGAGGGAAAACCATTTTTTCCCACATTTAAAATTATGGTATTTGTTTTGGTGGATGCGATGATTCAAATGTGAAAAGGGTACAATTTTCAAATTAATAAGTGTTGTTCATAATTTAGGAGGAAGAGTCAATGGTAGAAGCTTAGATAATTTTGTTGATTGTGAGAAATCGTTGATGTTTGGTTCTTTTTTCGTCATTGTAGGATTTTTACTTTTTTGCCATCAACTTGGTTTTCTTTTTTGGAATATTTTTTTTTCATATTTAAATTTATTATATTTTCTTTTTTTGGTGAGTGTGATGATTGCTGAATTCAGAAACTAATGTGAAATGGTAAAATTTTCAAATTAAAAAAGTGCTATTTATATAATTTTTTAATTAATTTATTGTTTTTATATTTTATATTTCATTACTAAAACAAAAAAAATAAAAAATAAAAATAAAAATAATTCCAACTATCCTCATGAGAAACATCCATAAAAATGAGTATTCCTTATCCTTGTGTATGATCCCAACATTGTTCATATATTAGCATTGAAAAAAACAGCTCATATGTCTCGCTAATAATAAATCATCATATAATAACAAAAAAATCCATTAATTAACTATACAATATCCTTAGCATAGATAGAAAGATAGAATAGATGCTAAGGGCCGACGCAAGAGCACCTGAAATTGTCATTTCTGGTGTGTAATCTAATTTTGAAGAAATTTTATTTTTAATTGTGGTTAATAGCATGGTCATAAAGCAAAGGAAACCTTTAGTTTTTCATTGCATAAATATTTGAAATTTTATTTTGTCAATTAGTAAGATTTCAAACTTTTCTTTATTTGTGAATTATATCAATATTAAGATTTTTTTTTTATTAAATTTGTAATAAGATTTTAATATAAGAAATATATTTACAAAAATATCATAACTTAACTTTTACAAATCTGGTGAGCATTTAATTATAGAAGAGAAGAAAATTATAAAAAAAATAAAGTTTTTTTTCGAAAGTTTATTGATTAATATATAATTTATTTTTGGAATTGAAGTAATATTTATTATTGATTTTGAATATGTTTCTTTTAATTAAATAAAAGAAATAGAAAAATTGGTATAATAGTTCATTAATATGTGTTAATATATTATTATGAAGAAATTTAAAAGATGGGCATAGACATGTAGTATTTGTTTTAGTTGTTGGACATAGGTTCCTTGTGATTGTTTAGCCTCATTTGTTTGCTTCACATAATCTTAGTGTGACTATAAAAGTTAAGAGACAAAATTAATCTAATAGTGTAGGACATGTAAGGAAACACCATAATTAGCATGCATCTATGGTGGACATTAATAATCTTTATGCTAACAATTTAAGAGAATATAAGAGAATCCAAAGGGGGTTAATAATAGTGATTTCGGTGTTATTTTTTTTTCAAAGAGAATTGTAATTTTATTATAAATAAACAACATTACATTTTGCAGAGGTCAAAATCCTTCCAACAACAACCAAGATCAAAATCTTGGGAGACAAAAAAATCTAGAAAATAGAAAAAACAAAGAAATCATCACTTTTAATAATCATGAAGATTCCCTTTTTTCCCTTTCTTCATATGCACTTTCTGCTAGTTACCACTTGAAGATTCCACCGGAATGATTTCCAGATCCAAATAGTGGTCTACATGGGGTTGGTCTTTGTTTGAATATGAATTTACCAGTTCAAGAGCTCTCTTTGTTCTCGTAGCCCTATTTGCTTGTCTTACCATTTTTGTTGAAGGAATTCCTTTCTGAGTCCTCTCCCCATCATGGTTAATTTGTTCTAACTTGTAAGTACTTTCCATGTTTTGATTATCCTTAATATCTTCAGAAGGGATATCTTCCTCAACATCCTAATCTAATTATGCAAAGTCAGTGTGCTTCCAACCTTTCTTTTTTTGAGCTTCCCCCTTTTTATTCTTCAGGTTATTTTTAGCCTTTGGAAATGACTATTATAGGTGAAAACAAGTGCAACATCTAAATGTTGTATTTTCATAATCCAAACTTTGGTTTCATTCATATTTTCTATTTTTTAGCAGTATGTTGTATGGTAAGTCTTTGCTCATATCTATCTCTATACAAATCCGAGCAAGGGTAATAAAACCTTGTTGTGTATGATCATTATCTATTTTTTTGTAAGCCCCCAAAGTATTCCCTATATCTTCTAGGACTTGATGATGCCAAAATGGTTGTGGGAGATTTGGTAGCATCACCCACACTGGCGTTGTTGACACCACCATCATTATAGGGTAAAATTCAGGGAACCAATGGGTCATGTAGAGCCCAGCACATCCCCAAAAGCAGGGGCCTTCCTACATTACTTTTTCCAGATCTTCCTTTCATTCAAATTGTACAATGAAAAAACCTTTAGAACATAGGTAAATCTCACAAATTTTTGACAATGAGGTGTAGATCCACTGATGCAAAGAATATGATTTGGACCAAAACCCATTGAATCTATAGATGAGGGCATATGAACGAAGAACTGAAAAAAAAAAAAAAAGAAAAAAAAAAAAGAAAAAAAAGATAAGTTACCTCATATTTTAAACCTCCAATGTTGGCCTTTTCTCCAATTTCTCTAGCCCCAATCTGCCTTTTCCCCACATGTACATATCTATCATGTGCACCTGTAAAAACCCTCAAGCTCACTCGTGTCATTCCTCTGCCAAGGATTCAATTTATGGTAAATATGTCATTTAACAAGTTATTGCAAGGAAAAAGTAGAAGAAGTTTCTCATTTGCAAGAAAATAACAGACAAAATCTGATTAAGGTGTTATTGTTTCTAATACATATTTTATTAATGATGAGTGAAACCCTATCTTTAATGCAAATCACAGTTTTATTCTTTATCCAAGTTCCATATTATGCTATCAACTTACAGTGTTCACTTTGCAATATCTGGTAAAATTTCTAGTTATACGACCATACGACCTTAACAGTTTTCCCTTTCCCCGGTACATATACACCAAGGTTTAATTTCTCCTCATCATTATTCTTATCATTTAAAAATTGGAGTTCCATGTGCATTTGTTTAATCCTTGCACGTTGTTTAAGTATTTGTATTTGTTAAGATTCCGCTCAAGCCCGAACACCATTCATACATAACTCTTACACTTATTTTTTTATCCTTAGTACGAGTGTATCCATACAAACATTGTTTTTTATATCTTATGGCCATGGTACTTAAACACTCATATTTTTAACATGGCAATCATATACACTATAAATGAAGATTTTTTTTTATTTGTGGCATATTCCTGTTAATCCAGGATGGTGATTCAACTTACCTACACATGATGCAATTCAAAATTGTGCTTTGGATGACTATGATGAAGGTGGTTTGGATGATCAACTATTCACAACATTAGGGTTTCTTTATTGTTTGCAATGACTATGTTGACTAACATTTCATTTGGTATTGTTTGTCTTAGGTTTTACAGACATAACATTGCTATACTTTGCTACCCATTTTTAACTTAGCCAACCTCTTTAAACTCTTTTAACTCTACCAACCAACCTCTGTAAACTCAAATAACGAAGTTTCTCCCATTAATTTAAATTTGGTTTAGTCCTTTAAGTGAATACTAGGTCGCAAATTGAATGGCCATGCAAATATCTTATAGGTGAGTGTTATGCACATAAATCCTTCTTGCGGACAAGAACGATCTCCCTAGTATCCTAACGATATCTAGAAACAAACAACCAAATGCAAACTATTTTCTCTAGATCATTTGTGATTCAGAATTATTAATAACAAAGTACGAGGACATGCCCCTACCTGAAGTCCAACGCTTACCGAAATCTTCAATCTAGTCACTCCAAAAGAGGTCACTTCAGCATGTGAAACCTGCGATCAAAGACATATAAAAGGATTAAAAGAACCTGCAAGATATAATAATTGAGAAAACACTAATCTATCTCAGTGATCAAGGAATCCAAGAATTGAAATACTCAAATAGATACATGAACAATTCAATGAGAAAATGAAATCCATTTGTATTAACTTGTATAATAAGAAGTAACCTTACAACCTTTCGCCTTGATCTTATACAGGTTCTTCCGGGGTCCTGAACAATCGTCCTCTCTCAAATTGACAAGCCTTCTTCTCTATGAACTAGCATAAAGTTATGGACATGAGTGTCTGACCATTCTTGTATCAAAAATGGCTAGTATAGAGAGTATGCTCTCTTAAGAATTTCTTCAGCAATTACCACATATGTGTCTCTCTCATTTACAAGCTACCATCTACCCTTGAGACTGAAACATGAGCTCAATTTATAGGGAAATGGGGATAGTTTCAATTCCATGAAGAGGGGGATGGATTCCTCTCATGAAGGGATTTGAGCTCCATTAACCAATGGATAAGCTCCATGAGGGAAGGGATAGAGCTCATGAGTATAAGATAAAGCTCAAACTGAACACGCTTCTAGAAGTTTCCAGTTGGGAGAATATTCATCTAGCTGGCTTCGGGAACTTACTTTTTCCTTTATTTGGCTGTTTACGGGGGTCCGCAGGTTTTATAAGAAAAACATGCGGGATGTGCCGCAGGCTATAGAGAAAACATCTACGAATCCATAGGCAAGGGATAGGAAAAGTGCGGAGTTAGACTTTTTAGGGTTTTAATGAGTTTTTCTCCAATTCCAAGACTTGGCTTAGGAACATTAGGGTTTTTGACTTCTAAGGGAGCATAATATAGGTAGTGATGAACCTATATAGGCAATTAAATGTCATGGTGACAAAATAATGTGTAATAAATTGCCCCGTAAAGTGTGAAGTCTGAGGTAGTTCTGAAGAGTCAAGTGCTTTATCTTTCTGAGGATTAGATTCTGGACATATAGGTCAAAAGCCTGTAAAAACATTCAATGCAAACATATATATGTATATCATCGCTGAGGTAGACATTCCCATACTCATATCAAAACTAACTACATGTTATAGTACAGAAATGATTTTAAAATTACATCAATAGTAGACACATCATGGACGCAGCCATCTATCATAAGTAGTCTACTGTATCATGAATAATAAAACTCCTCGTAGCCTGGATGGTGGAAACTAGATCCAGGGTATTTATTTCTAATTCCCGAACTAGTACGATTCTATCCATGGGATTGATTATGTCGAAGTCAAACATGGTAGAAACCACTTGATTACGAGTCACTGATGTGAATTGTTAACAAGTGTGAGAGAAACCACCAATAATGACAATTATCTCAAAGTACTCAGTACAATTTACGAAGTGTGAATGAATGATTTGCAGTCGAACACTTCATAGAATCATTCGATCGAAGGTCAATGATGTAACCTATTTTCGAAGGTGAGAAACATGCCATTAAGGCGTGCATATCCCAAGGTACTGATAGGATTCTAGATCAAATTTCTAGATGATGAGCTGTCGTCAATAGAAAGCGACTTGTCACGGGAAATCCCACGACACGAAACCATTAGATCAAGTTTTGAAGAACTTTTAGCAAGGATTGACTCAGGGATGTTCAACGCAAATGGAGACAAATGTTTGCAATGAATGGTTTATTTAAACTACCTCTTGAACACATAATGACACTGTAGATGGTTTGGTAACAATTGACCTAAAGCTAATACCCAGAAACCGACCGAAGACTTTCAATGTGGTTTGATTAACTATTAGACAAAGGATTTTCCCAACCCAAGTAAAAGTGTGACAAAAAGTGTCGTGTTCAAGAGTGGTATACTGCTTTTCAAAACAAATTGTGACAACTGTATTCATTTCTCTTTTTCCCCCACCATTTATGGAAAGTACCTCTTTATTTTTTACAAGCTTGAAGAGGATAACATTTGCTTGTTGTGTAAGCTCATCCTTCGGAAGAGTCCAACTTAGTATTAAAATTGAACCCTAAGAAGGAGTAGTTTGTTCCTTTTTTTAATCGATGGGTCCTTTACTGTTAAATTTTAATGAGTGCAGTATAGGTGAAACTCAGAGTTTTTCAATTTTAGGGATTTAGAAGAAAAACATAAGAAAAATTTGTGGTTGTACTTTTTCGTAAATTTAGTCTCTCAAGCCTAAAAAAGGATAAAATAATACAATAGAGAACTCTATTAACCATGATTAGTCAACGTATACCTTTTTCATAAATATTCCATTTCACTCCGGAAAAGAGGTAAACTTATACTGAAAGGATGACTGTTCATTTCCTTTAATGAGTTCGAATAGTCAAGTACTCGGCGATCTTTTGATGTTTAGAGAGTCTGAAAAGGGCTTAAAAGAGAACTCCAGGGTATCGCTTTTTCGTAATTTTCAAGAGCCCGAAAAGTTGATAAAAGTGTACTCATCATCAAAATAATTCTTTTCACCAGAAAAATTTGTATTCTGCGCAAAAACTCAAAATATTAAAGATATTTGTTTCCAATAAGTAAAAACATTGAAAAATACTTTTTAAAGTGGAAAATAAATAAAATATAATATTTTATTCATTCAAAAAATCTTATAAAAAAGAGTTTAACAAAGTCATTTTCACCTTTTGTCTTCAGAGTTGTAAATTGAGAGCTTTTGGCAGAAAAAAGTTTCGAAGTTGATAATGGGAAAACCAACCGCTCAAATTGATATTCGTTAGAATTAGGTAATCCACAACACTATTCTCTGCATTTCTATCCAATAAATTCTCTGTTTATGCTTTAAAATCGTTTTTTGAGGAGAAATTATGTTTAAAATTCCACTCTCGGGGGTCCGCGGGTCATACATGCATTACCTGTGGACCCTGATATTTTTCTTAAAGGAAAATTATCGGGCTACCATGGTTTTTGTGTAGAGAACATGCGGACGTCCGCACTGTCTCTGCACGAAAACTGCAGAGGCACCGTGACCAAATGAAAATTGATAATTTCTCACAAAACTGGTTAAAATTTCCCACTCTAAAAGTTTCTAATCTTCAAATGTGTCCATTTGCATAGTATTCCACAATGCTAGAGTGGAGAGAATGTGAGCATGAAGGTACAGACGATGCGGCTATGAATGATCGAGCCACAATGAGTGCACTTAGAAATTGTATAAATTCTGGGCAATTCAAGGTATGAGGGCACAAGCGGAACTGATGATATGGCTAGTGAACAAGTGGGATGTTCAAAATCAGTGCTTCATCATTGGTGATCATCGGCTTGAACTTGAGCTCGAAGATATTTATTTTATCACTGGATTATCCAAAAGAGGAGAAAATATTTCTTTGTTTGGAGCTAGGCAGGGTGCCCTACCCTTTTCTAGTTACAAATAAGAGTTTTGTTGTGATGAAGCAGATCCAAAATATAATCCCATAGATATAAATAATATCTTGCGACTTGATCTTAAAGTTATTGCATTCACAGTAACCATGTTGTGTGCAAGTGCGGCTCCACATGTGGCCACCAAGTCTCAGATGCAGACCGTAGTTGAATGTTTCAGAGGCACCATTTTCAACTAGTGCGAAGGGGTATTGGCCAACATGAAAGGCTATCTGACCAGAGAAAAAAAAGAAAAGTTGAAAAACTTTGGGTATGACACCATCCTAATCTCTTTTTCTTTAGAGAGGATTCCATTCCTCCCCCTCAGCTTATTCCTGTCGATCGTGGTGAACTTAGAGAACCTCGTATGGTACGTTGGGTTGCACTGATGGCCCGCCATGGTGGCGATGGAAATATGATGGTTCGGTTTACTATTGTGTATTTTATGCGGCTGCAGAACCAAATCTTCACAATTGAAGGTTTCCCATATGCAGAAATAAATTTCAGAGGTGATCCCGAGATGTCCTTACCTCTAGGGCTACAATGGGACGAATCAGGTAAGAAAATCATTTTGATGTGTTTTAACTCTAATTTTTTTTTTAATTGTCCAATACTGATAACAAAATTTTAAATGCAGATGTTGGTCCACGACGGCTAGCTACACTCCGCCTCTTTGAAAGGCGAAAAACAAAGCCCATAGCACAGCCACAGGATCAGGCAGCAAAAATCCTCACTGGCATGGAACACAACCTAGAGAGGTTGACTATAGATATCCTTGAGACATCGACAGATGACATTCCTCTTCTTCTCCAGAGACATGTTATTGGTGTTCCAGGCCAGTTTAGGAGATTCCTACGCAAGGTTGCGCGTGTGATAGTCTACTACCATGATCATCACCACAAATAGTGGATGATCATCGTGGATTGACATATTTTTTTTTTGTATCAGTATCTTTCAAATCATAAGGTGTTTTAAACCTATGATCGCAGACGATGTAATATTTTTTGAAAACAAAAACTCTTATCTATGATATTACTACTTTCTCGGACTATCTTGTTCAACATGTATCGAATGTTGTTTTGGTTCATTGTTTTAACGTTGCAAATGTCTATCTAGAACACGATTAGCTAATGCATCATCCAATGTGTTTAAATTTCTTGAAATGTGTTGATATTCGATGTAATCAAATTTTCTTTCCAAGAGACGAACCTTCAAAAATAATCTCAATAAGCCTGGATTTTTAATTGTGTATATTCTGTTTAAATGCAATACAATGAATTATAAATCTAACCTAATGATCAAACGTCGAATACCAAATGAAATGGCATTAGATAATAATTCAATCACTACGCTATATTCTGCAATATTGTTCGTTGTTTGACTAAGGCTTACCCCATGCATAGAAACTAGCTCATCAGTGGGTGAATAGATAACCCAAGCTACGTAAGAAATATTCTGTGTACTACGATAGGCACCATCAACAAAACCAATGTATGTTTGAAGGGATATCGACATCTGCAATATCAAGAGTAATCTCAATTGATTACTCTTCAAACAAAAGAGACTCTGTAATTTGGCACCTGAAAAGAGAATCTTAATTTTTCTAAAATTTTCCACAAGTCCTCAGGTTTCAATGGAGAATAGTGCAGTACCGCACTATTCTAAACTAAAAACTATAGAGGCTACTGCACTATTTTTAAACAAAAACTACGGAGGCTAGGAAAAACAAAGAAAAAATAAAAATTTAGATTTACTTTTCAGGGACTCTGGTAAGTTATCTACCCAAACCAATTTTAGACTAATCAAAATCGAAAAATCAAATTGAAAAATAAAAAGAGAAACTAAGTTATATTCCCTATTGGAGTCGCCATTTTGTTATGCGGATAAATCCTTTTTGCAGATAAGAATGATCTCCCTAGCATCCTAAGGATATCTAGAAACAAACAACCAAATGAAAACCATTTTCTCCAGATCATTTGTGATTCAAAATTATTAATAACAAAGTACGAGGACATTCCCCTACCTAAAGTCCAACGCTTACCAAAATATTCTATCCAGTCACTCCAAAAGAGGTCACTTCAGCATGTGAAACCTGCGATGAAAGACAGATAAAAGGATTAAAAGCACCTGTAAGATATAATAATTGAGAAAACACTAATCTATCTCAGTGATCAAGGAATCCAAGAATTGAAATACTCAAATAGATACATGAACAATTCAATGAGAAAATGGAATCCATTTGTATTAACTTGTATAATAAGAAGCAACCTTACAACCTTTCACCTTGATCTTACACGGGTTCTTCCAGGGTCCTAAACAATCGTCCTCTCTCAGATTGACAAGCCTTCTTCTCTCTAAACTAGCATAAAGTTATGGACATGAGTGTGTGATCATTCTCATATCAAAAATGGCTAGTATAGGGAGTATGCTCTCTTAAGAATTTCTTCATTAACTACCACATATGTGTCTCTCTCATTTACAAGCTACCATCTACCCTTGAGACTGAAACATGAGCTTAATTTATAAGGAAATGGAGATAATTTCAGTTCCATGAAGAGGGGGATGGATTCCTCTCATGAAGGGATTTGAGCTCCATAGACCAAGGGATAAGCTCCATGAGGGAAGGGATAGAGCTCATGAGTATAGGATAAAGCTTGAACTGAACGTGCTTCTAAAAGTTTCCAGTTGGGAGAATATTCGTCCAGCTGGGCTTCTAGAACTTACTTTTTCTTTTATTTGACTGTTTACGGGGGCCCGCAGGGTTTATAAGAAAAACGTGCGGGATGTGCTGTAGGCTATAGAGCAAATATCTACGGATCCGCAGGCAAGGGCTAGGAAAAGTGCGGAGTTATACTTTTTAGGGTTTTAATGAGCTTTTCTCCAATTCCAAGACTTGGTTTAGGAACATTAGGGTTTTTGACTTTTAAGGGAGCATAATATAGGTAGTAATGAACCTATATAGATACTTAAATGTCACGGTGACAAAATAACATGTAGCAGTGAGGATTCATTTTTTCTCCAGGAGGAATTTGTTTACTTCTGGGCTTTCCTACATTCATATGTATTGGCTTTTAACAAGCTATATTATTATTTTTATGAGCCTGCACAAAGAATTACTCCCATGGCTGTTGAAATTATTTAAGTTTTCTTTCGTCCACCAATGTAAATATGTGATATATGGTTCTTTACTTGTATTACACCAAATGTAAGGAGTATTTTCTCTTTTACTCCTTTATTCGAGAAGAAGAAAAATTTATTTTAACGTCTACGAGGTTAAAGATAGCCTATGGGACATATTTTTTTTCTATCTTGCTTTTGTATTCTACTCTTTTTCTGTGAAGTTTCACAATAAAATCTTCAACTTCTTGACAAAGCCCTTGCTGAATAGAATATCCCAAAATCTAGTTGCCAAAATATCTGCATAACTTTCCCTGCTATCTTTGAAGGCCTCACATTCTAAAATGAAATGTAAATCTGTTTCCACTTTTCCGGAAGAGCAAAAAATACATACTCTTTCCTCCCACACTTATTTTAGCATTTTCCAGTTTCCTGTTGTCACAACAGAGTTGATGCGAATTAGTTCTTAACTGAGCAATAAGAATTTTGGCTCTCCAAGAAATATTGGCCCCTATGTATGCTTTTTGTTGATGATTATGATTGGGATTAAACTCTTCAATATAATATTTTTTCTTTCTCCCTAGCTCCTTCTCCCAAGTACCTTTGTGGAACTTAACCATAACAAGAACTTTTATCTATTTATTGTTTGTGGGACACATGCTCAAGCAAATGCCCCATTTGCTAAACCATTTTTTATTTTTCCGCATCCAAGTCTTCTTTATTGTGCCCAATATGTCATTAAACACAACCTTAGGCCATTTGTCCTTTCATTTGCTCCATTTTTTTCAAATACCTTATGACCCGCACCATAGCTATTGCTTCAATAGGAGAAGCCCCGGTTTCACTTAACAAGATAGCATAAGGAATTGCATTTTAAATTTTAAATTTGATTGTAATCAAAAGATTCTGAATTTTCTCAATTTGTTTCCAGTGCATGTCGGATGTACTGTTAGCCCACAGTTCACAACCATAGAGAATCACAGGAATCACTATAAGCCCAAAAGTGTTAGTGTGGTATTCCAGTCCCATAACTCTGCCTCTCTACACCTATTTTGAAAAGCATAAATGCTTTCAAACCCCCCAAAGTTCTTTTCTTTCTACATCCATCCCAGCTTAGATTTATGTTAAATTCAATTCCGAGGTATTTGTAATCCACAACTTCTTCCAGAATGTTGCCTTCAAAGTAGAACTTATCCTCGTTATGTTTTCTTTTGGTAGAGAAAACCGCTACTTTAGTTTTGTTGGTAAACCACTACTTTAGTTTTGTTGGTATTGACTTGCATCCCCACATTTCTACAAAAATGCTCAAGAGAAAGTAAGTGATCTTGCAAACCAAGATCAGATTTAGCAATCAGAATAAGGTCATATGCTTAAAAAAAGCCTTATAACAAACTTTCCCATCCCCTTGCAAATTTATCAAATTTTAAACTTATTTTAAAAATATTCTAAATTTGTATAAAAAGATTTATAACATTTAGGCCTTCATTTGTTTATCTGTAGTTTTGAATTCCCTAATCAAAATATTCTCCCAAATAAATCATTCACCTCAAGTTTTTGTTTTAATATTTTCTCCCTAATAAATCATTCACCTCGAGTTTTTGTTTTGATATTATAGAATTTTGAATTTCTACACAAAATCCCCAAAAAATAGTATATGGAATTAAAAAGATTTATTGTTTAATAATTGATTTCTCATTTGTATATTGAGTATTCTACATATTCAGGGTAAACCCTACAGTAATTTAATACCTGGAATATTTCAGTTATTTTATTATTCTGAAATTTCAAACCCTAGCCTGTTGGGTTTATTTAATCACTGGCTATCCAAAGTCTAAATCTTGGTTTTACAAAGTGTATCTAGTTATTTTCTTCTGATAGCAACCAGACTGATCACAGTTATGTTTCGTTGCAGAGTTACACATTGGTTTCGCACAAAGTTAATTTCTCAGATGAAATTTTTTTACCAATAAACGTTTTATGTTGTTTCCTTTGTTGAGATTTATTTTCCTTTTATTACCAGTGTTAAATCAATCTTTGTTTTTCATGTTTTGATTTTAGAGGTACAATACAACTTCAGAAAATTTTGAAAGTTTTTATTCCTAAATCATTATAGGAAACTCGGTGTTTTTTAACTCTTGGTTGTTACTTTGATTGTGTGTGAATCCTTCAACAAAAACAAGATATCAAGATTAAATAGTTCATTCAGATTTATTTGTTTTCAAAATACTTTATATACTGAAGTTTGTCCAAAAACTTTCAATCAATTGGATATTTTTTTTATTACATTTATTTGTTTTCAAAATACTTTATATACTGAAGTTTATCCAAAAACTTTCAATCAATTGGATATTTTTTTTATTACCATGGTCCCTTTTTTTTTTGACAAATACTAAAATTCCATCAATATAAATATTTTTATAAAAACATCTATACTTTATATGCAATCGTATAAAGAATGATTTTGACCGAAATGTTAATACCATCATGGTCTTTCTCTTTCTTTGACAAATACTGGAATTCCATCCCTATAAATATTTTTTATTTTATTTTTATAAAACATATTGAATGTAATTATTTTCCTTTGTATTTTTTGCTAAGTTATTTTCAAATTTATGTGATTTATGTGATTACAGTCTTAGATTATTATTTTCAGTTTTTTTTCATTTATTCTTTATCTTTGTAATTATATTTAAAGGTTAACTATCTTTTTGCTACTTACTAAATATTGCATTTTCAAAGGTATTTTCTAGAAATAGTTTAAATAGTCTCTCACGGATAACTTAGACAGTTATATTGTTTAAAGCTAAATTTTATTTTAGAAATAATTAGTTCTCTTACATTTGTGGCTCCACAATTGTTTACTACATCGAGTCTTTTTGTTTTTATATACAATTTTGTAAAATACTAATTCTATGAAATCTTTCCTTAAGCATGTCTCCATTCTTAATATGGCTATCTTCAAAAATAACATTTATGACTTCATTGTCCTTGCATCTAAATCATTATATCAGCTAGATTTCTATCTAGTTAGAGTTACTCTAAGTCATGTGCTTTTAGTTTTATCTTTTCACTATGTTTATATATTTATATAACAAAACTTATGTATCCAAGAAAATAAACTAACTATTTTCTAATTTATGAGCATTTCACTTTACTTTCTTTACATAAAATTATGTTTAACATGCTTACACTTTATATTCTAGAAATATACTTGGTCACAATATATAGTAGAAAATGAATACTTCTTTTATTCTAACATCCATCTTATAATTCCATTGCTCTGAATATATAAGATATTTATATCATATCAGCAAAGATATCTATATTATATCAGCAATTACAGTCATAGCCAGCAAAGGACAAGAAACATCTTTGTTTGGACAAGAAACATCCTAGCTTTTCAAAACAATTGGTAGATAGTAAGTACCTCCCTCATCCACTAGTGGCAGGTGGTTACTTGATCATTAATTAGCTCCACTTCCTCAATTGTCAAAGACAACGTTGTATTTTTGGGGAAGTTATTGATCAATAAATCTCCATCATCATTAATAATATAATCATGAGATTAGATTCCTATGTCTTATTCATCACGGGTAATTAATTCCATCATTAAACTGCAACTATATTTTTCTTCAACCAAATGTAAATTCAACATTAATTTCCATATTTCTATTAATATCATATAACAAAACATACTTACATCCATTGTTTATAACGTAGATAAAGGAGATTTCAAATAAGTTTTTAAATTTAGAAAAATAAACATACCTATTATGTACAAGTTTATAATATAAACTCTAAGTTAGGGGATATCACAAATCCATTCAAAACCATTAGAGGTCAAGTCCATTCAACACCACCATTCAACGCCACCATAGCCACCAGAGGTTGAATCCATTTGAAACCTCCAAAGTTCAAGTCCATTCCAAACCACGAGACCACCAGAGCATGGGAGTTATGGTAATGTATTTATAATTCTCTTCTTATTGTTGTTATCAAAGACATTAATAATAAAATCCCTACCCATAATTTGAGACAGGGGTGGTCGAGCCCTTATTCCTATTCCTATTCGTATTTCTGTTGTCAAATCCAATGATAATAAACCCCTACCCACGAACTAAGACTAGGGTGGTCGATCCCTTCCTTTCTGTGACAGTAAGAGGTTTTATCTGTCATAGAATACCTAAAGACTTCAAGCCCTATAATGCTACTTATATGGCAATGTCTTCAAATTCCTCTTCTCATTTCTATTGTCAAATCCATTGATAATAAAACCTCTGCCCGCAAACTGATACTGGAGTGGTTGATCCCTTCCTTTCTATAACAGTAAGAGGTTTTATCAGCCATAGAATACCTAAATATGTCAAGCCCTCTAACATTTCTTCTATGGTAATGACTTAATATTCTTCTTCTTATTTATGTTGTCAAATTCATTGATAATAAAATCCCTACCCGCGAACTGAGATCGTGGTGGTTGAGCCCTTATTCTTATTCCTCTTCTTATTTTTATTGTCAAACCCATCGATAATAAAATCCTTGTCTGTGAATTGATATTCTTAGCCTCCAATTTGAAACAAACCCAAAAATAGAATCGTACCAAAAATAAATGGAGATATATTAAAAACCCTACCATCTCCCATTAAAAGAATTGTACAATAATTGAATAGCCATGAAGATATATATTTGATCATTGAGTAAGGTTAAAAGCAACCTTGAGTAATGGATCTAAAAATCATGTCGAATTTATTATTCTCACTTTTATATTTTTGGAGGAAAAACTTGGACAAGGTATCTAAGAAAACACTAAGAAGACCATTGTTAGTGGCAACTTCACAAGCTTCATTATCTTCAATAAAATTAGAACCAAAATAGGAGATCTTAGCATTCAAATAAAGGTAAAATATCTTAGGTTTTAGAAAATAACTCTATTCATGTAAGATGGATTCTTACATGAAATAAAAGACCGCTCCTAACTATCATATGTTGGTTATTGCATCATTGTAACTTTCTCCTAGCTGAGACATTGTCAAAAAAAGTATAAAATGCTACATACCCATACATCCATTCTTTTCTACCACAAGTAAATATTACTTTGATTTGACTAACCTTAGACATTCATCCTTTCCTATTGGGCCAAAACATTTCCACATGTGCCACTAATCAATTTTCACAATTTTCTAATCCATTTTTCTCCTCATTTCTCTCCATTGAATGGTGCAAAATTAATAGTGTATATATAATGAAGGCATTGTAGCCAAGATTATTGCAAACATGAATCAAAATTTGAAATAAAAATCTAAGAACTTGGCCAACAAGAGGATTACACCTACTAATTCAATTCAATATAATATGATAGGGAATAAACCATGAGCTACTAAAATTTGTTGCCACTAAGAATATATGAGCTAAGTGTTGAATAGTAATATTTTTCTCTAGAAATTCAGGATTTCTATAGCCCACTTATTTTCTTGTTTCTTTTCCTCGCATATTGGTTGTTATATCCCATCCTATTGAGGTATTTTGAGTATCAATATATGGGAACTCGAGATATTTATGTCGAAGCTATCTATTAAGGGAAATTTTTTCTCGACTACACATCAACCTCTAATACTAATCAGCCAATACCACCCATTTTATTCCAATCCAATCTTATTTTATATTCACATTTTTTACAATTTGATGTACTCCTTTTTATATTTCTCAATAGCCATTAATATCTCTTTACTTTCATTGTTCAAACTATTGTCTTTGCTCCAAGTACCACTAATAATATCCCATAGATTTCCATTGGCAGCCCCTCGTCATAGTTCAATCGTTAAAATTCTCTTTATAAGTCCCTACACTCAACTCATTACATGAGTCTTGGGGTTTTTGCTATATATATCAAGGAAATATTATGGTAGGAAGGAAAAACTAGCTTCGGTTCTTCGTATTGGGGGGCAATACTTTCTATTCCAAATACCATCAAGGACATCTCACAAAGAGCCACTGTGATCCCCTGATCATTGTTCCATCATTGAAATCCTCTTTAAAGGTCTTGCACTTATCCCAATACATGAGCCTTGGGGTTTTCACCATATTGATTGAATCATTATTGTAATAAGAAATAAAACATAGCTTCAATTCCTAGTACTAGGGGTTATATCCCTTTTTTCTCTTTGATGCTTATTTTTCTGGTCATTTTGATCTGTATTACACTTTGATATGAGGTTATCATAATGTCAAACCCTCTCAAAGGGTTTAATCAATATAGAAGCAATGTTTTTAACACTCCCCATCAATGCTCCATAGAGCATATTTCGCTGTGCATAATTCCATTGATATTTTTTCTAGGTATGCCATCTATAAAAATTTCACAAAGACAAAAAGTAATTTGTTCATCGACTTTATTGGGGTATGTTTTTCTTTATGATAAAAAGTAGCCAATCTATCCACCATTTTTTTCCAATTGTTAATATGCATATGCTATACACTTTATTTTTTATATATAGTCAATTTTAAATATATAGAATGCATATGCTTATGTGCACATTATGAAAATAACTATTGTTTATCAACCACGTAGATCAATACATCCAGGAGGAATTTGCAATGATAAAAACTTTTCTTCTAGATCAATGCATTTTACATTTTAGTGATTTTCAATGTTCATGTTTTTGTTTTGAAGCTTCTTAATATTACCAAAAAAAATCACATGAATCTTCTTTCTGAACTTTTGGCTTCATTTTGAAGATTGATACATAGTTGTCCCAAGTAAGTAGCACACTTGATTTCCTACAAAAAATATTTAGGGTTTTATTCTTACATTGTTAACAAAATATCTTACAACTTATGCACCTTATAGGATGTTTTTACATCCTAGGCATCAATGAAAACATGTTTTTGTTTCATTCATCATCGGACATCATATATGTTGACATGCTTATGGGAAAAATGTTGATTCTTCTTGTCTAATGTCATTTTTGTTGCTTCTTTATTGGATCATCTCCTAGGTCTGAATAATTTATACAAGCTTTGAGCAATCCTATAAGTAGCCAGATTATACCAATGGAAACTTGAGTCTGAGAAACAAGTCCTCAAAGTTAAGAAAATTAAGGATGCTTGATAAATATCTAATGATCACTAAGCAAAGAGAAAATGGAAATTGACTCAAACCAATATCAATGCAAGGGGGGCCATTAAGTAAAAGAGGATTAAGGGAAGTTATGAATGATGATTCTTGGATAAACTTGAAAATAACCCTACTCAAATCCCTCTCTTCAAACCCTAAAATGAAAGAGACTTGCTAAAATAATTAGGGTTGAAACTAGGGTTTAGACCTATGGCTATCAAAATATCTAAAACTAGTCAATAAATCTCAACCTTTTTCAAGGGAAATTATTAGCTAAGGAAGGTCGAATTTAGGGCTAATTTTCTTGGGAAAAATGAGACCTCTATGCTAAGGTATGAGGCTTCATACACATTTTTTCCCAACCCTATTTTTCCTTTCGATGATTTTTATTTTACTTTGGGGGCAACAATGGATTTTGATATTTCTTTCTTGCATAAACCTCTTCAGGGGCTCTTTTCCCAAATGACTCAAGGGTCAATGAAGACTTCAAGGGATAACCAATCCAAGGTGACACAAGTCCCGAAGCTTAGGATGTGAGGATATTTTTAATGAGCAGAAAGTGGTAAGTATGGTCCGTAGATGGGAATTCTTTCATCATTGTAAGTATTCCCAATCAATATCACCTAAGAGATAACCACTAATCAAGGTCACACTTGCTAGAATAAAGGGATAACCACCAAGGAGAGGAACAAGGAACCAACCTCAAGAATTATGTAATGGTCATGTTCAAGTCGATTAATGAGGGATTTAGAAACCATATTTTCTTGTTGGGAAGAATCCTATTCATGAAGTATATTAGCCCAAGGAATATTTCTCCAAAGCCACTTTCAAGCATATTTATTGAGAAAAAAACTCCATTTATGAGTCAACTAAAACCCCTATAGAATCACCAAAATTATTTCTATCCTAACAAGGCATCAAGAGAGAGGTCATTCCCCTCCATATAGGAATATACAAATCTTAAAATACATATTTTGATAACATTATTTAAATTGGATGGAGAGCCTTACATAGAAATCATTTTCTTGCAACTGAAGAAGGATGATTTCTTTTCCACCTAACCATAGGCTCAACTATGCCTAAGTATTTTTACATAAAATTCCCATTTCCATAACCAATTATTATATTTAAGGATTACTTGAATTTTATTCAATTATTCAACTCTTCTTAATCAATTTTTACAATCCATCAATATGTTAACTTCTTCTCTCATCCGATCGATTGTAGGTACAATCAAATAGGTACCTATCATATTTGTCTTCATTGAGAAAGATAAGTTCAGGTAAAGTGGAGGAAATTCAAAGATATAATATGTCTAATGGACAGAGATCATCAACTAGAGGTGAGAAGATCAGAAGAAAATTATGTAGATGTATGGAATTTTTTCTTGTTGAAGGGGGGTCATGTTCTTATGATGTTGAGAGCATAGCCAACATAAAGGTGCCCTTTTGGTACAAACATCTAATGAAACTATGAGTACCCAAGGACCTTCCTCAAGTAAACACTGATTTTTGTCCAAAAAGAAGGATATATCACAGTGATCCATCATCAATGCATGGTTTGGGGCTATTTTCCATGGATAGCATAAAGGTTTGTTACAACGGATTAACTAAATTGATGGAGTATGTTAAACCCTATTACAATTATAGATATTGGATGCATCTAGTATGATATATGCAAGGTATGTGGATATATAGATTGGTTGAAAATTATATATATCTAAGAGAACAAAATAAAATTAAAGGAGTGTCTATATATATTGATGAAAGGAAAAAAGCATTGGGGAATATTGTAAGATTTATAAATAGTACACAACCCTAGACAAAAAATAAGAAACCCAATTTCATATTTAAGGGATGTGAAGGAAACTATATATTTGCATGCAAAATAAAATGAATAGCTTCAGGGGAAGAGTTTTCTATCAATTACAACTTGAATCGAATAGATACTAATATTTTTATTATGGAGGTGGTATGTAAACTCTTAATAATGATTCTTATATTTTATTTTTATAGATGGTCCAATAGGTCCTCATTATTATGTCCATACTTGTATTTGTAGCTTGTTATAATGTATTCATGTAAAAAAATATGAACATTAATATGACATTGCATTGTTGACAACACCAATGTCCCGTGGTGACATAGGGAAGGAACCATCATTAGAAGAATCCACATTTAAAATATTATGGATGAAGAAATATATTCCTCCACAGACTCAGTGGAAACAATAATAATAAAGAAGCTTCTAAGAAGATCAAACAACGATCTCACTTCTTTGATTGATATTCAACTAAAGACACAGTCAACAAAGGAAAGAATTAAAACCTTGATGTATAAGATTTGTCACTATGCCATAAGAATGAATATCTCTAATTATCCAATTTATTTATTTACAATTTTAATTTTTATACTCTTACAGTTCCTTTTTAAAAAAAACTATTTATAAGTTTTACAAGAGATTTTGGATGAGTTTGATCCTCATTGTAGCTCTACAAAGACTAGTGTTGGTACCAATGTTGTTCCTACACTAGTGCACAATCATTTTGGTACCCATTTTCAATATCCACCTATGAGTAACATGCTAGTCACTCAGACCGATACACACCCCAAGGTTGATTTCAATACTACACCCCCTAAGCAGCATAGACTAGAATGTGCACGGGATGCTAATAGTGACATTCCACATTTTGAAGCATGCTTTCCTAGATCTACTCATGTCACTAGCATGATATCACTATCAGTTACTTTTTTGGTAGATGATGATCACGTCCATGTGAAAATTGAAAAGTTTCTAGGTTTTAAGAAGTGTTTTAATATTGTGTACAATCTAATTGAAATTTACGTATAGTTTGTGATTATTTTAAACTAATGATAATATCGTTTTGTAGGAAATGATGCACTTTATAAATACTTGAATGACTTGAATCTAGATATATTTGGGCCCACCATATGCTTAGGCTATAATTCCCAAAGTTCCAAGTTAAAAGATGAGCTCATTAGAAAATCTGTTGGCCTATTTGGTGATGCTTCCTTCAGTAAGTTTGGATTCACCTAAAAAGTAGGAAAATATTTAAAATATCTGCGTGACCAATATACAATTCATATTAAAAAGGATCATAAGTATGAGCGACCTCCAATGATTCCATAGAGTGAGTAGAAGGCCCTCCTAGATGATGCAAGGGAGAAGCGGGACCAAAAGCAAGGAAAGAGACCACCCATCTCAGGAAGGTATGCGATACTTGTAATAATGGAATTACGATTCTTTATCATCATTGCAACATCTAATTACGTACTTGAAACTTTTCAATATAGGCTCCCAAATACATCCAAAGACACAAAATTCAGAATTGAAAAACATGGGAAACACAAAATTAGCTTGGGTTGTTAATTCAAATTGGTCGCACAAATTGTAAATATAAAAAAATAAATTGCATCCAAATAATAAATTGTTAACAATTTTAATTTAATTGCACAAATCCAAAATTCATGTTTTTATGCAAAATTATAGGGGTTGGAGTTCAACAAATCTCCAACCAAGGAAGACCTTGAGCTTGCTTACAAGCACAACTATCAAGCCATGGTTGAACACAAAATAATCTTGGGGGAAAAAAATCTCTTGGCACTCCCTTCAAGCCATGGTTGAATGCAAAAGAAGCTTGGGGAAAACAAAATCTTCTGGCACTCCCTTCAACACACAGGTAAATAAAATAAATGAAGAATGCTCAAAATTTTTTACGTGTACAATCTATTGATTATTGTGTTGGGGCATAGAGTAATGTGTTTAAGCGTTTTAAGTAGGAAAGAAATGAAGAGACACAACTTAGCGTCAATGGAGTGGCACCCAAATAGGTGCTGTGAAACTTGATAATGGATGTATTTCATGTGCTATGAAAAATGTACTATGTACTATATTTAAAATATTTTAATTGAAAATGGTGTATTAATCATAACCTTTATTGTTTCAACACCAAATCATGTATAGGATGAGGCTACACAAGAAGAGGAACATATGGCCACATCTGAAACCACTTTGTTTGCCCCTGCTAATGAAGCAGGTAAAGAACACTCCAATGCTCTTATTACTAATGAAATACTTGTAATAATAATAACAAAAAATATCAATTTAACATTTTTTTCTTGTTGCATTTGATGATCTTCCCCTCTTGTAGCAGCCTCGATGATGTTGTGAGTACATGACCAGGTATTCAATGAGAGCTACAAACACCATAAGAACCGAAGGGGAAGAAGAAATTTTTGAATTCTTTTCAAAAATGAAGAATTTTTTTTTTTACTAGTTATATCATTAGAAACATCACGTACTATATTATGAAAACATATTTTTTATGATAAAATTTATTGAGATAAGTTTTTTATGTCTATGATTAATGAATGAAAGAATGAATGTTATAGGTTAATGAGTGATTGTTATATGTTTTTTTATGTACAAAACCACTTATGTTTCTTTATGAATTTTTTGTTTTGCTAGTGTCTATGCATAAATCCTAATGTGTTAATTTAAAATATTTTCTAGTAAATAGATTGGGTACTAGGGAATTGAGAGTGATGTGAGGGTGTGGTGGGGCTATAAGAGCTTCCACCTTCATGTGGTCGACCATGTTCAGTAGAGAATAAATTAGGATTTGGATAACCTTGGAGCAAACCTCCCTCAATCCAACAACACAACAACAAAGTGAATGTTGACTTTATTGTTGCTCTGTCAAATCAAGGAGTGTTTACTCCAAGATTAGACTACTGTGATATAAGAATATTGAAACAAAGAGGATATCACTTAGATATTAATGCAATCGAGTCTCTTTAATTAATATTTAGTCATAAAAATGTTTATTAATTTAATTTATTATTTTGATGATTAGTTATCTAACTTTAAGTCAATTTATGTGAATTGCAAGTATTTTTTTCTAAATTTATCACTTGTCATCCCAAGTTTGACATCAAGTCAGTTGAGATGGGGCTTTACTAGTGTATTTAAAGTATTTTATAGAAATCAAGTCATAAGTTTATTATTTTTTCATATAACTTGTTAAAATGAGTCTTCTACCATGATTACCTTCTCTTGTTTGATATAGCTAGTACTTTTTTCTTCATTGATATTTTTAGTCATGTTCCTTGTAAACTTGCATTTAGGAGACCAACTCACATTGAGAGAAGCTCTTATTTTCTTGAATCTTGGTCTTTTTATTCTTGGCATGAAAGATTAATTTTTCGGATCTAGGACTTATTCTTGAACATGTGTTTTAGGTTCGACCCTCGAACCTTTAGCTCTATGACACATTGAATTTACTTCCTTATGTTTTGAACCCTTGAATTTAGAAGATCTAGGGTTATAATTATGAAATTCATGACTTTCTAGAGCTTATGAGAACTTATTTTAATCTAAAACTAATGTCCATGTGTCATTATTTTTCCTTAACTCTTCTTCTACAAATATTATATTATTAAATGGATATTATATTATACCAAAATTACATTGGTTGTAGCTAAATGATTTGTTTTAACTTCATGGGAAGAATTCCACTATTATTATGAGTATCCTTTGAAATGGTTTATTGAAGCAACTTCTTGGCAGAGTCAAGTGGCCTAGAAGCAAGTGCTTTGTCAATGAAACTACTTATTCATCCCATAGTTATGCTTGATGCATTTAAAACTTGATCCAAGACTTTAGTACAATGCATTTATTTTTTCAGTGATCATACTTAATTTTTTTTCTATGTTCTTTCCCCCCATGTTTTCGTCTTCCATTACCAGGTTGGATGATCCACTTAAAGTCTTTATTTGTGTTCCACTAAGGCCATGCATATATCATGTGTTAATGTCTGCCATCCCCATCAGAGACGATCAAATTAAAGGCTATGTGTGAGGTCCCTATATTACTAGTGTAGTCCCTTATTATTGTTAGTGTATCCCCCTTATTGTTATAGTTGTACCCATGTAGTCCCCATATTGTTATTAGTGTGCCCCATAAAATCCCATTATTGTTATTGTTGTGCCCTTATATTATTATTATTAGGTCAGCTAGGATTATATTGTGACCCCATGGACTCCTATATATAGACAGAAGGTTATGTCATTTGTATCATCTAAGAATTGTTCATTTATGTAATGTAAAGGAGGTTTCCTCCTTGAAGGGGCTGATTTCTAAGGCATTGATCTATATTATCTTCTATTTTGTGATTTGATTTCATAATATTTGGTATCAAAACTTTGATTCTAGGGTCTTGCTGCTTCAAATAGGTCATCGTGGAATTTTCACTATAACTTGTTTTATGCGAAGGTTAAGATGCTAGAAAAAACCCATTTGTGAAGAAATCTTGAGGATCTTCATGTAAAAATTTCAGATCTTCGTTCGCAATATTTTTAGAGATATGATCTGTGGAATATAGGATTTTTGCAGGCTCTCGAATTTCATCTCAAAGAGGTGACCTTGTGAAAATCGTCATAACTCTCTCTCTAAGCAGAGGATTGGAATTATGTAAAAAGTGGCCTAAAAAAATGGATTGTAGTTTCCTATGTATCAAGTTCATAGCCGAAGGAGGAAAAAGTGACAGGTGGCACATCGTACAAGTTTTCTCTACTGAAACAGTCCATAATTAGGTCATTGTGGGAGATTGGGCATAACTTTGCCTTGAAGAATCCAAATCAAGTCATACATGTGGAATTGGAAAGAATATTCAGAGGGCTAAGAAAGGATAGAAGATAAAATCTTCGGGATCCGAAATCACAGAGATACATCAGATTCAATATCGAGCTCATCAAAATCAAGAAAAAGGTGTGTATTTTTTTTTTTTTAAATTACTTAAGTATTGTTTGAAAAATCAATTTGAAGCGGTTCCATGGGCATATTGAAGCATATATATTAGTATTGGGTTCTAAAATGGCCCCTAAAAATAGTTCAACACCCATTAAGCTCTCAGAAGGCTCTACTATGACTCATGAAGAGGAAGAAGTGCAACACGATATATCAAAATTACAAGAACAAGTGCATCAAATTTCACTCTCCCAAAGAATAACAAAAAATGAAATGGAAGTTTTGAAGAAAGGCATAGAAGCTAAGATGGATGGTTTGAAGAAAGGCGTGGAAGCTAAGATGGATGGTTTGAAGAATGACATGGAAGCTAAGATGGATGACATTGAAGCTAATATTGATGAAAAAATGAAAGACAACATGGAAGGCATGAATAGTGATCTAAAAGAAGACATGGAAGATTTAGAGGAAGGTTTGACAAAGTTGATACAAGAAATGATTCCTAATGGCGAAAAGGTACTAGAGGAAACTCATGATGAGAAAAAAACAAATGTTAATAGTGATTTCATAAAATTTAATGTTGGATTGAAGACCCACCATATTCCAAAGATCGATATGAGGAAGTTTGATGGTAATGATCCTGTAACATGGATACTACAAATGGAGAAATATTTTGATCTCCAATATGTACAAAACACACAAAAGGTACGCATTAAAACTTTATATTTAGAACAAAATACATTTGTATGGTATCAATGGATTTACTCTTGTAAAAAAATTGTCACTTGGTCAATTTTTACGGAGGAAATGATAGCACATTATGAGGATACAAAGAGAAACACCTTCTTTAGCCAATTGATAAATCTCAAACAAAAGGGTTCAATGGTGGAGCACATTGAGGACTTCCAAAAATTGAATATAAGGTTAAATAATATTCTAGAGGAACATAGGATTGATTCTTCATAGGGACTTTAAAGGATAATATCCAACATGAGTTTCACCTTTAGGAACCTGATTCATTGGAGAAGGCATTCAGGTTGGCAAGAAAAATTGAAAGTAAAGTTATGGTGACAAGGAAGCCTACCACTCAAATCTATAAAGATGGAAGTGTTGCTACTCCTAGAATTCCAAAACCTACAAGGTTGACACCATAACAATTGGAAGAAAAAAGAGCAAAAGGGCTTTGCTAAAGTTGTGATAGCAAATACACTAAAGGTCATAAGTGTGTTGAGAATAAATAATTTTACATATATTGTGAAGAGGAGGAAGAAAATGAACAATAAACTTCAAAAGAAGAGGATATATACCAGGAACCAACCTTAGAGAAAGAAGAAATGAGTCTGACCATATCCTATAATGCATTGGAAGGAATTACCACTCCTCAAAATCTCAAGATAGAAGAACAGATCAAGAAGAAAACTGTAATAGTGTTGATTGATTCGGGTAGTACTCATAATTTTATTCATTGTAAGGTAGCCAATGAATTGAATTGCTTCCTATACCTAGCACCAGAGTGTTAAGTGATGGTTGCAAATGGAGGAACTATAAATTTCTCTGGAAAATGTCATATTATCAAGCTAAACATGGGGGAATATGTATTTCATAGTCCAATGCTTTCCATTCCAATGGGAGGTAATGATGTTGTACTAGGAGTACAATGGTTATGATCTTTGGGGACTGTAGCTTTGAATTTTCAAGAACTTTTCTTGAATTTTTTTTCAGAATGAAAGGAATTTGAATTATGAGGTATCACAGGGAAGCCAGGAAAGATAATAAGCTCTAATTTCATGACAAAGCTTCTGAAGAAATAATAACAAGGCATAATTGTACAATTATGCCCACTAGAAGTTCCAACACCAAAATCATCTATTTCTCTAGATCTCTAAAAAGTCTTGGAAAATCATTCCAAGGTGTTTGAAACTCCCAAAGGACTCCCACCTATTCATGATCATGATCATAATATTCATTTGATTCTAGGAATTGTTCCTCCAAATGTCAGGCTTTAAAAATATCCTTATGTCCAAAAGAGCGAAATTGAATGTATGCTTGCAGAAATGTTAGAGGCTAGTATAATTCAACTTAGTCAAATTTCTTTCTCTGCTCTATTAGTATTGGTGCACAAGAAGGATGGATCATGGCACATGTTTCTAGATTATAGGTAGCTCAATAATCTCACTATTAAAGATAAATTTCCCATTCCTGTGATTAATGAATTATTGGATGAATTACATGGAGCAATTTATTTTACCAAGTTGGATCTCTATTTAGGATATCATCAAATTAGAATGAAGATTGAAGATATTCCGAAAACAACATTTCGAACTCATGAGGGTCATTATGAATTTTTGGTCATGCATTTTGGCCTTACCAATGCACCTTCTACATTTCAAGTGTTGATGAATTCCATTTTCAAACCCTTCCTTCTAAAATTTGTGTTAGTATTTTTTTTATGATATACTAATCTACAACAGGTCTTGGAAGGATCATGTTCAACATGTTGACAGGGTGCTCAAACTATTGGAGGAGAAACAATTATATGAAAAAACCTCCAAATGTTTCTTTGGAGTACAAGAGGTATACCCTAACAAAATTAAGCCATTAAGTAATGGAAAGTCCCCACCACCATAAAGTAGTTATGAGGATTTCTCGAGTTAAAAAGGTGTTATCGCAATTTTTTTAAGAATTATGGGAGAATAGCAGCACCTCTAACAACATTATTGAAGAAATATGCATTTCATGGACTCTTGAAGCAACTAAGGCCTTTGAACATATTAAAGAGGCAATGTGCCTAGCACCGGTCTTAACTATGCCAGACTTCACAAAAACCTTTATTGTGGATTGTCATGCCTCAGGAAATGGAATTGGTGTTGTTTTAATTCAAGAAGGAAGATCCATTGCTTTTGAAATTCATCCAACGAAAGGAAAGTATTTACAGAAATTTATTTATGAGAAGGAAATGTTGGCAATACTACATGCACTAAATAAACGACGACCTTACCTAATGGGAAGACAATTCAAGTTAAAAATTGATCATTATAGTGTTAAATAATTTTTGGAACAAATAATATCTTTAGAAGAGCAGAAAAAATGGGTCACATAGATGTTGGTTTATGACTTTGAAATCATCTACAAAAAATGCAAGCTAAATTTTATCACATATGCACTCTCAAGAAAGGATGAGGAGGTGGAAGCATTTCTTTGTGCCATTTCTATTATCCAACTAGATTGGATAACTGAATCAAGGGAGGAATGGAAGAATGAAGAAGAAGTTTGGAAACTCATTCAAAAGTTACATCAGGATCCCAGTACATATGATACATTTAGTTGGAAAAATGATTCCTTATGGTACAAATATCTCTTATTTATTTGTATGAATTCCCAACTAAAACAAAATATTCTTTTGGAATTTCACACATCTCCCTTAGGAGGACACTCAGGATTTTTAAAAACTTACCACGGGGTGAAGAAATAATTCTTTTGCGATGGCCTTAAATCTGATATTCAAAAGTTTGTGGTTGAATGCTTGGTTTTCCAACAAAATAAAGTTGAGAAAATTAAGACCCCGGGTCTGCTAAAACCATTATCCATTCCAAGTCAACATTGGGAGGAGGTTTCAATGGTTTTTATCATAGGTTTACCTAAGTCCGAAGGAAAGAGTATCCTCATGGTGGTAGTTGATAGAATTACAAAGCATGCACACTTTTGTGCCTTATCTCATCCATTTAAAGCAAATATAGTTGCTACTGAATTTATGGAAACAATTCAAAAGCTACATGGAAACCCAAAGATTAATGTAAGTGACAGGGATTCCATTTTCACTAGAAATTTTTGGATGGAATTATTTTCTTGTTTTGGTACTCAACTAGCTCATAGCTCATCTTATCATCCTCAATCTGATGGGAAAAATAAGACAGTGAACAAATGTTTGTAATTATATCTTTGTTGTTTTGTATCTGATAAATAAACACAATGGGTCAAGTGGTTACCTAAGGTTGAATGGTGGTATAACACTTCCTTCCATATTGTAGCAAAAATGACCCCATATATGGCACTTTATGGATATCATCCGCCATCCATCACATCATATTTGAGAGAAAATTATAAGTTTCAAGAAGTGGAAGATCACATTGAGCATCAACAACAAGTTCTCCAACTCTTAAAGGATAACCTAAATTTGGCACAAAATTGAATGAAACAACATGCAGATCGACATCGTGGTGAGAGAGCTTTTGATGTAGGAGACTGGGTATTTTTATGGCTACAACCATACAAAAAATGTCCCTCAAGCAAGCTAAGAATGATAATAAATTATCGCCAAAGTACTATGGTCCTTACAAGGTGTTGCAAAATATTGGTACTATGGCATACAAATTCGAGCTTCATGCTTCTTCTCGAGTGCACCTAGTTTTCCATGTTTCATGCTTAAAGAAGGTTATAGGTGACAAACTTCCAGTTCAAACAATATTGCTATAACTTGATGAGGAAGGAAAAATCATATTGGAACTTGAAGTAGTCATGGAAACAAGAAATCAAAACCTACAAAATCGACCAATTTTAGAGTATCTCATCAAGTGGAGGAACCTACCCATTGAAGATTCCATATGGGAGGATGAGAATTTTATACAGAAGCATCCATAGCTACTCAAGCGTTGAGGAAAACACTTTTTTGAAGGAGAGGGGCATGTTAGGTCACTATATTACTAGTGTAGTCCCTTATTATTGTTAGTGTAGCCCCCTTATTGTTATTGTTGTACCCCTGTAGTCCCTTTATTGTTATTATTGTCCCATAAAAGTCCATTATTGTTATTGTTGTGCCCTTATATTATTATTTTTATTTCACGTAGGATTATATTGTGACCTCGTGGACTCTATATATAGAAAGGAGGTTTTATCATTTGTATCATCTAAGAATTGTTCATTTATGTAATGTAAGGAGATTTCCCCTTCTAAGAGGATGATTTATAAGGAGTTGATCTATATTTTCTTCTATTTTGTGAGTTGGTTTTATAACACTATGTTTGTGTTTATTAAAACCCTAAACAATGGAATCGAAACCCTCTTTTGGTCCATGCTTTGCTATAATAGAGGTGATATCTTCTCATTGCCTTATAGAAGCTCCAACTATTGAATATTTTCTCGCATCCAAATCATTCCTCTTAGGAATTCGATCCACTATATAATTTCCAATTAGCATGACTTCTCCTTCAGGGCCATTGGTATTCAAACAAACAAAAGAACTAGACATAACACCATTGGGTTCTTCTTGACGTGACTTTTTTCCTTTTCCTTTGAATATGTTATTGGTTGTTTAAGGTTTTTTTACAACACACATCATTGAATTGAATCTTTTCCTATCAAGTGATATGAAATAAGTGTTCTTATGAGTAGTTTTTACTTTCCAACCAAGACCAAGGGTTTAACCTTGATTAGCTACAAATTCTTCCAATTCATTTAAGTGCATTTTATAGTTGGACAACTTTTCCTCATAAGACTCAAAGTTAATATGATCAAATGATGCATTAGAAATCTCTTCTAGGGATGAAATATTTAATTTTTCTTATAAGTTTTCATAGAAGGAAATGGCATGTGCTTCTGAGGAATTTCATCAAATGCATCTTCACTTTCCATTCCCATTTATTTTTAAACAAGAGTTGTTTCCATGATCTCTAGCTTTCGATTAGTTTCATTACCTTGATTTCCTTTTATTGTACTATAATTTTTCCTTATAAATGGGGCTTTAGAATTTTCACTGCATATTGTTTTGGTGGAACTCTCCCTTTCATCTTGAATATCTTTATTTGAATGAATTACACCTCTATTTGATAAGGCAACCTCCTTTTACTAGATTCTGGATTATGTTGTCTTTCAGGTGTTGTGGCTTGATCAAGCAACTGATATTTTATCAACAAGATATATAAATATGTCAGTTCATCTCTATGCCTTTTACTCGACCTTAGATCCTTGTGAAGTCCCATCTTTAACCTCAAGTTATCTAATTGGATCTTTCTCTGAACAAAGGTAATAATGTTGATTGTTGCACTATCATTATTACGAGCACAACAACAACTTCTTTACAACACTAGCATCCTAAGAACTAGAACCTTAGCTACATGTTGCAATGGTTTTATTTTCTTAACTTATAAGCTTAAATTATCAACAACAAGCTTTCACAAAAGGTGAACATTGAATGCTAGTGAAAACAATAATCTCAATATACCTATGTAAGTATAGAAATCGTGACTTCTTTAAGTGAATATATCTGATTTCCAGCATGGAGATCTATGATACCTTTATGAACATTATAGTGATAAAAAAAAATTTCCCCATATCCATGGCATCAATTTTATATATCTATTTCTTATTCTCAACTTGGCACAAAAATTTCCAAGGTTTTACCATTATCCAAGTATAAAAAATTTCCACAAGTAGTCATTACTTAATATTTGAGCTTTTATGTATATATTATCATTTATATTAGGAACAACCTAGACTTTTTTGGTAAATATATTCTTCTTTATTGTAGAAATTAGCTGAATAAATCACTTATTCAATGGAGATTAACCCGATTACACATCAATTTCGAATTGCATGCATAACACATAATCTCATCTACAATTAATTGTCACATGCGGAAATAATAGAAGCAATCTCACATCAAATCAATCACACATTAACTCGGTATGTATGGGGAAAGCCTATAGCTGAAAACCCCGCAGCTATTGTGTATATTATAATGGAGAAATCATGTAACAAAACAAGTACAATACTCCTCACAAGTACTCAGTACTTTCTCATAAAGTTACACACAATCTAGCTTAGTTTTGAACAAGTCACTGGTTCAAAACTCCCTGCCAATTGCCTTGCCTCTATTGCGCAATCATGGCCTGTATATGTAGAGATCCAAGGTTCGAATCCCCTTGGCTTGACTGTGCAATTGTCATGGACAATTCCTCCAAGTGTAATGCAAATCCCATGCAAAACTGATCCTCCAACTGATAGCTATACTCACCCTTTCATCTACCTCTTCCACTGGTCTCCACTGAACTGATCATGCATTGTAGTGAACTGATATGTTCTTGAGTTGACTAATGAGTTACTAATTAGTGAATTAAATAATATTTAATTCACTCCACTCATAACTAATTGATTAGCTAGTTAAACTAATCTCAACTAGTTCAACTAAAATAAACAGAACACAACTCCACTGTCTGTCTCATTAACTCCTCCAAACTTCTGCCACTGAAGTCTAACTGAAGTCAACCATGCATGATGCCATCAAACCCTTGGGAACCACGTGATTCCTTCTGTCAGATGCATGAGCCACTTCTGTAGCTCGAACTGAAGTGCTCCAAGAGAGTAAACTGCTGTTTATAGTCAAAATATTATTAAGGGTAAATAATATTTGACTTCCATATTTTTAGGAGAGGCAGTCTAAAAATAGCCTGGGACCTAAAAATATGAGTCTCATCTATTTTTATCAACATGTCGCATACTTCAAGAATCTCCAACTGGAATCCCCGAATTATGCTCCGTATGTCTAAAAATAGACATAGTCTAAAAATAGACTTTGCGCCAGAATTTGCCTGCGGGCCCACTTAGTGAAGGCGACTTCATTTCACTAAGCTCCATCATCTTGCTGCATTCTCAACACTCCCTCTCGGCAAGATATGGATTATCTGCAACCCCTATCCTGCCTCTGTGGAATTCGAACTTGCTCCTGGTGAGCGCCTTCGTCAGGATGTCGGCATCCTGATCCTCCGTGGGAACATATGAAAGCATCATGATTCTCCGTTGAACACAATCTCTGATATGATGGTACCTGATGTCGATGTGTTTGGACCTATCATGAAATACTGGATTAGCCAAGAGTTTAATGCAACTCCAGTAGATCACTGTAGGCTCCAAATGCAACCTGAACAAACCTGTGAGGATCTTCCTCATCCAAATAGCCTCGCATGCAGCCAAGCTAGCTGCCATGTACTCGACACTGTTGGCCCGAGTGCCACGGATCTTATGCTTCCTCTTGTACCGGGAAAGCGCTATCGACCCAATCTTTGAAAACTCCTCCGAAGTGCTCTTAGGTCGTTGGACTCCTGCCCAATCTTGCATCGGAGTGAAGCGACTTCACTCCATCCTCCTGTCTGTACCATAGACCATATCCCGATGTGCCTCTGATATAGCGCAATACATGCTTGCCCGCCTTCCCAAAGAGCTTGGTAGGCTTAACCATAGCTTGCGAAAGCTGGTTAACTGCATAGCATATATCGGGTCGAGTATTGACCAGATACATCAACGACCCCACCAACTGTCGATAGACAGTGGCATCCACTACCTCCTCCGAAGTAGCATCTCCCTTCCTCCAACCTCCAGGAAGAGGGGTATCAACAGGCTTGCAGCCTTGCATGGTGAACCTCTCCAGAATCTCCCGGGCATACTTGCCCTGAGAAACAAACAGTCCTCCACTGCGCTGCCAAATCTCCAATCCCAGGAAATAATGAAGGATGCACAGGTCCTTCATCTCAAACTCTCGTGCAAGATCCTCCTTGCATGAAAGTATCAACTGCTCGTCGCCAGTCAAAATCAGATCATCTACATACAGTACGATGATCAACAGCTTCCCCTCCACCACAATCAGGTACAGGTTTGGATCCGCCTCACTCTTGGAGAATCCAAGCCCGGTGAAGTAGCTGTCTATCCGAGTGTACCAAGCACGAGGTGCTTGCTTCAGCCCATACAGTGCTCTCTTGAGTCGGCACACATGCGACTCACTGCTGAAGATCTCAAAACCTTCAGGCTGCTCTATGTACACCTCTTCCTCGATAACTCCATTGAGGAACGCAGTCTTCACATCCATCTGATGAATGTGCCACCCCATCTGCGCTGAGAGAGCAAGGATCGTCCGTATGGAAGAGTACCTTGCGGCAGGTGCAAAAGTCTCCTCATAGTCAATCCCCTCGATCTGTGAGAAGCCACGGGCGACAAATCTCGCCTTGTACTTCTCCACACTCCCGTCAGCTGCCTGCTTCACCTTGTAGATCCATCGCGAACCCACCACTAATTTCCCAACCGGTCTTGGGACAATCTCCCATGCACTGTTCCTGATGATCGAATCATATTCTTCGATCATGGCATCAACCCATGCGGGTTCCTCCACGGCTTCCTCAAAAGAGGATGGCTCCGTCACAACACATTGACTCACAAGAGCCATGTATCCAGTGTACCGATCCGGTGACTGTCTCTGTCTGCGTTGTGCTGTAGGTGGTCCTACAACCGTCTCTGCATCCCGAGCCAGTCGCTCAGCTTCTGTAGTGCGCATGCGCCCTCTGATGGTTGGCGCTGCCTGGGTGGTTTCTTCCACCTCCTGAACCTCCTCTTGTGGCTGATCCACATCCGGAAGCTCCTCCTTAGGAACTAACAGCTCCTCATCTGCATGCGAGTGTAGCTCCCTCTCAAGCGAACACTGCATGGCTTTCTCCTCCTGAAATTTTATATCCCGTCGCACAACAGTCTTGCGACTGTCTGGCACATACACTCGATAATTATGAGGTGTATCAGTGTACCCCACAAATATTCCAACCTCAGCAGTTGGATCCAGCTTCCTTCTCGCATCCTTCGTCACATGCATGTAGACAGGAGAACCAAAAATCCGCAAATGGGAAATATCAGGCCTCTTGCCAAAATAAGCCTCCTCCGGTGTACTCATGCTAAGAACCTTGTGAGGACAACGGTTCTGCACATACACTGCTGTATTGCATGCCTCAGCCCACAAGTGAAGGGGTAGGCCCTGATCATGCAACATCGCCGTGCAGCACCCACGATCGTTCTGTTCTTCCGCTCAGCCACCCCGTTCTGCTGTGGGTTATGGGGTGCGATGAGCTCTCTCCGAATCCCTTCTGCGCTGCAGAACTACTTGAATTCAGCCGAGATGAATTCACCACCGTTATCACTCCTTAGAGCAATCACCTTCTTCCCCGACTCCTTCTCGACCAGTGCTTTAAACTCACAGAACTTCGCGAATGTATCGCTCTTCTTCTGCATGAAGAAGATCAAGCACTTTCGAGAGAAATCATCAACAAAGATCACATAATACTTGTGCTTTGCTGTCGAAGCAACTGAGAAAGGACCACACACGTATGTGTGAACTCTCTCAAGGATCGTCGTGGCGCGACTATCCTTCTCGTGAAAGGTGGCTTTCACATACTTCCCTAAAGTACACCCCTTGCACTGATCTGACTGCGCAAGAGTGCCCTTAGGAAGCCCAGTAGAAATCTGCTGCAGGATCTTCAAAGATCCATGGTGAAGGTGGCCCAATCTCCTGTGCCACAGTTCGCCCTCATCATCCCGGCTCACCACTTCTCCCGCCTTGCATGCCATAGCTACGCAGTCATCTACCTGCAACTGATAAAGGTTCTGAGTTCGAACCCCTATCTTCCGGGTCTCTCCAGTAGTCTTACTGCGCAGGAAAGCTTTTCCTTCGCTGAAGACCACAGCATAACCCTTATCCTCCAACATCGCTACTGAAATCAGGTTCTTCTTCAATCTAGGTACATGCATGACATCCTTTAAGACAAAGGGTTTACCAGACTCCCTCTGAAAGGATACGGTACCGATACCAGTCGCACTGTATCTACCGTCATCGCCCATCTCGATGTGCATACCCAAATCCTTGTCCTCCGGATCTGAGAACAACTCCCGATCTCCCGTCATATGAAATGACGCACCGCTGTCCAAGAACCACACCGATCCCATCACACTTGAAACCAAGCATGCAATCAGTGAAAAGTCAAGCTCAAACTGTGAAGCCAAAGCTTCTCCATCTGCAGATCTTCCCGCTTGCTTGTTCTTCTTTTTCTTTGGACAATTGGTAGCATAATGTCCGTGATCATGGCAGTGAAAACACTTCACTTTCGCCATATCCTGCTTCTTGCCCTTTGCACCAGAATGAGAAGTTTTCTTACCCTTCCCCTTCTTTGCTTTGGCAACCAAAGCGCAATTTTCTTCATATGCTCCCTTTGATGAAGATCCATCCTGAGTAGTCCTCCTTATCTCCTCCTGCATGAGATCCACCCAAAGGCGCTCCCATCCCGGCAGCTTCTCCCGACCATTGACACTATATTGATATGAGTTCCAAGCCTTCGGAAGACCAAGGAGAGCCAGGTCGACCATGTCCTCTTCATCGACAGTAACCCCCACACTTCCCAGCTCATCTCTGCATTGAGTGAACTTCGTGAGGTATTTGGCGATACTGTCGCCCTTCTCCATCTTGATGTTCATGAGCTTATCTTTGAGCGCCAGCTTCCTTTGGTCACTCTTACTCTGGAATAGATCCGTCAAAGCTTTCCACATTAAATATGGAGTAGCCTTTCCATGCAGGCTGGATACAATATGATCCTTGACGCCCTCCAACAGGATCCTTTGACATTTCGCCATCTTCTTTTGCCATGCTTCAACTGCAGCTGCATCAGTGGGCTTTTGGACATCCGTATCTACGAACTCCTTCAGACCATTATCTTCTAACACTGCTTCCATGCGATCCTTCCATGCAACATAATTCGAACTGCCTTCAAGAGCATATTCGAGTCGCAAACCATTGAAAGAAGACATCTTTCAACACCGGCACCAAGAAGAACAACCTTCTGCAAAATTCGAATTCAAAACTCCAAGCTCTATCGCTTCCGATCTATACTTGAAAACAAATTATTTCCAAATCAGAGATTGACTGCAAAGGGCATTCACCAGATCTTTCACCTTACAAAGAAGGATGAATATTCCGGAGGCTACCTGGCCCGCATGCAGACTCTGTCCGAGGAAATAAGTTTGCAATCACCGTAATAGATCTCGAAAATTAATCTTGCTCCGATACCATGTAGAAATTAGCTGAATAAATCACTTATTCAATGGATATTAACCCGATTACACATCAATTTCGAATTGCATGCATAACACATAATCTCATCTACAATTAATTGTCACATGCGGAAATAATAGAAGCGATCTCACATCAAATCAATCACACATTAACTCAGTATGTATGGGGAAAGCCTATAGCTGAAAAACCCGCAGCTATTGTGTATATTATAATGGAGAAATCATGTAACAAAACAAGTACAATACTCCTCACAAGTACTCAGTACTTTCTCATAAAGTCACACACAATCTAGCTTAATTTTGAACAAGTCACTGGTTCAAAACTCCCCGCTAATTGCCTTGCCTCTATTGCGCAATCATGGCTTGTATATGTAGAGATCCAAGGTTCGAATCCCCTTGGCTTGACTGCGCAATTGTCATGGACAATTCCTCCAAGTGTAATGCAAATCCCATGCAAAACTGATCCTCCAACTGATAGCTTTACTCACCCTTTCATCTGCCTCTTCCACTGGTCTCCACTGAACTGATCATGCACTGTAGTGAACTGAAGTGTTCTTGAGTTGACTAATGAGTTAATAATTAGTGAATTAAATATTATTTAATTCACTCCACTCATATCTAGTTGATTAGATAGTTAACTAATCTCAACTAGTTCAACTAAAACAAACAGAACACAACTCCACTATCTGTCCCGTTAACTCCTCCAAAACTTCTGCCACTGAAGTCTAACTGAAGTCAACCATGCGAGATGCCATCAAACCCTAGGAACCACGTGATTCCTTCTGTCAGTTGCATGAGTCACCTCCATGACTCGAGGCGGAGATTAGAATAAACTGATGTTTATAGTCTAAATATTATTAAGGGTAAATAATATTTGACTTCCCTGTTTTAAGGAGAGGCAGTCTAAAAATAGACTTCGACCTCTTTGACCTCAAAAATAGAGTCTCGTCTATTTTTACCAACATGACACATACTTCAAGAATCTCAAACTGGAATCCCCGAATTATGCTCCGTATGTCTAAAAATAGACATAGTCTAAAAATAGACTTTGCGCCAGAATTTGCCTGCGGGCCCACTTAGTGAAGGTGACTTCATTTCACTAAGCTCCATCATCTTGCTGCATTCTCAACATTTATGTTACTGGAACTAGGTGGTCTAAACTAGTTCAACCCTTGAATGCTTAAACCACTTAGCACGGCTTCTTATGACATAGAAACCTAAGAGTAATTATGAAAGACAATAATATTCTAGTATCGTAGATAAACTTTGGGAGACTCATACTGGATGCAAGAAAAATGGATGAATAATGTTCTTAATGTCATTCCCTTTTTAGAAGCAAATGATGTAAGAAATATGGCTCCTTCAATTGATGATGAATGTATGACAACAAGACATGATATACGTGTCGAATTTGGGTTTTTTTTCATTACTAATATATCTAAAATTAATGATGAGTGTGATCAGTTATTCATAGCCATAATAGTCAAAATATGTTCTCTCTAGTTAATAATCTACAACTTTCTATATTTATTGATGTTGTTATGAGTCATGGAATGTTTCTAGTCTAAAATGAAACCCAAATCAATTTTTATTTCATGAATCATTTTTTTGTCTTCTAGATTACATATTGTGAATTAGTTTGAAGTATATCATAATTAGGAAGAAACTTGAAGTCAAATAGAAATAGGAAGTCATGTTTACTAAATGTTAAATGATTTCATATACATGGTATGGTGTACATTATATACATATTATGCATACAATTTGTTGCATTATATGTACAAAAGTAGTAGCTCAAATGATGTTGAATTTCTTTATTATACAATAATTTTTGTTTATAGAGAAAAATTTCCTATGAGACAAATCCAACCAATTTTTATAAGAATTCTAATAGGGAACCTTTAATGCAATAACCTAGTTTCAAGACCAAGTTGGATAAGTTTGTATATTACTATTACTATAATAATGACGTTGTGATGTCATCAAAGATGACAGAACAAGATCAAATTTACCTTGATTATCCTTCCTCTAAGATGTCTTTTACACATCTAATGACTTTCATATTTAGACAATCTTATGTTGTCACAAGATATCTTTGATAAAATATACGTGTTTTTAGGAGAATATTAGAAACGAGTAGGGATGAAATTTTAAGCAAGGAAATAATGGGGATATTAGACCATAAATATATATTGAATATGATATTTACAATCTCATATGGCCCAAAGTTTGGCATTATTAGCTCGGGAGATTATTATAGTAAACTATTTGAAATGTGAAAAGGATGGTGTTGTATAAAAATAGAGAAATGAATATTATCTAAAATTTGATATGATTCAACGTAATTATTCTAGTGAGCATAGTTTATCCCTGCACCATTTATTTTTTTGCATTGTATCCAAATTATGGATGGCATAATTGATTTTCCTAATCACAACATATTGTGTTGTATAACATTATGGTTTGAATAATCTTCATCTTTACAAATTTTATCTTTAATCCAAAATCATGGTGTTAATTTCATATCCATTCATAGTAAATATCACATATTTTATTTATAGTATTTGTCTTAGAAATGAAAATAGTTTTGTATTATTGATTTCTCACAGAGAAACAATTTTTTAAAAATATAACTCTGTCATAGGCAACAAATTTTGTAAACCATCACTCATTCACTCATGCTTGTTACTTTGACATTGAGACTAGTAATATTTGGATTGATTCCAATCATTAATAGTCTTTTGAAATTCAGGAACATATAACTATTACAAATTCATGATGGTAACAATGTGGAACCATTTTTCATTAAACATATATACATTTATATTTGATACCTCACCCTCTTGCATATAATTTATAAAATTATCATCATTATAACAGTATTTAATCCCTTCTGAAAAAGGTTGTTGAAATTGAGTTTGTGTAACTTGGTCTACTCAGATTAGATACCATTCTGAGTGTATGCCTAGATGCATACACTCCCAAATGAGTGAGACTCCTAAATTTCCACCCATGAGTATAGATGAGGAATTTCATCTCTTTATATAGAGTAATGATAGCTTCTTCTATAAAGAAATAATAACATTTCATGTACTTTCTTAGATCTAGGCTAGGAAAAGTAAAACTACAACTACAAAATCTAAAAGAAGAATAAAATAAAGTGGTTGAGACACGAGTATAATGAGAAGAGAAGTAAACCCCAAAAGAGAGGTTGTCTCCTCCAAATAAGGACAAATATGCCCTCAAGGTACCACATTTATCCTCTAAAGGCTCTCGAACATGTGTAGATGGTGAACATCTCTTTGAAAATGGGTGTTCCAAACTTGAAATAATGTTGTGGAGTGTTGTCCTAAGAAAAAAAACATGCTAAAATCCAGCCCAAAGTCTAGAAAAACATCTTTAAAAGGGAGAAGTGTGCCCTAATATGTCAAAAAATCATCAAACAAGGTTCATTAACCCTCATTACCAAGCCCTTACATCAAGAAAATATCCTACACAAGTGTGCCCCAACATGTGGACAACTCATCAAACAAGGCTTATTAGCACTCATGAGAAATCCCTTACATCAAGAAAAAATCCTTTGTGAGGCAAGGAAATTCACCCTTTACATCAAATCATGCCATAAAACACCCCATGATTTGTAATGTTCCAAAATAGGAAAAACAGTGATATGCAAGAAAATAATAAATTTACACCACATAAATTTTAAAACAATTAGTAAACACTCAGATAATAAAAATATGGAAGAAGTTGAGCCAAATTAATTATATGTTGGTGCAAGAGTACAAATATATGGAAGGAATGCACTTTAGCTTGCCTTAAAGGAAAGCAGAGCAAAGCCTAGGTGAAGCAATTATGACCTGGAAGCTGCAATCAACTGTCCAACTACTACTCTGTGTTACCCCAATAATTTTGTATTGTATCCTATAAATATATGGATGAAAACCCCACCTCTGGTGCTCAGAAAATTCTGTAAAATTATATCTAGGCTCCTCAAGCCAAACCCACCAAAACCTAGAAATGGTTTCGCCTGGTTTTGACCTTCCAAAATCGACCCTCAAAATCCCTACGTTCTCCAATGGTTATTGAAGCAATTGTCTATCCAAACACCAAGAACCTCCTCCCCAAACACTCCTGAAATGTAGCAGTCATCTCCGCCAACACTTCCCTTATTTCTCCTGGCAAGAAATAGCTCCAATGGTTGAGTCTCTATCTCCCACGTGTGCTCATTTTCTCTCTTTTGCATTGGCCCTTAGGGACTAAAAAATCACTTCTAAATATTTATGCCACGTCCAGCCCTCAAACCCACCAAATGGCCAACAAATATCCTAAGCCTTCTTCTCCTAATTTCTCCTAGAAATATCTCTTTGGAAGAATGTTGAAAAGGCCTCACTAGATCCCCTTTTGCGTCCTCCAAGAATACGCACTACTTGGGAAAACTGAATACAAATTATTGAAATATCTCTGAAAATTTCCTCCATATTATTTTGGATGAACCTCTCTAGGGTGGCACTAAAATTCCCCTGAAGAAAGGGTGATTTTTCTGCTTGGAAAACTCTTTCTAAACAGCAAGTGACCCGGCTAAACAGCTCGAGCAACGGAGTCAAGTTCGATAAGCCAAAGATGCCAAATGAAGTGTGTTTCCTCCCTCTTATAATTTTCATGGAGCCTTTATTACTTTTTCGGTCCCTCACCGAGGCCTTTATTTTCCCTCTTTTGGGTGTCCAAATGTTCAGTGACCAAATGTACTCTTTCAGGTTTACTTAGTAGTTGTTCTAGGTCAAAATTTCATTTTTCAAGTCAGTTTTCAAATAAAATTTTGTTCACTGAATATTTCTAGGTATGAAATGATACTCCCTTCACTCCATTCATGGGCATAATTATTTCAGAGGTCATTTCATCAATCAATCATCTAGGTTTTGAGTTCATTCACCACACCTTTATTTAGGTCAGAGTCTAGGTGTCATTTGTTTCGTCGTCATAAGTGTCAATTATGTCATAAAAGAAAGCGAACAAAATCTCATTTTCACCATACAAGTCATATGTATAGGGATTTAGAAAAGATATGGAAATAAGTAAAGAGATCCTCTCTTCTCACCATCATACTCCACAACTACCATGGGTTGAAGAAAAATAAGCAAATTTTTGCCAACACTACCTGTGCTACACTTTTGTGTGTGTTGCGCAGGTGCTGCGATTTTGGTGTTTGAGCTCCAAATCAGTTATCCAAGGTTCAAAACCACCGCAAAAAGGTTCATACACTTCCTAAACAGTAATTGGACACCATCCATGCCTCTCTCTCAAGTTAAAATCCATCAAAAAATGAGTGGTTTCCTTCATTAGGTTACCTCTGCTACGTTTTTGGTGTTTTTCATCTTTTGTTTGTTTCAACTGATAAAACCCTAATATAACCATATATAACCTTCATATAAGCTTCATACACCATACCCTAACATTTCCTATCACTCACACCCCTCTTTTCCATCAATTTCATTAAAACCCTAATTTTCACTACATTTTGGAAGAAAAACTAGTGAAACAATGTGTTTTGACCTTTTGGGTACCTTTCACATGCTCATTCCCAAAAATTCCACTTGAATCCTGTAGTGAAATCATCACCCTACCTCCCCAAATTTTTATGGATTTTTCCCTAACTTCCTCCCACTTCATTTCTATCCCTAAAACCACTCTACCACTATCCCTTGTTTTCCTAATTTTCCACCTTCCCTATCCACTACATCAAGCTTGGGCTTTACTTGTTGAAAAAAAACATGGAGGGTAAGAAGAAGGTCCATAAGGGAGGTCACCATTCCAGGTTTGAGCCAACTCAGAACCATGGCATCATTTTTAGAGCTTTGTGATCAAGCCAGGGTTTACATTGCACATAGGGACAATTTGGATTCAAAATTAGTTTTTGAAGTAATGCGGATCAATTTTACAAAAGTGAAAGAGGTTTTTGTCCCTCATAGGCGAAATAATGAAAACCGCCTTTAGTTTATTCAAATGTGTTATGTTTTGGTATAAATGCTCAAAATACAAATGCTCTAGGTCATATTCTGCACTTTTGGAAAAGTTTTCTTCAAATAAAATTTTCAGGGGTTTGGAGCAGGGTTTTGCAGTGCTTGATGACTCCATTTTATAACAGGCATCCTAATATTTCCAACCATACCACTTGCAGCCCCAAAATCCTCTAGGAAGCCTCCAAACTCCCTCTCAAGGTAGGTGCTACGCTTATGCTAAGAGTGCGCTACGCTTCTGCAAATTTTGAGCGATCGACTTCAAACTTGGATTCTAAGCAAATGGGAAAGTATTTTGGAAACATGGAGTTTTTGTTCATAACATGTCAAAGAAAAAAAACATCTCTTAAGTTCTCAAAAAATGTTATGTTTAGAGAGATATTGATCCATATTTAAACCCTATGTTTTGCATATTTTTGGCAATTCCTTTGTTACGTTTCTGTGAAGTGTTGTTATGCTTCTGGGAAGTGTTGTTACGCTTCTATAATTTGGTATTACACCTCCAAAAAGGGTCCAAAATTAGGTTTTTAGCTTCAAATATCTTCAAACAAGCTCAAGGCTTGTAACCACTCTCCTTGGACTTCTCACAAACATTAAGTCACTACTCTCATACCCTCCCTTGGTCAAGTTATTGAGTTTTCAAATCATTTTCTTGATTACTCTATATTTCTCCATATCATCACTTCTCCATGACATAGAAAGACTCCATTTGATAAAACCTAACCTAATCTAGCTAAATAAACCCTAACCCTAGTACCTAAAAACTATCCTACACCTCTCATATACCTCATCCTTACATCTCCCACCATCCATATCATCCCTAACATGTCATTTTCATCAAACCCTAAATTCTAGTTAATTTTCATAGTTAAAATTTGGGAATTTCCTGTGTTTGCTTGATTTCATCACCCTCCTCACATCCATTTCCCTTCATTCCACCCACAATATAGAGCTAACATGCCACCCTATTCATTGATTTTTTTTCTAGAATTTTCCCTAGCTCCATAACCCTTCATCTTACCCCCTAAACTTACCTCACCCTTACACTCTATTTTTTCCAGATTTCACTACATATACCCATCCCATCAACATACTAAGGTTTTGATCCTTTCAGTGATAAAAAATATGGAGAGTGAGAATAAGAGCTTCAAGGGAGGGCACCACCCCAGGTTAGAAACTTTCACTATGCATGAAATCAATGCTTCACCCTTGGCCAAAAGATGTTTTGAGAGGATTGGATGTTTGAGGTTTTGTGAAAAGCTCATGGAGGAAGGATATCATCTTCAATTGACAATATTATATGCCACAAGCTTCAGCATGGGAAATATCAATTTCAAGACATGGTGGATGAAACACAACCAAGAATGCCAAAAACAAGAGGCTTCAAAAGGGTGTTGGAGCTAGAAAGACAGACAACTCATCCACCTGAAGAGTTGACCTTTGATGAGCTTATAGCCATGCATATCAATCAAGATAGAGAACTTTGGTTGTCAAGGGTAAATGTACATCTAGATAAGCTCTTGAAGAGAGGTAACATGGAAAATAAACTTCAAAAACACATAGAAAATCATTATCGCACCAGGAACACAATTTCAAAAATAAGGCTAAAACAGTTGAAGAAAAGGCTAAAAGAAGCACAAGTGAAGCTTAAAGAGAAAGAAAGCTTGGACTTATTGGCTAAAGCTTCCCTGGTTGTTTATCCCATCACTCACAGGTGCTACAAAACCAATTTTGAGAAGTTTTGAAGAATTTTGGTATTTTTTGTGCTTTTTTCACAGTTCTGGAAATTCCTCCTCACATAAGAGTAACAAACTTTTGTTACACTTATTTTGGAGGCATCCAAATGATGATTTATTCACATGTATGGATGCATTTTGATGAGTAAATTACAGATCAGGAACCCGATTTTTGTGACAAGATTTAATTTTGGATAAAAAGCCTAAAAGCCACTCATTTTTCATGTTTCTGCCACCTTTTTGGAGCCTTTATTATGCTTTTGGAGTAACCTTGGGAGAATGGATTTTTGGAGGCCTTCCCATGGGTCATATTACAAAATTAAAGATGTTATGGAAAATCGACACAGAAGGCTAGTTGATCATTCTTTTAGAAGTGGATTTTGACTCCTAAAAGTGCCTCAAAAGTTCCTGCAAACTTCTGTTACAATTTTGTAAAATTTTGAACATTACCTTTCTGTCAAAAATGTTACAAATCAGCATTGGATTCCTTAGGACACTTGTCAATCTTAGAAAATGTCACAAATTCGAGGTTTTATTGTCATATGAGTTGGAATTAGATTTATTGAGTTGGTTTTTTCCTCCTATCATGAGGGAATATGTAATTTAATGTAAGGGACAAACACTGCTAGTTCATGGCTAAAATTAAGGGAATGGTTTCTAACCTCCCTAGAATCTAGGAAATGACTCATCTTGTGTATTTATGATCCATTTTGGATGGGATTTCGACTTGATGAGGTGTCATATTCCATATTTTCTATAAGTAGACTCTCTTTAGTCCTTTTTGGGGTTGGATAGTCTTTTTTTTGCAGTGGAGCTATTGTAATCAACATTTTGGAATGAAATTAGAGACATATTTGCAGAACTTATGTTAAGAATATTGTGATATGCATTGGAGCATTTTTTATTCTTATGTATGTGTTGGGTCTTGTAATTGTCACATTTTCATCATGTTTATCCTCGCCATTCCTCACATTCCATCACCTCATTTAACCATTCATTATACCATTTCCATGGGTTCATCTCATTATTTTCCAATTTATTTATTTTTAATATTATAAGAGAATTTATTATTAATTATTGGAAAATTAATATATTTCATTAATATCTCAAATGTGGATGAGATTTGTAATGTGTAAGATTATTTGAAAGGATTATTAAAAAATCTTCTTGAATATTTGCTCCACCATTTCAAGAATTTAAAGGATAATTGTTCAAGCTTATTCCAAGCAGAAGATCATGGAGATTTGAATAACATATCTCATCCAATATTTTTGAGAGATGAGTGAGGATTTGAAGGGATCATATTTTGTAATTATAGGGATATTGGTTAAGAGAAAAGTGGATTTGTAATTATGGGTTGCTTATCTTGTTTTCAAAGCACTCATGTATAAAAGAGAGTGCTCTCTCTTAATTTTGATATATAGGGAATGGAAGGATATGTAATGTAATGTAGAAAATCGAATATAGAAATAGAGATATGATAGAGATGAGAATTAGAGTCTAAAATAAAGTTTTGGTTTTGTAATATTTCATTGTTTTTCTTCATCATTAATATATGTTGACATAGGGTTATTTTTCACATGTTGTTTTTCTCTTATACAATTGCACATTCCTGTTTTTGATATGATGCAGTGGTAATGCTGTTGGAGTATAATCGTTGAGGAAGGACGATCAGGATCTCCTAAGTTAGGAGCCTCTTCTCTCACTTTCTACACATCACAAACTACTGTTCTTTAGTCTCTCTTCTTAAGGACAATAATCTGGGGAAGGACGACTAGGTTATCCAAGTTAGGATCCTCTTCCTTCGTTTACTACATCTTGAGTCAGAGACGAAAGCATTAGACTAGGTTAGTTTAACTTCAGACCTGCATTTCCAGTGCATGTGCTCCGTAAGTCTACGAAACCCTTGGATTGATAATTTATTTTAGGGAAATTATTTGACGACGATATTTTTGCCCAACATTTTGGCGTCGTTGTCGCGGAAGCACGATGGATTGAGGTATAGGTTACTTTTCCTGCAAGTGTGAATTTAAATTTCTGCAAGCGTGTTTAATTTCTGCAAGTTTGATTTTTGTGCAAGAGCATTTGATTTCTGCAACCGTGAAGAGTGATTGTTAGTGTTTTTAAAAATTATTTAACAATGAGTATAAGTTTGGAACAACTCACTCAAATCCTAGCAGAAGTTGGGATCTCCTCTTCCTATGAAAATAAGATATTGACAGCTACGAAAAGCTTAACTACTCCTCCAAAAGAGAATGAATCTACATATGAAAAATCATGTACATTTGATGAAAAACAATTAGAAAATTAGGAGATTGAGGATGACAACAAGGAGTGGCAGCATGATCTGAAGGAGGAAAATCACGCCTACGAAAATCTTATTGAGGAATGGTTCCAAGCGAGTATGAGGTTAGATCAGTCGTTTTGTTTTTATTTAGTTAAATCAAAGTTACAACAAGTTACACCCAACATACTATAATGACATCTGCACTGTTATATCCATTGGCACTGCCGTTACCATTTCCACTACTTCCGTAGCATTACAACCACTCTGGCCATTGTTACAATCTGGAGCATTTTTCCGGGCATGTTAGACGATCGACATAGTGAAGGTTTGATGGGGAGGCAGAATCACACGCTTATCTAGGTGCGGATTAATCCATTTTTCCGGGGTCGTGATGCGACTTTGTCCAAGTCATATTGTGGGAATGCCATCAACCAATACGGGAAGATGCGGCCTCCAAGAAAGTTGCAACCTCCAGATCTATTTTGAAAACGAAAATCTTGAGCTCAGCACCAATACCATATCTATAGAGTCCTCAATGACCATAGTGGAGATCCCTGGTATTATCAGACTCTACGAAAATGGAATGGTTGAATGCCTTGTCGACGAGAGGAAAATCTGGAATTGATTGTATGATTCTTGGCTGCAATGCTTCCTAAGATCCGGATGAGATCATTTAATATTCAGAAATCCCTATCATACCTCTAGAACAACTGGACGTATTGGAACGTCTATATTTATGGTTAAGAAACAACCACTTTCCTTTACCACCGACAGATACTCATATTCCATACAAGAAATGGGTCATACATGTTGGTGGAAATGGTCTGAGCACAACTGTGAATGTTGGTGTCCACCCATCCAAGGTGGTTGTGACAAAGTTGAAATTAGACAAGGATTGAAAACATCATGAGGCTACTTTGTCACTACCTGGAATCCACCTGACGGTTTTGTTCTGCAACAGAGTTGGAGATCGATTGAATTCTGCAGAATCCATAAATCAGTTTGGTTTATCACTGAAGTATATGCGAAAATATAGAGGCAGATTCTTTGAGGGTCAATTTTGTGGGCGCAAGGAGGTATTCTTTGTGTCGGGGGGTTTAAGAAGGGTTATGTTAGATGATTCAGTTACTGTTTCTAGTGGTGTTTGATTGAGGGGGCAGTGGCACTACTTCTGATGATAAAACTGGGTCCCTTGAGAAAGCTGACTATGAATGCACTGGATCAAGTGAAGATAGGGAAAGGTCCAGCAATGGTTAAAGCCCTTGCCTGCACAATGTCTGTGATTATGGCATCCAACATCACCAAAATTCTCAAAATTCAGAATAGGGCAACCAAGATTGGCACCATGACTTCCATGGATCAAATTCTATTGAAAACCCACCTGTTGGAGGCTTCACTCATGGGGTTTTCGCTTTTCCTTGCATTAATTATTATTCGCCTGCATCATCAACTTCGAAAATTAAGCGGGTTTAGTGAAAATATGGATTCACTGAAAACAAGCAGCCAAAATATTCTAAGAAGAATACGTGAAATCTAAGGAACATAAAGTCGACAAAAGTTCTGAGGACATGAGCCTATTGAAGAATGAGGTATCTGAATTAAGGCAGAAATTACAGATGTTGACATTGGAATTGGAGGAAAAGGATAAGGAGGCATGGGATGATGAATCCACTGCTAAAGCTTCTCCGAAGAAAGCTGAGTTGAAATGCACAAGTATTCTTCAAAATATGGACAAGAAGTTAGTGTTCTACTTGCTATGCATCTGATGCAAAACTTGATCAAGTGTTATAAGTTTAAAACGCCGCTATCGAAAGCACAAGAAGCACTGAGCAATTGGAGATTCTGGACGAAGAGCAGAATATTCTGAGCTTCAGCATCAAGCGCTACCCTGCCACCATCAAATGCAATTTTCGATTATGCTCCATTTTTTTTTATTATTTTCGATTTATTGCTTTTTAAAAAAAAAATTAATTTGTTTTTTTAATTTGTTGGTTTAAAAAAAAAATCAACATAAATAATAAATAAAAAAAATTGTTTTATTTATTTATTATTTTTCATTTTATTAATTCACTTAATCTATATATATATATATATATATATATATATATATATATATATATATATATATATATATATATATATATAATTTTTTTTTCATTCACTTAAATATTTCTTTAAAAAAAAAAATCAGCATAAACAAGTAAAATGTTTTTTTAAACATTCCTGCATTTTATGTTTTTCAAAGATCTCATAGTTTTTATGCAGGAATAGTGCAAAAAAATTTCAGGTTTGAAGACACTTGAATGTAGAAGTGATTTTCAAAAATCACAATAAAACAAGCATCATTGAAATCTAGGAGCTAAACTTTTCATCGCACATCTCTGTCACACAGACATCTTTAAAAAAATCCAGACATCTTTAAAAAAATCCATTGCGCCATGAAATGTTCATTTACCCTTCTCCTTCTATGCTTATCAGCCATCCATATCTTAGCCCACTTTCATTTTGACTTCACAACATACATACTTTTCAGAGATGCATACATTCTTTCATCATTTCTAGTTTATCTTTTGCCTTATAAATAAAACCAAACATCTCCTTTTTCATGACTACATTGCCTTTCTATTGTTTTCCTAAAACTTGTTTCTACTGCAATTCATTTTCATCTATATTCTTACCAATAATTTTGTACAAACTCGCGTTGGCTGATGTGGGATTCCTTAAGGTCCACCTTTCAACAAGTCTCAACCTCAGCACTTTATCTGGGATAGATACTAGATTCATCATTAGCACCTTGAGGCTTGTATGACCTAATGACAATTTCTCATGCCGACAGTCGTGAGAATACATCAATGTCCCTTGATCGTTGGATCTTGCAAGTGGTTCGACATCAGATCATGTATTCGCACTTCGCAAGATGTACTAGGGTACCTTGGCACTCATTAACATCAATGGTGAGTTTGCCTCGCATTGGTTAATGACATCCATTAATAGTCGATAATCCAATGACTTATTTTCAATCTCGAAACTGTCACATTCATTTGCATGACTAGAATTGTACTATCAGGTTATGTAGCAGGTGAAGACTATATATTTTTCATGACTCCATCAATAGTTGCAACAACATTCCTTCAGCCATATGAGAGTACGATAGTTCCACTTTCAGACATCATCTTCAGATTCATACAACCAAGCAGCACTTCAGATCCTTCACTTCATCCAGCAACATAATATTCACATGATCCAACACCATGATATTTTCCTGATCTATTAGTATGAAATTTTCTCTCATGCAAATCAGCATGACATTTTCTTGATCCAGAAGCAGCAACATCTACATTTATATTGCATAGATCATCAACGTTTTGGGTAAGTGAAGGTATTTTATTTTCTAATTTTTAATCAAACAATTTCTTATGTTGAAAATAAATGAACTTGGAAAATCCCCCCACCATATGACATTATCTTTCGCCTTTTTTGTAAACATAAAATATCTTCGGTTTGGGGGGGGGGGAATATTCATTACCATTTCATTCCATTCATCACCTCATATATTGACGACCAACATGACTCTTCCAAACTACACTTCGTTGCAGTTGATTCAAATACATTGATATCTATTTTGGCATGATTCAAAAATATGATAAAATGTTTTCTTATGCATATTAATGACTTATCATTTTTAGTACATGTATTAAAAAAAAAGAGAGAAGAAAGAAAAGAAATGAATGTTGTTAAGACAAAAACCAACATTTTTTATATTCATAGTTGTTAACACAAGAACCAACCATAGAAAATACTAGTTGCAGTACATGTATTTCAAATCCTGGAATGATACATTGTTACAAACCATGATCATGCAAAGCCAAAAGTTTTTAATCCATGCAAGATTGCATGAGGACATGCAACAAGTTCAGTTGGGGGGTATGTTGGATCTTGTAATTGTCACATTTTCATCATGTTTATCCTTGCCATTCCTCACATTCCATCACCTCATTTAACCATTCATTATACCATTTCCATGGATTCACCTCATTATTTTCCAATTTATTTGTTTTTAATATTATAAGAGAATTTATGATTAGTTATTGGAAAATTAACATATTTCATTAATATCTCAAATGTGGATGAGTTTTGTAATGTGTAGGATTATCTAAAAGGATTATTAAAAATTCTTCTTGAATATTTCCTCCACCATTTCAAGAATTCAAAGGATAATTGTTCAAGCTTATTCCAAGGAGAAAATCATGGAGATTTCAAGGAGAAGATCATGGAGATTCCAAGGAGACGATCATGGAGATTTGGATAACATATCTCATTCAATATTTGTGTGAGATGAGTGAGGATTTGAAGGGATCATATTTTGAAATTATAGTGATATTGGTTGAGAGAAAAGTGGATTTGTAATTATGAGTTGCTTATCTTGTTTTCAAAGAACTCATGTATAAAAGAGATCGCTCTCTCTTCATTTTGATATATAGGGAATGGAAGGATATGTAATGTAATGTAGAAAATGGGATATAGAAATAGAGATATGATAGAGATGAGAATTCGAATCTAGAATAAAATTTTGGTTTTGTAATCTTTCATTGTTTTTCTTCATCATTAATGTTTGTTGACACAGGGTTATTCTTCACATGTTGTTTTTCTCTTATAAAATTGCACATGTCTAGTTTTGATATGATGTGGTGGTAATGTTGTTGGAGTAGAATTGTTGAAGAAGGATGATCGGGATCTCCTAAGTTAGGAGAATCTTCTCTCACTTTCTACATATCACAAACTACTACTCTTTAGTCTCTCTTCATAAGGACAGTAATCTGGGGAAGGACGACCAGGATCTCCTAATTTAGGAGCCTCTTTCATCGTTTACTTCATCTTGAATCAGAGATGAAAGCATTAGACTAGGCTAGTTTAACTTCAGTACTGCATTTCCAGTGCATGTGCTTCGTAAGTCTACGAAACCCTCAGATTGATAATTTATGTTAGGGAAATTATTTGACGACAATAGTTTCTCCCAACAGTATGTTTATCTATTCATGCTAAATGAAATATATTCTTATTTCAAATACATCTTTCCATATGTTTATCTTGTAAGTTTATAAGCATAAATAATGTATGTTCATGCTATGTTTTAGGAAAGGTTTACACGATTTGTCTATTCACTTATAAATGAATGAATTCACCTCAGTTATCATTCAGACTCTCTCTTACTTCATCATATACTCAATGACCTATTAAACATGCTTTCAAACTACCTATCTAGCCTCACACATTCTCTGCAAATTTATCTTGAAGTTCAAACCTAAAGACCCTATACCTATCCTTCTCACGGACCTTTCTATCCAGCACTTAAAACATTAAAAAAAATCCTATTTACTGAGCTTACATACCTAGCCTAAGATCATTAGATACTCAGTCATTCTTTTGACTGCAAAAATGACAATGAGAGAGCTCTCTCTAGTCCTGGTAGGGCTAGCTACTTGACCTAAAGCCCGGTCTATGGCTACCTTTATTCAATCCTATTTTCAGCCTTGGGAAGTTGGAGAGACTGATAAAATTCTTGGCATCGTTGCTGGGGAGAAAAGGTTAAATATTTCCCAGGAAAGAACGACAAACATTAGCTCTGATTGTTGATGGTGAACAATGGTTAGGAACAAGAAAGGTTGTGCATCTTTCACCCGACGACTCTAGTGGAAAAGAATCCAAAATTTCAGAGTTTTCATGGTGACTCCATTGTTTAAAATTGGTAGCTTCAAGAACTATTGGTCACTTCATTTTTTTCAAGATGGATTCAACTGAAAGAAGGAATTATAGGCTTTCTCCTATGAATCAGTCTCATATCCTTGGATTTCCAAATCCTATGCCTCAGGTAGATTGGCAAACATACTTGCCAAAATTCAGAGATGGAAAAGGTGATGATGATACACTTCATTTAATAAGAATTCATATGCATGCACATAAGCTAAATATTAATTTTCATGGATATTGTTTAATGAAAATGTTCATGATCACATTAGAAGACAAATAATGGTTTTGGTATGAAAGCGTGCCTTCTCCACGTATTTATTATCTCAAGGATTTTCACTCAGTATTTTTTGAGAAGTATAGAGAAACCTATCCTTCTTTGCTTTTGATTGAGGATTGTTGCGATCACTTTGAGAATTTTATTCAAGAGCTAGAAAGTTATTATGGCAATGAATATTTTATGGATGATGAACTTTTGGATGCTTTGAATGAAAACCATTTTTAGCACCATGAGAAGATCATGGATTCTTCCATGGATGACAACAAACTTGAGCACAATTTTTCAAAACATGACATTGATCTTCCATATTTTGAAGTTGATGGTAATTTGCAGCAATCTTGCCAATATTCAAGTGATCAAGATGTATATTAAAATGTTCTATCCAAATACCCTTCATGCCTATCCTCTTATGAGTTTTTAATTCATGAAGAAATATGTGCAGATCAAAATTTTGAGTTTGCTTGTAAAGAAACTCTAAAGAGTCGTGATTTATCCGTTGAGGTCAAAAATAGTGTACAACAGTTTTTTTGTCTTGAGTTTTATGAACATGTTCAACAAAATTCAAAGGATCAAGATGTAGAATTTTTTCAGAGCCAAGACAATTCTCTTTTTTATATACATGAAAAGCCAGTTGTAGAAATTTGTGTTGATGCTGATTTGGCTACCTCAGTTGAAGATATGAAAGAACAGGCAAATCTTGTTTCTGATCTGGATGAGAAGGAAGATCACATTACTACATTTCTATTTAAGAGGGATCAACCAAATGAAGAAGAAAAATCAACCATTATATTTGAAATAATTTCCCTTCTTTTTGTTGATCAACAAGAGGCAATGTTTCATGATTTTCAAGACCCCTTGGGTAGTATTTTGGAAGCATAAAAAAAGATGGAGTTTTTTTTCTTTGCCAACACAGAGATTGGGTTCAGTTTTCAGTTGGGTTTTTCATTACCACAATGCTTTTCTTTTGAGGAAAGTAGGAGGAGCAAGAAGTCAGATGGCCATTTTATTTCATGGTTGCACTGGATCTTCGACTTCACTTGATCAAGTGATTTATGGATCAGTTACAGTAGGTAAGGTGTAACGAATAAGCTCAACATTTTGAGCATCTTTGTTAGTTTCAGTTTCCAATAGAGTTTACAGTTGATGATGTACAGTTCATTTTTCAGTTTGATCTGAATCAATTTGAGGATTGTAGCTGCTGTTAGCATTGCAATGTTTTAAAGTCTTGTCATCATTCTAAGTTGTGTCTTTGATCCTTTCTTATCTCCTAACCTATGGTTGAAGACCCTGGAGCATTAAAATGTGTATTAGTTTTTACCATTTTTTAACAAAATCCAAAAAATAAATTGAGTCCAATAGTTTGTTTGTGTCTTAGAGTTATTAGGGTAAATTTTCTTTTAATAGTCTTTTAACTGCTTTGAGTAGTTAAGGTCATGGGTTTAGCTTGAGAATTCTTATTTATTCACCATGATATTTTATATCCAAGGCCAAGGACAAAATGTCAGAGTAATTAGTTGTTTTAGGAATAACACGGGAATTTTAAAAAAGTAGCTATTTCCTGCAAAATTTGTACGAGGTAAAAGAGCTATTACTCAAGTGAAAAGACATTTCTCTTTGACTATTGAAGGTCTGCTAAAACAAGAGGCATTATTCTTCTGAAATGTGGCTATTTATAATTGGAGGATTCATCAAAAGAAGGTTGGTTATTTTATTTTCTAAGGCTAGTTCAAATCTAATGCTACTCATTAAAGTGAAATATATTAAGGTTGAGGTACTAGTAGCTACTAGTTAGTAATGTGATGGAGTGAAATGTTCAGCGGAATGAGTTGGCAGCAGAATTAAAATCATTTTGATTTTTTTTCATTCCCTCTCACCGTGATTTAGGGCATCCAGAGCTTTGTTTTCATTTACCCTCATGAAAGCTACAACAAATCGTTCCTTATCCTCCAAAAAGTAGTTGTTACTTTTTTCCAGCCATTAGGGATTTGTGGAGGGTTGTTGTTCCTTGTTTTACAGGTGTACATTTTTGGTTTAGTTAGCTATTAATAGACTGGGTAAGGGAGGTAAGGTGAACCCTTCAGAACCGACCAATACCCATTTTGTTGACCACCATGCTAAGCCTCAATTCAAAGAATCAGGGTGGTATCAGTTTCTAAAGAATTTTTTGAGAGAAAATGTTGTATTGGCTTAGGTATTTACAGAGACTTTTGATGGAGAGTAGGTTAAGCTACGGACTCGGACCTTCAGGATCATAGAGACTATCATTTCAAGGGCTACCCAAACATCAACTATAAGTGAGTCCTAGTACAAGAGGAAGACTCTTCTTAAAGCTGATTTGAATCCATATCTAAAGCCTGAACATGAAAATATTTATTGGACCCCTACTATTCGCATTTCTTATTTTAGGCCTGAGTGGGAAGATGTTATTGTCAAACCAGGAGGTAACTCCTCAAAATCAGAATGTGTATTAGCTGAAGGATGCACATGGATTTATACATGGAGGTGAGGCTATTGGGATTCATCTCCCAATGACTCGTGGCCTTCCTTATTTCCTAATATTAATTAATATACAATATTAAATATGCACACCCATCCATAGGATTAGGTGTCAACATTCCCCCCTTTAATCCGAAGGGATGCTGGTGAGTCCAAGCATCGATCTGAACTTTTCAAACTTTTCTCTTCCAAGTGCTTTGGTGAAGATGTCAGCAGTTTGCTCATTTGTGGAACAATGATGTAGATGGATGGTTTTGGCCTGAACATGATGTCGAATTAGATGGTACTTTTTATTGATGTGCTTTGTTCGATCATGGAACTTTGGGTTCTTGGCCAACTTTATTGCAGAAGTGTTGTCGATCATGAGTGGAGTGGAATACATCTGTTTCATCTGCAAATCTTCCAGGATTTTCCGCAGCCACACAATTTCCTTTGTTGCTTCAGCTGCTGCCACATATTCTGCCTCGGTCGTGGAATCTGCTGGAACTGACTGTTTGCGTGATCTCCATGAGACAGCTCCTGATCCAAGACTCATGGTGTAACCTGTAGTAGACACCCCTGTTTCTTTGTTGCCATCAAAGTCTGAATCAGAGTATCCGATCAAGCTGAAGTCGCCTACCTGTGTATATTTGAGTCCAAAGTCTTGAGTCCCCTTCAAGTACCTTAGCACTCTTTTTTCAACAGACCAATGTCCTTCACAAGGTTTTTGCATGAACCTTGAGAGGATTCCAACAGCAAATGAGATGTCAGGTCTGGTGGTGGTCAGATAGATAAGACTTCCTACAAGCTGTCTATACTTAGTTGCATCCTCAAATTCCTTTCCTTCAATAGATGTGAGCTTCAAGTTTTGTTCCATTGGAGTGCTTAAGGGTTTACAGTCATCCATGCCAAACTTGTTCAAGAGATCTCCAATGTACTTCTTTTGAGAAAGAAATATGAATTTAGGATGTTGAATTACTTAAATACCCAAATAGTAATGAACATGACCCAAATCAGTCATTTCAAAACCTTTCTTCAACTCTTTCTTCATGGATGCAATATAGCTCTCATTTTTTCCTGTTATCAAAAGATCATCTACATATACCACAAGATATACAACTGTTTTTCCAACTTTCTTAACAAACAAAGTTGCATCATCAAGATCAAAATGTTTGAAATCAAGTTTCAGAAGATGCTTGGTTAACTTCTCATACCAGGCTCGTGGTGCTTGCTTGAGGCCATACAAGGATTTTACAAGTTTGAAAACTTTGTGTTCTTGACCCTTTATCATAAATCCTTCTGGCTGGGACATATAAACTTTCTCCTTTAGATCTCCATTCAAGAATGTTGTTTTTACATCCATCTGATGGACTTTCCATCCATTCTGAGCTGCTAAGGCAAAGAGAGTCTGGATGGTGGTCCATTTTGCTGTGGGAGCAAAATTTTCTTCATAATCGACTCCTTCTTTTTGTGCAAAACCTTTTGCCACAAGCCTGGCCTTGTGCTTGTCAAGTGAGCCATCTGCTTTATACTTGTTCTTGTAGACCCACTTACAGCCAATTGGTTTTGTTCCCAAAGGCGGATCAACCAGCTTTCAAGTGCCATTCTTTATCAAGGCATCATACTCCTTCTGCATCGCTTCTTTCCATTCATCATGAGAAGCGGCTTCTTTGAAGGAAGTTGGTTCATGATCTGTAGAAAAACTCAATTCATAGTTATAAGCAATATCCATATCAACAGGAGAATCAGAATTATCTACATCACCTTCGATTTGTTGAGTGGAACTTCTTGTTCCTGTTTTTCCAACCTCATCAGGATGAACATTCTCTAGTGTCTTTGTCAGCAATTTGGGAGGACCTTTCTGAGATGGCCCAGGCTGGTCATTTGACTGAGTTGGGATTGATTCGAGATTCAATCTCCCAATTCTGTCAATCACATCATCCAATGTGTCATCCGTGGGTGTTTCTTCATGTGGGGGAGAGAGTGCTTCAGGACATGATTCCACAGTTTGATTCAATATCGGAATCCCCCCTTCAAGATGTGGAATCACATTATCAAATTCTTGGAAGGACTTTTCATGTGTGAATCTATCCAGGCGATCAAGTTGCCGCTCAACAACCTTGTCACTCTTGGAAGATTCAAGAAATATGACATCTCTTGCTATCACAAACTTCTTATTTGCTTCATCATAGAGACGATATCCTTTGGAGGTATTGGAGTACCCCAAGAAGATACATTTTTTGCTTCTAGCACCAAGCTTGTTCCTTTGACCCTTGGGTATCAAGGCATAACAGGTGGACCCAAAGACCCTGAAATGCTTTACCGAAGGAATGTGGCCATGCCACATTTCAAAAGGAGTTTTGTTTCTAATTGAACTTGAAGGACACCTATTCTTTATGTAAACAGCACATAGAACCGCATCAGCCCAAAACATCAATTGTACATTCTTGAAAAATAACATGGAGCGGACCATATTTAAAATGGTTCTGTTCATTCTTTCAGCTACACCGTTCTGTTGTGGATTATATGGCACAGTGGTTTGATGTTTGATTCCATGTTGACGAAGATAATTTTCAAATTTGTTTGAAGTGTATTCTTTTCCATTATCAGTACGTAGAGAGCCAATATGTGTTTGTGCATCATTTTCAATCCATACATGAAAATTTTTGAAAGTTTGAAAAGCATCAGACTTATTCTTCAGTAAGTAAATCCAACACATCCTGGTGTAGTCATCAATAAATGTCATCATGTATTTGTTTCCATTTGCAGAAGCAATAGGCATAGGGCCACATAAATCTGAATGAACAAGTTCAAGTTTCTTATGTGCTCTTGAGTGTGAATCATGAAATGGCTGTTTGCTATGCTTTCCTAGAATACAAGCATCACATTCCTTAGGTTTTCTAGGAATTGTAGGCAGTCCATCAACACCATTTTTCTTCAACAAACGAAGGTTGTCATAGTTTAAGTGTCCAAATCTAGCATGCCATAAAAGACTTGATGGGAATGTACCTTCATCATGATGTGAACTGAATGCAAAGTTTTGAGTATGAGCAGATGAACCTTTCAGCTTCAAGAGTCTCCCTTCTTCTATTCCCTCCATGACAAGTGAGTGATCTGATGCTTTTCTGACCTCTGCCTTGCCATCAAACAAGTGAATTGAGTGTCCTTGCTGCCGGATTTCGACCAGGGACAGCAAGTTTCTCTTCAACTCGGGGAGGTATAGAACCTCATGTAGGATATGATCAGGAAGACCAGGCAGTTTAAGCCTGACTGTGCCAAGCCCTGATGGCTTGAGTTTGGATTTATCTGCGAAATATACTGCTCCATCAACTTTGTCAGTGAATTCTTCAAAAAAATCTTTTCAAAATGTCATGTGACATGTTGCTCCTGAATCTAGCAACCAATCATCTCTCCATGAAGTAAATGAAACATCAAATAGGTTTTCAGTTACTCCATTGTTACAATGTGCTAAAACAGAATGAGCTGATTCAGCTGGTTTACCTTTGTCTTTGTCATTAGTTTTACCTCTGTCTTGATTTGTTTGCTACTGAGCTTTAGATTGTCTACCCCCCTTTTCTCTGAATTTTCTTCTTCATCTTCTGTCTTCTCTTCCTTTGGATGGACCTGAAGCATGTCTCTTTTCTCTCTGTGCCAAGTAGGCAGCCTCTTTAGAAGATGAAGGGACTGTCATCTTCTTTTGAAGGAGGAGAGAAAAAAAACTTTGCTGGAAAATTTCTCTTGAAGGAGAGAAAACAAAAAAAAATCTTTGCTGGAAAATGTACTCAATTTAAAAGGACAGAAACTCTTTTTGCTAAAAGACTGAATTTAAAAACACAAGCTCTTTGCTAAAAAAACACTGAATTCTGCACCAAAAAAATATATGTATTTTTTTGTTTGGGGAAAAAAGATTTTGTATGGGAGGTCGATATGGAATGGCGGTATTATGAATGGTGGAGGGGCGGTATAAAAGTGGTAATGTGGGGAATGTGGCGGAGTTGAAATAGTGGTATCGTATAATGAATGGAGGGGCGGAAATATATATGAGAAATCAGTATTAAAAAATATGAATGGGAAATGGTATTAAAAGTATGAATGGACAGCGTTTCATATGACTGTGTTTCACAATACATGATTGCGTTTCACAATACAATGGACAATACATGTGTTTCATATGACTGCGTTTCACAATACATGACTGCGTTTTAAAAGTATGAATGGAATGCAATATATGACTGCGTTTTAAAATGCTGGAGCGGAGGTATATGGAATAGACAGCGTTTAAAATGGTGGTAAAAATGGACAGCGTTATATATGGAGTGATAGTGCATATGACAGCGGTGGTATATTAAACGCAGATAACTATGATATCGGTGGTGTTAAAACAGTGTTGAGTTAAAACCCGGGGAGTTGACTATACAATGGGCGCATTATTAAATGAGACAGAGCAGGGAGTCGGCTATACACTGTGCGCTGACTGTGATATACTCTGTCGGCTAGATGCAGATGAGGGACGAGTGATGCTGTAGGTTGAAGCGTGGAGAAGCGGGACTGCAGATGGTAAGGACTGGCAGGTTAAGGTTAAATAAAAAACGGATTTAAAAATCCTGTTGACAGCGCATTTATATGGAGGGCGTAATACAGTTGACAGTGTTTAAATTTATATAACGCATACCATGTAATTAATACAACCCATAGCATGTAATCACAATACAACGCATACCATTAAAAACCAGCGTATTGAATATGGTAGAGGAATGGTGTTTTTTTTTGCAGGTGCACGTAGAGTGGAGAGGCATGCGCTAAACAGTGTAGAGCATAGGGAGTGGGGAAGATAAGTCGTAGACCAGTGATGGAGAGGGCGCAGATTTGAGGGAGAGGGCGCAGAGTGGAGGGATGGGAGGTGAGTCTATGGAATCTTGCAAAATGACAGAGGAGCCTGCAATTTGTAGAATGACAGAGGAGCCTGCAGTCTTCAGGAGCCTGCAGGAGCTGGAGCTGCAAATGTCAGGGCTAAATAGAGAAAAAAAATGTAGAATAACAGTCTAGCAATTAATAGCAGCAGAAAACTATTAATAAAAATTGACTGAGCAAAGGAGAGGGAGTTACACCACAGGCAGAAATGCCAATAGTGGAGCTGGCTCTGATACCATGTCAAACCAGGAGGTAACTCCTCAAAATCAGAATGTGTATTAGCTGAAGGATGCACATGGATTTATACATGGAGGTGAGGCTATTGGGATTCATCTCCCAATGACTCTTGGCCTTCCTTATTTCCTAATATTAATTAATATACAATATTAAATATGCACACCCATCCATAGGATTAGGTGTCAACAGCTATTACCACAGTGCAACGTTATATAACTTGTGAGAGTAGGTTTTCCACTGTGCATCAATACCAGATGAGGTTTCTAGCTCACATATTAGGCTCTAAACATATGAAATTTCCATATTTCCTTTATAAATCCATGTTAAGAATGTCCCAAAAATTACAAAGAACCCCAAAATATTCTCTTCACAATCTTTATCACAGGGGTTTAATCAAAATGTCACTGGTGTATCATCTTAAAAGGAAGAGAACCACATGGGAAAATATTTTAGAAGATGAAGGATTAAGAAGTATTAACTCAAGGAGAAGGTTAGGAAGGCCTATAAGGCTAAAGACCCAAGAGCAAGAATCAAGTCCTACACCTACATTGACGCCTTCACAAACTGGTTAATTTTCTACACCATTTAGCAGACAAATAAGGAACTTAGCTAGGAGAGCTAGACTTCAAACCACCACTCCTACACCAACCATAACTCCTATACCTACAATGAAACCAGCCAAGGAAGTTTACACTAGAAGACCACCTAAGGAGCCACAGACCTTGGGGTATTTCAGGCAGGATCATGCAAGCAAACTAAAAAAAAAAACCTACCCTACCTGACAAGAATGCTATGTCTAAAGGTAAGGAAGAGGTATCTTCCTCTTCAAAGAGTAAACACAAGAGAAAAATTATTTTGACAGGGGGATATTTAGTGTAAGTCAGCCCTGAAACTTTAACAACAAGCCCTATTCTAGAGGCTAGACAGGAGAATCAACAAGACAATGCCACTCCAGCACCAGAGAAGCCTACACTTGCAAAAGTATTTTTCTCACTCAAAAAAGGGAAAAGAAAAGTTACAGAGACTATAGCAGAAGAACCTAATATAGATCAACTTTATTCATTTATCATATCTTCAGCCAAATGTAATAATAAATCTATAATCCATTCATATTAATATTTTGAATAAGATAGCAGTGAAACAGAGCTTAGTGAGTCAGAGTTTGAAGAAGGGGAGTCAAGCAGAGTTGTCCATGGAAGAAGTAGGCCTTCTTACATTCCTAACCCATACATTTAAAAGACTCATACCAGACAAAAGAACAAGCTCAGACTACCAAGAAAACTCATAGACAACCCTGCTCTCAGAGATGAAATAATAAACATAGATTAAAGCCCAGAAAATGACCCAAGGAAGAAGAAGACTTAGAAGAAAAAGAAAGTACAGAAGAGAAAACCAAACAAGAGGGTCGCCAAGGCAGAAGCTATTAGGATTTTTGCTTCTAGATACTTAATGATTGAATGTACAAAACCATGAAAATATGAAGCATCATATCATTTTTGGCTTATACACAATATTTTCAGAATTGGCTACCCTTTTCAGAAAAGTAGCTATTATTTTCGGAATTTATATAAGAAGGGGAAAAAGTTTATTTTTGGTTCTGGTTTTGAAATAATGACACTAAGTGGTGATAAAGTGAATGAAGCCTCAATGGTAATGGTCTTTTTCCAAGTGTCATCCAATCAAGCTATCTTCTGGATGTCATTTCAGTTGGTTACTCCTACACTTTTTCAAATAAGGGTCTAGGTGTCATTTTTAGTTGGCAGTTACACTTTTTGTGGAGGAAATTTCTACAGAAAATGAGGAGCACCCAACCACCTCAACTAAGCCATTTCGAGCTCCATACTGTCATGTTCTGTATTCATTTGTATCTCATTCTACTTTTTTGTTATGTTTAAGATAAGCTCTACTATATGTAGAGGATTGTAATAAAGTCTCTAAAACAAAATTACATTTTCATGGAGGCTTTAACAGAACATTTTCTTGTATATATGTTATTGAAAGAAATGAAGAAAGGGTTTTTTGGTTGTCTATTTCATTGCATACTGTGTTGGACATTTTTTAACATATAATATATCCAGAGGCACTCTTCAGGACTCACAAATTTTATGGTGTGTGTATTGTTTATCTCCTTATGTGTTTCCATAATTTACAGTTTCATTCCAGATTATGATTTACATACTTCTATCTCAAGTTTTATCAGTCTTGTGAACCTCCAAGACATATTGATCTGTTTTTGTAAGTCTTGTTCCAAGCTTTCCTGATTAAGTATGAATTGAAGATTGTTTATAAGCATTTATTTGGGTTAAATTAAATCATGTCTCATGTTCTTATAAGTCTTGTGATCTAGCATACATGATTAATCTGTTTTTGTCAGTTTTGATTTATCAAGAATTCCTGATTCATGAGGTCATGTTAGTTGGAAGAATTCTATGTAATGGGATTATTAAATGTAGAGTGAGACTCTTGTAAGTCTTTTAAAGTATTCTTTCACTATACATTTCAGATCTAGAATTTTTGTCACCCTTTCCTAGTAGCGGTGGGGTTCTATTTTACATATCCACTGTTTATCTTCCATGTTTCTAGTCATCAAGATACAAACCCAACCTTGCTACCACATTATGCACCAGTGCCCTCCAGGGAAAATTTTAAGGATGGAAATTTATCTTAAATTTTAGAAGCATTGGTGAATCTTACTAGTCCCTAATATGAAAATTTCACAATGTTTGGGGACATTTTTTGTAAAAATACTTAGATATATAATAATTTTATAATATTCTATATAAAATTTTGGCGAATTTTTAGGTAAAAGAATTTTATACTGTAAAATTTTGGCGAATAAATTTTAGAAAAAAATGGAAATTGGCGAATCTTTTTTTTGAAAAAAAAGCATGGAAAATTAGCCCACTTGCAAATATTAGCCCCTAAAATTTTCCCTGGTTCCCTCATATATGTGAGAGATTCTTATTTTCTCGAAACCCCTTTCAGTGTGTGTGATTTCCAACCACTTTCCAAAAACTTAATCAAATTATAATAAAATACCTTGAGCTTAAGATGTGTTTGGTCAGGCGCTTATTACAATCCAAGTGTTGATTCCAGTGCTAACATAATTTGGTGCGTCCACCGGGAGACAAAGATTCAAAACTCAGTATTCTCCCGAATTTTTTTGCATGAATGTGTAGTACTAGTTTTTAAAGGTGAATAAAAACTAGTCATTTTTCTAATTTTAATTAGTTCACCCAACGACTCCACAAAGAGGACGAGGGGTTTCAAGATCACCTACTACAAGAAGAAATCAAAGATCACCTCCTGTGATTCCAGTTTCTGACCCAGAAAATATCATAAAGGATGAAAGAGGGAAACAAAAATTAGTTAAAGATACATCACATTTGGTGAAAAAGGTGCATTCAAAGTACATTCCAAAAGAAAAGGTACCATCATCTATCTCATAGCCTAAATAAGTTTCAGTTTCAAAATAATCTTCTAAAATATTTCAATATGAAACTGCTTCCATAAAAGGGAAATTAGATGATCTTAACCTAGATTCAGCTGAAAGTATATCTCAGTAATCATTTAGTAAATAAGAAATAAGTTCCAGTGAAAAAGAAAAATCAGAGGTTTTAGGTGTCAATGAAGAAAACCAAAATCAGAAACCTTTGTGCTGACAAAATGGGAATTAGAAAAATTATTGGAAATTGCACCTTTCTGTTGAGATTGCAACAAGATGATGAGCTTAGTGGAAAGGAGTCGCCTTCACTAAGTGGGCCTGCAGGCTATTTTTGGCGCAAAGTCTATTTTTAGACATATGTCTATTTTTAGACATGTCGATCATATTCTATGAGTTGCAGGATGCTATTTGTGGATGGTTGGTCAAGTTGGAAAAATAGATGGACTTCTATTTTTAGACATATTGGGCGGAATCTATTTTTAGATTGTCAGCCTAAAAATAGATATGTCGAATATTATTAGCTCTTAATAATATTTGGACTATAAACATTATCTTATTCTCTTGGAGCACTTCAGTTAAGTGCACAGATGTGGTACAGGATCTGACAGAAGGAATTACGCTATTCCTGAGGGTTAAGTGGAGCTATTGCATGGATACTTCAGTTAGAACTCATGTGACAGAGTTTGGTGGAGTTGATTGAGGAATTTAGTGGAGTTGTATTCAATTTAACTAATCTAAACATAGTTGAGCTATTTGTATTCAGTTTAACTAATTGATACAATTAGTGAGAGTGGTGTGAATTAATTATTAATTAATTCACTAATTATAAACTCATTAATCAACTAAAGAATGCATCAGTTAACTTCAGTGCATGGAAATTTTTAGTGGAGACCAGTGCAGAAATATGTGAAATAGCAAGTTAACTATCAGTTGTGACTATACTGTTGCTATTTGCAACACACAGATAGGTGGAGTATCCCATGAGGATTGCGCAGTTCAATCTAGGTGGTTTATCTATTTAATGAAGCCATCCCATAGCATTGAAAATGCAATAGAGGCTGGCTATCAAGTGGAAAAAGATTGGAGCATGTGTTTTGCTAGATCTAGCTTGATAGTGTGTAGCAATTGAGGGTGTGCATGAGAGCTTGTGAGGAGCTTTTGTACTATGATTGTTACATGATCTCCATGACATATAATTTATAGATAGTTGGGGTTTTCAGCTTTAAGCTTTCCCATTAAATACTGTGTTCATATTTGTGATTGTTTGTGGTTTTAATGTATGCATGCAATTGATTTTATTTCCGCATGTGATGATCAATGGTAGAAGAGATTCTGTATTATGCATGAAGCTAAAATAGTGTGTGATCAGGAGAATCTCGGTGAATAATATCTCAGTTATTCAAAATTTCTACATGGTATCGGAGCGATATTGATCATTGGAGCAATTGCAAAACATTGAAGCGGTTGAGTTTTGTGCTGGTGGAATTCGAATTTGCAGGAGTGTTTTCTTGGTGTCGAAGTTGAGATGTCTTTCAACGGATTGCGATTGGAGTATGCCCTTGAGGGCAGCTCGAATTATATTGCATGGAAGGACAGGATGGAGGCGGTGCTAGATGACAATGGGTTGAAGGAGTTCATAGACGCTGAAGTCCCAAAGCCTACTTCTACTGATGCTGCCATACTTGATGCATGGCAAAAGAAGACAGCAAAGTGTCGAAGGATTCTGTTGGAGGGCGTGAAGGATCACATAGTGTCCAGCCTTCATGGTAAGGTTTCTCCATTCTTGATGTGGAAAGCCTTGACAGATTTATTCCAAAGCAAGAGCGACCAGAGGAAGTTGGCGCTCAAGGATAAACTCAGAAACATAAAGATGGAGAAAGGCGACAGTATGCCCAAGTACCTCACAAAGTTCATCCAATGCAGGGATGAGCTGGGAAGTGTGGGGGTGACTGTTGATGATGAGGACTTGGTGAGCTTGGCTCTCCTTGGGCTTCCGAAGAGTTTGCATTCCTATCAGGACTCTGTCAATGGTCGGGAGAAATTGCCAGGATGGGAGCGACTTTGGTTGGATCTTGTGCAAGAGGAGATAAGGCGAAGTACCAGGGATGGATATTCATCAAAGAACTCTGATGAAGAAAATTTCGCTTTGGCTGCCAAAGCAAAGAAGGGGAAGAGCAAGAAAGCTTCTCATTTCGGTGCGAAAGGCAAGAAGTAGGACATGTCCAAGGTGAAGTGCTTTCATTGTCACCAACATGGACATTATGCCACTAGTTGTCCACAGAAGAAGAAAAATAAGTAGGCTTCTGGATCTGCAGCTGGAGAGGCCTTAGCCTCGCATTTTGAGCTATATTTTTTCCTGATCACATGCTTGGTCTCAAGTGTGATGGGTTCAGTGTGGTTTCTTGACAGTGGTGCATCTTTTCACATGACAGGAGATCGAGATTTGTTTACTGATCTGGATGAGAAAGATCTTGGAGTGCACATCGAGATGGGTGATGATGGTAGATATAGTGCGACCGGTATCGATACCATTTCCTTTGAGAGGGAGTCTGGTAAACCCTTCATATTGAAGGAAGTGATGCATGTTCCAGGATTGAAGAAGAATCTTATCTCTGTGGCGATGTTAGAAGACAAGGGATATGATGTTGTCTTTAGCGAGGGAAAGGCTTTCCTACACAGTAAGGAAACTAGTGAGACCCGGAGGATAGGGGTTCGATTTAAAACCTTTATCAATTGCAGGTAGATGGTTGCACAGCAATGGCATGCAAGGAAGAAGGAGTGGTGAGCCGGGATGATGGCGAGTTGTGGCACCGGAGATTGGGCCACCTTCACCATGGAGCTTTGAAGATACTGCAGCAGATTTCTACTGGGCTTCCTAAAGGCACTCTTGCGCAGTCAGATCAGTGCAAGGGGTGTACCTTGGGAAAATTTGTGAAAGCCACTTTTCACGAGAAGGATAGTCGCGCCACGACGATCCTTGAGAGAATTCACACAGATGTGTGTGGACCTTTCTCAGTAGCTTCGACAGCAAAGCACATGTATTATGTGATATTTTTTGATGATTTTTCTTGTAAGTGCTGGATCTTCTTCATGCAGAAGAAGAGCGAGACATACTCAAAGTTCTGTGAGTTCAAGGCACTAGTTGAGAAAGAATCGGGGAAGCAGGTGAAGGCTCTTAGGAGCGACAATGGTGGTGAATTCATCTCTGGCGAATTCAAGGAATTTTGTAGTGCAGAAGGAATTCGAAGAGAGCTCATAGCACCTCATAACCCACAGCAGAACGAGGTTGCTGAGCGGAAGAACAGAACAATCGTTTGTGTTGCATGGGTGATGTTGCATGATCAAGGCCTACCCATAAACTTGTGGGCTGAGGCATGCACCTCGCATATGCGGGTAAATCCATTGTCTCGTGCAGGATACTTGGCATGAGTACACCCGAGAGGCAGTTTTCTAGTAGGAGGCCCGATATTTCCCATTTGAGGCTCTTGGTTCACCTTTTTACATTCATGTGACGAAGGATGCCAGGAAGAAGTTGGAGCCAACCGTAGAGGTTGGAATATTTTTGGGGTACACTGATATGCCCCACAACTATCGTGTGTATTTTCCAGACAGTCGCAAGACTGTTGTGCGATGGGATATCAAATTTCAGGAGGAGAAAGCCATGAAGTGTTTGCTTGAGAGGGAGCTACACTTGCATGCACATGAGGAGCTATTAGTTCCTAAGGATGAGTCTCAGGATGTGGATCAGCCACAAGATGAGGTTCATGGAGTGGAAGAGACCACTCAGGCAGCACCAACCATTAGAGGGCGGAAGTGCACTACAGAAGCTGAGCGACTAGCTCAAGATGCAGAGAAGGTTGTAGGAGCACCTACATCACAAATGTTGCACAGTAGATGTACTGCCACCTGATTGGTACACTCGGATGCATGGCTCTTGTGAGTGCGGTATCGTGATGAGCCATCCTCTTCATGAAGATGTGGAGGATCTCGCATGGGTAGATGCCATGGTGGAAGAGGCGATTCCGATTGTCGAAACAACAGATGGGAGATTGTCCCGAGGCCGGAGGGGAAATCAGTGGTGGGTTTGAGATGGATCTACAAAGTGAAGCAGGCAGCTGACGGGAGTGTGGAGAAGTACAAGGCAAGATTTTTTGCCCGAGGCTTTTCACAGATTGATGGGATCGATTATGAGGATACCTTTGCACCTGTCGCAAGGTATTCTTCCATACGGACAATTCTTTCTCTCTCAGCGCAGATGGGGTGGCACATTCATCAGATGGATGTGAAGACTGTGTTCCTCAACGGGGTGATTGAGGAGGTGTACATAGAGCAGCCCGAAGGTTTCGAGATCTTCAGCAAGGAGTCGCATGTGTGCAGGCTCAAGAGAGTGTTGTATGGGTTGAAACAAGCACCTTGTGCTTGGTACACAAGGATAGACAGTTATTTTACCGGACTTGGATTCTCTAAGAGCAAGGTGGATCCTAACCTATACCAAATTGTGGTGGAGGGTAAGTTGCTGATCATTGTACTTTATGTAGATGATTTGATTTTGACAGGTGATGAACTGTTGATACACTCATGCAAGGTTGATCTTGAAAAGGAGTTTGAGATGAAGGACTTGGGCCTCCTTCATTATTTCCTGGGATTGGAAATTTGGTAGCGCAGTGGTGGATTGTTTGTTTCTCAGGGTAAGTATGCCCGAGAGATACTGGAGAAGTTAAACATGCATGGCTGCAAGCCTATTGATACTCCTCTTCCTAGTGGATGGAGGAAGGAGGATGCTACTTCGGTGGAGGTAGTGGATGCCACTGTTTATCGACAGTTGGTGGGGTCACTTATGTATCTGGTCAATACACGACCCGACATATGCTATGCTATTAACCAGATTTCACAAGCTGTGGTTAAGCCTACCAAGCTATTTTGGAAGGCAGGCAAGCATGTATTGAGATATCTCAGAGGAACAACGGGATATGGATTATGGTACAAATAGTCAGATGAGGTGAAGCTGTGTGGCTTCACGGATGCGGATTGGGTAGGGAGCCCAACGGACAGAAAGAGCACATTTGGAGGGATTTTCAGTATCGGGCCCATTTAAGTATCTGGCACAACAGAAGCGTAGATCCGTGAACCCACTAACGAGAGGCCGAGTATATGGCAGCGAGTTTGGCTGCATGCGAGACTATATGGATGAGGAAGATCCTGGTCGAGTTGTTCGGTTCACACTTAGAGCCTACTGTGATTTATTGTGATAATCAGAGTTACATCAAACTCTCGGTTAATCCAGTATTTCATGATAGATCTAAACACATTGACATCCAGTATCATCATATCAGAGATTGTGTGAAGTAGAAGGTCATGTTACTTTCATACATTCCTACGGAGGATCAGGATGCTGATATCTTGACGAAGGTGCTCACCAGGAGCAAATTCGAATACCACAGGGGAAGGATAGGGGTTGCAGATAATCCATATCTTGTTGAGAGGGAGTGTTGAGATTGCAACAAGATGACGAGCTTAGTGGAAAGGAGTCGCCTTCACTAAGTGGGCCGACAGGCTATTTTTGGCGCAAAGTCTATTTTTAGACTATGTCTATTTTTAGACATATGGATCATGTTCTATGAGTTGCAGGATGCTATTTGTGGATGGTTGGTCAAGTTGGAAAAAAATAGATGGACTTCTATTTTTAGACATATTGGGCGGAATCTATTTTTAGATTTCCAGTCTAAAAATAGATATGTCGAATATTATTAGCTCTTAATAATATTTGGACTATAAACATTATCTTATTCTCTTGGAGCACTTCAGTTAAGTGCACAGATGTGGCACAGAGCTGACAGAAGGAATTATGCTATTCCTAAGGGTTATGTGGAGCTATTGCATGGATACTTCAGTTATAACTCATGTGACAGAGTTTGGTGGAGTTGATTGAGGAAGTTAATGGAGTTGTGTTCAGTTTAACTAATATAAACATAGTTGAGCTATTTGTATTCAGTTTAACTAATTGATACAATTAGTGAGAGTGGTGTGAATTAATTATTAATTAATTCACTAATTATAAACTCATTAATCAACTAAAGAATGCATCAGTTAACTTCAGTGCATGGACAGTTTCAGTGGAGACCAGTGCAGAAATAGGTGAAAGATCAGGTTAACTATCAGTTGTGACTATACTGTTGTTATTTGCAACACACAGATAGGTGGAGTAGCCCATGAGGATTGCGCAGTTCAAGCCAAGTGGTTTATCTATTTAATGAAGCCATCCCATAGCATTGAAAACGAAATAGAGGCTGGCTATCAAGTGGCAAAAGATTAGAGCATGTGTTTTGCTAGATCTAGCTTGATAGTGTGTAGCAATTGAGGGTGTGCATGAGAGCTTTTGAGGAGCTTTTGTAATATGATTGTTACATGATCTCCATGAAATATAATATATAGATATTTGGGGTTTTCAACTTTAAGCTTTCCCATTAAATACTGTGTTCATATGTGTGATTGTTTGTGGTTTTAATGTATGCATGCAATTGATTTTATTTCCGCATGTGATGATCAATGGTAGAAGAGATTTTGTATTATGCATGAAGCTAAAATAGTGTGTGATCAGGAGAATATCGGTGAATAATATCTCAGTTATTCAAAATTTCTACACTTTCCTAGATAGGGTTATTTTAACTGAAGAATACATTAAAACAATTCTGATCTTTCTTCAAGCTCATCCTGAATATTATTCCTCTCTTAGTCCATAATAGGAGTATTTTCCTTTGTCTCAAAACCTAGTTATTGGCTCATCCTCTTCTCATCAAGGAGATGGTAACCTTCCTGAAAATTTGAATTTTAACACCTCTGACTTCTTAGCTCAAAAAAAAAAAGTTGAAGTTCCCCCAATCCTTCAATAATATGAATCTGAATCTGATTCTCCTGAAGAGATTTAAATTAAGTCTTATGTTGTTAATTTCTTTGAAAATCCATTGTTTTGAGTTCCAAATCCTGAAGAACCAGCCCAAAGACTTCGGTCTTCTACCATTCCAAGACAAATACAAACTCCACAGAATGTAATTTCCAGCTTTCAAACATATGCATAAGCAATTCCTCCATTATTTGTACCTTAGAAAGTCATGGCTCAACCTCCTCCTACAAGGATGCAACAGATTCTTGCTGCAAGATATGCACCACTCGCTCTTCCTCAAACTTTGCATCCTCTTCCTCAAGGGGATTATCTAAAATATTTTCCCAAATACACAGGGGAGGGAGAAGGATATCTGCTAAAGAACACCTATTTTCCTTTTACAGTTATGCATATAACCAAAACATTGAACATGAATATGTCTGGTCATGACTCTTTATTCAGAGCTTAGATGGAGAAGCTCATAAATGGTTCAGAAATTTTCCACCAAATTCAATAACAGGAATAGATGCTTTGGAAAAGGTGTTTGTAAAAAAATGGGCTGACCGTAAGGATTACTTGTGTTACCTTACAGAGTTTGGGGCTTTAAAGAAGAAGACTGATGAATCATTGACAGAATTTACAAAAATATTGAATACAGTCTATCAAAATATTCCTGTAGACACTACAAGAAAAAAGCACATTGGTGAGGGGCGAAAACGGTCACCATAAGCTCATTGGTGAGGGTCAAAAGAGCCTTCGTCACCAGAAACTGAATGTCACCAAAGGTGGCGTCGCCGAAAGTATAGGTGTTGTGGTGACATTCAAGGTTCGTCACCAATAATAATTTATAGTGACGGATAGTGACCGTCACCATTTCATATGAGCAATGGTGACAGACAATAGCCTCCGTCACCAAAAAATTGAACGTCACCAAAGGTGGCGTCGCCGAAAGTATAGGTGTTGTGGTGAAATTCAAGGTCCGTCACCAATAATGATTTATAGTGACGGATAGTGACCGTCACCATTTCATATGAGCAATGGTGACGGACAATAGCCTCCGTCACCAAAAAACTGAACGTCACCAAAGGTGGCGTCGCCGAAAGTATGTGTTGTGGTGACATTCAAGGTCCGTCACGAATATTAATTACAATGACGGATAGTGACCATCACCATTTCATATGAACAACAATGATTTTTTGTGATGGACCTTTCATGGCCGTCACTATTGTGCATATATATGGCGACCTTCATTGACCGTCACCATAAACGCATTGGTGACATCAAGGTCCGTCACGAATAATGACTATAATGACAAACAGTGACCCTCACCATTTCATATAAACAACAACGATTTATGGTGACAGACCTTTAATGGTCGTCACTATTGATGCATATATATGGTGGCGTTCGTTGACCGTCAACATTTCATATTTTGGTGAGGGTCGAAAAGTCTCACCATAAACTCATTGGTGATGGTCAAAAGAGCATCCGTCACCAAAAACTGATCTTCGTCATTCCCTATATATGAATATCAGGGCACGATGGAATCTAACCACCAACCTCCTGCTTGTAAAGTAGGTGCTCTTCCATTGAGCTAGCACCCTTTAAAGAATTAGACTTTAAACTAGCAATTGCCCCTAAAGTTGCAAAGATACACCAAAGGAATAAGAACCAGGAAAACCGAAAGAACTCAGTGTCCTTGCTCCTATTTTTATTCTACGACACTCTACAAAGTATGATCTTGATCTATGATGTATTTGTGCCGAGTGGTTTTAATTTAATAGTAAATGTTATATTAGATAAAACAAATGAATAACTGAGAGGCCTTATGAGCTAATTTTTAATCCTTACACCAAAATCTCTTAATATTCAAGTCTATGGAACAACTCGTTCAAAGTTCAAACTGAAGTAGATTTTAAATGGAAAGCCTAAAACCAGCTAAGTAGTTTACAAGTTAACATTTTGGATATAAATTCTGTTCAATTTATATGACAAGTTATGCCATAACCTTGAAACTAGTTTTTTAGCTAAAAGACTTTCTTAAGTTAACAATGACAAAGAAACTTAGTCATGGCAAGCAAAATTCTCTTGTTTTTTCGAATGAGGGTGCATGTAACTTGATAAAGGTTGTATGAGAGTATCAAACCATAAACAGTTTCACTAAAACATGGAAATGACAAAGTCTTGTTAAGCAAGAAAGGTTTAGTTAAATATATGGAAGCATCGAGCTAAATGATATAATTAAACTAAAAGTAACTGTAAAAAAATGAAATTGCCATCATATACATCGCACCAGCGTATGAATTTGCATCAATGTACTGAATTAATATGACTTCAAATTTTGAAATTTTCCTTCAAGATAACATTTATCATTAAAAAAATCTGATCAAACATGAAGTAATCTCATGAATCTTTCAGATTTATATTGCAATATCCATCTCAGATCAATAGATCCAGAATCTTAAATATTCTTATAACTAGCAATTGCACCAAGAGGTGCAAAGGAACGTCGGAACATGGATAAGAAAAGTGGGGATATTGTATAAAGAAATAATCAAGCGAAATATACTAAAAATGAAATACAACCCGTGTGAGGCTAATTTAAATTCAATTGTTGTGAATTTTCAAGTGAAAGAATTTTTGTAGCTGGTGTCCGGCAAGCAGGACTCACAAAAATTATTATAGAGAAAAACTTGGAAGGGAAATTGAGGTTTGAGGTTTGATGATGTTTATGAAGCACATATTCTACTTGGTGAAAGTGGCCACTGCAAGGATTATTGGGGTTCAGGCTTCTATAGGCAGGATGATACTTTTGAGCTTGAAACAACTTTGCACAATATATTTTTCAGTTCAAATGGGTGCAAATACATATAAATCAAGCAATTTGAGACCTTTAAATGTATGGTCAGAAGCAACAACTCCAGAATCTGTGCAAATGCTTCTAAACTCTATTTGAAAAGAGGAAATTAGTTTGATCCTTGAAGGAAACTTGTTTGGACCAGACATTGGTGAGTTGATAAGCAGCTCAAACAAATTGGGCATAGATTATTATGTGGTGTATTTTAAAAGGGCTCAAAGAGTCATTACCTTCTAAATGGCTATATATTTTGGGAGATGGGTTTGAAAATACAGGTAAGAAGAATCAGCCAACGTCTGAACAGTCGGGTGAATTTGAGAAAAAACACCAAAGATCTGCCAATTTTGTTGAATGTCTCTGAGCAATGTGGTTTATTGTTTGCCGTCAATTCCTCCTCAGTCATGGATTGCAGGCCTGCACAAAATAAGAATATTATTATGATTGGTCTCTGTTCTGAAGTGAATAATTTAAAACAATATACTCGTAACCTAGCACAAAATACAGATTCAACAGAAGTAAATACAGAAAACAAGAATAGTGGAAATGAGGATTTTGGATTTCAAACTGAAGGAGCATATAAGGGCGAGGATGAAGTGCTTTTGAAATTTCAGTGGGCAGAGGAGACAGAAAGGATGGGCTGCAGCAAGTTTTTTGGAGTCTCGGGATAGAAGAGAAGGGAAAAGAGGCAAACTTCAAGTTCAAAGCACAGAGTAATGACCCCCGGAAGGAGAGATTTTGATTCTCTTGTTCAATCTCAGCAAGAAGTAAGCAATGCCTTTGGTCAAGTCGACATTCAATTGTCGGATTCTCTATGGGATGTAGGTGATGGCATTAGCCAAGAGAAGCAGCTGGACAGGGTTTCACATGAATATATCCTTTCTTCATGAATGCAATGATTATCTGAATTATGTTCAAATAAAAGAGATGTGTGTGCAAGAGGCTTTATAATGTTTGATATGCAAAGAATAGAATATTCAAAATAGTACATCATATGAGGAGGAGACCTTTAAATCAAGCAATTTGAGACCTTTAAATGGGTGCAAATACATATAAATCAAGCAATTTGAGACCTTTAAATGGATGCAAATACATATAAATCAAGCAATTTGAGACCTTTAAATGTATGGTCAGAAGAAACAACTCCAGAATCTGCTCAAATGCTTCTAAACTCTATTTGAAAAGAGGAAATTAATTTGATCCTTGAAGGAGACTTGTTTGGACCAGACATTGGTGAGTTGATAAGCAGCTCAAACAATTGGGCAGAGATTATTATGTGGTGTATTTTCAAAGGGCTCAAAGAGTCATTACCTTCTAGATGGCTATATATTTTGGGAGATGCGTTTGAACATATAGGTAAGAAGAATCAGCCAACGTCTGAACAGTCGGGTGAATTTGAGAAAAAACACCAAAGATCTGCCAATTTTGTTGAATGCCTCTGAGCAATGTGGTTTATTGTTTGCTGTCAATTCCTCCTCAGTCATGGATTGCAAGCCTACACAAAATAAGAATATTCTTATGATTGTTCTCTATTCTGAAGTGAATAATTTAAAACAATATGTTATGAAGTGAATAATTTAGGTGCTACCTCCTCCTCAGCAGATCTGTAATCTGCTAGGTAGTAAATTGCCAGGTTGTTGGGTTCAAGGAAATTTGAACACGAGTTTTCTCCAATTGACAGTCTATACAGAATTTGTAGCCATGTTATTTCGCATTAAATAATTCCATGTAGAAATTGTATCTCAGAGAACCTCCCTAGAAAGCATCATTCTCATAGATAAAAGGGCATCCATTCAAGACACCCTAATTGAAAGGACCATGTCAATTGAAGACATTATTATTAAGGAGAATGAGATGGTGAATGTACAAGACATCATTATTGCAACTGATAAAACAACCATACAAGGTGTCATAAGTGCAGCAATTAATATTTTTCAAAGCCATCATAATTTTAACAAGAGAACATCTGTACAGGAAGTCTCATTTACAGGCTACAACAATGCCAAGAAGGGCATCAATACAGGAGGGCACTTATACTGAAGAACATCACCTAAGACATTAACTGTGACATCATTCTTAGCTACATAACCAATACATTTCATGTCGACGACAACATCTCCGACATTATCCATTGTCACATAGAAGTTAGAACATCCATTTTTCTACCAATATAATTTAATTTCACAAGTTTCCCATTCCATGAAACTAGCCTCATCTAAATCAACTTCTTCTGCAGTGTACATCTGTATTACAGTGACCTGTAATATGCATGAGTTTTTCTCCTAATGGAATTTGCGAATTTGTGATAGCACTGAAGAAGGATACCTCAGTGAAGTTTCTCATCAATGTGACCAGTCACCAAACTAGGTATTAACAATTAAATAATTTATTTGAGGTACCAAAACTCTCCCAAAGGTTGTAGATCCAATCAATAAAACTAAAATAAAACCACAATCAGGACCTAGAAGATGAGGCAGTTGACTGGGATTAAACGGTACAACGCAGAAAGTATGAGACACTCGTGGATAACCTTAGGAACTCATGGCGAACTGTGGAGATTCCTATCATCTGTGACATAATCTAACACTATCTGCTATTAAACAAATAACCTAGCAGTAAATATTAACAGAAATTGACAAACAATAGTTGGGACCTGGAAAATAAGAACTGCAAATGGTTGAATGGATGGCATTCATTAAAGCAAGTAGAAAATGGCAACCTAAAAGGAAATTTCTAGAAAAAATGCAAATCCCTTGCATCAGCAAAAAACATAAAGTTAGGCAGCAAAGTACAAGAATACTTCAAAGTCAAGACTTCATACTTCTGTATATGAATCCTTAGCAAAAACACCATACCGGGTGTTTGGCAAGATACCTATTTCCTAATCTCTTATTCCTTTGTAAACAGACATGTGCTGACATAGGTAGGGCTGCTGAGGGGTGGAATTGAAAGTGAATATTGAAAACCAACGAATAGGACAAATTTGCATGAATTAAATTTAAATTTGGTAGATAGAAATGGCCAATGTATGAATCAAGAAAAGGGGCTTACGATTGTGAAAATTAGACAATGACCATACTGACAACCATCCCATTCTTAGATGCTTCACCTACAACCATCTAAGAAAGTGATATATAGTGTTTCTCATAACAAATTCCAAGTCTAGCAAGCACCCTAAAGAGGACAAACTACAGGACCTTTAACCTTTTGATTTATACAACAGTCCTACTAGATTCCCTTCTGAAATCACCAATGCAAGAACTCATGAAGTTTCACTCTAGAAACCCTTGTTACAAGTCCCATAGGTTGGACAGACTACCTGATAGTAATAAAGTTCAAATCAGTCCATTTCCCATCTAATCTCAAATGTGCTAATCCTTCAATTTTTATTTTTATTTATTCTTTTTAATGCATATTTATTGTGATATTTCAGATAGGAACTAATCCTATCCTCTTGATTTTCCATAGATCTCAAGTTTCAACATCCAAGACAAATTTCTTCTTTGGAGCAATGTGAACAAAATAATACATGGCTCATTTTCTCACCTAGTTTCATGTTTTTCTTGCGTAAAAAGTAAAGTGAAGCTCCAAACCCAGTAGCCAATATCAGACCAGGTACATCAGCTCCAGTACTGGCTAACTGCCCTCCTGTTGCATATTTTGTCTCTATTGGCTTGGAATCATGGTTGAAAATCTTAAAAATAGTTTTTTTTATTAAAAAAATAATTATTTAATGTATTTTTTTTTAAACCGGTTCATTGGCATCTGACCGCTCCCGGTTAGAAACCCGGTTCGTTAGGTCCACCGGTCCGGTCACCGGTTCCGGTCTTTAAAACTATGACTTCAATAGAACCTTTACCTTTCCACAAGGTGAGCTATTACAAGTCTTAATTATTTGATCACTAAATATCTAACACTCAAGCATAGTAGAACTCTGTTGGAACATGAATTTTAGCTCTACAATGTCTTTAGTTTCGTAATCTGTCATTGATAATTTGAGTGAATGTGATGCAGTGAAAAACTCAGAGACTAAAAATATGTCTATTTCAATAGGGCCTTTCCCTTTCCAAAAGGTGAGCTATTATAAGTCTTCATAATTTTATCATTAAATAGCTAATGTGTATCTTAGAACTCCGTTGGGAAATGAATTTTAGTTCTGCAATGTCTTTAGTTTCATAATCAAGTCTAAATGTGAAACTAGGGAAAGCATTTCTCATTCTTATTTTATTGGGCATTTCACAGATCAACACAGATTATAAGCCTCATCTTAAACAACAATCTAATGAATTAATATTGAATGTGTGGGAAAGTGAATTGATGATTTTAGACACATTATGAAGATAGCAAAAACGGGCATGGCAGCAGAGAATGGAGATATTGACAAGACTTATCCATTGGTAGAGGAACCTGAAAATATTGAGAAATCAGTGCAGCTTGCACCAGAAGCCACCTATCCTCAGAAACTTAAAGATATTATTGGGAACGAAAAGGGATTTTAACTTTAATCATTGAAAATAATGAGAATGTTCTGTTCTAGAATATAGCTAGAATATATTATGGTCTACAACCCTACACAATCAAATTCCCAAGAACAATCTCCAAGTGATAGTTATTAAGCATCAACCATGCAATTTGTTTGGTCTCTAGAAACACATGCAACCTTCAAATAAATTGCATACTCTGTTCTCATTATAAATCACAATGCCAATTCTTGAAGTCTATGGTCTGTTCAAGCAACCAAACACAAACAAAAGAGGAAGCTTTAAATGGAATGAAAGGTCTTTGCAACTATGGCATTACCTCAACAACAAAGCGATCCCAGATCTTGTCACTGTGAGCTTCCATGACTCCCTTTAAAATCATAAACCCCAAGCCTCAAATGATGTCATCCATTTCAAGGAAGAGCCCCCGCTTCTCACATAGCATCTACAAAATTGGTGAAAACCAACAAAAGATAGCATGACGACTTTAAACCATGTCTCAAAATAACAAAATTGAATTATTGAGTGCATATAAAAACCCTGTTAATCTAACAATTTAACTGACCTCTATAAGCGATTCTTGGGGCTGACTCATGTTCTCCACTATGATAGGGCACCCCATATTTTGACGACCCAATTCCACTGACCAGCTTGCACCACTTTCCAGGTTACCTTTTTAAAGAAAGTCACCATCCTTATCAAGCACCTACATAGTTTCCAAGGAAATAAACAATTATACTTGAATGACAAGTTTACAGTCATATTTATTTTTTAACTGTTGGAAGAAGAAATTTATCAATTGGAGAAAAAAAATCATTGCACGGATGGAAAATACATAAAGAAGCACAAGAATAATCAGTCATCGTGAGGGCAGCCTAGTTTCCTATTTGATACATTTTCTTTACAGAAATGTAAGTGTTTCATAGCTGGAAATATACAAGAAAAGGGTTCTCGAAAAAAAACATCTAAAATGTGATGGGAAATCATATCAATCACATTTTACAGCAATGTCATTTTTTCCACTACCAGAAAATCTCACTGGTATGTCCTAAACATAGCAGCAAGTCCAAAAGCTAATATACCTAATGCGCAGATTCCAGCCGAATATTCAATTTTAAGTTTATGTCTCACAAAATTATGAGTGGGAGGGAGATATGAATGTCGAATACTAATTTCTTTCACACAATGTCGAAGACCCAGTTTCCATTAAATCAAAATTTTGCTTGAATATAAAATCTGGAACTGAAATGTCATGTAAATCTGTCAGGCTTTTAAGAAAAATAATAAAGAAAAAGGTGGTCTCACCTTCGCAATTCTTTCGGTACCTCCGAGGGTTTCAATAGATCGTGAAATGGAAGAAGGATAACCGGCATAATTTACAGCAAAATATGTGGTGTCTGGTATTACTCTCATAGTCTTCCGTCCACATTTACGCCCATCTCTGCACCATTCACAACTTTTTGTGACGCTTAGAACCCCGCATAAACCCTGTTCAAAAATCGTTGGGCTTGGATTTGACATGCTTATCACATTATTGAAAGCAGGGAAGATTACCCTTGGATCACAAATTTCAAATCCACGAGCTAGTTGTGACCTAACAACGAACCTCAGTAAAACATCGACTTATCTACTACATGTATTATCCAAACAATAGCTTTCCTAGCAGCAGTGGCAGCGTACAGTAGAATAATCACAATTTAAACCCATCTCAACCCTCTTATACCTGCTTCAACCCATTCATGTTTATCATTAACAGAAGAAGCAGAGGATGAGATAAGCTTCTATCTTTCTTTCAAGACAGTCCAATGCAATCTCTGAAGACTATTTTTCATCAAAGTTCTCACAAAGGATAGCAGGCCTCGAGAATGGAAGTGACCCAGCTGATAGTTATTCCATTTTTCTACATAGCCGGGATGGATCATCTGCAAGTTCCCCAAAGCTCTTCCCATACCACTTATTATTTGAGGCCCTGGCAATGCAACATCACCACTGCCGAGGCCTCGTCTTGAAGCCGATGGCTGGGCAGTGAGGAATCATTCGCTAATTTTCTCTTCATCTGCAAGTTCCCTAATGCTCTTCCCATACCACTTATTATTTGAGGCCCTGGCAATGCGACATCGCCACTGCGAGGCCTCAAGGGACCAGCGAGGAACCATTCGCTAATTTTCTCTTCTGTCCATCCCTTCGTTCCCTTCCTGAGGACGTATCGGCTTGGATTTGACCTGTACTCAAGCTATTTTTCAAATTCGAATTCCCGCTCTATGACTACCAAACTTCCCTCTTTTTCAAATCCGAATTCCCGTATTATGACTATCAAAATTTTCTCTTTTTCAAATTCGAATTCCCTTAATAACGCTTGGCATGGTAAATGTACATTCGATTTAAAAAAAAAATATCTAGATAATTTCCTGAATCTCGGTGGTTAAAGTTGCGGGCCAATTTATGGAACAAGATTTATATATCTATATAGTAGGCAATTATGTGTCGGTAATGTGAGTTTTATAAACGAATCACATTGGTGTGATAATGTGATAATGATAACCAGTGGACAGTACAGAAAGAATATTTTTGGAAAAATTTAATTGCTTTTGAATTGTTTTTTTTGTTAGGTTTAAAGATGGTTTTTGTTTTTTTGGCATTATTCGAAATTGAGTTAACTAGAGCGATTATGCTCAGCACATGCAACTATCCAATGAAGTATAGAGTTCAAACCTCATAGTGTTTAAATTTGTAATTCCTTTGGAATGGCTTAAACCATTAGGTTTATTGAATTTGTAATTCCACTGGAATGGCTTAAACCATTCGGTTTATTGAATTTAATTTATTTTTTCTAATTTTTATAAAGTGTGAAAATATGTCAAAGAGGGTGGATGACTTAATGCTTAAATTTTTAATGGCTTTAAGTTCAAAAGTGACCAATGATCCAACCCATAAAGGAGAACCAATGGCCATAGTTAGAATGACCAATATCTGGAATGGCTTGATGGATGTGTTCAAGGATGGGTTGATAAGTTTATTTTTGAAAAGGTTGGATGGCCCAAAGTTGACCATAGGCAAAGTGGTTCAATAGGCATTAGCTGGGAAAGGGCCAAAGTTTCAAAAGGGTAAAAGTTCAAAAAACACCTAATATTTAAAAAGGGGTTTAAGTTGGAAAATCATTCAAAGTTTCATAAGTGGTTGGAGTTTGAAGTGGTTCTAGTGGGCCAAAATTACAACATTTCCAAATGTATAATGTTTCAAAATGACTCAAGTGGATTAAGTTCAAAGTTGGATAATTTGAATTGCCTGAATAAGTTTGACACATGTTATGTCCAAATGGCTCGATGGGAAAACGACCCAAAGTTTCAAAATCACCCAATGTTTAAAAAAAGATCAATGGTATGAAGTTTGAAATAGAGACATTGATAAAAATACTCCAAAAAAATGATGTTTTAGTTGGCTCTAATCATTAAGCTTGAAAGGGGGATGATACTTTGGAGAGTTAATGTCCTCCTTTGAAAGTGCTTGGTCACCATGGTTTGAATGAGGTCAATATACTTCATAAAAATGAGGTTGATGCTTTAGGTGGGATTAATGTTTCAAAAGTGATTGATACCCTCGTATAGAAGCAATTGATGTTTTAAAGAGGCATGTTGCTCAAGTGAACCTAATCTCTTGAAAGGATTCAATGTTCAAAATAGCTTTGATGTTTGAAAAACTCCGATCTTTTGAAAGCGTTCATTGGTTGAAGTTTAAAAGGAGGTTGATAGCCTATGGGGGAAAAATATACATCATCAAAAGAAAATATCTAGTATAAAGGGGGTTGATGCATTGGATTAGCTCAATGATCAAAGCTTGGTATTTATAAGGCCTTCGACAATTAGTGAACATGCTATATGGTGCAAACGATGACTCGCAAAATCTTATTTTCGGCATAAGTTTAGCATACAAATTCGAATAAAGATGAAATTTCAAGTGTACATTGTATTGACCTTCACACTCACCCTCGAGCTAAGAAACATAAGGAGAACTAGTGTCGAGGAGTGTTAAGGAGTGCCACGGAAACATAAGGGATAACTAGTTCAAGACACATGGAAATGAATGAATATAGAGTGTGTGATAGGGAGTGTGAGTGAGTTCAAACTGTGCTAAGGAGAGAATGAGAAGGTTATATTCTAGGCAATGCCAAGGCATGCTAGAGTTCCAGGGCATGTCAGGGAATGGTAGGGTGTGTTAGGGAGTTCCAAAGCATGTCAAGGAATGCAGTGGATGCTAACATGTGCCACATAGTTCCAAGGGATTGTTAGACGTTCCAGGTGTTATTGCATGTCAAGATGTAAACTATGTTTCGTAGTTGTTTTATAGCCATGATTGGACGTGAGCCTTGACTTGGTAACTTGTTAAGTGGGATGAGTTAATATTGGCCATGAGTAGCCTAAGATTATCTATAATCCATTCTTAGGCAAACAAGGCATAGTCTAGTTGTAGTAAATGAAACTTGGTCAAGTTTTTGTAGTCGAGGTAGGACTTGGTTGGGTTCCCAAGTCTAAAAAAAATAAGGATCGTTATGAGGACATGATAGTTAAGGAGTTACAGGGAATCCCAATGAATTAAAAGGTGTGCTAACACATGCCAATTAGTGTTAATGCATGACAAGGAGTGTTTGGGAGTGTTAGGGAATCACAAGGGAGAACTAGTTTAAAGTGCACGGAAACGAATGAATAAGAGTGTTTATCAGGGAGTGTTAGTGAATTCTAGGTGTCCCATGGACAAAGCATGTTAGGATAATTTCATAATAGTACTTGGAGGAGGCAAGACTATGATTTCGATAAGGGGATGGATGAAGCAATTTCAGACAAAGGGAGACTTTGTGCTAGACAAAACACTCATTTTCAAGGACTTGGTTGGGTTCCCAAGTCGCAAAAAAAGTAATCTTCTATGAGGGAATGAAAACTAGGGAGTGCCAAGGTGTGCAGGTAATCCCAGGAAGTTCTAACACGTGATATAAATTTCCAAGTCATGTTAGGCATTCCAATATGTGGTAGGTGCTAGGGTTTGGTGCCAACGCATCCTAAGGGGTTCTAGGGAAACAAAATGGAGGACTAGTTTCAATTGCATGGAAATGAATGAGTAAGTGTGTGTGATAGGGAGTGTTAGCAAGTTATAGGTGTGCTAAGGAGGGAGTGCCAAGGTATGATAGGAAATTCTGAGGCATGATAGAGTGATAGGAAAGCATGCCAAGATGTGCCAAGTTCCAGGGTGTGCCAATGTGTGCTAAGGAGTGTTAGGGAGTGCTAGAGAAACACAAGGGAGCACTATATCATAATGCATGGAAATGAATGAATAAGAGTGTGTGACAAGGAGTTTCAACGAGTTCCAAGTGTGATAAGGAGGATTTACAATGCATGTTGGCAGTGCTAAGGAATGCTAGAGTGCTAGGGCGGCATGCGGCCAAGATGTGCCAACACGTGCAAGGAAGTGTTAACTAGGAGTTCCAGGGAAACACAAGGGAGAAGTATGTCAAAATGAATGGAAATGAACAAATAAGAGTTTATATTGGAAGTGTGAGAGAGTTCCAGGTGTGCTAAGGAGGGAGTGACAAGGTATGCTAGGCAATGTTAAGGCATTTTAGAGGCCAGGGCGACATGGCAAGATGTCCTAGGTGCTAGGGTGTACCAGCACGTGCAAAGGAGTGTTAAGGAATTTTATGGAAACATAAGGGAACACTAGGTAAAAATGCATGGAAATGAATGAATAAGAGTTGTGAATGGGAGCTTCAATGATCTCTAGGTGTGCTAAGGAGAGAGTGACAAGGTATGCTAGGTAGTTCCAAGGAATGCTAGAGTGCTAGGGCGACATGCTAACGTGTGCCAAGTGTTAGGGTGTGCTAATGTGTGCTAGGGAGTGTTAGGGAGTGTCAAGTAAACATAAGGAAGCACTAGATTAAAATGCATGGAAATGAACGAATAAGAGTGTGTGATAGGGAGTGGTAATGAGTTCTAGGTGTGTGTTAAGGAGGGAGTGACAAGGTTATTTGGTAGGCAATGCCAAGGTATGTTAAACTACCACGGCGTGTCAGGAAGTGCTAGGGTGTGTTAGGGAGTTTAAAAGCATGTCAAGGAATTTAGGGTATGCTAACACATGCCACATAATTCTAAGGCATTTAAGACATGTCAGGTGTTATGGCATGTCAAGATGTAAATTTTATTTCTTAGTTGTTTTACTACCACAGTTTGATTTGATCAGCCTTGCCTTGGTAACTTGTTAAGTGGGATCAGTTGAGATTGGACATCAATAGTGTAGAAATTATATACAATATGCATGTATATATCCGGACTCTCCTGATCTAACAATATTTATCTTCTTGCTAAATACAGAATCCTTCCACTATAATTCTTGTGGAAATTTAATCAACAATTGCAAAACACATGAAGCAATAAAAACACACATAACACAGTTGTTTAATGAGAAAGCTTGAAGCTGAAAACCCCAACTATCATATTATGTACCATGGAGATCATATGAAAATCTCATACAAGCATACAAAGCTTATCACAAGCCCTCAGTACAGTACAATCGTCATACACTAATCAGGACCAATATTGCAAATCCATGCACCGATCTTCGCCTCCTGCTAGTCTGCCTCCACTGCGCAATCCAAGCTGATTACAAAGACCAATTCGATGTAATCCCACTCTCATTGACTGTGCACAAGGCAATGGCGAGGACCCAAGTGGAATAGGCGGGTGGCTACCAATATCCACCTCAATCACCTTAAATCGAATTTCTTGAGCTAACTCAATCATCATGACTTAGTTAACTGACACAAGTTGTTATGAGACGAAATTACAATTTATTGTCCAATTTATTTAAGGGAAAAATAAATTAGACACCTCACATTCCTCACTCCTGATACATCAAAATTCCTCACTAGTGTGGGTGCATTTTTTTTTGTCCTTTCTAGTTTCCAATTTCACTATTTCTTGTTGCAAATTTCAATACTCCCTCTCAACAAGAAAGGAATTCAATCTATCTCCATTTGGTACTTTTGGAATGTTCTGCATGGTACACTTCTCTAGTGTTGTTTGCACCTGCAAGTCCTAAAACTGAATAGCCTCCGAACAACTTACTCAGTATAATGCATCTGTCATCAGAATCTTCTGACTACTGCTAGCTACTGCATCTGTCTAGTACTGGATTCTCTGCGCTGCTGCTGACATCTGCATCCGTGCCCTTTGAACTATTGCTAACTCTAATTTGTGATCCAATATTTGACATCTGACTCTGATTTCTGTCTTGCTGACATCTGACTACATCAATTTAACTGATCCTTCCTACTACTATTGTACTGTGGCTCCTCATAGCCAGGTTCGATCCATGAGATCACACGCCATCTCAATGGACCTTGCCCAAATTTCTTATCTTGGGATTATGTCTACACATCACCCCACCAACTTACATCTCCAGGTATGGCTGCTCCCTCTTCCCATCTGGCTCGAAATTTCCCCCTCATGGAGGTCTCTGCTTGAGTGGATGCTTCCACTCAGTCTCCTCTCTGCTTCTCCAATTGTGGCAACTACTCCACAACCTTCTGAGACCGCTTCTCATGAAGATTCATGTTAAGAGGTATTTATGCTCCCTTTAAACCACCAAGTCTCTAACTTCTACCTTTCTCCTCAAAGCTTTGCATGCATCTGGTACCTCAATTACATGTAGGTTCTTGACTCGCGCACAGTGTAATTGTCCCAACGTTACAAAAAGTTTCTAAAAAAGAGTTGATTTTAAATCGATGATATCTCCCTCATCCGAGCTCCGATTCGACCGATTTTTTTTTTCTATTTCGGTAGATTTTCGCAAGGAATCCAAATAACCTATTTGTTTTTGAAAATTTTACACCGAAATATTCAAATATTCTATGCAAAATCGCCGCCCAAAAAAATTCTGCTCTAATACCATGTAGAAAATCTAACCAACAAGATTCAATCTAATCTTGTAATATACTAAAACAAGATATTGAATCCTTCCTACAATTTGCGGAAACAAAACACGATCGCATAATCACATATAAGTAAGAGAAATAAATTATCAATCGCACAACAACATGATGTATTTGGGGAAAGAAACTGCTCAAAGGCCCTCTATCTCTATTGTGTATTAAGTCAAGGAATCATGAAACAAAACATTAATTCTTAATCTCTCATGAGATTCTCCGACACTCTGTCAATTGTCTCTCGTTGATCTAGGCAAACTCGGTCTAGTACTTAGCCAATTCTGATCCTTACTTCAGCCTGCCTTGCTCATACAATCCTAGCTAGGGAATTAACTGCTTATTAATTAGGAAAATCAATCTTCCTTGATTGCACAATCCATTATGGAATCCCAATGACTCTATAATTTCACATGGGAATTTTTCTCTGAATACAACTGATAGTTATGTTCCCTTTAACCTCTGTCTCAACTGGGTATTCCTCGAAACTGACATGCATACAACTATTAATAGCGAATTATCAGTTATATGATTGATCACTCATTGTGAATTAAATCTAATTTAATTCACTGGACCTCTCGCTAGCTCATAACTTAGTTAGAACCAGTTAAACCGATTTTAACGCATTTAATTGAGTTAATTACACTTGCACCCCACTAATGCATCAATTTCAACTGGACCCAAAAAATATTAGAATCCCTCTAGATGCCTCATCTTAGACCCTCAAGTACTTGAATTTCTTGAGCTAACTCGGTCACCATGACTTAATTAACTAACACAAGTTGTTATGAGATGAAATTACAATTTATTGTCCAATTTATTTAAGGGAAAAATAAATTAGACGCCCCACATTCCTCACTCCTGGTGCATCAAAATTCCTCATCAGTGTGGGTGCATTTTTTTTGTCCTTTCTGGTTTCCAATCTCACTGTTTCTTGTTGCAAATTTCAACATTTCAGAATTTGATGCGGCCTTCACACAAAGCCAGCATTGAAATAACATGCCCAGATTCTCATGAGAAACCTCTCTTAAGCTCGATCTGCCAGAAGAGAACCAACAATATGCCATCCTACTTCCTAGCGCAAACCGACCCTTAAGGTATGTAACATTCTTTTGAACACTCACATGATGATCTTGCTCTTGGAGGATGATCATGACCTCCCTTTAGCAACCCTTACTCGCCCTCGTACTCGACCTACTTTAGGACTACATCTCTCTTCACCCCCTTGATGTGCCATATAGTGGGAATACATGTCAAACATGCTAATATGTGCTAAGTGATAAGGCATGCCAAGATGTGCAAGGGTGTGTCAATGCATGTCAGGGAATGTCAAGACAACAAAAGGGAGAAAAAAGTTAAACTACAAGGAAATGAACACATAAGAGGGTTAATAAGTCATCAATTTACCTTTTTCAAGAGGGGCATGCTAGGCACACCAACACTAGGCAACAATAGGTGCCAAGTGCAAAGTCTTAGTGCATTCTAAGTGCCAAGTATTCCTTTGTTGCTTCTCATCTACTTTCCAACAAATGATAATCACAAATAAATTTAATATTAAACCATGCCAAATCATACCAAGGCATCTCAACATATTCCACACATGCTAAGACTTTCCAAGCACCAACACGTGCCAAGCACCAATATGTGTCAGGAACTAGTGTTATGCATGTTATGAAGTGGAAGGGAATGTTGAAGAGTGCTAAAGTGTGGTAGAGAGTGATAATGCATGTTCATGAGTGTTAAGGATTACTAGGAAAAAACATTAAGGGAGCACTAAGTAAAAATTCATGAAAGTTAATGAATATGAGGAACGTGCGCCAAAGACTAGTGTTAATGAGTGTTAGTTGTCATGCCAAGGAGGGACTAACAAGGTATGCTAAGCATTGGTAAGGCATGCTAGGGAATATCAAAGCATGTCAAGAATTCCCAAAGTGTGTTTGGGAGTTCCAGGGTGTGCTAATTATATCATGTGCCAATTAATAGTGCCAAGATATGCCAATACATGCTGGGTGCTAAGGATGTGGTGCAGGGGACCAGGGTATGTCAATATGTGTCAAGCCAACAAAAGGAAGAACCAATAAGAGGGTTAATAAGTCAGAACTTTATCTTTTTGAAAAGGGGCATGCTAGGCACACTAATAATAGGTCCCAATACATGCCAAGTGGCATTGTGTGCCAAGTGCTAATGTATGTCAATGCATTCAACCAAGGTGTTCCAGGGCATGCTGGGGACTGTATGCAGCATGCCAACACATGTTAGCAGAGTACGATGTTGTGCTAGCGCATGTCACCATGTGCTTGGGCGTAAGTGTCATCACAAGATGTTCTAGGTACAAAGATGTTCCAATACATGTGGGGTGCTAAGAAATGTTAGTGTGTGCCAAAGCATTAATTTAAGGCGTGCCCATATTGGTGAGGATCGTTAGGTCTTTCTCATTAATAGAATTTTCAAAGCTTGATTATGTATTAAATAATATATTTCCTACACACAATAGTGGAACTTTATCTAAAGGGAATTTTCTAGATAATAAACTTAATATATATGAATCATCTGTTGACTCATAGGAAATCTCTATTTGACTAGTTATTACTTGAGGGAAATGATACACGCTAATTACTTCTAAAAAATTCACTAACCCTAACCACTATGGCTTTGGACATATTATAAAAAATACTCCACAATAATGGTATTAAATCGTTAACTTTTGACAAAAAAATATATTAATAGGTACATAGCGTCATCAAAAACTCATTGGAATGATCAATGATGACGGCCATTTTTTGACCGTCACCAAAAGTAACAAAATGAGCATTGGTGAGGGTCATTAAAACTTCGTCACTAGAAGTGTCACCAAAGAGAGAATTAGTGATGGGCCTTTAATGACCCTCACCAAAAGTGTCATTCAAAATGTCTTTGGTGACGGACCATAAAGGACCATCACTATATACACTTACAGTGACGGTTTTTTAATGATCAATGATGACGGACATTTTTCGACCGTCACCAAAAGTAACAAAAAGAGAATTGGTGAGGGTCATTAAAAGTTCGTCACTAGAAGTGTCACCAAAGAGAGAATTAGTGACGGGCCTTTAACAACCCTCACCAAAAGTGTCATTGAAAATGTCTTTGGTGATGGACCATAAAGGACCATCACTATATACACTTACAGTTACGGTTTTTTAAAGGCCGTCACCATATGTGACATTGGTGACGGACCTTAAAGGTCCGTCACAAGCACGACCCTCACCAATGTGCTTTTTTCTTGTAGTGAGAAGTCAAACCTGCTAAAACCACAGCTATGATAACCTTTTCCAATGCCTTAGACTCCAATTTTGTATTGTGGTTGAGAGCTAAGAAGCCATAAAAATTGGTAGGTATGTAGGAAGTTGTTATTGGAGTATAGTCCAATATTATGGCCTCAAACAAACTGAAAATTGAAGAGGGGAAGGGAGCAAAGGATAAAAATAAAATGAAAGAGGAGAAACCATCTTCCTCCTCTAAAACTTTCACAGCTGAAGAAAATCTTGATCAAATTTCTAATTTTATTAAAGATATTGCTTCCAAAATGACAAAACTGGAGTTAGAAAGCAGGTCTGCTGCTAGACCCATTCAAAATGAAGGAAATAAAAATCAGGCTCCTTTTATGAGAGCCTTTTAGCCTCAAAATTTTTTACAATGGCCAAGAAGAAATCCTGATGATCACAATGTTCAGCCTCCACTGAATAATTTTGCTGAAGAAAATCAACAAAAACGAGAAGAGGAAGATGAAGATATAAATTTTATTGGGGAGACATCACAGTCAACTGGTTTGACTTTGCAAGAGTATGAATATCAGTCTAGGATAAACCTATTTTCAGATGATGAATATGCTCATATTCATGTTCAAAATGAGAAAAATCAGCCTAAAAATCAGACAAGAAATTATCCTTTGAGGTCAAAAGGGGTTTTCCAATGGCCTCAACAAAAACAAGATTCTGGAAAACATGCTGCCAAACAAAAGAAAAATTTTAATGATGTTCCTCCACCACCTAACCTTGCCCCAATCATCAAAATTGCTGTAGAAAATAAATATTTGGTTCCTCTCAATTTTAGTTTCAAGTCAGAATTGAATAAAATAAAGATTTTGGTTCGGCTCCTGGAATTATTCAAAAATTAGGCCTATAGAGAGTCATTTAAGAGTCTATTATAGCCATCTATTTCTCCTGATTCAATGAACTTAGAGGATGAACATCCTTCCATTTACTTGGCCAACCATGTCCAAGATCAGAATGACGATAATTGTCCACCTTTTTATCTTTCACTCAATATTCATAACAAACTGTTGCATAACTACCTATTAGATTCTAGGGCCTCTCACAATCTGATGCCTAAGAAAGTTATGGATGAATTAGGACTGGAAATCACTAAAAAATACCATGACCTTTACACTTTTGATTCTGAAAGGGTCAAGTGTTTAGGAGTGATAAAATACTTGGTAATTTCTCTTACCCAACTCCCCATGAAAATTATAGTGATGGGCATAGTAGTTGCAGACATACCATCTAGATTTGGAATGATTCTTTCCAGATCTTGGTCCAAAAAGTTGGGAGGTACTCTTCAAATGGATATGAAAAATTCCACTACCCCAGTCTTTGGAGGAGAATTTAGGAGATTATATAGGGAAAAAAAGATGGCTTATATTATAAGTGATCATCAAAATCCCTCAAATCGTCCTATATATGCAGAGGAGGAGTTAGGGTCATCCATTTTACACCTTGTTGTTGTTGACAACAATTTTAAGCCTGAAATCAATAAAAAAAGCATTTGCAAGTCACAAAAGATCAGAATTTAGAAGCAGGGCAGATCTGGAAATTGTATTCTAATGGAGCCTCATCAATAGAGGGATCAGGGCCTAATGTAGTTCTTATTTATCCCACTCAGCAGGTAGTGAATTTATCATACAAATTACAATTTGTCACTACTAATAACACTGCTGATTATGAAGCACTTATTTTTGGAATGAAGGCAGTAAAATATTTTGGAGCTAAACAGTTTATTGTTTTTGGTGATTCAGAGTTGGTGGTACAGCAAGTGAAAGATAATTAGCAAGTAAAAAATTCAAAATTGAAGAATTACAGAAATGAAGTTTGGGATTTAATCAAACATTATTTTTCAGCATTCAATTTGAATTTTTTTTCTAGAGAAGAAAATGAAATGGTAGATTCATTGGCCATTGCCTCTAGTAATTTTAAGGTTCCTCTTGATGTTAAAGCAACATATGATGTTCAGATTAAAAACATGCCTTCCATTCCTAACAATATCAAATGCTGGCAAGTATTTGAAGATGATAAAGAAATTAAGAGTTTTTATGGAATGTGTGGAGGAGTTTTGAGACATTCAGATTGATAATGAGCAGGATAAAACTAAAATTCAGAATAACAAGCCATTCAAAAATACTATGGTTGGAAAAGACATTATTGATCTAAAAAAACTTCATTCCTAAAGGCTTGTTTCCTTTAGAGAGGTTGTTTGACAATAATGATGTATTTTTAAAGCCTGATAGAAAAACATATGAAGAGAGTACAGTTGACTGCAATATTGGTACAGAAAATTAGCCTAGATATGTTAAAGTTTCTAAATTTCTTCCTCAAGAAACTAGAACTAAATATGTCAAGTTGCTAAAGCAGTATGTCGACTTTTTTTCTTAGTCCTACAGTGATTTGAAGACATATTACAGAAGTAAAATGCAACATAAAATTCATCTTAAATCAGAAGAAAAGCCTATTGCACAAAAGATAAGACATATTAATCCTATGTTGCTCCATATCATTGAAAAATAAATCATAAAAATGTGGGAAGACAAAATAATTTTTCCTTTGAGATTTTCCAATTGGGTAGCTAATATAGTCATGGTTCGAAAGAACAATGGCGAGATTAGAATTTGTGTTGATTTCCGCAATTGGAGCCAGTGTTCGCTGAAGGATAACTATCCTTTACCCAAAATGGATCACTTTTTGCAGAAGGTTATAGGCTCAAAAAGGTTGTCAATGATAGATGGCTTTTCGGGATACAATCAAATTTCAGTTGATAAACAAGACAGGGAGAAAACAACTTTCACTACACTATGGGGAACTTTTATGTACAATAACATGCCTTTCGGTTTAATCAATGCAGATGCAACATTTCAGCAGGAAATGGATGTTGACTTTACAGGGGAAAAGGACAGAATTTTAGTCATTTATTTGGATGACATAATAGTATTTTCAAAATCTGATCAGGATCATTTAAAACATTTGCAGCAAGTGTTTGATAAGTGCAGAATATTTGGTTTGTCCTTAAAACCAAAGAAATCATCCTTTGTTGTTCAATAAGGAAAACTATTTGGGCATATAGTGATAGAAAATGGTATTTGCATTGACCTGGGGAGAGTTGAAGCTATATAGAAAATTGGTTTACTTAGAAATAAGAAAGAGTTACAGTCATTTTTGGGTAAAATTAATTTTTTGAGGTGTTTCGTTCCAAAATTTGCAGAACTAATTAAACATATAAGTGTCTTGTTGAAGAAATATGCAGAGTTCAGGTGGAAAAATGAAGCAAAAAACTCTTTCTTAGCAATGAAATCTGCCTTGACTGAAGACCTAGTGTTAATTAGCCCTGAATTTGAGAAGGATTTTCTGACTTTTTCATATGCTTATGAGGAAACTATTGCAACAATTTTACTTCAAAATAACAGGGAAGGCTTGGAGCAGCTAATTTATTTTTTCAGTCATGCATTAAGAGATGTTGAGCTAAAGTAAAAATTAGTTGGAAAACAAGCATATTCATTGGTGAAGGCTTTGAAGTCTTTTCGAGTTTATGTTTTGCATTCAAAAGTCATTTATTTTGTGCCAAATATTGTTGTCAAGGATGTATTGTTGCAGCCAGACACAGATGGCAGGAGGGGAAGATGGTTAACAAAGATTCTGGAATTTGACATTGAAATCATACATACTAAGTTGATAAAGGGATAGGGCTTAGCTCGCTTGATTGCAGAATCAAATTTCAAAGCTATAAATATGAACATGGTGGTAGCTGAAGAAACAGATAAAGAAGGTATATATGATTATCCTGAACTCTTTTATTCCAACAGGTATAAGGAAATAGTGTAATTTATATTAAATTTTATTTGTCCTCTTGAAAAGGAAAAATCAAAGAGAAGGGCTTTTAAGCTGAAGGTTGTTAAGTATTGCATAATGGAAAATCACTTTTATTAGAAAGACCCGATAGGAGTTTTGTTAAGATGTGTAGATGAAGTTGAGGCTAAGAAAGTTATGTCATAGATACATGCAGGGGTGTGTGGTGGACACGTATACTAGAAAGCTACCACAAATAAAATCCTAAGAGCTGACTATTATTGGCCAACTCTTTTCTCTGATGTTTTTTCTAAAGTCAGAGATTGCACTGAGTGTCAAAAGTTTATCAGTAAGTAAAATTTGCTTCCTTTACCTCTCATTCTTATTTCAGGAGATGCTTCTTTCCAGTAGTGGGGGCTAGACTTCATTGGTTAGACTCATCTACCATCATCAGGGCAGCACAGGTGGATTCTTATGGCCACAGAATATTTCCCCAAGTGGATTGAGGCCATTCCAACCAGAAATGTCACTGACACAATAATAATTAAATTTTTGTTGGAAAAAGTTATGTCTAGATTTGGCTGCCCTCAAAAGTTGGTGACTGACAATGTAATGGCTTTAAAATCTTCCAAGACGAGCAATTTATGTTAGAATTATAACATTGATTTGACTCATTCTACACCTTATTACCCCCAAGGTAATGGGTTAGCCGAGTCATCAAATAAAATCCTGGTAAGAATCATAAAGAAGATGATGACAGAAAACAAAATAAATTGGGATACTCAGCTAGTTCGTGCTCTTTGGGCAGATAGGGTGAGTGGAAAAAGATCAACTGAAGTTTCTCCCTTTCAAATTTTTTTGGTGTTGATGTTGCGATGCCATTACAATTGGCCCTTCCTGTTATGAAGTTTTTACAAGATGAAATTGATAATTCAAATCCCATTCAGAGAAGGATGCTACAACTGATAGAAGCTCATAAAATCCAGGAATCCCTAATGGGAAAAGCACATAAATACAAAGGAAAAGTAAAAGTCGTCTTTGACAAAAGAGAAAAACAACAAGTTTTCAAGAAAATGATTTTGTAATTCACTAGGATGCAAGAAGGGAAGACCATGGAAAACATGGTAAGTTTGACAACTTGTGGTTTGGGCCATTCAAAATTTCTCAAGTTGAGGAAAATAATACATTTCTTCTGAAGCATTTAGATGATGATCAATTGAATGGAGGTCCAGTCAATGGTAATTTTCTAAAAACGTTTTTTGTTTGATAAGTTAGTCAGTCTTTCCATTGTAAATATCTGGAGCGTCGTTTCAATAAAAATCCATGCCCAATGGTATGTGTGTATGTAAATAGAGTCAGTATTGAGTTCAGTCAATAAAATTCAGCTCCTATCATTAGCTTCTAAAAATTCAAAGTCCTGAGAGTTTAAGGCACTGAATCTATAGCCCTTAAAGCCTCACAGGGAGGACTTCATCCCAAATAGGAGCCATTGTTAGCACTGCAATTTTTCAAAGTCTGGTCATCATTCTAAGTTGTGTCTTTGATCATCTCATGTCTCCTAAAATATGGTTGAAGAACCTAGAGCGTTAAAATGTGTATTATTTTTTATCATTTTTTAACAAAATCCAAAAAAAAATTGGGTCCAATAATTTGTTTGTGTCTTAGAGTTATTAGGGTAAAATTTCTTTTCATAAGTCTTTTAACTGCTTTGAGTATTTAAGGTCATGGGTTTAGCTTGAGAAGTCTTATTTATTCACCATGATATTTTCTATCCAAGGCTAAGGAAAAAATGTCATAATGATTAGTTGTTTTAGGAATAACACATGAATAGCTACCTTTCCTAGAAAGGCAGTTATTTTCTTCAGAAACCCTAGTTTTACAAGCTACAAAAAATAGCTACTTTTAAAAAAAAAGTAGCTATTTCCTACAAAATTTGTACAATAAGGTAAAATAGGCATTAATCAGGTGAAAATAAACTGCTCTTTGACTATTGAAGTTCTACTAAAACAAGAGGTATTATTCTTCTAAAAGGTGGATATTTCTAATTGGAGGATTCATCAAAAGGAGGTTGGTTATTTTATTTGCTAAGGCTAGTTCAAATCTAATGCTACTCATTAAAGTGAAATATATTAAGGTTGAGGTACGAGTAGATATTAGTTAATCATGTGATGGAGTAAATGTTCGGTGGAATGAGTTGGAAACAAAATTTAAATCATTTTTATTTTGTGTCATTCCCTCTCACCGTGATTTAGGGCATGCAGAGCTATGTTTTCATTTACCCTCATGAAACTACAAAAAACTGTTCCTTATCCTCCAGCGAAGCAGTTTTTACCTTGTACCAATAGTTAGAGCTTTGTGGAGGGTTGATGTTCCTTGTTTTATAGGTGTGAATTATTGGTTTAGTTAGCTGTTAACAGAATGGGTAAGGGAGGTAAGGTGAACCGTTAAGAATTGGCCAATACCCTTTTTTTTTACCATCATGCTAAGCCTCAATTCCAAGCAGTAGGGTGGTATTGGTTTCTAAATAAATTTTCAGGAGAAAATGTTGTAGTGGCTTAGGCATTTGCAAAGAATTTTGATGGAGAGCAGGTTAAGCTAGGGTCTCGGACCTTCAGGATCACAGAGACTATCATTACAAGGGCTACCCAAACATCAGCTACAAGTGAGTCTTGGTACATGAGGAAAACTCTGCTTAAAGCTTATTTGAATCCATATCTAAAGCCTGAACATGGAAATATTGATTGGACCCCTACTGTTCACATTTCTTATTTTATGTCTGAGTGGAAATATGTTATTTTCATTGTGAAGCGTTATATAACCTATGAGGGTAGGTTTTCTACTATGCATCAATACCATATGAGGTTTCTAGCTCAAATCTAGGGCTTTAAACCTATGAACTTACCATATTTCCTTTATAAATTTATGCTAGCAATGTCCCAAAAATTACAAAGAACCCCAGACTATTCTCTTCACAATATTTATCATAGGGGTTTAATCAAAATGTTAGTGGTCTATCATCTTAAAAAGAAGAGAACCACATGGAAATTTTTTTTAGAATATGAAGTATTAAGCAGTATTAACTCAAGGAGAAGGGTAGGAAGGCCTATAGGGCTAAAGACCCTAGAGCAGAAATCAAGTCCTACACCTACATTGACCCCTTCACAAACTGGTCAATCTTATACACCATCTAGCAGATAGACAAGGAACTCAGTTAGGAGAGCTAGAGTTCAAACCACCATTCCTACACCAACCATCACTACTATACCTACTGTGCAACCAGCCAATGAAGTTTAAACTAGAATGAAACATAAGGAGCCACAAATATTGGGGTATTTCAGGCTAGAGAACGCAAGCAAACTCAAAAAAAAATGTACCCTACATGACAAGAATGATATGTCTAAAGGTAAGGAAGAGGTATCTTCCTCTTCAAACAGTAAACATAGGAGAAAACTTATTTTGACAGAGGGATCTTCAATGGAAGTTAGCCCTGAAACTTTAACACCAAGCCCTGTTCTAGAGGCTAGATAGGAGAATCAACAAGACAATGCTACTCCAACACCAGATGAGCCTACACTTGCACAAGTCTTTTCCTCACTCAAAAAGGGGAAAAGAAAAGTTACAGAGACTAAATAAGAAGAACCTACTATAGCCCAACTTTATTCATCTATCAGTTCTTAATTCAAAGGGAAGACGAAAGCTATAATCCATTCATATTCATATTTTGAATAAGATAGCAGTGAAACAGAGTTTAGTGATTCAAAGTTTGAACAAGGGTAGTCAAGAAGATTTTTCCATGGAAGAAGGAGGCCTTCTTACATTCCTAACCCATGCATTCAAAGGCCTCATACTAGACCAAAGAACAAGCTTAGAATAGAAAGAAAACTCAAAGCCAACCCTGCTCTCAGAGATGAAATAATAAACATAGATGAAATCCCAGAAAATGACACAGGGAAGAAGAAGACTTAGAAGAAAAAGCAAGTACATAAGAGAAAGTTAAATAAGAGGGCCACCAAGGCAGAAGCTGTTAGGATTTTTGCTTCTATACTATATCTTTAATGATTGAATGTACAAAACCATGAAAATTTGAAGAATAATATCATTTTTGGATTATACACATTATTTTCAGAAATAGCTACCTTTTTAAAAAAAGTAGCTATTATTTTTGGAATTTGTATAAGAAGGTGAAAAAGTTGCTCTTTGGTTCTGGTTTTGAAAGAATGACACTAAATGGTGATAAAGTGAATGCAACCTCAATGGTAATGGTATTTTTCCAAGTGTCATCCAATCAAGCTATATTCCATATGTCATTTCAGTTGGTTACTCCTACACTTTTTCAAATAAGGGTCCAAGTGTCCTTTTCAGTTGGCAGTTGCAATTTTTGTGGAGGCAATTTTTCCAGAAAATGAGGAGCACCTAGCCACCTCAACTCAGCCATTTTGAGCTCCATACTATCATGCTCTGTCTTCATTTGTATTTCAGTGTAATTTTTTTTTATGTTTAAGATAAGCTCTACTATATGTAGAGGATTGTAATAAAGTCTCTAAAACATAATTGCACCTTTTATGGAGGATTTAACAGAACATCTTCATGTATATATGCTATGTAAAGCAATGAAGAAAGGGTTTCTTGGTTGTCTATTTCATTTCATACTATGTTGTACATTGTTGAACATATAATATATCCAAAGGCACTCTTGAGGGCTTACAAATTGTATGATGTGTGTATTGTTTATCTCCTTATGTGTTTCCATAATTTACAGTTTCATTACATATTATGATTTACATAGTTTTGTCTCATGTTTTATTAATGTTTTGAACCTCCAAGACATATTGATCTTTTTTTGTAAGTCTTGTTCCAAGATTTCTTGTTCAGTATGAATTGAATATTTTTTATAAGCATCTCTTGGGGTAAAATTAAATCCTCTCTCATGTTCTTATAAGTGTTGTGATCTAGCATGCATGATTAATCTGTTTTTGTCAGTCTTGCTTTACCAAGCATTCTTGATTCATGGGGTCATGTTAGTTGGAATCATTCTATGTAACAGGATTATTAAAATGTAGAGTGAGACTCTTGTAAGTCTTTTAAAGTATTCTTTCACTATACATTTCAGACCTAGGATTTGTGTCACCCTTTCCTCTTAGTAGTGGGATTTTGTTTCACATATCCCTTGTTTATCTTCCATTATTCTAACCATCAAGCTACAAACCCAACCTTGCTACCACATAATGCACCATTTCCCTTATATGTGTGAGAGATTATTATTTTCTCAAAACCTCTTTCAGTGTGTGTGATTTCCAACCACTTTCCAAAAACTCAATCAAATTATAAGAAAATCTCTTGAGCTTAAGATGTGTCTAGTCAGGCGCTTGTTACAATCCAAATGTTGATTCCAGTGCTAGCAGCTGCAGTGACTCCATTACCCAATGGGCGAGGCTACTTGTTCTACGGTATTATTGACACCTCCTCAAGGATTTTTCATCCCCATCTGGAGCCAATGTTAGTGTCCAAATGTTTAGTGATCAAATTTACTCGTTCAGGTTTACTTAGTAGTGGTCCTAGGTCAAAATTTATTTATTCAAGTCAGTTTTCAAATAAAATTTTGTTCACTGAATATGTCTAGGTCTGAAATGATACTCCCTTCACTCCATTCATGGTCATCATTATTTCATAGGTCATGTCATCAATCAATCATCCAAGGCCTGATGTCATTCACCATACCTTCATTTAGGTCAAGGTCTGGGTCTCATTTGTTTCTCCACCATAAGAGTCAATTATGTCATAAAATAAAGCGAACAAAATCTCATTTTCACCATACAAGTCATTTGCATAGGGAGTCATAAAATATAGGGAAATATGTAAAGAGATCCTCTCTTCTCACCATCATACTCCACAACTTCCATGGGTTGAAGAAAAATAAGAAAATTTGTGCCAACACTACCTGTGCTACGCTTTTGTGTGTGCTGCGCAAGTGTTGTGATTTTGGTGTTTGAGCTCCAAATCAGTTCTCCAAGGTTCGAAACCACTAAAAAAAGGTTCATACACTTCCTAAATACTTATTGGACACCCTCTATACCTCGCTTAATTTAAAATTCATCAGAAAATGAGTGGTTTCCTTCATTAGGTTACCTCCACTACGTTTTTGGTGTCTTTCATATTTTGTTTGTTTCAGCTGATAAAACCATAATATAACCATCTAAAACCTTTATATAACCTTCATAAACCATACCCTAAAATATATTATCACTCATAGCCCTCTTTTCCAACAATTTCATTAAAACCCTAATTTTCACTACATTTTGGCAGAAAAAATAGTGAAACCCTGTGTTTGGACATTTTGGGTACCTTTCACATGCCCATTCCCAAAAATTCCACTTGAATCCTGTAGCCAACTCATCACGCTAACTCCCCAAATTTTTAGCGAATTTTCCCTAACTTCCTTCCACTTCATTTCTGTCCCTAAAACCACTCTACCACTATCCCCTCTTTTCCTAATTTTCCACCTTTCCCTATCCACTACATCAAGCTAGGGATTTCCTTGTTTAAAAACATCATGGAGGGTGAGAATAAGATCCATAAGGGAGGTCACCATTCTAGGTTTGACCCAACTCAGACCCATGGCATGATTTTTAGAGCTTCGTGATCAAGCTAGGGCTTACATTGCACACAAGGACAATGTGGCTTAAAAATAAGTTTCTGAAGTAATTTTACAAAATTGAAAGAAATTTTTTAAAATAATATGCTAAAGAAACAAAATATCCTTCATTTTATGCATAGGTGTTATGGTATGATATAAATTCTCAAAATACAGTTTCTCCAGGTCATTTTCTGCACTTTTTGACAAGTTGTCTTCAAAAAATATTTTCAGGGGTTTGGAGCAGGGGTTTATAGTGCTTGATGACTCCACTCTATAGAATACATCCTAATATTTCCAACCATACCACTTGCATCCAAAAAATCCTTTGGGAAGGCCTCCAAACTCCCTCCCAAATTAGGTGCTACACTTATGCTCAGAGTGCGCTACGCTTCTACAAATTTTGAGCGATAAAATTCAAACTTGGATTCTAAGAAAATGGGAAAGTATTTTGGAAAAATGGAGGAGGTTGTTATTAATAAAATTCCAAAGAACAAAAAAATCTCTAGGGTTTTCAAAAAACGTTATGGTTGGAGAGATATTGATCCATATTTAAACCCTATGTTTTGCAGATTTTTTTCAATTTCTTTGTTACGTTTCTGGGAAGTGTGGTTACTCTTTTGGGAGGTGTTGTTAAGCATCTAGGAAGTGTTGTTGCACTTCTGTGATTTGGTATTACACCTCCAGAAAGGGTATAAAATTATGTTTTTGGCTTCAGATCTCTTTAAACAAGCTCAAGGCTTGTGACCACTACTCCTTGGACCTTTCACAAACAGTAAATCACTAATCTCATACCCTCCCTTGGTAAAGTTATTGAGTTTTCAAAACATTTCATGCTTACTCCATATGTCTTTGTATCACCACTTCTCCATGACATAGAAAGACTCCATTTGATAAACCCTAACCTACTCTAGCTAAATAAACCCTAAACCTAGTACGTAAACACTATCCTACACCTTTCACATACCTCATCCTCACATCTCCCATCATCCATATCATCCCTAACATGTCATTTTCATCAAACCCTAAATTCTAGTTAATTTTCACAGTTAAAATTTGGGAATTTCTTGTCTTTGCTTGATTTCATCACCCTCCTCTCATCCATCTCCCTTCATTCCACACACAATATGGAGCTAACATGCCACTCTATAACTGAATTTTTTCTAGAATTTTCCCTAGCTCCATAACCCTTCATATTACCCCCTAAACCTACCTCACCCTTACACTCTGTTTTTTCTAGATTTCACTACATATACCCATCCCATCAAAATACTAGGGTTTTCATCCTTTTAGTGATAAACAAGATGGAGAGTGACAAGAAGAGCTTCAAGGGAAGGTGCCACCTCAGGTTAGAACCTTTCATTATGCATCAAATGAATGCTTCACCCTTGGCTAAAATATGTTTTGAGAGGATTGGATGTTTGAGGTACTATGAAAAGCTCATGGAGGAAGGATATCATCTTCAACTGACAAGATTATTTTCCAAAAGCTTCAGCATGGGAAAGATCAAATGTAGGGCATGGAGGCTGAAACACAAAAAAGAAGGCCAAAAACAAGAGGCTTCAAAAGGGCACTGGCAGAAAAAGCTTTAATTTTGGAGAAAAAGCCCAAAAACCACTCATTTTTCATGTTTCTGCCACCTTTTTGGAGCCTCTGTTTCTCTTTTGGAGTAACCTTGGGAGAATCGATTTTTGGAGGCCATCCTGTGGTTTATTTCACAAAATGAAAGATGTTCTGAAAACTAGACACACAGGGCTATTTTACCGTTGTTTCAGAAGTGAATTTTGACTCCTAAAAGTGCCTACAAAATTTTGTTACGCTTCTATAAAATTCTGTTACCCTTATGTCAGAAATGTTACAAATCAACATTGGATTCCTTGGGACACTTGTCAAGCTCGGAAAATGTCACAAATTCGAGGTTTTTCTTTCCTATGAGTTGGAATTAGATTTATTGAGTTGGTTTTTGCCTCCTATCACGAGGGAATATGTAATTTAATGTAAGGGACAAACACTCCTAGTTCATAACTGAAATTCAAGGAATGGTTTCTAACCTCCCTAGAATCTAGGAAATGACTCATCTTATGTATTTATGATCCATTTTGGATGGGATTTTTACTTGATAATGTTTCATAGTTCATATTTTCTATAATTCTACTCTCTTTAGTCTTTTGTGGGGTTTTATAGTCTTATTTTTTAGTGGAGCTATTGTAATCAACATTTTGGAATGAAATTAGAGAAAAATTTGTAGAAATTCTATTGAGAATCATATGGTATGCATTGGATAATTTGTCCTTATTATGTGTGTTTATATATTCATGCTAAATGATATATTTTCTTCTTTCAGACACATATTTCCATATGTTTATCCTGTAACTTTATAAGTAGAAATCATGTATGTTCATGCTCTTTTTTAGGCAAGGTTTACATGATATGTCTATTCACTTCTAAATGAATGAATTCACCTCAGTGCTCATTCAGACTCTCTCTTACTTCATCCTATTCTCAATGACCTATTAAAAATTATTTCAAATTTCCTATCTAGCCTCACACATTCTCTACAAATTTACCTTGAAAATCATACCTAAAGACCCTATACCTAGCCTTCTCACTGACCTTTCTATCCAACACTTAAAATAGTAAAAAAAATCCTATTTACTAAGATTACATACCTAGCCTAAGATCATTAGATACTCAGACTGCAAAAGTGATAACGAGAGAGCCTGCTCTGGCCCTCGTAGGGCTAGCTACATAACCTAAAGCCTGGTTTATGGTTACCTTTCTTCAATCCTATTTTTAGCCTTGGGAAGTTGGAGAGACTGATAACACCTCTCATGCATTTTGAATAATTGGCTTAGGGGAGTGCATATTTCTTATGTGGGTCGCCCCCACATACCATTAACAAAATAAATTAAATTACTTATAACTCATAAGTCTTCTGTGAAAAATAAAATGGGCCCCATCTCCTCAAAAAATTTTCCCCAAAATTGTAGAAATTAATATTTTCCAAAATAATCTAGGAAGGGACATTATTTTCCTCCCCTCAAAAATGTTTCGTCCCCAAGCAACTTCAGTGTTGGATGCTCAAGCATGTTCTCACCCTCCCAAGAGGCATTATGTTCTGGAAAGCTCTTCCAACGCACCAAGTACTCTTTGATCATCCCGCTCCTGAGCTTCCTCTCCCTATTCTCCATGGTGGCCTTTTGTTCCAAAACCAAATTCCCTTCATCATCAAGCAAAGTAAAATCCACAGTTGTTGTAACTTGTTGTCCCAACACCCTCTTGAGGCATGAAACATGAAAAATTTTATGGATCTTGCTCCCTGATGGTAGCTCCAACTCATAAGCTACCTCTCCAACCCTCCTTATTACCCTGTAGGGTCTGTAAAATCATGGTTGCAGCTTCTCGACCCCTTTCTGTTTCAAGGTGTACTTTTAGTATGGCTACAATAATAGGAACAAAAAATCCCCCTCCTCAAAATTCCTCTCAACATGATGCCTATCAGCATATCTATTTTGTTAATTCTAAGTTGTCAACAAATTATCCTTAATATCCTTGAGGATTTCTTAGATCTCTAGGATCCAATCTTTGGCCTTTGGGGCCCAGATGTCTCCAAAAATGATGTCAGAAAAATACAAAGCATCATAACCATATAAAGCATGAAAAGGAGACATATCAATGGACATATGATGTGTGGTGTTGTAGTAGTACTCTCCCAAGTCCAGCCATCAAATCCATGCCCTCTTCTACCCGGTCACATAGTTCCTGAGATAACCCTCTAGCCACTTGTTCACCCTCTTTGTCTAGTCCTCAGTCTGTGGGTGAGAAATGGTGCTCGAGGTGAGATTTTTTCCCACTAGCCTGAAAATATTCTGCCACAATCCCCCCCATAAATCGGATATATGTATCAATGAATATAGTCTTAGGTAGTCTGTGCAAGCGAAATACCTCCCGAAAGAAAAACTATGCTACTTGAGAAGCTGAATATAGTGTTCGAATGGAAAATAAATGTGCATACTTGGTCATCTTATCAACAAACATGTAAATAAAATCCTTCCCCTGCACTGCGGGAAGCCTTGTGATGAATTCCATAGAGATACTCTCCCATTTCCCCTCAGGAATGGGGAGATTCTGTAACAATATTTTTGGATGGGTCAACTCCCCCTTGTTCCGCTAACAGGCCTCACACTCTTGCACATATCTCACTACATCCCCCTTGAGGCCCTTCCATGTTAAACAGTCTCTCATTGCCATGTACGTCTTCTTGAACCCCTGATGCCCTGACAATGAAGAATCGTGAGGTGCATGAAGTATATGCTCCCTCAACTGCAAGTCCAGAACCAAGCATATGCAAACTTTGTATTAGATAATCTCAGCCATCAACTGATAGCGCTCATATATTTGAATTCCCCTAGGATCTCAGATGCTTTCCAATCCTTGTAGTTCTCAACTAACAACTGCGACTTCTAGTCATGGAAAATTCTCATGACTGAAAGCCTTGTAGGTCTCCTGGATAGTGCATCGGCTACGAAATTGTGATTCTCCCTCACATAATCAATATAAAAATCATAGGCCTACACATTACTAACCCACCTCTATTTCCTGTCATTGAGGACCTGCTACCCAATGAAGTGGTGAAGAATGTTATGATCTGTCTTCACCTAAAACCGGTTACCCACCAAATATTGTTGGAACTTGGAAAATGCATGCATTATGGCCAACATCTCCTTGTCATATATGGAATATGACCTCTCATGTGATAGGATATTTCAGATCTTTAAAGCAATGGGGTGCCCACCTTGGGACAAGACTGCCCCATTCCCCTCACCTGATGCATCACACTCCAATGTGAAGGGCCGTGTGAAGTCTAAAAGTTCCAATACTAGGAAACTACTCATCACCTCCTTGAGAAGATTAAAATATGTATGAGCTCCATCTATTCATGCAAAATCCCCCTTCTTAGTTATATTTTTGATGGGTGCTTCCAACTATGAGAAGCCCCTAACGAACTTCCGGTAATAAATGCAGATTCTCAAGAACCCTCTCAGTGTTGTCACATATCTATGTACTGGCCAATCCTGAAAGGCCCTGGTATTCTCCTCATGCACTTTGGCCCCATCTACCCCAATAATGTGCCCCGAGTAAAGCATCTATGTCAGTCCAAATCAACTCTTGGACAACTTGGCATAGAACTATTGCTCCTCTAAAATGTGCAACACCATCTCTAAGTGTTGCAGGTTCTCCTCCCATATCTTTTTGTAGATAAGGAATTCCTTGAAGAAAAGTAGCACAGATCTCCTCAACTTCCCCCTGAAAACATGGTTCATGCATGAATTAAAATTACCAAGGGTGTTGGTCAACCCAAAAGGCATGACTAGGAATTCGAAATGCCCATAATGACACATGATGGTTGTCTTTGGGATGTCCTAATCCATCAACCTGATCTGATGGTACCCCGAATGCAAGTCTATATTATAGAAGAAATTAGCTCCTCTAATATCATCCATTAGCTCATCAATACGTGGTATGAGATATTGATTCTTCAACATCCTCCTATTGAGCGCCCTATAATCAATGCACATGCACAAAGTTCCATCCTTCTTCTTCTCCAATGCTATTGAAGAAGCGAAGGGGATGGAACTCGACCTAATGTGGCCCAATGCCAAAAACTCCCGTATGGCTCACTCAATCTCATCCTTATAGGATTTAGGCTGCCTATAAGGATTGGTGATGATTTCTTGTACACTGGCCTCCAACTCTATGGTTTGCTCAAACGCCCTATCAGGTGGTTGCCTTGGTGGTATGTCTCCAAACAATACTGAATATCTGTCTAGTAAAGTCTGTATGTATGTATGTGGTGGCTTGGTATGTCCCCGAGCCTCTGAAATCCTCAACTCTACTGGCCATGCTATGCCCCCATGCCTCAAGTTATCCTCCATCTGTAGGGCTGAGACTGTCTGTGGAGGATATTGATGCATGCCCTGAAGAACTACTAGATTACCATCTAACCCAGTAAACTCCATCTCGAGCTTCCTCTAGTCAGTGGTAACTCATCCAAGGGAATATAACCATTGGAAACCCATCACTACATTGGTGTCTGGTATGGCCACCACAAAGAAATTTTTTGTCATCGAATAGCTCCCCATGGTCATTTTCAAAGTGGGAACATATCGAGTGCACTACATAGTACTGTCTGTCAGTACTAGCACTAAAAACCCCTCAAACTCTACAGTGTTGATGCCTGTCCTCTGAACCATATAAGCATCAATAAAATTTTGGGTGGCCCCATTTTATACTAAGACTGAGACACACTACACTTGCACAATGCCTTTAATGCTTAGGGTAAAAAATTTGGGTACCTCGCACAAAGAGGCAAGGAATTCCCTAGATGGTGTGAAAGATACTCCTCCTAGTGGAGGTGGTTGTGGTGGTGCTCTCTCTGACGACCCCTCGCAATATCCCCCATCGTACTCCAACTCCACCTCATTCTCCTGATCATTGTCTGAGAAGGCCTCGATATAGTAGGCCTTTCTCGTTGTGCACCGATGGAGTGGTGCTCACGACTCTCGACATGTAAAGCACAACTTCCACCTCATGATATCTCTCCTAGTCTCATCATCCAACTTCCCTCGCCCAGGCGCTTTTCTATGTGCTATGGATGGTATAATATCACTCCCTTTTTGAGGGTAGGGAGTGCATAGTATAACAGGTTCTTCGGTCTTGCGTATGGCTCCCTATAAATTCCTCATACAAGTCACGACCTCTAGTAGAGTAGAGGGTCTGCGTGACTTCACCAGTTGATCTGAAAGGAGTGTATTAGCTTGTTATGCCAAGTGTCCTTCCAGTAATAAAAACATATACAATTTGTCTCCATTTTTTTGCTTAAGGAATGAGTATTTTAACCATGAACATAGATTAATTTGTGAGTTTTAAGCATGAAAATAAGCCTAAATAACATTGTACAACAGTGATAAAGATATCACATAATTTTTGCATAGTAGGCATGCTGAAGTAGTTCACCCCTCCTGGGCTACATCTACTGGTCCAACTCCCAATGGCATGTCCCTCTTTTTCATTATGCTCAAAATTGCAAATACATGTGTTTAAAAGCCTCTAATGGTTGTTTTATCTGTACCAGTGGCTCCATAATTCTCAAATTAGTCTAGATAGACTCTTGGTTTTCCAAATTGGTTGAAAATTCACCCTCCAAAGCCTTTTCCCAATCTCAGCTAGAAAACCTCAACTAATTGTGGAGAACTGTAGTTAAATGCAGTTAGTTTGGTAAAAACCCCGATTTTTTTTAGCCGACGCTAAATCCTTGACCAGATAAACAGTTGCAGTTAATGCAAGTGGTTAGGGTGGGGTGGTCACAAGCCTACCCCCCACCTTAAACCCCACAGTTTATGGTTTGTATTAAACTCCACATATTGGAGCAGAACTCGGAGTCAACAAAGTTCTAAAGTCCTTTTGGATTAACTGTCAGCGCAACCAAAATTTACTTCTGCATGTGACAAGTTGACCCGACCTGAATGCTACTGTTTGATAAACCTTGGATCCACAACCGTCGCATAAGTTGTCACCTTACCTCACATGTGAATGCACTTTCTGCCGGAGGTTATGCTAACTGGAAGTTAACTAATATTGCGACATGTGACCACGTCTTCAACCGTTGGAGTAATGGTTTGTTGTAGTTGTTGGTTAAAGGTTTAATGACGCGGTCTATAAGTCATGTGACCACATACTATGGGGCCGCCAGCGGGTTGGGACCGCTAGTGGTCCCCCCCCCCCCCAAATATGAAAACATTACACTTTAAGTTTATGAGGCCAACCATATGGGTAAGAACTTCATGGTAGCTCAGATGGTGAAGACTCTTGTGTGTGCACCGGAGGTTGTGGGGTCGAAGCCCCCTGACTCCACCAAAATTTTACACAAACCTTCTGGGGACACGTGGTAGACTCTGGGCTTGCCACGTGTCACCCATCCAACAGTGCCAAATAAACACGTGCATCTCCATCCAACGGTGCTGGTTACACCACGTGGAAAAATCTAATTGGATATGAGAAAAGAGAATATTCCCAGTGTATGCCACTTATTGACTGTACCTGCATGCTGACTGCGCATCCCAGTCACTCATGTCACAAAAATTTTAGCTGTTTAGGAAAATGAACAGAATGCGATATCTTCCTCATATGACATCGGTTTTTCAAACCGTTCATGGCACCAGAATCGCAACAACAAGACCTATCTGGTCACTCAAGTTCGATACAGTTTCGAGCACTTTCAATTTTGAGCATAACACATGATCTCCTGATTGCACCTCCCAATTGGGAAGCTTTTGGACCCCAAAAGACTTTATTTACCTCTACCGAAGATGAGGGTACAACTCCCTCACCTTTTCAACTTCCATCCACCTTTCCTTACTTGGTTTGCTGCCCTTGAGCCCAATTAGAAGATTATAGACACTTCCCCTCTTAGAAGTGTGTGTCCTCCTATCAAGGATAGTATCCTCCTTGATCTCATCCTAAAATTCTCGTGAGAAATATTCTATAGATGGCAACTGAATATCACTCCCTTGATCATCAATCAAAGGAGGCTCAGGAAAACGTAAATTTTCCACATTGACAATGGAATAATTTTGCACATATGAAGGAAAGTCAAGTTGAAATGCATTATTAACAACTTGTTTAATGATCTTGAATGGACCATAGTGAATGGGCTTGAGATTTTTACCTTCTCCTTGCATCCTTTCTTTGCTTATGTGCAACCATACCTCATCTCCTTCTTGAAACTTGTGATCAACTCTATGTTTTTCATGCCTCTTCTTGTATTTTCTTTGACTCTTCTCAAGTTTTTCTTGAACTTGTTGACAAATAATCTGAATTTTCTCAATGAAATTTCGAGCCTTGTCAATATCACTATGCCCATCAACTGCAACATCCTTCTCAAAGATGAAGTCTAATGGTGATTTCAGCAAATACCCAAAGCAGGCTTCAAAAGGTGAAGTATTTGTAGAAGAGTGATTTTCCTAGTATAAGCGTGTTGAATGTAATGCAGTTGTTCATCCCACAACTTGGGATGTTTGCTACAATATCCTCTCAACAGATGCACAACGATTTTGTTCACCACCTCGATTTGGCCATCAGTTTGCGGATGAAAATCAATACTCTTTTTCAACTTTCTATCCATCATCTTCCAAAGATTGGACCAAAAATTCCCATTGAACCTGGAATCCCTGTCACTAACAATAGAAGTTGGCAATCCATAATTAACCTATACATGTTGAAAATAAAGTTCAATAGTTTGTTCAGCAGTAATGGTTTTCTTACATGGAATAAGTATACACATTTTACTGAATCTATCCACAACTACATAAAGATAATCATGTTTTTTTCTTGACATAGGTAGACCTCCAACAAAGTCCATGGAAACGATCTCCCATGGCCTTGATGGTACTGGTAGTGGTGTGTACAACCCAAGCTTCCTATTGCTAGGCTTGCTTGTTACAGACATAGAACAACCTCTTATAAAGTGTAACACACTATCTATCATGTGAGGCCAATAGCAATACCTCTGTAGATACACCACTATTTTTATTACCCCAAAGTGTCCAGCAATAAGAGACGAATGAGCCTCTCTCATCACACTAATGATCTCTCCTTGTGGTATACACAGGTTTCCCAAATGAAACAAATTTTTTTTATGCATGTGATAATCATTTTCCTCAACTTGATTTCCCTCACTCAAACTAGCATACACATCTTGAAAATCAGCATCATGTGCATATTGTTCTATGTAACTCTCATGTACAATAGAATCATTTTAAAGTAAAGTAGCACTTATAATTGGCCTTGAAAGCATATCAAAAAATTTATTGAAAATACCTTTCTTGTACCTTATAACCAAGTGAAATTATTGAATAAATCCCATCCACCTAAAATGTCATGATTGCTACAATTTTGTTTGCGACTGCAAGTACTGTAATGGTTGGTGATCGATATGTATAATGATCTCTTTACCCATCAAGTAGTGTTTCCAATTCTTGATGATTTGTACCAATGAATACAGCTCCTTTTCATATGTAGGATAATTAGTTACAGCACCATTGAATGTTTCAGAATGAAAAGCGATAGGCTTACCATGCTGCAAAAGTACTGCGCCCATGGCATAATCACTAGCATCGGTTTGCATCTCGAATGGTTGTCTCAAATTCGGTAATGCAAGGACCGGAGATGAACTGATATTGTATTTTAAAGCTTCAAAAACTTGTTTTTTTTTCCTCCCCATTGGAATCTTTTCTTCACACTTGTCACTGCATGCATAGGAGCTGCTATGGCAGAAAATTTAGCAATAAAATTTCTCCAATACTGAGTTGCGCCTAAGAAAATTATTACCTCGGTTACTATTTTGGGAGTGGGAAATGGCTTCCACTTTATAAGGATCAATTCTCAACTCACCTCCTCCTACAATGTGTCCCAAATAAACCATAGAATTCTTTCCAAATTCACACTTTGACATCTTAAGAAATAATTTCTCTTTCTTCAAAATATCAAGCACCTTTTTCACATGTAAGGCACGGTCTTCTCTTGTTTTGCTCAAAACAAGTATATCACATAAATACACAATAAAAAATTCATCAAGAAATGGATGCAAAACATTATCCATAAAACACATGAAAGTTGCCGGTGCATTACACAAACCAACGACATAACCAACCACTCAAAGAGTCCTTGTTTGGTTTTGAATGCAGTCTTCCATATATCACTTTCTACAATTCTTACTTGATGATATCCACTTCGTAAATCTAAATTAGTGAAAAACTTTGCTTCTTTCAGTTGATCTAGTAAATCATCTATCCTTGGGAGTGGGAATCGATTCTTTATCGTTATCTTGTTCAAAGCTCTGAATTCTACACACATGCGCCAAGTCCCATCTTTCTTTGGAATCAAAACTATGGTTGAACCGCATGGCGAAGTGCTTGGCCTTATGAGTCCCTTGTCCAACATGTCCTTGATTTGCCTCTTTATTTCAGTATTCTCCATTATCGACATGTGATACATGCCTATGTTTGGAAGGGGACAATCTTGTTGCAACTGAATCTCATGTTGAATCTCCCTTTTTGGAGGCAATCCTGTTGGATCCTGAAACATCTCATGATGTGCATCAACTACCTCATATAAATATGATTTCAAATTAGGATCACAATCTTCAAATGATTCATGATTAACATCAGCTTAAGGCATAATCATTAGAATAACAAAATTCTTACTTGAATTCACCAGCCTTTTTACCTGTCCAGCATTTACCATTGCAATATTTGTATTCTTGCGATGTGCTCTAGCAATGTACTCCTTGCCATATTTGAATAAATGGTATTTGTTCTCATGGCGACGGAAGATTGCTTTCCTATCATACAAGTAAGGACTGCCCAACACAATACCTGTAATATCAAGCGGAACCGCATCTAATTCAACTCTGTCAACAAAATGTGTAGTTATTGCAAAGCGCAATATGCACTTCTTTGAAACCTATAAATTTGCATCCTTACAAATCCACCCAAGTGGATATGGTTTTGGATGAGGAATGGTCTCAAGATTAAGTTTATTGACCAAGTATTCAGAGATTAAGTTTTCTTGTGACCCACTGTCGAACAGTGTGTCAATCTTGTCATGTTTGGATATGAAACTCACATGAAATAGTTCAATTCTCTCTTCTTCATTTGGAGCTTGTATGTGACAATTTGATGTATTAGTACTGTTTTTTTTTTCAATTTCTTTCCCCTTCATGTTCTTCAATCCCATGGCTGTAATTTTAGTTTCATCACATGAATCCTCTTCTAAGTCATGTTGAGTTGTAGCTGCAGTTTTCTGCTTCCCTTTGTTATTGTTATACTTGGGTCTCTTTTCAAGAGGTAATTTCCAACAAATTTTCTCTTCATGGCCTTCTCTTAAACAATGTTTACAAACCACTTTCTCTCCCTCTTTATTGACAGATGCATTCTTTTTTCCCTTACCTTTTGAGGTCTTCTCTTTGTTTTTCCCCTTAAAATTTTTCTTCTTACCCTCATCAGTAGTTTTTTTCCCTCTAGCTTCTAGATGTGTGGCCTGAACACAAACTTCGTCTAGACTTGTAGGGTTAAACATGAGAATAGTATGTCTTAGGTAGCTATGTAAGCCTCCTATGTACTTGAGAAAAGTATCTTGGCTCTACAAATCTACCCCTAATAAGAAAGCTCTTCTCCTAAATTCTTGTACATTTTGTCCTTTCAATTGTCTAAAATTTTTCCAGTTCATTATGGCTTTCTGCATGTGAGTTAATGGATAAAACTATTTTTTTATTGCAGTAATGAAATCAGTCCATGATAGAATAATCTTACCATGATTTTTGATCTCCTCCTTTGTCTTGGATTTCCACCAAACAAGTGTTGCACCTTCCATTCTCAATGATGGATTTTGGTATCATCATCATGAAGGTTCTGAATTCTCAAATAGACCTCCAATTTCCTAATCCAATTATCAAGCTTTTCTGCATTGAATTCACCATTAAACATTGGCAATTCAAACTTAACATCAATTTTTAGAAAAGGACTTTTACCGGTGTTCTTTGACTTATGTGGCTGATGTATTGAAGATGAAGTAGAGGATGATGAGGATGAAGATGAGGGTGATGATGGTGACTTTCCACTATCTCCATTTTCTCCATTGCCATTATTTGATTTATCTTCATCATTGTGACCTCTTGATGATCCCTAACCTTCCTTGTGAATTTTGGATCCTTCTCCTTCTATTATCTCATTCCTTTCTTGATAAAGGACTCTCACCATTTTAGTCATGTCAAGGAATGCTTTCCTGAAGACTCTTTCTTCTTCTTTGCGATCCACCTCTTCATGGATTTCTCCTTCTCTTGGAGGCATGCTTAATGCTACTTCTGCTTCTTTTGGAGGTGAACTAGATGGTGGAGAATGTGGCAATTTTTCCCTCCTTTGTTGTGGCTCCCTTTGAGAGCCTCTTTCTTCCACCAATTTTCCTTCTCCTCTCTTAAGCTTGAGCCTAATAAGCATGTAAACCCTTGAAAACAGTTAAACAAATATTTGCACACAAAAACACTAGATATTAAACTCTAGCTCTGATACCAACCTGATCTGAAATGAGTTTATTAGTTTTTTGTGCTAAGTGTCCTTTCAGTAATAAAGACACGTACAATTTGTCTCCATTTGTTTGCATAAGGAATGAATATTTTAACCATGAAAATAGATGAATTTGTGAGTTTTAAGCATGAAAATAAGCCTAAATAAAATTGTACATCAGTTTATAATAGAGAATAAACACCACACATAAGTTTTACATAGTAGGCATGATGAAGAATTTCACTCCTCATGGGCTACATCTGTTGGTCCAGCTCCCAATGGCATGTCCCTCTTTTTCATTATGCTTAGAATTGAAAATACATGTGTTTACAAGCCTATAATGGTTGTTTTAACTGCACCAGTGGCTCTAGAATGCTCAAATTAGTCTATATAGACTCTTGTTTTTCCCAAATTGGTCAAAAATTGACCCTTCAAAGCATTTTCCCAATCTTAGCTAGAAAACCTCCACTAATTGTGGAGAACTGTAGTTAATTGCAGTTAGTTTGGTAAAAACCCTGAATTTTTTTGGCCGGTGCTAAATCCTCTGCCAGAATAAACCATCGCAGTTAATGCAAGTGGTTAGGGCGGGGTGGTCACAAGCCGACGCCCACCTTAAACCCCGTAGTTTATGGTTTGTATTGAACTCCGCATATTGTAGCAGAACCCAAAGTCCATAAAGTTCTGAAGTCCTTTTGGATTAACCATTGGTGTAACCAAAATTTACTTCCTCCATGTGATAGTTTGACCCAACCTGAATGCTACGGTTTGATAAACCTTGGATCCGCAACCGTCGCATAAGTTGTCACCTTACCTCGCATGTGAATGCACTTTATGTCGGAGGTTATGTTAACAAGCAGTTAACAAATACTGCAACATGTGACCATGTCTTCAACCACTAGAGTAATGGTTTTTTATAGCCACCAGTTGGAGGTTTAATGTTGTCTATAATTAATGTGACCACATACTATGGGGCCGCCAGTGGGTTGGGACTACTAGCGGTCTCCGCCCCCAAATATGAGAACATTACACTTTAAGTTTACGCAACTAAACATATGGGTAAGAAATTGATGGTAGCCCAAATGGTGAATACTCTTGAGTGCGCACTGGAGGTTGCAGGGTCGAGCCCCCCTTCCCCCCACGACTCCACCAAAATTTTACACAAACCTCCTAGGGACACATGGCAGCCTCCGAGCTTGCCACGTGTCACCCATCCAACGGTTCCAAATAAACACATACATCTCCATCCAACGGTCCTAGTTGCTCCATGTGATGAAATCTAATTGGATATGAGAAAAGGGAATATTCCTAGTATATGCCACCGGCTGACTGTACCTGCATGCTGACTGGGCATCAATGGTGCCAAATAAACACGTACATCTCCATCCAACGGTCTTGGTTGTGCCACGTGGTGAAATCTAATTGGATATGAGAAAAGGGAATATTCCTAGTATATGCCACCTGCGGACTGTACCTGAATGCTGACTGGGCATCCTAGTCACTCCTGTCACAAAAATTTTCACTGTTTAGGAAAACGCACAAAATGCGATATCTTCCTCATATGACATTGGTTTTTTGAACAGTTCATGGTGTTGGAATTGCAACGACGAGACCTATCTAGTCACTTAGGTTCAGTACAGTTTCGAGAAATTTCAATTTTGATCATAACATATGATCTTTTGATCAACAATCCATGCAGTGGCTCCATCAACCCATCTACAAATGTGTACACCCTCCTATCATATAAAAAATTGAGAATGATCCGAGACCCTAAGGAACTACGAAATATAATGCTCTAGATGTCATGTATGCCTAGGTTGGGTCAACTCCCTAAAGTGAGCCTTTATATCCCTCCGATCAAAATTTTCCACCACTCTCCATTTGAAATCCTCGTAGGAGGTCACGTTGGCATGCCCCAAAGTGGACAAGCCATGAAACCACTAGTCATGTGCCTCACCCTCCAAATGCAAAGTGACCATTTTTATGGCCTCCACCTCCATCGTCGTGTTGATTTTGAAATAGGTGTCCATCTTCTCCACCCAAGCATGGGTTGTGCACTTTGTAGTTCCATCATAAATGGGGAAGTACATTCTCCCAATGGTATGTTGGAGCTTTTAGCTCTACGTGACCTGGCCTCCATAACTCCTTCCCTTCTCATTATGCTTGAGCTAAAAATAATCTTTGAAATATCGTGTTGCTTTGAAGTCTTGTCCCATGGACTGCCACTCCCTAAAATACTCTTCCATAGGCATATGATCATCAAATCCTCCCTTTTCACCCAGTATCAAGGGTATGAAATAAGGAAGTGTGGCTCTAGTTGGAGCACTAGAAGATGGTGGTTGTGCAGTAGGTGAAGGGTGGTCATAGTAGTTAGAGGCTCTGAAGTCACTGCAGATAGAAAATATCGATGAGTGCTTTGTTCTAAGTTTTGCATATTGATCTCATCTAACATTTCCTTCTTCCCCTTTTCCAAATCACTTAGGGACTTCAAGATACTATCAAAGGCCATCTCCTCCTTGCTCTTGGGTTCCCCCATATCCTCTACTTTCACTGCCTTCCCACATTCCTCAGTATCTAGAGTGATCTATAGCTCCCTTTCTCTGCTTCAGTACCTTTGACTCATGTAGGTAATATTATGTCTATCCTCCTCACTCATAGGAAGAGTTCCCAATGATTGATCCAAGATCTAAGCTCTAATACCACTGTAATGTTCCAAAATAGGAAAAATAGTGATATGCAAGAAAATAACAAATTTACACCACTACTTTTTAAAACAATTAGTAAACACCTAGATCATAAATATGGAAGAAATTGAGCTATTTTATTATAAAATAGTGCAAGAGTTCATATATATGGAAGTAATACACCTGGGCTTTCCTCGGAAGAAAGTGGAGCAAAACCTAGGTGAAGCAATGATGACTCAAAAGCTGCAATCAACTTTCTAACTGTTGCTCTACGCTGCCCCAACAATTCTGTTTTTTATGCTGCAAATATATGGCTGAAAACCATAACTCCAGTGCTCATTTTTTTTCTAAAATATATATAGGCCCATTAAGCCAAACCCACCAAAACCCATAAATTTTTTGGCATGGTTTTGACCTTCCAAAATTGATCCCCAAAAGCCCTACGCTCTACAATGGTTGTTGAAGCACATTTTTTATACAAACACCAGAAAAATCCTCCCCAAACAGTCATGAAATGTAGCAATCAGATCCACAAACTCTTCCCTTATTTCTCCCAGCAAGAAATAGCTCCAATGGTTGAGTCTGTATCTCCCAACATGTGCTCAGTTTCTCTCTTTTGTGTTGGCCCCAGGGACTACAAAATCACTTCTAAATATTGTTTCCACTTCCAACCCTTAAAATCACCAAATGGCCAACAAATTTCTTGAGCCTTCTTCTCCTAATTTCTCCTGGAAATAGTTCTTCATAAGAAGGTTTAAAATGCCTCACTAGATCCCCATGTGCATCCTCCAGGAATATGCACTGCCTGGGAAAACTAAATACAAATGTTGGAAATATCTCTGCAAATATCCTATGGATGATTGTGGATGACCCTCTCTAGGGTGGCACTCGAAGTCGCCCGAAGAATGGCTGAGTTATTCGCTTGAAAAACTCTTTCTAAACAACAAGTGACTCGACTAAACAACTCAAGCAACAAAGTCGAGTTTGATAAGCCAAAGATGCAAAATGAAGTGTGATGCCTCCCTATTATAATTTTTGTGGAGCCTTTATTCCTTCTTGGGTCCCTAACCAAGCCTTTGATTTTCCCTCTCATGCATTTCAAGTAATTGGATTAGGGGAGTGCATATTTCTTATGTGGGTGGCCCCCACATACCATTAACAAAATAAATTAGCTTACTTCAAAATCCTAAGGCTTCTACCAAAATTCAAATGGGCCCCATCTCCTCGAAAATTGTAGAAATTAATCATGTTCCAAAATAATCTAGGAAGGGACATTACATGATTGTTATGGTGCCCACATGTGTGGGTCATCCTTCTAAACAAGCAAAAAACAACTCTAACAATCATGGATACTAAATCATACTCACACTAGTTCCCTCGTTCAAATCCCCAACCCGGTTGTCCATCAGGTATATGACAACAATCATAAATTTCATTTTCAAAATGAATACCATTAGTCGTAGTGTATTAGTTCCCACTTTACATCAGATAAGGCTCTGACAACACATATATATCAATTTTATTCTTCATCGTTGGTCATGTTTTCTATATTGTAACATACCCCATCAATAATCATAGGAGTAAACACCTTTCTAAAAATGTAAAAAAATTCATGGGTCAAATTTACCATAAGTTCTCCCTTATCATGCTTAATTTCACAATAAAAAATGGTGGGCTATCAAAATACACAAAGTATGATCTATAATGATTGAATTGAAAAATTATTGGTTTCATGAATGTGAACAACTACCCCTTAAAATCTAAGAGACCCTTCAATCTTAGCAACATCGTAATCATCATTCCCTTATGTATTTAGTTCCCTAAATCGGTATTCTAATGCAACATTATATTCCTTTTCATTTCCAAATGCATATCATTAACCAAATCAAGATATCTATTGTGGCATTACCAGTAAATGTTTGAGGCACAATATGAACAAAGCATTGTATATTTTTTTCATCATTTGGTAAATCCTATAGAAGGACTGCAAGATAAGTGGAGGGTCATTCAAATGCAAAAAATCAAGGTTTGTATACCCATCGGATCCTATATTTTCATGTTTTGTATCAAGAATAACCAACTCCTCGTTTCGACCTGGTATGGGCTCAATAGTGTGCATAAAATCTATCCAAAAATCATAAGAATCATAGACAAGAGGCCCTTAACAGTTCATAATGTAAGATCTATGATTTTTTTTCTTGTGTCAAGTAGCATACTTGTTCTAGAAATTTCATCATACTAACAATGACAGATACAAGCTAATTCACAAGTGAATGGATGTAAAAAAGTATCCCTAGTTATAGGAACCATGGATCCTACATTGTGCTAAATATTTTCTTTTCAGTCAATCATTCCATTAGGTATGAGTCACATACATGTTTCTTGGAAAAAACCATGTTTTTTGTATTGTTACAATTAATCATGGACTACTCACAAAACTTTTTGTTAGTGCCACCATTGGGATGTGAGGCCACAAACTGGTCCATATAAAAATTCAAGTTTCTATGCTCTCTCTGAAAATGATCGTCATCAAACTCAAAGGCATCAAACCATGGATCTTCAAATTTAGGTCCCGATTCACTCATTTTACCCCCATCATCACCATAAATGTCATGTAGTTATCTTTTTAAGAAAGGACAAGCCTTCAATACCTCCTTTTGCATATGGATGAGGTTTGACATTGAGATAGAAAATGCAACAAGCTATTCATAGGATTGATTGTCCAAATTTTTTCTCATATTTGGAATCACGGATTGATATGTGATTGAACTTGGACTTCCTTCACTCCTTTAATATCCATGAGTTGGTTGTTGGTATTTATTTTCCACGAGATCCACCAGTGAGCTACGTGTTTCATTTCTCTTATCCAACCTACTAAACATCACTTCTGTGGAAATATTTTTGGTAAGCCTGCACAAAATCCTCACATATTTTTCTTGTTTGGAGGTCAATTTCTAATTGAAATTATCTTCCATATAACTCCTTAAGCGCCTACTCATATCCATACACTTTATAGAAAATTTTGATAAAATATAGAATTGAACATATACCTCTTGGGAAACTTTCATCAAACCATTGCATTGGCGTTCCCTTTAATGTGAAAAAATATAACATCATAATATTTTCATTAAAAAACCTATGTCAATTATAAAATTTATTAATTATTGAACATGTTGGGCAGCCTTGTGGGGTTGTCTTGTGAAAATCAATATTTGTTGAAGGGATTCTAAAGGTGGAAGAAAATTTGGGTATCCAAGTATTTTCAAGCAATCTAAATGTACAAGTGTAGCATCTATGTTTTATAAATATTCAATATCAACAATCTAAATCTAAAAATATAATGCATACATTGTATTAATATCAAAGTTTGAGTCACCAAGATGAGCTTTCTTCAAAAATCCTTCACAATTGATGCATGTGCTCACCTCTATATCCAACATCTTCAAATTTTTTAAGGAACCAAGGAGAAAATATGTTGTCATATTTTCCCAAAGAATGGACTTTTATCCCCAAAAAAATTCCAAAAAAGGTTACCATTCTGAGTGTATGCCTAAATGCATTGCTTAGATGGTTACAACAAAAACTTGGTGTTATGATCGGTGTCTAGAAGCTTAACATAACTTGAAAAGTTTGTGTGAAACCTCAAATTGTAACTACTTTATCTCTTAACAGAGCTACCAATCATATTTTCTAGGTGCCCACTCAATGTGGTGTCCCTTACTATGTCATAGAAATATCTAGGTTGAATCCAAATTAATTTGAATAAGTCAATGGGAATATCAATTTTTTTTTTATATTCCAAAAGGATTCAGATTTATGATGCTATATCTCTTGGATACATAGCAACACCATCGAATTCCCCCCATCTTTTTGTCATATTTACACTGCCTAAATTTCAGAATCCCCTTGTCAAATGTATAGCGGAGCCATAAAATGTGGTTTTATGGTGCCCTACGGTCGGATGTCCCTAGTCGAATTTTCTACATTTTCGTTGAATATCTAGTTCACCATCATCGGATTGTTCTCATCGAATTTTTGTACCTCTGATAGGTTTTCGTGGGATGAAACCGTTCAAATCCCAACGAATATATGATTTTGAATCGTTGGGATGCATGTCAACTATCTGACGCATATTCCGTCGCATTATGTTGGCTATCTGACACCTCTCCTGTCACATTGCATTCTAAATGTCATTGGATATCTGACGTCAGTGATATCAGATATCTGACAGAATATTCATCCCCTATCTGTCATTTATGGCATTGGTAATCCATACAAATAGATGTGCAAAGATTGGTTGTAGTATTTTAATTTGCAGCAAAGGAAATAGATGTGCAAGTAGTATTTTAAAATATTTGAAGGGTAATATGGACTTTATATTATGTCATTCGAGAAGGAAAGGCTTTGTCTTACCAGCATATAGAGGTGTATATTGGGCAAGAAATGTGGATGACAAGAAAAGTACAAGTGGAGGATCATTATTTATGGGTAAGTGTCAGAGTATCTTTGTTGAGAAAGAAACAAACTTCAACCACTTTATCCATAGTTGAAGTAGAATACATTGCAACAACAACATGTTGCACTCAATTTATTTGGATGAAGAAGACACTAAATGATATCGAGGTAGAATATGATCAACAAATATCAATCATTTATGATAACAAAAGTGCAATCAACATTTTATGGAACCTTCTCATGCATTCAAAAACAAAACATAGTCATATCAAGTACCACTTCGTAAGATAATAGGTAGTTGAACAAGTTTGAGGAGTAGAGGAGCAAGAGTAGATAAACAAAGGTGTAGAGAAGGGGTGATAGTCTAGATAAAATTTCAAACAAGTTGACTCTTTTGTTTGCAATGGGAAATAAGCCAATTCTCAGCGTGAAGGTGTGATACCAGGAGAAATCCCTACTGGTACCAAGTCATATCGAGATAAATCTCTACTGGTACCAAGTCATACAAGGAGGAAGCTCTACCAAAACCTTTTTGGCCTCAGATATTAGTTAATTTTTATCCTAAAGGTACTCTAAAATTTAATCAATAACCATGGTTAATTTTTCTTTGTTGAGGCAGTCACACTATATGTTCAAGATATTGGTACCTCTCAGTGATTATTAAAATGGCATTATTCTAATTCATTACTTCTTACTTCAAATAATCAAACTAATTAAACTAAAATGAAAGACAAATTAAATGGGTTAAATGATGGCTCTCATTGGATCCTACCATACAATATCAAGAATTACATTTGCAAATCCATCTTCGAAAATAAGCTCAAAACTTCTTGTATGAAAGAAGGAAATAATACTACAATACAATATTATTACTACTGCTACAATTATGAATCAAGCTAAAGAAACACATTATAGAGGTTCATCACATAATAAATATTTAAAAATAATCATAATAAATATGAATCAATAAGTAGCTAATGTTTGCAGTCATCACATCAACAAAAGATAATGACAATGAAAAAAATATATAGCATACATATGTATATTTGGAGATTTAGCTCCTAGGAGTGGACCCTACTCTAGGTTTTCACCAACTCAAATGTGTCTTAATATACTATGAGTTTGCAGACTCCGATGGAAGAGAGAGAGAGAGAGAGAGAGAGAGAGAGAGAGAAAGCTCTAGATTGAGCCTAGTTTTAGAAAACATATAATAACCAATAAATGTTGAGACAAGCTATATTCTGCACTATTCACAATTGGTTGAAGAAAAAATTGCACTATGTCATCCATCTTCAACTTATGTATCATGTGGGTAGCAATCTCATTACTCGAATCTATTGTCCATTATTGATAATAGCTTTAAACCTAACCAAAATACACGTAAGCCTAAAAAGCATGAATTAATAACAAGATCCATAGAGCACATGCTTCCATAAAAATTATAAAATGGACTTGGATTCCGACTACTCACCAAATACTTGCAAATAGGTTCCATCCTCCAGGGAAAAATAGTCTCCAACCACCTTTACAACTTGCATAGTGTAGGGAAATCAAACAATGACTCATATTAAGGGACCAAGAAGCCACAACAATATAGATGAATAGGATTTTCCTAAGGAGTAAAGTGAAATCCCATTATCGGAAATGTGTGCTTTATAGGAAATGAATCTAAGAGGTAGGATTCTATGTGAAATTGAGGTTTCTCTCTTGTATTTGGATTCTATGCAAATTTAATATTTTCTAGTAAGGATGTGGACATAATATCTACGTAGTTAACCTTGTATTTAACGACACAGAGAATACATAAGAGGCACTCAATCTTGTGTTAAATATTTCTACATTGGATTTTCCATAAAATTTTCAGAACATGGCTAATGTCGATTGATAAGGGGTCCTCAGTAAATTGGTATAATACTCTTTGTTAGATATAGACTTGAAACCCTTATTTTTAATCCACTGTTTTTTCATTAAATTTTTGTATTAATAGTTAAATATATCAAACCATTCTACATCAAAGAAAATATCCTTAGGAGGTAACCTATTGTATGTGTTGATGTCTAAAAATTTCAAATATACAAAGGCATTTCCCTTTGAATCCTTTATCATGCAATCCTATAAATTTAAATGTTTGACAATCCACTCAATTGTTTATACACACGAGAAATATGGTGAATGGGATAATAACTTTGAGTAGCCAATACCTATTTACACATTTATATACTTCGCATATAAATCAATTTTTACGATTTTTTCTCTCTAAAAATTATGGTAGAATTCCAACCAAGAGTATGCAATTCTCCTGTCAATAAAGCACCGAGTATCATTGATACATGCCCTGGATCACTAGGGAAGGTTTCATCCTCTTCTATTATCACAATAAAAGTGGCTTTGTGCACTCTTTTGAGGGAGGTAGACATGGTCATTCCTATAGATCACCCATAGTAACAACAATACACATCATCTTGGTCAGAAAAATTGCAAATAGGTATATTTCCAAGTTTTGAAATGGATTTCTCGTTGAATCTATCTTGGACACCCTGGGATATAAGTAATAAGAGGACTAAGCACATCAAGGAAAATTACTTGGTTAAATTCATTTGTTGCAATGAGAATATCACAAGGGAAATGGTAACATGCACCTCGTGGTGTGTTTGTAGGGTTTCAATGTGGAAGACAAGAAAACCCCCTTGATAGAAGATGTTATTTACCATGGGTGAGGATAGTTAGAGCCATCATGCAAAAGGGGGTTTGAATTTTGGGAAATTCCAAAACCACCCAAAACTCATGCCTTTGATAAAGAAAAAAAGGTGTAATCGTTGAGCAGAGAGAGGGTTGAAACTTTGGATAGCACCTTGGCTAACCCTAAGTCCATGCCATGATCATGCAAAAAAATTATATTTCATTTTAAAGATGGGCCACTGGGGAAAGGAGAACCTTTCCTCCCCCCACTATATTTTAACATTTGAAAATTATGATGAGAGAAAATAAAATATTTAGAATGAAATTAACAACTAATTCACTTTGATTGAAATCTAAGGAATAAAAGAAAAATATTTACCAATTATCAGGTATTTAAAATTTGGGGGATTATGTGGAAATTATTATATGATAGAGTGATGACTCAAATGCATCCCAAACATGTTGATTCTATGGGTTGGGAGTTGGCATAGAACCACTACAAGAAAAAAGGTCATTGGTGAGGGTCATGCATGTGACAAACCTTTAAGGTCCATCACCAATGTCACATATGGTGACTGTCCTTAAAAAAGTGTTTTTGTAAGTGCATAAAGTGACAGTTCTTTAAGGTTTTTAACCAAATCCATTTTCAATGACACTGTTAGTGAGTGTCGTTAAAGGCCCATCACTAATTATCTCTTTGGTGACACTTCTAGTGACAATCATTTATTGACCCTCACCAATGCTCTTTTTTATTACTTTTGGTGAGGGTCAAAAAATGTTTGTCATCATTTATCCTTCCAATAAATTTTTTATGATGCTATATGCTTGTTACTATATTTTTTTCAAAAGATAACGATTTAAGGAAATTTTTTTGGGTCTTTTCCATTATGTGTCCAAGTCCATAGTGGTTAGTGCTAGTCAATTTGCTAAGAAGTAATTAGTGTGTATCATTCCCTTAAGTAATGAGAATATAGTTTTCCTATGAGTCAACACATGATTAATCTCTTTTAGGTTTATTATCTAGCAAATTCCATTTAAATAACGTTCCACTAGTGTGTGTAGGAACTATATTATTTAATACATTATCAAGCTCTGTCAATTCTATTAATGAGAGAGAACTAGCACTCCAGGCACACATTAACATGCTTTAGCACACACTAACATTCCTTGGTACCTCGCATGTCTTGGAACATATTTATACCTAGAACATATTTCCATGACTAGGATTACCAATCATATGTTGGCATGCCCTAACACAACATAGCACTCTCCTAACATGTGTTGGCATGCCCTGTAGTCCCTATCATGCCTTGGAACACCTTGTCATGCATTGACATACATTAGCACTTAGCATATATTGGCACTTCACATGTATTGGAACCTATTATTAGTGTGCCTAGCATGCCCCTTTTGAAAAAAGATAAAGTCCCAACTTATTAACCATATTATGTGTTCATTTCCTTGAATTTTAGCTTGGTTCTTCATTTTGTTGCCTTGACACTCCTTGACACACATTGGCATACCCTGACACCCTACACATCTTAGCATGCCTTAGCACCTGGCATGTCTTGGCATGATTTGGAACTATTTGGCACATGTTATCACACCCTGGAACTCCCTAGCACAGTATGGAACTTCTTGACATGCCCTGATATTCCCTAGCATGCCTTACCTATGCTTAGCATACCTTGTCACTCCCTCCTGGGCATGAAATCTAACACTCATTGACACTCCCTGACACACACTCATACTCATTAAATTCCATGAATTTTGACCTAGTTCTCCCTTGTGTTGTCCTAGTACTTCCTAACACTCCTCTCTAGCACACCTTATCACTCTTTGACATGACCTGCCACTTTATAGCATGCATAAAACTCCCTAACACACATTAGAACTTGGTACGTGTTGGCGCTTGAAAAGTATTAGCATGTCTGGCATGCATTGATATGTCTTGGTATGCTTTGGCATGATTTAATATTAAATTTATTTGAGATCAATTATTGGAAAGTAGATGAGAAGCAACAAAGGAAGATTTGGCACTTAGAATGCACTAAGAGTTGGCACTTGGCACCTATTGGAACCTACTGTGGTGTACCTATCGTTCCCCTCTTGGAAAAGGTAAATTAATGAATTATTAACCCTCTTATCTATTAATTTCCCTATATTTTAACTTTTTTCTCCATTTTGTTGCCTTGACAGCCCCTAGCATGCTTTGTCACACCCTTGCACATATTGGCATGCCTTAGCACTTAGCACATATTAGCATGTTTGACATGCCTTTGCACTATCTTGCACATGTTAGAATTACCTAGAATTCCCTAGCATGCATTGGCACTCATTCCCTCACATCTAACTAGCCTTACATTTTTTTACAACTTGGGAACCTTATCAAGTCCTTGGCTACTACAGTTCATGTTCCATTGGCCTACTTCGGCTACAATAACTTGACCAATTTTACCTACTACAATTAGATTGTGTCTTGTTCACCTAAGAACTGCCTATAAATCATCTTAGGCTACACATGTCCAAGATATTGGCTACATTCTGCATAAGAACTTCCTATAAGAATAACCTATAACATCTTGGTCGCATGCCACATTGGCACTCTAGCATGACTCTGTGTTGCCTACCATACCATGTCACTCCCTCCTTAGTACACCTGGAACTTGCTGAAACACCCTGTCACACACTCTTATTCATTCACTTCCATGCCCTTTTACCTAGTGCTCCCTTGTGTTTCCTTGGCACTCCCTAACACTCCTTAGCATACCTTAGCACTTGGCACATCTTGGTATGCTTCCCTAACACTATATCATGCCTTGGAACTCCCTATCATACCTTTTCATTCCCTCCCTAGCACACCTGTAAGTCACTGACACTTCATTTCCATGCATTTAAAACTAGTGCTCCCTTATGTTTCCATAGCACTTGGCCCTCACACTCCCTAACATGTGTTCGTGCCACACCCTATCACCTGACACATATTTCCATGCCTTAGCACTTGACTTGTCTTAGCATGCCTATCATTATTTGGAACTTTGGGTGATTTCTTTCTCTTCTTTCCCTTGTTCCATCCTTTTTTACCATCCTAAGCCCTCGCAGAATTCAAAATTACTCAAGAGAGAATTTCAATCTCTAAAGTTTGAACATGCAAAAAATTGATTTTTTTTCCAACCCATTTTTTAATAGTTGAACATCACACCTCGTTGAGTGCACCCATCATGCTTCCTATGGGATTGGACCTAGGTATGAACACCTTGAAAAAAAAAAGGAATCATGTGTACTAAGTATTGGTTGGAATAACATCTATCACAACAATTTTTAGCTCAATTTGGCAATGATAGAATGGAAATTGATTTTTTCCCACCACTGACATTTTTTTGGGCATTTCCAAATAACAAAAAAAAATCCTCACATGCTAGATAAATAATAGTAAAAAATTATCCAGTTGGATATTGGTGGCCACCCATCTATTCCACCTAGACCTCTAGTTGATTTCATCAGTTTCCATATTTATAACAACATTTATTATTTTTATAATCTTTTTCGGGTCCTAAACTTCTGGAGCAGTTTTGACCCCCAAAATAATGTTTTTTTGAGGTCTGCAGCAGGCCCATATCCATAGGTAAGGGCCTATGGGAAAACCTATAGTACTCATAGAGATATTTAGGATGATATATAGTATGCGCCAAACGGAGGTAATATGACCAAGTTACGACCTTAGGAAGTTGACTACCCAACTAACCCCAATGGGACCCACAAAATCTTGGTGTTCCTTTTTTTGGGTTAGGGTTTTGGTTTTTTTATGGTTTTCCTGTGTTGTTAAATAATAAAAAGGCCCTTCAACCTCATTGTAACATAGTTCATAGGCATGTAGCCTCCACATCACTTCTCAAAGATAACCTACCATCGCCCTAGCTAGTTTATTTTCCATTATGCGCGTAAGCATTTTTTAGTATTTGATATTAATGAAATGAAGTGGTATTCATGTTGCATCTTTGCATTTATGTTAATTTCTTTATTTTATTTTTTTCCTGAAAAAGTGTGGATAATTGTTATCAGAGCAGTCTTTTCTTTCTCAATATTTATTTTCATGTCCCCAACGAGGTCGAGGTATAAGGAGTTAGGGCACGATTTGGTTTAACCTTTGCAAGATCAGCCTCAGAAACCTTGACGATCTCCCATGGCGAAAGAAAATAAATATGAGGGATCATGATATCCTATCAAAATATTGCTCGAGGAGGCCCTCGTGAAACAAAGGAACGTGATGATGGATAACTTTTCCCAAATCCTTCAACGGCTACCCACCGATGTCGCACTTTCATCCAACAGCCACTCTAGAGGCACCGCTCCTTTTAAGGTACAAGTAGACTTTGACATTCCCATATTTGAGGGCCAAATAGATGTAGATGTCGTAGATATATGGTTGAATATATTAGAAGGATATTTCTCGGTTCATGAATTTTCCAATCGGGAAAATATTACTTTTTCACTTCTCAAAGTCACTCTCCATGTCAAGGATTGGTGGGAAAGCTACTCTGAGAAAAAGGACGAGATGGAAACGTCCTTGTTCGTAGCCACACCCACTTGGAATTATTTCCAAGATGAAATCAAGGAACAATATTGTCCCATGGCGAGCTATGAGGACAAGTACATATAATGGAATACTATGCAACAAAAAAGGGATCAAGATTTGCATGAGCTGAAGAATTTTTTCCATACGAATGCACAAATTTTGGTATAAAAAATTCAGAGAAAATTTTGGTGCTGAAGTACTGCATTTTTCTGCATAAATACATTCAGGATGAAATGGATTTCCTCAAAATCTCCTCACTTGGTGCATCATACCGGTATGTTGCCAATATTGAGCAGAATTTCAAACAGAAGAAGAAAGACTTTGGATCTACGAATCAAAAGCAAGGGAAAGGCACCCCCAAACCACATAACAAAGTACAAAGCCAAGGCAGGGTGGCCCAAGAAAACCCTCCAAAGCTGAAAGTGAATAAATTCATCATAAATCCAAAGAAGGACATGGAAAAGTGGTGTGAGTTCCATAAGAGTTCCACTCACAAAAAAAGGTGAGTGTCGGGCCAAGTAGTTACTAGTGGCCGAGCTGAAGGCTTCTAAATCAAATGCATGTTTAAATTCTGAGTCAGAACCTGACAAGGGGAATGAAAAAGGGAATCAGATTATTGATGCGAAGCTCAATGCCACAGTTGCCACCAACAAGATCCAGAAGGAGTAACCCGAAGATCCAGAGGAGGGGGAGCGCATCTTCCATTCCTAGATGTGGGTGAAGGGTTCCCCATTGTAGTTAATTATTTACAGTGGGAGCCCAAATAAACTCATTTTAGTAGAGGTCGTGAAGTGGTTGGGCCTGCCAACCACAACACACCCACAACCGTACACCATCAGGTGGCTTCACCAAGGATGAGATCTCTGCGTCAGCTAGCAGTGTCGCCTTCGCTACAACATCAAGCCCTTCACGGATGAGATATTATGTGATATTTATCCTCTTGATGTTTGTGAACTTGTGGAAGCAAAGTGTTGTGTATGAGTCTAGGCCTCGCGATGTTCTTGTTACTTTGGGAAATAAGTTGTATAGGATACTGGAGGTAGCATAGCCTAACACCATCTCTTTGACCACTGAAAAACAATGTAGTAAGCTCATTTCCAAAATCGGGAATTTTTTTTACTGATGATCCACCCTTAGGGCAAGAAGAAGGTTGCACCCACGTCCTCTAGACAAGGCTCCTATCCATGGAAACAGTAGATGGACAAGGTCGTAGAGGAGTATGGGGACATCTTGATCTCATTTTCAGGGGTACCTCTGCATTTCCAGGTCAAGAACTTCATAAATCTGACCCTAGGTGTGTCGCTACCTAATGGACAGATATATCGGTGCTATTTTCTGGAGAACTAAAAAATCTAGAGGAAAATTTAGGAGTTGTTGCAAGAAGGTCACATATAGACGATTTCATTGCCCTGTGGGAGCCCGATCATGTTGGTGCAGAAGAAGGATGGGACTTGGAGACTTTGTATTGAATATCGGGCATTGAAGAAGATCACTACCCGGAATAGGTATTTGATCCCATAGATTGATGACCTTCTGGACCAAATTAAGAGGGGGGAATATTTCAACAATATCGACTTGAATTATGGGTATCACCAGGTACAAATCGAACCATTCGATGAGTGGAATACTACCTTCAAAGCCAAGGAGGGCCATTTTGAATGGTTGGTCATGTATATCGGGTTGAAGAATGCTCCTGCAACCTTCATGTGGATGATGGAAGACATATTGCGACCATTCACCAACTAATTCATAGTGGTGTATTTGGAGGACATATTGATCTTCATCCATAGTTGGGAAGATCACCTCCACCACATCCAAAAAATCCTCCAAACATTGCGGTAACACAAGTTGTGTGCCAATTTGAAGAAATGCACTTTTGGCATGACCTAGGTTCAATATTTTGGATAAATTATTGATGAGTGGGGGTGCATGTGTACCTTACCAAGATCCAAGTCATTCGGGATTGGCCATCCCCAACCACTCTAACAGAGCGCCGCAGAAATTTGGGTCTTGCCAATTTCTACCGCAGGTTCGTGTTGGGGTTCTCTCATATCACTTGGCCTTTGATTCAAGTCACCAAGGGAGGATTGACAGAGAAATTATTTTGGTATGAATCTCAACAGAAGGCATTCGCAGAGTTGAAGCATCGCCTCTACTCTGCACTAGTGCTCACATTACCAAAATTGCAACAACCATTTGAGATCGATACATATGCCTCTGACTATGCTATTGGGGTAGTTCTTACTCAACAAGGGTATCCAATGTCATATCATAGTGAGACACTTTCAGACACCGTCTAAAAGTATCCTACCTATGATAAAGAAATGTATTCCATTTTGCAGGTTTTCCAATAATGGAAGCATTACATTTTTGGGAAGGAAATGGTTATCCAAAAAAATCATTGACCCCTACATTTCATACAGACACAAGGGAAGTTGCAGAATGATCGCCATCAGAAATGGTCCACATACATGCAACAATTCCATTTTAACATCAAGTACGTTGCAAATTGCCTCATCTGACCGCCACTAACCACTGTACTTGACTCTTGTGGGCACGAGACTTTGGGTTGGCTACATCTCTTCCAAAGTGATCCATAATTTGACAACACATACCAGACACTCCTAGACGGTAAGAAAGTTCCAAAATTTCACCTCTAAGATGCATTTTTATGCCACCTGGGAAAAATTTGTGTTCCTTCAAGAGAATATGCCAAGATTATTTGGGAAGCGCACTATAGTCTACTCGTTGGACATTTCCTGGTCGAGAAAACAATGGTAGTACTGCATAAGTATTTCTATTGGTCGAACCTTCAACATGATTTTGGGAAGTGCATCAGATCTTGCACTACCTGCGCCATTTCCAAACCGACCATCAAGATGCAAGGCCTATATGCTCTGTTTCCTACCCCTAGTTGACCTTGGGAATCCATCTCTATGGATTACATGTAGGGCCTTCCTTCTACCAAGCATGGAAATGACTGTGTTTTTGTGATCATTGACAAATTCTCTAAAATGGCCATTATGGAAACCTACAAGAAGAATATCACAACAAAAGCCACTGCTAAACTCTTATTTGAACGAGTGTGGGTAAACTTTGGGATCCCACAGTCCATTATCTCATATCGGGATATCAGGTTCCTCAGTAAATTTTGGTCATGTCTTTGGTCGATCCTGGACACCAAGCTCACTAAGTCCACATCATCCAGCCCCAAACTGATGGCCAAACGGAGGTCGTCAATGGGCTGATCACACACATTCTGGGCATGTACAACTCAAAGCATCCACACACATGGAATGAAAGCCTCCCCTATGTCGAACACAACTATAACCTAACTCTCCACAGCTTAACTGGCCACAACCCATTTCAAATGGGCTTGGGATTCTAGCCACTATGTCTCATTGATGTGTCCATACCATTTGCAACTACTCATGCAGATTTGACTCATGTCCAGTCTGAAGTCGACAAGGCAAAAAAAATTATTGAGCACATTCAATACATCCAAAAATAGGTCCATAACATATTGTACATATCCAATGCTAAGTACAAGCAATGGCATGATCAACATCGGGTGCCACAAAATTTCTAGGTGCCAAAGTTGCCTACATTTGCACAAGGAGCACCTCGCTAGGCCCCACTGCAAGCTTCTCCTGCTCCGATATGGGCCATAAACCTTCACCAAGGCAGTATGGGATAGTTCCTTCGAGCTCAGTGTTGCACCATTCCTTGGTCTACACCCAGTGTTCAATGTGGACCGCCTTTGACCCTACTTTCCACCATTGTTGGACACATCTGACATTGCAGAAGAAATCACACCAATAGAGCTGAACCCATACTGCATGGAACAAGCCAAAAATAATCATATCATGGACACACAGATATATAACACCCACCAGAAAAGGATCCAGCTATATCGACTTGTCAAAGAAGGCCAACTCCTTCACGAGGGACCAAATTAAACAAATATTTCTTCACCTCATGGAGGCTCTGCACAGAATGGGGGCCATTGCTTCCTAGGGGAGGGGGGAATGATACAAGTGGATATTGGCTTCCACCCACCTATTCCACCTATACCTCCAGTCATTTTTATCAGTTTCCTTATTTATAGCAGCATTTACTATTTTTATCATTTTTTCGGTTCCTAAACTTCTGGAGCAATTTTAACCCCCTAAACAATGTTCTTTTTTAGGTCCGCAACATGCCCATAGCCATAGGCAAGGGCATGTGGTGAAACCAGTAGTACTCAGAGATATATTTATGATGATATATCATACACGCCAAACAAATATAATATGACCAAGTTACAACCCTGGGAAGTTGGCTGCCTAACTAACCCCAATGGGGACCACAAACACTTGCCATTCCATCTCCTGAAATTAGGATTTTGGTTTTTTATAGTTTCCCATTTTATTCAATAATAAAAAAGGCCCTTGAGCCTCATTGTAACATATTTCAGAGGCATGTAGCTGCCACATCTCTTCTTAGAGATAAGCTACCATTGCCCGAGCTATTTTATTCTCCATTCTGTCTGTAAGCATTTTTTAGTATTTGATATTAATAAAATGAAGTTTTATTCCAGTTGCATATCTGCATATTTTTATTTCTATATTTTTTTGCATTCCTACATAAGTCTAGATAATAAAATGAGTTGTAGTACTCAGAAATGCAATGAGCCTAGAAGCAACAAAGAATTCAACTAAGAGTCTTCATATGAATCCATGGAATTTTGAGGCATCCAAGAGAATTGTCCTTAACATTGTATTGGAATTCATCCATTTGTGTAACTATAAAATTAGGCTATATCGTATATGGAGTGCATATGGAAACTAGGGCCAATAAGTTTCTCATGATCCATGAAGCTACCAATGATCAAGTCTATAGCATTAACATTTATTTCATGTTTTTTAGTGTGTATAACATACCCCAAAATCTTATAGTTGGCCCATACATGGAAGCTAAGGTCAGTCTATGATTTAAAATAGTGTTGATTAGGGTTAGGAAGTTATATAATAAAGAAACTTAGTCAAAAACCTTGAGGTGATTTTCCACATTGGAGAAACAAACTGCCTTTCATCACTAACCTGCACCACGCTTACAATGCAAATACACATCATAATGGAGTATGTATGACTACCATTAAACCATAAAAACCTAGATTTGACCACTTAAAATAAGTTTTGTCTAAGTCCGAAGAAAACCCTAAGGCACCAATCCAAACTTCCAAAGTTATTTATAGTGTTGCCAAGGTTTCACCCAAAATATACATGTAAATTTATATATATGAAAAAAAATTATTTTACCCCATTCTCATAACTGGACCTTGAGAATCGGGTTAACATAGTAACTTCCCAAGTTACTGGTATAGTTAAGGTGGGGATTTTTTACACATGCAACCTAATAAAAAAAATCTTTGTGATTTATAGTCCTCAAGAAGTTGTATTAGGTTAGACAAATGGCACAAGAAAAAATCAAGCAAATTAAGGGAAAAATGATGAGGCATATAATCTACTTAAGCTTGTAATTTTTTACAAAGGAAAATTTTCAAAACTTGCAATTATTTCCCAATACCTTTTCTTAATACCTCCTTGTCTCTTAATACATCCTTATCTCTCATAATCTCACTTTTTTATCAGCTTTCGGGTCTTCTTAGGGGAAATTATACATGCTTTAGCTAAAGGTGCCTATATAGTAGGACCGACACTAGTCAGACTACCTAGATTCAAACCTATCCATTCAAATCCTCCACATTTCACTAAATCAAGGGCCCATGATGAGAGAATTTTTCCCCTTATGAATTTTTCACAAGTATGGTGTTCAAATGATAATAAAACAAGGTCAAATTCACAAGATAAAAAATATAAAAATATGAATCCTTTTTAATGACATGGTCTTCATTTTGCCATGGCGGTTGAAAATCATGGATGATATTGTAGTTTGAATGGTATGTGGTGGGTGAGGTAAATGGAAGTATATTTCCTCTACCACTTGATGCATGCATTCAAAACCTTGCTATGCATACAAGGAATATCTCCTTGGAATTATGGTAGTAGCTCTATGGTTTGATATGGTGGCACGTTTATCTAGGAATCATTATCTCACAACTAAGGTGCTTGCCTAGATTGGTTTCATGGAAAAGACAAGAGCTCCAACACAACGAAATATAACTTTCTATAGAAACTTGGGAAAAAAAATCCCCCTATTTTTAGGGTTATTGAGGTCATTTGTATATTTATTAGTTGGTTATCCAAGATACAAAGATTTTTTGTTATCTAGAATTTCATTATGTTCCTTTCTAGTTTTATTTTTTGGGTTTACAACACACATGGAAATAGTATCTTCATTTTTATACTATAAAAAGAAAAGAAACAGGGTTAGAGGAAATAGCACAATTCAATTTCCTTCCCCTTGGAAACGAAAGCAATAATTTGAGTGGTAAGCACAAGCTTCTAAACTAGGGGATAACTTTAGAGCCTAAAGATATTTTTTGGGTTATGGTTAACCTTGCAGTTTATCACTAGGTAGTTCTCTTTGTTTACTTCTATCCCCTTTAGTTTTCTCTCTTTTATCTCTCTTTCCATGTTATTTATTTGATTGGATTTTTTAGGTGGAAGCTATTCCTTTGAGGCCTCATTTTGAACTTCTCAAATTATTGTGTTTAGCCCATTATTTCATTTGGATAGCGCTTAGAGAAGGTATTTTTGTTTATTGTTTATGTGAGTCTTCTTTTAGTCTCCTCTCATGTTTCCTATGTGGGATAATTTTGTTTTCATCCTTCTTCAATTATTGACTCCTTGCCTCTCTCCTTCGCTCCTCGTGTAAACCTTCTTTAAGTGATTTTTGATTAAGATTTTCTCCCTCTTCATTTTTAATGTTATAAGTTGGTACTTCTACAACTGTGGTTCATCTTTTTCATTTTGTAGGTTACAGGGAAAGGAGGAATCAATTCAATCTCTCCAACTCGTGGGTCCAATATTTAGTAGAACGGTTTTTTGTTGTTTATGTGCACTCCACCCCTCCTAAAATTTGAAAGGAAATTGAACAATAAGAGTAAGAGGCTAGAATTGAATGATACTTCATCATTGATGTTGATGCAGAAGAAGGGGTTGGTGAGTGGGTGCCAAATATTGGAAACATCGGGACTAAATAAACAAGATACTTGCAAATTGTGGACTTTTTTTAAAACATGATAAGAAAATTTATAGTATAATGCTAAAAAACCAAACAGTATACCCTTTTATACATTTATGAAATGTAATGGCACTCAAGGAAGTTTATTGAAAAAGTGCTAATCCAAGCTAATAAGTTGGAAGACCTTGAGTTCTATGCCTTCTATGAGGAGAGTGATATACCTAACACTATCCAGGTTGATTCTTCGTTGAAGTAGATGTTCTTAATATTTTTTTTTACTATATATTATTGTAGTAACCTAGCTATGATCGTAGGTGTTGTTAGCTCTGGTTTAGTTTGTAGATTGTTAAACTATTTTTGGCTACATTATCTTCTTGTTTTTGTTATCTAGTTCACACAATTTATATGGACAAAAATTGTATTGTTATGCTACTGGTCTCCTTTCCCTAGTGGCATACCAATAGGTATCAAATATGATGTATGATTTTTATTGCTCAATTAATAAAAATTATTTTCCCATTTTACAAGCAATATGACATGGTCTTCATTAATTGCAACTTGCTACTTCTTTTCCTTTGTTGATGGAACCACATGAAGAGCTTCCCATTTACAAATTCCATCTTGAACTTTATAACTCATCCCAGTAACTTCTAACACATGCAATGAAATGATTATTCTTCCCACCATGAACTAGAAACAACAATTCTATGAGGATTGATAGTAGGACCCCTTAGTGTGGTCAATGGGAATCCCAAAATTCCATCTACAAGGTGACGATAACCATAGTAATCAAAGATATGTTGATCTTCAGTAGGATCATCTTTATATTCAACTAAATACACATTTTCTCCTATACTAGCTATGGTTTCCTTAGCCCCTCCCTCCCTCCATAAATAATATGGTATGCTTTTAGTTTGTGTGCCCAAGCCTAACATTCATCACATTACTACATATAATTTACAACTTTGTGTTATTTTTTTGGCACGACATTTTATTAGATTTTTCCCATTTTTTGTATATTCAATATTCTTTCTTGGATCTATGGAGTTGTGGTTTAGTGATTGAGATAAATATCATCAAGTTATGGTTTGATAGTTGAAATAGAACATAGAAATATTAGTAAATTGGGTCTAGTTTGCATGGTTGATAGAATTGTCTTCCATCTCACCTAGGATAATTTCTCACAAGTGAAATGTTGAGCCCTTAATAAGAATATTTTTTTATTTGACTTGAACCCCAAAGAATCCATTTTATCATGGGTACCATCTTTAGATTGAGGGGATTTCCTAGTGGGTTTCCTTAGGATATACATATTTTTCGATTGAAAAAAGAGCATAGAAATATCAATGACCAAAGTTCAACCTTCAACATATATAAAATAAAAAATTGATATGAAATTTTGACTTAATTAAAAAGTTTCCTTTCTTTTTTGTAGGAACTTTTGAGATTCACAAAAACTTTATTTTGGTTTGAAAATAATCCACTCTATAGTTTCAATCCCCTACCCATAATAATCAAGGCCAACATACTTGCCCCTATTATTGGGCACCACCTATCTTATTTCCCATAAAAAATACCCATATATGGATGATGGAGCTAATAAAACCTATGCTTTGATACCATAAAACCATGCAGTGGAATGATAAACACCCCAATCTCAAACAAGACGACAAATGAACCTTGGATTAAGAAAGGAGTCACAAGTGAACCTCCAATGTAGCTCTTGACCTTCAATATGCCCTTCCCATCACCATACACCATTCTGTTTCTCTTCATCACTTAATCTCTTCACTTTAACAATGGATTAGAGGCTTCTCACTCATATTCTTCATTAACCATGATAAATTAGAGAGCGCATCATTCACACACAAAAGGGATCAATATAGGAATGTATCATTAGATAGATCTCATTAAAGTAAATTTTACTCCAGGGAGAAAACATGGAGGTACTCTCCACCCTCATGAGAGTGTGAGTATGATGAAAGGAAAAACTAAACTATCATCTAACCATTCCAGTAAGGTGAGTGAATGCTTCAAGAATTAAGGAGGGGAGGGCAATCTAGTCAAGTCCCGTATCTTCTCATTTTCACAAGAATAAGGGTGTTGATGCTTTATTATTTGGTTTAAAATTTGAAGTGTGTGTGTGGGGGGGGGAGGGGGGGAGTCTGAAGAAATAAGAAGAACCTTACCTTATAACTAAGGTAATGCCATTACTTAGTCAGAATACTTATAAATCCTTGGACTAACAACCTATTTACCTCAAGGTATGATAATGGCTTATATGATATTTATATATGTAATCATTATTTTATGTAATATCCTCAGTAATGACTCTAAAATTGTCATAGACATGTAGCACAAATATAGGATCAACACCCATTTACCTTAAGGAGCTTAGTTAAATCTGATCTCACCAACTCATCTCATGTTCATGTGTGTGTAGAGGTAAAGTATCTATCTCAAATGCAACAAGAAGTAATGAAGCCTTATTTTCCATTCCAAAGGCATGAAGAAAGATAACTAACCTTTAAAGAAAGAGAGGGCTTACTTTATTGCATGTATTTTTTGTTTGGTTTTGATTCACCTTCACAATAAAGCTAATTGTTACTCTTTTGGTTATTTTCTTCTTTTATTTTTTGCATTATTGTGTAAGTGTGCTAATGAAAAAATCAAGTGTTACTGACAAAACGAAAACATAAATTGAATGATTTCTCTCTTTTATTTATGATATTATAATACTCTAATTATCCCAATTCACATAATTACTAGATAATGGCCATCATCAAGAAAAAATAAAAGCGCATGCCAATTCAATAAGTCAAAATGACAAATCCTACCTAGTTCCTCCCCCTCTTGACATGGCCAGTCAAGAGAATAGGAGTGTATTATCTCTTTGATCCACCAAATTTTTCTCTCAGAATAAACAAAACTTCATTCATTCCAACCCATCAACTCAAGTTTCCATGGTTCCTTCCTTTTATTTGAATTATTTATTTTTCTAGGAAAATTATCCTCTTTCTTAGCCCAAGGGTGAGGGTCAATGTTGGGCCTTGAAATTGTCATTTAATTCCATTTCATTTTCACTTATATTTCCATATTATCACATTAATACACCTCCATTTCATTAAATTTACCTTACCATTACCATTATTTGGCTACATTTATGTTTTTCCAAACTTTATTAATTCCTAGTATTTTTAAGTCGTGAAGCCCAATTGGAAAACGAAGCGCATAAGAGACATATAAAGGTGCAATACAAAAAAAATGTCCAGCCTCTCATTTTATCAGATGGCGACTTGGTCCTTCTCTACAATCAAGAAGCTGATGTAATAGGTACAGGGAAATTTGCGCCGTTATGGCATGGCCCCTATATTGTCAAAAGAGTTCTTGCTAAGGGTGCCTATGAATTAGTTGATTATGATGGAATTCCATTGGTGCAACCTAGAAATGGGTTGTATTTGAAATGTTACTATGCTTAATCATGAGCGTGGTAATTTTTTGTATTATATTGTAAATATATGTTGTTGATTTGCATTCACTATCTTAATTTGTTTTTAGATTTTTATTAACGTTAGTAATCTGATTTACATTTCATCGCAGATGTCTGAATCTTCGGAACCATTTGTTGGATATGATGATGGTGCTAGTCGTAGTACGCAGAATCTATCCTCTGCAGCGTGGGCCATTTTAGCTCCGAATGACAAGTTAGTGAGTCTTCAAGGGATTTGTATTGGTAGATCGACGAACAATATCGTTGAGTATAGCGCGTTGATAAAAATTCTCTCTGATGTCATTTCATTTGTTATTAACCACATAATCATAAGGTTAGACTCACAACTTGTGGTATTACAACTTACTAGTGTTTATACTGTTAGAAATCCAACAATTCTTAGATTGTTCCTAAGAGTTCGACTTTTGGAAAGACATTTTGATTTTATTCAATATCAACACATTTACAGAAATTTGAACACATTGACTGATTCATTATCTAATCAAGTTTTAGATAGACATTTGCAACATATGTAAAGAAAACATTCACATCATTGAATAGGATTGCGCATTAAACATAGGAAAAAATTTGAAATCATACAGATAGATAATTATAGGTTTTTACAAAATTTGTGCCCAAGACACATTGGTCATATGACCTCAAAATGTATGCAAAATGTCATAATTAAATTAGTGGTGTTCGTGATAACATGCTATAGATATAGCTATCCTACGAAGTAACCACATCCAACGGTTAGGAACCCCAATAGTGTGTCGCTGCAGTCGCATAGGAAGCTCTTCGATCCGACAATCCAGAATCCTGAAGGTCAAGCCTTCTATGTGCAACTAAAGCTTAGTCAGAGTCTCAGCTAGATCAAGATCCTGAAGGAATTATCTCTCGACAGCCCTCTCTATTGGCACATTTGCTTCGTGCTCTGGTTCCACTACTGGTTGAACACGACCAACATCTGCATTACATCAAACATTTAGTTTAGTCTTGGAAATAAATAAAAATACAAAAACATTGTATAACCTTAGGAAAATAAAAAAACATGGTCAAAACATTCTTACCTATTGCACCCCATTGAGCGCCTTCTGATAGTGCTAAATCTGGATCCCCTCAAAAATCTATGCCTGTGTATGCATACTCATCGATGGCGACGATCTGTCGCCAGAACCAAGAAAAGAATGCAGTAGAGAACAAAATAGTCGATTGGCCAGCATGCCGACCCATGAGTTCTACCCATCTCTGCATCCGAGGATCTATAGGACTAGCTATATCCAATGTCACATGCTGTGGCTGCATTTGTAGAATTTGTTCCAAGGCGAAGGATATAAGGATAGAACCATAACTAATACTTATTCCTTCCTCCCTTTGCTTTGTTCAATTGTTCCTTTATCTGAGATAGAATAGTTTCAGACCAGTTGAAGACTGTTGGCTCCATACACTCTAGCGCATATTGCATATATGATCTGTTCGCTACATGTAGTGTAATAGTGCCGTCAAGTTTAGCGATGTTGAAAAGGATAGTTATAAAAGGCAAATATCTGACATCCTGGATGTTTATTTTTCCATATTTACTAGGTTCTGCCCCTGGATAACAATACTGCAAAATATAATCCCTCACTGTCTCTCCTCCAATGGTAGACTCTGTGATCGAAATGGGAAAACCTCTCCTCAACAAACCTGTAAGAAAATGCACATCCTCAAATATTATAGGAACCACTTGGTTCTTAATATGAAATTCCTCTATCGTCGGATCCCATGCTTGAACAAGAACTCTAAGAGTTCTATTTGTTTCCTCATCTCGAACAATTTGAAGTACTTAAGAAATCAAAAATCTCTTAAGGCTATTATGGTACACAGATCATTCAAGGAAATCATATCTTATTCTTCATGTTCTCCTTCCCTCCATTTAATCATCATTATAATTCGATGGAAACCTGAAACACAACCATAAGATCCATTAGATTCCATTTATTGCAAAAAACTAGGTCAATTTTGGGCATAATAAGAAAATAAAAAACTTAAACTGCACCCAACGCACTCCCTGACAAGAGATATTGCATTACACATGCAAGTACACTTCACTGTACCTGCTATGCAACGTAGGTTTCAACATTCAGGGGTGCGTTACCCTCATTTTTGGCAGAATTTACCCTAGGGGCCTTAAAACCCTAAAAATTTACAGAAATTGGAAATGAAATGAATACCAAAGGGAAAAGGAGGTTCATGGCACTAACCTAGATCAAACGGAAACGAAATATGTCCACAGAAATGATCGCAATCACCAGCTTAATTTTGGGGGCAAAATCAGTTTCAGAGCTCCAAAATACAAACGGTAACTATGGAATGGTAAAAATGAATAGTGAAACTACTTTTAAATAGTCATATAATTATTTGAAAGTTAAATTTATTGCTATGAATATAGTTTTATTATGTTTTTATCATAAAACAGGTATTTTTAATCCATTTGATGTTGTTCTGAATAGGAAATACAACTGATGAACAGATTAGTCGTGCATATTTATTTCAAATAACGACTTGACCACAAAGCATACTTTTTCTCCTTATTTTTTGAGCTTTGTTAATAATGAAAAAGGATTTGAAGCACACTTTTATCTCTTTTTCGAGCTTTGATAACAACAAAAAAGGAACCCCTGGAGTCTTCTTTCAGCTCTTTTCAGACTCTGATAATGTGAAAATATCGTTGAGCACTTGCCTTTTCGAGATCATAAAAGTAAATGAATTGATATCTACTCAGTATAAGTTTAACCCTTTTCCGGACTGAGATAGATTATTTATGAAAAAGGAATACCTTGGTTAAACATGACCAAAGAGGTTCTCCTAGATATTATTTTACACTTTTTCGGATCTGAGTGACAAATTTACGAAAAAGTACTTATGGAGCTTTCTTTCATCCATTTTTTCAAACTCTCTAAATATGAAAAAGGACCGGGCTATCATTGTCGTTAAGCTCGTTAAAACTTAAAATAAAGACAGGCTTGTTGATCATGGCAAGAATCGAGTTTCATTCATTTCTAGACTCGTTAAATTATTAAATAGCGATACTTTATTCACCTGAGGGGTTGAATTTTAGATCAAGAAAATGTTACCCTCCTCAAGCTTGTTAAAAAATAAGGAGGTACTGGTCGACAAATGACAGGGGAAAATTTGGGAAAAGTAAGAAAAATTTCTTTATGGTAGCAAGTCGCTCTTGAACATGACACTTCCTTCACTCCATGCTCGCGACTGTTTGGGTTGGGTAATAATCTTGATGGTTCATTCACACCTATGGTTCATCATACCTTCACTTCAGTTTTGGGTCAATGTTGTCAACTCATCACAGTGTCGCTGATATGTTCAAGAGAAATCATCCAGTGAATAAACTAATCCTTCTGCAATAATCGTAAAACTTTATTCTCATGACCATCATCCCTGAAAATTGCTATATCAAGTCATACCCTTGTCTCTGAAATCCATAACTCCCGTTTCACAATAACGTGACTTTCTGTCGACAACAAATCAATATCCAGGAACTTCACTTAGAAACATTAGATTCCAATACCATGAGGCTTGTTATAGCATCGACAAGATCCTCGCTTCTAGACATTTGACCGAAAGATTTTGTTTGGCGTTCGACATCAAATCATCTATTCACGCCTTATGAAATTTACTGCAGTGCCTTGAGGGCCATTTTCATTAATGGTGGTTCTCTCACATTTGTTAACAACTCACAGCATTGGCTGGTAATCAAACGATGTATTTCCATGTTCAAAGACAAATCATATATTCGCATGGCTAGACTTGTACCTGAATGATCAAGTGAATGAGATAAGAAGACCCCGGATCTAGTTTCAGCCATCTGGGCTGCAATTTCAAGATTTTTGTACACATCATCTGTACGGTGACCTTACATACAGATTATAATTCAAACATGGGCCTATATCTGTAGGCATGTCTACATTGGGAAACATTCCAATGTCGACAACTTTCTGAAATATGTACATGTTATTAGATTGTTTATGTGATGAACATGGGAATGCCTAACCTCAGCAATTATGATCAAAGAGGATATATCATGATGTAATGTATTGTAATATTGATGCAGGTGACCACTCTGCTTCATCTCCATCCCATCACAGCGTAAAGCATCCCAATCAATTTTTATTATTATTTTGAACTCATGCTTTAGGGGGCAATTGTTATAGGTCAATTTGGGCATCATTCCCAGTGACCGGGTTAACTGGGCATCATCTCAGGGCCAATGAATAAGGGTCTATCATTCCCTATCATTTCAAGTTGCTACATGCTCTAAGGCAAGAACAAGACAAATCAAACATGACTTTCATGAAGCAAAGGTTTCCAAGGTTTGAAGTTTATCATATAGCATATGAGAGCTCACCAATGCTGCCTCTAAGGGGACTTAGAGCATTGCATATGCAGGTAGCCCCATGCAAGGCTGATTTGCAAAGCACTTCCTGACATCTATGGGTGCGTTGGTCACATTGGGAGCGAAATTCTCATTGTTCCAGAATCTCCACATGGCCAGTGCTTTCTAGAAGAGTTCACATGTTATAGAGGAGAGGAATAACCTGTTTCTGAGTTTTTATTAATAACCCAACGTTTCGGACTGTCTATGTGAGTCCATCATCAGGGGTAGAACGTCAAAAGTACCTTGAAAAATGAGAGATTAAGGCAGAGGAGTGTATAAATAAATAGTGGATCATGAGGAAACTCTTGAAAATTTCATGAGAGTCGGCTTATGTTAGGAGAGATTTTTAGGAAAATATCTAATTAAGTTTTAACTATTATTATTATTATTATTTATTTATTTATTTATTTTTATTTATTATTTTTTTTTTTTAAATCAAGTTGTAATAAGGAATGTTTATTTTTGATTAAAATTTTTATTTTTATTATTTTTTATTTTATTTTATTATTTTATTATTTTATTATTTTTATTTTTTTAATTTTTTTAATTTATTTATTTATTTTTTAATTTATATATATATATATATATATATATATATATATATATATATATATATATATATATATATATATATATATATATATATATATAATTTTTAATTTTTAATTTTTATTTTAATTTTATTTATTTGTTTGTTTTTTTTTTAAGGATGGCTTATGTAACCAAATAATCTAATAAGTTATTTACTTATTTTTTGTTTTATTTTATTTTATATTATTTACTTTTTTATTATATATATATATATATATATTTATTTTTAATTTTAATTTTAATTTTTTTCTTTTTTATTTATTTATTTATATATATATATATATTTTATTATGTATTTATTTATTTATTTATTTATAGGGTTATGATGAGATTATACTAGAACTTTAACAGTCTTTAATGTCTAGATAGGTTTTGATGTATTAAGGGTTTCCTTGTGTTACTGATAATGAGACCATCATCACGGTTTATGTTGTTCCCTCTTTTCTCAATTTCTATAGCTTCTTTTATTTTCCTTTTTAGGTAATGGTCCTCTTTAGAGACAAGTTTGGCTTCCTCTATTTGTATGTAATGTGAGGATGAGACTACATGTTCTGCTAATGCGGATTTATCTGTTTGGTTATGAACTAAGTCAGCAGCATGTTCTTTTAGTCTAATGTTAAGGGATCTCCTTGTTTCGCCAATGTATTATTTGCCACACAAGCAAGGTATGACATATACTCCTTTATGAAGCCTAGGGTTTATAGGGTCTTTAGCAGAGTCTACCATGTTTAAAATAGTATTAGGGGGAGTGAAGGCAATTTTAATGTTGTGTTTGTTGAGCATTCTGGAGATTTTGTCAGTGGTTCCTCTTATGTAAGGTAACGAGATTTTAGGGATGTCAAAGGCTCTTTTTAAGTTATTCTTATTAAGGGTTTGGTGAATGGTTTTGTTGATGAAATGTTTATTATATCCATTCTGTTGAAAGACATGGCGGAGATGGTCTAACTCTTGCTCTAAGTGGTGGGAGTCTGAGATTCTAGAAGCTCTTATTGTTAGGGTCTTGATGATGCCAATTTTCTGGTTCGGGTGGTGATGGGAGTCAGCGTGAAGGTATCTATCTGTGTGAGTCTTTTTCCTATAAACTTCGATGCTTAGTTTTCCATTTTTCTTGGTTAAGAGGATGTCTAGGAAGGGTAATTGGTTATCCCTTTCAATTTCAATGGTAAATTTGATGTAATTTGAGGACTGTTAATGTGGGCTAAGAATTCATGTAACTTTAGAATCCCATGGGTCCACTTTGCAAAGATATCCAAGTGTCCATTTGACATCTACATGACTGGGAACATGTCTTGCCTATTATTGGAAAGTCATTCGTTGCAAAACTACCTTCAGTTCATCTATAAATTGAGCACAGATATGAGTATTTGAGAAGGAAGAATTTGAGTAGAGAAATGTTGGAGGATTTTCAATTGAGAGTTAGATTTGTGTAACAGTTGATGGAGGGATTTATACTATGATGGGGCTGAGGATCGTTGCTAGAAGGGTCACTTCAAATCAGTCATTTGGTTGTAACCTCTCCTTCTATCATCAATAAATAATACAACTTACTTTTCCCTATATGCATCTGTATTGACTTCGATTTTCCATATTGCAAGATCTTAGTTGATGTATATTGTTTATGCTTTATTGATTTAGCTAACTAACCTGAATAGACATATGTATTATTGCTATCTTCTGTTGTTTTAGTGTTCTTTCTTGCAGGAAGCATTTTGCCTACAAACCGCTTGAATTTGAAGCTACAACGGAAGCGACGGAAGGAGCCATTTAGAAGTGCTTCGATTACAATTAAGCCTCTAATCCTTTATGTGTGTATGTTATGAGTTAGGAAAGGTAGTCATATAGTCTTTAATATGTTTTTCTAGGCTGTCATCTGTCTAGGGAAGCGTGTTTTATCCGTAATTTACAATTAAGGCCCAACAAATTGGTGACTTCGCTGGGGAAAATTTCTCTTAGATCTAGGTGACTTAGCCTCTGATTTGCTTTGTTTATCCACCCAGTAGTTGTGACACACAAAGATTAAACTTTTTCGAAGCCAAATTTTCAAAGATAGTGAGTTAAACAGTATTATTTTTCCTTATACATTGCACCCAATGCACCCTTAGAAAGGACACAATGTTTTGCATAGCACTGTCTCCCTTTTAGGCCTACGTTGCAGGGCACTGTCTCCCCTTGGAGACTGCGTTGACTCCTGAAACCACCTAGATTCCTTTGAATTTTTCTTTTCAATTTTCTTCAGTTTTTTTTCTGCTGTGCTTTGGAAAGTTTGATCCTCATATTGACCAGTGACTCTATATACTTCTTCCTCCTTTGACTAAAAATTTGTTCAATGTTTGTTTAAAAAAGTTTTTCTTTACCATTGACAAATTGATTTCAAAGTTATTTTTATGGTCGCATTAAGAACCATTTGCTTTCGAAATAGGAAATTGTCATAAAATCTTCATTTCCTTGATAGGAGAAATTGTTGTTGAAATCCTCATTTTTCCTTCAAAAGAGAAATTGTTGTTTGTATTATTCATTTCTTGAAAGTAAAAGGCATTTGAATTGTTGATTTAGTGCACCTAGTTTATTTTCTGCATTCATAACATTAAGGAAAATAAAAAAGAAAAACTTGCATTTGCATGTAGGATTTTTTGTGTGTTTTGCAAAAAGGAAAATTAGGAAATCTACATTTAGTTTGTGATCATTGATTTGTTTGCTCACAAATTATTTTCTCTCTTCCCTTAGTAGCTAGGTTTTGCATTGAAGAAACTGAAAGTGAAAGATTGCTTATCATTTTTAGTTTCATTTTAGGAATTTTCCAATACAACATCGCGGTGAACCTTTGAAAGGAAAATTGTAAGCAAGATCAACACAAAATTAATCTCAATTTACCTAACAAAGCATTGGAACCATAACGATAACATTTAGAAGGTCTAGGCTAGAGATGTGTTCCGGCGTTGTAAAACATAACATCTATCATTAACTTGTCTGTGATACATTCCGAGTGTGATACCTCACTCCACGTACATAAGTATATTGTAGCTCGTCCATGTACTTTCGGGTATATCGGGTGGTGTTACAGTATGATAAGTATAAAGGGGTACTCTCACTGTGTGATTTCGCATCAGACAATGCTAATATAGACTTGGGCCTCCACATACCTTCACGTATATTTGGGAGGAAAAATTTTAGGTGCTATCCAACCATAGTGAACCGAGTCAGCCACCTTGTAAATTGTGATACATAGAACACAACATTCAGGTAGATTGCCTGCTCGTACTTCTTGGTTCACTAGGAGGTATTCTATAGTTCACAGTTTCTTGGTAAACCCTTTTTCCCAGCATTACCCTTTTATTTTGTTTATTTGTTTTTGGTTAAAATTAATCAGTAATCGTGGAAGAAAAAAATCCTTTCCCCTGTCGTTCACGTAGATTAGCTTTAAAACCACCTTTACCACCAGAAGTTACTTCTGGTAGGTGAAGGTGATCACAATCTGCCGAATCAAGTACAATTTGTACCTCTGGTTAAATATTGTTTTCCCATAAACTAGAGTTATCTCAAGTTGTTTCTACACATCCTGGTTCATCTACTGTTGTCGAAACGGAGTCTTCACAGCTACCCTTAGTCACGATCCATCCAATCAGTGAGACCATACCTCCTGGACCTGACGTTTTTCAACCACAAATTGATCCAGATCATGTCTCTTCTTTTCCATAACATCTGAATCCTGAAGTCGAACAACCGGAAGTTGTTCCTACCTTGGTAATCCCATAGAGTTATGTAGCTATTGAATATCCCATATCACACAGTCAACCACCTAAAATATACTTTGGGCCTGACAGTGAAATTCTTCCACCTAGTTTAATTACGATTGAAGAAATCCCACAAGACAATACACCTTTAAATCCAACCCATTTTGGGGAAGACCTTTACCTGTACGAGTCTTTTTCTCAATCTACAACCTCTGATTTTGTTGATATTCCTCCTTTTCAAATTCTTATTGATTCAAAAGGGTATACATTTGGTCAAGTAACCATGCCTAAACCAACATCTTTGGTTGGGGCCATCTGTTCCAATTACGCCAGCTCCTGCTCTCACTACACCGTCTATGTTTACCACTTCACCAAAGTCATATTTTCATGGTGGCCCTATGGTCCCATCAGGTTACAAATCGTCATCTGAAATTTTCTCTGGTGCATCTTTAAATCCATGGACTTTACCAATGTCATCATCTGGTATTTTAACTAGTAATCCTATTGTAAGTAATGAATGACTTGATTCATTATACAGATCATCAGGGTAATATCAAGCCGGTCCATCTAGGTCTATTCCTTCAAGTACCATATCAACTGGACTCCCAACATTTGGAGAGAAATATTTTCCATCTTATTATACTCCTCATGCTGGGGGGCAACCTTTGGTCACCCAATATGATAGTACTCCATCACTTTTTGGTCGATCTAATGTTGAAATGAATGTTTGTCAATGACAACCCACTCTGCCTATCCAACCACAAATAGTTGTACAATCATATCAACTGGTTCAACCTGTTACACCCACTTCATTACCACTTTTTAATACATCTATACCCTTGTTACAGAATCAAAATGTTGAACATAATCAAATTTATCAAGCGGGTCCTTCAACTCAATACCATCAAATGTTGGGTCCACAGACTCCAAATCCTTTGATTAATTTATAACAACCTGTACTAGAAATTATTTATTCACAAGTTGGTCTACCATTTTATGGGATGTCACAACCGCAATCGAGTTAAACATATCAACCGAATCCAAGTAATGTTAATTTGGGTTATAACATTGGTGGTCAAACCCCTTGGCAGCCATAGGCACAAATACCTCAAACTTCATTTCAACAAGTATCATATCCAGGTTTTGGTCAACAGAATCCTCAAGCGTTTTCTATGCAAAACAACCCCTATCTGGGTTACCAACAATAGATTCCTTATGTTGGTGCTCAAAGGCCTGTTTCTCAAGAAATTACATCTTACCCTGGCTATGCTCAACCTGACCTTAATAGACAGTTACCCTTTGTTGCAACTTTAGAGTTACCAGATTTAAATCGGCTAACTAATGATCCAATCAACTATGCTCCTTGGTGGCCAGTGATAGCTCACAAATTACCCTAAGATATTCCTAAGTTCAATGGAAACCCTAGAGAATATCCGTCGACTCATGTTATGACTTATCATTTATGGTGTTCATCAAATTCCCTCAATGATGATTCTGTTCGACTACGTCTTTTCCAGCATATGCTCACAGGTCTAGCTGCAAAATGGTACATTGAATTACCTAGAGCTTCTTTTGATAATTTCATAGCCCTAGCTACTGTCTTTTTGACTCATTTCTAGCTACCCATCAGATATGAAATTGGAACGGAACCCTTGACCAATTTCAAACATATTAATGCTACTCACATTTCTGATCATATTCATGAGTGGCATCGTCGTCGACGAATGGTTAAGACCTTTGTTCCATATCAGCTCCTTGCTGAATGGTTCATTAAGTCCCTGTTACCATCTATAATACAAGATGTGGCTAAGGGTGGCGTCGTAATAGAAGAGAAATTTATTGCTTGTGCCCAATATTTAGACTTGATTTGTATTCAGTCTGGCATGCTCTATGAAAAAATCCCTAATGCGCTAAGATCTAATTTCAATGTTCCTCTTCAATTAAAGGACTCTCATGCCAAAGACGACTTGATAGGCACTACAAACACACACTACACTACTGCATCTAATCCTGCTCCTACTTCCGAAATTAATGCCATGTCATTTGATAAAGGCAAAGGTGAAAATTAACCGGGAAGTAAGAAAAAGGGAAAATCAAAGAAAAAATAAACTTCTAACCCATGGGAAAGATCACCTGATCAACCATCTAGACCTCAGAAACCTCGTTATCCATGCATAATTTGTAATGAGGAACAATTTGTTAGGGATTTTCCTCACCGCACTGAAGTCTCAAAAATCATCAAGACTTCCCATGCGTCAGTTGTGTTGACAAACCCATTTCTAGATCTGGACACAAATATGGTTGCTACGGATCCAACACCTAGTTCCCAGGTGTTAATGTTATCTATCACAAAACCTTCAACAGATATTTTGGTGTTGACGCAAAATAAATATTATGGTAGTTTAGCCACTGATAAACCTACTACCTCGACAGTGAATCCATCTACAGAATTAGTACCACCTATTGTTATTCCTGAATTGACAATCAAGCCACCAAAGGGAGTAATTCATAGATCGACATATAATCCTCGAGCAAGAGCTGCACAAAATTATAATATAGTTGAAGATTTGGTTCAATCACCTTCAGCTATGTCTACTCTTGAGGTATTACAAAATTGTCCCTCCCAAAAACAGGCTTTATTTTTGGCTATTGGTGGAATTGATCCAACTGATTCTAATCCTATTGTCTTTAATCATATGGGCTATGTGCCACAACTACCAGTAGAATTGACATTCTCCATACAAGTAAATGTTTTCAATCACCTTGTTCATCGAACTATTATTGATGAGGGAGCATCTACATGCATTATGTCTCTAAACTGTTGGAAGTCACTTGGCTTGCCTTGCTTATCACAATCATCAACGACATTGAAGGATTTGATGGATGTACATATAAACCTTGTGGTATAATTAATAACATGCATATTGAACTAGGGGGAAAAAAAGTAAATATTGATGTTGAGGTTGTTGACGGACCCCTTGAATTTAATATTTTACTTGGAAGGCGATGGGTACATGCGATGACTGCTATTCTTTCTACATATTTTAGAATGATTGCCTTTCCACATAAAGGTATAATTACAGTCATTAATCAACTATCCTTCTTTGCCTCTGCTTCACAGGTAACTGGAAGTGTTCCGTTCATTCAAATACCCCAAATAGAACTTCAGAACATTGGTGTAGGACTCTTAAAGGATTCCACTTTAATGGGAACCTTTGCATTACCCCTGCCAGAGACGTCGACAGAAATTGCAAGTATAGAGACCTGCTACATGATCTATTCCACTCTATCTGGCTTAAGGAAGAGAACGAGTGACTATGATATTTCTACATTGGATGAGTTTCTGTAGCCCAGCCCTATTGAGCTGGTATAGCAATCAATCTATCTGGATTGGGTGGCAAATCCAAAATCAGCGTCCCCGAGTGTTTGGGTTGATCGTTCCTTAGATTTTGGTACTCCATCTGATCCATTTTCCTCAATGTTCTTGATAGATGAGAATATTTTGGAAGCTATGATGTCAGAAGGAGAACCACATGAAGATTATCATCATCATTCCCATATTCCTTATTATGAATAAAATTATCTTAGTGAACTATATCACCCATCCATAAAAAAATTCTTTTCAAATTCCTTTCCCATTAATCAAATCGATTCCGAGCGAAATCTTTCAAATATCGAAGAAACGATTTCTATCGATATTTTGACCAAACATGGCATTGTAGAGAATATTCATGTCGGTGTATCTTGTTCTCCATTAGAACTCGAATCATATCACTCTCTTTTTCGTGAATTTCGTGACGTATTTTCTTGGTCATACGAGGAAATGCTAGGCATAGATACTGGTATATTTGAACACACTATTAATATGTATCTTGATGTAAAACCGGTGCGTCAACGGCTTCGTCCTATTCATCCAAAGAAAGTCGCTGCCATCAAAATAGAAGTTGAAAAAATTTTGCGCGCTAGTTTCATTTACCCTGTTCCGCTAACTGAGTGCGTTTCCAATATCGTTCCTGTCATGAAAAAACAAGGAACTATTAGAGTGTGCGTCAATTATCAGGATGTTAATCATGCTTGTCCAAAAGGAAACTATCCTACTCCCTTTATCAACCAGATTATAGACGATTGTCCCGGATGTGAAATATTTTCGTTCATGGATGGATTTTAAGGCTACAATCAAATCAATATCCACCCAGATGATCAACATAACACAATGTTCATCTGTCCCTGGGGCACATTCGCTTATAGGAAACTTCTGTTTGGTTTAAAGAATGTTGGGGAAACTTTTCAGAGAGAAATGGATTATGATTTCAACGACATCAAGCACATTGTTCAACCATATCTAGATGATTTACCAGCGCATTCAAGAAATCGGATTGATCACTTGATCCATTTGAGAGCCATTTTCTTACACTGCCGACACTAAAAAATACGCCTCAATCCATATAAATGTGTGTTTTGTGTTGGTTCTGGTCGTTTGCTTGGATTCATAGTCTCAAAATAAGGGATTCGAATCGACACTTTGAAGGTTCAGGCCATTCTATATTTTCCTGCGCCATCCAACTTACTTCAAGGAAAGGTTAACTTCCTAAGGAGGTTCATTCCAAATTATGCCAAAATGGCTTAAGGATTTACTCGACTCTTGAAAAAGGGGGTTCCATTATATTAGGACCAAGTCGCGCAAGATTCTTTCGATGTTGTCAAGGACACTCTTGTTCGAGCATCATTAATGTATCCTCCTAATTATCAAAATGATTATTTCCTATATATCGTCGTGGCCTAAATGACCATTGCTATGGTATTGGTCCAAGTAGAATACGGAATTGAACATCCAATCTATTATTTGAGTTAGAATCTCAATGATACGGAAGTTAAGTACTCATACGTAGAAAAGCTTGCCTTGGCAGCTGTTCAAGCTGTCCAAATATTTCGCCATTACATCCTGCTCCAAAAAACTACAATAGTTTCAGATTGCAACCCCATGACTTACATCTTATCACGTCAATTGACGGGGGGCAAATATTCAAAATGGATTGTCATTTTGCAGGAATTTGATTTGGAATTTATCAAATCCAAATCAAAGAAGTCTTTGGTTTTGGTTGAGCTTCTCTGTGACCTTCCCTCTAATAGTACAGAAACTACGTCGGAACCATCAATTCCAGATGAGTCTTTGTTTCTAATCAGATCATCTGATCCTTGGTATGGGGATTTCATCATTTATCTCCAAACCTAAACTTTTTGACCTAATACCTCTTGCTCTGAACAACAACGTATTCGATACCAAGCCAAAGATTATCTGATCGTCGATGATACACTTTATCGTCGTGGTGTCGATACCATTTTAAGGAGGTGCCTCACTCACAAGGAGGCTGAAAAAGTGTTAAATGATTTTCATGCTAGGGCTTGTGGTGGACATTTATCTGGATATGCTACTGCGCAGAAGATACTCCATGCTATTTTTTTGGCCTACTATTTTTCTAGATTGCATCCTCGCGGTCAGAAATTGTCATGCATGCTATATTTTTTATCGTAAAATTCGCAAATCACCGACGCCAATGCATCTTGTTGTCTCTATTAGACCATTTACGAAATGGGGTATTGAATTCATGACCTGTAACCCTCCTTCGTCTGGGGGGCATGGTTATATTATTGTCGCAGTCAACTATTTTACCAAATGGGCCGAAGCGATGCCTACATTCAACAACACAGGAAAAACAGTTGCATTGTTTTTCTTCAACCATGTTATTACACTATTTGGGGTCCCACAGGCTATAGTTATAGATCATGGGAAGAATTTTCGCAACCACATGATGTCTGAATTGACTGCCAAGTTAGGATTGTCACATGATAATTCTACTCCTTATTATCCACAATCAAATGGACAAGTTGAGGCTATTAACAAAATTCTTAAATGAGTGCTTCAACGAATGATATGAGTTTGTAAAATAAACTGGCATTTGATCCTGTACTCCGCCTTGTGGGCGTATCGAACCTTGGTGAGAAATGAAACTGAATTTACTCCCTTTCAATTAGTGTATGGTCTGGAAGGTATCTTACCAATCCAATGCGAAATATCATTGTTAAAACTCAAAATAGACTTGTTACCTGACACCTCAGAAGAAGAAGCATGTCTCCTTAACCTCATCCATCTTGATGAAACTCGTCGTGAAGCCCAATTGGCCAATGAAGTGCATAAGAGACGTATAAAGAAGCAATATGACAAAAATTTCCAACCTCACATTTTCTCAGAGGGCGACTTGGTCCTTCTCTATGATCAAGAAGCTGATGTAATAGGTACAGGTAAATTTGAGCTGTTATGGCATGGCCCCTATATTGTCAAAAGATTTCTTGCTAAGGGTGCCTATGAGTTAGTTGATTACGATGGAATTCCATTGGCACAACCTAAAAATGGGTTGTATTTGAAACGTTACTATGCTTAATCATGAGCGTGGTAATTTTTTGTATTATATTGTAAATATATGTTGTTGATTTGCATTCACTATATTAATTTTTTTTTAGATTTTTCTTGACGTTAGTAATCCACTTTACATTTCATCATAGATGTCTGAATCTTCGAAACCATTTGTTGGATATGCTGATGGTGCTAGTCATAGTACACAAAATCTATCCTCTGTAGCGTGGGCCATTTTCGCTCTGAACAACGAGTTAGTGAGTTTTCAAGGGATTTGTATTGGTAGATCGACAAACAATATCACTGAGTATAGCGCGTTGATCAAAATTCTCTCTGTTGCCATTTCATTTGGTATTAACTGCATAATCATAAGGTTAGACTCACAACTTGTGGTATTACAACTTACTAGTGTTTATACTGTTAGAAATCCAATACTTCTTAGATTGTTCCTAAGGGTTCAACTTTTGGAAGAAATTTTGATTTTATTCAATATCAACACATTTCCAGATATTTGAACACATTGACTGATTCATTATCTAATCAAGTTTTAGACAGACATTTGCAACATATGTAAAGAAAACATTCACATCATTGAACATGATTGCGCATTAAACATAGGAAAAACTTTGAAATCATATAGATAGATAGTTATAGGTTTTTACAAAATTTGTGCCCAAGACACATTAGTCATCTGACCTCAAAATGTATGCAAAATTTCATAAGTAAGCTAGTGGTGTTCGTGATAACATGTTATAGATAGAGCTATCCTACAAAGTAACCACATCCAACATTTAGGAACCCCAATAGTGTGTCACTGCAGTTGCATAGGAAGCTCTTCGATCCGGAAATATGGAATCCCGAAGGTCAAGCCTTCTATGTGCTGCTAAAGCTCAATCAGAGTCTCAGCTAGATCAAGATCCTGAAGGACTACTCTCCCAACAACCCTTTATGCTGGCACATTTTCTTCGCATTCCAGTTCCACTACTGGTTGAACACGACCAACATCTGCATTACATCAAACATTTAGTTTAGTCTTGGAAATAAATCAAAATACAAAAAAATTGTATAAACCTTAGGAAAATAAAAAAACATGGTCCAAACATTCTTACATATTGCACCCCACTGAGCACCTTCTAGTAGTGCTAAATCTGGATCCCCTCGAAAATCGATGCCTGCATATGCATACTCATCGATGGTGATGATCTGTCACCGGAACCAGGCAAAAAATGAAGTAGAGAACACAACAGTCAATTGGCCAGCATGCTGACCCATGAGTTCTACCCATCTCTGAATCCGTGGATCTCTAGGACTAGCTATATCTAGTGTCACATGCTGTGGCTGCATCAGTAGAATTCGTTCCAAGGTGAAGGATATAAGGATAGAACCATAACTAAAATTCTTCTTCCTTGCTACCTTTTATTTGTTCAGGTGTTCCTTTATCTGAGATACAACAGCTTCAGACCAGTTGAAGACTATTGGCTCCATTAACTCTAGTGCATACTGCATATATGATATGTTCGCTACATGTAGTGTAACGGTGCCGGCAAGTTTAGCGATTTTGAAAAGGATAGTTCTCAAAGGAAAATATTTGACATCCCAGATGTTTATTTTTCCATCTTTGCTAGGTTCTGCCCCTGGATAGCAATACTGCAAAATATAATCCCTCACTATCTCTCCTCCAATGGTAGACCTTGTGAGCGAAATGGGAAAACCTCTCCTTTCCAAACCTGTGAGAAAATACACATCATCAACTGTTATAGGAACCACTTGGTTCTTAATATGAAATGCCTCTATCATCAGTTCCCATGCTCGAAATAAGAACTCTAAGAGTTCTATTTTTTGCCTCATCCCGGACAATTTGAAGTACTTAAGAAGTCCACAATCTCTTAGGGCTCTTACGGTACCCAGATCATTCAAGGCAATCATATCTTGTTCTTCATGTTCTCTTTCCATCCATGTAATCATCATTATAATCCGATGGAAACCTAAAACACAACCATAAGATCCATTAGATTCCTTTTATTGCAAAAACTAGGTAAATTTTAGGCATAATAAGAAAATAAAAAACTTAAACTGCACCCAACACACTCCCTGACAAGAGACAGTGTGTTGCACATGCAAGTACACTTCATTGTGTCTGCTATGAAATGCAGGTTTCGACATTCAGGGGTGCGTTTCCCTCATTTTTGGTAGAATTAACCCTAGGGGCCTTAAAACCTTAAAAATTTGCAAAAATTGGAAATGAAATGAATACCAAAGGGAAAAGGAGGTTCATGGCACTAACCTAGATCAAACGGCGATGAAATTTGTCCACAGAAACGATCACAATCAACACCTAAAATTCAGGGGCAAAATCAGGTTCAGAGCTCCAAAATACAAATGGTAACTATGGAATAGTAAAAATGAATAGTGAAACTACTTTTAAATAGTCATTTAATTATTTGCAAGTTAAATTTATTGCTATGACTATAGTTTTATTATGTTTTTATCATAAAACAAGTATTTTTAATCCATTTGATGTTGTTCTGAATAGGAAATACAACTGATGAACAGATTAGTCGTGCAGATTATTTCAAAGAATGACTTGACCACAAAGAATATTTTTTCTCCTTATTTCTCAAGCTTTGTTAAAAACGAAAAAGGATTTGAAGTGCACTTTTATCCCTTTTTCGAGCTTCGATAACAGTGAAAAAGGAACCCCTGGAGTCTTCTTTCAGCTCTTTTCAGACTCCGATAATGTGAAGAGATCACCGAGCACTTGTCTTTTCAAGCTCGTAAAAGTAAATGGATTGATATCTACTCAGTATAAGTTTAACCCTTTTCCAGACTAAGATAGATTATTTACGAAAAAGGAATACCTTGGTTAAACATGACCAAAGAGGTTCTCTCAGATATTGTTTTACGCTTTTTCAGATCTGAGTGACAAATTTACGAAAAAGTACCTATGGAGTTTTCTTTCGTTCACTTTTTCAAACTCTCTAAATATGAAAAAGGACCAGGCTATCATTGTCGTTAATCTTGTTAAAACATAAAATAGCGACGGGCTTGTCGATCAGGGAAAGAATCGAGTTTCATTCATCGATAGGCTCATTAAATTATTAAATATTGATACTTTATTCACCCGAAGGGTTGAATTATAGATCAAGAAAATGTTACCCTCCTCAAGCTTGTTAAAAAATAAAGAGGTACTGGTCGACAAATGACTGGGGAAAATTTTGGAAAAGTGAACAAAATTTCTTTATGGTAGCAAGTCACTCTTGACCATGACACATCCTTCACTCCATGTCTGTGACTGTTGGGTTGGGTAATCATCTTGACGGTTCATTCACACCTATGGTTCATCATACCTTCAATTAGGTTTTGGTTCAATGCTGCCAACTCATCACAGTGTCGCCAATATGTTCAAGAGAAGTCATCTAGTGAATAAAGTCATCCTTCTACAATACTCGTAAACCTTTATTCTCATGACCGTCATCCCTAAAAATTTCTATATCAAGTCATACCCTTGTATTTGAAATTGGTAACTCCCGTTTCGCAATAAGGTGACTTCCTGTCGACAACAAATCAATATCCAGGAAGTTCACTTAGAAACATCAGATTCCAGTACCATGAGGCTTGTTATAGCATTGACAAGATCCTTGCTTCTGGACCTTTGACAGAAAGATTTTGTTTGGCGTTCGACATCAAATCATCTATTCACACCTTACGAAATTTACTGCAGTACCTTGAGGGACATTTTCATTAATGGTGGTTCTCTCGCGTTTTTTAACAGCTCACATCATTCGCTGTTAAGCAAACGATGTCTTTCCATGTTCGATGACAAATCATATATTCGCATGGCTAGAATTGTACCTGAATGATCGAGTGAATGAGATAAGAAGACCCCGGATCTAGTTTCAGCCATCTGGGCTGCGATTTCAGGATTGTTGTACACATCATCTGTATGGTGACCTTACATACATATTTTCATTCAAACATGGGCTTATATCTGTAGGCATGTCTGCATTGGGCAACATTCCAATGTCGATGACTTTCTGAATTATCTACATGTTATTAGATTGTTTATGTGTTGAACATGGGAATGCCTACCCTCAAAAATTATGATCAAAGAGGATATATCATGATGTAATGTATTGTAACATTGATGCAGGTGACCACTTCGCTTCATCTCGAGACCATCACAGTGTAAAGCATCTCAATCAAATGTTTTTATTATTTTGAACTCACGCTTTAGGGGGCAATTGTTATAGGTCAATTTGGGCATCATTCCCAATGACCTGGTTAACTGGGCATCATCTCCATGACCAATGACTAAGGGTATATCATTCCCTATCATTTCAAGTTGCTACATGCCCTAAGTCAAGAATAGGACAAATCAAACATGACTTTCATCAAGAAAAGGTTTCCAAGGTTTGAAGTTTATTATATAGCATATGAGAGCTCACCAACACTGCCTCTAAGGGGACTAAGTGCGTTGCATATGCAGGTAGCCCCATGCAAGGCTGCTCTGCAAAGCACTTCCTGACATCTATGGTTGCGTTGGTCACATTGGGAGCGAAATTCTCATTGTTCTGGAATCTCCACTTGGCCAGTGCCTTCTAGAAGAGTTCACATGTGCCAAGCTTCGAATCCAAGTGTCCTTTTGACATCTACATGACTGGGAAAATGTATTTCCTATTATTGGAAAGTCATTCATTGCAAAAATACCTTCATTTCATCTATAAATTGAGCACAGATCTGATTTTTTCAGAAGGAAGAATTTGAGTAAAGAAATGCTAGAGGATTTTCAATTGAGAGTTAGATTTGTGTAACAGTTGCTCGAGAGATTTATATTGTGATGGGGCTGAGGATTGTTGCTGGAAGGATCACTTCAAATCAATCATTTGGTTGTAACCTCTCCTTCTATCATCAATAAAGAATACAAATTACTTTTCCCTATATGCATCTGTATTGGCTTTGATTTTCCATATTGCAAGATCTTAGTTGATGTATATTGTTTATGCTTTTCTTATTTATCTAACTAACTTGAATAGACATCTGTATTATTGCTATCTTCTACTGTTTTAGTGTTCTTTCTTGTAGGAAGCATTTTGCCTACAAACCACTTGAATTTGAAGCTACAATGGAAGCGATAGAAGGAGCCATTTAGAAGCGCTTGGATTACAATTAAGCCTCTAATCCTTTCTGTGTGTCTGTTCTGAGTTAGGAAAGGTAGTCGTATAGTCTTTAATCTGTTGTTCTAGGCTGTCATCTGTCTATGGAAGTGTGTTTTATCCGTAATTCACAATTCTGGCCCAACACTCATTTATATGTATAATTGAATGCTCCTAAAGATAATGCCAAGAAAGTGACTCTGTCATACTTCCAAATTGGATGCTCAAGTATTTAACCTATGCAATAATTGAGTTTTTCATTACATGCTTTTACACTTATTTCTTAGATCAGATCCTCAATTATATGTATAATTGAATGCTCCTAAATATCATACCAAGAGGGTGACTTTTTCATACTTCCAAATTGGATGCTTGAGTATTTAACCTATGCAATAATTGAGTTGTTTCTTTACATGCTTTGAATTGCTTTCTTTTTCAATCCCTGCAAGTTTGATTGCGTGCACTATATTTTCTTTTGAATTTGTCTTCTTTCTTTTCGTTACTTGATTTCATAGGTTAGTTGAATTTAATTTTCATTATTTGATTTCATAGATTAGATAAATTGGTTTTCGTTATTTTATAGTTAGATTGATCTAAACTGAAAGTTAATTTCTAGCATATACAGTGCACACATGCTTCACAAGTTTATGAAACCCTTGGGTTCACAATTAAATGACAGGAAACTAATTTTCCCAACATTTTGGTGTCATTGCTGAGGAAGTATGCATAGGAACTATATTTCAGTCTAAAGTGTATTTAATTTTTCACTAACCATTTATGGACAAAGAATCTAGAATGCAGTACAAGGACTACATAGATGAATCGTATCAAAAAGCGATTGCACCACACCATTCATCAATTCTTCAAGAGATCATTTCCACAAATCGAAAGATCAAGACGATTTATCATATCCTTACAAACAATCAGGTACATTTCGTAAATTTGGATATGAATGTTTCAAAGATTCTAATCCGTATATGGCCTTATTGGAAGCATTCATATACTTAAAAATAAAAAATAAAAAACAGTTTTTTTAGATAGATAGGAAAAATAAAAATAAAACCAAGCTTGCATAGAATTTTATAATTTTTAATTTTGTTTTCGAAAAATAAAAATCAATGTTGATTCATCGATTTTAATAAATTTTAGTGACGTAGTAAGAGTCGCTTCATTTTTTTTTCATCAAAAAATAAAATTTGTGTGTGAAAATATGAATTTTTGAATTGCATAAATAGATTTGACTATGCTAACTAGTATGCTCTCTTCCCGCGGCTCGTTGCGACCTGGAAGATCAAAAAATCAGATCAGTCAATTTAAAAATTAAAATTCATAAATATATAAAAAAATTTGTTGGAAATTGATTTACAGTTTTGATTGAATCATGATCCTCTTGCTTGCAATAAAATAATGTGCTCCAACTGACTGTATTCCTCTCATTGATTTTGTTTCTCTCGTTCTCCAAGAAGACTGATAGGTCTTGTGCCTGAATTTGGACTGTGCACAATTTCCTAAGCTGTTCATCTAGAGAAATCCATGGACCAACATCTGGATTTTTCTCTAAATAAACCATAAGTTGTTGTTATTTAATATAGGATGCTATCACAAAATGGATGATATCTATTTAAGAAATGGCTGGAATGTATGTGCTTTACAATGACAAAACTGGGACATTAACACTGAATAAAGCTTACTATGGACAAGAACATTATTACGAAAATTAGGAATTTCTGCATCTGCTCAATTACGATTGGCATGATAATTGAAACCATTATTATGTAACCAATTCAAGACTATATATATCGTCCTAGAATAGATAAACTTCAACCTAACATCAAAACCTGCAAATAAAAAAAATCCAACCACAACAATTGATTTCGCTGTAGAGGTGATTGCCAAAAAACGTAACTGTTTTGACATATGATTTTAAATCGATTTTCTGAGCAAAAAAAGGTGAATTAGAAAAAATTAAGACATGGGTTTTTTCAAGAATGGCAGAAATTAGGTAACTCGTGAGCGATTTTATGGATTTCGTAACCATTTAGGAGAATTTTTGGGTTCTTTGAAGGCTAAGTTACAAATTGCATGGAGAAATAGGTTTTTTTTAAAACAGATAGTGAACAAGTTTCAATACGGTACCCTCCAGGAAGAAGAATTCGACTTGAAATCAAAATCTGTTGGATCCACGTGGCACAAATAATCCACCCATACATAACCATGAGATGAACATGATTGTTGGGACAGCTGTAATGTAAAGGTGGCAACACATTAGCAATATGTAGAAGTAAACTTGAGCAAATATTCGTATATTTCGACCAAAATGAGGAGCTTGTTCAGTTTATGAACCATGAAATTGTGGTTGCCAGAGCTGCCAGATCATAGATTCACAAAGAAGAGAGTGGCACTGGCGAGGAAGGTGGGATTCGATCGCAAAAAAACATTCATTCATCGTTGCCATGATTCATCATCTTTGTTTGCAAATTCGTTATCCTTTCCAATTCTCAAAGTCAGATTATTCACATTCAAACAATCCATTGAATTCATTCAAACAATCCATTGAATTCATTCAAAATATTTTTTTACTAAATGAGAGAGATAAGAAGACTCGATATAAGCTTTGGATCTTTCCACCTAGCTTCCGCACAAAGAGCACTTGGCAAGACTGTCTCCAATAAAATTTACTAAGGGTCCATGCAACATATTTTTAGACCCGAATTAGTCTTGGACATATGTTAATTTTTTTTTTTCATTTGATGTTTGAACATCAAAATTTTCGATTATGGCCTTGCAAGTAGGAAATTCTCAAACTTATGGAAAGAGATAGGAGGCTCAATGATGTATATTTTTATTTCAATCTTGAAATAGCAGATACAATGAAATTTTAATGGAAAGAAGAGAGATCTAAGTCAATAATATACACTAACATGCAAAAGTTCAACGAGTCTTAGAAATGCTTGTGCAGTGACAACAAATTATTAATTCCGCAAAAAAAATAAAAAAAATAAAATAATAATATATATATATATATATATATATATATATATATATATATGAGAGTTATATATATATATATATATATATATTTGCATATGCAATCGATTTATTGAACCAAATTATAAAAGTGAAGAATACTTGCAAATTTGATTGAAATAATTTTTCGTGCAAGAACTTTTTCATATTTTTTTCGCTTCAAATATTTTTGACAGCATGTTTAAGACATAGATCAATGATTATTTTTGCAGCGCAGATGACGATTCAATTTGACAGATTTAATAATGGCGTGTAGAATAATTGGAAGATTATTTAGATGATTTTTGAACATTTGGCATTGAAAATTATAATATTGTTGCTGTGTATTTTTCTTTGAAGTTTTAACTTGCAAGACACAACGAATCTTTGTGATGCCAATTGTTTTGTTGAGCACATTGCATAAAGTCATATGAAAATAGGAAATTGATTTATTTTTCATGGTTATTTCTTAAAAATGGATTGTTATCGATATCATGAATTGGACTGAATAAAACACTTTTGATTTTCCTTAATCTGTTTCATTTGACATTCAAATTTCGCATAAGAATAAAAAAGGAATTGTCCATTTCCTTTTTAACACACTTATGTTCTTTATGTCAAGTTTTTGCAGGTTTGGAATGATCAAATGATCATTGAAGAAAACGTGCGCACAATTGGTATTCAAAGGACGGATTTCACGAGAAACATAAGAACAATTCCATATCCATAAAGACCATTACCTTTCCTCCCTTTTGAATTATAAATTCAACCAAGCAATTCAAAGAAAACCACATTTATTTTCCCAGCAAGAGTCAGTTTTTCATTTTCTTTTATTCACATACACTTTCCATTACTTTTTGTCTACTCCCAACCCAAAAATAAAAGCAAGAAGCTCACTTACGTGCTTATTGCCCATTGTCATTACTATTTTCCATTTTAATCTTCCATTTTCATTTTCCTTTTCCTATACTTTTCATTTTTCAAATAAACCATGCTTCAATAAAAATTATTGAGTCCATAGTCCTTTGAGTCTAAAATCCTTGCAAAAACACCTTGAGGCTTGCATGCCTTAATGGCAAGCCCTCTTGCTAATGAACAATGGGAATACATTAATTTCCCTTGTTCATCGGATCTTCTAGGTACTCGACAACAACAAAATTATTCATACCTAGCAAGATGTGTTTGGGAATCTTGACTCTCATTGTCATCAATGGTGAGAGTTCTCATGTTAACTAGTGGCATCCATTAATGGCAAATAAGTCAACAATTTCCTACTATGTTTGACATCAGAACATCTATTCACATAGCAGGAATTGTGCCATTGAGTTTTGAAGACATGAAGACTATCATTTTCAGCATTTTGGAGCAAATGAAAAATATATGCAGCTATAGCAGATTCATCAGAATGGCAACTGCAAAATCAAATTGCAGCTACAGAATCAGATGGCAACATCAGAATCAACACCCTTATGTAGTTGCGGAATCAAATGGCAGCTGCAGAATCATATGGAAACTGCAGAATCAGATGACACCTGCATAATCAACATCATTCTGTAGTAGATTGAGAAGTTTTAGTAGAAGCAATAAAAATTCATCTTGACTCTTTCATCCATAACTTGTACAACCACTTGAAGAAGATTATGAACATAATTTTTCAGCCACCACACATACAGCTCATCCATTTTCAAAGGGTAAGTTAAGGTATGCCATTTTCTAACTTTTTACCATAGAATTCCTTGAAAAACTAGAATAATATTTTTTTGGAAAAAGACACTTATTTTCCTCATTTCTTTGTCGATACCATCAGTTTGGGGGGGGGGTGGGGGATACATTCATATTCATATCACATTAAAAAATCCCACATACTTTCAAAAGATATTAACTATTACATTATTATTATGAGCATACAATGGCTTTTCAAAAGTACATAAAATATAATTGGATACAAACACAATCATGGTTGTCACACAAGAACCAACCATGATGCAATCCAATAAAGATATAGTTTTCAACAATAATCAAATTATCATTATGAAAAGTTCAAAGATCAAAATTGAATGCAACAACAAAATATTTTTGTAACACAAGAACCAACCATGTTTCAATTCAACCAAAAAAAAACTTTGCAGAAGTACGAAGTTATCAAATTATATCATGAAAAGTTAAGCCAAATCTCAAGTATCAAAAAGAATTAATGTAATAGATTCCATGAGGACATGAAATATCTTCAATTGGGGGGTATGTTGGGTCTTGAAATTGTCATTTACTTCCATTACAATTTCACTTATATTTCCATATTATCACCTTCACTCCAATTCCATTTCATTACATTTACCTTACCAATACCATTATTGGGTTACACTTATGTTTTTCCAAACTTTATTAATTCCTAGTATTTTTAAGTGAATTTGTGGTTAAAAATTATAAAATAATATGCATATACTTATACCTAACAAGTGGAATGAGATTGTTTCCATGTGTAAGTCAAAAAGAAGCTTCCAAAAGACCCTTATGTGGCCTCCTAAGGCCAAATTTGAATTTTAATGGAGAATATCATGGGATCATGAGGATATGTGTCTCATTTCTTATTTGTATTGTAACTCTAAGAAGACATGTGCCTTATCACTTCCTATTTGGATTGTAACTCTAGAGATATAGGGAAAGATTCATGAACTCTCGTTAATGAGATAGCTTCTCATATTTTTGTATAAATAGGGAAATATTTCTCCTATCATGTCATGTGTAAAATTGGAGTTATGCTCAAGCTTTAAATAAATAATTAGATTGTGGCACCTTACTCATGAATTTTCCTTCACTTTCACTTAGTTTTACTTACATATGGAGCATCTCGATTTACCATCTCTCATACTTTTGGATCGACCATCTACAACTTGTGATATTTATTTTCTTTCATAGATTAAGATTTATTTTCTTTCTTATTATTAGTTTTAGAATGATTTTGTAATCTTTGATTTCCTAGAATATCTCAAGAAAGTATATTCTTATATTTTCCAATTGGATTATGTTTGAGGCAATAGAGCTCACAGTTGTTTAGTTTATTTTCGTGTTTTTATACTCTTTATTAGATTAGATCCCCAATTATATGTATAATTGAATGCTCCTAAAGATCATACCAAGAAGGTGACTCTGTCATACTTCCAAATTGGATGCTCGAGTATTTAACCTATGCAATAATTGAGTTTTCCATTACATGCCTTTATACTTATTTCCTAGATTAGATCCTCAGTTATATGTACAATTGAATGCTCCTAAAGATCATGCCAAGAAGGTGACTCTGTCATACTTCCAAATTGGATGCTCGAGTATTTAACCTATGCAATAATTGAGTTTTCCATTACATGCCTTTGCACTTCTTTCTTAGATAAGATCCTCAATTATATGTATAATTGAATGCTCCTAAATATCATACCAAGAGGGTGACTTTGTCATACTTCCAAATTGGATGCTTGAGTATTTAACCTATGCAATAGTTGAGTTTTTACGTTACATGCTTTGAAATTCTTTCTTTTTCAATTCCTGCAAGTGTATTGTGTGCACTATATTTTCTTTTGAATTCATCTTATTTCTTTTCGTTACTTGATTTCATAGGTTAGTTGAATTTCATTTTCGTTATTTGATTTCTTAGATTAGATAAAAAAAATTTCGTTATTTTATAGTTAGATTGATCTAAGCTGAAAGTTAATTTCTAGCATATACAGTGCATGCATGATTCACAATTTTACGAAATCCCCGGGTTGACAATTAAATGACAGGAAATTATTTTTCCCCAATGGTCAATACAAAATATTCATAGGAACCTAGCTATTATGACAATAGTTATCATCATCATGTCACTTGAAAGGAATTGAACTTGGGTGTGGGAGATAACAACCATTATGCACAACCACTTGAGATAAACCCAATTAACACATTTGAATTTTTATTTCATGCTATAATGAGTGTGAATTAAGGATATTCAATGAACTTATTCACTTTGAAGTGGAAAGAAAGAGATAGGGAGATGCATCTTGCGTTTCTTTTGAGGGAACATGAGATGAGACTTATTTATAAAATAAGGTGCTTAACATATCTTTGGAGAGGCATTTTCCATGGATTAACTCACCTCATGAACATATGTGAAATATACCCCTCCCAAAATAAATCCCTCTTACTTAAAGAAAACAATAAATGTAAACAAAATACTTAAATGAAATATGGGTTTTCAAAACTAAGAAATAAATCTTATATATTGAATCTCATGGGCATGATTTTTAGTCTCAATGACTCATTGATAGTTGTTTCCTCTATGAATATTAGGCCACCACTCGACTAAATAAATATTCTTAATAAGGTAGGGGGTGATGAGAGAGAGAACTCACATGATTAGAAAACCATTGAAAATTAATCATTCCCTTGAAAATGTTAATTTTTTTTCCAATAACATGATTTGTACCTAGTAAAAATGTGAAATGTTTACTAAGAAATTGTCATTCAATAATTTATTCCTCAAATGGAACTACAAAAAATAATCATGTCATAAATGAAAATCGATAAAGTATGGATAAGATAAAGTATCATATGTTTACTTTCTAGTCCCTGATGATGGGTGGAGTGTTCACCCGAAATGTCAAATAGGGTAAACATATACACAAGTTATTTTCAAATAATTTAACAAGGTTGAATCTCATTTATCTAGGCCTTGAGTAGTGTAAATATTATGGATACTGATGATAAAAAATTAAAACTAATTATTAGAAACAATTGAAGTCATACTTAGCTTAAACTGATGAACGGTGATGAAAAACTTTGAAAATCCAATGCAAATGAAACAGGAGGGGTTATCTCTTACTTTATAACAAAATTAATTACAAAAACATACATTATAACTAAACAAAGGAAGATCCCATTAACAATAATGTGAGTGCATGCAAAACAATATAACATTCATGTGAAAGCACCATAACATCAACGTCAAGTAAGAGTAGAGTGGGTGGTTAAAGCGGGCTATTAATTCCCTCACCACTTGTGTTTGATTCCATGTAATGACATGTTAAGCCTGTTGTGATGAGGTTAGAGGAATAGGCAGCCCCAGGGAGTTTACTTCGTTCGTGGTCAATACATGATATCTCAGTTCTTTCTCAGTCATATATTCCTAGCATATTCAACTTGTAAGGAGTCTTAGTTATATCCTTCGTGTACTTCAACTAGTCACTAATTCACAACGATATCAAAAAAAAAATCGTAACATCAACTAATTTATCTATAGTTTCCTAATATATAGATGATATATATCGTATTCCACCATAAATTTTCCCTCGACATCAACCACCCAATTTGACCCTCCTTTTCAAATGGAAATTATCCAAGATAATTTATTTAAAATAAAATGTACATATACCATGCTAAGTGCTCTTTTTGTGGATGTTTGATCTCATATGCAGAACGCGGGGATTATTCAGAGCCCATGGAAGTAAAAGGAATTTAAAAAAGAGCGGATTGCAGGCCAAATCCAAGCCCAACAATTCTTGAAAAGGGTTTACATGAGATTCTAGTCATAACATCATGTTGTGAATGGTGCAAATATGGGAGTAATTGAGGATGGAAGCAGTTCGGGGGTGATACAAGACACTACATATTTTGTTGTAAATTTCCTCTGCTACCCTTCTCCATTTCTTGAGCTATTGAAACCCTCATAGGTACCAAAGAAATTTCTAAGGTGATATTGCCTCTTTATTTATTCACTTGCTTAAAAACTCGATGACATTTACATGATATTGAGTTTGACAATTTATATTCAAGAAAATTTTTGATTAATGGAAACTGGGTCTTAAATATGAAATTCTCTGAAAGACAACATCTAGAACAACATGATTGTGTGAAATAACTCAGGATTACAAAATAAAAAAGATTCCTAAAAAAATCAAAATATATAACATCACACAAGGAAAAAATGTGAGTTGAACTCTACAAATCCCCTACCCTCTCATTGTTTTTGTCACCAATAAGCAACAACAACCAAGAAGATTTTCTAGATTTCATATCTAAGTTATATCCCTCTTCTTTTTTACTAAGTTATTAAAAGTTAGCATCTCAATGAACTAGATTGAACATGTAAAATCTCCTGTATGATTGTCCATGGTAGCTATTCTATTAGTCATATCTAGTTATAGTTTATTTTTTTTGAAGGGGAACCTACTTTTTTATAGACAGTGAAGAATAGGTTTTGTTAGTATCATGCCAACATCGTACTATAATTTGTCTGGAGACTAAATGAAAAATATTCAATATAATCAATAAATGCATCTAGAAAACCCCACACAGGGGAGGGAACATGTCTAGTCATAATATTGTTTCCCGGAGGTTACATCAACAATATTCAATATAATGGATAGTCATGTCTAGCAAACCCCACACAGGGGAGGGATGTTTCTGGTCAAAATATTTTCTTAAGTTCTTGATGATTTTTTTTTCCTTGAAAATGATGAATTTGTGAAGAGTAATGAGAAGCCTCCCATATTTTAGGCATGGTTTTCAAATACCAATTATATCAAACTTAGATTTTGCCCAGAAGATCCTTTTTCTCATCCTGCATTTGGGAAGCTTCACCACTGTAACTATTTGTTATTACATATATTGAAGAGAAAAGTAATATAAGATGTGTCTACTTCTTGTTAAAAAACCACCTCTTCTTCTTGGGAGACAAATGGAATGTCTATTGATGGAGGGGATGATACACTGACCCTTGGATTAGAGATATTTTGATTTGTTCCATAGATTCGAAAGAAACATGTTCCTTCAGAGATCGAGGGAATGGATTCCTCACAAATTGAAATGGCAACAAGTGAGGAGTGAAGAGTTGATCTAGTTGTAAGGGTGGATCACACATACACATTTGATAGTGAGAGTAGATAGTTGATCTATATCATCAATATAACCTTTTTAAGTCTCTTATTATGTTAAATGTAATTTCATTCATGAATTTTCTTTGTAATATACATTCCTGAGTGTCTTGAATATGTTGTTAGGGATACAAAGTAGTCATCACTTGACATATTTTAGCTGTAAATATTGAAAATACATCTTGTGCCATCTCTATTGCTTGTGTCAAATGGTAGACCATCAGTATGTATCGACTCCTCATGCTAATTCTGCCATGAAAAGGAAAAAAATGCATTGATCCACATTTTGGTAAGATCTCAAGACTTTTGATGGTTGAATGAGAAGTCGAGTGTGGTACTGTCATTCAGTTATTTCCATATGCAATATCTAGTTCACATATACTTCTTATTATTCATTACTTATCAATATAATTTCTGATATGACATTAGATATGTTATAATTTTAGTATCAAGGACTTGAATTCTTGGTTCGTTGTTTGACATGTCTTAGATAAAGGTAATCTTAATAACATAGGGAAAGATGATCTAATGATGCTTATACCACCCTTTTTTCCTTGAAAGACATTCTTGAGCAATTAGTGTAAGTTTGAAAATCTCATTGTTCACAATGAACATTTTAAATGTAAATCAAGTTGAAGGATGGTTATTTTCTTCTTTGATTGAAAAGTTTATTTCTTTTCTCTCCATATCAGTCTACGTGTATATAAATCTATCTATATATGTAGAAAAATTTATCAATCTATATATTGAATGATGGCTAGATAATTTTCCTTCATACATTTTATCAACTATGATTTGTGTCTTTCAATATACTTATTTTTAGTGGATTAAAAAATAAACTCTAACAAGAGGTTATATAGGGTATAATATTGATTTTATTATGGTCTTGCATCAAGAAAATTGTTGGCATCCATTTATAAACCTATATATGTTATTGTTAGATGAAGAAACATAATTCAGATTATCCACAGTATCAAGCAAAAGCAGAAAATCCAATTCGACTATCGGATGGAGTGAGAACCTGCTTGAGTGTTCTAAACCGTTGGTTAATTACAGTGTATCCCTGGCTAGAAGTGTCAGTGCTAGCATGGTTGTATCGCATGAGTTGAGGTGAAACATAATCTTGGATATCAGTGACTTTGATATCTTGGTTGTAGTGGGTAGGGATTCTAGGAATGAAGAGTGAAACAACTCACTGGAGCCCCAAGAAAGGAATAGTGTGAACCTGGCAGATACTGGGCTCAATAGTGGAGGGTTTACCTCTAATTTAAAATTTATTATAACTGGTAAGCATGGTTCTGTATCTTGTGAGGCTGGAGCTACTAAAGGTTTTATGAATAAGTTGTGGAGAAACCCTCAAATGTTTGTTAAACACACACATGGTGTAGGAGAAAGAATAAACACACACAACATAAAACTCAACACACAATGAAGGATAAGCGTGTAGCTCTCTTATTTTTCCATTATACATGATGTACATTTATAGTACAATGGTGTGACTCTTGGTTTCAAATTCCAAGGTCACTTGGACTCCATTGTGACTTTTCGTATTCCACACCTACCCATGTAGGATTAGGTGTTCCAACATCCCCCCCTTAATCCAAAGGGGCATGTGTGAGTCCAAGAAGAGAGTTTTAATACAAATCTGCAAAGTATGCATGGCAGCACTTGGGATAAATCAACTCTCTGAAATGTTGGAAAAAAGAGGTGGTTTAAGGATGACCACCAACACTGGAACGTAATACTTGTTGCAGTTCCCCGAACTCTTCGAAAATTGGCAAGAAGTTGAAAGCTTCTGCTAGAGGAATTTTCCCTCATAAAAAAGGGAGACCTTCAACCTAAAAGAAGGGAGGTATACTACCTGTGATGGTTTTAGGATGACCAACAACTCTAGAATGCTTGAAGCATTTCCTGGAACTCAACCAAAGCTGGAAAGAAGCTGAAGGCTTCTGCTAGAGGAAGTGTTCCTCATATATGAAAGGGAGACCTTCAACCTAAAAGAAGGGAGGTCGACTACCTGTGGTGGTTTAAGGTTGTCCACCAACCAAAGATGATGGTTTAAGGTTGTCATTCATCATCCTGCAGCAAGGAAACATGGTACCCCTATACTTCATAAGATATTCAAATCTGGGAATGAGAAACGTGTTTAGGCTCACTGAACCACTGAAGCTATACATGACCAATATTTTCCCCCCTGTCAAAAGTGGGCAAGGTGAGAGGAAGCTAAGGAAACTCAACCGCAAGTTTGTTTCAATATTTGAAAGAATGTCTTATGATAAAATTTTAAACATTTTCTGTCATATGGATGTCATTGTTGCTAAAGTAATCCATCCAAGATGAATCTTTGTTCTTGTAGGAGGCTTTTTTCTGAAGCATCTGTCTAAAGAATGAGTGTGCCGACCACAGTGCTTGCATGGATGAAGATCAAAACAATGATCTTTCATATGGCCAACTCGATCACAGTGTTGGAATTTTACAATTTGTTGTTGTTGTGGAAGTGGAGCAGGATCTGAAACAACTGCAGGTGAACTGTCATACAGGAATTCGGCACTCTAAAATATGATGGGCTTGGTGTAGTCTGGAATATGAAAGGACACATCCTTTGTTACATTCAAGACTAGTTTGGGTGCTGGCCGAGACAGTTTTCCAAAGGCTCACATACGAGTGTTGAGTCTCATCTAGATGTAACCAACTGACCCATATCTTTTCTTCAAGGAAAGCTGCCAATATTCTCAACATAAACAGTTCGTAATGGTGACTTTTTGTCAAGTTCATCTTGTTTAAGTTTCTAGATTCCAACTGCAAAAACTCAATCTTTCTTGCAAGTATCCAACAAACAACTTTGAATGTTACAAAGAGCATTCTTGCTCATTTTTATCATGTCATCAACATTTGAATGAATGAGGTCATTCAACAACATTAATGCCTCATTGATTTTGGCCATTTTTAACAACTTAGGCTCAAAAAAGAAAGGGCGTCGGCTACAACCGAAAATGCACCCGTTTACAATGTGACTCAACTTCCTTTCAAAAATACAAATGACTTATAGAAATCTCAAAGTACAAAGTGTGCTCCTCAAATGATGGAGGGCAATCAACAATCCAACAACTCAAATACTGGTTCCAACTATGAATGAAGATGCAAATTCCACTCAAAATACAATGTCATCTCAATACATATCTCTGCAAAATATTTGTAAAGGTGTAGCTGAAAACACGTGCAAGAATCTTTTTATGGCAGCTGAATTTTCTTCTTCAAATAGTTGTTTTCAATGATGGCAAACTTGTCTTCAAATGTGAAATTCTTCAAAAAATCACCCTCTTATATATGCCACAAATCATAAAATGTAAAACTGCAATTTTCTCTATGTATCCAGTCCATTTGCTTAACATGTCATTTCCATTTCTCTGCTGTTTATTTTCTCTCTTCCTCTCTCTCTGCTATTTTTTTTTTAATTAATTAAAAATTAATTAAAAAATGAATTAATTGAAATGAGAATTAATTAAAAAGGGAAAGGGGATTTTTAATAATAAAAAAATTAAAATGGAAAGGTGGGAACGAATTTAAAGAGGGAGGGGAATTAACTTTAAAAAATTTTAAAATTAAAAAATCGAATTTAAAATTGGGAGTGGTGGAATGGAGTGATAAGGGGAATGGAGGCACGTTGGGGAGTGAGCGAATGAGAGAGGGGTGAGGTTTTAAATATATAAAGAAAAGGTCGAATTTAGAAAATTATGAGGGGTGGGGGGAGATTTACTTAAAAAAATTTTAAAAAACTGGAATGGAACAAGCGGGAAAAGGGAGGGAGATTTATTAAAAAAGGGTGCTATGTCGTGGGCGATGCCGGTAATGGGTTGGCGTATGGGTGAGGGCATAGGTTAAGGGGGATCGATGGGGTGAGGGCCTGTAGGGAGCGGCCGATGTAGAGGAGCAACCAATGTAAAGGACGAGGGGATGAGTGGTAAGGAGCGAGCGCAGGGTGAGGGCAGAGTTTTCCAGCGCAGGATAAGTGGAGTTTGGTAGAGGGAGAAGGGGGGAGGCGTAAGCAGAGCTCGAGGGTGTGGTGCTCTAAGTGGGATGTAGTGCCGTGGATTTTGGTAGAGGTGAGCGATAGGTGTGCGTAGGGCAAGAACAAGGGTAAGGGCTCAGCGTTAGAAGGGTGTAGCTTAGGCCGAGAGCTGTGAGGCAATAGTGAAATTATTATTATTATTTTTTATTTTTATTTTATTTAAAACAACAGAGATTGGAGAAATTGTAGAGTCAGAGATTTGCAGGAAGCTGAAACAACATAATTTTTAAGTAGTAAAATACAGCAGCAGAGAATTGGAGCAGGATTTTCACGAAATTTTCAGCAGAAAACTTTGCAGATTTTTCCAAATGTATAGCAAAATTGGAGAATTTTCAAAACTTGCAGAAAATTTCAGTAAAAAACTCAGAAATTTTTCTAGTAAAAACCAGAAAATTCTTCAGAAACCCTCTTTAAATAATATTCCAGCAACTCTTCAAAATGGTGCAGAATTTGTAGGGAAAATGAGCAGTGAGAAAACCTTCAGATGCGCAATGCTTCTTTTCTTCAAAACTACTATTGCTCTTGTTCAAAACCACTTTCTGAATGCGGAAAAATGTCTGCTGCAGAAACTCTCTAAATGCTGCAAAATTGCCAAGAATTTTTGCAGATATGCACAGGCCATAAACATAAATGGCTCACTCAAGGTTGAGTTGGTTATGAACTTCTCAGCTCTAATACCATGTTAAACACACACATGGTGTAGGAGAAAGAATAAACACACACAACATAAAACTCAACACACAATGAAGGATAAGCGTGTAGCTCTCTTATTTTTCCATTATACATGATGTACATTTATAGTACAATGGTGTGACTCTTGGTTTCACATTCCAAGGTCACTTGGACTCCATTGTGACTTTTCTTATTCCACACCTACCCATGTAGGATTAGGTGTTCCAAAAATGTTAAATTTCAGTAAACCGCCTAACCTACAATAACAATGAATTAATGGCTCTCAGGTTTCACGCTCCCTCCTCAATGAGGCTTGAGAGGCTGAGAATTAGTGGTTGTTCCTCGTCAGATAATATCTATGTTAAGGATATTCTCATTAGGAACACTTTGAAGCCATCATTGGTGATCAAAAGTGAGGTTGGTAAGGTTGATTATAATAGTGTTATCAGTAGCATTGGAAATGATGGCAACATGAAGAAGCATTATAATATTGATTCCAGCATAAGCCCTCAACTTGTGACCAGCCTAGGAGGTCGTATCTAGTGTTGTGTGGATAGTAGTCATGTCTATATGAGAGGAATTAAAATAATGAATTAGGCCGTAGTGAGATCAATGCTATTAATGGTCCAAAAAATAATAAAAAGGTGGTAAATTTGTCCTCCGTAAATTTGGATCAGGAAGAAATCAGATTACTTGGAAAAGTTTTGGGACTTTCTATTGCTCCTAAACACATTCCGAAGGAATGCCTCATATGTAGTATTGAGGATGGGATTCAGGGATTACCTTGAAGACAAGGAGGCATTAAGACAAGAATGTGCCATCATAATGAAGAAGGAAAGAATACCTATAAGTAATCTAAGCAGAGATGAGCTTAATACTCTTAAATCCATTCGCAACAATGATAAAATTGTGGTTCTTAAAGCTGATAAAGGAGGAGATATTATGGTTTTAGACAAGGACGATTATAATAACAAAATTAATCAGCATCTTGACTATAGAAAATATAAAAATCTTAGGTCCAATCCCATTCTGAAGGTGATAAAAGAAGTAAAAAAGGCTATTGTGGAATCTAGTCTTGATGATAGAATTAAAAAGAAGTTGATTCCCTCCTTTGAGGTCATCCCTAGAATTTATGGATTACCCAAAATTCACAAGGAAGGTGTTCCTCTGAGACCTATAGTTAACACTATAGGATCTCCCACCTATGAATTGGAAAAATATGTTGCCAAGATTCTTAAACCCCTAGTTGGAAACATGAATCCTTCATAAAATACTCTAACGATTTCGTAAAACTTATTAGGAATGAAAAGGTTGAGGATGATGAAATTTTGGTAAGTTTTGATGTAGTATCATTATTTACCAAAATCCTTCTATATGAGGTTGTTCAAGTGATTAAGGACGTAGCTGATCCCAAAATAGCTAAGCTCCCTGAAATTTGTTTACATTCCACTTTTTTCAGCTTCCAAGGGGAATATTATGAACAAGTGTCCGGTGTTGCGATGGAATCTCCTCTCTCACCCATTGTTGCTAACTTATTCATGGAGTACTTTGAAAATACGGCCCTTGATTCCTTTCCTCTAAAACTAACTTGGTGTAAGAGATTTGTCAACGACACTAACATAAAATGGACTCATGGTAAGGAGAATATTGAGAAGTTTTTCAATCACCCAAACTTTATTTCATCTGAAATTAAGTTTACAATGGAGGTTGAAGAAAACAAGAGCATTCCTTTTTTGGATTTCCTCGTTACCATAAAATAGGATGGTACCCTTGGGCATTAGGTATTTAGAAAGAAGATTCACACTGACAGTTATGTTCATGCATATTCCTACCATCATCAAGCTCAAAAATTCAGTGTTATGAATACTCTAGCTGTTAGGTCTCTTAGGATTTCTAATTCCAAGCACCTTAACAGTGAAATCACTCACTTGACCTCTGTATTTATGGGTATTGGGTATAAAGAGAGAGATATTAAGAAATAATTAAGGAGAGTTGAACGTTTAGTCCTTTCTCACAAGCATCAAGAACCTCAGAATTTGAATGGTAGGGTTTTCCTACCATACATCTAAGGAGTCACAGGTAAGATCGCAAGGTTTTTGGGAAAGAAGGACATAGTCATGCAATTTACAGCCGTTGGAACAATAAGGTAGAAAATGTGACCAGTTAAAGATAACATCAATCAAGGGCAGCTTAAAGGAGTTTATAAAATTGATTGTTCATGTGGCAAGAGTTATATAGGAGAAACTGGTTGATCCTTGCAGATAATATTTAAAGAGCACGAAGCCGATATTAAGAATGGGAGATCACGTACCTCATCCCTTGCAAAACACTCTTCAAAAACAAAGCATCAAGTGTGTTTAGAGGAGGCCAAGATCATCGCTAGAGAAAGATAATACCATAGAAGAAAAATCAGAGAAGCTCTTGAGATTATGAAGCATCCTCATAATCTCAATAAGGATGGAGGGAGTGAAATCAATGATCGTTGGCTCCCTCTCATTAGAAAAATTTGATCCTCCAGCACGTCTTCCTAGGTACAGTATCCCAGGTAGAATTATTTTCCTTTTTATCAGGGTTTAATCAATAATTAGGTTAGTATTGATTATAAAGAATAATGAATGCACATTTAGGACTAACTATATTATTTCTAATTATTTATTACCTAAATATCATTTATAAATAAATATTAATAAAAATATTAATTATTATTTTAACCAATAATCATTATTGGTTACAAATAATAATTATTTGTTTTAATATTTATTTATAAGTTAATTAATTAATAATATAAATATAACTTTAAATAAAAACAAAAAATAAAATAAAGTTAGTAAAAATGATTAATACTATTAATTAATTTATAGTGAACATTATTATGGATAATTAATTTATAATCAACATTAGTTTAATTATTATTTTTAGTAATATTAATTAATAGAATTTTTTTTAATTATTAGTAATATTTAATAGAACTATAATCATTAAAAATGTAGAATGATTCATTTTAGATATTAATATTATTTTGGAAATATATATTAAAACTATTAAGAGAAAAGAAAAATCATCCATAACCTTAGAAATTTTAAATATTTAATAATTATTTAATATTTAATTATAAATATTTAGTAATTATTTGATATTTAAAAATGATTAATACTATTAATTAAATTATAATCAACATTAGTTTAATTATTATTCTTAGTAATATTAATTAATAAAAATTTTTATTATTAGTAATATTTAATAGCATTATAATCATTAAAAATGTAGAATGATTCATTTTAGATATTAATATTAATTTTATTTTGGAAATATATATTAATTATTAAAAGAAAAGAAAAATCATATATTATTTAAAAAGAAAAATTAATATTAATATATATATATATATATATTTTTTCTAAATAAGATTGATCTATTAACAAGAGTGTAAAATTACAACGTGACCGAGGTAAAAAACTACTGCCTTGGGGAAGGCAAAATTATCATGAAAAACATATATGAAGACTGCCCTTTGACAGGGAAACCAGTTTGGAAAAGAAGACCAAAACCCATGCAGGGGTTCGCCTTATAATCACCCTGATATTGCAGAGTGTGCATGGATTCAAAAAAGGATAAGAACAAGCCAAAATTCCACATAATCGGCTGAGCAAAAACATGCCCCATTGTAGGGGCCGCAAGGTGAGATAAAGGCACCATAATAAACAGACTATTCATCTCGAGGAACTTCTACGATACGACACCAACCTGAAGCAAGCAGATCCCTAGCAAGCGCATCTTCGGAGTCAGAGGGGCCCTGATTAGCTGGTGCCATCACCACCTCAGGTACTCTGCGTGCTAGAGCATATGGAGGTTGCATTGACGTGCTGCCAATCCCCATCTAAGGATTCGAAGTTTGGGCAGAGTTTGGCATGAGGCCTGTTGGATGAGCGCTAGACTCCCCCGGCTAGGCTTCCTCCTCGAAGACTACTGAGAAGAGAACTAAAATCCTGGGGCGATTCAGAGTGATGTCGAAGGTGAAGCGCGCAGTACCAGTGGTGGGAGGAGGCACAGAGGCCGGAGGGCGGGGAGCAGGGGAGTCAATAAAGTGCCCTCTCCCACTGCGAGTTCATGGGTAGTGGTCAGCCAGAAAACCGCTTGAGAGTGAAGGCGCATCAGACAAATGGCTGGACGTCATGCTAGGAGGGCGACCCCTGGTGCCGCCTCTTCGGCTTCGCATCCTATGGCGCAACCGAGGCATGGGGTAAGCAAGCAGAGGCTGAGCAGCTGTGGTGGCAGAGTAATACCAACATGAGAAAAGGCCAAAGGTCCGAGCGAAGTGCTCAAGATTCAACGAAGTCGACTTCACAACTGGACCATAGCAGGGCCCCAAGAGAGCTTCCCCCTCTAGGCAGCAAGGGACAACTAGAACAGTAGAACCGGCACCATACAAAATGAAAATTGAATTGAGGCCCGAGACCAAAAAGAAATGGGAGCGGTGCGACTGAATCTCTGCAGAAAGCCCATCGCCGCCCTGCCCATTATCTTGCCCTCTCGCACCTCGATAATCCCCTATCATAATTGCTTCATTGAAGAGGAATGTGGACTCCAACATGCCGGAGCACCTGAGAGAGGGAAGGGACGTGCCTCAACCTATCGATTGGTCGAGCCACTAACGTGAGGTTCCCGCATCTTTAGACCTTCCCTGATTCCTACGTGTGTCCTTCCTTTCCAGTCGTAAAGGAAAGAGTCTTTCGTGTGTCCTTGAAGGTGGGGAGAGCGGGCCCGGGCTTCGCAGAACACCTCCGCTGCCCTCTGAGAATTCATGCGATGGCAGAATCCAGAGCGGAATTCATGATATGAAGACCTATGAACTCTGCTAGGCGTAAATGTGAAGATCTGTCGAACAAAGGCAAGATATCCTTCTTGTCCTAGGTAGGTAGGTGTCGATCCACCTCGCCTCGCCCCTGTCCCGTCACTTTAAACTCAAGTCTGCACACCCACATCTGGGAAATAATTATTATTATTACATTATAATCATTATTAATAATAATTTATATATAAATATTAATAATGTAAAAGTTTAATCACTTAATTAAAATATATATATATATATATATATATATATATATATATATATATATATATATATATGAAAGTTGGCTCTTTTAGTCTAATTAGGTTTTTCACTATTTATCTCTGGTATGTTCTCCTCTCAAGCTCTTATTCACAATATGTCCTAAATATGGATCCCCATTGGGATTCGAAATGTCGACCAAGTTTTGTTGATAATGTGGATAATCTAAATTGTGTTTCTTCAATTAACAACCACAAAAGTCTGAAAAACATCATGTCATTGTTATATTCTCCCATCATAAGCCTCTTTAATTGTGATGTCGAGAGGTGCTTTCTAGCCCAGTATGGTAAAGATGTTGTAACGTTTAATATTTTAACTAGCTCAAAATAGAATAAAATAAAATAAAAACATTTTGGATTCCAACCCATGGTTTTCCCCATGGTATTCTTCTATAATGTAGCCTATTTAAAGTTCAATAATTAAACCAGCCTGGATCCATCTTAATTCTGGACCTACCAAGATCTGAGAGGGATCAAATCTCTTTTCACTCTAAAAGGGTTTTGATCCTCAATATATTTGATCCCTCTCGGCACTTGGTAAATCCAAATTTAAGATGGATCTACGCTGGTCATATTACATCTCGGTATCAAGTTTCCTTCCTTGTCAATGTCTCAATATGAGACAGTGCATCTCATGAGTGTCCATTACAACAACCAGTTTCATGTCTCTTTGTTTTCATTATTGTTGAATTTTCATTAGTGTCTTAAAATCTCTTACGCTACCAAACCAAGAATCTCAACAGAACTACTTTTCACAGCAAAATATAAACAATAGTAAATCACATATGCATAGAGTATAGATAAATTTTTACAATTTTCAACCCAACTTCGTTATATTAAACAACATTTAATAAAATAGTCTAGGGCTCCCATACCAGGGATATTGGCCCTCATACATCCACTAGTACAAGATAAAAAACACGATACTCTAACCATATGGTTGTAGCATGCTCTCTCAGCTCCTCTCGGTCATACCTTGTACCTTCCCGGTCCTTCAACTCTCAATATGTAGCTCCTGCCTTTATCAATGCTCCAAGTCCATCTGGCCACTTAACCTCGGTTGTGAATCTTCTCACTAGGTTATTTTTCGTCCACCAACGCATCAACACATCGAGACTCCTATCGAGTTGTTCACAGTTACACTTGTGAAAAACTCTCAGTTTTCCCACTACTACTCCTCAACAACTCAAGGACTTCAACCCACTATGGTCTTCTGTAATGTTCCTACTCGGCCTTAGCTAAGAGGAGACATTCAATTTTGATTTAATTTATGTTTTATGAATAAATGAATAAAGGAGGACATGTAAAACTCCTGAGAAGTATGAATAAATCAATGCCCATGTGAACAAAGACAAATTAGGGCTATGTGAATAAACACTTGCAGGTGTGAAAGAGGTTTGAGCCAAAGATTGGGTCCACCTTGACCAAGTCAACTGTGCTATCTAGATTCATTGTATCTCCAAAAGTGACAGCGCAGTTCTAGAAGGGAGCCTCTAATGTGAAGAGAGTTAACTCATCAAAGTGGTTTAGGGTTTGCAAGAGCTTTCTCATCTTATAAAAGAAGGAGGAGAGCAACATGAAGGGGTTGTTGATGAATTATATTTCTGAAGTATTTGTCTGCTTAGACAAATACCATTCTCTGTTGTTTAGTGGAGGATTGTGATTGGAATTCCTGTTTAGGAGTTTCATCTCTTCCCTTGAGGATCATTGAAGGAGTTCTTTGCTGAAGTTGGCCACTATCTGGTTTGATACCAAGCTCTATCTTTCATGAGCAGCGCTGGCCCATTGAGGGTTTTGCAGCTGCTATCTTTGTAGCAAGTGGTGTTCTAGATCTGCTTAGATCTAGCTTGTTTTGAGAGGCTTTATCTGTTGGAGTGTGTTCTTCAGCCTCCAAAGAGATAGTTGATCCATATTTTATATCAGATATGTAATTTCATTCTAGTTATTCAGTCTCCTTCACCCTCTGCGCAGTTTCTGCTCAATACTGTGTTATTTTGTGGGAGGGCTTGCTTATTTCAGTTTGCTATCAGTTTGGAGGAAGATATCTTGGTGTTAGGCTTGCCTTCCCTTGGTGATCTGTGGATTGGGTTACTGATCCATGTCTCTATAGATCTGATCTATTTAAGTAATAAAAGTTATCTTCAGAAATTTCTGGGTTTTTTGCAACACTGTAATTTGTAATTCATATCTACAGTTATTCATGCAATATTTTGATGTAATTACAAAGGGATATTGTTCTTAAAGTCTTATATCTTCCAGATCTGTATTAGATATGATTTTTTACCTATGTATTTGGAATAGATCTAAATAATAATGCACAACAGCTAAATCATATGACAAATAATGTTGTACCTTCTTGTTGCAGTTCAATACATTGTTGCAGCCCCTTTTTCTAAGGGATTCCTTCATTAAATTCATTGTCTTTTACATGAAAAATGTGTGGGCCATGTCTCTTATCTGATTCATCAATTTTCAGACCCTAAATATCTAAACCCTTCAACCAAGTACGCTCTCAAGTTTCAGTAAAATTTTGCAGTAAGATAATAATGGGGAATCAGGGTTTTTAAGCCTAGTTTAAGAAGGAGGGATTGTTTATTTGAGATAGGATTATTTTTTTGAGCCAAAATTCAGATAATAGGTCCCTCATGACCTAAGATAACCTGTAAAACCATCCCCTTCCTCTTTTTTTATGCAGATCTATGAATTTATGTGTTTTTGGGACAAAATCACTACTTTTCCCCCATCCTTTGTGAAGAGAATTAACCTTATTTCTTGCTGCTGTATATACATTTTCTGATGAAGTGTTTTTAGACCCATATCAGAGCTTTTCATTTTCTGCTACTCCAATACAGTGTTTAAGTTACTGCAACCCCTTTTGTTGGATGGTTTTTGACTAGTCTTGACTGTGGGAGACCTGTATAAGGCCTTAGAACTTATTTTTTTCTGCTAAAATTCATTGTATAAGTCCCTCACAGCCAAAAAAATGGGAACCCAACTCTGAACTTCCTTATTTTTTCATATTTTATCTTATACAACGTCCCTCTTGAGTCCATTACTGCATTTCTTGAATTGGAGTTTTTAGCCACTCCTCATCTACTTGGTTTTTGCTCCTCTTTGGTTCCTCATCTTAGATCTTCTGATCTAAGGACCCCAAGGGCAGAAAAATCCTAAGGAGTGTGTTAGCATCCATTTTGATGTGTTATCCCTATACTCTATAGACAGAGTCTAGATCGGGCCAGGTAGCCTCCAGATCTCACCCTCTCTTTAGAGGTGAAATATCCGGTAAAAGCCCCTCTAGTCCATCTCTGGTTTAGAAGTTGCAGTTGTGTTTTCCCATACTGCTGTGAATCCATAGAGGAATATCTTAAGATATTCCCTACTGTGACTATTTTCCCCATTTGGAACATTACAATGGTATTAGAGCATGATCTATGGCTCAGCCTGTGAGATCAAGCTATTAGAGAAGCATTGAGAAGAAGCAGGAAGTAGAAAGTAGAGAACATAAGATGGAGAGGATGAGGTTACTCTCATCCATTTTTTAGATCAGAAAGGAGCCTCTCCAAAGGGGTTCAACCGATGGGAAAGAAAAGTGCAATGAAACTCCAAGAGGATTTCAAGATGAGAAAAGCTGCAGGGAAACCTCTAGAGGGTTTCAGGAGGTAGGAGAAGATGAAAGCACTTCCTATGCTCATGAAGGAAGTGAAGAGTATGGAGGTCCATAAGAGGAAGTGGATAGATGGCCAGAGGAGGAGGAGCATTCTTCTCCACTGGAGGAGGCTTCTACCAACACTGTCCAGTTCATAGAGGAGCAACCCACCATATCAATAGTTGTATCAGCCAACAAATCAGAGAGAGAGACTCTTGTAGCCATACAAGATGTCTCAAAGACCCACAAAGGTATGCAAAAATTTCGATGCAGTGACAATTCAGAAAATTTCACAGGAGGATTGGGAAATTTTCATTCACATGGCCCAGGATTGAGACTTCATGATGATAAAGAGAAGCAAGTTTATACAGCATTGTACAATAGGGGTTTGATCCAAGAAGGGATCAACACTCATTCGTTTGCACCCTTATTGAGTTGCATGCAGCATGAGGAGTTATGGTGCAAGGACTTGGGGAGCATCATGCATGAGGTTCCATCTCATAAGGATGTCTTGTCCTTAGCACTCTTGGATTCTTGTGGAACCAATGGATTGACTGGTGAGAGGTCTTCCTAAAAAGATCTCCAAAGTTTTACATCTCAACTCCCCATGAGGTGTAAATGGGAAAGCTTGTTTGAGGAATTTGGTAGTCCTCATTGGGAAGATACCAATGGAAAGAACGGTTGGGGGCAGCCCTACTTGGATGAAGAAGGATGGGTAGAAAGCAAGAGGCTTGTGAGCCACTTGCAAATCTATGATACAGGCCAGTAAGAAGCATGGCTGCGCTGGTTCCTTTTGGGTGAGTATGGTCACTACCCAAAAATTTCTACTTCCTTATCTCATGCCTTAAGCTTCAATGATGGGATGCATAAGAAGAAGGCATGGGTGTTGTGGCCATTAAGAAGAAAGGTTGGAAATTACATGATGGATCCTGTGTCCATATATTTTCTTTTGTTTGAGGTATGTCTCATGTGCTCACATGTATTTATGTTTGAGATATATTTCATGAATGAACATTGTCTTGGGAGGAAGGATGACTTCCCCATGGTATATGAGGGAGCTGATTTTCACTATGTTGATGAGGCATCTCACATGTCTATCATTATTTTATTGCTCCATGATCTAGATTTTGATAATGCAAGGATGAAGCAAGGGTCCTTGTTGATATGGCTATTGTTGAGAGAGCATGGGCTGAAATTTCTCCATACTCATCATGATGTTTTAGAAGGAAAGTATGGCACCATGTCTACTTATTTTGATCATGTACAACTGATATATATTACTATGTACTGCCATATAGTAAAAGGGCACTTATGCCCAGCTAGCACATTGCTGAAGGGAAAATTTTCACATGACACCTTTGGCATAAAGGAGGTCAAAAAGAAGGAGTTCTATTTCAGCCAACCCTTTTCTATGAGGCTCAACAAGATCAACTTGAGGAGATATTGTTGTGGGGGCCTTGAAGAAGAGATACATCATACTTGCCAAAAATGCGTGAAACATGCAAAAATGGAGCAGCCACATGACTCTTTGAGAGATTTGAATCAGTTCACTCTTTCCTCTTTGGAAGGAAAAAGTAGATCCATGCACCACTCCTTTGATTGGGGGAAGCTACATCAGCACTTGCAAGAGTGCATCGGTTATGAGGAGTTGGAGCAGCCAAGGGACTCTATGCAAGAGTCATTCTAGCCACCTCTTCCTACTCTTGAAGGAGGAGAAATACCCATGCACAACCCCATGAGTATGAGAGTTTTGAATGGTAAGAAATATGATCTTGTGGAGAAAGTTTATTTTTATGATTTAGCACATTCTCTTACCATATGTATGCAGGCCATGGTTCCTACAAGGAGTAATATCAAATTCATATTTCATGGCAAAGATGAGGCCAATAAAAATTCCAAAGCAGGCCACTCCCTTGAAGTGCAAAGGGAGATTATTTATCATGATGGGTGCTTCCCAAAGGCACCTAATGAGGGCTTCACTTTCAACCATGTCAAAGTGACCCATGCAGCAAATATGTCATGGGAGTACCGCCTATCACACTCATATCTACTCAAAACAAGGAGTACACTGCACTGTTACCTTATGTGGGATTGTGACCCACCTCCTCAAGTGCAACTTTCAGCTTTCCTATATGTGATTTTGCTTCCATACATAGATGACATATTGGTATTGTTTATGGGTATGTATGGGCAAAGAGTAAGTAGTGTATATGTGCCACATGGGATGTAACTTTATCTTGTACTCCATTTTACATGTTTTATATTTGACATTGCTTCACCCATGTTCATTTCTATTGAGTTTTACACTCCTGAAGGGGCAGACTATGCACCTATCATGTTAGCATTGGAGGAGAAATTTCTGATGTATTGTCTTGATGAGAACTTAATCCATGATGAGAGCTTGATTCTTGATGGTGCCATCAATGGAGAAGGAGAAGAAATACAGCTCTTACCCTGTCAGTTTCTTGAGGACAAGCAACATTTTGGAGGGGAGGACTATAATGTTCCTACTTAGCCTTAGCTAAGAGGATACATTCAATTTTGATTTAATTTATGTTTTATGAATAAATGAATAAAGGAGGACATGTAAAACCCCTAAGAAGTCTGAATAAATCAATGCCCATGTGAAAAAATACAAATCAAGGCTATGTAAATAAACACTTGCAGGTGTGAAAGAGGTTTGAGCCAAAGATTGGGTCCACCTTGACCAAGTCAACTGCGCTGTCTAGATTCATTATATCTCCAAAAGTGACTATGCAGTTCTAGAAGGGAGCCTCTAATGTGAAGAGGGTTAACTCATCAAAGTGGTTTATGGTTTGCAAGAGCTTTCTCATCTTATAAAAGAAGGAGGAGAGCAACATGAAGCGGTTGTTGATGAATTATATTTCTGAAGTATTTGTCTGCTTATACAAATACCATTCTCTGTTGTTTAGTGGAGGATTGTGATTGGAATTCCTATTTAGGAGTTTCATCTCTTCCCTTGAGGATAATTGGAGGAGTTCTTTGCTGAAGTTGGCCACTATCGAGTTTGAGACCAAGCTCTATCTTTCATGAGCAGCGCTGGCCCATTGAGGGTTTTGCAACTGCTATCTTTGTAGCAAGCAGTGTTCTAGATCTGCTTAGATCTAGCTTGTTTTGAGAGGCTTTCTCGTTGGAGTGTGTTCTTCATCCTCAAAAGATATAGATGATCCATATTTTGTATCAGATCTATAATTTCATTCCAGTTATTCAGTCTCTTTCACCCTCTGTGCAGTTTCTGCTCAATACTGCGTTATTTTGTGGGAGGGCTTGCGTATTTCAGTTTGCTATCAGTTTGGAGGAAGATCTCTTGGTGTTAGGATTGCCTTCCCTTGGTGATCCGTGGATTGGATTACTGATCCATGTCTCTATAGATATGATCTATTTCAGTAATAAAAGTTATCTTCAGAAATTTATGGGTTTTCTGCAGCACTGTAATTTGTAATTCAGATTTACAGCTATTCATGCAATATTTTGATGTAATTCCAAAGGGATATTTTTCTTAAAGTCTTATAGCTTCCAAATATGTATTAGATCTAGTGTTTTACCTATGTATTTGGAATAGATATGAAGCATAATGTACAACATCTGAATCATATGACAAATAACGTTGTACCTTCTTGTTGCAGTTCAATACATTGTTGCAACCCCTTTTTCTAAGGGATTTCTTCATTAAATTCACTGTCTTTTACATGTAAATTGTATGGACCATGTCTCTGATATGATTCATCAATATTCATACCCTAAATAGCTAAACCATTTAGCTAAGTATGCTCTTAAGTTTCAGTAAAATTATGCAATAAGAAAATCATGGGGAATCAGGGTTTTTAAGCCTAGTTTGAGAAGGAGGGACTATTTATCTGAGCTAGGATTATTTTTTTGAGCCAAAATTCGGAGAATAGGTCCCTCATGACCTGATATAACCTATAAAATTTTTCCCTTCCTCTGTTTTTACGCAGATCTATGAATTTATGCGTTTTTGGGACAAAATCACTACTTTTCCCCCATCCTTTGTGAAGAGAATTAACCTTATTTATTGCTGTTGTGTATGAATTTTATTTTGAAGTGTTTTCAGACCCATATAAGATCTTTTATTTTTCTATTACTCCAATACAGTGTTTAAGTTACTGCAGCCCCTTCTGTTGGATGGTTTTTAACTAGTATTGATTGTGGGAGACCTGTATATGGCCTTAGAACTTATTTGTTTCTGCTAAAATTCATTGTATAAGTCCCTCAAAGCCCAAAAAATGGGAACCCAACTTTGAACTTCATTATTTTTGCAGATTTTAGCTTATACAGCGTCCCTCTTGAGCCCATTGTTGTATTTCCTGAATTGGAGTTTTTGGCCACTCCTCATCTACTTGGTTTTTTCTCCTCTTTGGTTCTTCATCTTATATCTAATGATCTAAGGACCCCAATGGCAGAAAACTCCTAAGGATTGTGTTAACATCCCTTTTTATGTGTTATCCATGTACTCTGTAAACAGATTCTAGATCAGGCCAGGTAGCCTCTGGATCTCACCCTCTCTTTAGAGGTGAAATATCTGGTAAAAGCCCCTCTATTACATCTCTGGTTTAGAAGTTGCGGGTGTGTTTTCCCATACTGATGTGAATCCATAGAGGAATATGTTAAGATATTCCCTACTGTGCCTATTTTCCCCATTTGGAACATTACATCTTCTTACGCTGCTTCGATGAAGACCAACATAGGGCACAAAGGGATGCCACCTATCACTACAAGGTATCCAACTCCCACAATGAACACAGGCTAGGAGGACTGCCCATCATCTAATGTATATGTCCTCCACACATAAGTCTCGGGCTCCACAAAATTCTCCTGGCTGATCATACCCTTGAGCTCCAACAACTGCCACTTTAGCAACTACCTTTGTCCATCAAGGTGTTGCAAATATGGATCCAACATGGACACTATCACGCTATCCTCCACCAGACCATAAGTTCCCAATCCACATTCAAACTTGGTACACTCTCATGCTACCCTCCAAAATTTCCATGAGTGACCAAGTCCACAACGTAGCATCTGCACATAGTTATGGCATCCAATCATCTAGGATACCCTTACATACGACTTCCAACAGACTTATCATCATCCAACTTTTTCTCCGCAATAGAGGATCTATTGCCCAAATCTAGGCTCCAATAATATGTCGTCACTTAGGACATGTCCACCATGATATCTACACTCTATGTTAACCCCAACACATTGCACCCACATTTTGCCTATCCTTTTGCCCAATCACTGTGGAAACTGCTCACTGGTTAGGGCTTCTAACCACCCTATTTAGCCCTACCTTATTGGCTTCCACAGGCTGCAATCTAACCTATCCAATACTAATCACAAACTATGAACCAACACCTGACAAAACTGGAGAAGTAATATAACTTTCATTTGTTGTTCATCAATTGAAGTCTGGTCACTAGTTAGGGCATCCTTGTACCCCACAACAACCTACCATCTATGATCAAAACATCCACAAAATACTGTGTCCTCCTTAAATCTATAATTCGTTGCCACTCCTTATCTTGATATGCACCTACAACACCCAGATTAGGTTTGTTTAGCCCTCGAAAGAGCCACCATAGGTATGTGGCCTAGTCTCCACAGGTATGTGATCTCCTCGGCTTGTTCTAACAAGAGAACCCACGTCAAACTATCCTAGAACTGACCTCCTTTAATGTGTCTACCTTTATAAGAGGGGAGGAGACCCTACATTGAAGTTATGGGTTGTTCTAGCCCTCACATCCCTTCATACTCCCTCCTATATGCCACAACTTGCTACAACATCCTACTCTTAGCTACAACAACCCTTCCAAAGGCCTGCACCCTTCTCCCATGACCCTCAAAACACAGCCCTTGGTTGCGACCTCCCTGCAAGGTGTCTCAGCCTCCAACACAACCCTCGGTCACCCTGAAGTAGCCATTCAATCTTCCATGATAGTATATTTCCTAGCTACGGCCCAATCTTAGGAAGGTATTTTGAGTTACCTTACCTCTCAAATATCACTTGTGTTGCACCGAATTGGATGATATTTTTATGTCTCACACTTTACCTTAATATATAGGCATAATGTGGCTCCAAGACTCCTTCTAAGAGGGTTTTGCCTACTATCATTAGTGTTACACTGAAATTTGTCACCATGACATTTTAGTAATCCCTTAGAGGTCTACAACATCAAAGTTCCTAAATTCAAGCTGAGAAATTAAGAGAAAATCTCCTAAAAGTCTTAAAAACACTTGTACCGCACTTTCTCTTAACATTTTCTGCGGTGCCGCACCTTTTTTCTTTAAATCATGTGGAGCTAAATGCACTTTTTATTTATTAAAGGTGTAGACCCCTATAAAAGGAAAAACAAAGGTGGAAAGTAACATTTAGAAGCTCAGTAGTCAAATCTAGAAGCTTCTAGAAGAAGTTAACCGGTCGAAGGTTCGATCTATCATGTATGTTCATTCCTCCATTATGGGAGCTTACCCCTTGATTTATGGAGCCCAATCCCTTCAAAAGAGCATTCTATCCCTTCTTAAGGGGAACCATAACCTCCTCTCTTTTCCTATAAATTGAAGCCATAGTACAGCTTCAAAGGTTAGAGTTAGTAAGTTAGACTTGAAGAATTTTTGAGGAGAAATGCTGTTAAAACTAAAACTCTCATAGCTAATTCTTATTTGGGAATGACTACACACCCATGTGCTTTAGTTGAGAGAGTGGTAAGGCTTGTCATAGTAAAGGAAATGCATGTTCTGGACCCCAAGAAGGCCTGTATGACATCAAGGCGGACACGGTTGTAAGGCTCTTCTTTATTTAAGTTAATACAAATGAATATTGTTTTCTCAATGGGTTATTTAATTAATTATCTCATTTCTTGAATTCCTTGATCATCTTGATAGATGTTTGATTCATGAATTGATTTATTATACAAGTGCTTTTGATCTTTTCTTGTGTTTATGATTGCAGATCCTTGACGACGAATTTCTTCAAGCCACTGGAAAGAAGATCAATGCTGGAATACAAGTAGGTTTCTAAAACCCTGTTATAATTAATTCCATGTCAAACAATATCTAGAGAAAATAGTTTTTATTTTTTTGTTTGTTGCTAGCTATCTGTAGGACACTTGGGAGGTCTGTCTTGTCCACAAGAATGACTTATCTGTCCAACAAAATGGCGACTCTACTGGGGAATGGATTTCGAACTCTGATTTCTTTTATTTTTGAATTGTGAATTTATTTTTTCTTATTTTGATTGATTTATACTGGCTTGGGTAGTTTATCCCTGTATAATCCCTGAGAAATGATTTAGAGTTTTTTTTATTTTTTCTTTAGTTTTCTTGTGTTCGCTCTTTTATTTTATAGACAGTGCGGGCAGCTCCACACTTTTCTTGTACCCACAATGCGGGACCTCACTGGTTTGCACTGAATCCTGTGGACCTTGTGAAATTTTTTGGAAAATCTTAAAATCCTCTTTTCTGGATTAGTTTTTTAGATTCTCATTGAATACCCAAACTTGTATCTTCTGTCAAGAAGCTTTGGTTAAGAGTTTATTTCAGCATTTTTAGTTTTGAATGAATTTCTGAAAGATCTGCATGTTATAATGATTTTTGCTTTGTCTTTATCCCACTCAAAGATTATAAACATTGGTATACCTTTAGATCACTAGTATTTCCTTGCTTTCTTGCTTAGTCTGACATCATAGCAGAAATTGTTTTATGAGATTTAGATCCCGTTTTTTCTCATTTGCAAATCTTAAAAAAAAATTTGTTGGTAAGTTTGGAATTTCACTTTAAAAAAAAAATCGGATGTTTTTGAGTTCTTGCTGATCCAAGCAAATAATTTCTTAGTTATATTACAAGCTAAGAAAAACATCCTCAAAATATTTAAAGTTTACTTCAGATTTAGTCTTTATAATTTTTAGAACTCAAAATTAGTGTTTTTAGCTTTGAGTGTTATTTCTAGAAATTGTAGTGTTCTTTTGAAGAAAAACTTGGTTTGTAGTTTCAATCTTGAATAAAAGGGATTTATTATTGAGAAATAGATCATTTTGAGTTCTCATTGAAATTATATTTCTTTTCATTTATTCTTGTTTGAAGGAAATATTTGTTTTTAAAATATTGCATTTCTCAACTCTTCCTTTAGATAGAATTCATTGAAAGAACAAGAATTGTTTCTCATAATAGATGCATTTTTAGTGTGTTTTGAGTCGGGTCACTACATATCATCAGTTTCAAATTCACACCTATTTTCCTAAGAAACAACCCATTAAAAACAACGCTTAAATTAAAATCAATCTAGTAATTTTTATATTTCTAGGGCTCTTTTCACCAATATAGCTTAGGCTAGTGTCTTGGAGTAGGGAGTAATTAACTCTCCAAGATAATTTAAACAAACAAGTAGTTGATCTTGTGGTAGGAAAAATCCAATAGTCGCTTGTATGCTCTGGGAAGCTCCTCTTAAAGGAGTCAAGCACGAGCTCATATCTAAACCAGTGGGATAATAAATTCTATCTCATTGGGAATGATAGCAGATATGCGCGTATTAACAACATTAAACCTTGGATAGACCATTGTTGAGGAGCCTAGGGTCACTTGTAGGTATACCTTGGATTATTTCAAGGAGCCTTCAAGGGGATTGAGCTTTGTTACTCTTCCCTTGCACGTATGTTGGATTGTAGACTGTTCCCCCAGGTATATTAGTTCCTGTTGGTAACCATAGTGACCATAATATTTACGGTTTTTTCCTAAGGTGACGGTGGAGGAAAGATCCCACTATACCTGAAGCAGACATCGACTAGACTCATTTGGACTCTTCAAAGGGTTATCTTCACTCGAGATGGTTTAAGTGGAGAAACTTGCACCGGTCTGTTTCATTAAGTAGGTTGTCGAGGTAACTGTTACAACCGCCCTTTCGACATTAAAATACTACGATGTTGGATTTCATCACCAACTAATGTTTTTAGTGTGGGAAGTTACTGTTTGTGCGTGGTTTGATCTCCTAGATTTTGAGGTGTGTGATTCATTTCTTTGTTTCCTTAGAAACTCTAGTATTTTTCATTGAAATTTTATTTGATTGCGTGGTTAATAATTTTTAATCGTGGCTGAATTGCCAAGACAATCGCGTAGACTCCAGGGGAAGCCCCCTGAGTATACACCAAGCCAACTTGAAGGGCTGCGAGCTCTAGTATCGCCTAGTGATAGTAGAATTAGATCAACAGAAACAAGAGAATCATCTATAGTTATTCATCCTGATTATCAATCACAAACAACAGAGCATATTCAAGAGCCAATTTCAGTTTTCGAAGTTACTGGTAGTATTTCTCCTTCCAGTGAATTAGCTGAAGAACCTGAAATTTATGAGCTTGACACTGAACCTACTGTATTGGAATCATCTTTAGGATTTGTTACTCCGATTTCTAGTGATCCTAGTTCACCTAGGGTAAGACATCGCATTACTGAAAATCTCCCTTCTGACCTCATATCTATTGAATAAATTGTTGGTCCAGACGAAGACGTAATTCTTCCCGAAACCCAAGAAAATTTGAATCTTAGGGAGCGTGAATCAATATTCTACAGTCCTTTTAGAACTGGCACTTGGTATTCACCATTGACAGTTTTTTTAGAAAACTCGGGTCTTAGTTTTTCACCACCCCGAATTCCTTTTCATCCTACACCAAGGGGTTATTATCCTTCATCTACTATGTTGGGTGAGTCATCTATGTTTTCCAAATCTCCGAAAACATTTTTATACGGTGGTCCTTCTGTTCCTTCGTGATACCAGTCACTCTCTGGTACTTTCTCAGGAGAAAATCCTCAACCAAATGAACGAGTGTTATCATTTGGTACAAATGGAACTAAAACTGAAACGTTGAACGCGAACAAATTTTTATGATGTCTGGTAATATTGAAAATCCTTAACCTCAAGGTAGCCAGTTACTGCCTGGGGGAAAACCTAAAGGTAGTCAGTTACCACCTAGGGGGCAACCTCAAGGTAGTCAGTTACCACCTGGGGGGCAACCTCAAGGTAATTTTTTACCAGGACAAATTTTAGGACAATATTATTTACCTAGAGAAAAACCTCAAGGATAGTACATACCTCAAGGTTATCAACCTCAAGGATAGTACATACCCCAAGGTCAACCCCAGACTCAGTATATTCCTCAAGGTCCTTATCAACCCCAGATTCAGTACATGCCTCAAGGTTATCAACCTCAAGGTCAGTACCCAACTCAAAGTTTCCAACCTCCTTCTGGTCAACCATTATTACAAGGATTTGGAAATTTACCAATTAATTATCAACCCTACGTTCAACCAGGTTATGGTCCTTCATATGCACAACCTTCTATGGGTCAATACCTCGGAATGAACATGGTGTGGAATCCATCTCAAATTCAACAGACTATGCAACATAATGTGAAATTATCTAATCAACCTGGACAACCTTTAGTTTCTGGTCCAACCCAGCAACCTATCCAGCCTACTGTTCAAGTCCCCGCACCTAGTTCTGTTCAGCAGCCCGGGCCTAGTACACCTCAGAATCCGCCTCAAATTGCTATAGCTACTGCAACTTCTATTCAACCTACAACACCTGTTTCTGGAGTATCTATAGCTCTGGTTTCTTCTATCCCTGCATCAATGAAAATTCCTCAAGCCTCTGTGCCACAGTCAGGACCTACAATTCAGACTACGGTCCAGATGCTTATAAGACAAGCTGGTACTAGTACGATTGTCTCTAGTCAACCATAGTTTTCTTATCAACCGTACCAAGGACAGTATCAATTTGGACAGGCTACACAAAATACAGTATATCAGTATCATCCATAACCTAGGTATACTTATCAAGTACCTCAACAACCCCAGTATGTTATAGTTAATCTTGGTTACCCAGGAGGTTTCACGATTCCAAATGCACATTCAATTCCAGGGTATCCTAGATATCCTCCTCCTAGAACTGGTTTAATCGCACAAGGTTATCAAGACCCTAGCCATCAGTTACCATTCATAGCAACTTTATATTTACCAGATCTATCGCACCTTACGAATGATCCCATTTTTTATCTTCCATATTGGTCGCCAATGCCTAACAAGTTGCCCAGTGATATTCCGAAATTTGAAGGTAAGTCAGGAGAGGACCCATATAATCACGTTGTGACTTATCACCTCTGGTGCGCATCCAATTCACTAATTGATGATTCGATTCAATTGTGTCTTTTTCAGAGAAATCTCATTGGTCTAGCTGCCAAATGGTACATTGAGTTACCACATGGTTCTTTTAATAATTTTAATGCACTAGCTACTGCTTTCTTAACCCATTTTCAGTTTCCTGTCAGATACGACAACGACACATAATTGCTCACTTCATTAAAACAGTCTATGTCTACGTACATATCTGATCACATTCATGAATGGAGACATATAAGGCATTTAGTGAAAGTCTTTATTCCGGATCAAATTTTGGCTGAATGGTTTATTAAATCATTATTGCCCAAAATTAATAAATATGTGGCCAAAGGAGGCATTGTTACAGAAGAGCAAGTCATTGTTCAGGCTCATTACCTTGACCTTGTATATACTCAGTCAGGTACTCTATATGATAAAATCCCTGATTTACCAAGACCTAGTCAATTAACTACAACTGCTTCTGGCTCTCATGTCTCTGATGGTGTAATTGGTTCTATTAGCATTGGTAAAAGTAAGAAGAAGTCTTCCAAGACCACTTCTCCTATTATCACTTTACCCAATTCACCCAAAGGATATTCTTCCCTAGAAGCTTCCATCGATATTCATGTTGTAGAGTCATCTACAACCAAATCTAAAACTCTACAACCAAATCTAAAATTGGTGGTAAGAAGAAAGGTAAGAATAAAAATAAAAAATCTTTAAAAGATAAAAACGATACAACTGAACCAACTGACGAAAAACGTAAACCTAGATATCCTTGTCTAATCTATGATGAGGATCATTTTACAAAAGAGTGCCCACATAGAGTCGAGGTATCAAAATTCGTTAAGGGTTCGCCTATACCTGCTGTCTTGAAGGATCCATTTCCCACTCAAGATAGTAACATGGTTGGATCTTCCTCCAATACGCTTGAGAATATCTTGATGGTTGCGATGCGATCGCAAGATTATGGTAGTAAAAATATTGGTAAAGAAGCAGAAACATCCAATTCTGCATCGACTACATCTCCCTTAGTTTCTGATCCATTATAGATTGAGAAACAAAATATTGAATTAGTGATTAAACCACCTGCAAAAGCTGTAATTCGTAAATCATCTTTCAATCCACATGCGAGAGCTGCTCAGAATTACAATATTGTTGAAGATTTGGCAATTTCCCCTTCAGTAATGTCAGTTTTGGAAGTATTGCAATCATGCCCAGCCCAAAGAAAATTACTTTTGTCAGCCTTAGGAGCCGTATATCTCCAGGATTCGAACCTCATGATCTTCGATTTAGAGAATTTTATACCCCTCCTACCCCATCAAATGGCTTCTTAGATTCCGGTAATAGTAAAAAACAAGCTTATCTTTCGTATTGTTGTTGATGAAGGGGATTCTACGTGTATTATGTCGTTAAAATGTTGGAAATCACTTGGTTCTCCGACCACTAACAAATCACCAACTATTCTCAAAGCTTTTAACGGAAGAGGTTTTCAGCCGTATGGTATCTTACAAGATCTACCAATAGAGGTTGAAGGAAAAATGGTTAATCTAGATGTGGAGGTGGTTGATGCCCCTCTGGATTATAACCTTCTCCTAGGTCGCAGTTGGTCTTAAGCCATGACTGTTGTTGTATCATCGATATTTCGTCTCATCATGTTTCCTCATAAAGGAAAGATCATTAAAATATATCAGCTCTTATATTATTCATCCAACCCAGCCTCTATTGATAGCATCCAACATATCATAAAATCAACTATCCTTATAAGGATGTTAGAGTAGGTCTGCTTAAATATTCAGCTTTACTGGGAACTTTTTCCCTGCGGCCTCCCAACGTACAACCTCATATTGCTAATATCAATATGATTACATCAAGTAATATTTCCTTTAATGATCCTTGGATAGTACCTTCAGAATCAGAATTGGATTCTTTTGATGGCCCGATGCCTTTGAGTCCTTTTGAGTTAGCATATCAAAATGTATAGTCATTTTCTGATACTCCTTCAACTGAGTCTGATCCAGTGAATGTGATCAATCAGGAGTCATTTTCAATATCGATCTTAGCTTCGACACCAATTCTGGATCCTACTCAACAAGTATTTAATGTTGATGAACATATTCATGAATTCTTGTCGGTAGATGAGTTACCATGGGAAGATCTTCATCATAGGTCTTCGTTTTTACCTGATCTCGATCATTTTGAGAATGATTTTTCCTCCATTTTTACCACTGATTATGTCAAAGACCCTCAGAATCCTCTTTCACATTTCTATTCTGAATTGAATTTAGAAAATATTTCTACAATGGTTCCTCTTGACATTTCAGTAAAACTCGGAATTGTTGAAAACATTCATATAGGTGCTTCTTGTACGACTGATGAAATCTAAGCATATAAAGCCCTATTTCAGGAATTTCGTGACATTTTCGCCTGGTCATATGAAGAAATGCCAGGAATCGATCCGCCGATTGTTTTTCATGAAATTAAGACATACCCAGATGCTAAACCCGTTAGACAGAGATTACGTCAGATACATCCGAGAAAAGCTACCGCTATTAAAGCCGAAGTTTAAGAATTACTTCGTGCAGGTTTTATTTATCCAATAACACTCACGGACTAGGTATCTAATATTGTTCCATTCAATAAAAAACAAGGAACAATACGAGTATGTATCGATTATAGGGATATAAATCGAGCTTTTCCAAAAGACAATTATCCAACCCCTTATATTGATCAAATTATTGACGATTGTGCTGGAAGTGAGATGTTCTCGTTCATGGATGGATTTTCCGGCTACAATCAAATCAACATACTCCCTGTAGATCAACCTAAAACAGCTTTCATTTGTCCATGAGGAAATTTTTCTTATCGCAAACTACCTTTTGGCCTTAAGAATGCTGGCGCCACTTTTCAAAGGGCTATGTCTTATGCATTTCATGACATTAAGCACATTGTGCAACCCTAACTCGATGATTTTACTGCTCATTCTTCACGCAGAGCAAATCATATTACTCATTTATGAGCCATCTTTATACGATGTAGGCATTATAAGATTCATCTGAATCCTCACAAATGTGTTTTCTGCATACGATCTGGACGATTGTTGGGATTAATTGTCTCAAAGGCAGGCATTTGTGTCGATCCGTCGAAGGTTGAGGCAATCATCAATTTACCTCCTCCTTCTACTCTTCGCCAACTCCAACGTTTGCAAGGGAAAGAAATTTTTTTATGTCAATTCATTCCTAACTACGCCGAGTTAACAAAAGGTTTCACTAAGTTGTTGAAATAGAATATTCCATTCTTTTGGGACGAGGTCACTGATAGATCTTTTGATGCTTTGAAACACGCATTGACCCATGCACCATTACTGCATCCTCCCAACTATAACCAGGATTACTTTTTGTACCTCACCGCTTCTGATTCCATGATAGGGATGGTTTTAGTTCAGGAAGATGAATTCCATGGTGAACATGTGATTTAATATCTTAGTCAAAATTTGCATCCGACTGAGATCAAATATTCACATGTGGAGAAATTGGCCTCGGCAGCTGTTCAAGCTGTCCAACATTTTCGTCATTACATACTGTTACGTAAAACAACAGTGATATCTGATTGTAACCCTATGATGTACATTTTGACCAAACAGTTACTAGGGGGAAAATACGCTAAATGGATTTTCATCCTGCAGGAATTTGATTTGGAATTTGAAAAATCCAAATCTAAGAAATCATCGTATTTGCTGAACTTATGTGTGATTTCCCACGTACTGATACAGAAACTATGGTGGAACAACCAATTGCAAATGAATCTTTGTTTCTTATTAGTATCATTGATCCATGGTATGGAGATATTATTGTTTATCTTCAAACCCAATCTTTTCGGCCTAAGCTTTCACAGTTGCAATGATGAAAAATACCTTTTTAGTCTCAACAATATCATATTGTTGCCGACACACTATACCGTTGTGGTGCGGATTCAGTTTTTCAACGTTGTCTAACCCATGAAGAAGCCGAAAAGGTTTTAAATGACTGTCACTCTGGAGCATGTGGTGGTCATATGTATGGGTACGCCACAACCCAAAAGATATTGCGCGCTGGTTATTTCCAGCCATCCTTATTTAAAGATTGTATTTATGCAGTGTGAAAATGTCATAATTGTCAAATATTCGATCAAAAAATGCGTGCACCACCTACTCCTCTTCACCCTATAATTGATGTCGTTCCTTTTGCAAAGTGGGGCATTGACTTCATTACATGTAACCCTCACTCGGCCAGGGGCCATGGGTATATTATTCTAGTAGTAGATTATTTTACCAAATGGGCTGAGGTGATGCCTACATTTACGGCAGATGGAAAAACTACAACTACTTTCGTGTTCAATCACATGATTTCTCATTTCGGTGTACCCCAAGCGATAATTACTGATCACAGGATCCATTTTTAGAATATCATGATGACCGAGTTAACAGACCAACTTGGTTTGCACCATGACAGTTCTACACCATATTATCCGCAGGCTAATGGTTTAGTTGAAGCAATTAATAAATTTTTAGTCACCATGATCAAACGAATCATTGGAATTAATAAGTCGAATTGGCATACCATGATCTTTTCAGCACTTTAGGCATATTGAACCTCAGCAAAAACATCGACAGGTTTTACCCCTTTTCAACTAGTTTACGGTTTATAAGCGGTATTACCCATTGAATGCGAGATACCGTCACTCCAACTAGCCATAGAGTTACTTCCAGCCACTTCTGAAGAGGAGAAATGTTTTTTATACTTGGGCTCAATTAGATGAGAATCGGCGAACCGCTGCATTAGCTACCGAGACTCATGCGAAAAGAATGAAAGCTCAGTATGATAGAAGTGTTACCCCTCATAATTTTTCAAAAGGAGACCTAGTTTTTTATGATCAAACCAACGATAAATTAGGGGCTAGGAAATTCGAACCCATGTGGCATGGTCCTTAAGTCGAATTGGCATACCATGCTCTTTTCAGCACTTTGGGCATATTGAACCTCAGCAAAAACATCGACAGGTTTTACCCCTTTTCAACTAGTTTACGGTTTATAAGCGGTATTACCCATTGAATGCGAGATACCGTCACTCCAACTAGCCATAGAGTTACTTCCAGCCACTTCTGAAGAGGAGAAATGTTTTTTATACTTGGGCTCAATTAGATGAGAATCGGCGAACCGCTGCATTAGCTACCGAGACTCATGCGAAAAGAATGAAAGCTCAGTATGATAGAAGTGTTACCCCTCATAATTTTTCAAAAGGAGACCTAGTTTTTTATGATCAAACCAACGATAAACTAGGGGCTGGGAAATTCGAACCCATGTGGCATGGTCCTTATATTGTCAAGCGATAGCTTGCAAAAGGGGCCTAAGAATTGATTGATTTTGACAGGGTCTCTTTAGGTAAACCCAGAAATGGACTTTATCTGAAGAAACATTACGCTTTATTTTTGTGTGGAGATCTTCTCTGTATATTAGTTACTTTCTAGTTGGTGTTCTATAGATTAGAAATGTGTGCCCAGCTTAAGTGTGATTTTACTACTATTCTTGCTTATCTGGATTACTCTTGATATCGTAGATGTCGACGTCCTTTCAAACATATATTGGTTTTGTTGATGGCACTTGTCGTAGTACACAGAACATCTCTTTCGCAACTTGGGTTATTTATTCACCCACTGACGAGTTAGTATCTATGCATGGGGTAAGCCTCGGTCAAACAACGAACAATATTGCTAAATATAGTGCAGTTATTGAATTATTTTCAGAATCCATTTCATTTGGAATTCAGAGTTTGATCGTTAGGTTAGATTCTGAACTCGTTGTATTACAGTTAAACCGAGTATATGCCATTAGAAACCCAGTATTATTAAGATTATTTTTAAGGGTTCGTCTCTTGGAATGAGAGTTCGATTATATTGAGTATCAACACATTCCAAGAAATTTAAACACATTAGAAGATGCAATAGCTTCTAGTGTTATAAACAGACATTTGAAATAATAAAGTAGTAAATCAACATTCGATAACATGATTGAACAGGTAATTGGAAATAATAGTATATCATAGTATAGATGTAGTGTCCAAAAATAGTACATCGTCTTCGATCATAGGTTCAAAACGCCTTATCATCGGAAAAAAGTGATACAAAAAATGAGTCTATACAGTCAATCATCCACTATCCGTGGTGATGATCATGATAATACACTACTGCTTGTGCCACTCTACTCAAAAATCTCCTGAATGGTCTAAGAACACCAATGAAGTATCTCTGTAAATGGAGTGGAATGTCATCTATGGTGGTCTTAGGAATATCCATAGTTAGCCGCTCCAAATGGTGTTCCAAATCTATTAGGATCTCTGCTGTCTAATCCTATGGTAGTGGTGGTGCTGCAGCTACATCCCTTTTCCTTCGGTCAAAGGGGTGGAGAGTGGCTGGTTGACGTGGACCCACATTTGCATTTGAAATTTTTGTTATCAGTTTTGGACAATTTAAAAACAAAATAAAAATTAGAAATTAGAACATGTCAAAGAGATTTTTTTACCTGACTCATCTCACTGAGCTCCTGGAAGAAGTGGCATATCTCGTTCGCCGCGGAAATCCATGCCCACATAAGGAAAATCCTCTATCACAAAAAGTTGGTGTTTTAACCAATGAAAATAAGTCAAGGGAAATCAAACAATTTCCCCACCCTTGATGTGAGGGGCCATCAAAGCAACCCATCGAACCATCCGAGGCTCTTGAGGTCTACCAGCATCAACAGGAATATGTTGCGGGGCTAATAGAGGAATACTCTCTAAAGCAAAGGTAACCACGATAGATCCATATCTGAAGTTGTTTAACTTCCCATTTTTTGATCTAGTTAGTTTGCCTTTGACATTAGCCAACACTGCCTCGCACCAATTGAATATGGTGCCTCAGAAAAAATATACTGCAATCCGAATCTGAGATCCAGTAGCTACATGCAAATCTGCACTTCCGCACAACTTGGTAACGGTAAATGCAATAAATTTTAACTCAGGATGGATGATAGTTTTAATATCAATCCGTTTGTCTCTAGGATTGGCTTCATCATTACAAAACTCTAATTGCAGGCTAGCAATAGACTGGCCACTTGGCCTAGCCCCAAATAGAGAAAGTGGTTCACCTCTCTTAGATAGACCAGTCAAAAAATATATGTCCTCCAGCTCAATTTCAAGCCGGTGGCCTCCAATCATGAAACACTGGTCCTGAACGTCCCACTTGTTTACCAACCAAGTGAGAAGATCTACTTGAGCTCTCATGCCACTGATAGCCCAGAATTTGAATAGCCCACATGCTCTTAAAGCTTGCAAAGTAGGTTGATGAATCATTTATGCTTCATCTACCTCCTCATGTTCCCGTTCTCGCCAATGATCATTGTAAATATCCTACAATGAGTAAAATGAAGAATTAGAATCATTTTAAAACAAAAATTTTGGGTAATTTGGGAAGAAATTGTGTTTTTAAATTCGTTACGGCGTCCCCTCACTTTACGCTTAGAGACAGTGCGTAAATTCGCACAGGCTCTATGTTAAAAGTGTGAGGCCCCGACATTTTCCTTTGTGAGAAAATGTCGGGGTCCGCAGGTACCTAGTGTCCCACCTGCGGACCCCCGAGGGCAGATTTTTGAACCAATTTTCCTCCCAAAAATGAAATTTAGACCCTAATTTAAAAAAATGAATGGATGAAAAGCAAGGAAAAGAGGATGTGGATTACCTGGAGCAGACGGTTCTCGATTTCAACAGTCGGTTTGTCCGAAATCTTCTCTGAAGAATTTTTTTTCCAAAAGCTCTAAAATTTTCACTCCAAACTCAAACGGTAAAAATGAACTTGAAAAACTCCTTTTTATAATTTTTTTTGAATAAATAAAATTTAAATTTGTTTATTTTTCACTTTAAAAAGATGGTTTTTCAAAATATTTTTATTATTGAAAAAGGTATGTTTAATTTTTTGAGTTTTTTTGTGCAGAATACCATATTTTTTTAGGCAAAATGATCATTTTTGACAAAGAGTATACTTTTATCACTTTTTTGGGCTCTTTAAAATTTACGAAAAAGCGAAACCATGTAGTCCTCTTTTAAGCTCTTTTCAGACTCTCTAAAAATGAAAATATTGTCGAGTACTTGACTATTCGAACTCGTTAAAGGAAATGAACGGTCGTCCCTTCAGTATAAGTTTACCCCTTTTCTAGACTGAAATGGACTATTTACGAAAAATGTATACATTGACTAATCATGGTCAATAGAGTTCTCTCTTGCATTATTTTATCCTTTTTCGGGCTTGAGAGACTAAATTTATGAAAAAGTACACCCATGGAGTTTTCTTAAGTTTTTTCTTCTGACTCCCTAAAAATGAAAAACACCGAGTTTCTCCTATACTGGACTCGTTAAAATTTAACAGTAAAGGACCTGTCAATTTCAAATAGGAACGGACCACTCCTTCTTAGGGTTCAATTTTAAATTAAGTTGGACTCATCCGAAGGATGAGCTTATAAACAAGCAAATGTTATCCTCCTCAAGCTTGTCAAAAAATAAAGAGGTACTTGCCAGAAATGGTGGGGGAAAAGAGACAAAATAGATTCATTTATTACACTTTGATTTATAAAAGAATTACACCACTCTTGAACACAACACTTTTTGTTACACTTCTACCTGGGTTGGGAAATCCTTTTCCTATCAGTTAATCAAACCACATTGAAGGTCTTCAGCCGATTTCTGGGTATTAGCTTAGGTCAACTATCACCAAACCTTCTACAGTGTCATTATGTGTTCAAGAGGATAGTCAAACAAACCATTCAATTGAAAACATTTGTCTCCATTCACATTGACCATCCCTGAGTCAGTCCTTGCAAAAAATTTCTTCAAAATTTGATCTATGGCTTCATGCGTCAGCTTGCTTACGATGGATCACATTCTATCAACGACAACTCATCATCTAGAAAGTTGATCTAGAATCCGTCAGTACGTTGGAATCTGCATGCCTTAATGGTAGGTTTCTCGCCTTCGACGACAGGTTGCATCATTGACCTTCAATTGAACGATTGCATGAAATTTTCGACTTCAGATCACTTATTTACATTTCATGGATTGTACTGAGTACTTTGAGAGCCATTGTCATTATTGGTGGTTTCTCTCACACTTGTTAACAGTTCGCATCATTGACTGGTAATCAAGTGGGTTCTACCATGTTCGACTTCAAAACATTTAATTGCATGGATAGAATCGTACTAGTTCAAGAAGCAGAAATCAAGACCCTGGATCTAGTTTCCACCATCCGTTACATGGTGAGTTTATTATTCATACGCAGACGAAACACATGGATGGTTGCACCCATGTTGTGTCTACACTATTGATGTAATATTAGCCAGACGTAACAAGTTTAGTTAGTTTTGATCCGAGTATGGGAATGCCTACCTCAGCGATGATATATATATATATATATATATATATATATATATATATATATATATATATATATTTCATTGAATGTTTTTATAGGGTTTCGACTGGGGTGTCCACATGCTAATCCTTGAAATGATAAAGCACATCACTCTTCGAATGCTCTCAAAATTCGCACTCTAGGGCTCTTCGAATGCTCTCAGACTTTGCACTTTAGGGGGCAATTTGTTACACTAAAATTTTTCACCATGACATTTTAGTACTCCCTTAGAGGTATACAACATCAAAGTTCCTAAATTAAAGCCTTGAAATTAAGAGACAATCTCATAAAAGTATTAAACTTATACCGCACTTTCTCTTAACATTGCCTGCGGTGCCGCACCTTTTTTCTCTAAATCATTTCTGAGCTAAATGCACTTTTTATTTATTAAAGGTGTAGACCCCTGTAAAAGGTAAAACAAAAGCGTAAAGTAACATTTAGAATCCCAGTAGTCAAATATAGAAGCTTCTAGTAGCAGTTATCCGGTCAAAGGTTCGCTCTATCATGTATGTTCATTCCTCCATTATGGGAGCTTACCCCTTGATTTATGGAGCTCAATCCCTTCAAAAGAGAATTATATCCCTTCTTAAGGGGAACCATAACCTCCTCTCTTTTCCTATAAACTGAAGTCATAGTGCAGCTTCAAAGGTTAGAGTTAGTAAGTTAGACTTGAAGAATTTTTGAGGAGAAATGCTGTTAAAACTAAAACTCTCATAGCTAATTCTTATTTGGGAATGATTACACACCCATGTGCTTTAGCTGAGAGAGTGGTAAGGCTTGTCAGAGTAAAGGAAATGCTTGTTCTAGACCCTAGGAAGGCATGTATGACATCAAGGCGGACATGGTTGTAAGGCTCTTCTTATTTAAGTTAATACAAATGAATATTGTTTTCTCAATGGGTTATTTAATTAATTATCTCATTTCTTGAATTCCTTGATAATCTTGATAGATGTTTGATTCATGAATTGATTTATTATACAGGTGCTTTTGATATTTTCTTGTGTTTATTATTGCATATCCTTGACGATGAATTTCTTCAAGCCACTGGAAAGAAGATCAGCGCTGGACTACAAGTAGGTTTCTAAAACCCTGTTATAATTAATTCCATGTCAAACAATATATAGAGAAAATAGTTTTTATTTGTCCGTTTGTTGCTAGTTGTCTGTAGGACACTTGGGAGGTCTGTCTTGTCTACAAGAACGACTTATCTGTCCAAAAATTATGTATCCCAACATTAGGTCAACCTTGACCATTCATGTGCAAAACCAAACCATACCTTCAAAAATTCATAACTCTTCAAAGACAACTCATAATCAGATGATTTTCAATGCATCAGATTCATCTCAATGAGCACTATCGTCCTCTTCCATCACATGTTGAAAAATCATCACAGTTTTGGCCCAAACATTGATGGGTGTAAAACCCCGGGCTTGGGTTCCAAGCCCACAAGTGACCCTTGTGTCACTTTTCCCTCCAAACCCTAAACCCTTGGGCTTGGAGTACCTCCCAAGCTACACAAAAATCAACACTCCCTCCTAGCGAGGGATTTACTTCCAAGACTAGGAAGTAACCATCATCATCTAATGATGACACTAGCCCATATGGAGTCCATCTCTGCAGCATACCTTGTAGAATGAACCCTGAAATATCGAAAGTGTCTTTTCCTCACCACATTTTAACCTAAATATATATATCCTCCATAGGGTTTCTCCCTTTGAGGCTAGACTCCCTCTAAACCTACACGATATCCACTTGCTCAGTCCTGCAAGAACTCATCCTCCTGGATCCAATACCACATGTTGAAATCCCTCGAATATTGGATATGCAACATCACAATTCGATGAAGACTCTATCTTGCCAAATCCAGTCCATCACATGAATCCATCTCGATCAACTTGATCTCATCCATGCTAAAGAAATCCTCAAGTTGTCCAAACCATCCATGGAAAGTCAATGGAAGTTAATGATCAAGAATCTTCCCTACAACAAATTATTGTTCACCAGATTCACTAGCTTTCCACCAAAACTCCCAGCCAATCTCGCTACCAAGTCAGTTAAGACCACATCTCCATGCCTTAAATTAAACCCTCTTCTCTATGATATAGACACCCACAACTTCCTCTATGTTTCTTTGTTGTTCACACTCTGATTCACTGTCCCTCAAAGTAGCTCAGACACGCTTTGATACCATTTTGAATTTCCACAACCTTAGTTCTAGGATAGAGTCTTAAAATATATGATGCTACCAAACCAAGATTCTCAACATATACTTTGCACAGTGGAATATAAACAACAATAAATCACATATGCACAGAATATAAACAACTTTTAACAATTTTCAAGACAACTTCGTTATATTAAACAACATCTAATACAACAGTCTAGGGATCCCATACCAGGGATAATGGCCCTCATACATCCAGTAATACAAGATAAAAAACAAGATATTATGACCATATAGTTTTATCATTCTCTCTCAACTCCTCTCATTCGTACCCTATACCTGATCAGTCCTTCGGCTCCCGATATACAACTACTACCTCTATCAATGCTCCAAGTTAATTTAGCCACTCAACCTCGACTGTCAATCTGCTCACTACTTGATCCTTTGTCCATCAACCCATCAACACATTGAGACTCATGTCGAGTTGTTCACAGTTCCACTTGTGAACAACTCTCAATCTACCCATTGTTTCTCCTCAACTAATCAGGGACTTCAGCCCACTATCGTCTTCCAGCGTTGCTCCGATGAAGGCCAACATAGGGCACGGAGGGCTGCCACCTATCACTGCAATATATCCATCCCCCACAATGAACACAAGATAGGAGGACTACCCATAATCTGTTGTATAATTCCTTCTCCACACACAAGTCTCGGGCTCCACAAACTACTCCTGGTTGATCATACCCTTGAGCTCCAACAAATGCCACTCTAGCAACTACCTTTGTACATCAAGGTGTTGCACATTGGGCTCCAACTTGGACACTATCACATCATCCTCCACCAGACCATAACATTCACACTTGTTCCACTCTCATGCTGCCCTTCAACAGTCCATTAGTGACCAAGTCCACGCTGTAGCATTTGCACCTAGTTAGGGCATCCAATCATCTAGCATACCGTTACATATAGTTTCCAACAAAATTCTCATCATCTTCCATTTGCTCTGCAATAGAGTAGCTATTGCACAAATATAGGCTCCAATAATATGTCCTCACCTAGGACATATCCACCATGAGATCTGCACTCTATGTTAACCCCAACACATTGCACCCATAGGCTTCCTATCCTTCTGCCTAATCACTGTGGAAATTTCCCACTGGTTAGGGCTTATAACCAACATATTTAACCCTTCCTTCTTGGCTTCCAAAATTTTCACTTTAATCGATCCAATACTGATCAGAAATTGTGACCCAACACAAGGAAAACTAGATAAATAACATAAATTTCATTTTTTGTTCATGGATTGAAGTCTATTCACTGGTTAGGGCATCCTTGTAGCCCACAACAACCTACCATATATGATCAAAACCTCCAAAAAATACTACGTCCTCCTTAATTCTATAAGCCTCTTCCACTCATTTTCTTGATATGCACCTAAAACACCCATATTAGGCTTGTTTAGCCCTCCAAACAGCCACCACAAGTCTATGACCTAGTCTCCATAGGTTTGTGATCTCCTCAGCCTGTTCTAACAAGAGAACCTACGTCAAATGAGCCCAAAACTCCCCTCCTTTCTTGCGATTGTCTTTCTAAGAGAGGGGAAGACTCTACGTCAAATTTTTGGGCTATTCTAGCCCCTCAAATTCCTTTGGCCTCCCTACTATATGTTTCGGCTTGCTACAAAAACCTCCTCCTAATGGGGGAAACCCTTCCAAAGGTCTGCACCCTTCTCCCACGACCCTCAAAACAAAGCCCTTGGTTGTGGCCTCCCTCCAAGGTGTCTCAGCCTCCAACCCAACGCTTAGTCAACCTGAAATAACCCTTCACTCTTCCAAATTGGTATATCTCCTAGTTGTAGCACAATCTTAGGAAGGTATTTTGATTTCCCTTGCCTCTCAAAGAGCACTTGTGTTGCACCGAATTGGATGAATTTTTTATGTCTCACACTTGACCTTATATAGCCATAAAGTGGCTCCAAAAAATCCTTCTAAGAGGGATTTTCCAACTATCATTAGGTCTCCTAACATTAGGCCTACCTTGACCATTCATATGAAAAACCCAACCATACCTTCAAAAATACATAACTCTTAAATGAAAACTCAGAATGAGATGATTTTCAATGCATCAAATTTGTCTCGACGAGCACTATCATCCTCATCCATCACATGTCGAAAACCCATCACGGTTTTGGCCCAAATGTTGATGGGTGCAAAACTCCAAGCTTGGGTTCCAAGCCCACAAGTGACCCTTGTGGCGCTTTTCCCTCAAAACCCCAAACCCTAGGGCTTGGAGTACCTCCCAAGAAACACAAAAATCAACAATTATTTGATCAATTTTAATTTTTTTTCATCCTTCGTGATAGATGGTTGAGTATATCTATTTATATTGGTTAACATGATGGTCCTGTATTCCTATGCCATGTCGCTGCATACTTATTCAGGAACTTCTTTGTTTATCCATTAGTAACATTTTATGTTAATTTTAATTGTGCAATTAAGCAATCACGTTACCAATCAAGGATAATAATATAGAAATAGAAACGTTTCAACCTGTTAATAACTTATTCTCATTATCTGATGCCAATAATTATTTTCATTAAAATTTCACCATATTTCTTCTTAATTCCCACTATTTCTTATGGAGTTGTATGGTCATGAAAGCAGGCACATATGGATCACAAAAGCTCTGTTTGGGGACATTTGGACCATGGAAGCTATGGATGGGGACATATGGATCACAAAATCTCTAGCTAGAGACATACATTTGGCTAACTTGTTTTTAACCAAGCGTGAAAAAATTTCTCATCAGATTGGGTAAAGAGTTAGAATATATTTGTTGAATCAAAAGTAGGTGCAACGTGGTGTATCTAACAGATTACGATCAAAAGAAAAAATTGTGTGGTCGCAAGAAATTTTATGTTTTGAATTGATTTCAAATCGGTATGGGATAGAGTATTTTAGTGTCAGTATGTCAGTGATAAAAAATAACTCTTTCAGTTGTTTTCCTAAAATTCATAGGTCAAAATTTTTATTCTTTTCAAACAAGTTTTCAAAATACGATTTTGGTCACTGATGAGGTCTAGTTCAAATTTGTTTCTCCCTCATCTCATTTCTTCGCCATTATCACTTTCAAATTCATCTCTTTCATTATCATTTAAATTTTTAGGGTCATGTTACACCACTTCACCTAGGTCATTGTCTAGGGGTTATCATTTACCTTTCAAAAATATCTAATTTGTCATCAAAACAAGGCACTCACCCTTGATTTCACTCATAAAAGTTTTAAAAGGGAGTCAAAATGCTTAGGGAGTAAAGGAAGACAAATTCTCTCGTTTTAAAATGGTTCAAATATCAAAAAGTTAAAAAAAAGTCAAATATGTCTTATTGATTCATTGCAAAGCAAAAAAGGGTCTTTTCAAGGATATAAAGACCAACAAAAGCATATCATTCTCTCATTTCATGTTGATTCTTCACCTCTATAATAGGAAAATCCAATTTCAGCCTCAGACCAACCATAATTTTCCATTAAAATTTGAAATTATCCCATTGCTGCAATTTCACTACCTTTATGCAAAAATGTAACATTTTTGCCTTTCACTGACTTTATGGTAAATCCACCATTGGAAAGACTCTTCCCTAAGATTTTTTGAAGTGTGAAGCTGCAAATCAACTCAAAAAACCTTTCCATAGCTTTCAAATTCTCTCATTCTCCCTCAAAGGTACCCAAGCTTCCCCTATGCTACCTTTATCAACAGATTCACTACCTTTATGCGGATGCACGTCAAATATTGAGTTCGAGGGTTGAGAGACCAATTGCAGCACTCCAAGTCAACAAATAAGGATCTATTGCACTCATTTGATAGGATATCATCATTAATTATCAATTCCTTGTCTATACATGTTTTAAATTTCAAAAAATGGCTCATTGTTAGGGTTTTTCGCTGCATTTACCACCACCATCATATTTTGGCATGAAATTACTAGAAATCACATTAAGTTTAGATGATTTACTTTAAATAACACTGAGATTACCTTCCCTAACTCTTTACTTACCTTCCCTAACATTTTCCCAATACATTTCTACCCTAATTCACTATTTCCTCACTAAACCCTAGGCTTACGCTACAGTTTTACAGTGAGCCTGTGTTTTTTTTTTGGGCCCCTTCCCCTCACCCATTTCCTCCATTTCCACTACCATTAGCTTCCTAACACTCTTCCATATACCTATAAATTTTCTTAATAATTTAGAGTGGCCTTATCCCCCTCATTCCCTTTCATTAAAAATAAATTATTAAATCCCATATTTTCCAGTGCAGCCGAGAAAAGATTGCCAAGATGGATACTATAAGCAGTGATACAAAAAATAATACCTATAATAAGGGAGGCAAAGTCAGTAGGTTTGAGCCACTACATACTAAGGAGATAATGTCATCTCCCTTCATCATAAAATCATTTGAAGATATTGGTTGTTTATATTTTTGCAAGAAAGTTCAAGAAATGGGTTTCAATGCTAAGCTTACTAGTTTGTTTTCCACTTCACTCAAGAAGGATAGAGATATAATTGTAGGGGTAAAGTTCATTATATCAACGAAAAGTATTGCAACAGCCAATGGGATCCCTATTAAGGGGCAAATATGGTTCAAGAAATTATAGCTAGACCTTAAGAGCTATAAACCCTTCTTGAAATCACAATACAGGGAAGATCCTATACATGTTTTCCCATGAGACAGCTAGTGGAACGATATACACACTTGATGAATATTATTATGAAATAATTCACATGTGAATGTAGGTTCTCCACTTTCTATCAATACCATGTTAGGCTTTTATTTCATTACACCGCCACGAAGCCACTGAATTTATCCTACTTCCTATGTAAGAGCCTCACTAAAATGGTTGAAAAGGTGAAAAACAAAGGAGAGGACCATCATACCAATATATTTCATAATTTTTTGATAAAAAACATTGTCTTACACCAGCTTGAAAAGAATAATATCACTTGGGAGATCTTCATTCAATCTAGTGTCTTTTTCCCTTCTACTAGTTAGCCAACTAGGCAAGGTACATCATCAACTACACCATCAGCACCATCCAGGAAAATATACATTGGCTAAACTAGCAATGTTTCACTCAAGAAGGTATATAGGGCTGAGATGACTCAGACATATAAGAGAGGTAGGAGGCTTGTGTTTTCTCCAAACATTGTGGAAGTGGAAAAGCCTACATCAGTAAGACAAAAATCATCATCACATCATGAGGAGCCCATCCATTCTGATGCTGACATGGAAGATTTGGAGATGGATGAAGAGAAAAAATCCAAAAAAAAAGGTAATTATGGAGAAGTATGCTAAAATTAGAGAGCTTGAGAATATTTTTTCCAGGGCCAACTTCATGATTTCATTCCTCGAGTAGGAAAACATGCAATTCAAGGTAAACCAAATTATTTTGAATAGACATAAGTTTGATGCTAGCAAGAAAGATGTGAAGGGAAAAGCAGTGGTTGATATTGATGAATCTCATGAGGATGAAGAACATGTTAGAAGGAAGAGGCCAAGAACTAGAGGCCTAAAAAGGAACTGCATCAACAAAAAGAACCATCTCCACCACAAACACACATGACAATGGATGATCTCATATTAAGGGAAATTGAACAAGACACGGAGTATTGACTAGATAGAGTCAATGTACATTTGGAAAAGCTACTGAAGAGGGAAAAATATACAAAAAATTTCAAAGACACATGGTTTCTCATTACTATACAAGGAATCATATCTCCAAGTTCAAGGTCAAACAGTTGAAGGAAAAACTCAAGGAAACGCTAATCAAGAAAAAAAGGAAGGGTAAATTTGATTTTCTTGTTGATGCTTCCCCCATAACATAGCATACCATCTTAGGTCCTCATGAAGCAAGTCTGGACCAATTTTGAGAAAATTTGGAGAATTTTTGACATTTTTGCAATTTTGGGAAATTTTAACATTTCTACAGACAACATAAACGCGGCGTGTTCATGCTACCTTTATACTCAGAACATCCAGTTGATGAAGGGAAGGAATTTTTAGATTGATAATGATTAATACAACATTGATATACACTTGATTTTCTACATCAGTTGTTATTTTTCTCAAGAGGATAAAAAATTAGCAAAAAATCAGCTCTTTACCTCAATTTTAGAGCCACGCTGCCTTTATAGCACCAATTTTGAGAGAAGTAGATTTGAAGATCTTGGATGATTTTTTTTGCTGGGAAACCATTTTAGATGGCTAGAAAACACACTCACTTGTCTACATCAACTTGCAGAGTCAAAATAGAGCATGGGAGTTGTTATCACTCAGATTTTCCTTGAAGTTGTTGGGAAGAGGAAACGGGTTCGAGGTAACCACAAACCAACTTTTAGGTACATAATCTAGCCAATCTGTACCCAGAGAGGGCTCTCTCTTTAAGCTTTAGCTTTTTTTTTTAAAGATATTAGGCTAGTTATGAAATTTTAGGGATTTTGATTATGTTTGGGTGATGAAATTCAATAGAAAAGGAGTAGGACTGAACAGTTTAGGCCATTGGGCTAATGGAGTCAAAGAAGATAGCTTAACTGGATTTGGTTTATTAACAAGGGATGGTTTCACAGGGCAAGGTAATCAAATAGGGAACAATTAAAGATCTAAATGAATGGAATGGACTCGAAATGGGTGAAGGGAAATTAAGAATCCTTCAACATATTTGAAAGAGGAAACTTGAATGACTATTAATAAAGAGAAATTAAGATTTATTTACCATATAATCAAAATGAATAAACTAGGAAACAAGAGCAATTAAGAATTCACTGTTCATACTAGTTCAGAGGAAAACATTAAGAATAACAACGATTAAAAACAGATTGCACTTAAGCACTTTCTGAATTATTCTTTTTCATTTATCATTCAGATATGAAACATAGATGATATAATAAACAAGTATCAAACTTTAAAACATAAGAGATAGATGACTTATTGATCCGTTGTCTGACTCAAGAATCCTGTGAAAATTCCTTTGCATCAATTCTTTATCCAGCTAGCCATGCGAAATTTGTCCAACAACAGTTTATTCCAAAATAATCAGTATTACAGAAAAGTATAAGAATTCACCCCCCCCCCCCCCTCAATTCTCTAATTGAGGGAGTATTTATACAAAAAATTATGAGAAATATCTCCTAACAGAGTGAGATATATTTTAGGATGAATCATGAATGCATTACAAGAAAAATAGAGACAGATAGTCTTGTAGATAAGAGAAAAGGTAACCGATGTTGTGCTGTTCCTTTTTTTTATGAATGTGCTGGAGGCAGGCCGTATGATTTGGCTTGCTGCTGTCTTTTTTCGGTAACACTGTGCCGGCTGCTTTGTTTTCACTGATACTCTTTACCTGTACTAATACACTTTGACCTGTTTGATCTCTGTTTATCCTTTTTTACCATTACTTACTGTAGTAAATAATCAAAATTTATTCAAGAATATTTTCACAAAATATCTAACATCTCTTCCCACCATTGTGCTTCTGGTATTCTGGTTCTTTGAAGCTTTCTCAGAGTCTCATCAGTTTTTGTATATTTGAAAAAAGTAGGTTGAATTGGAAATAAGTGCTTTACCTCATGTTCGAGATAAAACAAATTTTCCAGACTGTCATGAAGAATTTTGCCTGTAGGCAATGCTTTTGCTGCTGATGAACCTGTCGATGAACTGGCCTGATTGTCTGCATAATTATTCAATTTCTCAACATAACTTTGATGACTCATTAGTTTATCATGAGAAACTAAAGGACTTGGAAATCCTTTACTCTGCAAAATATCCAACCTCTTTGTAGAAGCATTGATTTCTTCCTGCAGATCATGGCATCTTCTTCCTAGGTTTTGCATCAGAGTTCTTTTAGTAAAGACCTTTTTTACCTCCAAAATTGTCCCTGTTCTATCTTGGATGCCTAGTTCTTCAAGTTGATATCTGTTCTTGGTATTTAAAAATTGTATGAGCTCATTGGCTTCTTTAGGCATCTTTCCTAATTCTTCCCTTGCCTTTTGAACTTCTTCTAGAGCCAGTTTCACTAAATCATTTCACTCATACATTATTTGGATTGATGGCCAGACATCATTTATTGATTGAGTGATGTGGGCCTAAAGAATTTCTTTGATTTCTTTCAAAGGTTTCTCCAATGTGAGATCCATTTCTAATGATTTCACCATTTTTTCTAATTTTTTAATCTCTCTTGTCTTTTCTGCAACACTTATCTTTGAGAGATCATACTTTTGTTCCAAGGAAGTAAATTGTACCTTTGTTTTATGGAGCTCTATCACTTGGAGTTTCAATTCCTCCATTGATTTTATTAATTCTTCAGTGCTTAAATTGGAAGTGTTGCCCTATGCTAGTCCTGCTGACTGACCTATTGTTGTTGTACCTGTAATAACTTTTGTTGTAGATGCTGGGATTTTTGATGCTATTGTTGTACCAAGTGTAGAAGGAAATTTTGTTGAGATCACTGGTATCACGTTGGGAGGCTGGGAGGTCAACTCTCCCTGCTTGTCCTTTAATGCTTTTTCAAGTTCTTTTTCAGTCTCATTCAGTTGCTCATTAAGTTTCAAGAGTAAATCCATCAATTCCTCTTCAGAGTTTTTATTTATGATCTCTGCAGTCTGTGGATGCCTTGAAGGTGGCAACTTTAGCTGTTTCCTTAGTGCTGCAATATCATCATCTTTATTTTTAATCAAGGCTTCTATAGCCTTAATATATTTAGTATTATGACCCAATCCAATAATTATTTCTTCCAAATTTTTTATTCTATTGTCCTTGGCCTGGGAGGAAGCTTTTTCAAGATGCAGTTGAGCAGTTGTATTATCTAAGGAATTCTGTAATCTTTGGGCCATCATTGACTTACCAGTCAAGGTTGAATAAATCATCTCTCCAGTTTGTTTATGTATTTCAATCTGATCCAGAGGATGAATATCCTTTGCCATGACTTCAAAATTGGTTCTAACATAATCTGCTACTGTTTGAAGCTGCTGTACTTTAGGCTTGAAAAGGCTCATCACCATTTTACTTTCCTGGATGTCATAGGCTGACATCAATCTCTGTTGATTTTTGGGAGCCATCTTCAAATATTGATTATAGAATTGAAGTCTTAATGGATCATTTCTGGCTTTTATACTTATAAATGTTTTCTTAATATCCCCAGAATCCTTCAGTGGTGGTTTAAAGGAAGATACTTTTGCACTTTGTTGTCTTTGTAGCTCTTTTCTCTACGAGTTGGTGGATGTCCCACTAATTGTGAATGTTTGCTGGCTGTCTAACTCTTCTCTCCTCTGACTATCAGTGGTTTCTTGAAAAAATTCTTCTTCTGAGGGAGGATTTAATCTTTGTCTTTTGATACCAGGCTATTCTGAAGGTCCACTGATAGGGGTAGCTATTTCTGCATCTCTCTTTTTAATTTTTTCTTCATTGAGAGGAATTTGCAAAATTGAAATTTCTGCCACATTGATCTGAGTGGGAGAAGTATGTATTTGGGCATGTTCCTTGGAAGTTTCAGGCTGCTCTGACATTGTGAATTTCTCTGTGACCTGTGTATTAGTCTCTTTTTCCTTCCCTTTGGATGTTACTGTAGCTGGTGCACTGTATTCTTGCAAATGTTGCTGAGAGATTACAACAAAGGAAGGACCAATTCCTGGTCTTTGTACCTACCCAAAAGAATCCAGGTCAAGTATTTTCTTAAGATATTTCATAGCATTCTCAACATTGACCTGTTCACTATATTGTTCTACTAAGGTCCCTTCCATCCATTCATCCATATTTTCAAATTGTTCAATCTTTGGAATTCTATGGTGAAGGTATGGTGACAATCTGTTTTTCATTCTCCTATCACAAATAAAGTTGTTAGGATCATAAGGTACCCAGCAGAAATTTTTTTCAATTTGAGATAGTCTTCTAGAATTCTTTCAACTTCTTTCCCTACATCCCTAGAATTACAGACAAAAGGATCTAATTGACTCTTGACTCTGAGCTGAGCTTTCTTCTTGGCATTACAAAAATGGACTGTTTCTGAAATATTCTAAGGCAAAGAGCCTCATTGGAACATACTTTGGTAGCTTGAAAGGACATAGCTCACACCCATATATTCTAATTTTTGTATGATTCTTGTATAGGTACCAATCACCTATCCTGTATTGCTTGGAAAGTTGGAGGATTTTCTTCATATCACTATTGACTCTAGGAGGGGAAGCTCCTGTTAATAAGGTGGTTGCAGGGTGCACAAATAGGTCAATGAACTTATTGTAAGAATAAGGAGAATCAAAGGAATTATGAAAGATTTCAGACCAAAAGATTACAGACATTGGATTTCCTTTGGTGTCAAGTTTCATGACATGGAAGGGGAAATTCTCTTATTGATAATAAAGCATAAGATGGTAAATAATAGTAGAGTATTTGAAAACTCTTTCATTTTCCAATATCATGAACTGGTCATGAATCTTATCAGCAATGTAGGAGGCAAAGTCATATTTGACAGCAGGGGGGCTGTCCAGGAGTAAAAATTGACAACAACACTAGGGTTAACTTATCAACGTATTCACTAGTGTTGAAACCCATTATAGAAGATATCATATTTAATATGAGTCTGCCCATATCTGTGAAAAAGGTATATCCATAAGGAGGTGGGCCTTTGGGTTGATGTTCTTGTAGCATGAAAGTCTGACAGAGGCGATTCAACTCTTCTTGGGATAAATTTGTGGATTTTTCAAGTAAATATCCCATGGAAAGGGGAGTTAGGGCTTGACCGGGATGAAACTGTAACATTTCATTGATGGATTGAGCAGTTATTGGGAAAAGAATGGTTTGAATTGGGGACATGACTGCTCATTGATTAGGATCGTAATTGGCATGGCAGTGATAAATTATTTCAGGAAAAACATGAAATGAGGGTAAAAGATACATAGGAAGATTGGATTCCCACAGTCCAAGAATATCAGAGCCATTTAGGTAATTATCTCTGCATTTGCAAAATATTCTGAGAGGATTTTCACTAAGGATGAGGTCTTTTATCTGGAAATCCCTATCTGCCAGAGGCAGATAGTCTAAATCTTTATGGGGGGCATTAAGAGGCACAACATTCAAAGCCACAGGGGTTTCCATTTCTAGTTCTTGTGGATTCAGAAAGGAATTTGGGGTTTTGATGGAAAAATGGGCACAATTACAGGTCTGGGAACCTATAGAGTAAAATAAAGACTGAATTGTATTGTTTTTAGTCTTTTTTTCTGTGGAATTAAATCAAAAACCAAGACTTGCAGGGTTCGACGGGAATTGGATAAATACCTATTTCGGGAACTGAATAGTGATGAAAACAGGTGTAGGCAATTGCTGACGGTTTCTAGACTGTTCGGCTACAATTTTCTTAACAAGGTGGTGGTTGGAAATCTTCGACAGTTGGCTTTGATGTTCTTTGCATGGGAACATTGGTCATAGCAGAGAATAATGAAAATGACATGTATTTCCTTGTTTTATTCACAAAGTCAAGGTTAGCGGGGGTTTTTATTTTTTGGGATGATGACGTACGCGGGAAGGGTTTGTCTTATGTGGAGGGCAGTAAGCGATATGCATCACACCGCTTTTGGGGATGGGTGGTATTCGGCTGATAGCCAGTAATCACATAGACCTTGCGACGTGTGGCAGGGTACTATTTACAAAACCGCTTATTGATCGCGCGCTATCGTTCAGTCGTGAGGGGTGTTGTGATATGGATGACAGTCGTTGGTTGTGGAGTGGTTGATCGGACGGTTGTCGGGGAGGTGAGATGATGGGGTGTTTAAAAGGGCGGGCCCAACATAATTAAATATTATTTAATCATATCGGGAGGAATATGATTGGTCGGGTAAGTTCTTAATTAACCGTGAGGGTTAAATAATCCTTTTTTAATGTGGTGGGGGGTTGGGGCTCTTAATTAGTTACAAATTTAACTAATTAATTTGATTTACACAATATTATGGTTATATTTTAACCAAAGGAGCGGGATATGTAATACTTGGGAGTTTTATATAGTTAAAGTAATATGGGAAACAAGTCTATTTATATAGGGAATTAAATAATAAAGTTAAAAGTTAATATGTGAAAATGGAAAAAGCGCTAAGTATAAAACATGTATTTAACTTATGCTTGAATGAAAAAGGGTTTTTATGAGATATTGTGCAATTTCCCTAAATAAAATAGGATTTTACTTAGGAAAAGATTTTTTGGAAGTGAATAAATGACTTATGAATGGTTTTAAGTACTTAGGGTTTTTAAATTATTGGGCCGAGGGTCCGGTCCCTCCAAAAGTCAAGGAAATGCCTTGAGCCCCTCTAATTTTCAAATTCCTTAGTACTTAGGGGAAATTAGTGAAATTTTTAGGGAAAAATGAGAAGGGAAGTTAATCATTTGACTTTGTTTTGCTTGAAATTCTTCCAATGTAATGTCTACCTTGCACTTGTGATGAAAGTAAGGATTAACACATTTAGAGTCATTATCCATCACATGTAGTTATGCAACATCATCTACCTACCCTAACTACTTTAACCTAGCATTTTTTCTTCTTTATTAGGGTGCACTTAGACTGGCAAACCCTTATCACACTTTCTTTTCTTTTACATGTAGAAATCTATCTAAGTCTAACCTTATTACATCCAAGGGCACAAATTAAGCTATTGAGCTCCTTTTATTTACTCTACCTATCTACTTATCTGCCAAGATTAAACAATTTGGTCAGATTTTATTCTCTATCTCTAAAACATAAAATTGAAACATGAACAAGCCAAGCTTAAACTATTTGACTGTTCACCAATTGTGGCATAGGATACAAGTTGCACACAATTTTTTTATTTACAAAACAGAAAAAAGTAGTGGAATTTATACTTGCACACTTTCCTTGGCCTTTCTTTTGGTGGGGTTCATTTTCTTTTAATTTTTTGACCATTTTTATTCTTTTCACGCTTTGATTTTTCTTTTATGGTATACCCTCTTTACATTTTTTAAATTTTTTGATTTTTTTTGTCAATATGGAAAACCTTTGCAACAAGGAAAGGTATGAACATATTACATAGCCCATCAAGTCAATCATGATATATGATACCTATTGGTATAGGAGCATAACACTAGCTCCACATGGGGATGGATTTTCCTGGTGAAAAGTCAAGAAGAGCAGGTTAGTTGTCCTCAGAATGATTTTGGCTGAACTCTGGAATCTTCTTCTGCTTGTTTTTTTACTGTATGTATGACAGTGATACTTTTGAAGCTTAGGGCCTTCTCTTCGGGCTTCAACTCCAGCAAGTTACTATCCAATCAAAATTGTTACATTACAAAGGATATAGTATGTACATGTTAAAAATCAGGATATCCTAATAAATAGGATCAAAGTAATGTTTCAACATTAAACCATTAACTGGCCCATCTTCAGTTTTTGTACCATCCAAGTTTTTCAAAAAATATGTATTGTTTCCTTGTAAGGCATGGATAATATAAGGTCCTTTCCATAGGAAGTCAAACTTCCCATGTTTTCCCTTATCCTCTCTTCTGGAATCCCATCTTAACACTTTGTTTCCAAGTTGGAAATCTTTGACCTTGGTTCTTTTATCAAATATCTTCTTAAGCTTCTCCTGCAATACCTAGGATCTTTGATATACTTCCTCTCTGGTCTGCTGAAAATTGATGGTCTGGTTTATCCTCCTTTGAATATCATTTGGTTCAACCTGAGCTTCTTGAAGCAATTTCATTACAGGAACTCCTAAAGACGAAGGAAATACAGCCTCAATGCCATAAACTAACTCATAAGGACTGGTCCCAATAGATTTTTTGGTGGTGAGTCTGTCTGCCCATAGTGCATTTTTAAGTTTCTTGTGCCAATTTTTCTTGTTTTCCTCCAATAATTTCTTAATAATATTAATGAGACTCTTGTTGGAGGACTCAGCCAGTCCATTACCTTGAGGGTTATAGGCTGTGGAATGACTTAAGGTGATATGATACTTGTTACAGAAACTTATCATATTCTTGGATTTGAAAGCAGCAACATTGTCAGTTATGATTTTATCAGGACAGCCAAATCTTGATAATATATTGGTTTCTAAGAATCCTATGATCACAGTGTCATTGGCTTGTCTGGAAGGAATTGCTTCTATCCATTTGGTGAAATAGTCCGTGGCAGTGAGGATCCATTTGTGTTGGTCAGAAGAAGGAAGATGGATTTCTCCAATGAAGTCCAGGCCCCATTGTTGGAAGGGTTTTTCTATGGAAATTGGTTTCAGGGGTAAAGGTAATAGTTTTCTCTTGCCTTCAAAAATTTGACATTTATGGCAAGCAGTGACAAATTTCTTTACATCAGAGAACAAGGTTGGCCAATAAAATCCATCCCTTAAGATCTTGTCTGCAATTGACTTCCAGTAAAGCTGTCCACCACAGTGTCCTGCATGAAATTCATGGAGAGCCTTGTTAGCTTCATCTTTTAATAAACAATTCAATAGAATACCTTCATGATTTTTCCAAAAAAGAACATTATCTAAAATACAAACTTTGAAGATGTCATCTTTAAAAATATTTTCTTTGTTCTGGATAACCCTGGAGGAGCTTGCAGGTTTAACAGTACATAAATTATATCAGCATACCAAGGTGAATCTAAGAAGGCCTGACTGATTTGTGGAGTCGCCATCTCTTGTTCGTTATCCAGTTCATTAATGTCCAGGGCTTGACAATTTGTTTCTGTCATGAGTTTGGCCAATACCTGTCCTTTTATAAGCTTTGTAGGTTTTATTTCAATATCATACTCTAATATGGTAGCAATCCATTTACCTCTTTTTCCCTCAATTGCATCCTGGGTTAAGATGTCTTTGACAATAGCATTTGGTACATAGGCTATCACATGGGAATACAATATGTAGATTCTAAAGTCTTTAATGGCTTTTACAAGTGCAAAAGCTTGTTTTTCCATGATGTTGTATTTTAATGATGCATCTCTTAGTGCTTTACTAAAAAAGGCTATAGGTTTTTCACATCCTTGATCATCCTTTTGTAATAAAACAACTGCTATAGTGTGTTCTGATGCAAATGAAAATATTATGAAGTCTCTATCAAATTGTGGACTGGTAAGGACCGGTGTTCTGTTCAAATCCATTTTAATTTCTTCAAATGCGTGTTTGGATTCTACTATCCATTTAATACTTGAATCCTTTCTTAACATATTGTTAAGCAATCGAATTAGTTCAGCTAAGCTAGATATGAATCTTCTCAAAAAATTTATTTTTCCTAAAAAAGCTTGAAGTTATTTGACATTTCTAAGGTGAGGTATCTGCAGTATAGCTTCTATTCTAGCAGGATCAATTCTAATACCATCTTTGGAGATGATATGGCCTAAGATTTTACCTTCCTCTAGACCAAACAAAGACTTCTTTGGATTCAAAGAGATACCATATTTTCTGCATTTTAGGAATACTTGTCTGAGATGGTCCAAATGTTGTTGATCTGATTTAGAAAACACAGTTAAATCATCGAGATATATAACAAGAAAATCATGAATTTATTTTGCAAATGCAATGTCCATTGCTCTTTGGAAGGTTGCTCCTGCATTTTTAAGTCCAAATGACATTTTAACATACTTGAATGTGCCCCATGGTGTTGTGAAAGCCATTTTTTCCTGGTCATCAGGATGAACCAGAATCTGGTTGTATCCTGAGAACCCATCTAGAAGTGAAATCCTAGAAGCACCTACTACCCTTTGTAAAATGTGATCCATTTTGGGTAAAGGGTAATTATCCTTCAAAGAAACCTTATTTACACTTCTTAAATCAACACATAATCTGATCTCTCCAGTTTTCTTCCTAGTAGGTACTAAATTAGACACCCACTCTAAAAACCTAATGGGAGCAGTTATCCTTGCTTCATACATACGTTTGATTTCTTTTTCAATTAAAGGTAGCAGTACAGGGTTAATTATTATGAGTTTCTGTTTGAAAGGTTTTTTATTTTCTTTCAGAGGTATTGTGTGCTGAATTATAGAGGTGTCATATGATTTCAAGTCTTCATAACTCCACGCAAAGACATCCTGGAATTCTCTCACTAGTTCAACATATTTAGTTTTTGGTCAGGAGGCAAAGATTTAGATAACTTTATCATTTTCGGATTTTCTTCAGTTCCCAAGTTATATTCCTCAATATCTTCTTTTAATGGTTCCATCTTGGGTTTCTTTGAAATATCATTAGAATCAAAAAGATCTTCCAGAGGAGTTAATCCTTTAGGCAAATGATTGTCTTTTAAATTAATGACCTCAGATTCTCCTTCTATAATCTCATCAACATTCATTTGTTTAAGGTATTGCATTTCTTTTTTGGTGAATTTTGTTGGATGACGCATTTGAATTGCACTTTCTTCTGAAATTTCTGTTTCTTGATCATTTGTTTGATCAAATTCAATGACTGTATCTTCATCTATGTTACTGTTAGAAAATTCTTTCTCTAAAGTCAGGAAATTGTTAATCTGCTCATCACTTGCAAACACTTGCCAGTTCTTAAAATTGTCAGGTATGGCTGGTCTGTGTCTAATATCAGCTGTGAATTGATGATTAGGTTCAAATGGTAATTTACAGGTGCTGGAAAACATTTCCAGACTATGGGCATGCAAGTTATGTTTTCTTGGTATTTTCGTAAGCTAAGCTTGTAGAAAAGTATTGAGTATATCTACAACTGTTCCTCTATATTCTCTCAGTCTGGAATCGTTCCTTAGATAGTGTCCTTTAATCTGTTGAATAATTAAATCAGAATCTCCTATGACAGATACTCTAATTGCCCCTAATCTTTTGACAAGTTTAAGACCTAGCAAAAGAGATTCATATTCCGCCATATTATTGGTGCACTTAAAGTTTAATCTGCAGGCATGACCTTCAGCATGATCATTTTCAAGGTTGTGCACCCAAACTCCAGCTCCTGCTCCTAATTTGTTAACTGAACCATCAAATTCTAAATGCCAAAGAATTTCATGTTCATAATTGTTATCGGGAGTTTCAGGAACTTTTTTAACAGTGAGATTTGATTTTTTACTTTCTTCTGGTTTCTCTTGGGTATCTGATGTGTCATTGTTCTCAGAGATTTCCTAGATTTGAACACTAGAATTTTCATTTGTAATTTATTTTGGTTCTGCTGGTGGAACTTATAATTCAGTGGGAGGATCAATTTCAGCATTATAAAGAATAAATGAATCCATATCAGAGTGTACTGAGTAGATGGGGAAATTTTCGGGTTTCTCCTGAATACTGACTACATATTTCATTAAAGTTTCTCTGTATAGTTTCTTTGGTTGTCCGAACACTAAAATAGTAGTGTATGACATGTCCAGTTGAAGAGATCCTTGAAGTTTTGCACCCCAAGATCTGGACAATAGCATGCCATATTTTGGAGGAATATCTGCTACTACTATCTCCATCAAGATTGTTTTTGCAGGATATTGAACCAATGAAACACAAAAGTCTTTGATTAATCCTAAACATCTCACCTGACTTGAATAAAAAGAAAAGAGGTCTTTGTATGGCCTGGTGATATCTAGGTTTAATTTCTCCATTACAGATTTGGGCATTAGATTGTGAGATGCCCCAGAATCAAGCATGGAATTACGAAGTATTTTATCATCTATGTTTAAACTCACATAGAATGGAGGAGTTCCTCCATTAACTGGTTTTCCATTTACTTCAGGGCCAAAGAGTAATTTAGGTTGATCATCAAAAACGTTTACAGAGTCTTCACTTCCAGTGATCTTGAGTGATCTATTGATTTGACTTCTGTAGACATCATGTTTAGCTAATTCAGACAATGGAACAGTTATTTTTAATTTGCCTACTTCAGCCTCCAGATTAAAAGGATTTTCAGTCTGAGTTCTTGTATTTCAAAAAGTTGGATTCTCTTTATCTTCTGTGTTTTCTATATTTTTCTCCTTCTCAGGAGCGGGGTTGTGGGATGAGGTTGTTTCTGAATCAACTTCTGGAGGTTCCTCTACATTTCCTTTGGGAGGAAGGGTATTGGAGAGTTGTCTGTTATTAGGTTGATTATCAGATACATCTTCAATGATTGGATTAGCAGGATTAAGATCTGATCTAGAAAGAATATGTACAGGGGTAGTATTGGTTTTACCTTTGAGGGGTTGTTTTGTAGCTTTCTGTTTATTTGTTTCAGGGACATCAATTCTTCTGCTCCTCATATTATATTGCTTGTGGACTTTATAAATGGCTGTATCATATCCCTCCTTGAAGTCAAATGATTCTCCTGAATGAGTTTGGAATTGTTTAAGAATGTGAGTTTCTTGATCATCTTGGGTCAAGAAAACTTCCTGTTCATTATTGCATCCAGTTAAGTTGTTTATTAGAGTATCTTCTGTTGGTTCATCAGAATTTGAGGCTTTAGCATAATTTTCCTAGAATGGGGGCCTAATGTTTTGGTCAGGACTAGTCTTTCTAGTGTTTTGGTTTTGGTTCTTTCTGAAATTTGGATTTCTCCCAGTATTGCTCGGTTGACCATCCCAAGGAGATTTCCTTTCAATTGTTTCTACTCTATCTCCCAGCCTTTCCATCCCTTTAATAATAGCATCCAGTTTCTGTTCAAAGGTTGAGGGTTATTCTTTTAATGGTATTCTCCTTTCACTTATGGCTTTAGCTCGTTCAGATATTAGATTGACTTCAACACTGACAACTATACTTTGCATATCTTCTAAAGTCCGAGGAGATCTTTCCCTAAGCTGGTATGTCATATCAGAATCAAATCCATCAGGGAATTTGATTAATGCTAAATCTGGAGGAGGTCTAAGGTTTTGAGGAATATCATTGTAAACATTATTGAACCTAGTGCAATAATCTTGCACAGTTTTTTGTGTTCCTCTCTTCAGGTTTTCATATTCTGATAAGATTTGAAGAGGATCTTTCTTCTTTTCCCATCTGTTTGTAAATGTTCTATAAAGAGCTTCCGGGTCAGTGATATTGTTTTCCGGAAGGGCTCTAAACCAGGTTTTAACTTCTCCTGTGAGACTTTGAACAAATATTCTCCGTCTTACATCATCAGCATCTATTTCATATATTTCAAAATAATCGGTCATCTTTTTAGTATGTTGTTGTGTAGTGTAAGTACTAGAACCATCAAATGGAGTGATTTTACTTTGGTAGTCTTGAGGCATAGCCCCTAGATTGGCTGGTAATACCAAAGGAGAATATATGTTTTCCATTGCAGGAGGTAGTGATGAAATAACAGTTGAGGTTGGTCTGGGAGTGGTGGATGGAGGAGTAGAAGGGGTGGTTTGAGGTTGAGATGTTTGAGGAAATTTTGATGAACTTGGAGAGGCTGAAGTGATCACAGAAATATTTGGTGTTCCTTCAGAGGTAAGCTTAGATTGTACGGAGTTTCGCAAATGTTTTTCAATATGTGAAGTAACAAATTCAAGTTGTAAATCTTCAATAAATACTGGGTCTTGAACCAAGTGGAACAACTCAGATTCAGAAAATTTTACAAATAAATGGGTTTCAAATTTCTCATCAAAAGGTTTGTCCTCAAGGTAAATCCACTTCACGGGACTGGATATTGATCTATAGAGAGGCCAAGAACTACCAGAACTTTCTTGGCTGTCCTGTCTCCTAAGAATTCTGGGGATCAGATTCAGATTTTCAGACACAGGCAGTGGATTTGGATCAGGATTAGCCCTGGTGTAATGAGTCCTTTCTGAAGCCAGGTTTCTAGGTGATTTTTTTTTTCTTTTTGATTTTTTGTCTAAATGGAATGAACAATAAAACTTCAACAATTTTTTTAAGAGGTTTTAGATATTGGATTTAGATTTTCTTAAAGATTTATTTGACTAGAGGAACTGATCAAGTGTTTGAAACTGAATGTTCAGTTCATAAACTAGACCGGAGATAGACTGAAGCAACATTCATTTACTTATGCAATTGCATAGCAAGAGCAATTCAAAGGCTACCTGGCTAACTTCAGGCTCCGTCTGCAGTTTATAAATTAAAAAATATTAACAATAAAATTATTCAGATCCCCAGTATGGTCGCCACTATGTTATCACTCAGATTTTCCTTGAAGTTGTTGGGAAGAGGAAAGGGGTCCGAGGTAACAACAAACCAACTTTTAGGTACAGAATCTAGCCAATCTGTACCTAGAGAGGGCTCTCTCTTTAAGTTTTAGCTTTTTTTTTGAAAGATATTAGGCTAGTTATGAAAGTTTAGGGATTTTGATTATGTTTGGGTGATGAAATTCAATAGAAAAGGGGTAGGACTGAATAGTTTAGGCCGTTGGGCTAATGGAGTCAAAGAAGATAGCTTAACTGGATTTGGTTTCTTAACAAGGGATGGTTTCATAGGGCAAGGTAATCAAATAGGGAACAATTAAAGATCTAAATGAATGGAATGGACTCGAAATTGGTGAAGGGAAATTAAGAATCCTTCAACATATTCGAAAGAGGGAACTTGAATGACTATTAATAAAGAGAAATTAAGATTTCTTTACCATATAATCAAAATGAATAAACTAGGAAACAGGAGCAATTAAGAATTCACTGTTCATTCTAATTCAGAGGAAAACATTAAGAATAACAACGATTAAAAACAGATTGCACTTAAGCACTTTCTGAATTATTCTTTTTCGTTTATCATTTAGATATGAAACATAGATGATATAATAAACAAGTATAAAAATTTAAAACATAAGAGATAGATGACTTATTGATCCATTGTTTGACTCAAGAATCCTGTGAAAAGTCCTTTGCATCAATTCTTTATCCAGCTAGCCATGCAAAATTTGTCCAACAACACTTTATTCCAAAATAATCAGTATTACAGCAAAGTCTAAGAATCCCCCCCCCCCTCGATTCTCTAATTGAGAGAGTATTTATACAAAAAATTATGAAAAATATCTCCTAACAGAGTGAGATATATTTTAGGATGACTCATGAATACGTTACAAGAAAAATAGAGATAGATAGTCTCATAGATAAGAGAAAAGGTAACCAATGCTGTGTTGTTCCTTTTTTTTATGAATGTGTTGGAGGCATGCCCTATGATTTGGCTTGCTGCTATCTTTTTTCGATAACTCTGTGCTAGATGCTTTGTTTTTACTGATACTCTTTACCTGTATTGATACACTTTGACATGTTTGATCTCTGTTTATCCTTTTTTACCATTACTTACTGTAGTAAATAATCAAAATTTATTCAAGAATATTTTCACAAAATATCTAACATCTCTTCCCACCATTGTGCTTCTGGTATTCTAGTTCTTTGAAGCTTTCTCAGAGTCTCATCAGTTTCTGTATATCTGAAAAAAGTAGGCTGAATTGGAAATAAGTGCTTTACCTCATGTTCGAGATAAAACAAAATTTCTAGACTGTCATGAAGAATTTTTCCTGTAGGCAATGCTTTTGCTGCTGATGAACTCGTCGATGAACTGGACTGGTTTTCTGCATACTTATTCAATTTCTCAACATAACTTTGATGACTCATTAGTTTATCATGAGAAACAAAAGGACTTGGAAATCCTTTACTCTGCAAAATATCTAACCTCTTTGTAAAAGCATTGATTTCTTCCTCCATATCATGGCATCTTCTTTCTAGGTTTTGCATCAGAGTTCTTTTAGTAAAGACCTTTTTTACCTCCAAAATTGTCCCTGTTCTATCTTGGATGCCTAATTCTTCAAGTTGATATCTGTTCTTGGTATTTAAAAATTGTATGAGCTCATTGGCTTCTTCAAACATATTTCCTAATTCTTCCCTTGCCTTTTGAACTTCTTCTAGAGCCAGTTTCACTAAATCATTTCGCTCATACATTATTTGGATTGATGGCCAAACATCATTTATTGATTGAGTGATGTGGGCCTAAAGAATTTATTTTATTTCTTTCAAAGGTTTCTCCAATGTGAGATCCCTTTCTAATGATTTCACCAATTTTTCTAATATGTTAATCTCTCTTGTCTTTTCTGCAACACTTATCTTTGAGAGATCATACTTTTGTTCCAAGGAAGTAAATTGTACTTTTGTTTTCTGGAGCTCTATCACTTGGAGTTTCAATTCCTCCATTGATTTTATTAATTCTTCAGTGCTTAAATTGGAAGTGTTGCCCTGTGCTAGTCCTGCTGACTGACCTATTGTTGTTGTACCTGTAATAACTTTTGTTTTAGATGTTGGGATGTTTGATGCTATTGTTGTACCAAGTGTAGAAGGAAATTTTTTTGAGATCACTGGTATCACGTTGCGAGGCTGGGAGGTCGACTCTCCCTGCTTGTCCTTTAATGATTTTTCAAGTTATTTTTCAGTCTCATTCAGTTGCTCATTAAGTTGCAAGAGTAAATCCATCAATTCCTCTTCAGATTTTTTCTTTATGGTCTCTGCAGTTTGAGGATGCCTTGAAGGTGGCAACTTTAGATGTTTCCTTAGTGCTGCAATATCATCATCTTTCTTTTTAATCAAGGCTTCTATAGCCTTAATATCTTTAGGATTATGACCCAATCCAATAATTATTTCTTCCAAAGTTTTTATTCTATTGTCCTTGGCCTGGGAGGAAGCTTTTTCAAGATGCAGTTGAGTAGTTGTATTATCTAAGGAATTCTATAATATTTGGGCCATCATTGACTTACCAGTCAAGGTTGAATAAATCATCTCTCCAGTTTGTTAATGTAGTTCAATCTGATCCAGAGGATGAATATCCTTTGCCATGACTTTAAAATTGGTTCTAACATAATCTGTTGTTGTTTGAAGCTGTTGTACTTTAGGCTTGAAATGGCTCATCACCATTTTACCTTCCTGGATGTCATAGGCTGACATCAATCTCTGTTGATTTTTGGGAGCCATCTTCAAATATTGATTATAGACTTGAAGTCTTAATGGATCATTTCTGGATTTTATACTTATAAATGTTTTCTTAATATCCCCAGCGTCCTTCAGTGGTGGTTTAAAGGAAGATACTTTTGCACTTTGTTGTCTTTGTAGCTCTTTTCTCTATGAGTTTATGGATGTCCCACTAATTGTGAATGTTTGATGGCTGTCTAACTCTTCTCTCCTCTGAGTATCAATGGTTTCTTGAACAAATTCTTCTTCCGAGAGAGGATTTAATCTTTGTCTTTTGATACCAGGCTATTCTGAAGGTCCACTGATAGGGGTAGCTGTTTCTGCATCTCTCTTTTTACATTTTTCTTCATTGGGAGGAGTTTGCAAAATTGAAATTTCTGCCACATTGATCTGAGTGGGAGAAGTATGTATTTGGGCCTGTTCCTTGGAAGTTTCAGGTTGCTCTGACATTGAAAATTTCTCTGTGACCTGTGTATCAGTCTCTTTTTCCTTCCCTTTGGATGTTACTGTAGCTGGTGCACTGGATTCTTGCAAATGTTGCTGAGAGATTCCAGCAGAGGAAGGACCAATTCCTGGTCTTTGTACCTACCCAAAAGAATCCAGGTCAAGTATTTTCTCAAGATCTTTCATAACATTCTCAACATTGACCTGTTCACTCTCTTGCTCTGCTAAGGTCCCTTCCATCAATTCTTCCATATTTGCAAATTGTTCAATCTCGGGAATTATATGGTGATGGTATGGTGACATTCTATTTTTCATTCTCCTATCACAAATAAAGTTGTTAGGATCATAAGGTACCTAGCAGAATTTTTTTTGCAATTTGAGATAGTCTTCTAGAATTCTTTCAGCTTCTTTCCCTGCATCCCTAGTATTACAGATAAAAGGACCTAATTGACTCTTGATTCTAAGCTGAGCTTTCTTCTTGGCATTACAAAAATGGACTATGTCTGAATTTATCATTTTTTTGAAATATTCTAAGGCAAAGAGCCTCATTGGAACATACTTTGGTAGCTTGAAAGGACATAGCTCACAACCATATATTCTAATTTCTGTATGATTCTTGTATAGGTACCAATCACCTATCCTGTATTGCTTGGAAAGTTGGAGGATTTTCTTCATATCACTATTGACTCTAGGAGGGGAAGCTCCTGTTAATAAGGTGGTTGCAGGGTGCACAAATAGGTCAATGAACTTATTGTAAGAATAAGGAGACTCAAAGGAATTATGGAAGATTGCAGACCAAAAGATTCTAGACCTTGGATTTCCTTTGGTGTCAAGTTTCATGACATGGAAGGGGAAATTCTTCGATTGATAATAAAGCATAATATGGTAAATAATAGTAGAGTATTTGAAAACTCTTTCATCTTCCAATCTCATGAACTGGTCATGAATCTTATCAGCAATGTAGGAGGCAAAGTCATATTTGACAGCAGGAGGTTGTCCAAGAGTAAAAATTGACAACAACACTAGGGTTAACTTATCAACCTATTCACTAGTGTTGAAACCCATTACAGAAGATATCATATTTAATATGAGTCTGCCCATATCTGTAAAAAAGGTATATCCATAAGGAGGTGGGCCTTTGGGTTGATGTTCTTATAGCATGAAAGTCTGACAGAGGCAATTCAGCTCTTCTTGGGATAAATTTGTGGATTTTTCAAGTAAATCTCCCATGGAAAGGGGAGTCAGGGCTTGACCAGGATGAAACTGTAACATTTCATTGATGGATTGAGAAGTTATTGGGAAAAGAATGGTTTGACTTGGGGACATGACTGGTCATTGAATAGGATCGTAATTGGCATGGCAATGATAAATTATTTCAGGAAAAACATGAACTGAGGGTAAAAGATACATAGGAAGATTGGATTCCCACAATCCAAGAATATCAAAGCCGTTTAGGTAATTATCTCTGCATTTGCAAAATATTCTGAGAGGATTTTCACTAAGGATGAGGTCTTTTATCTGGAAATCCCTATCCGCTAGAGGCAGATAGTCTAAATATTTATGGGGGGCATTCAGAGGCGCAACATTCAAAGCCACAGGGGTTTCCATTTCTAGTTCTTGTGGATTCAGAAAGGAATTTGGGTTTTTTATGGAAAAATGGGCACAATTACAGGTCTGGGAACTTATGGAGTAAAATAAAGACTGAATTGTACTGTTTTTAGTCTTTTTTTTGTGGAATTAAATAAAAAACCAAGACTTGTAGGGTTCGACGAGAATTGGATAAATACCTGTTTCGGGAAGTGAATAGTGATGAAAATAGGTGTAGGCAACTGCTGATGGTTTCTGGACTGTTCAGCTGCAAGTTTCTTAGTAAGGTGGTGGTTGAAAATCTTCGACAATTGGCTTTGACGTTCTTTGCATGGGAACACTAGTCGCAGCAGAGAATAATGAAAATGATGTGTATTTCCTTGTTTTATTCACAAAGTCAAGGTTGGCGGGGGTTTTTATTTTTTGGGCGGATGACGTACGCGGGAAGGGTTTTTCGTATGCGGAGGGCAGTAAGTGGTATGCACCACACCGCTTTTGGGGATGGGTGGTATTCGACTAATAGCCATCGATCACATAGACCTTGCAACGCGTGGTGGGGTACTATTTACAAAACCGCTTATTGATCGCGTGCTATCATTCGGTCGTGAGGGGTGTTGTGATATGGATGACAGCCTTTGGTTGTGGAGTGGTTGCTCGGACGGTTGTCGGGGAGGTGAGATGACGGGGTTTTTAAAAGGGCGGGCCCAACATAATTAAATATTATTTAATCATATCAGGAGGAATATGATTGGTCGAGTAAGTTCTTAATTAACTGTGAGGATTAATTAATCGTGTTTTAATGTGGCGGGGGGTCGGGGCTCTTAATTAGTTACAGATTTAACTAATTAATCTGATTTACACAATATTATGGTTATATTTTAACCAAAGGGGCGGGATATGTAATACTTGGGAGTTTTATATAGTTAAAGTAATACGGGAAATGGGTTGATTTATATAGGGAATTAAATAATAAAGTTAAAAGTTAATATGTGAAAATGGAAAAAGTGCTAAGTATAAAACATGTATTTAACTTATGCTTGAATGAAAAAGGGTTTTTATGAGATATTGTGCAATTTCCCTAAGTAAAATAGGATTTTACTTAAAAAAAGATTTTTTGGAAGTGAATAAATGACTTATGAATGGTTTTAAGTACTTAGGCTTTTTAAATTATTGGGCCGAGGGTCCGGTCCCTCCAAAATTCAAGGAAATGCCTTGAGCCCCTCTAATTTTCAAATGCTTTAGTACTTAGGGGAAATTAGTGAAATTTTTAGGGAAAAATGAGAAGGGAAGTTAATCATTTGACTTTGTTTTGCTTGAAATTCTTCCAGTGTATTGTCTACCTTGCACTTGTGATGAAAGTAAGGATTAACACATTTAGAGTCATTATCCATCACATGTAATTCTGCAACATCATCTACCTACCCTACCTACTTTAACCTAGCATTTTTTCTTCTTTATTAGGATGCACTTAGACTGGCAAACCCTTATCACACTTTCTTTTCTTTTACATGTGGAAATATATCTAAGTCTAACCTTATTACATCCAAGGGCTCAGATTAAGTTGTTGAGCTCCTTTTATTTACTCTACCTATCTACTTATCTGCCAAGATTAAACAGTTTGATCAGATTTTATTCTCTATCGCTAAAACATAAAATTGAAACATGAACAAGCCAAGCTTAAACTGTTTGACTGTTCACCAATTGTGGCATAGGATACAAGTTGCACACAATTTTTTTATTTACATAACAAAAAAAAGTAGTGGCATTTAGACTTGCACACTTTCCTTGGCCTTTCCTTTGGTGGGGTTCATTTTCTTTTACTTTTTTGGCCATTTTTATTCTTTTCACCCTTTGATTTTTCTTTTAGGGTATACTCTCTTTACATTTTTTAAATTTTTTGATTTTTTTTGTCAATATGGAAAACCTTTGCAACAAGGAAATGTATGAAAATATTACATAGCCCATCAAGTCAATCATGATATATGACACCTATTGGTATAGGAGCATAACAGGAGCATCATCAAATTGGCTACAGAATACCACACTACCTTTATGACAGTTTCATTACCTTTATATGTAAAAATGCTATAGTTATGCTGGAAATCAGCACTGGATTCCTAAAGACACATGTCAAACTCAGAAAATGTCACAAATTTGAGGTTTTTTGTCCTATGAATTGGCATTAAAGTTATTGAGTTAGTTTTGTCCTCCTATCATGAGGGAATATGTAATTTAATGTAAGGGACAAACACTCTAGTTTATAGCTAATATTCAAGGAATGGTTTCTAACCTCCCTAGAATCTAGGAAATGACTCCTATTATGTATTTATGATCCATTTTGGATGGGGTTTCGAACTGATGAGGTGTCATAGTCCATATTTTCTATAAGTAGAATCTCTTTAGTCTTTTTTTGGGTTATATAGTCACATTTTGCAATGGATTTTTTGTAATTAGCAATTTGGAATGAAATCAGAGACATATTTGCAAAACTTGTGTTGAGATACTTGTTTCATGCATTGGAGGATTTGTTCTTGTTATGTATATTTATCTATTCATGCAAAATGATATATCTTCTTCTTTCATATACATCTTTCCATATGTTTATCTTGTAATTTTATGAGCAAAAATCATGTTTTTTCATGCTCTGTTTTAGACAAGGTTTACATGTTATGTTTATTTGCTTCTAAATGAATGAATTCACCTCAGTGCTCATTCATAATCTCTCTTACTTCATCCTATACTCAATGACCTATTAAACATGCTTTCAAACTACCTATCTAGCCTCACATATTCTCTGCAAATTGACTTTGGAATTCAGACCTAAAAACCCTACACAGAGTCTTCTCACTGACTTTTCTATAAAACACTTAAAAAATCAAACAAATCATATTTACTGAACTTACATACATGTTGGGTATGTGTTATATTCTTTCCACGACTAGCCCCAGACATTTTACATTGCGCCGGGCGCAGCAGGGGGGTCACAGGGGGGGCGGCAGCCCCCCTTGTCAGGGTCGGGGGTAGCGCCCCAACGAATTTTTTTTTGGTGTCTGGTCCCACTCATAGGTGGACCCACCCATGTTTTGTGCATGAGTTTGCACATGGTTTTGTGGTACGATGGTTTTTTACCCCTGGAATTTTGTAGATCCGGTCAAGGGAACTACGGTTATGTTCTAATCCAGGGTTAATGGATTGGGGTTTATGTATGCTTCGGCATGTATATATATGTGTTGTAACACTAAAAGGAACATAATGAAAAATCAAGCTGGTCGTCCCGATTTGGGATCCAGGGGAAAATCTCTGTGTTTATCTGTTTTATGTTTTATGCTCTCGCTATTGTTTATTTTCTGTTATAATATTCGTATGTAGATAATTTATATTCAGGGTTAAAACCTACATTTGGTATCAGAGATGTTTTAGCTTCAAGGGGATGCCTTTGCTGCTGAGGGTTTTTTGCTCGAACCTGAGGTAGACCCTATTCAGTGGGATATCTGTGGGATCGATTCTTGTGGTGAAAGAAGATGGCGAGTGGCAGAAAGATAGAGATCGAGAAATTTAATGGTCAGATTTTTGAGTTGTGGAAGCTTAAGATGGAGGATCTACTGGTGGATAAAGATCAGTGGATCGTGGTAGATCCAGGTACTAAACCAATGGCAATGTCAGATGAATACTGGAAGAAACTGGATCGGAAGGCTAAGAGAACAATATGGTTGTGTGTCTCAGATTCTGTATTGTTGAATGTATCTGGGGAAGCTACGATGAAGAATTTAAGGGAAAAACTTAGGACTTTGTACCAATCTAAGTCTCTGATGAATAATTTGTTCCTGCGGAAAAATCGTATAACCTAAGGATGAAGGATGGAGACTCGGTCACAGAGCATTTGAACACCTTCAATACTGTGGTAAGTCAACTGTCATCTATTTGTATTAAAATCTCATATGAAGATAAGTGCATCAGTTTGTTGTGTTCTCTACCAGACTCGTGGGATATTCTGGTTATTGCAATTGGTAGCAATACAACTACCTTGAATTTTGATGACATTGTCTCAGCCTTGCTGTCGGAGGAACTGAGACGGAGAAATATGGAGGGCCAGAATGGAGATGCCTTATCTGTACGAGGAAGGTCCCAAAATAGAAACAATAATAAGGCTTCCAATGGGAGATCGAAATCTAGAGGGAGATCTAAGTCTCCTAGAAAGTTTGTAAAGGTATGCTGGAAATGCGGAAAGGAACGGCACTACAAAAAGGACTGCAGATCTAAAGCTCCTGAGAAAGGAAATGGATCTGATGATGCTCCTTCTACAGAGGCAAAAACCACCTCAGATGAAGGTGGGGATGTGTATTTGGCTTCTTCTTCAAATACACATGTAGATCATGAGTCATGGTTGATTGACTTAGGTGCATCTCACTTCTACCTTCATAGGAGCGGGCTCCGGCGATGCTGAGAAATATGATGGTGGTGATGTCTTCCTAGGGGATGATAGGAAGGCTAGTATCGTCAGACGTGGAAAGGTCAAGTTGAAGCTGCAAGGTGGAAGGATTAGAACACTTCCTGATGTTCTGCATATTCCTTCATTAGCCAGAAATCTGATTTCTGCAAGCAAGATGGATGATGCAGGTGTTAAAACAGTGTTCGAGAAAGATGCTTGCAATATGGTTCGGGGAGCACTGGTATTAATGCAGGGAGTTCGGATTGGAACTCTGTACAAGCTACAAGGTAGCACTATTATTGATGGGTGTAATAGTTTTGTGGTTCCTAAGAGTGGAGCGGAAAGCCTAGCTGTCTCTGGAGAAAAGACCATGATATGGCATCAAAGGCTTGGACATATTGGAGAGAAGGGCCTTCGGATAATGCTTAGAAATGGTATGGTAGAAGGTATGTCAAATTTCTCTCTAGATTTTGATTTCTGTGAAAATTGTGTATATGGGAAGTAGAATTGGGTGAGTTTTCCTTCTGGTGCTAACAAGGCGAACAAGATATTAGAACTTGTGCACAGTGATGTGTTTGGACCTGTGTCAGTTCCATCACTGGGAAAGTCTGTGTACTATGTTTCATTCATAGATGACTTCTCAAGGAATACATGGATATATTTCTTGAGGAAGAAATCTGAAGTATTTGACAAATTTAAAGAATTTAAGGCTCTGGTGGAAAACCAGACAGAGAAGAAGATAAAGGCGTTGAGGACAGATAATGGTGGGGAGTTCTGCAAGAAGGAATTTGAAGAGTTCTGCAAGAAGTGTGGTATAGCACGGCAGAAGACTACTCCATACACACCTCAGCAAAATGGAGTTGCAGAAAGAATGAATAGAACACTGATGGAAAAGGCAAGAAGCATGCTCAGTGGTACCGGGTTAGGACAAGAATTCTGGGCAGAGGCAGTGGAAACTGCATGTTACTTAGTTAACAGATCACCTTCATCGGCGTTGGAGGATAAGACCCCACATGAGGTATGGACTGGTAAGAAACCCTCTCTTTCACATCTAAGGGTATTTGGATGTGATGCATATGTACATGTTCCAAAGGAGAAAAGGACCAAGTTGGATAATAAATCTTAAAGGTGCATCTTTATTGGGTATAAGGATGGTTTAAAGGGTTACAAGCTTTGGAACCCAGAAACAAGGAAGGTTGTGTACAGCCGAGATGTGGTGTTTAGAGAGGTGAAAGATGTTGTTAAACATGAAATCATACCAAAGGAACCTGAGAAGATAGAGTTTGAGCTAAAGGAGGATGAATCAGACTCTACAACAGAAGAAGACTTAGAAGAGGAAGAGCCACAAACTCCAACTGTGAGAATATCAGTTCGGGAAAGAAGACAACCAGAAAGGTACAGTCCATCTGCTTTCTGTTCAATTTTTGTCTTAACTATAACTAATGATGATCCAAAAACTGTCAGGGAGGTAGTAGATTCAGAGGATGGAAAACTCTGGAAGGAGGCCATGGTTGATGAAATGGCATCCTTGCACAAAAATGAGGCATGGGATCTGGTGGAGTTGCCGGCTGGAAGGAAGCCCATCGGGAGCAAATGGGTGTTTAAGAAGAAGAAGAATGTAGAAGGCAAGGTGGAGAAATACAAAGCTCGGTTGGTAGCAAAAGGTTATTCCCAGGTGCCAGGAATTGATTTTGGTGATATTTTTTCTCCTGTTGCCAAATTTACTTCTATTAGATTACTTTTATCTGTTGCTGCTACATTTGATTTTGAGATAGAACAGATGGATGTGAAGACAACATTTCTTCACGGGGATCTAGAAGAGGAGATCTACATGAAGCAACCTGAAGGCTTTATGGTGAAGGGTAAGAAAGAACTGGTATGCAGGTTGAAGAAGTCTCTGTATGGGTTAAAACGGTCACCAAGGATGTGGTATCAGAAATTTGATACCTATATACGGGGACTTGGCTTCACCAGAAGCAAGGAGGATCACTGTGTTTATTTTAAATTAATTGGTGACCGTTTTATTTATTTGGTCTTGTATGTGGATGATATGTTGTTGATTGGAAATGACAAAGAAATTATCCAAGATTTGAAGACCCAACTATTCTCCAAATTTGACATGAAGGATCTTGGTGCTGCAAACTATATTTTGGGCATGGAAATTAAGAGAGATCGGGCAAAGAGGAAGCTCTGGTTAAACCAGAGGAAGTATGTCGGGACTATATTGCAGAGGTTCAATATGCAGGATAGTAAACCAGTGAATGTTCCTATTCCTGTAGGTGTAAAGCTATCTGCTGAACAATGTCCCAAGACACAAGAAGAAGAGGAGGATATGTCCCGTGTTCCATATGAAAGTGCAGTGGGTAGCCTGATGTATGCAATGGTTAATACTAGACCAAACATTGCACATGCAATGGGAGTATTGAGCAAGTTTATGTCAAACCCAAGGAAGGAGCTTTGGATAGCAGTGAAGCGGGTTTTCAGATATTTACATGGCACTAGTGATTATGGCTTGTGCTACCAGGGAAGACCAGGATTGGAAAGAATGTTGGACATTCATGGTTTTGTTGATGCAGACTAGGCTGGAGATCTGGACCAAAGAAGATCTACAAGTGGGTATGTGTTTATCCTATTTGGAGGTGCAGTCAGTTGGATGAGTAAAAGACAGTCTGTAGTGGCGCTTTCAACTACAGAGGCAGAATACATAGCAGCCACTCATGCAAGCAAGGAAGCAGTTTGGTTGCAGAGATTGTGTTCAAGTATGGGGTTAGTACAGCAAGCTATAAGGATAGACTGTGATAGCCAAAGTGCAATTTTCTTGGCTAAGAACCCTGCTTATCATTCAAAGACAAAGCACATTGATGTTCAATATCACTTTGTTAGAGATATGGTTGAGGCTAAAAGGGTGTTGCTGGTAAAGGTAGACACTTTGAAGAATGTTGTAGATGCATTGACGAAGTCTGTGAGCACTCAGAAGTTCTCTTGGTGTAGAGAAACAATGGGTGTTGAAGAATTGGCCCAATGACTAAGCTCTCCTATGGCCCCCTGTGAAAAGAAAACAACAAGTAGGAGAATGTTGGGGATGTGTTATATTCTTTCCACGACTAGCCCCACGCGCTGTATGTTGTGACAGGCACAGCAGGGGGGTCACAGGGGGGGCGGCAACCCCCCTTGTCAGGGTCGGGGGCAGCGCCCCAGGAAAATTTTTTTTGGTGTGCGGTCCCACTCATATGAGGACCCACCCATGTTTTGTGCATGAGTTTGCACATGGTTTTTTGGGGTACGATGGTTTTAGACCCCTGGTATTTTGTAGATCCGGTCAAGGGAACTACGGTTATGTTTTAATCCAGGGTTAATGGATTAGGGTTTATGTATTCTTCAACATGTATATATATGTGTTGTAACACTAAAAGGAACATAATGAAAAATCAAGCTGGTCGTCCCGATTTGGGATCCAAGGGAAAATCTCTGTGTTTATTTGTTTTATGTTTTATGCTCTTGCTATTGTTTATTTTCTGTTATAAGATTCGTGTGTAGATAATTTTTGTTCAGGGTTAAAACCTACAATACCTAGCCTAATATCATTATATACTCATTCATTCCTTTGACTGCAAAAGTGACAACGAGAGAGCCTTATCTGGTTTTGGCAGGGCTAGCTACTTGACCTAAAGCCTGGTATGTGGTTACCTTTCTTCAATCCCATTTTTAGCCTTGGGAAGTTGGGGAGAATGATAACATTTTTGGTGACGTTCCCAGGGAGTGATTGCTAAAATTTGCCTAGGAATATTCATTTAATCATATGAAAGTTAGACCTGTAGGTGACAATATCTAGCATTCGAAATAGGCCGAATTCTTAAAATATGAGCCACAGTTCGAAATTCCTATCTTAAGTTAGCTCCTAAAATACATATTAGGTCAATCCATACATAAATCCCTCACCCTAAGAGTCTTTTAAGAAATCATAAAACCAAGTCTCAGAAGGTTGTAAGAACTATTCCTCCACTTGTCAAATCAAATTCCTTTCCCACGAGATTTGTTTCAGAATATTTCTTTTGTAATTCAGAATCTAAAATATCTTTGTTTAGGACTATGTTTGAAAACTTTATTTCAAAAATCACCTTTGATCCTTTCAATTTTGAGACCTTTGCACCATTTTCAAAGTCTTTTTATTCCAAGTTGATAGTGAGGTTTGGTCCAATTTCTACAAACTCAAAGGCTTGGTGGATAAGTTTCAAGAAACGTCAAAAAAAGCTTATTTCCAATATCAGCAGCAGAATTTTTCTTCACCTGTCATTACACCTTCTATACTACTACATCATCAACCCTTCCTTTCATTCCATCACTACCTCTGCAAGTTTTCACTCCATCAGCTACTCCACCTCCTTCATTAATTATGGATAGATTTTCTTCATTGATCCTACCACTTCATCCTGCTCCACTACCTCATAAATATAGTTAGAGGCTTCCCCTTTTTGATGGAACATCAGAAGTTACAGCTTATCAGCACATTACCAAATTTATTGATTTCATAGATCTTGAAGAGATTGAAAATAACAATGCCAAGATGCACATCATTGCACATATTTTCTTTGGAGAGGTAAAGAAATTGTTTCTCTCTCTCATAGCTGGTCCAATACATACCTCACAGTAGTTCATTGAATTTTTTATGGTGAAATGGGAAGAGAAGAAGAATCCATTGCAGATTTTAGCTGAGTATAATGCTTTGAAAAGGATTCCCAATGAGTTTGTCCAAGAATTTACAACTAGATTCAATAAAATATATGATTAAATTCCTGAGAATATTAAACCTCCTCTAGGCCTTGCTTTACTTCATTATCCTAATGGTTTCGATCCTAACATGGCCTATCATCTGAGGGAAATAAACCCATCAACTCTTGAAGAAATGCAGAGAAAAGCAATGAGCGTGGAAGCTAATTTAATCATAAAAAAGTCTAAAATCAAGACAGAGACAAAGAGTCGCTATCAAAGAGGAAACATCTACTTCATTAAATGGAAAATTAGACACCTTGATCAACACCATGGAGAAGATGATGGATAAAATTTCCATCGCTGATCGAAAATCTGAACCCTCAATTAGAAATCCCAATTTCAGGGGTCAAAATTAGCAGCCTCAATACAGGGCGATTTGGAGTTGCATTTGAGCAGAACATCAGTTTGGCAGGATCTTGGAGGAGTACAAACAAAGAGAACAGAGGGGTCAGTATCCACAAACTCCGCATAAAATTTGCACTACATTTCAATATAATTACACTGAAGGCCCTTATGAAGGTGATGAAGAATAAATTTCTGGCGAGAATCATGTATTTGAGGAAAATCGGTAGCATATTTTCCTCACTGAAGAAGATCAATTTTCTGTAGAAATTTGTGCACCTGATGATCAGAAATATGTCTTGTCAAATGATGACATTTTATCTATGCGAATGGAATATTATTAGAGGGGATATCAGAATGCTCTTTCTCAAGTGTAGAGATAGTATGGTTTGAGGAGTAGGAATGTTCCTATAACCTCCAATCAGAAAAAATAGAATGCTCAAGTAGATGCTCATCGTAAAGAATTTGTTGCTCCAAATCAAAGAAAAGACAAGGGAGTTGTTGTTCCTATTAGAGTTAGAATATGCATTCTGCCATCAGTGATTAATATTATTCCTTCATTTTTCATTTTAGGTGTTGTTGTGGACAATTTTGTCACCCCCTAGAGACAGTCTAGAGTTTCCATAGACCAGTGCCTAGGACATCTTAATATAGTAAGGAGCTCTTCATATAGCTTGGGTTGTCAATCCAAAAGCTCACTTACTATCTCTTGTAAAACAAGGAAATAAGTTTTGAATGGGACCAAACTCTCTCAGAAGCTGACACAAAGATAAGAATAGTGTAGGGACATCATGTAAAACTCCAATACAAAGGCATCAAACAGTTAAGAGACAGCTTACTGTAAAGAGGGCCGGTTCAAATAATATATCACAGAAATCAAATATCAGGAAGTGAGTGCAGTGAGGAAACATAAAGAAGATATTAGTTAACATGAGACTGATACCCAGATACACAACAGAACCACATAAGGGCATACCAATTTATGAATCCTTATATGACAATGGCATTTTAAAAGCACCCTCCTCATGCAACTAATATAGCAGAAAACATGGATGAGGTGAACATGGAACAATATATCATGACTAGGCCTATTTAAAGCGCTTGACTAATTCCAGAAAGGGCACCAACAAGGATGAATCCTTACTGCAAACTAGTGAGCCACTCGCATTCTAGAACATGATACAAGAAGATAAATAGCATGAAATGAGATATTGTATTAACACATAAAAGAAATTACATACTGTGAGATACCAAAGACTAGAATCCTCAGTACAGTTATAACTCCTCCTCACTGAGACCCTACGGGCTCTGAACCTTCATACAGAAGCATTACAAAATGTATACAAAAGCCTTTTCACTGCACAGTTTGCTGATAGAAATCTGGAACCCTTACAATGTCTTTCCTTCTAGCTTTAATAGAAGAGATAGAGAATTCTAGAGGAGGAGGTAGATGGAAAGCATTTAATGATTTATTTTGAATCAGATGACGGAAAACATTCACGCCCATACTACGAATGACTGAACATAAATGACTGTACTCTACAAATTTATTTCTGGAGATGAATGCTGAAAATGAAAATCCGCTTATATATAAGACATAAATAATAAAATATGTAAACATTCGGCTCTTTTCTGGAGGAGGAGGATCTGCGGCAATAAAACCTTGAGGCGTCTGCCTCTGTACATGGTACTTTCGATCTTCAGATCTTGAATTTAAATTTGAAAGCTTTTTCGAGCCGGACCCTGAATTCATTGCTTCTTCATTAATAATCTGGTGCTGCATTAATGTTTTCATCCGCCCAAATGTGCCCTTTTGATTTTCTCTGGAGAGTTCCATAGATCGAAGTACCCTTCTTTAATGAAGGTCACATCATAGTGATTTCTGGATCCGTTCCACCAATTTCGTTCTCACCACAAGTTCCTGCAAAAAACCAAAGCCTGTTGAATAAAACTAATTACAGAGATAGTGGAAAAAGTGAGACTAATGGAAGCGGTGGCATAGATATGAGAGGATGATGGAATGACGCGGGACAGAGACTTCAAAAAAAAATACTAAGGATGTGACACATCGCCAGAATATGTGAACAATGGAGGAAAAGTGGATGACATGTAGGCCAATGACGAAGAATGGCGGAAGAACGCTGATGGTACGAAAACTTTGAAGATCAACTTTTGGGGAGGTTACAAAGGAAGGACATAACAAAACAATGTAGCAAAGGCTTTGGAGGTGGGACCCGGAGCGCATATCGCAAAATCACAAGAGGAGAAAATGCGATGGAGGGAAGGATGGAATAAAAAAATTCTGTGCTCTGCGCTATGCGATGGGCGAGGTCAATCTAGCGCGGGTCGCAAAAACAAAAAGTGCGATGACGGGGGGTAGCGCTAACGGGAAACTGCGCTTTTGCGATGAGGCGGACATGCGATGGCGCGATCATGCGACTTGCGTTAAATGCTCTAAGGGGCTGCGCTTGGTTATATGTAAGAAAGGAGGCACGGAGCCAGGAGAAAAAGGGGCTAGGCCTTATATAACCCTTTAAAGCAGACTTTAGCCCTTTTTCAATGTATTTCTGATGCGGGAATGGGCAGCGGTAAAGGGAAAAGAGGAGACTTTGGCCTAAATTTGAATGGAGGGGCTGACTTGTACAACATCGGCTCCAACTGGGGACGGCATGTTCGTCCTCAAGCATGCCGAGAACTCGCAGACCTCAGACCCTCTTGTGCGTGGATTTTATTCTACAATCCCTTTGCTTTTCCTCAAAACTTATTAGCTTATTTATACTATTTACATTAAAAATTGAAATCACACTTACATACATTATATACATTATAATATACCAAGCATGGTCTGCTTGAGTCAGTACTGAAAGTAGTGTTTAAGGAATTGCCCATTCATAGGGGCATCTAGCAGATCACCCTGTAGGTTTTCTAACATGAAAGTGTTATTTCTCCCTAGGTTCACTATTTTGAATGGGCCAAACCACAGCGGATAAAACTTAGCATGCTTGCCCTTTTCTGCTCTGCAAACATCCCACCTGAGAACTAGGTCTCCAACTTGGAAATTCCTATCTTTTGCATGGCGATAAAAAATATCCTTCATTTTTTCTTGATACTCTATCAGTCTCTCATCTACCTGATTGCTTGTTTCTTCCAATTCTACTAGCTGATTAATTCTTCTGATCATGTCATCCGGTTCTTCCTGATCCTCCTGCATAAAACGTGCCACTGGCAATGCCAATTGCAGAGGAAACACAACAGCTTGCCCATACACCAGCTCATAGGGTGACTTCCCTGTTGCTCTTTTGCTGGTTATCCTATTTTCCCATAGAGCAAACTTCAATTGAGAGTCCCAGTTTTTCTGATTTTCACTTATTGTTTTCTTCAGAGCCCTTACCAGGGTTTTGTTAGAGGACTCTGCTAAACCATTCCCCTGTGGATAGTATGCTGTGGAGTGAGTCAATGTAATGTTATACCTTTGACAGAACTTTACAAACCTGGCAGACTTGAAAGCCTGCGCATTGTCAGTTACAATTCTGGCTGGACAGCCAAACCTAGATATGATATTTTCCTCTATAAACCTCATGATCACAGCATCTGTAGCATTTCTTGTAGGTATTGCTTCCACCCATTTCGTAAAATAATCCGTGGCTGTTAGTATCCATTTATATTGGCCACTTGATGGGGGATGTATTTCTCCTATGAAATCTAGTCCCCATTTCTGAAATGGTTCATTTACATGGATGGGAATCAAGGGAAAAGCTGCTAATTTCTGTCTTTCTGCAAATCTTTGGCACTTGTCACATGATCTGACCCGAGCAAAAGTATCTGAGTACAGTTTTGGCCAGTAAAAACCGGCCCTCAATATTTTATGTGTTGTAGCCCTCCAACTGTAATGTCCTCCACAAATTCCTTCATGAAATTCTGTCAGTACTTTCTGCACTTCATTTTCTGTGAGGCATAACAATAATATACCTAGAGGGTCTCTCCAATAGAGCTGTCCATTGGCAATTACATATTTCTGTGATTTCATTCTTACGGCTTTGTATTTTACCTTATCGCAACCTGTAGGACAGCTAAGTGTTAAAAGATATTCAGCTATTTCTTTATACCAAGGACTAGTTAGATATTTCATATGTATCTTTTGAGTGGCCATCTCCAGCCCTTGTTGTTGTTCTTCTTCTTCAGACTCTTCATTCGCTATCATGGATAGATTAATGCCCAGAGCTTGATGATTTGATTCAGATAACATCCTGGAAAGTCCCTGTCCTTTGATCAACTTAGTAGGCCTTATATCCAAATCATACTCCTGGATTTTTGCAATCCATCTTCCTCTTCTACCTTCGCTGTCTCCCTGAACCAGAATGTCTTTGACAGCTGCTGTGGGGACATATGCAGTAATATGAGATTGCAAAACATATACTCTAAAGGCTTTAAGGGACTTTACCAGGGCATATGCCTGCTTCTCCAATATATTATATTTTAATTCAGCATCGTAAAGTACTTGACTGAAGAAAGCTATAGGCTGTTCATATCCCTCCTCATTTTTCTACAATAATACTCCGGCAATTGTATGAGGTGAAGAAAATGAGAAAATCATAAATGGCTTACTGTAATTGGGTCCAGCTAGCACAGGAGCTTCAACAAATGCATGTTTTATCCTTGTGAATGCATCTCTAGACTCCTGGGACCATTTTACTTCACTATCCTTTTTCAGCATATTGGTTATATGCCTAACTATCTCAGCATAGTTAGGAATAAACCTTCTTAGGAAATTAATTCGGCCCAAAAACACTTGTACTTCCTTTTTATTCCTAGGCAAAGGAATGATGTTTATTACTTCAACTCTCTTAGGGTCTATTTTCACACCATCTTTTGTTACAATGTGCCCTAAGAGTTTTCCCTCATCTAATGCAAATAAGGACTTTTGAGGATTGAGGGATAGGCCATACCTTCTACATTTTTCAAAAGTTCTTCTTAAATGCTCAATATGTTCATCATAATTATTAGAAAACACTGTGATATCATCGAGATAAACCACCAAAAACTTGTCCTGTTCTCCCACAAAAGCTATGTCCATTGCCCTCTGAAAAGTAGCTCCTGCATTAATTAATCCGAATGGCATCCTGGCATACATAAAGGTTCCCCATGGTGTAGTAAATGCAGTTTTCTTCTGGTCTTCTGGGAAAACAGCCACCTGATTATAACCAGAAAAACCATCCATCATTGACATTCTGGATGCTCCCACTACTTTCTGCAGGATGTGGTCCATCTTAGGCAGTGGATAATTATCTTTGAGAGATGCTCTGTTTAAATTCCTGAAATCCACACACAGCCTTATTTCTCCATTCTTCTTTCGAACAGGAACAAGGTTCGCTATCCATTCCGAGTATCTCAATGGCACAATTATCTCGGCCTTCAGTAATTTCTTGATTTCTTTTTCAATAGAGGGAAGCAGCAGAGGATTGATCTGTCTGAGCTTCTGCTTATAAGGCTTTGCATCTTCCCTCAAAGGAATTTTATGTTGCATTATACTAACATCAAAATTTTTTAGGTCTTGATAAGACCAGGCAAATACATCTTTGTAAGATTGAAATAACTTGAAATACTTTTCTTTATATTCTTCTGGGACTCTTTTAGATAATTTTACAATTTTGGGATCAGCATAAGTACCCAGATTTAAATCTCCCACTTGATCTTCTTCTGTTACTTTGCTAGGCTGCAATGGAATATCATCTTTGTTAAATAGTATTTCTAGAGGCACCAGCCCTCTAGGAATAACATTTCCTTTCAGCTGCAGCACTCTATTTCCTGCTATCTTTTCTTCCCATTTACTTTCTGCAATATTTTCAACTTCTTCCTCCTCGTTATCATCAATTTCTATATTTGTGAATTCTCCCACTGTCTCCATGAATCTCTTCATCTGTTCATCATCTTCAAATACCTGCCAATGATTTATATTATCTGGAATGGATGGTCTGTACCGTACCTCCACTTCGTATCTTAAAAGCGGGTTCTGAGGAGGATGGAAGGTACTGGCAGCTACAGCAAGAGAATCTGTTATTCTGTTTTTCTCCCGGGGCATGAAATGTATATTGAATGTTGAGAAGAAATTTTCTATCATGTCCCATACTTCGTTTCTATAAGCTCTGAGCCGAGGATGCTTGGTTTGGCATTGATTTTTGATCTGTCTCACTACCAGCTCAGAATCTCCCAAGACTTTTAAACATTGGATGCCCATGTTTCTGGCTGTCTGTAATCCCAATAATAGTGCCTCATATTCGGCTACGTTGTTTGTAGCCTCATACTCCAATTTAAAAGACAGCGGCACCCATTTTCTTGTAGGAGAGATCAACAATACCCCAGCTCCATTGCCTTCTCTTGAGTTTGCTCCATCAAAATGCAAAGTCCAAATTTCTGATTCCTGATCTTTTTTAGGCTGCTCAGCTTGAATTTGACCAAAGAGGGGCTCATGAGCATAATTTTGATTTTCTTCTAGCATCAAGCATGAGAAGTCTCCCTCTTTGTTATAAACTGGAGAGTTCTCTAAGCAGTCAGCCTTAGTTACCATTTTAACAAATCTAGTCTCCCTGTATAGTCTCCTTTCTTGACCCCCGAAGACTAGGACAGTAGCATATGTTAAATCCAATTTAATTGATCCCCCAATCTTTGTACCCCAGGACCTCAACAATAGCATGCCAAAGCGGGCTGGGATATCAGCGACCACAATGTCCATGACCACACTCTTTGCTGGAATTTGGGCCAAATTGACCACTAAATCTTTAATCATTCCCAAGAATTTAACTCTTTTGGAATCAAATGAATATAAATCTTTATATGGTCTTGTAATTTGCAGCCCTAGTTGCTCCATGACAGACAAAGGCATAAGATTATGGGAAGCCCCAGAATCTAACATACAATTGTGTAACAGCAGGTCATGAATGACCAGGGATACGTAATAGGGAGGAGTAGAAGAGTCTATCTCCTCGACATGTGGGCCAAAGACTACCATGGGTCTTTCTTCTTGAAGATTTAAACTATCAAGTGCATTTGGTGTTTTAGGAGGAAGCATAAAGGAAGTAACTTGAGACTGATATACAGGTTGTTTCAATAATTCATTCAGTGGGACAGGGATCTTAATTTTCTCAAGTTCTTTTTGCAAATTGAAAGCAGATGGGGGCTTTTCTAACATAACTTCCTTAAATTCCTTACTTTCAGCTGAAGGCTTAATTTGCTTCGACACTGACTCAACATTAAGAGGACTGACTATTTTTGAAGAAGAAGGGATCTGAATATTAGATTGCGAGGGAACATTTAGAGGGTTCTTACCTTTTTCCATGCTTTTCTCTGTGGCTGATTCCTTCTGAGCAGATGCTTCTTCCTGAGGTGGCTCCTCTTCTTGATCTTGAGTTCGGGTCCTCTTTCTTGAAGATCTGAGATCATATTTTACATTGAATTTTGCTTCCATGAAATCAACAAATTGCTTACAGTAATGGTCAATCTCTGCTTCTTCTTCTTCATCTTGCAATGGGCATTCCATATCATCATTATTTGAAAAAGCCAGATTTGAATCTTCTAATCCATAAGCTGCATCCCCAGTGGAGTCATCTGCTGGTCCTTCCAGGTATAAGGGATGAGGTACCTGGTCTTGTTGTTCCTTTGTCTCTCTCGGCAATATCTGGAGAGGTGGCCTTCTATACTGGGGATTATATCCTCTATTTGGAGCATTATAGAAATTCTTAGGAGCTGCATTTTTAGCTTCCAGTTCAAGCTTGACCATCTTCTTTATCATTTTACTTATTTCATCCAATTTCTCTGAATCTTTTTCTTGATTAGAAGCAGAAATCTCTTCTTTGCCTCTCCTCCTAATATCTTGTTCAGTTTTTCCCTTTAGTTTCCCAGTGGAGGCAAAGTTTGCTTCCAATTCCAGAGCATCTGATTGTGCATCATCTAAAGTGGCAGGTTTCCTTTCTCTCAATGAGAAGCCGAAATCAAAATCAAAGGCTACTATGAAAATTATCTTGGCAACAGCTTCATGGGGCTTCATTTCAGGAGGCAGGCTCAGATATAACTTGTTGAATCTTTTGATGAAATCTGATACTCCTTCATTTTGTTTCTTCTTTATGGTATTAAATTCAGTGAGACACTGACCGTGATCTTTCTTTTCTCCCCACTTTCTAAGAAAAGTATTCTCCATTTGGTCCCAGGTGGTCACAGAATTATTTCCCAATGTCTTAAACCATTTTCTGGCTTCGCCCTCCAAAGACTGCACAAATAATCTCAAGACCACATCCAGATGTTCAACATTTAAGTTTTCTGCAAAAGAGCATAAGGTCTCGAGATGTTTCTGAGCATCAACTCCATTTTCACCATTAAATCTCGGCAGAATATTTAGATAATCCTGTGGCATATCATTTAGCACTTGGGGCAAGGCCAAGGGAGCGTCTTTGTTCAATAAAAAGGCAGGAATATTAGCCATTGGGGGAGGTGGGGGTTGCACAATAGTCTGAGATACAAATGAAGGGAGAGGAGTAGGAGGAAGTGGAGTATGAATAACGATGGGAATATATTGCACAGAAGCCTGAGGTGTGGATGGGAATAACTCACGGTTAACAGCAACTACTTCTGTGACCTCTTTAATTTCTTCAGCCTCGAAAGCAGGATGAGAATCTTCTTCAATCCAGGCACTTCCTCTACGTGGAGTTCCTGAGAGAACCTCAGGATTTTCTGTTCTAACTTCTCGAGAAGAAGAGGGCGGATAATCTTCAACTGAATCTTCAGGATTTTCAGCACGAACTGACTTCCTCTCTTTCCAAACTCTTTTATGAATGATCTTCTCTGGGTCAGACACGTAAGGTGTTTTCGACTGAGATGTATCTGACCTCAAATGTGGCTTTCGAGAAGCCAGTTCTACCAATAAAATTTATCAAATAAAGACCAGTGGAGTCGCCAAGGTGAGAGATATGCAACTCTTCAACTCTCTGTGCTCACCTGATTAGAGAGTGAAAACAATTTGTCGAGACCCAGGGAAACTGATATTCTTGAATTCGCTCTCCGGCAACGGCGCCAGAAAATATGTTGTGGACAATTTTTTCACCCCCTAGAGACAGTCTAGAGTTGCCATAGACTAGTGCCTAGGACATCTTAATATAGTAAGGAGCTCTTTGTATAGCTTGGGTTGTCAATCCAAAAGCTCACTTACTATCTCTTGTAAAACAAGGAAATAAGTTTTGAATGGGACCAAACTCTCTCAGAAGCTGACACAAAGATAAGAATAATGTAGGAACATCATGTAAAACTCCAATACAAAGGCATCAGACAGTTAAGAGACAACTTACTGCAAAGAGGGCCAGTTCAAATAATATATCACAGAAATCAAATATCAGGAAGTGAGTGCAATGAGGAAACATAAAAAAGATATTAGTTAACATGAGACTGATACCCAGATACACAGCAGAACCACATAAGGGCATATCAATTTATGAATCCTTATATGACAATGGCGTTTTAAAAGCACCCTCCTCATGCAACTAATATAGCAGAAAACATGGATGAGGTGAACATGGAACAATATATCATGACTAGGCCTATTTAAAGCGCTTGACTAATTCCAGAAAGGGCACCAACAAAGATGAATCCTTACTGCAAACTAGTGAGCCACTCACATTCTAGAACATGATACAAGAAGATAAATAGCATGAAAGAAGATATTGTATTAACACATAAGAGAAATTACATACTGTGAGATACCAAAGACCAGAATCCTCATTACAGTTATAACTCCTCCTCACTGAGACCCTACGGGCTCTGAACCTTCATACCGAAGTATTACAAAATGTATACAAAAGCCTTTTCACTGCACAGTTTGCTGATAGAAATCTGGAACCCTTACAATGTCTTTCCTTCTAGCTTTTATAGAAGAGATAGAGAATTCTAGAGGAGGAGGTAGATGGAAAACATTTAATGACTTATTTTGAATCAGATGGCGGAAAACATTCGCGCCCATGCTATGAATGACTGAACATAAATGACTGTACTTTACAATTTATTTCTGGAAATGAATGCTGGAAATGAAAATCTTCTTATATACAAGACATAAATAATAAAATATGTAAACATTCGGCTCTTTTCTGGAGGAGGAAGATCTGCGGCAATAAAACCTTGAGGCGCCTGCCTCTGTACATGGTACTTTCGATCTTCAGATTTTGAATTTAAATCTGAAACCTTTTTCAAGCTGGACCCTGAATTCATTGCTTCTTCATTAATAATCTGTTGCTGCATTAATGTTTTCATCCGCCCAAATGTGCCCTTTTGATTTTCTCTGGAGAGTTCCATAGATCGAAGTACCCTTCTTTAATGGAGGTCACATCATAGTGACTTCCGGATCCTTTCCGCCAAGTTTGTTCCCACCACAAGTTCCTGCAAAAACAAAAGCCTGTTGAATAAAACTAATTACAGAGATAGTGGACAAAGTGAGGCTAACGGAAGCGGTGGCATAGATATGAGAGGATGATGGAATGACGCGGGGCGGAGACTTCAAACAAAAACGCTAAGGTGTGACACATAACCGGAATATGTGAACAATGGAGGAAAAGTGGATGACATGTAGGCAAACGACGAAAAATGGCGGAAGAACGCTGATGGTACGAAGACTTTGAAGATTAACTTTTGGGGAAGTTACAAAGGGAAGACATAAAAAAGCAACGGAGCAAAGGCTTTGGGGGTGGGACCCGGAGCGCATATCGCAAAATCGCAAGAGGAGAAAATGCGATGGAGGGAATGATGGAATAACAATATTCCGCGCTCTGCGCTATGCGATGGGTGTGATCAGTCGAGCGCAGATCGCAAAAACGAAAAGTTCGATGACGGGAGATAACGCGATCGAGAAACTGCGCTTTTGCGATGAGGTTGACGTGCGATGAGGGATAGGTGCGATAGCGCGATCATGCGACTTGCGTTAAACGCTCTAAGGGGCAGCGCTTGGCTATATGGATGAAAGGAGGCGCGGAGCTAGGAGAGAACGGGGTTAGGCCTTTTATATAACCTTTTAAAGTGGACTTTAGCCCTTTTTCAATGTATTTCCGGTGCAGGAAAGGGCAGCGGTAAGGAAAAACGAAGAGACATTGGCCGAAATGTGAATGGAGGGGCTGATTTGTACAACAGGTGTCTCATTCTAAAATTCTTATATAATTCCATTAGGTCATGCTAAAAATTGTTTCACTGATGGTAGCCTCCCTCAATCAAACTTCACTCTCCCTCAAAGAACCATATTTACTGACTCACCTTCCATTTCTTCTTGAGCATAATAACTCACATGAAAAAGCTCATTTGTCCATGTCTTGTCTCAATTAAATTTAGTTATGGAAATCAGGTTTCACAGTCTCATTAGGTCATTAGAGTTTTTTCTTTCAAGGTCCAAAATGTGTCATTCCATCTTAATAAATTCAGCAAACACAAGAGAGTGACTCAAATACATTCTATCTTCCTCTGTAGAAGATCATCACTATGTAACTATCATATTTTTAAAGTTGTAATTTTGATTTCTATGATTTTAATATCAAAATATCATTTTGATATAAAATAAAAAATGTAATTTATTTATTTCAAATGTAATGTTATGTATTTTTATATGTAATAATTCACTCCCTAATATGCCAACCCAAGCACTCTTGCCAAACTGAAGCAAAGAAAGTCAACCTCCATCATTTGATCAACCTACAAAACAAAAAGTCAGAAAGTCAAAGAGTATAAGTGTCAAAGTTTGAAAAATGAAAAGTGAACATAAGGAAAGTGGGGTTTTCAAGTTATAATTCAAATCCATTAGAATATAAAAGCCCTCAACACCTAAATACAAATCTCATTTGTTTCATTCAGCCTTCAGCAATCTTCAAAAAAGGAGAAAATTCAAAATTTCAGATTGTAACTAGCCAAAATTTATTGGTCGTTGTGCGTTCTCCAAGTCATTGTGCATTTAGCAGAGACATTGCACATTTGGAGAGAAGGTTGCACATTTGTTCGAGGTTCGTAGTGAAAAATTGATGGTCGTTGTGCATTCTAGAAGGGTGTTTTGCGTTTAGGAGGGACGCTACGCATTCACCCAAGAAAAGCCAAAAACCCTCTCACAGCCTGCCACTTCATCATTTCATGCTCAATCTTTGTACAAGGGTTCTTCAAAGCTCCATTTACCAGTAAGTGACAAAGCCATCCTCTCTTTGATGTATCATATTTGCTTCAAGTCAATTTGAACCTATTTCTGAAGTAGTAAACCCTAGACTTATCAAAACCTAATTCACACCCTAGAAACTAATCCCTAAAACTTTCATAATCTCTCCCTCACATCCCTAAAAGCATTATCCCATTTCCCTATCCCCTCATTTCTTTATCCCCATTACCTAAACAACCTCATCCCTAATAGCTCTAAGTTCTAGGGTTACTTACCTAAGCTCCCTTCACATTCCCATTCCCTTCATTTCCCAACACTTCCCTTCACTTCACATTCCTCCATTTCATTCCATCACCCTAGGGTTTTGACATCAACCATGGTTGAAGAGGAGAAAAAAATTTCTAGTGAGGAAGAGAGACAGAAGAAAAACCCATATAAGAAGGGAGGGAAATTCATCAGACATGAACCAACAACTATTAGAGAGCTTATGGCATCTCCCCTCATCGTGTCATGCTTTAAGCATGTAGGTTGTTTCTAATTTTGTGAAAAAGTGCAAATAATCTAGTATCATCCTATGTTGACAATATTGTTCATTTCTAACCTTCATGAAAAACAAAATACCCTTTCCGGGATCAATTTCACTATATCCACTGATATTATTATAGCTACTACAGGGATCCCAAATGTAGGAGAAAAATGGTTTAAACAAGGAAACCTCAATTATTATTATTATGAGCCATATCATAAGCCAAGGTACAAGAATGATAAAAAGACAATTTTTCCTTTCTCCAACCTCCTTGACATATATGTCCCCATGATGAAAATCATCATGAAATACTTCACCTATGAGGGAACGTTTTCTAGGCTCTATTCCTATCATATCTGGCTCCTCATGCACTTCACTAGGGTCAGAATGCTTCACATACCCTATTATCTCTTCCGGAGTATTGCTAAAATGACATTTATTGCCCAAAAGAGAGATTATGATCATCAAATGCAGAGTCTCTTTCACCACTCCCTCATCAAAATGATAGTCATGCATCAACTTGATCAGTTAAACATTCCATGGGACACCTTCATATCCAATGAGATTTTCACTGCTTCACCTAGTCAACATGGCCAGAATGCACCTTCATCATCTCATCCTCCCTCATCTATCCCTCCATCTCAGCCTATTTTTCATGCATCATTACCAGATCAGCTCCCTTCACCTCATTCACCTCAAATTGACCCTTATTCTTCACATTTTTATAACCCTTCATCATCATCACATCATAATTCTGAGTTACCAAGCAGTGATGAGGAAATTGAGGAAAAATGGGCTAGTTTAGCTGAGGTTGAGCCATTTCCCAAAACTTACTAGAGAGGCTATAGGCATGTGTTTACTTCACTTGGAGTGAAAGGCGCCACGCCTTCTTCATCAACACAATAGGTAGATAAAGGTAAGGAACATGTGATGGAGCCAATCTTTCATGATGAGGAGGACAACCATGAGATAGAACAAGAATTTCAGTTGATTGACCTAGGTGAGGAAGATTAGGAAAAAATCACCAATGCAGTAATTAAAGGTAAAGAGGCTGAGATTAGTGAGGTCCAATCTAACCTTGAGAGGGAAAAGTATGTGATTCACTTCCTTGAGAATGAAAACCAGCAGCTGAAAACCAAATAGGTTATCAATGAGGTGAAATGCATCAAAGCACATAAAGAGGAAGAGAAGGCTAAAGCCTTACTTGAGGAAACATTAGAAAATTTTGGTGAACTTGATGATGATGAGGATCAGCCTCAAATACAGAGACCTAGGACTAGAGGGCTGAAAAGAGATCTAGCCCTAGAGAGACAAAGGGAAGCTGACCTAACAGACCAGCTTACACCAAATGAACAAATTTCCTTAGAAATGAGCAAGAACAGGGAACCATCGCTTGATAGAGCCAGTCTACATTTGGAAAATTTTCTAGAGAAGGCCAACAAGGACAATGAATTTTTGAGGACAATAATCAAAATTCATGCCCGGAAAGAGAGAATTGCATTGGCCAAGCTCAAAAGAGCCAATGCCAAGATTGAAGTTTTGACCAAGCAAGAAGAGAAAGAGAAGTTAGACATACTTTCTGAGGTGTCATCCATGCCTCAAACACTTTATGAGAAAGAAACCTTACAATTTTGACAAAATTTTGGCAAACTTATCATTTTGTTCATTTATGTGTTTTTAAGGATATTTTGCACACAAAAAACTTGCTAAACGCGTAGCGACTTGGATGCTACACTATTTTTTGGAGCATCTAAAGGACAAATGGACACCGCCAGCAAGTTTTTATTGATGAGGACATCAACCCTATGAAGTTTCATATTTTTTGGAGGAGATCTAGTCCATCAAAAAGTAAAAAAAACCATCAAACTGTTTCCGCCTCAAAATCTTCCTGGTCGTTGCGCGTTTACTAGTCTTGGGAGAAGAGGTTTTTGATATGGAAAATGAGCACCATTTTGAAAAATAGAGGTAGTTCTGGAAATTATATTCAAAGGGATTTTTAACGAACCATCATGGAGCAGATTTGGATACTAGGAAGGCACTCAAATTCAGCCTTGAACAGAGGTCATTTTTTCTGCCTGGACGCTATGCGTTTTACAAGGAAATTGTGTTTTTGCAGTCTTCAGAAATTTTCTGTGTTTCACTCTAGTTTTGAATTTTACCTTGGGAAATGTTGAATTTACCTATGTAAATGATCAAGATGAATGTAATTATCATGTTATTACTATTTACTAGGGTAAATAGATTAGGTATATCAAGCATATGAGGTGTAATGAGTCAGTTCACCTGAGATAGGAATGAGTCACATTTCTCATCCTATACTCTAGATATTAGTTCAGTTTTTTTTGTAATATCTCCCTCACCTCATGGATTTGACTGCTGAGGATGAGTGGAGGTGGTTTTCATGTCTATTTAGCTCATTTTTTCACATGAGTCAAGGGTTGGAATGAGTTTTATTTTGCTTAGTTGATCAAGGAGACTTTGTACTTTGTTTCTTCTTCAGTGACATATTTTTGAATGTATTGTTCATTTTCTTTTCATGGCTATGATTATGATCTTTTATAAGTGTGAAATTCAGAATACATGCTAGCCATGCTCTATATTGGGTAACTGATCATATTTTGTTTCAAATCTTCTGTCTGAGAGAAATACATCTCTTATGCTTCCATCAACCTCCTTACATTTTCTAAAACATTCCATAACCATTATCTTCAAGTGATTGGCATTATACCTACCTTGCCCCATTCATCCCTACAACCCTAAATCTATTGCCCTGACCTAGCTTCTCCTTGACCTAATTCCATTATCCACTGATGTACCCAACCAAATCAAATCAAAACAACCCCTTTATAGCATACCTAGCCTAAAACCATAATTTCTCCATCCCTCTTGGTTGTGACCCTTTGGAGAGAGCCCTCTTCGGCTTGATAGGGCTAGCTATCAAGTCAAAAGCTCAGTTTGTGGTTACCTTTATTGGGATACCTTCCTCAGCCTTGGGAATTTGGTGGAGTGATAACAATTCCTAGTCCTACAAAAGCTAATGAAGCTTCCTCCAGTAGTCAGAGAAAAGAGAAAGAAGTCCAAGATGGAGGACGGAAGAAGGATACTTTGCACAAAGATCAGCCCAAAAGAAAATATGCACCATTGAAAGAGGTAGAAAAACATTCTACTCTTTTTAGCCTTGAAAATGAAATTTCCAAATTGAAATTCTCCATTCCTCTAACTGAAATAATCAAGAATGATCATTTCAAATTTCAATTATCTAAGTTGCTTAGAGTGGATCAAATTTCCGACATGGTTATTGTGAGTGATGATCACCCTGAGCTTCTATTTGGTCCTGCTTTCGATGGTGATCTAGAAGATAGGGAGGTCCCTCCATTTTATCTAAGCCTCAAAATCCATGATTTTCTTGATTCTGGAGCCTCTCAAAACCTTATGCCCAAGGCCATTATGGACAGATTAGGATTGGATATCACAAGGCCTTATCATGATCTTTATTAATTTGATTCAGGGAGGGTGAAATGTCTTGGCCTCATCAAGGACCTAGTGGTGTCATTAGAGCAAATCCAAACCAAGAATTTCCTCATGGATATTTTTTTGGCCGATATCCTACCTAGATATGGAATTTTTCTCTCTTAGTCATGGGGATCAAAGCTTAGAGGTACCTTACAACTTGACTTTTCATATAATACCATTATCATATTTGGACAACTTAGGAAATTATACTAGGAAAGTAAAATGAAGTACATAATCAGCAGCAGAGAAGATCCAAATAACCATCCTATACATGTTGTCCATACAGATTTAGAGTCCTTTATCTTGTTCAATGATGAATGCTCAGCATCTTCTGAAGTTTTGATTGAATAAAAAGTAGAAAATTCTGAATTTTCAAATTCTATTTTAGAATTGGAAAATGAATAAATTTATGAAAAGGTGCCAAGTAGTTTGGAACCAAGCGCATAATCTCAAAAAAGTGATGAAACATTGAAACAAACATAAATTTTTGGTACAACAAAAATCTCTCAAACAACAAGTAAAGTTCAGCAATCTGATTTGTAGCTTCCTGATGAATAAATTAGTTTGTGGACCATGGGCTTCGATGGAGCCTTGGGAAAAGAAGGATTTGGCATCATAGTGTGGATTCACAAACTTGTAAATTAGACACTAAAAATTCCTCCCAATGTTCGAATGTCCTCCTACAATATGGCTTTCGAATGTTCAAACAATGAACCTGAGTATGAGACTTTGATAGCTGGTCTGAAAATTCTCAAGAAGCTAGGTGCCAAGAATATTTCTGTATATGGTGACTCTGAGCTGGTAATAAAGAAATTCAAAGGGGAATACTAGGCCAAGCATCCAAGGATGTGATCTTACTAAAATGCAGTGCTATACATCCTCAAGACACTCATCGAGTATACCTTGTCGTTGATCCCAAGGGACAAAAACGTTATTGTTGATTCTCTTGCTACTTTGGCCAGCATGTTCAAAATGCCATTGTATCCTAATAGGAAGTATGAAATAAACGTCAAAAAATGCCTTGCTATCCCAGATAATGTGCAGTATTGGAAGGTCTTTCAAGATGATAAACAAATCAACAACATCTTGCAGACAGAAGAGGAATTTGTGAATTTTCAAATAGATAACTATTGATATAAAGATGACCAAGAAATTGATGCAGTATATATACAAGTGCTTCAGCTAAAAGATAACTCCATTCCAAGAGGTTTTTTACCTTTGGAAGATATTTTTGATCAATATTATGGTGCACGCAAACCGACCATACTACCAACATAAGTGGAAGTGGAAGATCTCAATCTTGGCACTCTGGAAAAGCACAAGATGTTCAAAATTTCAAAATCTTTGAGTGCAGAAATGAAAGGTAAATACACAGTGCTTATGTCTAATTTTTCTGATGTGTTTTCTTGGGAATATTCTGATTTGAAAGTGTATGATAAGAGCATAATTCAGCATACCATCCCCTTAGAACCGAATAAGAAACCTTACCGCCAGAAGTTAAGGAGAATGAATACCAAGTTTTTTACCTCTATTCAAAAGGAGGTAAATAGATTATTTACTACTGGTATTATAGTTCCTCTTCGCTTTTAAAATTGGATGTCTAATCTAGTGCCAGTGAGAAAGAATAAAGGGCATATTTACTTGTGCATTGATTTCAGAAATCTTAATAAAATTTCATTGAAGGAAAATTAACCACTACCAAATATGGAACATATTATGCAAAAGGTATTTAGATATTCTATAATTTCATTGTTGGACAGATACTCCGAGTATATTCAAATTTTAGTCCATCCAGATGATCAACAAAAGACAACCTTCACAACACCTTGGGGCACCTTCATGTATGCCAAAATTCCTTTCGGATTGAAGAATGCAATGGCTAATTTTCAGTGAGCAATGGATATTGCTTTCACCAATGAAAAGGATGTATTTTTGGTCATCTATCTTGATGACATCACTATTTTTTCTAAGACAGATGAACAACACGTGTAGCACTTGAAAACATTTTTTTAGATATAAATAAAGTTTGGCATATCGCTAAACCCAATGAAGAGTCTTTTCACTACGGAGGAAGGTAAATTATTGGGCCATATCATATCACAAGATGGAATTAGGATATATCCTTCAAGGATTGAAGCAATTCAGAACTTGGACTATCCTAGGAGCAAAAAGGAAATCTAGTCAATGGAAAATTAATTTTCTTAAGAAGGTTTGTCCCTAATCTTGCTGAACACTTAAGGAAAATTACTAACATGCTGAAAAATATGGTGAAGTAAAATGGTTTGAAGAGACGAAGAAATCATTCAATCAAGTTAAATTGGCTTTATATCATGCTCCTATTCTTATTAGTCCACATTATACACTTGATTTTATCATTTTTTCATTTGCCTCAAAGCATACTCTTGTTGTTGTCCTTATGCAAAAGAAAAATCAGAACACAGAGCAGCCCATCACCTTCTTCAGTTGAAACATAAGAGGCGCATCCTTAAAGTATAACATCATTGAGAAACAGGCCTTGGCGTTAGTCAAAGCATTGAAGGGATTCCTGGTCTATATTCTCCACTCTCACGTCATTTCATATGTTCTGAATGTTGTTGTCAAAGATGTGCTTATGAGGAATGATCCTAAAGGGCGGTGAGGTAAATGGATTGTTGCTATGTTGGAATATGACTTGGATATCAAGCCCACAAATCTGACCAAAGGAAAAGGCCTAGCGACTCTTATGGAGGGTTCAAATCTCCATTCTTTGGACATTAATTTTATTATTGCATTATTTTATGAGCAAGAGGCTGAAACATTACCTGAGGTATCTGAAATTTTCTCTTTATCACCTTGGTATGTTGATATAGTTCATGTTTTCCAACACTTGAATCCTCCTCCCCGCTTGCCAAATAGTAAGGCTAGATCTTTGAAGTTGAGAGCTCTTAAGTACTCCATTCTTAATGGTGTCTTGTATTGGAAAGATCAGAGTGTTTCTGAATTGTTTGGTTGAAGGAGAAGTTGAAAAATTAATGATTGATTTTCATAAAGGTAACTGTGGTGGTCATCTTTATTGGAAGACTACAGCTAAAAATATACTTAGGTTGGGTTTCTATTGGCCAAGTTTACTTTTTTATTTTTATAAAATGATCAAGAGTTGTCGTGAATGTCAAATATTTCAGGGAAAGAGGAAGCTCTTGCCTTTTCCATTAAAACCAATTGAAGTGCAGGCGTCATTCCAGCAATGGGGACTTGACTTCATTGGCAAGATCCATCCTCCATCGCCAGATCATCATAAATGGATACTCACTGAAACATATTATTTCAATAAATGGATTGAATCCATCCCCACGAGTCAAGCTACTGATACTGTCATTATTCAGTTTTTAGAGAACCATATTCTTCCTCCTTTTGGTTGTCCATAAAGAATCATTACTGAAAATTCATTTTCCTTTAAGTCCAAGAAAATGATTGACTTTTGTGATAAGTATCACATTAGGCTTCGTCATTCGACAACATACTATCCTCAAGGCAACTGGCTTGTTGAATCGTCAAATAAATCTTTGGTGAACATAATCAATAAGATGTTGCAAGAAAACAAGAGGAATTGGCACAAAAATCTCAGCAATGCTCTATGGGCGGATAGATTTAGCACAAAGAGATCAATCATTATGTCACATTTCCAGTTCATCTGTGGTGTTAACGCGATGTTCCCTACTTCTCTAGTTCTACCGGCGATGAAAATTATGCAAGAATCAAGATATTGACAGTGAACCAAATGACATCCAGCGAAGAATAAACCAAATGATCCCTCTACAGAAGTCAAGAGATGAAGTCTTTAGTCATACTTTAAATATTCATGAGAAAATAAAAATTATTTATGATAAGAAGATCAAAGCTGATGATTTTAAGCTTGAGTAATTTTTTCTTCGCTAGGATGCCCGGAATGAAGACAAAGGTAAGCATAGAAAGTTTGACAATATATGGAAAGGACCTTACAAGATCATTGCATTCAGAGGTAATAAAGAATTTTTACTTGAATATATTGAAGGGTAATAATTGTTGGGGTGACTAATCAATGGTAGGTTCCTCAAACATTATCTTACTTGATCATTGAAGATGAAGTCCACTTTAACTGTACATATCATTTTAATTTGATGTCCAAGCAATAAAGAAGTGGTTGCAGAAGTTTTAAGCCCAAGGAGAAGGCCATGAGACTTCTACATTAAGCTCATGTTTTCTTTTCAAAAAGTTCAGAAAGTTTAAGCCAGTTTTCAAGTCACGGTCAAGTTATTTTTTTTCTAGTCAAAGTCATTTCCAGATTTCGTTCATAATTTCCAGTTTGTCAATTTTTTTCAATGTCCAGTTTGGACTCCATTTCCCAATGGTAAGGCTACCTGATCTACTGTGTTCTTGACACCTCCTGAAGGAGCTGACATCCCCAACTAGAGCCAATGTTAGTGTCAGTATGTCAGTGATCAAAAATAACTCTTTCAGTTGTTTTCCTAAAATTCATAGGTCAATTTTTTTTCTTTTTCAAACAAGTTTTCAAAAAATAATTTTGTTCACTGACGAGGTCTAGTTCAAATTTTCTTCTCCCTCATCTCATTTCATTGACATTATCACTTTCAAGGTCATCTCTTTCATTATCATTTAAAGTTTTAGGGTCATGTTACTCCACTTCACCTAGGTCATTGTCTAGGGGTTATCATTTGCCTTTCAAAATTGTTTAATTTGTCATCAAAACAAGGCACTCACCCTTGATTTCACTCATAATTTTTTTAAAATGGATCCAACATGCTTAGGTAGTAAAGGAAGACAAGTTCTCTTTTTTTTAAATGGTTCAAATGTCAAAAAGTTAAAAAAAAAGCTAAATCTGTCTTATTGATTCATTGCAAAGCAAAAAAGGGTCTTTTCAAGGATATAAAGACCAACAAAAGCCTCTCATTCTCTCATTAAATGTTGATACTTCACCTCTCTAACAATAATATCCAATTTTAACCTTAAACCAACCATAATTTTCCATCAGAAGTTGAAATTCTCCCATCGCTGCAATTTCGCTACCTTTATGCAAAAACATAGTGTTTTTTCCTTTCGCTACCTTTATGGTAAATGAACCATTGGAAAACCTCTTCCCTAAAATTTTTTTAAGTGTTAATCTGCACATCAACTCAAAAAACCTTTCCATATATTTCAAATTTTCTCATTCTCCCCCGAAAGTACCCAAGCTTCCCCTATGCTACCTTTATCAGCAGATTCGCTACCTTTATGCGGATGCACAACAAATCTTGAGTTCGAGGGTTGAGCAACCAATTTTAGTGCTCCAAGTCAAAAAATAAATATCTCTTGCACTCATTTGAAATTTTAGCATCAATAATCATCAATTCCTTGCCTCTACATGTGCTAAATTTCAAAAAATCGCTCACTACTAGGGTTTTTCGCTGCATTTATCACCTCCATCACATTTTGGCATGCAATTACTAGAAATCACATTAAGTTTGGATTATCTACTTTAAATCATGCTGAAATAAACTTCCATAACCTTTTAATTACCTTCCCTAATATTTTCCCAATACATTTCTACCCTAATTCACTATTTCCTCATTAAATCCTAGGCTTACGCTACGGTTTTACAGTGGACTAGTGTTTTTGTTTTTTTGGCCCCTTCCCCTCGCTAATTTCTTCCATTTCCACTCCCATTAGCTTCCTAACACTCTTCCCTATACCTGTAAATATTCTTAAGAATTTATAGTGGCCTTATCCCCCTCATTCCCTTTCATAAAATATAAATAAATAAAAACTGTTAAATCCCTTGTTTTCCACTGCAGCCAAGAAAAGATTGCCAAGATGGATACTATAAGCAGTGATACATAAAAGAAGACCTATAATAAGGGAGGAAAAGTTATTAGGTTTGAGCCACTACATACTAAGGAGATAATGACATCTCACTTCATTAAAAAATCATTTGAAGATGCTGGTTGTTTATATTTTTGCAAGAAAGTTCAAGAAATGGGTTTCAACGCTAAGCTTACTAGTTTGTTTGCCACTTCACTCAAGAAGTATCAAGCTATAATTACGGGGGTGAAGTTCATTATATCAACCAAAATAATTTCATAATCCATTGGGATCCCTAGTAAGGGGGAAATCTGGTTCAAGAAATCATAGCTAGACCTTCATAGCTATAAACCCTTCTTGAAAGCACAATACAACAAGGCGAATACACATGTTTTTCCCATGAGACAGCTATTGGAAAAATATACACCCTTGATGAAGATTATTATCAAATAATTCACATGTGAAGGCAAGTTCTCCACTTTGTATCAATACCATGTTTGGATTTTATTGCATTTCATAGCCATGAATCCAATGAATTTATCCTATTTCCTATGTAAGAGCCTCACTAAAATGGCTAAAAAGGTGCTAAAAAGGAGAGGACCATCATACCAATCTATTTCATCATTTTTTGATAAAAACCATTGTCTTACACCAGCTTGAAGAGAATAATATCACTTGGGAAACTTTCATTCAATGTAGTGTCCTTTTTCCTTCTTCTAGTCAGCGAACTAGCCAAGGTACATCATCAACTACACCATCAGCACCATCTAGGCAAAGAGACATTGGCTCAACTAGAAAATTTTCACTCAAGAAGGTATCTAGTGTTAGGATATTCCGACACATAGGAAATAGTTAAGAATAACTTAGTCTAGTGTAGAGTTAGGTAAAGTGTGTTTCTTTACCATGTACATTTGCAACTTATAATCCGATGGTCACGATTTGTAGTGTTTTGACGGTTATCTCTCACCTCGGTATTAACGACACTTGATCCATGGCTTAACACCCGATTTTTCCATGATCTCTATTTAAAGAGCATGGAAGGTCATTTTTCCGGTAACCGTTTATGAGAGAAACATATGTAACTTTTCTTTTTATATTAATAAATTCCCTGAAGTGGCCGCGTTGGCTCAGGGCATGGACTGTTTCCCTCTTTGAGGGTTTTAACCACCTGATTATACTGGTGTACTGATTTTTGATCTATTTGTGAGCGGTGACCTTTGGTTCTTGATCTACGGAACTTACCCTGTAAAAAAACTTGTCAGATGCAGATGGGTTTAAAAAACCAAGTTTGTACCAGATGGAAAAGTGGATAGAATTCACTTTGGCAATAGGGGAGAAGGTTTTAGTATAGTCAATGCCTTCAACTTGTGAAAATCCTTTAGCAACAAGATGAGCTTTATATCTATCCACTTTTCCATCTGGTCCAAACTTGGTTTTTTAGACCCATCTGGATGACCGGAGGCTTCTTCAAAGGTTTCTAGATTAATTTTTTCTAGAACTTGAGTTAATAAGGAAGAGGCTCTTTCGAACTGAGAACATGTAAATCGTTGAACGACAGGGTCACCTGCAAGAGAACCTGCTACATCCTGAGTAGATCAGACCCATATTGGAAGCAGTGGAGTATAAGGAACAATTTCAAAAGCTGGAGGAGGATTTTCATCCTCACTGTCATCATCTGAACTAGAAGGAATGTTATTAAAAATAGAAGAGAGAGAGAGAGAGGTGGCACATATGCCGAATCAGGCTCGCATGTCAAAGGTCGCACACTTGCAGAACTAGGCTCGCAGGCTGATATATTTTCATCAAATTTTACATCTCTTCTAATGATAATATTTTTGGATTTTGGTTGAAGAAGTCTATATCCTTTGACATCTTCAGAATATCCAACAAAAATACATTTTTCACTCTTAGGTTCTAAGGCTTTATGTTTCGCATCTGGAATATGGGCCCAAGCATCACTTCCGAAAACACGAAATTTTCTTACATCTGGTTTGATTGAGCTCCAAGCTTCTTCTGGAGTTATATTATTCAAAACCTTAGTAGGAGTGCAATTTACTATGTAATTTGCACAGTTAATTACTTCTGCCTAAAAATTGAGACTAAGTCCTTTAGATTGAAGCATACAATTAGCCTTTTCTTTTAAGGTGTGATTCTTCCTTTCAGCTACACCATTTTGTTGTGGAGTATATGGAACAATATGTTTCAATTGAATGCCATACTCAGTGCAGAAATTGATAAATTTGTTGTTAACATATTATCTGCCATTATTTGATCTTAACTTAAGAATTTGATGTCTAGATTGTTTCTCAACAAAGGCCTTAAAGGCCAAGAACATGTTAAAAAATTCACTCTTGAGTTTTAAGAAATATACCCAAGTGCATCTGGAAAAATCATCAATGAAAGTTAAGAAGTACTTGCAACCAGAGAAAGAAACAACAAGAAGTGGACCACATAAATCACTGTGCACAAACTTCAAAGGGGCTGAAGCATGCCAAGAGGAACTTTTTTGAAAACTATCCCGGTGGTGTTTGCTCTAGATGTGTACTCAGACCTTTATGACAGTTTCGCTACCTTTATCTGTAAAAACGCTACGGTTATGTGAGAAATAAAAATTGGATTCCTAAAGACACATGTCAAGCTTAGAAAATGTCACAAATTGGAGGTTTTTTTTCCTATGAGTTGGCATTAGAGTTATTGAGTTGGTTTTTGCCTCTTATCATGAGGTAATATGTAATTTAATGTAAGGGACAAACACTCCTAGTTTATAGCTAAAATTCAAGGAATGGTTTCTAACCTCCCTAGAATCTAGGAAATGACTCATCTTATGTATTTATTATCCATTTTGGATGGGGTTTCGACTTGATGAGGTGTCATAGTCCATATTTTCTATTAGTATAATATCTTTAGTCTTTTTTTGGGTTGGATAGTCTCATTTTGTAGTGGATCTTTTGTAATTAGAAATTTGGAATGAAATCAGAGACAAATTTGCAGAACTTGTGTTGAGATACTTGTGGTATGCATTGGAGAATTTTTCTTCTCATGTATGTTTATCTATTCATGCTAAATAACATATATTTTTCTTTCATATACATCTTTCCATATTTTTATCTTGTAAGTTTATGAGCAGAAATCATGTTTGTTCATGCTCTATCTTAGACAAGGTTTACATGTTATGTTTATTTTCTTCTAAATGAATGAACTCACCTCACTGCTCATTCAGACTCTCTCTTACTTCATCTTATAATCAATGACGTATTAAACATGCTTTCAAAATACCTATCTATCCTCACATATTCTCTGCTAATTGACCTTGGGATTCAGACCTTAAAAACCCTACACGCAGTCTTCTCACTCACCTTTCTATCCAGCACTTAAAACATCAAACAAATCCTATTTACTGAACTTACATACCTAGCCTAAGATCATTAGATACTCATTCATTCCTTTGACTACAAAAGTGACAATGAGAGAGCTCTCTATGGTCTTGTTAGGGCTAGCTACCTAACCTAAAGCCTAGTTTGTGGTTACCTTTCTTCAATCCAATTTTTAGCCTTGGGAAGTTGGGGAGAGTGATAAAAGAGTGCACCATTGTTTAGAAGCACCATGGAGAAACCATCCTCTTTATCATTTGCATAATTGAATCTGAGTGGGGTTTTTTAGGTGGTAAGGCTTAGATGTTTAAATATGTTTTCCACACTTCGTATTTCCCAATTCTATAATGTGATTTGGAGGATGTGTGCCATTTTATAAGGTCCTTTATTTTATCACAACATTCCAAATGATCTTTACAATCTTCCAAATCACACAGGTAAACTTGTCCAAATCTCTTTTAGGTGCATGTGAATACTGATAGTAAAATTTAAAGCCCTATTTGTATAAGATTGTTTTTCTTTTAGAGAAAGGTTCCTTCCACATATTTACTTATTATGAGCCAATGAAATGATTGACTGAATCTATAAATAAATATTTTACAGATTTCAAATATAAAATATTTTCATCAATGAAAATTTATTCTGTTGTCTATATTATATTATGCATCCAGTTGGCATCCTTGGAAAATAAGGCCTGTTACTGCAAAACCAAGAAAGCCTAGTGCAAATCCTCACTTGGCAACCTAGGTCTTATGGCAACAAAGAGATTGGGCACCAATGTCACCTTAGTGGTCTCTCTCTTGTTTTTTATGGTTGGATGTTATCCCCACAAGGGAGGCTTTCTTGGAAACATTTAGAGGTTAAATGACTAGGGTTTCAAGCCAATTGACTTTCTAAGGATCTTGCAGATAAATCGCCTAGAAAAATATTCAATAAAGGAAGGTTAAGGGGTGATGGTTATGGAATAAGGTACTATCAAATAATTGTATTCCCACTCCTAATACATCCTTATCTATGCATGAAGTTGTTTTCCACCTCTCACAACCTATGGGATGAAATATTGATACATTTGGGTCATCAAAGATAGAAAGAAAGCAACAACATCCACAGATGCAGGAGGTATTAGACATTTAAGAAACACCATAAAGACTTCTCTACAATATTCAACAAGGATTCAATGTTTTTTATAAAAAAAAACCAGTGAAACAAGGTCAACATGATATCGAGTTAGAAATTTCTAGGTCCCTATAATACTAGTGTATCCCCTTACTGTTATTGTTAGTATAGCCCCCTTATTTTTATGGTTTTGATCATGTAGTCCCCATATTTTTATTATTGTGCCCCATCGAAGCCCACTATTGTTATCGTTTTTCCCTTACATCTTTATTGTTATGTCGGCTAGGATTATATTGTGACCCTTGGACTCCTATATATAGAAAGGAGGTTTTGTCATTTGTATCATCGAAGAATTTTTCATTTATGTAATGTAAAGGGGGTTTCCCCCTTGAATAGGTTCATTTCTAAGTCGTTTATCTATATTTTATTCTATTTTGTGAGCTGGTTTCATAACATTTGGTATTGGAGCTTTGGATTTAAGGGTTTTTCTTCTTCAAACATGACATCTTGGCATTTTCGCTATAATTTTTTTCTACGAAGGTTCAGAAGCTGAAATTTTTACCAAGTGGAGCCAAAAACTTGATCAACTTCATTTAAACATTTCAAACCTTGGTTCGCAATACTTTCGGAGATATGATCTATGGAAGTTAGGGTTTTTGTAGGCCCCATAATTTCATCTCAAACATATGATCGAGGGAAAATCATCATAATTTTTTTTTCAAGCATCGGATTGTAATCATGTAAAAATTGAATGAAATTTCATGGAATTTGTTTTCTTATGTATCGATTTTAGAGATGAAGGTTAAAACAGTGACATGTGGCACGTCGTAAAAGTTCGCTCTACTGAACCAGTCCATAATTAGGACATTGTGGGAGATTGGGCATAACTTTAACTTGAAGAATCCAAATTATGTATGACCTATGGAATTGGAAAGAAGAACCAGGGCTACCATAGGACCAAAGCTAAAATATTGAAGATCCGAAATCACAGAGATACACCAGTTTTAATAGCAAGCTTCTCAAAATCAAGAAAAAGGTGTGTATCTTTTTTTTTAATTGCATAACTTTTGTTTGAAAAATCAGTTTGAGGTGATTCCAAGGGCATATTAAAGCATATATATCAGTATTGGGTTCTATAATTCCTCCCAAAAATAATTCCACACCCATTAAGCCCTCAAAAAACTGTACTATGACACTTGAAGAGGAAGAAGTGCAACATGATATATCAAAATTATGGGACCAAGTGTAACAATTCCGCTCTCACAAAGAGAAACCAAAGAAGAAATAAAAGGTGACATGAATGCTTTAAAATCAAACATGGACTGGTTGAAGAATGGCATGAAAGGTATAGAATCATAACTGAAATGAAACATGGAAGATTTGAAGAAATACATGGAAGGTTTGAAGGATGGTTTGACAAAGTTGCTACAAGAAAATCTTCCCAATGGTGAAAAGGTAGTAGAGGAAACCCATGATGAGAAAAAAAAATTGTTAATCATGATTTCATAGACTCCAACATTAGATAGAAGACCCATCATATTCTAAATATAAATATGAGGAAGTTTTATGGAAAGGATCCCATAACATGGATACTACATATGGAGCAATATTTTGATATTCATAACGTGAAAGACACACAAAAGGTACGCATTGCAACTTTATATTTAGAACCCAATACATTTGTATGGTATTGATGGCTTTTCTATCGTAAAAAAAAAATTCACTTGGTCAATTTTTATGTAGGAAATGATATCACATTACGAGGATACAAAGAGAAACACCTTCTTTAGCTAATTGATAAATCTCAAACAAAAAGTTTCAATAGTGGAGCACATTGAGGAATTCCAAAAATTGAATATAATGGTAACTAGTATTCTAGAGGAACACTGGATTTATTTCTTCATAGGGACTTTAAAGGATAAAATCCAACATGAGGTTCTCCTTTGGGAACCTGATTCACTGGAGAAGGAATTCAGGTTGGCAAGAAAATTTGAAAACAAAATTATGGTGACAATGAATCCTGCCACTCACAAGTATAAAGATGGAATTGTTGCTATGCCTAGACTTCCACAACCTACAAGGTTGACACCACAACAATTGGAAGAAGAAAGAGAAAAATGGCTCTACTACAGTTGTGATAGAAAATACACTAAAGGTCATAAGTGTGCTGAGAAGAAATTATTTTACATATATTGTGAAGAGGAGGAAGAAAATGAACAAGAAACTTCAAAAGAAGAGGATATACACAAGGAACCAACCCTATAGAAACAAGAAATGAATCGGACCATATCTTGTAAAGGATTGGCAGGAATTACCACTCCTGAAACTTTCAATATAGAAGGACACATCAAGAAGAAAAATTTAATAGTGATTATTGATTCGTGTAGTACCCATAATTTTATTCATTGTAAGGTAGCCAAGGAATTGCATTTCTTCCTATACCTAGCACCAGAGTGTCAAGTGATGGTTGCAAATGGAGGAACTATAAATTACTCTGGAAAGTGATATAATATGAAGCTAACCATTGGGGAATATGTATTGAATATTCCAATGCTCTCCATTCCAATTGGTGGTGTTGATGTTGTGCTATTAGTCCAATGGTTACAATCTTTGGGGGCGATAGATTTTAATTTTCAAGAACTTTTCTTCAAACAAAAATTGGAAGGAAAGGAAGTTGAATTATGGAGTATCGTAGGGAATCCGGGAAAGATAATTGGCTCTAATGTCATGATAAATATTCTGAATAAATAACTATGAGGAGTAATTGCACAATTATGCTCACTAGACATTCAAACATAAAAATCATCTATTTATCCATATCTCCAAAAAGTATTGGAAAAGCATTCCAAGGTGTTTGAAAATCCAAAAGGATTCCCACCAATTCATAATCATGATCATGTTATTCATTTGATTCCAGGTATTTTTCCTCCAAACATCAGACCTTATAGATATCCTTATGCCCAAAAGAGTGAGATTGAATGTATGGTTGCAAAAATGCTAGAGGCTGGTATAATTCAACCTAGTCAAAGTTCTTTCTCTACTCCAGTAGTATTTTTTCACAAGAAGGATGGATCATGGTGTATGTGTCTGGATTATAGGGAGCTCAACAAGCTCAAAATTAAAGATAAATTTCCCATCCCCATCATTGATGAATTATTGGGTGAGTTACATGGAGAAATTTACTTCACCAACTGGATCTTCATTCTCGATATCATAAAATTAGAATGAAGGTTGAATACATTCTGAAAACAACATTCAGAACTCATGAGGGTCATTATGATTTTTTGGTCATGCCCTTTGGCCTTACTAATTCACCTTCCACATTTCAAGGTTTGATTAATTCCATTTTCAAACCCTTCCTTAGAAAAATTTTGTTAGTATTTTTTGATGATATACTAATCTACAACAAGTCTTGGAAGGATCATGTTCAACATGTTGACATGGTGCTCAAACTATTGAGGAGAAAAAATTATATGAAAAAACCTCCAAATGTTTCTTTGGAGTACATGAGGTGGAATATCTAGGTAATATTGTATCTAATAAGGGTGTTAAGGTAGACCCTATAAAATTAATCCATTAAGGAATGGAAAATCCCCACAACCATAAAGCATCTTCGAGGATTTCTCGGGTTAAAAAGGTATTATCACAAGTTTATTAAGAATTATGGGAGAATATCATCTCATCTAAAATCATTACTGATGAAAGATGCATTTTCTTAGACTCCAGAAGGAACTAAGGCCTTTGAACATCTTAAAGAGGAAATGTGCCAAGCACCGGTCTTAGCTACGATAGACTTCAAAAAAACCTTTATTGTGGAATGTGACACCTCAAGAAATGGAATTGGTGCAGTTTTAATGCAAGAAGGAATACTCGTTACTTTTGAAATTTGTCCAATCAAAGGAAAGTATTTACAGAAACCTATTTATTAGAAGAAAATGTTGGAAATACTACATGAACTAAAGCAATGGCGGCCTTACCTAATGGGAAGACACTTCAAGGTAAAAACATATCATGATAATCTTAAATACTTTTTGGAACAAAGATTATCTTTAGAAGAGCGGAAAAAATGGGTCACAAAGATGTTGGGTTATGACTTTGAAATCATCTACAAAAAAAGGAAGCAAAATGTTGTTGCAGATGCACTCTCAAGAAAGGATGAGTATTTGGAAGCATTTATTTGTGCTATTTCTATTATCCAACGTGAGTTGATTACCGAAGCAAGGGATGAATGGAAAAATGATGAAGAGGTGTGGACACTCATTCAAAAGTTGCAACAAGATCATAGTACATCTGAAACATTTAGCTCAAAAAATGATTCATTATGGTAAAAATATCGCTTATATATCTGTAAGAATTCCCAACTCAAACAAAATATTCTTTTGTAATTGCACATCTCTCCCTTACGATGGCACTATGGATTTTTAAAAACTTACCACAGGGTCAAGAAGTAATTTTTTTTGGATGGCCTTAAATCTGATACTCAAAATTTTGTGGAAAAATGTTTGGTTTTCCAACAAAATAAAGTTGAGACAATTAATGATCCAGGAGGATCTCAGAGGACAAGTGGCTTAAAATTTCTCAAAAAAATCAAAGTGTCCAGTGACAACAATACTAGGACCATGTGGAAGTGTTCTCTGTTCTAAACCCAATGGTGCAAATAGTGCCTCAATCCGAGATCGTATGAAGAAGTTAGATGAATTCAAAGTTGTGGTCAAAGTTGGGCAGTGGGTGAGGTTTAAGTGTCCCACAAATTCACCATCAAACGGCAGGAAACCCAGCACCAAAAGTGGGTGAAATTGTGGCCTCTTTAAAATGCCCAGTGAGCCTTATTTCATTAAAACGAAAAATACCCAATTATTGTAATAAAAAACAATATATATATATATATGGTGGGGTTTGGCCACATGGAGCGGACCTGCCCACATGCCACCTAGCCACAGCACCTAAAGGAAATGGAGGAAGGGAATGGCGGGGGTCGAACCTGCTCGACCCACGTAGCCGACCCCCGAGCGTGAGGTAACGCAATATGATTCAACATTATAAAATAAACCACATTCCAAAAAATGTGCCATGGAAAATGCAGGTACGATGGGGTGCAGTTGGATCAAGTTGCATGGAGCAGACCTGCCCACCACCCTTTCCAAAATTATTCAGTGTTCATCCAAAACAGGAGGGGTGGAATTTGATCCCTCGACCCCTCCTCAACTAATTCCCAAGTTATTCAATGTACTAGTAGGATTACCTTGTACAATCCACCCAGAAAATTTATATAAACACTCATTTTCATAATGCGCCCAGGCATACTAAGTACAGGCGGGCACACAATTCGAGGTGGTGGAACCCTGAGCCATTCATGGAAGCAGTGGAACCATGATCTGAGCCACATTTTCAGAGGGGCCATAATTGTCTGGTGTCCAAATTGGACAAATTTTATATGGATTTTACACCTCTTGCCGAGGGGAATATGATGGTGTTGTCCGTTTCTGCAACAAAGGTCTCCATTTTTCAGGAATTTTCTATATTGGAGGTATAAGGGTGCTTTATGTAATTTTTCTTGTACTTCCTCTTCTTCTTCTTGCCACTTAATGAATGAAGGCCTCCCCACTATTGAGTAGGGCCCAGAGATGTAGACTGAATTGGACGAACTCTGCAATCAATTTTTTTTGTCTTGGTCTCATGCATGTCATGGTCTCTTTGTTCTTCATTTTATGTGTTTATGATTCATTGTTTTAAATGCTTTGTTATATGTAATTATTTAATGCATCTATAAGTAACATATATTGGATCAATTAAGACCCCAGGTCTGTTACAACCTTTATCCATTCCAAGTCAACATTGGGAGGAGGTTTCAATGGATTTTATCACAAATTTACCCAAGTTTGAAGGAAATACTATCATCATGGTTTTAGTTGATAGACTTACCAAGTATGCGCACTTTTGTGCATATCTCGTCCATTTAAATCTAGTATGATTGCTACTGCATTTATGGAAACAATTCAAAAGCCACATGAAAACCCAAATATTATTGTAAGCCACAGAGTTGCCAGTTTTACAGGAAGTTTTTGGACGGAATCATTTTCTTGTTTGGGTACTCAATTAGCTCATAACTGATCATATCATCCTCAATCTTATGGGAAAACTGAGATAGTGAATTTTTTTTTGGAAGGATATATTCATTGCTTTGTATCTGATAAATAGACACAATGGGTCAAGTGGTTACCTTTGGTTGAATGGTGGTATAACCTTCCTTCCAAAATGCAGCAAAAATGACAAATATTTGGAAGAATATCTTCGTTGCTTTAGATCTGATAAACATACACAATGGGTCAATTGGTTACCTCTCACTAAATGGTGGTATAACACTTCCTTCCACACTGCAACAAAAATGACCCCATTTATGTCACTTTATGGATATCATCTACCTTCCATCACATCATATTTAAGAGAAAATTCTAGGGTTCAAGTAGTGGAAGATCACATCGAGCAACAAAAACAAGTTCTCCAATTCTTAAAGGATAACCTCACTTTGGTGCAGAATCGAATGAAACAACAGGCAGATCAACATCGCAACGAAATAATTTTTGATGTAGGAGACTTGGTAAATTTACAGCTACAACCATACAAACAAATGTCCCTCAAGAAAGTTGAGAATGATAATAAAATATCACCAAAGTATTATGGTCCTTCCAATGTGTTGCAAAATATTGGTACTATGGCATACAAATTGGAGCTTCCTGCATCTTCCCGAGTGCACCCATTTTTCCATGTTTCATGCTTAAAGAAGGTTATAGGTGAAAATCTCCCAGTTCAAACAATATTTTCAAAACTTGAAGAGGAAGAAAAAATCATGTGGGAACATAAAGCACTCAAGGAAACAAGAAATCGACAGTTACAAAATCAATCAATTTCAAAGTATATCATCAAGTGGAAGAACTTACCCGCTGAAGATTCGACGTGGGAGGATGAGAATTTTATACAGAATCATCAAAAACTACTCAAGCATTGACGACAACACTTTTTTGAAGGAGAGGGGCATGTTAGGTCCCTATAATACTAGCGTATCCCTTTATTGTTATTGTTAGTGTAGCTCCCTTATTGTTATTTTTTTGCCCATGTAGTCCCCATATTGTTATTATTGTGCCCCATAGAAGCCCACTATTGTTATTGTTGTGCCCTTACATTGTTATTTTTATGTCAGCTAAGATTATATTGTGACCCCTTAGACTCCTATATATAGAAAGGATGTGTTTTCATTTTATGAGTTAGTTTCATAAGTAACAGGACATCTCCAAAAAAAAACTCGTGTCTCGTATCCTATGTGTCAGACACCAATACGTGAGGACACATGTCATACATAGTTTTTCTTCTGTCTTGTTCATAGGACACACATGCCAGATTCATGTCAAACATATGCCCTCAGTGTGTGCCTCGTAAAAGATTCCTATCGTCGGTAAAAAAACGTTTTCCATTTCTTTTGAGCTCATTTCACTCAATAGTTTGGAGGTGTCAAATATTTTGGATTGAAATTAATAGTTAGTTTCATCGTTTCATGTGACTTAGCTTGACTTTGATGTTCTAAAATGGAATCAGGGAAAGCAGACTTAAGCCCATTAAACATATGGATTATGAAGAACAACGCAAATTTTTGAGGGCACATGCATCATGATAGCCTTGAAATTTGTTGTAGATATATTTCCAAATTGTGTGAGAATATTGCAACAATAGTACTTTAGTTTTGCAACTGAGTAGCTTTTCTTTACATGACATGAAGATGATGCTTGCATTTTATGGTAGGTGTAAAATTTCATTCCATTCAACTTAGAGACATTATATCAACCAAAGGTTACAATGGCATCTATAAACTAAAGGTTGTATAGTTTCGCTTTTACAAAAATTAAGTGTTAGAGTTTCTAGCTCGTGAAAATACTTTTGCACAGGTCTAAGTTTTCCTGTGACGGGAGAAGAGCCAAATAGGTACGACTTATATGGTTAGAGAGTTGGGATAGCGATTGGAGATCCAAATGAGAAACTTGGAGTGAAGTTCAAGCAAAGACCTTGAGGGCTGAGAGGGCTCGTGGAAAGTGGTCGTTGAGAGGGCGATTCTATAAAGAGGACAAGGTTGAGTAGGTCTTATACCTTTGAGGGCCAAGAGGGCTTGTGGTGCACCTCAGACATGTGGAGGGCCAAGAGGGCCTAAGGGTAAGAGGTTGCAGTCAACTAAAAAAGAATGAGGAATTATTAGGGGATATTTCTGAAGAAATTCAAGGGATGTTGGGTAGGAAAAGAAGGACTAAGTTGAGAGGTAGATTTGCGGTGGCGTCCAAGTTATTTCCTTAGGCTGATTTGTTAGGTGTGCAGGCCATACAGTTGCCAGAGAGGCCGAGAGTAGGGAGAGAGGGTTGAGAGCATTGCAGTTGGAATTTTACTGAACATTGTAAAAGGGCCATTTTTCTTTGTATGCGTGCCCTATATTCTTGTTGAAGGACTAATAAGAATTGTGTTTTGAGGCAAAAATTTTGTGTTTACTGTGCATGATCTAATTGTTGGTTTTATAAGTTCTACTGTGCATAATTTGTTTATGTTTAGGCACATCAATGTTTTTTTTGTTAATTAGTTGGGTTTAAGTTAATTTATGATAGTTACCAGATATGTTGTGTGTGTGTGTATGTGTGTGCATGTGCACTGAGTCTAGTGCCAAAAAATCTAACACTATGAACAAAGGTGACATAAATTATTGTAGTGAGAGGTGCATTTTATAGCCCATTGTGAGGAAGGTGTGTGATGTATGTGCCTAATATTCAGTCGACTCCTAACATGTGATATTTCTAAAAAAAATCAACATCAACCCTAAATAAAAAATAAAATGCATATACATAAGACCCACTTGGGATCCTTTAAGAAAAAAGAGATTTACACCAACATATATTAATATCAACAACATACAACCTATTGAAATTAATCAATTTTCATCTTTTAGTTTCCTAGTTTTAACTTTTAGTTAGTATGGAAAATCATAAAATCGACAAGTTTATATCTTTAGAGGAACAAGACTACCTAGCGTTAACAAAGAATTTGGACCAGATGATATAGTACTAGTTTATATGTACTTTTATATGTTCATTAATTATTGCATAACATGTTCAAAATTAGTTGGCCTTATTCTTGAAGCCACCCAACAGTAAATCTGTGTTATGGGTAAGAAATTAGAATCCATTCATAATTTAGCTTAATCAAATATCCTATGCAAAATGGCCCTAATAAGGATTTTTTCTATTATGAAATTGCTTTGGTGCTATTTTCACTCATAAACAAGGAGCTTGAAGACCTTTTTACTACTCTTAGTTATTATAGGCTTCTTTTATGTCATTTTCAGTGATTCCACAGAATACACAACAATTATATGTTTATGGAAGCTATAGGGCCAAGAATGTTATAAATATTCCACAAATTTGTCTAATAAAATGATTATAAATACTTCTAATAGAAATATGGGACTAAAATTTTACTAAAGAATTTTCATGCAACAACTTATGCAATTGCTTGAGTTTGAGTTTTCATAAGAGATGTCAAATATTTTTTTTTTATAATTCTTGTACAACAGTTTTTGCAAGCCCACTAGAATATTTGTGAACTTTTTTTGCTAGAAAGATTGGGGAAAATCCTTATGAAATTTTTTTTCCCTACTTTGTTCAATTTGATTGTGATTTTTCTCATAAGGTTGCATAACTTACAAAATATCAGATTATCTTTTCATGTCCTCATTATGTAAAAATCTCACTTTGACATCATTGTACTGGCTTATGTATCCATAAACATAATTTTGAATATTATTTGAAGTTGAACCGACATTTTCTAACAGATATAGTCATGGATTGACTCTTATTGTATATAAATTTTGGTTGTGTAGATTTAAACATTATGAAACTTCTAATACAAACTTGGCAATGAAAGGAAAAACTAGATCACCTAGTTGAGTCTTTAGGAATATTTTTCAATGACACTGTTTTGAATCTTTTGATAGTATATTTAAAATCAATTTTCTCACTTACATGCTAGGAATTGGCATCACAGAGTGAAAGAAGTAGAAAATTACAAAGTTGAAATCTAAATCGAACAAAGAAGAAGCTTTGGTATGCCAACATTTTAACTATCTGAATTTGCTTGTTTATGATGACTATTTTGGTTTAAAGTTTATGATGTAAGAAAATGTGCAATTGATTATGCATGGATATCTATTACATTTTCAAACTATTATTAAATTTTTTTCAACCAGATCCGTGAAATAGACCTTGAAGCAAGAAGCTCGCAGCCAAGTCTAGAGGCTACTTTGAATCCCTGTCTCTATATTGAGTTAAAAGGTGAATATTTGATTGATTGTAAACAAGATCCCCTACCCTGGTTGATGAAAGTTTTTTGCTTTTCACTGAATGGATGAACCCATAAGTGCTCCATGGTATTTTTGCTACTGAGAAGTTGGGAAGTGAAAAAAATTAAGGTGAAAGCATCTGTAATTTTAGAGATTCAGAACTAGAATATGATTGGAATGCAATAACCTTCATAATACTAATATCAATGAGTACATTTACATTTTAAAATTCATTACTCCTTTTTATAAATGTAGTAAATTAGTTCTTTAGAGCTCCTTTGGTTCAGGACAAATGATAGAAATTGTTTCTTTGAATCCATCGATTCCTTCCTTGTCTTTTTTTGGAGCTTTCCTCTCATTTCTAAAATTTTCCAAGTAAGCCTTGTTGTATACTTGGATTATGTGATAACTTGCATGACGTTCCAAGCATAATCACCATACAACCTTGTTTGGGCTTGGGATATGTATTTTTTCACCCATTTTTTGTATTGTACATATACAATATGGTCAAAACATGATTTATTTTTATTGTACTGTATCTATATATGTATTGAAATGTACAACAAAAAATATGCCCTATACAAATTTAGGGAAAATCTCACCTAAAATCAATGTTAAAAAAAAAAAAACAAAAAAACAAAAATCTTGATTTAATAGGTCTTCACGGCTTAAATTTTGTATAATCTTATATGAATTATTTAATTTCGTCTACTTATTTTTTCAATTTTCTAGCATTTTGGAAAATTCACATGTTTTTCATTTTGTGAGATGAAGACACCTACATATGGTTTTATGGGATTTTTTAAGGTGCAAATTTTTGTTGTATAGCATCAGTATCCATATTCATATATTGTAGCCATGATTTTAAATCTCAATTACTTTTGTAAGTCTCAACCATGCATTCAATTCTCTTCTCCTCATTTGAATCATTTATTTCCCTTAAGAAGTATGAGCCTAAAGGAGACATGCTGTCAAATTTATTGATGACAGGTTTTTTGTATTAGTCCACAACAACTTCTCCTTTTGTAGAACGATGGTGCTTAATTTTGAAAATTTGTCTCTTGTAACCCATGGGTACTTCATTCACCACTCTAAAAATGACTTTCCAATATAGAGAAAGATTACTCTACAAGGTAATACCACATGCATGTATGGCAAGGGAAAATCAATTATTTGTTTCTTTCGTCCTACCACAATCAAACATTATTTCCAATATTCTAGAGTTTAATCTCTTCCAAGCTTCCTCAACTATTGAGGGAACTTGTTTCCCATTTATTTAACCTATCAGAACATGTTTGTTGCCCCTACTTTCGTCCTCCGCCAACTATGTGTTACCATGCTCCTTTTGATATTGTGCATCGATATTTGGGGTGATCGATTACAAAACTCAACCTCATTGTTAGGAATCCAAAGAAAAGTGCTTTACCCCTTGAGTCTCAATCATCAGAGGGGGATCAAAGGGAATTTTCAGTTATTTTTTTCACCATCTCCGCTCCCTTCACCACTTCTTCCACCATGATTTCTATGATCATACCATCCCCAAGATGATTAATGAGATTCCATCAAAATAATATTGGAGAGGCCATGTGGACCCACTCTACATGTTCCCTCCAAAATTAGAAAGGTATTTTACAACTTTATTTTTTATTTTATGCATAAAATGTTTCTCTTGTTGATTAGAGCTCTATCCTACAGATTCTGATGTGAATCAATAAATCTGCATTTTTAATAGAAACTAGCAACCTGTTTTCCATATTAGGATGGTGATTCCATGGGTGGAAAATTGGCTAGGATTCATTATGTATTTTAAATATTTCATTGTCATTAAAATAAATATTATATTTATGCTTAATATGCATTGAAAGTCTAATATGTCTAGTAGAAATGGAAATTATATTATGTATGCTATGATAATCTAAGTCACAAATGGAGGCCGAAGTCTGGAAATTAATCTAATATTCTATCTGAAATATTTCCACATAAATAGGATCTCAAAATTGCATTCTTGAAAGTATCTCATGTGGTTGACTATCTCCAAACTAGGCGACATATTGATCTTATGTTATATGTGATTTTCTTGAAGTTAAAATTTATGGGACTTGTTCTACTCGTGTTCACATGTTCTACTTATGGGTTCAAGTCATGATTAGTTTAAGTTAAACATGTTCAATATGCAGTGTTTGCAGCTTACCATTTATCCCTTGAGACTTGTTTTCTTGTAGATGAAGGTCCCACCTTACCATAAATTCCCTTGAAATCACCAATAATTTTTTCATTTGGAGACAAAAAATTAAGTTTAGATAGATCTATTTCTATGATACCCATTTCTAATGTTCCTATTCCAAAACAAAACTAGTGAGGAAAAATGAAAAACCTAAAAATGTATAAGACAATGTCAACTGTCTTTGCTTTACACTAGCATAATTGGCCCAATTTCCGATGGAAAAAATGTCTCTATTGCAACACATAGGCGTACCAAGAGCGACACTTTGAGGTTGCACAAACGTCACTTCCTGTACCGTCGCATATGCGACACTTATAATAATTTTCGGTAGAGTGACACTATACACGACACGTGTCTTCATTTAGTAAATCTTTGAATAGCATTGTTTATTGTCGTTATTCCAATGTCATGTGGAGACGTTGGTATTAAGACTCCGATGCCTTCCCAGAATGTGTAGCATTACCAATGGCCTATCGTCACACATGTCATCATATGTTCGGCTCTATTATTTTTCCAGCAACGGAAACAACTATCGAAAGTGCCATGACAGTGGTCGCTATTCTGACAACTAGCATAAAATTTTTGCGACAGTTGGGCCATATCAACGATGGAAAAAACTATCGAAAGTGATGCCACAGTCATCGATATTCTGACACTTGGAATAACATTGTTGCGACAGTTGGGCCATACCAGTGATAGAAATAACCGTCAGAAGTACCACCACATTCATCGTTGTTCCAAAACTAGGCATAAAATTTGTATGGTTGGGCAATACCAACGACGGAAACAACCGTCGGTAGTGCGACCTTATATGTTGCTAGTCTGACACTAGTCTTAGCCTTATGACATTTGGTTCACACCAGCGATGGAAACAACCGCAGAATTGTGACACAACTCCTGGAATGTTTTTTTGGGGGCAGAAGTAACCCTGAGATGATCATCCACTTTAAGAAGGGACTCACATTTGTCTTATGGCATGATAGAAATAGTTTATATAGGAGACAGGAATATGTACAACCTCCCAAGCAAGCTAGGATGCAAGACAATTGTCTCAGTTGTATTGCATCTTAGCCTAGCTAGCTTAGGAGGTATTTGATCTTCATTTCTCATTTATCAACTACTGGCATCATGCCAAAAGAATAATTTGATTTCCTTCCTAAAGTGGATGGTCATCTCAGGCTTACTTCTTCCCCTACGGAGGTATCTTCGGTAAGAATTTGGTACCTTTTTTATAATATCAAGGGCATACTCATTTAACAAAACAACCTTTTAATAGCCCTTTGTGTGAATTATGTTTAGTTTAAATATTGCACGTGACCTTGAAAAAATTAGGCATAGCATTTCTTTACACTTCAACTTTTACATGAAAAATTTTTCATTGGTAGAGGGTTGTTAATCCTAACTTATAACATTATGAAAGCGAAACTCATTTTTAATATTCAAACCTTCAAAATCAACTAACTAATGAACATGATCAAAACTCTATATCAATCAAGATTTGAACCTAAATAAATATCATAACAATGCCCCATATCAACCAGGTAATACACATGATCAAAAAATATATATCAACTGAGATTTAAATACAAGTCGATGTCATGGAAATTCCCCATCTCAACCATTAGAAATAGTTATATGCCCTCAAATATAAATAAGAATTGAAACTTTCCATTTTCAGGAAAACATGTACCATTTTCATGAAATAGTATATAATATGCATTAATCATTAACAAGAAATCATACAATCTAACTGTATACAATCTCCTGACATGGGAAACTTAGACATCATCTAGTACCCACAAAACAAACATCATTGCAGGCTACGAATTGCATCTGAAGCACATTCTGGTTAGAAGAAACAATAGACGCACAACATAAATACCCAATCAAACGTTAGTATATCAATTTAAATTTCATAAAATAAGTGCCTTGATTGTACAAGTACCATTCTTATCTCACTTGCTGAAGGGGTTCAACCATCTCCACCATCTCCTACGGTTGTTGGCTATATTTGGACCAATCACTTTCTGTATTTGGGAATCTTGGGAGTAGTGATATTGTTCCCTTTTAAATTTCTTGCGATTCTGCTGACTCCTGGTACCTGTTAAATGATTTCAGAAACACAAAATGAAAACAAGGCCTACAAAACTTAAGACAGGTCTTGTAGCAAAAAGGAACTAACATCTTCTTGGTGTTCGAGACACTACTCTACTAGTGCTTTCAGCAACACCATATTCAGTCTCATAGTTGTTCTCTTGTGCAATAGCACATTCTACAACAATAAGATGCTCCTACTCCTGCTCCTGATTAGTAATTCCCTCTCTACCTATCTCTTCAACAAGATTTGCCCCACTAGGATTGTCGAGTCCTCTAGATGCTCTGAGTAAAAATTTTGCATAAGGTTGTTTCTCAAGACCAAAATTCTCCAATTCATGTGTGTCAGTAAATAGTTCTGAAAGACATCTAGCATGTAATCATGTAAGTTCAATTCGATTTTCATTATCCTCTGATGCCTGCGAATATCCCTCCATATGGTTCTCCTTAACTACAAATGCCATTGGTAATCAGCTTGTTCATTTCTTTCTTCTGCACTTGAGGCTCCTCTTTTCTCTCCAATTCCTTCTCTATTCTCATTATTATCATCCTCTTCCCCTCTTTCTTCCCCTTTGCCATAATCATCACCATCATCCATAGAATCCCATTCATATAGACCTACATGCATCGTATCAAGGCTAGGTTCACTATCTCCATCTACATGGCTCTGATCATCCCGGTGAGTTACAAACAAATCACCATCAAGAAAACTATGCACATATCATGAGGCATATGAGTATCCTCCATTTCCACTCAAGATAATGTTAGTATCACTCTCTCCTAAAAATTTTCCATACCCACTAAAGGTATTCTTAGTATCGTTATCACCTAAAAAGGATTCAATGTGGTCATACCCTTCACTCCAAATCTCTGATCCAGCTCATCTTTGACTATGGGATATGGTTATAGGAGGATGAGATGGTAGATCATCTCGTACCATGACCCTCCTCACATCCTGTTCCTGATCAGATCGATGCCCTTGATCAAATAATTAATTATCACGTGAAGTCTTCCCAAACCATTGAAAAAATTGTGAGATATGATTTGAATACACACTCTCTAGACTCTCCACACTGTGACCTGAACTGCCTCCTCCCCTGCGACATCTCCAGTGGTGAGAACGATGCACATCAGGAAAATTCTCAGAAGTGTTCATGGCTTCAATGAAGCCACTACGACAATCAGAGCATACCATTTCTAGACTGTCTCCAGGTATTTCTGGTTCTACCAAAACAATTTTACTGCACATATAGCACTAGAAACTTTCCTGAGTAGAATTACGAGGGACATCATCCACCTCTTCAATGGTGGGAGAATTAGGATATTCCTTAATAGCATCATTGGAAAAAATGTGTGATGACAGTGATTCAGACTCCATATCAAGCACCTGTAATAGGGAAAATCCTCAATGATAGTCATAACTCTGTAGAAGTCATATAATATAGTAGATGCAAAAGACATGAAATAGAGTGCCAAATCATTTCAAAATTCGAAATTCCCAATCCTGACAAGTTTTTCCCATGTATTTCATCACATAAATAAGATAGATATCAAAAGGTAGAATTAAACTACCCCCAACAGATCATCTTTAAATGATGTCTGAGACAAGTCCAACATGGAGTTTACCTTCCTAATTCTTGGAGCAAGGAATCACATGGAGAAAGCTAGTGCATAACCCCTGGAATAGCAAGCCCTCCCACCAAACCAAAGAAACCATCATAATAAAAGAAATCACCAAAGTGAGGAAACTATTATTTTCCAAATAGAGCTCCTAAAGAGATTTGACATCCAATGAGACATTAAATATCAATGCATAAGTGTCCTCTCTTTGGCTCCTTGATGTGTCAATATTGATATACATGTAGATTGATTTTTGAAATAATATTGCTTCATTTTATTAAAAAAAAAAAACATGAATAAAGTAGAACAGAAATCAAAACATTACAGAATTCTAATTATATTCATTTTCACCAAGAGAAACTCCTAAATAATAGATACTATGTAATCACCATAAACTACTCACAAACCTACATCTTTTAGGCTAAGGGGATTGAGAAAAAATAGCTAGTCCCCTCAAAGGTGGGAGGTTTCTTATTCCTAGAAAATTCTAGCATGGGGTAAAGACATTACATTACCTTTCAAAAGTAAAGGCTCGGTAATAATGCCCTCCTGATAGAGAATCAATCCAAATTCATGGTTATGCCAACCAAAACTACACTTAAAATTCAATTTCTGGCAAGAGATATCCAACCTGGACCTAAAACATGTAAAATTAACCTAGTATAAAAAATAATTCCTTAAACTCAAAATAAGACCATATTTAGTCAAAACAATAGTTCCTTGGACTCCATGCTGCTACTAAAAAATTTATCATGCAGTCAAAGTAAAATTAAATAACACATTTTGAATGTTGAGCATGACATAGATCATGAATTTTTTTATCCATTCCTCTGACAATTCTAAATCCTTTTCACCATTGAAAATAAGGATGCCATAATGGACAGGAAACTACTCAATTATAAATAATATAGACCCAATATTATCAGAAAATTTATCATAGTTAAGCATGTTGACCACTTGTAATGGTATCATTACACTTGATACGCACACAGACAGTAGCTATCTAAGGTTAGTGCATGAAGTATTTTTATCCCCCTTTTGAAATTATAAATCCCCTACACCACTGAAATAAGGATTCCATACTAGACTTGAAACTAATCGACTAAAAATTCTCTTGATACATTATATAGCTAGACCCAATCTTATAAGAATAATTAGCAGTAGTTAGGAATGTTTTCCACATGTAAGGTATCATCGCACTTGATAAGAACAAATACACTGCTAAGTGCTAACATAAAATCCATCCTAAGGCATAGTAGTTGATTTCTAGGGAAGCTAGAGCAATGATTTCGATTTTCTATCAGAATTTTAGACTTTTGGACAACAGTCTCATGCATGGTCCCTCATTTTGAAAATTTTTTATCTAAAGTATCTCGTTCAAGAATTTGGGCATGTTATCCTTCATCTAGGAGGAGAGGGGATCTGCTTAAATATATTACAGAGGATTCACTCTACCTGTTAAATCAGCCTGTAATAATTATTTTTAAGTATGTAAAACAGCAGCATTTTATGATCATACCAATCATCATATTCGACAAAAATCAAATTTAGTTGGTAGTGGTCAAGCCCACATTGGCTTGCTGCATATTTCTGGTCAAGAATATTTCTAGTCAATGCAAAGTGATGGAAAATATGCAAATAATGTCAAGTCAGTAGTTACGGTTGTGCCATAATAATAATTTAAGTACATAAATGTCTGGGTTTTTCTTAAGTTACAAGCATCATTCATGAGGTGACTATAGTCAAGATATGTTGGAAAACCATTTAGGACTCTCAAATACACCATTGATATTTCATTCCCATTACTTACACAATTCTAGAATGCTTATTCTACATGCCAATTTTTTGTGCACAAGATCATTTCTTTTGATGTCTACAAGTAGGTCATATAGAAATTATTTCAGGGATGGAGATGACAGTTAGTAAGAGGGATTTCAAAACAACAGTAGCAAATCCTGTAGAAAAAAAAGGCACTTTATTGCTGCTCATAAAGAAGGCATTTCACTTAGTAGATTCTAGAGGTGCAATAGCAGAGTGAAGTTGTTGCCACCTATTTTTGTTAGCTCATTATGTCCTCATGACAGCAGAGAAGGAGCACCATGGTTTTACCACATGTCTGGTGGAAATATGATTCATCGCTTGATGCTTTTAGGCTTGAATATAGGCACACTTGTCACCACTAACTTTACTATTTTGAACTCCAAAATAAGGCATGCTTCATGGTGACTTTTTTGTGTTATCATTCATTTAGGAAAGATTCCCAACCAAGGAGTGGTTATATGTTATCTTTATAACATCATATAAAAGAGAATTTTCTAGTGTGTTATTCTAAGAATTTTTTACTATTGATATATACTAGAAGGATGTTGCAGAAAAGTAAAATTATGTGCTATTTCTGGAACAACAAATGGATGGTTTTCATATTGAGTTAATGTTCCTGCAAGGAGGCACAACTAAGTGAAGTTGTTTTCTATTTCTGGTACAATAGATAGTCTATTAGAAATTGGAATTTTTTCTGTTTCCATGGGACATAGGACACACTAGTGTGGATAGGAGACAGTTGAAAGAGATTAGATTAGAGTAGACTAGTGGCTGAAAACTTGTGGACACATCGGTTAGGGGTTGGTTCAAATTCTCTTATGCATTGCTTGCAGATTTGTTGAATAGCTAAAAGTGAGTGGTTGAGAATATGGTGGCCCGTGACCTACCATGAAAGTAATAAAACACTAATTAAAGGATAAGTTTAGGTTTGAAGTAGCAGAAACTTAGCATGATTGTTTCGATTAGCCAGAGGATCACACCCTTCCTTTTGGTCTCAGTCTAGTTTCATGGATGAACAACATTGAATTGATGATCAGATAGTTGAAAGGTACAATAGAGTCATATTTCTATTTTCAAAATGGGAATATAATGTAGGGCGCTTATTTCCAGAATACATGAGGCTATTTAATAGGTGATTTTTCATTCCAAGGATACGTAAATATTTCTATAATTTTTTTCCAATATTTTTTGTATGAACTAAAAACTCAATTAGTATCAAGTTCCTTTTCTTTTGGGAGTATATTGTGACCATAAATTGTAGTCAAAACTACTCGTCTAGCCTTCGTGAGAAGGGGAAGTGTAGGTTGTAATGATGTATAGAGATACCATCATGATTGATGTTACCTTCAAATTTAAGAATCAGTTTTCTTGAATAAGGAGAAGAAAACAATACATTTCCAAGTATGCAGAAATAATTCTATAAAATGATTTACCAATTGTTTTTATATGAACTAGAAACTCATATTTGTACCAATTTCCTTATATTTGGGGAGTATATTGTGAATAAATATTGCAACCAAAACTACCCTTCTATAAATTTTGGTAAGGGGAAGCATAAGTTGTAACAACATATAGAGATCCCATCATGATTGATGTTTCCTCCTAATTTAAGATTCAATTTTCTTGCATTAGGGAAGAAAGCAAAGGAAAAAGTTGAGTTCTATCTCTATTTAAAGGTTTCCTCCTACTAGTTTCTCTCTACCCTTTATTGGAGGATACTTTTATTTTCTAATTCTTTCTTAAGGGTCATTCCTTTCTCATTATAATTTATTATATGACCTCATGCTTTCTTTTAATTGTTGCTTGTTGTAAAAAACTATTTGTGAGGGTTAACTGATTCCATTCCTTTAGTTTGAATTTTTATCTATATAGCTTCTACTACAAAAAAAAAAATTGTAACGACCTTGGGGTTTTTCCATGGTCCACCATCTCTAAATATTTTCATTGAAATCTATGTGGAAAGCTTCCCAAATGAAACAATCTCACTATGTATTCAACCCAAGTACAATCTTATCAGTGGAAAATTCACCGAGAATAAAAAATTCACTTTGTATAGAGAGATTACTATCATTTTGTAATGACCTTGGGGGTTTTCCATGCTCCACCATCTCTAAATATTTTCATTTAAATCTATGTGGAAAGCTTCCCAAATGAAACAATCTTACTATGTATTCAACCCGAGTACAATCTTATCAGTGGAAACTTCACCGAGAATTAAAATTCACTTTGTATAGAGTGAGTACTGGCCCTCATTCTAATTAGGTTATTTTTTTCAAGTATTTTATGTGTAGTTTCCCCTATTCTGCTTGTCCCTTTCCAATGACTTATTTGAAAGGATACAATGTACATTGACATTTCTTTGATGATGCAAGTGGTATTTTATATGTACATAGGTGATTCATTCTTCCATATAGTTGTAATTCTTGCATGACATTAGTAAGAATGTCTGTGAATCTCTTATCCCCTGCAGTAGTAGGAATGTTGAGTTGACATTGTGTTGCCAAAAAAGTTTCAGGCTTTTTAGTTTTGTGGTAAGCTTGATAAGAATCACCCAAACTAGAAGGGAAAATGTATTCATATTCATTGAAAATTATATGCCACGAAATCTTCCAACCAAGTTGGAATTGCAACTCCCTGAAAATTCAGTGAATTTCTCAACATCATTCCCTTCAGATTGATTTACTGATGTCCTCATAATAGCGTAATTTTATTGTCCTGGTCCAATGTCTTCTGAACAACCCTAGGGATAGCTGGCACATATATTTCAAGGGAATCCAAATCAATAATTTCGAAGTGGCATTAATGAAGATAATGTGAGTTTTCCTTTCTCTCAGCCAAATAATATTTTTTGCAGTCATTCCAATGATATTTTTCCTTTCTCTCAACCAAATAATATGTTTATAAATAATTTCGATGGGAATTTTCCTTTTTGTTAGACAAATAATATGTCTGGAAATAATTCCGGATCAATCCTTTGAGGTGTGCACCCACCCTATGTGGCCAATCATGGACATTCACGACCAATTTAAATGACTCTTAATGGAAATTCTTTACTTTCTAATAGTTTGACTTAAATGCAGACTTCCATAGGCCCTTTGCATAAGCCAGTTTATGCACAAAAATTTGGCTCATCTTGTATCTTGATATTTAAGTCAAATATATATTTATCTAGCAACAGAGGTTTAAATTTATGCTGCTTATTTAAAAAATAGAATCTGGTGTATCTGATCTAAAAGGATTGTATTAGTTTGTTGTGCTAAGTGTCTTTTCAGTTATAAAACGTGTGCATACTTGTCTCCATATTTTTCTTAAGTATTGAGAGTTTTTAACCATGAAACATAGATGATTTTGTGAATTATAAGCATGAAAAGAAGCCTAAATAACACTGAACAATAGTGTATAACAGAGAAATAAAACCACACATAACATTTACACAACAGGCATGATGAAGCAGTTCACCCCTCCTGGGCTACATCTGTTGGTCTAGCTCCCAATGTTATGTCCATATTTCATTATGCTCAAAATTTTGCAAATGCATGTGTTTACAGGCCTCTAATGGCTATTTTCTCTGCACCAATGGCTCCATAATGCTCAAATTAGTCTAGATAAACTCTTCATTCAGTCATTTTGGGAAAAACATTACCCTCCAAATCATTTTCCCAGTAATTCCTAGAAAACCTCCACTAATTGTGGATAAATCCACTAAAGTGCAGTTAAAATTGGCCATTTCCGCAAATTTGGAGTGCGCTTCTATTTCTCCATCAGCGCTAACCGTATAATTTATTGTTAAGGGTAGGCGGTGGCCACATGCATTAGGGGAATTTTGAGGTCTAAAATGGGCCTCCTAAGGAAATTATAAAATAATAGTGGAAATAATAAAATAAGATTTGATTACATCATCAAATTTGAGAGGTAAAAAACAAAAAACTACTCTTTCAACTCGTATGTTCAACTTATCTCCCAAAGTTTTTACTCAAATTTCGAGCGGGAGTACTCGTTGGATGAGAAATTTAATTCCTCACCCAAGGAGTACCCATATTGCATACTTTTGATTGATCCTGCTACATGAAAAATAAGAAATACGTGAAAACTGTGATTATAATCACATTTTTTCATTTATTTCTCATTTTTCTTGTAGCAGGGTCCATCAAAAGTATGCAACATGGATACTCCTTGGATGAGGAATTAAATTTTTCATCCAACGGGTACTCCCACTTGAAATTTGAGTAAAAAAATTGGGAGATAAGTTGAAAATACAAGTTCAAAAATTAGTTTTATTATTTTTTAATCTTTGTGCCCTTTTACTTAAAAAATGGTGAATCATCCCCCATGGTTGACATCATTATATTGAATCTTATTGGTTCTTATAAAGTTTATTATGGTTGTACATTTTTCTTAGGAGGCCCATTTTAGACCTCAAAATTCCCCTAATGCCAACCCCCGCAACCCCACGGTTAGAGAAAATGTCAGAGCTAGCCGAAACCGTCGGCGCTCCGTTGCAATGTGATAAGGTTTTGCGGTTAGGATTTAATGTTAGTGGAAATGGCGGGGTGCTAACCATCGAAAATTACTTTTTATGTGATAGTTTACATGTGATCACTCTGTGGGGCCGCTGGCGGATTAGGACCGCTGGCAGTCCTCTACCCCCGCTTGCACTATTGTTAAACTTTAAATATTACCTTTGACCCTTAGTATTTAAGATCCTATGTGCAGTGCACACAGTTGTGGTGGGTGGTTGCTCCATAGGAGGTTGCAGAGTCAAGCCTGGCAACCTCCATAAAATTTTATTACACTGTCCAGGGAACATGTGGCAGCCTCAGGGCTGGCTACGTGTCACCCTCGCATTGGTCCAGCAAATATAACGTATAATCCACCATCAAATCACAACGTGACACTTGTCAACCTCTGACTGGCTCTAAGAAAAGTAATATTCTTTAGAATATTCCTTTTTTGCTGAATGTGCACCCTCATGCTAATTGAGCATCCCAGTAAAACCTATTGCAAAATTTAGTTGTTTGGGAAATTGATCAGAACGTGATATCTCCCTCATACGACATCGGTTTTTCGAAACGTTCATGGTGATGGAATCAGGAAGACGAGATCTACTCGGTCGCTCAGGTTCAGCATACTTTCGAGCACTTTGAAATTTGAGAAAAATTTATTGACTCCTGATCACTCCTCCCCATTGGGAAGCTTTTGGACCCTAAAATATTTGATTACATGTTTAGTATATGAGGGTACAAATCCCTCACCTTTCCAACTTCCATCCACTTTGACTTGCTTGGCTTACTGCCTTTTAGCCTATCTTAAAGGTAGTCAACACTGCCCCTCTTGGATTGTCTTGTCCTCATGTCAAGAATTTTATCTTCCTTGAGCTCATCCAGAAATTTTGGAGAGAAATATTCAATAGAAGGCAGCTGAACATCACTTCCTTGATCATCGATCAAAGGTGTCTCATACAAAAGTAAGTTTTCAACATCAACAATTGAATACATTTTCATATATGAAGGCAATTAAAGTTGAAATGCATTATTACCAACTTGCTTTATGATCTTGAATGGACCATAGAAAATGGGTTTGAGTTTTTTACCTTCCCCTTGAATCCTTTCTTTGCTTATGTGCAACCATACCTCATCTCCTTCTTGGAACTTGTGATCAACTATATGTTTGTCATGCCTCTCTTTGTATTTTCTTTGACTTTTCCCAATTTGTTCTTGAACTTGTTGATGTATAATATGAATTTTCTCAATGGACTTTTGAGCCTTGTCAATATCACTATTCCCATCAGTTGCAACATCCTTCTCAAAGATGAAGTCTAATGGATATTTTGGAAAATACCCAAAGCATACATCAAAAGTTGATGTATTTGTAGAAGAGTGCATTGCCCAGTTGTAAGCATGTTGAATGTAGTGCAGTTGCTCATCCCACAACTTGGGATGTTTGCTGCAATATCCTCTCAATAAATGCACAACAATTATGTTCACCACCTCGGTTTGGCCATCAATTTGCGGATGAAAAGCAATACTCTTTTTCAAATTTGTGTCCATCATACTCCAAAGATTAGAAAAAAAATTCCCAATGAACCTGGAATCCCTGTCACTAACAATAGAAGTAGGCAATCCATAATGAACCGATACATGTTGAAAATAAAGTTCAGTAGTTTGTTCAGCAGTAATGGTTTTCTTACATGGCATAAGTATACACATTTTACTAAATCTATCCACAACTACATAAAGATAATCATGTTGTTTTCTTGACATAGGTAGACCTCCAACAAAGCCCATGGAGACACTCTCCCATGGCCTTTATGGAACCGGTACTATTGTTAGGATTGCTTGTTGCACACATACAAAAACCTCTTATAAAATGTGACACACTATCTATCATGTGAGACAATAGCAATACCTCTGTAGATGTGCCACTGTTTTGGTTACCCCAAAGTGTCCAGCAATAAGAGATGAATGAGCTTCTCTCATGACACTTAGCATCTCTCCTTTTGGTATACACAATTTTCCCAAATGAAACAGCAAATTTTTATGTGTGTGATAATCATTTTCTTCAACTTGATTCCATTCATTCAAACTAGCATACACATCTTGAAAATCAACATCATGTGCATATTTTTTTATGTAACTCTCATGTACAATAGAATCATTTTTTAGTAAAGTAGAAGCACTTATAATTGTTCTTGAAAGCATATCAGCAAATTTATTGAAAATACCTTTCTTGTACCTTATAACCAAGTGAAACTGTTGAAGAAATCCCATCCACCTGAAATGTCGTGATTTTTGCAATTTTGATTGCGACTGCAAGTACTGTAATGTTTGGTGATTGGTATGTATAAACATCTCTTTACCCATCAAGTAGTGTTTCCACTTCTTAACGCTTTTTACCAACGCATACAGTTCTTTGTCATATGTAGGATAAATAGTTACACCACCATTGAATGTTTCAAAATCAAAATTGATAGGCTTACCATGTTGCAAAAGAACTGTGCCCATGACTTAATCACTAGCATCAGTTTGTATCTCAAATGGTTGTCTCAAATTCGGTAATGCAAGGACTGGAGTGGAACTGATATTGTCTTTTAGAGCTTCAAAAGCTTGTTGTTGTTCGCCTCCCCATTGGAAGCCTTTCTTCACATTTGTCACTACATGCATAGGAGCTGCGATGGCAGAAAAGTTAGCAATAAACTTTCTCCAATACTGAGCTGCACCTAAAAAAATTCTTACCTCAGTTACCGTTTTGGGTGTCGGCCAATTCACAATGGCTTCCACTTTAGAAGGATAAATTCTCAACTCGCCTCCTCCTACAATGTTTCCCAAATAAACCAAATAATTCTTTCCAAATTCACACTTTGACATCTTAAGAAACAATTTCTCTTTCTTCAAAACATCAAGCACTCTTTTCACACGCAAGACATGTTCTTATCTTGTTTTATAGAAAATCAATATGTCATCTAAATACACAATCACAAATTCATCAAGGAATGGCTGCAAAACACTATCCATAACACGCATGAAAGTCTCCAGTGAATTACACAAACCAAATGGCATAATTAACCACTCAAAGAGTCCTTGTTTGGTTTTGAATGCAGTTTTCCATACATCAGTTTCTGCAATTCTTACTTGATGATATCCACTTCATAAATATAACTTAGTGAAAAAAAATCTTCTTTCAGTTGATCAAGTAAGTCATCGATCCTTGGGAGTGGGTATCGATTGTTTACCATTATCTTGTTCAAATCTCTGAAGTCTACACACATGCGCCAAGTCCCATCTTCCTTTGGAATCAAGACTATGGGTGAACCACATGGAAAAGTGCTCCGCCTTATGATTCCTTTGTCCAGAATCTCCTTTATTTTCCTCTTTATTTCAGAATTCTCCATTATCGACATGTGATACATGCCTATGTTGGGAAGAGGACAATCTTTTTGCAACTGAATCTCATGTTAAATATCCCTTTTTAGAGGCAATCATGTTGGCTCCTGAAACATCTCATGATGTGCTTAAACTACATCATATAAATCTGATTTCAACTTAGGATCACAACCCTCAAATGATTTATGATTAACATTAGCTTTAGGCTTAATAATTAGAAGAAAAAAATTCTTACTTGAATTTACCAGCCTCTTTACCTATCCATCATTTACCATAGCAATATTTGTTTTCTTGCAATGTGCTTTAACAATGTACTCCTTGCCATATTTAAATAAATGGTATTTTTTCTCATGGCGATGGAATATCGCTTTCCTGTCATACAATTAAGGACTCCCCAACAAAATACCTGTTATGTCAATCAGAACCACATCTAATTCAACTGTGTCAACAAAATGTGCAGTTATTGCAAACCACAGTATACACTTCTTTGAAACCTATAAATTTTCATCCTTACAAATCCAACCAAGTGGATATGGTTTTGGATCTGGAATGGTCTCAAGATTAAGTTTCTTGACCAAGTCTTCAGAGATTAAGTTTTCTTGTGACCCACTATCAAACAATGTGTCAATCTTAGTATGTTTGGATATGACCCTCACATGGAATAATTCAATTCTTTCTTCTTCATTTGGAGCATGTATGTGACGGTTTGAAGTACTAGTACTAGGTTTAGCTTCAATTTATTTCCCCTTCATTTTATTCAATCCCATGGTTGTAATTATAGATTCATCACCTGAATCCTCACCTAAATCATGTTGAGTTGTAGCTGCAGTTTTTTGTTTCCTTTTGTTGTTGAAATGTTTGGGCCTCTTTTCAGGATGTAATTTCCAACAACAATTTTCATCATGGCCTTATTTTGAACAATGTTTACTACCCAATTTTTCTCCCTCTTTCTTAACAGATGCATTCTTTTTGTTTTTACCTTTTTAGGTCTTCTCTTTGTCTTTCCCCTTAAAAGGTTTGTTCCTACCCTCATCAGAAATGTTTTTTTCCTCTAGCTTCTAGATGTGTGGCCGAAACACATACTTCATCTAGACTTGTGGGGTTAAACTTGAGGATATTATGTTTTAGGTAGCTATGTAAGCCTCCTATGTACTTGAGAAAAGTATCTTGGCTCTACAAATCTACCCCTAATAAGAGAGCTCTTCTCCTAAATTCTTGGGTGTATTCTTGCACATTCTGTCCTTTCAATTGTCTAAAGTTTTTCCAATTCATTATGGATTTTTTCATATGAGCTAATGGATAACACTATTGTTTGATTGCATTAATGAAATCAGTCCATGATATAATAATCTTACCATGCTTCTTGATCTCATCCTTTGTCTTGGCTTCCCACCAAACAAGTGTTGCAGCTTCCATTCTCAATGAAGCTAATTGGATTTTGGTATCATCATCTTGAAGGCTCTGGATTCCTGAATAGACCTCCAATTTCATAATCCAATTATCAATATTTTTTTCATTGACTTCACTGTTAAACATTGGCAATTCAAACTTAACATCAAGTTTTAAAAAATGACTTTTACTAGTGTTCTTTTACTTGTGTGACTGATGTAATGAAAATGAAGTAGATGATGATCAAATGATGAGGGTGAGGATGGTGACTTTCCACTGCCTCCATTTCCTCCATTTCCCTTCTTTGACTTATCTTCATCATTGTGACCTCCTGATGATCCTTGTCCTTCCTTGTGAATTTTGGATCCTTCTCCTTCTAGTTTCTCATTCCTTTCTTGTTAAAGGATTCTAACCATCTCAGTCAAGTCAAGAAATGCAAACTAGGGTTTGTTGAAGCATGGGGTATGAAATGTCTGATCTGTTCTGCTGTGTTGCTGATATCTGTATTCTACAGTTTTGAGTTGTCTGTTTCAGTTTGGTTGTATGATTGAGCTTAAATGTGTGGAGTGGGTCCAGTCTGAAAATATGATGAAATGTGGCCTGCAAGTGGTGTCCTAAAGGAAGCTTTGGATCCAGTGTTAAAATTGATGAAATGTGGTCCATAGAGGTGCTGAGGGTCGTAGCCTTCAGTCAGGGGGTTGTAGCTCCCTTCCAGGTGAGGCTGGTAAACGAGAGCAGGGGGTCATAGCTCCCTTCCAGGAGAGGCTGGTAAACGAGTCAGGGGGTTGGAGCTCCCTTCCAGGAGAGGTTGGTAAACGAGCGCAGGTGGGTGCCTGCGTGCTGGTAGGAGTCTGCACCAGCACATATGTTGTAAGATGTTTTCTCTATAATAAAATATTGAAGGCTGAGCAACTGCAGCGGTGGTTTTCTCCCGACTTGGGTTTCCACCTAAAATCCCGGTGTTCATGTGTGATGCTTATGTGTGATGGTTTATTCTGTTCTTACTGCACATGTTTACTGTTTATAGAACATCTAATGAATGAATGATGGAATGATATAAGTGAATAATTAATGGCATAATTAGATCTCTGTGTATACGCGAGTTTTATGAAGGATATCTGCGTGTATACGCTAGTTGGCTTCAGCAAAGTAGCGTATGGGTTTTAAAGGAATGAAAAAGTGAAAAGTTTGAATATGCTGTAAATACTGATTCACCCCCCCCCCTCTCAGTATTTTTCCCAACAATTGGTATCAGAGCAGGTTCTTCTGCAGAAGCTTGATCGCTTGAAGGAGATCCGTCGCAATGGGAAGTCTTGAAGGAGTAATGTCTATAAAGCCACCTCTATTCAATGGAAGCAATATGATATTCTGGAAGGTACGAACAAAAGCATATCTGCAAAGTCTTGGTGCAGATGTATGGGCAATTGTGGAAGAAGGTTATCAGTATCCGGCAAGTATTCCTACTGATGCAGCAGAAAGGAAGAAGTATGAAATCAATTCCAAAGCAGTAAATGTCTTATTAGGTAGCATGTCTGAACCAGAATTTGCCAAAGTGATGTAGCTACATTCAGCAAAAGAAATATGGGACAAAATCATTCTGAGTTATGAAGGAGACACAAAGGTAAAAAGTGCAAAACTCCAAACTCTTAGAATTGAATATGAAAATTTGAAGATGCATAGTGATGAGAGTATTGCCCATTTCTTCTTAAGTCTGGACGATATTGTAAATCGAATGAGAAATTTGGGTGAAACCATAACCGATACTACTCTGGTGGAAAAAGTCTTAAGATCTTTGACTTCGAAATTTGACTCTAAAGTTTCAGCTATTGAAGAAAGGCAAGATCTGCAAACTCTTACTATTGTTCAATTACATGGTATTCTGACTGCTTTTGAAATGAGACAAGGAGGTCCTTCTCAAATCAGAGAAGCTACTTTTAAGGTATCTGCAAGAGGAAAAGAAAAGGAAGTTGTCAAAGAATTCAGCTATATATCCGATGAATAAGAAGCAAATTTCGTGAGAAAACTCCAACTAGGTACCGGAAGATTCAAAGGTAAGCCTCCCTTCAAATGTTTTGAGTGTGGAAAAGTTGGTCACTATGCTGCTAAGTGTCCTTATAGAGAAAAACATGCCAAGGGGAAACAATTTGAAAAGAGGAAGAGTTATTATGCAAATGAAGATGATGATGAAGTGTCCAGTGAAGATGAAGAAGATTCTGACCATGATCTGAAAGTGCTCATGGAAAAGAAGAAAAAGAAGAAGGCTACTCGAAGCAAGGAGATATCTCAGAAAACATGTATAGCAGAAATTGAAGAAGATGAATCAGGTAGTGATTGGGGTCCTTGTAATAATCTTCTTTGTGCAAACAATAGTAAATATAGTGAAAGTAAAGTTGTGGATCTAGAAGAAGCTCTCAAGATTAAAGTTGAAGAACTACAAAGTTCATCTAATAAGCAAGAAACTATCTACAAAGAGATGATCTCTCAAATGGAAAAACAAATAGAAATGTTGAATGGACAGGTGGACAAGTATCAAAGGTTTCATACTTATGCATCCAATCGAATTAAAGGACTAGAAGCAGAAATCAACGATCTAAATGCAGATCTCGAAAAAACAAGCAAGAAGAATGAAGGACTTGAAGCTGCAATCATCTCTCTGCAAGCAGATCTTGAAGCATAAAGTAAGAAGAATGAGGAACCTCTACAAACATTTGAAAAGGAAGGCCTTAAAGCAGAAATAATCTCTCTCAAAGAAGATCTGGAAAAATCAAATAAGAAGAATGAAGAGCTGCAACAAACATGTGAAGAAAACGAAAATTGGTTGAAAGAAGAAATTCTAAATCTGAAGGATCAAGTAGAAGATGGAAGAAGGAAAGAAGAAAGCATGACAAAGCAATGTCAAGCCTTGGAGGTTGAGGTAAAAATTCTCAAAGGTAAATTAGAAGAAAAAGTTAAACTTTTGAGGTTTCAAGATAGTACTAAGATTTTGGACAATATTCCGAGTAATCAAAGGTCTCCTGCTATCAAACTTGGTCTTGGTTTCCAAGAAACTGTTAAAGGAGAATCTAGCTCACAAGGAAGTGCTAAAAATTCAAAGGATGTCAATGCAAAACCTGAAGTGTTGAAAGAGACAAAAGGTCAACCAACAATGATGAAGTCTCAAAGGAAATCAGTCAATAATGTTGAATGCTTTAAATGTCATAATTATGGGCATGTTGCAGCAAATTGCAGGAGCAGATCATTTCAGCCTCAAACAAACAGTTCCTACATAGAAAGGTACTATGGTTTCTTCAAGGGATATTGTTTTTCATGTAACAAGTATGGACATAAAGCAGCTGATTGTAAAAGGAGGAAGATTAGAAATACTCATTATGATTCTTATGCTTATTTCTCTAGACACATGAGATGTTATTCTTGTAACAAGTATGGACATGTAGAAAAGGAATGCAGGTTGAACAGATCTGAGAAAGTAGACAATTTTTAGCACACAGTTAGAAAGATCAAGCAAATTTGGAAAAAGAAGGAGGACCAGTCAGAAACGTAGGGAATACTGACCCTACTGCAGTCATCCGCTTCTGAAGCTTACTTCTCTTATTGACTGCAGGAATGATGTGAGATACATTATGAGATTTAGTAATGTATTGTCACAGGGGGAGCAATGTATGATGACTCTCATGGTTGATTTGATTATTCTGGTTTTCTGACAGAGCATCTGATATGAAGAAGACAGGTACAGGAAGTACAAGTTCAGGGGGAGATGAAGGAATGTGAAAAATTTCTATGCTTCACTTTCCATACGCGGGTTCGATGAACACAAGTCGCGTATACACGCGAGTTCCAGCAGACACAGTCGCATATGCTTTTATGATAAGAGAATTGGGATGACAGCTGAAGATCAGGAGCAGAGGTTCAAGGGGGAGCATCAGTCTGACTGTTAATAACTGTATTATTGACTCTGTATCAGTTTAGTTTCTCAGTTCTAAATAATGATGATATGATACTTGGTTTCTTATGTTGAAGATTATGGATGAGCCCTTTTTTCTTCTTGATGAAGAGTATTCGTTGCTAAGATGAAAGTCTTATAATTCGGAGATAAGGACAGTTCATGCAGAGATTGTTGCTGATGACTTGCTGATGAACGTATTCAGGTTGCACAAGTTAAGGAGGAGCACTGGTTCAGGGGGAGCAGCAGGTTGAATACTAATGATTGCATTGTTGGCACTATGACTGCTTATTCTTTGGTTATTGTGATACTCATGCTCAAATGATGATGACTTGGTATATGGTTTATTATGATAATATTTTGAGCCCTGTTTGCTGAAAAGTATCTTTTGTGCTCACACATGGATGAATTTGAAGTCATTTGATTCAGAAATAAGAATAGATCATGCAGAGTTTGTTACTATAGTTGAGATCTTTTCCCTACATATGTTACTTCATGTTAAATCTTAAAGATCATGGTGATATTGGACCACATGGATGATTGACACATATTTGAAGATGTTGTCCTGGTATGATAATTTCTCTTGGAAAGATTGTATTGATGCTGCAAAGAATTTGAAGGCTTGGTTACTAATGTGCTTATGCTACAACCGTTTGATGACGCTTGAAGACACAACTACACTGTTCTATCTATCTGTATTCCAGGGAAGCATTCAAATATCTCAGAAAGAAGCTGAACACTGTCTTTTCCTCACAGAGGATCAGATCTGGTTAAAATATAGAATATGGTATTGGATACGCGGATTTCCTGAAACACAGTCGCGTATATACGCGAGTTCATGCACATAAAACTGCGTATGTCTGGTTGCTGACAAATTTCTGTTTGGGGTCAGCTTTCTTCAGCACAGCTGCAGTGCTGTTTGGTATCTTTGGTGGTGTTCCAGTTCTCATAATTCTATTTCTAATGTTTTGATAAAGATGCCTTGATGATTGGTTGGTGAAAGTGTTCAGGATGCACAAACTAAGGGGGAGCCTTAGTCATATGGAAAGGATGCTTGGATGCACAGATTCAGGGGGAGCATTAGCTTTGATGAGTATAATGCATTGTTGGCATTATGATGGTTCTGAAATATGTTCTCTTTCTTGAGGACTTTCTGGTGTTGGTCATAAATGGTCATATTTTTAATTTAATAAAAAGGTCTTTTTGAAACCCATGATGTAAAATTGTAATATTCGGTCATGTAAGGACTTGTCAAATTTGTAAACCCACTTGGTTGGGTAGCTGAGTCAAATTTTGTAAACCCTCTTGGTTGGGTAGCTGAGTTGAAATGTGTAAACCCACTTGGTTGGGTACTTGAGTCTCATATGTAAATCCACTTGGTTGGATATTTGATGTAAGTATGAGTCCTTGGTGATAGGAATTTCATAGAGTCATGTACTTCATTGAAAAATATGTTTGAAGATTCAGCATGAACTCAAGGGGAGCTTGGTCACTCCTGTATATATCAGATCTGAAGAACACTTCTTCTACATGAGGAGAAAAGGGGGAGAGTGTGTTGGTTTTTGATCCGCCCTTTGCCCTTGATGTCAAAGGGGGAGAGTGACATGGTGTTTGAATGAAGAGAATGGAAGAGAAAGAATGGTGTCAAATAATGGTGAGAGTGACATGGTGTCAGTGTATTCTTAATGTACCTATCTGTTGTGGTGATCAAACACCATCGTGGTTGCCATCAAGTCCAAAGGGGGAGATTGTTGGCAATATGATGCAGAGTGTTGTCCTTGATGGCAACCCACTGAATGAAGATGAAGACATGAGATTGTTGACTTGTGTTATCCTTGATGGCAATCCACCTGATGAAGTTATTCTTGACTTGATGGACTTGGTAAATGATGTAAATCTGATGAGATATGATGTTTGTTGGCAATATGATGTTGGGTGTTGTCCTTGATGACAACCCACTTGATATAATGTTGTCCTTGAATGGAAAACCACTTGATGAAGATGATGGCAACCTACTTGATGAAGTTGTGCTTGATAGAATATGTTTTGATGAACTTATTAAAGGATGTAAATCTGATGTATCTACAGTGAGTACAAAAGGTAATGAAGAAAGGAACTCAGTATGTGCTAGATCTATGATGAAAAGAGTATGTCTCAAGGCATACGTGGATTTGTCTAGGAGAAGTCGCGTATGCACGCGGGAAACAACGTGCCAAGTCGCGTATGGGCAAAAGCGCTCATAAAGTGCAAAACCAGGGGTAACCACCATGGTATTGACCCATTGCATTGGGTAATGATTCGTCTAAATGACCCCGTCCAGGAATACCATCGGAAGTAATGTAGTTTTGGGTTCATGGTATTGTTTTGGCTCATGGTATTGAAAAAGGGGCTCATGGTATTGAAAAAGGGTAAACTTATATAAAGAGAAGAAATTCATTGTGCAAATCATGAGCGTGGGTGCAAGATGTCTGAGCTTGAATGAATACTTCTCTCTGAAGTAAATCTGAATGGAAAGGGTTACAGTTGAATGATAGATCTGATTGTATGATGCACCAATGATGAAGAAGGGGATCTAGATCTGAAATGTACTTGTATTTGCTAGATCTGTTTATGGAATGATTAGATCTGAGATGAGGCGAACATCTGTCTGAAGTAAAGGGTAAAATCTGTGTGATGTATCTGTTCTGAAGAATTGCAATGACATAAATGTTTGAAGAACCATACGCTAGTTCTCCGTAGAAGAAGCGCGTATATACGCGGCTTCGCTGAAGAGAAAGCGCGTATGCGCAGTGAAATTAGCTCTGTAATATGTACAAAAGTATACGCGGGTTTGTATGGTAGAAGGCGCGTATATACGCGGGATCAATGAAAGGAAAGTGCGTATGCAAACTAGGGTTTGTTGAAGCATGGGGTATGAAATGTCTGATCTGTTCTGCTGTGTTGCTGCTATCTGTATTCTACAGTTCTGAGTTGTCTGTTTCAGTTTTGTTGTATGATTGAGCTTAAATGTGTGGAGTGGGTCCAGTCTGAAAATATGATGAAACGTGGCCTGCAAGTGGTGTCCTAAAGGAAGCTTTGGATCCAGTGTGAAAATTGATGAAACGTGGTCCATAGAGGTGTCAAGGGTCGTAGCCTTCTGGGCTTGGGGTTGTAGCTCCTTTCCGTGTGAGGCCGGTAAACGAGACAGGGGGCGTGCTTCCTTCCAGGAGAGGCCGGGTAAACGAGTCAGGGGGTTGTAGTTCCCTTCCAGGAGAGGCTGGTAAACGAGCGCAGGTGGGTGCCTGCATGTTGGTAGGAGTCTGCACCAGCACATATGTTGTAAGATGTTTTCTCTATAATAAAATATTGAAGGCTGAGCAACTGCAGCGGTGGTTTTCTCCCGACTTGGGTTTCCACCTAAAATCCTGGTGTTCATATGTGATGCTTATGTGTGATGGCTTATTCTGTTCTTACTGCACATGTTTATTGTTTATATAACATCTAATGAATGAATGATGGAATGATATAAGTGAAGAATTAATGGCATAATTATATCTCTGTGTATACGCGAGTTTTATGAAGGATATCTGCGTGTATACGCTAGTTGGCTTCATCAAAGTAGCGTATGGGTTTTAGAGCATGCAAAAGTAAAAAGTTTTAGTTTTCCCTAAATACTGATTCACCCCCCCCCCTCTCAGTATTTTTCCCAACAAAATTGACCCTCCAAGTCATTTGCCCAATAATTCCTAGAAAACCTCCACTAATTGTGGATAAATCCACTAAAATGCAGTTAAAATTGGACATTTCCGAAAATTTGGAATGCGTGTTTATTTCTCTGCTAGCGTTAACCGTATAATTTATTGTCAAGGTGAGGGGGTGGCCACATGCCAACCCCCGCAACCCCGGGGTTAGAGAAAATGTCGGAGCTAACCGAAACCATCGACGCTCTGTTGCAATGTGATAAGGTTTTGCGATTAGGATTTAATGTTAATGGAAACGGCGAGGTATTAACCATCGGACATTTCTTTTTATGTCATGGTTTACATGTGATCACTTTGTGGTGCCGCTGGCGGGTTGGGACTGTCGGCAATCCCGTACCCCCGCTTACATTATTGTTAAACTTTAAATATATCCTTAGACCCTTAGTAGTTAAGATCTTATGCGCAATGCAGATGGTGCAGGAGGTTGCGGGGTCGAGCCCGATGGCCTCCATTAAATTTTATTACACCATCTAGGGGACACGTGGTGGCCTCAGGGTTGGCCATGTGTCACCCTCCCATTGGTCCAGCAAATATAACATACAATCCACCATCAAATCACAACACGACACTTGTCAACCTCTGACTGGCTCTGAGAAAAGGAATATTCTTCAAAATATTCCTTTTTTGCTGACTGTGCACCCTCATGCTAGCTGGGCATCCTAGTCAAACCTGTCACAAAATTTAGCTGTTTGGAAAATCGATCAGAACGTGATATCTCCCTCATATGACATCGATTTTTCGAACCATTTACGATGCCAAAATCAAGAAGACGAGATCTACTCGGTTGCTTAGGTTCGACACAATTTTGAGCACTTTGAAATTTGAGAAAAATTTATGAACTCCTGATCAGTATCAAAGTATTATTTTTCTTGTATGTATATTTTTGTATTATCTACAAAATAATGGTCCAAAAATGATTCACAGTTGTTTCTGCTTCATAATGAACCATGTACTAGAAAAATATAACTAAAACGAATTTCGAGAGAGTGAGGTATTGCCAATTAAGTCTACTAATAATGAAGATAATATATCTCAGAGCACAAAAAATGTGTGAAGTATGCATTATGTGCTTTACCACCTTTAATATATCTTGTTTTAATAGTTTCTTACGTGTGAGACTAGTGGGAAGGTTAGACATGGATTTTGATATGATTACTCTGCATGGCATATCAATACAAAAAAAAAAAATGATTTTCTTCAAATTATACACAGTTTGGTTCCTAAGTGTTAAGTACCCTGAACAATATTAAACACCAACTAATAATTTCACACCTCAATGGAAATTATTGAACTATTAATATGTGATATGCATTGTGCAACAAAAAATAAAAAATGGAAAAAGGATGTTTGAAGTATCATATTAAGCCCAAAATTTAAGGTTTCACATGACTCCTACATGAAAGTAGAGTTCATTCCTTAATTTTTGTTCTAATTTAGAGGAAATGGAGCTCTATAAAGTACCATTGTGCACTTCTATCTTTCATCATTCCAATGCGATTTTGAGCTTGAAATCCATTAGGTATCTCTCATTTTTCACTTATTGATATCATTTATACCCTCTAATATTGGTTCACTCAAGAATCTGGAGGATCTTGATATCCTTTAATAAACTAAAGACTTTACCAAATCGTATTGCCAATTTAATGGCTTTAAAATTTTTGAAGGTAGCAAGCAACAAACTAGTGGAATTTCCATTAGGGCTATCAAGTCTACCAAACCTGCAAACTATTGATGTGTTGAACAGTAGATTGACATCTTTGGAATCTGTAATTTTTTTTTAACTTATCCAAAATGACAGTGAGGGAAATTAGCATATATGAGTAAATATTATCTTCTAAATTAAAGGATTAATGAGCATTGTATATTGCCAATTGTTTTTAGTAGCATAATAAATTTTGCAAAAAGTAGAAAATTCTTGTCTAGATGAGTTGTAATTTGGAAGAAAATGATGCATTGGAATAGGAGGTTATTGAGTGTGAGCCAATAAAATCTTCTATTGAGGAAGAGGTCTTCAATTCAAATTTACGTAAGGAAAAAATAAAAAATCCATCTGAAGGAGATTCTAAAATGTCTTTTTCAAGCCTTTATTCTAAATAAATGTCAACTATTAGATATTCTCTCACATTCAGAACATTCCTCTAAGAGCATGTCAACTAATAGATATTCTCTTACATTCATACCAAGAAAACCGTGGAAGCAGTAGCACCATGATAATAAAAAATTAAAGGCTCATCAAGAATGATTGAACAATAGTAGGAAGCTCTGTGTTGAAGGTCATAAAGAAAGATAGAACACAAAAATTATAATAGAGTCAGTTCTTGTGACAAATGGGAAATTATATCATGGACAAGAGGATCGTGAGGAATTTATAGGAAAAATTCTTGCAGTGAAAAAGAACTGGATCCTAAGATACATGATGTGGAAACAAGAGGCAAAGATCCAAGATCTAGGTGACTCTAGGTGCATTAATGCCAAAGAAAATAATTCCATATCTATAGTGAAAAAATCAAGATTAAAAGGAATATTTCCTCTAGATGATCTTAATTGTAAGTTTACTAATTCCATTAGTAGTAATTTTGGAATAGTCATTTCTAATGTTATGTTGATTATAGATCGGAGTGGAACATCCCTTGCTCTTACGAAGGAGAGTGGTCATTTAGATTGCTGCTCTAAGGCCAGAAATGATGATTTTCCCACGTCGAGTAAGCACCATGGTATTTTTATTAAAAATTCTAAGCCCAACAAAGAAATAATATCCATGGACGAATTTTCCTGGGCATATCAAAAATATAGAATTGAGTCTTTCTGTGGCATTAATGATCAATTACCTGATGGCTTCTATGATGTTGGATGAGATCACCAATTTAAGCCATTGATAAAATTTGAAAAGGATAATTTTTTTTTTTATTCTCAAGAGATTATTTAGGTTGATAGAAGAAGATATGAGGGGTTAAATGCAATATCTCTATACACTCAAACAAAAAAATCTTGATTTGAAGAAATATAGTGTTACTACTTCCTCTCTGTGTCAAAATGATTTGGTGGAAATGATAAATCTTTGAATATATCACCCATGTGAGCATTTTTTATCCAAGATTTTAATTACAATACATCCAATACTAACCTTTAGGGGTGTATGAATTAATCCAATATTTTAATTACAATATATCAAAAACTAACCTCCCCAACTCTCGAAATGGCATTGTGCTAAATGTGGGTGGATCTATCTAGGCATTGGATTGGTTCCCTGAAGGAAATCAAGGTGCTGGAAACTAAATTAACTGTGAGTACCTTGCAGTTGGAGCACATTCACATGGATTTTTATATCACAGACTTGGTTAAATACCTATAGTTGGGAAAGTTATTGTTTAAATCTAGTACATTTTCAACGCATGTGAGTGTAAAGGATCCACCTTCCAAACAGTAGAGGTTGAGAGAAGTAAATCCATAGAAGTGAACCTGATTATAAATAATACAAAGTATATACAGTTCTTGTCCTATTTAAGGATCGTGTGGTATGGAAATACTCTATTCCAGAACTAGTAGAAGTTCCAGATTAAAAAAAATGGTTTTCATGAGGGATCCAGTTGGAACAAATCGGTTGAAAATATAGAGGAAAAAGGGAATCTAAAAAATATCCCTACTAAAATGTCATTTGATTTCAAAATTTCTCAACCCTAGCAATCTCTCAGTGCATATCAAATCCAAATTTACATGGGCTTGTTGCCCATATGAAGAATTTATTTTTAAAAAAGTATTGACAATGCAATGAAATACAACATGATTTCAGGCCATTCCATAAAACAACAAGAATTAAAATCATAATTCTAATATGTTTGTGACCCCTGGCCTAAATTTGATTATAGAGCTTACGTTGATGCCTAATTGTTGTGGTTTTTACAAGAATTTTCCTAGCTAAATTATATAAATATCACACCCTAGATGGTATTAAGGGAGTGATGTTTTGGGGGTAAGTTGCAGTTGCTGCAACTCCACTACACAATTTCATAGGATAGAAATATCCTTCAATACCATTTCAACACCACTGAAACATTCCAAAAATTTTAACTACAACATGATTAGCAAGGACAAAAAAATCAAATCATGTGTTAATAGAATCAATTCAAAATAGAAGCAATAATTACAACATACTTAAATAATAATGTGTTAAGGTTGGGTACTAATTATATACCTGAAATGACTTGCCAATGATCTTGTTAGAGGTGTTTGTAACCTAAAAAATTACTTAAAAACTCTCCCTCCATAGAATTTTTGCTCTCATTAACAATAAGTTCCAACCATATTTATAATAGAAAATATGTAAGGTGTCAGCACAGTCTTGAATCCAGCCCAAACATTAGAGCATCTAAATTATATGAAATTATAATAACCAACAAGGGAAGTTAAGTCTGTTGCCAAGCAGCCTGAATGTAGGACCTTCATATGGATACTAATGTGGAATTAATTTTGATATTCATAGGAATATATTTTATCTTTACAGTGTTACGAGCGTAGCACTAATTCTAATTTTCTTAAGAATTTCTGGAAGAATTTCTCTAAAACTATCCATGCCCTGAATTCATGTTCTACAATCAGCAAAATCCTTTTCTGAAGTAGATTCAAAAGGATTTGGAGCTGACAAGGACTTTGTTTGGAAGTTTCATTTTCATTATTTATATTCTTATACCCTTGGTTTAACAGTTCACAACCTCCCTGAAACTTAAACTATGATTGTAGTAAACAATTAAAACTCACATTATTCCATACAATAGTGACACAATTTAAACAACAAATTACTTCCCAATATTCAATTAGGGAATGTAACTAAGCCCGAGAAGGTCTTGGGTTTTCTATCACCTTGAGAAACTGACCTGCATGCACTCAGTTTTCACTTGATCATAAAATTGTCCTGCAACAACTAGAAATCACTTGTGTCTTGAAATCTAGAGTTAATTTTTTCTCTATCACAACATATTCTAAAAAATATTCCATTCTGTGATTGGGATTGAAGTTTTGGTGTTAATAGCCTCAAATGGAAAACTTCCATTGGTTATGGAAATTATTTTACAAGTGTCAAGAGTCCAAAAATCATAGGTTGCTTGCCAATTGTTGCTACAAAATAAAATAAATACATTCTCAATGTCTTAGGATTCTAGTCCTAAGAAGAAAATCTGGAACGAAATGGTTAATAATATTATTTTCAACAGATTTACTTACAATAGCTACAGATATCAATTTTCCTATGTATGTGCATTATTTTGTCATTCTACACTAATTAATGTGTCATGGACTTATGTGGAGAGGAATTTTACCTCATTCAGGATTCCATAGAAAGGCATCTAACAAAAAAATATTTGAATACGAATGACGTGAAACCCCTCTCGATGAACGTAATAGACCTGCTACATTGGCTTCTCTATTATAAGTTTTGTAAATTACCCTTCTTGATTGACTTGATAGAGACCTGTATCGGAAGTGTTAGAGTCTAGTTTGGAATACAAAGTAAAAATGAATGAGCAGGTGCATACGCCACCTTATAACCCTTCAATTTCTGCAAAGATTGAATATCGACTGGGGGCATTCCCGAACCAACTAACCCTATTGGGAGAGGAAAATAAATGGAGTTAAAAGTACCTTTTTAATGACTTTCCTTCCTCAAATAGCCCTTTCACTGAACTGAATTGCAAACGGATCATCAAACCTGAGAAGGAAGATTTTTCACGACTGGTTTTTTTGGTTTTCCCTCGACCCATTTGCTGAAAGTATACTGAACCTTCTCGTGCGAGATGGCATAAAAATTTTAGGGCTCCTTCTGGAAATTTCTAACCGTGGAAGTGCATACGTTGGCATAGGAAATCTAGGTCATTCCCAATGCCCCCCAGAAAGGGGATGCTTCAGTTGCCACAATATATCCCACTGCATAATTCATTCTACTATGTTTTCTCTTTGTGCCTGTACATGCTGCTCTCCAGAAGGGGGTTTCTATCATCGTTGTCGTAGATCCCATTGCAGAAGACCTTCTACAATATGTTGCCTTATCTTTCAATCATCCCACTCATTCTTCCCTCTATTCTCTCCATGTGCCTGTGCTGGTCTTCGTTCTCTCCATGTGCCTATACACTCTGATTAACAAAAGGGGGTTATTGTCATCGTCGTCGTAGATCCCACAACAGAAACCCTTCGACAACATGTTTCCTTCCCCTTCAATTCATGATTCCTTCCCCTTAAATCATCCTGATCATTCTACCCTCTTTTTCATCTTACGCCCTTCAATCATCCCACTCATTCCTAATAGCAAAAAGCCTCATTAATTTTGGAAAATTATTATGGGAGGTGTTTGTGCTCAACCTAGTGTTCCTAAATTGAGTTCATTAATTGTCAACCAAGGTTGGTAAACTTCTGAAGTGTGGTGCACTATATGTGCCTAGGTATTTGTTTCTCACTACATTGTGTTTAGTGTTTTATGATGTTTTTGGTTTTATGGTTTTATGTTTGAAAATGGAAAGAACTAAGTGCTGGTGAAAAGAAGCTATTGGTAATTTAAAACAGAACAAAGCCTAAACTATGGATGACAAACAACAAATGCAAAGCTTGATAATGACTTCATTGCAAGAAAATAAATCACAACATGAGCTTGAACTTATCCAATTCATTCATTAAAGGTGTGTTGGAAGAGCTTGAGAAATGGACAAGTTAAGTGTAAATGAAGTTCTCCTAGATAAACAATCAACTCACAATATTACAAAATGATTATTTGTAACACAGTAAGGTTTATATTCTAGATTAACCTATGATGCTGAAGTTACTCTATTCTGCAACTTGACTTATCACTTCTAGGCCTTATTCATAAGTTTGAGATTTTCTAAAATAATGCTTGGGAAAAAGGCTATAGGTGAGTTTGTAAAAGATTTGCAGAGTGATCAAAGCCTTAAACTGATATTACTGACCCCTATTCATGTGATGATGTATCAATATAAATTTAGAACAAAAGTAAGTTTGTAAATAATGAAGGCCGAAAGACTAATTTTGACAACTAATACTACTTGAAATATAATGGATAACCTAGGCTAGAAAGCGGTCTATCAATCTTAAAAGACAGTGACTACAACTTAAACTAGAATGCCATTAATCTTTTCTTGAAACAAAATGAACTGAGACTAAACTAGAGTGCTTCTAATCTACTTGAAGTACAGTGAACAGAGTTAAACTAAAATTCCATTATCAAACTGGGAATGTAGTGATAGAGCTAAACTAAATGCAATCAACCTCCGGAGTGCTATAACTAAATTAACATGCAACTAGTCTATGGAATTCTACAGCCCATCTCGTTCAATAGGAATGATATTTTGGAAGAGTTTGTAAAACAATTCTGGCTGTATTATTCAATGCAATTGAACATAAACATAAGATTGAAAGCAAAGACAACTAGAATCTAAGACACCACAGCTGTTTCTTATTCATTGTTAATGATGTTTTGGAAGAGTTTGTAAGAGTAAGACCGGCTGTGACACTTAGTGTAAACAAGCATAAATCATAAAATTCGAAAGGAAATGAAACTAAAACCTACAAAACCACAGCTATGCCTTATTCATCGTGATGATATTTTGGAAGAGTTTATAAGAGTAAGTCTACCTGTGATAATTAATGCAAACAAGTATGAACATAAACTTCAGAAACTTTCCTAAGCTAGAAATGAAAACGAAACTAAAATACTTATCTAAACCATATAAACAAGGTTGCTCAGGTAGCAGGGGCCCTCTACCACCGGAGTAGCACGAAATATACTTCAAAATTGACTGAACGCTTTCAAGGAAATGATCCTTCTTTCATTAAAGAGAAATTACTTCAAAAAAAGAGTGTTTTTGGACTTCTGAAATCTAGCAATCAACCAAAAAATCTAACCTTGTCCCTCGGTTTTCCGAGCCATATTTGTAACAAATTTACATAACTGTCTTGAGATAACCTAGGGATAATTTTCTTTCCAATTAAAAACCAAACTAGGACTCTGATGCGGTCACGTAATATAATTAAGGACATCTGGACTGTCCTTGTCCTATTAGGAGTCTCTCTCCTAGTTTGAGTTCCCACGTGCATAACCACCTACAGAATTCCATTCAAACTTCATGGAGGGAAACAAATGATGAGGGAATGATGTGGAATACGAACATATGTGTTTTCCTCTAATATGACACCTGGAACCTGCGTAGACATGAAGACAGCTGCAGAATCGGAAACTAGCTACAGAATGTCTGCATTCTGTAGCTAGATCTAGTTCAAAAAGTACTGCAATGACAAAATCATAAAAACATAGCAAGTTAGTCATGATATATAATCTTAAAGCAATTTTAACTAATTCTACTGATCATTTGAGCCTGTGATTAATAATGGACAAAGGAAATGGAGTGGAATGTGGTGGAAGAAAGAACATCTTTGGAGCTCAACATACCCCCACTGCTAGATTCTTGCATGTCCTCATGCAACTATTCCATGAACTCTGAGACCTATACAAGGACATCCAACCCTCTTCTTCTGCTTTGCCTGGCAGTCAAAGGCCTTCTGGGCTTCCTTATGACTAACTTGAATCTCAAATTTGTGAGTGCCCTGGTTAACTTTTTATTTCTCTTCTTCAATTTTTCACTGGCCTTGTGTAACTTTTGCATTTGTAAAGACAAAGTTGAATTCATATCAGTTTTCAGTTTAACTTGCTCTCTCAGAATTTCATTCTCATTCTTGATATGTCTGTTGAGTATTTCTAACTCGTATTTATCCCTCCTTAGGATATCAACTGCAGATTTTGGTGGACTAGGAGTTCTGTCTCTTCCTTCTTAAGCTCTTTTCTCTAATGTTTCAACATAGTTGTAAATTTCTTGCTGTGCAGGGTCTATTTCAGGAGCTCCTTCATCAAAATCCTCCTCAGTAGGTGTTTCTTCATCCTCTATGTTTATGACTCTAGTTTTTTTAACCTTTGTTTTCTTTAGTATCCCTCTAAGTCTATGGCTCCTTCTCGGTTGAGATGGCCCTTCTCCTTTCTCTCTGGTAAATTTTCTTATTATCCTCTCTTTCTTAAGCTGCTTCTTAATCTGAGCCAATTTCTCAGAAATCATTTCTTCACTGCTTTCTTGTATTATTTTACCAGTTTCAATTTTGGAGCTTTTCCATTTTCTGCTTCTTTTTGTAGGTTTTTCTTCAGGTGGAGGTTCCTTGGGTTCTTCAAAGTGATTTCTCACTAAGAAATCTTCCCAATTATCTCCTATTTTTCTCAAATGATATTCAATCAAAATTTTGACTAAACCATGGTGGTATAAGGTTGTTTCCAGAAATTGAATTCTCTTTTGAACACTTGAGGCCATTTTCTTTAAACTATGAAGCAAGAAAAAAAGGCAAATTGAGTTCTTCTTCTAGGAAATGCATTATCAACCGAATATGATAAACATAGAAAGTACCATATCTTCCTTCACAAGTGATGAATTTTTGCAAGATAAGCAACATGTTCCTCCATTTTTTCTTTAGTGCAGAGCTAGGGATACCCTTTTTAAAAATGGTAACATCCATACCTAGTGACTTGAGTATCTGCTTCCATGCTTCGTTATGAAATTCTATATTCTTGAACCACCTTTCTCCTTGTCTGGGAAATTCGGTTGCTTCTGCAATGAAGGCTTCAGTAATGGTGAATTTGATATCTCCTATCTCGACCTCAGCTCCATTGAAGGATCTTGCAAACATTTTGGTCACCTCTTTGTGAACCCACTGAATTTTTCAAAGAATTGCAACCACCCTGCTTGTTGTAACATTTCTCTGACTTGAGGATAACCCTCCAAGTACTTATTTCCAACCGGTTCTGTCCTCACTATGAGACCCATAACTTCTCTTTCCAACCTTCAAATTGTTGCTCCTCTGTTCACAGTGACAATGGCTGTTACAGGGATTTTTTTACCCCACAGATGTTTCCTCTGTTTTACAGACTGAAATGGTTAAGAGTTGGCTACGGGAAAGAATGATATGGAGTGATTAAGGAATGAATATAATGAGGTGAGGATGATGTATATGAGTTGAAAGATATCACAGAAGAAAAGACCGCGGAGATATTTTGTAACGAATTCAAAATCATCATTAAATGCTTTGGCCTAGTGACGTGACTAATCCAATCACTTCAGCACTTTAACCGTTTAGATTTTTAAATGATGATCGGATATGGAATTTGAAATGGTGGAATAGAAGGAGTTTTATCCAAATTTTTTGCGGGAGGTTTGTTAGGCATGATCAACAAAATTAATTAAAACAACTTTTTGAATTATTCATAACTTAACTATACTAAAATATTTCATGATATGTCATTATAATCAGAACTTTTACCTTTGCCTTTCCTCTGATTTTTTTTTTGTGTTCTTCATATGCTTTGTTCTCTCCTGGAAATCATTAATTTTTTAGTCTTCATAACCTTCTTGATTTTGCTTGTTGTCATGGATATGCAGGATCATTTTATTGCAGATCAGGTGATTACTAGACAGTGCCTTCAGGATCTCTGGCTGCAGAATGTCTGACTGGCTGCAGAATGTCTGATTGATTGCAGAATGTACCTGTACAAAAATTGAAACATGAAATGGAATGGTTTGGAGCATGAGTGGAATGTTGTATGGAATGAGTGAAGATGGATAATGAAATATGATGTAATGGAATATGAATGAAGTAAATAATGGAGTGGAATGGATCACAACTTATGAAATGGAGTGAAGTATGAGAAGTGGCCTGCAATTCATGATATGTATTATTCAATTGCAGAAAGACATCAAACTTTAAAAAAAATCTGGAATGGAAATGAGGTGGACCATGGAGTGAAATGAATGAAGTGTGGATGAATGAATGAAATGGAGTATGGATGAATGAAATGAAATGGACCATAAGTGAAATGGATCTGCACTTATGATTTTGTAACAACTGCTTGCAGAAAAACAAATTTGAAAAGCTAAAGTGTCAGAAAGATTATGATTTTCACTCTACCTTTTCTGTATAAACATGCTAATCAGTGATTAGTTTTCATGTTTATACTCTTTTTTTTTCAATAAAATGGCTTCAGAAAATTCAATTAAGTTGATGAAGAAGAAAGATTCTTCTTCATTAACTTCACATCACTATTTTCCTGGAACTTCTTGACAAATTCTTCTCTTGAAAGTGGCTTATGATACAACTTCAATCTATGACCATTCACAAGAAAAGTGACCTCTTCTTCATCTATTGTCCTGATTTTTATTGCTCCATTGTCAAAAAAATTCACAATTTCATATGGTCCAAGCCAATGTGTTTGGAATTTACCTTGAAAATATTTGAACTTTGAATCAAACAAGAGAGCCCAGTCACCTTCTTTGAACTTCTTTTCCTTGATATACTTATCATGCCATCTAGTCCTTTTCTGTTGGACTATACTTGTTTTCTGAACTGCATCTTGTCTAATCTCATCCAATTCATTAATCTGCTCCAATCTGTGCTTTTGTGCCTCTGATAGATCAAGTCCTAGCTGAACTGCCATTTTGAAAGTTTGAATCTGGAACTCTATGGGAAACAAAACTTGCTTTCCATAAACAAGTTCATAAGGAGTATGAACTGTTGTGCTTCTCCATGTAGTTCTATAGGCCCACAAGGCTTCAGGAAGCCTATCTGCCCAATCTCTTCTATGTAAATGAACAGTCTTTGTTAGGATCCCTTCAATGATCTTATTAGTAGATTCCACTTGACCATTTGCTTGTGGATGATAGGGAGTAGATTTTCTGTGTCTGATTTTGTACCTCTCCATCATTTGTTCCACTAGCCTTGATGTGAATTGAACTCCTTGATCTGTAAAAATTTCCCTTGGGACACCAAAACGAGTAAAAAAATCCTCAAAAAGAAAATTAACTACAGATGCTTCAGTAGCAAAAAGTAATGGCTTGGCCTCTACCCATTTGGTAACATAATCAGTGCAAACTAATATATATTTCTTTTATCTTGATGGAGGACTAATAGGTCCTACAAAATCCAAAGCCCATTTTTCAAAAGGTTCAATATGTACCTGAGGCTGCAATGGCATCTCACCTGAAGGAGAAGGTTTCCCTACCCTTTGGCAACTGTCACACCTTTTGACATACCCTTTAGCATCTTTAAAAATGGATGGCCAATAGTATCCTAAATGAAGGACCTTATAAGCTGTCCTCTTATCAGCAAAGTGTCCGCCACAAGGTTCATCATGACATGCTTTGACAATCTCAGGCATCTCATCTTCCCGAACACATCTCCTAATGATAAAATCTGGACCTGTCTTGTACAACTCATTAGCAACCCATGAATATTTTGCATTGTCATAAATGATTTTTCTTTTATCTCTTGCATTCATTATTGAAGGAAATTTTCCTGAAACTAAATAATTAGCAATGTCAGCAAACCAAGGAGTTTGGGTAGAAATTGCAAAAAGATATTCATCAGGAAATTGATCTTCAACTGGAGTGTCATCTTTGATGTTTTGGAGTCTAGATAGGAAATCAACTACTGTGTTTTGTTTACCTGGCCTATCTAGAATAGTAATGTTGAATTCTTGTAAAAGCAATAACCACCTTATGACTCTGCCATTATTAATTGATTTGTTCATTAAATATCTAATCGCAGAGTGATTTGTGTGAACAAAAGTTTCATAGCCTGTTATATAGTGTCTGAATTTGTTTATGGCATGAACAACAGCTAAAAACTCTTTTTCAGTTACAGTATAGTTTAACTCTGAAGGAGTCAAATTTTTACTGGTATAGTAGATGGCATAAGGAATCAGATCTTTTTGTCCCAATACTACTCCTAGAGCTGTATCAGAGGCATCTGTTGAAATATGAAAAGGTAACTTCCAGTTAGGTCCCCTTAAAATAGGTGCTTCAGAAATTTTTGTTTTCAGGGTCTCAAAGGCTAACTGGCAGTCAGAATTCCATTTGAATTCACAGTCTTTAGTAAGTAATTTGAAGAGTGGAGATGCTATCTTGGTGAAGTTTTCTATAAATCTTCGATAATAGCCTGTAAATCCTAGAAAACTCCTAACATCTTTTTGACAACTTGGAATAGATAAGTTAGAGATGACTTCAACTTTTGACTCATCAACTCTAATCCCATCCCCTGAAATGTGATGTCTTAAAACAATTCCTTCAGTAAACATCATAAAATACTTCTCATGACTAAGTGAAATATTTGCTTCTTTACATATTTTTAAAACTTTTTCCAAGTTTGCTAAGGCTTCTTCAAATGTGTTTCCATAAACTGTGAAATCATCCATATATACCTCTACACAATCATGTATTAGATCTGAAAAGATTCCTAATACTGCCCTTTGAAATGTTGTAGGTGCATTGCATAATCCAAATGGCAATACTCGGTAAGCATAGGTACCCCAAGGACAGGTAAATGTGGTTTTGTCTTGATCCTCAAGTGCTACTTGAATTTGATTATAACCACTAAACCCATCTAAAAATGAGAAATACTTTTTGCCAGCTAAGGTATCTAACACTTGATCTATGAAAGGTAGGGGAAAATGATCTTTAAGAGTAGCTTTTTTTAATTATCGGTAGTCAATACATACCCTCCATTTACCATTTTTCTTTGGCACAATTACCAAAGGAGAAACCCACTGACTATCTGAAATAGGATAGATAAAGTTGACATTCAACAATTTCTACAATTCTTCTTTAACAATCTCCCTAAGATTTGGATTCATTCATCTTTGAGGTTGTCTGATTGGTTTACAATTTTCCTCTATGTAGATGTGATGAGTGCAAGTCTTAGGGCTTATCCCTTTCATATCAATGTACTCCCATGCATATGCAGAAGAATGTCTTTGTAAGATCTTGACTAGCTCTTCTTGTTGAGATTTTTCTAGGTTCTTGTTTATGTTTAAAGTTTTGCCTGGAAATATCTCAATTATAGAGCTGCCAAATTTATCCATAGAATAAAGAGACATGTGTCTTGATGACAAAAACTCAATGTTGGATTCTTCTTGAAATTGTTCATGTTTGTATTCCGAAGAGGATTCAAAGTTTTCTAAAGTATTCAGAATTTGACTATCTTCACTAATTTCTAAAATTGTGAAGAGAGGTTGTAAGTCTTCTTCATCCTCTATCCATTGAGTATCATCTAAATCTATAATTGTCCTTGCTGGAGGATACAAAGTGAATTTCTTAGTTGAACTACCATCAGAGATGTACATATCACCGGATCTACAACTAATGAAAGCATCAGCTGTAGCTAACCAAGGTCTTCCTAATATAATAGGATGCCCTCCTAGATTATTCTTAGGAGTTAGGATCATGAAATCCACAGGGTACTCCCAAGAATCTAGGGACACTGGAATTTCTTCTATTACCCCATCAGGTTTGATCACAGATCTATCTGCTAATTGTAATAATGTGGGTGTAAAAAGAAGATTAGGAAGTTTCAGTTTATCCATGATTTGTCTACTCATGATATTGATTGCTACTCCTAAATCAATAAGTGTGTTTTGGATCTCAATTCCATTGATGTGAATTTTAACAACTGGATTTCCTGGGTCTAGATACTTTGGAATAGCAATCTTACCCATCATAATGTCTGCTATTTTTCCTGCCAGTTGAATTTTCTTTGTCTCTCTTATTATTTTTCTTGTTTTCTTCATGCTCAACTCCTTTATTGTCTTTGCTAAAATTTGGATTTCCTTGATGGCTTGTAATAATGGAATCTTAATGCAAACATTTCTTAGCTCATCTAGGAAATCATAATTAGGCACCATAATTTGTTTTTTTACACCTCTATCAATTTGTAATCTTTCTGGAAAGGGAGGTGTAGGAGTGGATGTTGATGGCTGCTCTAATATAGGAGTTGAAATTATTGGTTCTTTTTGTTTTGATTTTTCAATGTTTGGGTCCTAAAAAGATGTGTCTTCTTCAAGACTTTTATTTTCTCGTAGAGAATCTTCCTCAGAGTTGTCTTGTTCTTGTATGATCACAGAAGGTTTCCTCTTTTCAAGTATTCTTCCAGACCTAAGTTGAACATCACTAAGGTCTAGAGGAGTGATTAAATAAATTGGAAACTGTTGTCCTTCTATCATGTATGTATTCTGAGGATTTTTATTGTTGGGGTTTGGTATGGGTTGAGCAGGCAACTGATTTTATTTCTGAGGAAATGTTAATGGAAGTGGTTGATTTTGATGTTGTGAGTTCTAAGGATTTTGTTGAGGATTTTGTTGAGGACTTTGAGGAGAAAAATGTGGGTATGGTGGATAGGATGGTGGATACTGATAGTACTGAGAGTATCTTCCATAGGGATTTTGTGCTCCTTGTGCCCAAGCTTGAGATTGATTTTGAAATTGGGGCCAAGGTTACTGCCAAGAATTCCAATTTGGTGGAGGTTGGTTATACATTTGATCATGGAATCCTTGTGTTTGAGGTCCTTGCCAAGGCCTTCTAGAGACAAAATTGAGAGATTCTGTGGAATTTGTAGGAGTTTCCTCTTGAAATATAGCTTTAAGACCAGGAAGTGAAGGACAACTCTTGGTTTCATGTTTTTCTGAACAAATTACACAAGTCTCTACAACTTTTGCATCCAAAGGACATTCTCTCAAGGCATGCTTCCTTCTACATTTGGGACAAAAGATTGCTAAGGCATCAGATTCAGGTTTTTTCTTGTTTTGTAACTTAAGGGTGTCTATTTGTTCACTAAGACTCCCTAATATGTCAGATTTGAATTCATCAAGCATATGCGCTATCTCTGCCCTACTCACTGTCCCAGAAGCAGACTTACTTACCCTTGCAAGAGCAGGGTCTCTTGGACCTTTTACAGTTTTGGATTTCCCTCTTGAAAGGTTGATACATAACTCAGATATTTCAGGTAATGTGAGCTGAGATATATCCCCTTTTCCCATCATGTTAAGGATATCCAACCATTCATCCATAATTGTCTTCAACAAGAGAGCTTTTAAGGTGTCTTGATCTAAGTTCTCCATTTTTTCTCTTTTGATGTTGTAATGAAATCTCTCCAACAAATCTTCCAGGTTTTCATCTTCTTTTTGTATCATCTTAAACACTTCCTCCTTATGATTGATTGGCATACAATAATCCAAATACCTCTCTAAAAATGCTTGTTTCATGTCTTCCCATGTCCTAATAGAACTGTTGATCAAACTCATAAACCACTTCAATGCTGCTCCTTTCAATGTTGAAGAAAATAGTTTAAGTTTTTGAGCATCTTGTAAGTAGTCATAGGTTCTACATAGGACTTCAAATTCAAATAGGAAGGTTTCAGGATCTTTAGTTTTAAGTCCATAAAATTTTGGAAGGACAGAGGGTGAAATGTTTTTCATAGTTGCATTGGTTTCTTCATATACTATAAGAAACCCAAAAGAGCTTCCCATTTCTCTTCTACCTCTTCCTCTACCTCCTTCTCCTTCTGCACCTCTACCTCCTTCTCCTCTACCTCTACCTCTACCCCCTCCAAATAATGTGTGTTCTCCATTAAATACTCCTCCTCCCCCTTCTTCTGCCATAGTTGATTCTTCTGTGGAAGTGGAAAAGTTTGTATCTCTAGCAAGGGTCCTTGAATCTTCTCCTAAGACAGGTTCAGTGGATGAAGTGGAAGGTATTTCTAATGGAATATCTGATCTTAAGTCTTCTGGAAGTCTAGGATCAGTAAAGGATGGAATGTGGGTCTGAGTTGGAGGTGTACTGGCTCTTGGTCTAGGCGAAACAAGTGGTGTTCTAGGAATCAAACTTCTACTTCTGCTTCTTATGAATCTACCCCTTAAGTCTCTCTCTCTACGCATATCATTGTTTTTGGGAGTTAAGAAACAAGGCTACCTAGTTACACTTCCCCGGCAACGGCACCAAAATGTTTGTGCTCAACCTCGTGTTCCTAAATTGAGTTCATTAATTTTCAACCAGGGTTGGTAAACTGCTGAAGTGTGGTGCACTATATGTGCCTAGGTATTTGTTTCTCACTACGTTGTGTTTAGTGTTTTATGATGTTTTTGGTTTTATGGTTTTATGTTTGAAAAGGGAAAGAACTGAGTGCTGGTGAAAAGAAGCTATTGATTATTTAAAATAGAACAAAGCCTAAACTATGGATGACAAACAACAAATGCAAAGCTTGATAATGACTTCATTGCAAGAAAATAAATCACAACATGAGCTTGAACTTATCCAATTCATTCATTAAAGGTGTGTTGGAAGAGCTTGAGAAATGGACAAGTTAAGTGTAAATGAAGTTATCCTAAATAAACAATCAACTCACAATATTACAAAATGATTATTTGTAACACAGTAAGGTTTCTATTATAGATTAACCTATGATTTTGAAGTTACCCTATTCTGCAACTTGACTTATCACTTCTAGGCCTTATTCATAAGTTTTGAGATTTTCTAAAATGATGCTTGGGAAAAAGGCTATAAGTGAGTTTGTAAAAGATTTGCAGAGTGATCAAAGCCTTAAACTGATATTACTGACCCCTGTTCATGTGATGATGTATCAATATAAATTCAGAACAAAAGTAAGTTTGTAAATAATGAAGGCCGAGAGACTAATTTTGACAACTAATACTACTTGAAATACAATGGATAACCTAGGCTATAAAGTGGTCTATCAATCTTAAAAGACAGTGACTACAACTTAAAATAGAATGCCATTAATATTTTCTTGAAACAAAATGAACTAAGACTGAACTAGAGTGCTTCTAATCTACTTGAAGTATAGTGAACAGAGTTAAACTAAAATGCCATTATCAAACTGGGAATGTAGTGACAGAGCTGAACTAAATGCAATCAACCTCCAGAGTGCTATAACTGAATTAACATGCAACTAGTCTATGGAATTCTACAGCCCATCTCGTTCAATAGGAATGATATTTTGGAAGAGTTTGTAAAACAAGTCTGGCTGTATTATTCAATGCAATTGAACATAAACATAAGATTGAAAGAAAAGACAAATAGAATCTAAGATACCACAGTTGTTTCTTATTCATTGTTAATGATGTTTTGGAAGAGTTTGTAAGAGTAAGACTGGCTGTGACACTTAGTGTAAACAAGCATAAATCATAAAATTCGAAAGGAAATGCAACTAAAACCTACAAAACCACAGCTATGCCTTATTCATCGTGATGATATTTTGGAAGAGTTTATAAGAGTAAGTCTAGCTGTGATAATTAATGTAAACAAGTATGAACATAAACTTCAGAAACTTGCCTAAGCTAGAAATGAAAACAAGACTAAAATACTTATCTAAACCATATAAACAAGGCTGCTCAGGTAGCAGGGGCCCTCTACCACCGTAGTAGCACGAAATCTACTTCAAAATTGACTCAACGCTTTCAAGGAAATGATGCTTCTTTCATTAAAGAGAAATTACTTCAAAAACAGAGTGTTTTCGGACTTCTGAAATCTAGCAATCAACCAAAAATTCTAACCCTGTCCCTCGGTTTCCCGAGCCATATTTGTAACAAATTTACATAACTGTTTTGAGATAACCTAAGGATAATTGTCTTTCCAATTAAAAACCAAACTAGGACTCTGATGGTGGTCACGTAATATAATTAAGGACATCTGGACTGTCCTTGTCCTATTAGTAGTCTCTCTCCTAGTTTGAGTTCCCACGTGCATAACCACCTACAGAATTCCGTTCAAACTTCGTGGAGGGAAAAAAATGATGAGGGAATGATGTGGAATATGACCATATGTGTTTTATTCTGAGATGACACCTAGAACCTGCGTAGACATGAAGACAGCTGCAGAATCAGCAACTAGCTACAGAATGTCTGCATTTTGTAGCTAGATCTAGTTCAAAAAGTACTACAATGACAAAATCATAAAAACATAGCAAGTTAGTCATGATATATATTCTTAAAGCAATTTTAACTAATTCTACTGATCATTTGAGCCTGTGATTAATAATGGACAAAGGAAATGGAGTGGAATGTGGTGGAATAAAGAACATCTTTGGAGCTCAACAGGAGGGACGCCATTACTTGGTCGCCCTCCATTCCACGTTGTCAACCCTCCATGTCAGCACTGATATACATGTACGACATGTGCCATTGTTCTCTAGCCACCTGTTTCGGTTGGTAAAAACAATAAATCACATCATTTGTTGTACATTTAGGGTTTGTGCGATTGAGTTTACCACCATGGGTCGGAGAGGCTTCGCATTTCTATTTGGGCCCAGAGTGTGGGCAATGACCTCTACCGGTATCTGCTTTGTGAGGTGCCAGTACTTGTGCACCTAGTCCACCTTTGTGAGCCTATTCCCTTGGCTTGCTTGTTTTCTTATAGTTTGGTATTGTTTGCTTGTAGTTTGGATCAATTTTTCCCAACATATATTTGTGGACCTGTTCATTTTCGTGAACCGTTCTTCTTTGCTCCTCAATTGTTCTTGGTTGCATGGCTTTATGGATATGTTTTTCCATTTTTTTCATTTGCAGGAGTTCATGGATGGTCCAAGGTTGCTTGAATTTGTTTTCGAAAGAGCCAGTGAGAGTTTCGAGCTAGTTCAGTGGTTGACATGGAGGTTTCGAGGTCCATTCAGGTAATTTTGGAATTTCTTTGTGTTCTTTTTTTTCATTTTTCCTATTTTTTTGTGGTGGGTTTTTGCTAATTTGTGTTTTGTTGCAGGTAATGTCGAAACCTGGAGAGGTCTAGCAAGGTCTGGTGTTTGTGGCTCTCCAGCTGGCTTCTGCACATCCCCGGTAGGAATTCTATTCCTACCAGCCAGCTACTATGTTTTTTAACACTTAAATTCTGTGTTTTTTAACACTTAAATTTTGCATTGGAATATTTGGCTCTTTGGTTCCTTTTGTGGTTTTTAACACTTAAATTCTATGTTTTTTAACACTTAAATGCGGTGTTTTAGAATATGATTTTACCTGCAATAATTATTATGCAAATATGGGTTTGGAACATGTATTTCTCGGCTTACTGTCCATGTTAATTATCTAGGTGTATTTGAATTTGTATTTCTCTGTATTTGGGTTTTAGAATAGGTTTTTACCTATAATAATTATTATGCAAATATGGGTTTGGCACATGTATTTCTCGGCTTATTGTTCATGTTAATTATATTGGTGTATTTGTATTTGTATTTATCTGTATTTAAGTTTTAGAATAAGGTTTTACCTGCAATAATTATTATGCAAATATGGTTTTGGCACATGTATTTCTCGGTTTACTGTTCATGTTAATTATCTAGGTGTATTTGTATTTGTATTTCTCTGTATTTAGGTTTTAGAATATGGTTTTACCTGCAATAATTATTATGCAAATATGGGTTTGGTACATGTATTTCTCGGTTTACTGTTCATTTTAATTATATAGGTGTGTTTGTATTTTTATTTCTCTGTATTTATCTAGAATCTCCCTGCCCTGTTAAGGGTCTAAATTGTGCCATAAATTACCCTTTGATTTAAATTAGAATCTCTCTACCCTGTTTAATGGAATGTATTTATATTTCTCGGCTTATTATTCATGTTAATTTTCTAGTTGTAAATTGTGCCTTTTGCGCAATGTTAAGGGTGTTAATTGTGCTCCTAAACCCCCTAAAAAGGTATAGATCTATCCATATATTGAATGCCTAATTTCTGAGCACCTGTTATGCATTGTCAGGCTATAACCCCCCGTATCTGAGCTAATCGATCCTCATCTTGATAGTCTACCATGAGTTGGAGCCACACTCTATCCACTCACACTCTAAACCAAAGAAGTATCATCTCTTCATGTGGCCAATCAGCGAGCTTTCTACGACCACTAATTGTAGGAGGTGCTCTAACTGTAGGAGTGGGTAAACGAGTGGGTCTAATTCCCCTTTGTAATGGAATTCGAGCCACGGTATGAAGTAACTCACTCTATCTATATCTCCCAAAGAGTGTTTGGATGATATAAGACGACTGTTAACAATCTTAGTATGGCATAATTGGAATTAACTCTATATTTGGGAGTAACCTTGTGAATGGAAATAGCCTTTTATATGGCAGTGATATAGCAATGAGCTTCACACTAATTCACTGTGAAATCAACAGGACTATGACCTATAATATATGATTGTTCAATGTTATAGTAATTTGTGTTCAATGGTGAGACTATAACCATAACTAATTAATGTATGATAGTAACAAGGTGTATCTTGTGTTTATATCACTATGTATATTCAGTGTCTATTATATTGACAATGACGTAGTCATGACGATGGTAAAACTTGATATGGAATTGACCTTGATATGATTTTTAATGATCTTAGTATGGCATACTTGGCATTAAATCTATATTTGGGAGTAACCTTGTGAATGGAAATAGCATTTTATATGGTAGTGATATAGCAATGAACTTCATACTAGTCACGTGGATTACCTAGTAGGTACAAATAGTAACTATATATTATTATGATATTCCAGTAGGATCAGGATAGGTAAACACCTCTTAGTTGGGGTTATGTTTGGGGTCTATTCCTCTAGAGTGATAGTGTGCACTCTTGTCAATGAAATTTTCTACATAGTGGATAACAGAAAGTCCAACTAGGTTGGAAGGGAGAATCCCAACCATAAATTGTTTCATAGTTATTTTGAATTTGGATTTGATCCTGTGCTTATTATATACCCATGTTCTCATGATGGGTTGCTAGGTCTAAAACAATGGTTTGTGATAACTCCATAGCATGGATATGTATTTACTATTTATGAGAACTCTATATTTCAGTTTTATATTGCACATCTCACTGTGCTATCACAGTGGTTGTATAAATAGGTATCATTTGCTGCATGTGGTTTATAAGAACTCCATAACATGGCTATGTATTATTTTTTTATGAGAACTCTATATTGTGGTATTATATTTCACATCTCAATGTGCTATCACAGTGGTTGTATAAAGAGGTATGCTTTGTTGAATGTTTTCTGTGGATAGATATGTGAGATATGGTTTTCAAAGTATGTTGAAAAATTTTGAATTATACTTAGTGTAGTAGAGGAAATCTGGGATCTATTAAGATAAAAAAAGTCCAAACATATAGAAATTGGAATATCTTCATAAACTAATAGAACTAACGGTATACAGTATCAAAAAAATAACAGAACTAACAACATTATCAAGTCATTCTTTCATAATATAATAGACTATAGATGTTCCTTCTAAGATCGATTTTTTTCATAATGCCACATACAGTATGGAATAAATCAACCTTCATGTGACAAGAAAAATATAATTTTCGTCCAAAATCCACATCATAATTTGGTTACAAACAAAAACATATAACACCCCAATTCTTTATGGCCTTGAGACTCTTCAGTGTCAAACCTTGAGTTTCTTGATTGAGCCAAGTAGGTTGGCCTTCCTAAGAAGAGTTCATTAGGTTGAGGTTGATTGCTGCCATATAATTGAGACCAATTTGTTCCTTCCAACCATGGAGGAATTGAGTAAGCATACCTCACACTTTCGCTAAGTGGAGATGTGTGATGATCATACATTGAAATCACACCTCCTGTGGTAGGAATAAGGCAAGTGGGTAAACCCCCATTTTGATAGTGAGGCACTTGAATGTTTATGAGGTATTGGAATAATGGTGTATTATTTGCAATATTGTCCAATATGTTGGACATTTCCCTGGTTTCATCAACTATGCTTGCATTTATGTCAACCATATCAGTCATCCCTTGTTCCTTTTCAAGCATTTTTTTAGCCTTTCTTGCTTCCTTTTATTGTCTTGCCATTTGTTTTTATTTATCCTTCTCTTGCCTTTCTCTCTCTCTTTCAATCCTTTCGTATGCTCGACGTTTTTCTGCAACAACCCTTGCTTCCATCTTCTCCTTAGCTAGATCCTTTTTTTTCAGTTTTAATTCCTAAATTTCAATTTTTTTTCTTTTCAGACTCAACTAAGAGTTTTATATAGTCTTCTGATGTGAGTAACTATGAACTTCAGCCCAAATTAAGACTACCGGGTGTTCCTTGCTTCTTTTTCATTGACATTCTTTCTACTGGTAGCTTTAGGAACCACCCAAGTAACTTCTCCCCCCCCCACCTGCATGTCATTTCTTATCACTTGCCTTTCAGTATCCGTGACAATTGATTGAGTTGTATTGTTATCTTTATTTTGATGCCTCATTATGTGCTTCATCCTCTTCCATTGATATATTTTCCACAAAAAAATGAATAATTTCAATGTTCAATTCAGCCGGTTGTGAAGGCATGTTCATGCTTTGTTCATTGGTTCTTGAGACACTGTGTTGGTTCAAATTAATAATGGCTTCTGCCATCCATGATGGTGGGTTTACTTGGCTTGGAAATGTTAATTGGTAATTTTCAATGTCATTAACAATATTAGGAATTTCATTTTCAACTACATCTGCATTAACAATATCGTCAATTTCATTTTCAACTACATCTACATTGTCAAGTGCATGTTCAACAATGTCATACAATATCAGTAGCAAAATTTCCATGTGCTTGAATTGGTATAACAACCTCCATGTTTCTATCAATTTTTTCATGAATATACTTTGTTTCACATACCTTCTTATCATCATCAGCATACAATTGTCCTTAAGAAAAGGAAATTATATTACCAGTTGCAACCACATCAGCATGTTCATGTACTCTTCTTGCACTTCAACATATGTTTGGACATGCCCTTCTTCTTGACCATCCACATGAAATGCTTGGCTACAACTAGTAGCATGCGTAAGAGGATCATAATTCAATGGCTAGATTCATGTCCTCCTAAAGCCATCCTTGATATTTTATGGTGTCATAGCCCTTTTAAAAGCTTTACTTGCAAGCTCTACTAGCTCGAACCTTTTCACATCAACCCCTGGATTATTTTTCATCCATGCACCACTCTCTGACCTGAAATGGTTCTTGAAAGGGCCAAACACACTAACATCAAGGGGTTTAAATCTGTGAGTGGTGTGAGTGAGCAATGTTAAAAGGTCAATGCCCAAATTGTTTGCTTCCTCAATTTTTTTTTCAACCATGTGGCTTCCATGGCCATCTAATATCAATAGGTGTATGTTATTAGGTGAGACACCACTTGGCACAGATGCAGCAAAGTGGAAAATCCAATTTAAAAAAATTTATTTAGTCATCCATGCATGGGGATGTGCATCCATGTATGCACCTAGTTAATAGTTTTGTATACAGTTTTTCAACTAATTTTTACCTTTTAATAGATAAAATCATGGGATTGAAGCACCAATCGAATTGAGACAACATAAAATGGTTATCCACTCCCTACTCTTAGGAAAAATCTTTGGCACGTTTTTTCTCCCTCTGTTGACAATTACTAGCATGCCACAATTCCTTCCCGCCTATAAACCTATTTCATCACAGTTCCAGATATGGTTTGCACCATAATAATGTTTATCATATGCACTAGAAATAGTGTCATAGAACTTACATACAACTGCAGGGCCCAATTTAATGTTTTGTCTCTGTGAAGGCCCTTAGTTGTACGCAATACAAGGTCTGGATGCCTTTTTTTAAACCTAAACCACCATGATTTACCAGGAAAACCATCTTAGAATGGGTTTGGCCTCCCTTGACAGATTTGAGCAACTGTGGATTTGAGTTGTATCAACTCTATCCCATTTCCCAATTGGGCCATTTCTTTATACCACTCAACCACTTTGGCCTCCTCCTCTTCAGTCATAACTATAAGAGGGCCTCTATGTTTGATATGAGTGAGCCCATTTATCCAATAATGTATTGATGAGGGAGGAATATCATGTTTATTTGCAGATGGCTGAATTGAATATCCATTAAACCCTATGTCGTCAATTGCAGCTAACACATTTTTTTTTCCAACCTCTTATAGCGCTAAAATTTTTAGTTGAACTTGCCCCTTGCATTGTGGTTGATAGTGACTCTGTGAGTGATGGTGTGACAACATCAGCTTCAACCACATGTTCATCCTCAACAACATTTCTTGGAGCATTTTTTACATTCACATCGTCTATCCTTTCCTCATTTGATGAAGTGCATCATAGTTGGGCACCCCTGGTCACTCTTCTGCCACTTCTCCTTGTATGAGCTACATAACTAACTCTTGCCATAGATGTGACTACCTGCAGAATTATTGCATGCATTTAGTTAATAATGATTGAAAAGTATGCTTTCATACAAGGCAAACATATCTCTGCTTTATTACAGGAATTATCAACATGTATGTTAGTAGCAGCTTAAGAGATTTTCATACATATGGATTTTTGAAAGTATCCTTAAAAAAAAAAAATCTACAAATGGAATTAGTTGTATGTCTTCAAATATATTAGTGATTATTTTTTTTATAACTTGTTTTTACACTTAAAATACAATGATTGTTTTGATAACTTGTTTATAAAAGCTAGTATTGTTTCCTCCTTTTGTCTATATACATATTCTTTATAAAAGCTATTATTGTTTCATGTTGTTTGGATTTACAAATCAAAAGGGACATGTTTCATTTTAAGTTGACTACATGCCAAACCAGTTTTACTACTTTCAGGTTCAGGTTCGTCCAAGATTCATATTAGATAACTATATGACTATTTTAGTGATTTATCAATAATTATTGTTAGTGAACATAAATTGGTCATAAGGATTTTAATTCTGGTATCTTGAGTGCTCACTTTTGACAAAATATAATCATCTTTATGTCTGTCGATGATGCCAGGAATAGCCAGGCTTGCCAATACACCATGACTTGCTGCAGGCACTATTACAGTCCCAATTTGAACCTTCATGGGATTTCATCAAACACTTTGGGACTAGATATAAATATATAAATTCCATTTTAGAGCTTGCAAGAATAATTTCCAAAATAGTAATATTTCTTAAGTACACTAGACTTAAGAAGTTCCTGCGTATTCAAAAAGATAAATTAGTGCAATATATGTGTAATATTCCAAAATTAGCATGCAGCTAATTGGAATATTGATTTTTGTTGTTTACACTTAGGAGATGAATAAATGGGTAAGGAGGCCCATACATTTCAGAAATAAGAATAAAATCCCTCATAATGTGAAAAGGGATAGTCATAAGAGCTGGATTTCACACCCTCATGTGTGAAAAGGGGAATTTGCATGTGGACAAGGTCAAGTTTAACCAAGTCAATAGCGCTGGAAAAGAAGGTGGAGATCATCTATGGAGACAGCGCAGAGATAGTGGGAGGAAGATTCCTTAGTGGAGGAAACCCTAATGAGTGGGACACAAAGTTATATGGCTTCCATTGATATAAAAGGAGGGCAAGGAAACCATATAATCTTATGTTATGGATTATTGATTTTATGGTCTGTATGACTATTTTGCATTCTCTTGCTATTTAGCAGAGTTGTTGTGCTGCTTAGCACAAGGCATCCCTGTTTAGGAATTCCTTATCCTTTCAAGAGAGGCCTATTGAATGATATTTTACTTCATTTCTCCACATCCAGGCTTGATTCCAAGCATCCTCCTTCAACTACAACTTATTTCTTCAACAATATAATGTTGTGTTGCAGGGTGTTGTAGTGGAGGTTTCTCAACACCACTTCCTGAGTTACTTTTCAGAGGAGGAAGCTTCCTTTCCTTTGGGAGATCAGTTAGGAATAACTTGGAGAATATTTCAGATCTTGGCACTTGACCAACCCATTTTATTGCACCTACAGTGTAGTATCCCTCAGTGACTGCGTTATTTTCAGTGAGTATTTGCAGTGAGGGTTTGCAGTGATTGTTGGAGGGTGAGATCTTTAATGTTAGGATAAACCATTCACTTGGAAGATCCATTGGAGGAGGTCTATTTATCTAGTGCAGCATCTTTAGCCATCTCCATCCAGTTCTTAAGTTGAGCTGCTACTCATTCCTAGAACTACAACTCCGGCATTTTTTCCATTTTGCATATTTCAGGAAATACTTCTAGGATTGTCTTGGAATTGTCTTTGGGGGTTTATATATTTGCTCCCCACACTGTATGAGTTTTATATTTCCATATATATGTATTGAGATAATCTAGGAGCAGTTTTCTCTAATAAAATTGCATTGTCATAGCCTTGGGCATTTTCTGTGTAGCAGTGTACTGCACTTTTCATGTATATGTTTCTTGAGGCTTGTTCTGCCTAACTTGAGTGCTTATTTCCTCAAGATTTTGTATAAATTTTGCTGTTGTAACATTAATAATATAGCTATGTGTTCTTCTTACATTTTATGAGTTGATTTATCACTTCTACTCCATTTTTGTGTTCATGTATTGCTGCATTCCCATTTTGGGATATTACAATATGATGTATGATGATGTTATGGGATATATAGTGCAATTTAAGATAGCCTCACTGCACCTTTTGATTATTTGAGTAGTTTCTCTGATTTAGAATCCTTTCTTTGCAACTTTCTAAGTTTTAAAATATTTTTCAATCTGGTATGTACTATGGTTTGAGAATTTTGAATGTTAATGATTTTTCCCAGCAACTTAACCACATCTCTCAACTATTTGTCTTGGAATTCAAGATTTCCTCAATGTATATTCATATTAAACTAAATAACGTTGTGAAATTACCTAAGAGATATAAAAAATCCTATAATAATAAAAATACAAAGCATTATTTAATAGATAATGATCACTAGTTCCATGAGTGCATTTCTTCCCTTCCCATTTATAAAAATTTACAGTGTATGACTCTCATCATCTCTTCATCCTTTTCCATATACAAAATACTATCATAATAATAATAAAGAGCATGAATTTGTTTATAGTCTCTTGTTTACAGGAAGCCAAGGAGAACTATTGAAATTCTTCGAGACACTTAGGCTTGAGCTTATCAGTAAATCTGTAACAATTACTATTGTGCCTCCTAGTTTTATACAGTTTGAATTAACATCCATAGAATGGTCGGTAAGAGAATTATTACACCATTAATATCTAATGTCTCTTACAAAGCAGTCTCATGTTTTATAGTGCTTTGGGAAGATAGGAATTTATGGACCAATAAAAGGTCTTACGTCTAAACATAGCTGAAGTTATTGAGTGGTCTTACTTAGGCATAAATAAGGTCTTAGGTCTTGGGAGTTATGACCTGAAGCTATAGTGAAGGCCCTATATGTTTATTTAGCTCTTGGAAGGTCTTACCTAAAGCAATAGTCATGGTCCTGTAAGTTTTGTTAGTTGAGCTTCCTCAACTCTTCCTTTAAAGTAAGGCCTAAGCTCCTCATTAGTCTTCTATTAGCCTAAATGGTAAATGTCTTATTCACTTAATGGAAGGACTCAATTGTTTAGTTTAGCAGGCTTCCAAAAAATTCAATGTTATATTTTGTATTGTTCAATATGTTCCATCAGCTTCTCATTGGGCTTACCTTTGGTAGAAGCCTAGAAGGTAAATGTCTTGGGCTTATCTTTTATGGAAGCCTATAAGTTAAAGGTCTTGGTTTCATAGTTGGATGATGTGTTTGTTCAGTGTAGCAGGCCTCCAAAAAATTTAATTTTATGTTGTGAGTTGTTCAATCTTCCATCTTTAATTGTTCAAGCTTCCATACATGTTTTTTCAGTGTAGCAGGCCTCCAACAACTTCAATGTTATGTTGTGAATTTTTCAATATTCCATCTTTAATATTCCATCTTTAATTGTTCAATCTTCCATATTTTGACCACTTTTAGGGAAAGTTACCATGGTGGTTCCCCATGGCGACAACAGAGGGTGCTACATGAGAAATTGTTGAAGCAGCATTGTGGAAAAAGCGAGATGTAATAGCTCCTAGGTGGTATTCATACTTGTTGTGGTTCAGAATTATGCCATGAAATTTTGTAAGGCTACCCAAAGTATTCATCCAAGGAAAATCCCCTACAAGAGGAGTCAAGATTGTTTGCAATTTTGTTTTGGGGAAATTTAACATACACACTCTCTTTAAAATATTGAAACTTGCCTAGGCATTGGGATGCATCCATGTTCAACTATAAACCTCTTGTAGAGATTGTTTACAATTATGTTTTGGGGAAATTTAACATACACACTCTCTTTAAAACATTGAAACTTTCTTGGCCATTGGGATGAATCCGTGTTCAACTATAAACCTCTTGTAGAGATTTTTTGCAATTCTGTTTTGGGGAGATTTAACATACACACTCTCTTTAAAACATTAAAACTTTCCTAGGCATTGGGATGACCCTGTGTTCAACTATAAATGAGTTACGGTCTTTTTTCTATTCTTTTTCACCTGTAGCTAGCCATACTAGCCAATAATTTGCATTACGGTTGTGTCCTATTTCTTTCAGAACATAGGAAAATAGAATATATATATATATATATATATATATATATATATATATATATATATATATATATATATATATATTCATGAAAATTAAACTGTAAGAAAACTGAAATAAATACTTAGAAATGAAAATAAGAAAACTGGAATAAAGACTCAGAAATGAAAATAAAAGTGTAATAAAACTGAAATAAAGACTCATAAATTAAAATAAAACTATAAGAAAATTGTGTTGTAATCGAAAAAACTAACCTGAATATACTATGAAATGTTTTGGGGTGTGTTCTGTGCTGGTTTTCTCCAGGGATGGTGAGTTTGAATGTGAAACATGCAACGTCAGCAGTGGTTGAACTTCTTTTATATTTTTTTGCAGTTGAATTTAATTGGTGACAATGATGGACATGGATTGCAATGGCTTCATTTTTCATGTGTGATCAGGATCGAATTTGATGTGATCCAATGGCTGGGAATTTTTTTTTGTTGATCCATGTGATTTGATATGTTTTAATGGGAAATAGAATAGGTTGAATTTCATTTATTGAAATTATTGGGTGGGTGCCATTTATTGTACATAGTGGTTTTAAATGTTGTTATTGGGTGGGTGTCATTTATTGAACACAATAGGTTTAAATGTTGAATAAAACAGTAGTTATGGCCGACATACATTGACTTTTATTATGTGCAGGTATGGATATGCAGTTGGGATATACAACATCAGTTATGATCAGTGGGGTTGAAGTGACTACTAGTTTGTACTTCTAGAATAGACCATTTTGGAAGGATTAATGGTTTTATGAGTTTTCTAGTTGAGGCAATAGGAGTTGTACTCTTAATACTTATTAAACCATTTATGGATAGTTGTGGGCCTAGTCAATGTTTTTGGAAATTTTGGACATAATTTAAAATATATTTGGACTTAAATTTATTTGTTTTTGTTTAATTATTGGTTGCATATATGCCAATTTATAGTGGGTTGGTGGGACTAGTATATAACAATTATTGGTCCCTGCACAAAATTAGACATCTGCCCCCTAAGTTGATACGAAATGGGCAAAGTTCATACAAAAATGTTATTTTGTCTTAATGTAGTGTCTTAAAACACCTCATAATTTATAAAATCTGCAAACACCTTATCCTTTATAAAATGTGCAAGTTGATGAAAATTCGGCAATTTGAGGGCAAATTTATAACATGTGAAAACACCTTATCATTTATACAATGTGAAAGTTGATGAAAATTGGGCAATTTGAGACCAAATTGTTATTTTTCTCAAACTAATGTCATAAAAGACCCATCGTAACTAGTATCTTAAAAGACCTCATAGTGTAATATGGCTAGAGAAGTACTATATTAAACAAGATGATAAGATGGTGATGGTGAATTAACATTTTGTAGCAAGATTTGTTTAGTTAGTTTTATAGTTTAGTTTTTTGTATAGAAAGCTTAAATATTTTTTTTTATTAAAGTATAAGGAATTTTTTGTATTAAAGTATAAGGCATTGTTTAGTGACTCCATTTCTTCTAAAAATGGTTTTCATGTCTTACATGGAAATCAAAGCCATTTAAATGGCATTTGAAATTTGGAAGAAAACTGTTAGGTCCTCCATTAACACCCAAACATATTCTCTGCCTACATTCATATAGGTCCAAAAATACCAACCCTAAATATGGCTGCATAAACTTTCACCTAAAATAATAGAGCATGGAGTTATTAGTTGTTTTCAATCTTGAAGAACATTTAGCCTTATACCTGAATATATTCCCATGCGAAACCATATCCTCCCTATTTTTTAATATCATGTGCATTCATTACCATGGCTTCAAGGAGTCCAAAACCTTTCACAATTCAAGTTATTTCTAACATATATTGGATCACAAATATAGTCCAAAAAGTAGAATAGCTTGAAATTTTATGAGGCCCATACCGATATTGATATAATATAATCTTGAAATAGATCTTCCAAAAGATAATTTCTCTAGAAACACGCAAATGAAATTTTGAAGTCAACAACCTATGAAATTTTAAAAGGCAACTAGACAAGAAGATTCACAAGTTTCCATTTGAAAACCTGAAAACCTGGTAACAACAAATTTTATTTACGCTCAATTCCTAAGATAGGGACAAATCAAGTCTTTTATATGTCACATATAAGAAACTAACATGAATAAAAAACATATTTTCAATAAATGCAAGAAAATAGATAAGTTTTATGCATCTCATGATTCCATAGGTGATAAATTAGTCCCAAAAAGAATATCAAAATAGACAATCACTCCATGAAAAATATAAATCAGGTAGTAGGAGTCCACTCCAGAGACAAATCCAACCCAAAAAGAAAAAAATTAATATTATGAGGGCTGAAAATGGCATCAAAGACACCACAAAAGGTGTCCAAGAAAGTAAGAGTCATCTTCAAAATAGTTATTAACCTCTGTCAACCATCTAAAATCCTAATAATGTTGATCTCCCTTACAATGAAAGTTGATTCCAACAAGTAACCCAAGGCATCAACAATGCAAAAATATATATAAGGCACCAAAGGATGGCCCTATTGAATCAAATAATGTAACATTATCTGTAGGTATAAGGCCTTGTTACAAAAAGGAAGGCCAAGGGATTGGTGAAAAGATCACTCATTATACCCACACATTGTGAATCATAACCTAAGCACATCAACGTATATTAAATATGAAAGAACAATCAACTCTATAATAGGATTTTCCAATTCAACCTTCAACTTAAGGCATTGTTTCCCTATCTCTCTAGCTTACTCCACTGCCTCCTAGGCTGACCAGACCCTTAGACAAACCTAGTCCACTTTGGTCACACTACATACTTGGCAACTAACCAGATCCTCAAAGCCAAAGCATTTTGCCACAAGTTTGTAAGAAATGGTAAGAAAAGTAATAAGCTTCCAACCACCTATACAGTCTCTTATTGCATTCTAAGGAATAGGGTTCATCAATCCATAATTGAGACTTGAGAGACTCAAAGAGGAACCTATAAAAAAAATCTACATCAAAACAACAAATATGATCCCCAATAAAGTCCCACGTGAACTTTCGGAGATTTCATAAGGCAAACCATCCAATATTGAGGATTTTCCATTTTTCATATAATTAAAGGAAGCACATAAATCATCTCTCATAATATCTTGAACCAACATATCATTGTCCCCAATAGTGACCTTCCAAAGGATTATCATGCAACAAGCATCTTGGGCAACACCCATACTATTTTTCAAAGCAAGAAGAGAAAACATAGACAAAGGGATACCACTACTACATATGTATAATATATAAAGTCCATATACCAAACCCCACCTCCACACTTGTCTTCTTCGCACTCAAACATGGTTAGGTCCCCCTTAATGATGCATTAAGTTGTCAGCAAAGAAGAGGTCATCCAATTCCACAACTATTCTTGCTCAAAGCTAAGGATAGGAGCATGCAAAACAAAAAATGTATCACATGGTCCTAATCAATATCATGACCCAAACACGCATGCCTAATAAATCCAAACCACAAGAAATCACATGATTCTGCAAAGACAAAGAAAGAGAAAGCACTATGCCTCCACTCCCTTGAAAATGCTCAAAATTCCAAAAATGGGCCATTCCAACAATTGATAATTTGCTTTTGAAGCTCAAAACTAAATCCCCCTAGGTTAAAAAAACAATTATATTCAATATGTTTACAAGGGATATCATTCACAAATGTGGAGAAGCATCCCTTAATGGATTTACCCATGAGATTTTCCTTGGAAAAATTAATAATAATGACTATATACATATCGTGTTTGTAATAGTTGCAAGTCTCATTACCAAAGTGGCACATTCCCATTTTTGGATTCCATTACTTTGGAGTGTAGGTCCCCAATGTTATAACATCCTCCTTCACTCAGCCATTAACATCACTGAGTGGTTTTGGTGTCATTCCTTGTGGGCCCTCTTTGGTTTGTGGTTTTTATCTATGTGATGCTCATAACAATTGCAAGTCTTACTACTACAATGTGGTATCCCTATGTTGGGATTCCATTCCACATTAATAACTTTCTCCTTCCTCCTATGATTACTTTCCACTGTTACAGATGTACTATATATGAAGTCACAATGTAGGTCTCCAAAGAAGTTGAGATATGAATTCACAACACATGTCTCCAAGGAAGTAAGGATGGATAGCTAATTTTATTGCAAAATATAGCACAAAATAGAATGGAAAGAACATGTTTTGGAAAGTGAAAAGAAGAGGGTAAAGTATCATCCCTAGATCTATGAAACAAAATCCCAAAAAGAATGAAATATATCATGGAAACATATATATACACCATAAATAATAAAATTAATGAAAGAAAAATGCATGAATACCAACCCATGCTTTCACAAACATATAAGTTTGGTCTAATAATATATTTAGAGTTAACAAGGAAAATGTCATTGGTGTATAGACGATTCATGGGAACATAGACACTGCAGAGTTCTTCATCTCCACTCTCAACCTACATATGACAATAGGAGAAAAGTAAGAACTACCTTCCATACAGATTGAAATAATATTTATTGAAACTATAGCATGTCAAAAGACACTGCATGTTTACCAATAAACATGGAGTTTTATTTATGAAAATAGATATCAATTTGCAAATATGCAAGAAACATTTCCATTTGCCACACAATTTCAACATTCATGTTGTTAGTCTCCTATACCAATAGGAGTCATATTTCATGATTGTCTTGATAAATTATGTAATATGTTCAAACATTTTTCTTGTTGCCAATGTGTTCCATATTCTCGAAAAAAATCAAAAAATCAAAAAATTTAAAAAATGTAAAGAGGGTATACCCTAAAAGAAAAATCAAAGGGTGAAAAAATAAAATGGCCAAAAAAGTAAAAGAAAATGAACCCCACCAAAAGAAAGGCCAAGGAAAGTGTGCAAATCCAAATGCCACTACTTTTTGCTATTTTGTAATAATCAAATTGTGTGCAACTTGTATTTTATGCCACAATTCATGAACAGTCAAAAAGTTTAAGCTTGGCTAGTTCATTTTTCAATTTCCTGTTTTAGAGATAGAGAATAAAATCTGACCAAACTGTTTAATCTTGGCAGATAAGTAGATAGGTAGAGTAAATAAAAAGGAGCTCAACAGTTTAATCTGAGCCCTTGGATGTAATAAGTGTAGACTTAGGTAGGCTTTCCATGTAAAAGAAAAATAAGACTGATAAGGGATTTCCAGTCTAAGCGCACCCTAATAAAGAAGAAAAAATGGTAGAGTAAATTAGGTATGGTAGGTAGATGATGTTGTTGAATGATGGCTTTTGATGGTTGAAATTTTAACTTTCATCACAAGTGCAAAGGCAGATAATACATTGGAAGAATGGCAAGCAAGGCAAAGCAAAATTATTAACTTCCCCTCTCATTTTCCCTAAATATTTCACTAATTTCCCCTAAGTACTAAGGTATTTGAAGATTAAAGGGGCTCAAGGCATTTCCTTGACTTTTGGAGGGACCGGACCCTCGGCCCAATAATTGGAAAAACCTAAGTACTTAAAAAGCATTCATCATCACACTCATTCACTTCTAAAAAATATTTTCCTAAGTAAAATCCCATTTTACTTAGGAAAATCATACAATATTCCATAAAAACCCATTTTCATGCAAGCATAAGTTAAATACATTATTCTGATGTTTTATACTTAGCGCTTAGTTCATTTGTCATATTAACTTTTAATGTATTATTTAAATCCCTATTGAAATAACATTTTCCTATAGAATATAACTCCTTTTATATAATAGCCCCAAAAACCTATATATTATAATTTTAGCCAAAGTTAATAAATACCACGTGTTCAAATAAAATACCCACTTTATAAACCCCTTTGGCTAAATATATCTTTATATAATTACCCCGCCCCTATGGTAAGCGAATCGCATTGGTTTAAATTACCATATAATAAAAATATATCAAAAACCTTTAAACATACGATTTATATATTTAAAACAAAAAATAAACCCGAAGTTTAATTCAAACCAAACTTCGAAACAACCCATCCCTCGCGCATTTTTTATCCCTGATCCTCATCGTACAAAGGGATTAATTAATCCTCACGATTAGTTAATAACCTCCCCCGCCAATGAAAATGCCCCGGATGAGATTAATTAAAAAATAATCGCGTCAGACCCGCCTGTTAAGTCCCTGTCATCTCGACACTCCGACCACCGTCCGATCGACTGATCCAAGATCAACAGCCATTAACGATATCGCTAGCCATCCGCGTCAGAACGATAACGCGCAATGGCCAAGCGGTTTTCTGGATCGTACAAAGCCACGCGTCGTTTATCATATGGAATCGCTGCCCATCCGCCCAAAACCACATTTCCCCAAAAGCGGTGCGATCGCGTACCGCTTACCGCCTCCCACTAACGACAAAACTTCACATCGTCAAGTCAGTGCCATCTGTCCACTGTTCATTCAAAGCTTACCCTCCAATATCAACAGTTTACCCGTTTAAACACAAACACCCTAGTGTTGCTCATTTTCGCCTGATTATGCAGTAAAACACTTTGTAACACAGCTGCGCCACCTGAAGCCTCTGTTAACCAATTCGAGCATGGTTTACCTCCCAAAAATCATTCTAGATTCACTCCACAGACCTCTCAACATCAAATGAAACATTTTCGACCTCCCCTGCAAACCAATGCTTTCTTAAAAATTTGTTTTGTTTTACAGGTGATCAGAAGACCACATCCTTGGATAAACAGTCTTAATACTAGTCATAAGACTTGTTTACTCCAAGAGTGTTATCAAATCTATTCAAACAGAAATGGAAGATAAAACATACAGTTGAAAGACAAGCAAAGGAAATAGGATATTAAACGATTTACTGTTGAAACAGACAGTAAAAACCTAAACTACACATTGAAGGTAAAAGGACACAGTAAAGAACAGTTAAAGAGTATCAGGATCAAAGAGTATCAGATTGAAGACCAAGTCAAGTAAATTAGCTAGCATGAAGATAAACAGCAGGGAAGACAGTTAAGAAACAGAACATACAAGCTCATGACAAAGTGAAGACAGATAAAAATAGAGCGGTAAAAAGTAAAAAGTAAACAGTAAACAGTGAAAGTAAACATGAAGATATTAAGGGTTAAACAAATATGAAAACACTTTCACTAGCCACAATGAATTTTATCCAAAGTAAAAGTGAAAAACAGTCAAAAGAAGTTTAAGGTTAAAAGATGAAATTAGAGCAAAAATGGTACATTCTTCAAAATTTTCCTATTTAAGTCATAGTTTTGCAGAAACTATTGTGATCAATCCAAGATTAATTTTTCAAAACTGAAAGAGGTTTATGTGCTTAATAAGACCATATACAAAAACCTCTCTCACGTTTCTAGCAGCTATTATGGTTTTGGAAATATTAAACAATGTTGGAAAGCACTTTTTGCAGAAAATTCTAGTTAAGTCATCATTTTGCAGAGAAGATTGTGGCCAATCCGAAATACATCATACAAAACTGAAGGAGTTTTTGTTCCTAAGAGAACCATTTACAAAAACCTATCTCAATTTTTGCACAGTGATTTCAGAGTCATAGATACATGCACATCTTAACAGGCTATTTTTCAGACTCTGTAAAACTTTGTTTTACACATATTTTTACAGAGACTATTGTGCACAGTTGGAGAGGAATTTTAGGAAAATGAAAGAGGTTTATCTCACCAACATATTTATCTAAAATAAAATCTTTCATTTTTTACATATATATTATGGATTGAGAAATGAAAAGATATCATTGGACCCCAAGTTTGCAGAATTTTTGGAGCAGAATGCACAAAGAAAGGAAGAAGTTAGTGACTTGGATGCCTCATCATCAACTAAGAGTTGGATCAAATTCGAATTCTCCTCTTTTTCATCACCTATCCATAAAAAATAGTGCCAAATATATGCATTAGTTTGAGTGTCCTTTACTTAAGTTCTATTTATGTAAAATAGTTGGAGAGATTTGTGAACTAATCTTGATATTTTTTCAAGATATTTTAGTTTAGAATTTGTATAAATACTTCACTCTTGGAAGTATTTTGGGTGGATTCTTATACTTTGATGTAACATTGAATATTTTGGAATAAAGAGCTTTGGAGAAATTTTCTGTGGCATAACAGGACAAGGAATTGAGGCAGAAGACGTTTCTCAGGATTCATGTGTCAAATGAAGGATCGATAAGTCATCTCTATCCCATGTTTTGAAGTTTTATATTTGTTTACAATATCATTTGTGTTTCATTGTCTTAATATTTAACGAAAATGATTAAATCAGAAAGTACTTAGGTGTAATCTGATTTCAGTCGTTATTATTCTAAATGTTTTCTTCTAAACTGGTTTAAACAGCGAATTCTTAATTGCTCTTGTTTGTCTAGTTCATACATCTTTGGTTATTTAGTAAAGAATACTTAACTGCTCTTTATTGATAATCAATCTATTTCTCTTCTCTTGAATGTGTTGAAAGATTCTTTATTTCCTTTCATCCATTTGAATTCCATTCCATTCACTTTAGATCTATAATTGTTTCTAGTTTGATTATCTTTCCCTGATAAACCATCTTTTGTTAAAAAACTTAAGCCAGTGCAGCCAATCCTTTGACTCCATTAGCCCAATGGACTGAAACTATTTGACCTTAATCTCAGCTAAAGAACTCCATCAACCTAAATTCAAACAAAACCCCTAGACTTTATTACTAGCCTAATACTTTCTAAAAACAAAACTAAATTTTATAGAGAGAGCCCTCTCTGGGTACAGATTGGCTAGATTTTGTACCTGAACGTTGGTTTGTGGTTACCTCGGACCCCTTTCCTCTTCCAACAACTTTAAGGAAAATCTGAGTGATAACATAGTGGCAACCATACTGGGGAACTTAATCATTTTTACTATTGTTTTACTTATAAACTACAGACGGAGCATGAAGATTAGCTAGGTAGCCTTTGAAATTGCTCTTTCTTTGCAATTGCAAAAGTAAATAAATGCTGCTTCAGTCTATCTCCGGTCTAGTTTATGGATTGAAAATCTGGTTTCAAATACTTGATCAGTTCCTCTTGTCAAATAAGTCTTTAAGAAAGTTTAAATCTCATATCTAAAGACTCTTAAAGAAATCATAGAAGTTGTTTTGAAAATTCATAAAATAAAATAAAATAATCATAAAATACTCAAAATTTGGTTTCCTGAAGAACTAACTTTTTCTTCAGAATTTCTTTACAGGTTTAGATCTGATCTATGATGGTGGACAGGGATCAGACACACAAAGGTTAAAATCATCCCCCTGGCAACTCCAAATCCATTTCACAATCAAGACTTCACTAGAGGAATGAACCTGGAAGAACAATATGGAAAGATCAGGCTTTCAACTTGGATCTTAATCCAAGACATTATGTTCTTTCTCGTTAAGATTCAATATGTATTGTATTTTATATAAAGATCTAACTTGGTTGTACAGATAAAGTGGCTTTTCATTATGGCTGATTTTCAAGATGATCCAAGAATAAACGAAGATATGCTCCCATGAGCAGAGATCACATACCTGGATTTCCACACAAACTACCGAAGGTAAATTGGGGTGAAAATCTGCCCATGTTTCAAGATGATAATATTGATGATCCTTTACTACATCTCATTAAATTTCATATACACTCATCAAGATTGAAGGGTGATTGGCATGAGGATTGCCTCATGAAGATATTCATGGGAACCTTAGAAAGAAAAGCAAGGGAATGGTATGAAGCTCTCAAACCTGCAAGTTTGTTTTCTCTAAAATATTTTCATAAGGTATTTTATGAGCATTACAAAGAAGATTTTCCATCTTTATCATTAGCTGAAAATTGTTGTGATCAAGATGAAGATCTTATACATAACCTTAAAAATATTGATGAAGATTTTGGAAATTGGTTTCCTGAAGATTTATTAGAATAAGTCCAGAATTTTCATTCTCAAGTTAAATGTCATAATAATCAAGAGGAGTTAAACAAAGATGAAATAAATCAGGAGATAAATCAAGATCCACAAAACCCCTCTGTATTAACAAATGATGTTTCATTTAATGTTTTGAATGGAGTTAAAGAAAATAATCAACCTCATGATCAACTTTTAGATAAGGGAAAAAACAATTGTTATTTCAATCTAAGAATTCAGAGATTCCCACCCCCCCTCACCGAAGAAGAAATCAATTTTCTTCTAAACATGAAACCATCTTCAAAATATTTACATAATGAAGAAATTGTTTCTACTTATTCTAATGTTGATGAATGTACAAAAGTTTTTATCCATGAAGGGACAGAAGAACAAGTTGATGCTCATGTTATTCTACTTTCCCAAAAAGGCCCATTGCTTGATAGCACTCCTATTGAGCAAAATAATGACTTTCAAAAAGAATGCAACCAATCTAATCAAAACATATTGGGATTGTTGGAAGAGAAATATGCTGATCCAATGTTTATAATTGATGACATTCCTTATTCTGAAGATTTGCCTAAATATGATTAGTATGATGATAATTATGATAATTTCACAAAACAATCACTAGCTATTTTGAGGGATGAGATATTAGAACTTCAACTTGATGAGGATTTTCTAAGAGCTTTCTTTCTTATTTTTAAATCAAGAAAATGTTCTCCTCGAGTTAAAAAATGGCTTCTTGATATAATTTCTGAAAATTATGAAAATGAAATCAAACTTTTTCATTCTCAAATTCAGTCATACAATTTCCGAAATCCGAAAGAATTCTTTGAAAATCTTCCTTCTCCAAAGCAAGAGGAAATTGTACTATCTTTTGACTTGCATATTAAAGATGATTATTCTTTCAAACACAAGACTGAAGAAGTAAGTTCATGGTCTAATATTCATAATTCAATTGAACAATTAGTCATTGAAGGCCTAGAAGTAAATAACATACATCATGCTTTTATTGATCCTATATCAGATTATATGGAGAATATTTTGAGCCCAAATTTGCAAACATGTTTTCTCTATAAGGATCAAATACATCATAAGTGGCCTTTACACATCATATCATTTATTATAAAGGCACATGATCATAACATACTTCCAATTTTGATCACAAGCAATCAAGTTATCCATTTATTTTTACAGCTACTTGATTGGCTTCATTGGCATTTTTGTATTACCTGATTCAATAAGATTTTTAGTAGATTGAGTAGATAGATGACTGTCAATAAGCTCAAAATTTTGAGCATTTTTTTTTTTAGTTGTCAATTTTCAGCTAGTTTTTCATTAAGTTGGTTTGAAAATTTTTATGTGTTGTTTTAGTTTCAGATCAAATTTCAGGTTGCAAAAAAAGGATTATATTCAATTCAAGATTTTCAGCCACAGCAAATGCATGTTTGAGATTGGACCAAGGCAGAAAATTTTCAACTGGGAAACACAGTTTGGATTGGATGGTGACTTGCTGGAGTTGAAGCCCGAAGAGAAGGCCCTAAGCTCCAGAGATTTTACTATCATACATAAAATAAAGCAATAAAAGAGAAGAAGATTCCATGGTTCAGATTAAGACATTTTGAGGCATCTGACCTGTTGTTCTTGACTTTTCACCAGGAAAAGCCATCCCTAAGTGGAGCCAGTGTTAGTCTCCTATACCAATAGGAGTCATATTTCATGATTGTCTTGATAAATTATGTAATATGTTCAAACCTTTTTCTTGTTGCAAAGGTGTTCCATATTCTCGAAAAAAATCAAAAAATCAAAAAAATTTTAAAATGTAAAGAGGGTATACCATAAAAGAAAAATCAAAGGGTGAAAAAATAAAATGGCCAAAAAAGTAAAAGAAAATGAACCCCACCAAAATAAAGGCCAAGGAAAGTGTGCAAATCCAAATGCCACTACTTTTTGCTCTTTTGTAATAATCAAATTGTGTGCAACTTGTATTTTATGCCACAATTCATGAACAGTCAAAAAGTTTAAGCTTGGCTAGTTCATTTTCAATTTCCTTTTTTAGAGATAGAGAATAAAATCTGACCAAACTGTTTAATCTTGGCAGATAAGTAGATAGGTAGAGTAAATAAAAAGGAGCTCAACAGTTTAATCTGAGCCCTTGGATGTAATAAGTGTAGATTTAGGTAGGCTTGCCATGTAAAAGAAAAAGAAGACTGATAAGGGTTTTCCAGTCTAAGTGCACCCTAATAAAGAAGAAAAAATGGTAGAGTAAAGTAGGTATGGTAGGTAGATGATGTTGCTGAATTACCTGTGGTGAATGATGGCTTTTGATGGCTGAAAGTTTAACTTTCATCACAAGAGCAAAGGCAGATAATACATTGGGAGAATGGCAAGCAAGGCAAAGCAAAATTATTAACTTCCCCTCTCATTTTCCCTAAATATTTCACTAATTTCCCCTAAGTACTAAGGTATTTGAAGATTAAAGGGGCTCAAGGCATTTCCTTGAATTTTGGAGGGACCGGACCCTCGGCCCAATAATTGGAAAAACCTAAGTACTTAAAAAACATTCATCATCACACTCATTCACTTCTAAAAAATATTTTCCTAAGTAAAATCATACAATATTCCATAAAAACCCATTTTCATGCAAGCATAAGTTAAATACATTATTCTGATGTTTTATACTTAGCGCTTAGTTCATTTGTCATATTAACTTTTAATTTATTATTTAAATCCCTATTGAAATAACCTTTTCCTATAGAATATAACTCCTTTTATATAATAGCCCCAAAAACCTATATATTATAATTTTAGCCAAAGTTAATAAATATCACGTGTTCAAATAAAATACCCACTTTATAAATCCCTTTGGCTAAATATATCTTTATATAATTACCCCGCCCCTATGGTAAGCGAATCGCATTGGTTTAAATTACCATATAATAAAAATATATCAAAAACCTTTAAACATATGATTTATATATTTAAAACAAAAAATAAACCCGAAGTTTAATTCAAACCAAACTTCGAAACAACACATCCCTCGCGCATTTTTTATCCCCGACCCTCATCGTACAAAGGGATTAATTAATCCTCATGATTAATTAATAACCTCCCCCGCCAATGAAAACGCCCCCGATGAGATTAATTAAAAAATAATCGCGTCGGGCCCGCCTGTTAAGTCCCTATCATCTCGACACTCCGACCACCATCCAATCGACTGATCCAAGATCAACGGCCATTAACGATATCGCTAGCCATCCGCGTCCGAACGATAACGCGCAATGGCCAAGCGGTTTTCTGGATCGTACAAAGCCACGCGTCATTTATCATATGGAATCGCTGCCCATCCGCCCAAAACCACCTTTCCCCAAAAGGGGTGCGATCGCGTACCGCTTACCGCCTCCCACTAACGAAAAAACTTCACATCGTCATGTCAGCGCCATCTGTCCACTGTTCATTCAAAGCTTACCCTCCAATATCAACCATTTACCCGTTTAAACACAAACACCCTAGTGTTGCTCATTTTCGCCTGATTGTGCAGTAAAACCCTTTGTAACCCAGCTGTGCCACCTGAAGCCTCTGTTAACCAATTCGAGCATGGTTTACCTCCCAAAAATCATTCTAGATTCACTCCACAGACCTCTCAACATCAAATGAAACCTTTTCGACCTCCCCTGCAAACCAATGCTTTCTTAAAAATTTGTTTTGTTTTACAGGTGATCAGAAGACCACATCCTTGGATAAACAGTCTTAATACTAGTCATAAGACTTTTTTACTCCAAGAGTGTTATCAAATCTATTCAAACAGAGATGGAAGATAAAACATACAGTTGAAAGACAAGCAAAGGAAACAGGATATTAAACGATTTACTGTTGAAAGGGACAGTAAAAATCTAAACTACACATTGAAGGTAAAAGGACACAGTAGAGAACAGTCAAAGAGTATCAGGGATAAAGAGTATCAGGATTAAAAAGTATCAGATTGAATACCAAGTCAAGTAAATCAGCTAGCATGAAGATAAACAACAGGGAAGACAGTTACAAAACAGAACATACAAGTTCATGACAAAGTGAAGACAGATAAAAAATAGAGCGGTAAAAAGTAAAAAGTAAACAGTAAACAGTGAAAGTAAACATGAAGATATTAAGGGTTAAACAAAGATGAAAAATTTTTCACCAGCCACAATGAATTTTATCCAAAGTAAAAGTGAAAAACAGTCAAAACAAGTTTAAGGTTAAAAGATGAAATTAGAGCAAAAATGGTACATTCTTCAAAAATTTCCTGTTTAAGTCATAGTTTTGCAGAAACTATTTTGATCAATCCAAGATGAATTTTTCAAAACTGAAGGAGGTTTATGTTCTTAAGAAGACAATCTACAAAAACCTCTCTCACTTTTCTAACAGCTATTATGGTTTTGGAAATATTAAACAATGTTGGAAAGCACTTTTTGCCGAAAATACCTGTTAAGTCATCATTTTGCAGAGAATATTGTGGTAAATAAAAACTACATCATAAAAAACCAAAGGATGGTTTTGTTCCTAAGAGACCCATATACAAAAACCTATCTCACTTTTTTCACAGTGATTTCATAATGAGAGATACATTCACATCTTTACAGGCTATTTTTAAGACTTTGTAAAACTCTGTTTTACACATATTTTTACAGAGCCTATTGTGCATAGCTGGAGAGGAATTTTAGGAAAATGAAAGAGGTTTATCTCACCAACATATTTATCTAAAATAACCTCTTTCACTGTTTACATATCTATTACAGATTGAGAAATAAAAAGATATCATTGGACCCCAAGTTTGCAGAATTGTTGGAGCAGAATGCACAAAGAAAGGAAGCAGTTAGTGACTTGGATGCCTCATCATCAACTAAGAGTTGGATCAAATTCGAATTCTCCTCTTTTTCATCACCTATCCATAAAAAATGGTGCCAAATATATGCATTATTTTTAGTGTCCTTTACTTAAGTTCTATTTATGTAAAATAGTTGGAGAGATTTGTGAACTAATCTTGATATTTTTTCAAGATATTTTAGTTTAGAATTTGTATAAATACTTCAGTCTTGGAAGTATTTTGGGTGGATTCTTACACTTTGATGTAACATTGAATATTTTTGAATAAATAGCTTTGGAGAAATTTTTCGTGGCAAAACTGGACAAGGAATTGAGGCAGAAGAATTTTCTCAGGATTCATGTGTCAAATGAAGGATCAAGAAGTCATCTCTATCCCATGTTTTGAAGTTTTATATTTGTTTACAATATCATCTGTGTTTCATTATCTTAATATTTAACGAAAAGGATTAAATCAGAAAGTACTTAGGTGTAATCTAATTTCAGTCGTTATTATTCTAAATGTTTTCTTCTAAACTGGTTTAAACAGCGAATTCTTAATTGCTCCTGTTTGTCTAGTTCATACATCTTTGGTTATTTAGTAAAGAATACTTAACTACTCTTTATTGATAATCAATATATTTCTCTTCTCTTGAATGTGTTGGAAGATTCTTTATTTCCTTTCATCCGTTTGAATTCCATTCCATTCACTTTAGATCTATAATTGTTTCTAGTTTGATTATCTTGCCCTGATAAACCATCTTTTGTTAAAAAACTTAAGCCAGTGCAGCCAATCCTTTGACTCCATTAGCCCAATGGACTGAAGCTATTTGATCTTAATCTCAGCTAAATAACTCCATCAACCTAAATTCAAACAAAACCCCTGGACTTTATAACTAGCCTAATACTTTCTAAAAACAAAGCTAAATTTTATAGAGAGAGCCCTCTCTGGGTACAGATTGGCTAGATTCTGTACCTGAAGGTTGGTTTGTGGTTACCTCGGACCCCTTTCCTCTTCCAACAACTTCAAGGAAAATCTGAGTGATAACACATGTGGAATGATTTTAGTGGGCATGAATTTTGTTTTATATCAACTACGAAGTGCACCTTCCCTTAGTTTTGAAGTGTTGACCTTTAATATATGTGGTTATCTGAAGCACTTCCTTCCAAATATCTAGATGTTCCTTATAGAATCTTCCCTATTTATGGTGCTTCACAAAGGCTTCAACATAATATCCCTTCTCAATGTAACAAATTTTCCAAGGCTAAACGTCACAAAATATGGGTATAGACTTCCACTCATGAGATGATATCAACATCCAAAACAACTCATCTAACCACCAATGTGATTTAGCATAATGTGGATAAAAAATAGAAATGTGAACAAAGGCACTACTAATGGCTCCTACGATTGTAGGCCAGAGAGCATCTCCAATGTGTAATTCCTCATTGTCCAGGAAGACTCGCAACACATAGGGTACAAAAGCATGGTAGATGAGGCTGGAAACATTCTTCTTGGTGTCAGGTACCTTTTGGTTCATGAAATAGTCCAATTAATTCACATTTCATGTATAACTTGTTGTATTTGCAACACACATTGGGGTCATATGTTAAAGTTTGCAAATTTTCATTTAACCAAGAATTAGAAGTACATACACTAACCTAAAAATAATAGTCTAAATTTTAATGGAACATTATTTAATTCAATTTGTACAACACATTTAAATCCTAAAAATTCAAATCACCAATAAGAAAACAAATAAAAGTATTACCTTATGTTCAATGTTAGACTCGACCAATGATTTGACCCCAACAAGTGCTTATAGGGAAAGTCCTACAAAAATTCAAAGCCACATGTCAACATGTTCGAATGAGATGGAAACCATGTTGCATAATATTTATCTATAGAAAATAAATGACAGACATGATGAAATGAACTAAAATCAATCTTATTCCAATCACCCATAATTTAGTAAAATGTATGCCAAAACTAATATGGTCAATTAATTCAACCATATTTTAGTAATTAATCAATAGAATGATTCCAAAACATGAACAAGACCATAGTGAGGTACAGTAACACATAATTATTTTTCAGCATATTAAGATTCCAAGTGGATGATGGTAATACTAACTGCTCCAAAACAAAACCATCACAATTTGAATTTACTTCAAGTTTGAAATAAAGTCTTATCTCTACAAGGAAAATTCCCCATTATCATTCCAAGATTTTTTATAATGTGAACATAATCAAGACCATCAATCCATGTCTTACCATATCCAAATCATTGAATCTGACATTTTTTACTCCATTCCCATGATTTAATTTAAAACAATAGTTTTCCTATTTCATATGAGTTCAATTTGAATGTAACTTATACTAAGGTATTTCAAATATGTATAATTTTAAGCAGTGGAAGACGATGAAGGAGAGCTCATTGCAGAAAGGTTATTCATTGTATGATAAATATAGTTTAACATTTTAGTTTACATAAAAGTGTAATAGGAATTCTTTCTCATGAATCACAAGGCCATCCATTCTACTATTGATCTAAGATTATGCAACCTTATTGTAGACAATAAACAACTAATATTAAGAAATTGATCTAATGGAATCCATTAGGGTGATGTTTGGACATATTTTAATAAGTGGAAAGGGAAAAAGGTGAATAAGATGGAATTAATCTCTCAGTATGCTAGCTAATGATGATTCTATATAGTTTTAGTCCTAGATCGATTCCATAGAAATATCCAAATTAATGCATTGACAATTGGTTCATTCTTCCATATAGTTGTAATGCTTGCATGGCATCAATAAGAATGCCTATGGATCTCTTATCCCTTTCAGTAATAGGAAAGTTGAGTTGAAATTGTGTTTCCACAAAAGTTTCAGGCTTTTCGGTTTTGTGGTAAGCTTGATAATAATCACCCAAAACTAGAAGGGAAAAATGTATTCATATTCACTGAACATTCTATTCCATCAAAGCTTCTAGACAAGTTGGAATTGAAACTCCCTGAAAACTCAGTGATTTTCTCAACATCATTCCCTTCGGATTGATTTACTGATGTCCTCATAATAGTGTAATTTTATCGTCCACGTCCAATGTTGTCTTCTGAACAACCCAATGTTTCCAGTTGTCAGGAATTAGGGTTTAAGAGGTTAGGGGTTAAGGTTTTATAGGTTTATAGTTTAGGGGGTTAAAAGGGTTAGGGGCTTAGGGTCTTAGGGGGTTAAATGGGTTAGAGGTTAAGGTTTTAGGGGTTAGGGGTTAAGGGTTTAGAGGTTTAGGGTTTAGGGGTTAAATGGGTTAGGGGTTTAGAGTTTTAGGGGTTAAATGGGTTAGGGGTTGGGAAATAGTGTTTAAGGGGTTAGGGGTTAAGGGTTTATCAGTTTAGGGTTTAGGGGGTTAAATGGGTTATGGGTTTGGAATTAGGGTTTAATGGGTTAGGGCTTAAGGGGTTAGAGGTTTAAGGGTTTAGGGGGTTAAATGGGTTAGGGGTTCAGAATTAGGGTTTAAGGGGTTAGGGGTTAATGGGTTAGAGGTTTAGGTTTTAGGGTGTTAAATGGGTTAGGTCTAGTTTAAAGGTTTAGGGGGTTAGGGGATTTAGTAGTTAAGGATTTTAGGGGTTATGGGTTAGCGATTAATGGGTTTAGGGTTTAGGGGTTTAAATGGGTTTAGGGGGTTAAATGGGTTAGGGGTTAAGGTGTTATAGGTTTAGGGGTTTAGGTGGTTAAATTTCCTAGGGGTTGGGAGTTAGGGTTTAAGGGGTTAGGGGTTAAGGGTTTAGAGGTTTAGGGTTTAGAGGGTTAGATGGGTTAGGGGTTTAGAGGGTTAGAGGTAGGGGATTTAATGGTTAAGGATTTTATGGGTAAGGGGTTAGATGATAAATTTATCGAAAAATATATTTACAATATGCCTTATATATTTAAAATAAATCGTCGTTATTGCGACGCTAGTTGACCTAGTCAACTTTGAATTTTTCAAAGGGAAAGTGACCATTACACAACGGTCTTTTCATATCCGCCGGTATACCAACGCACATAACATGGACGTTTCTATAGCGATGTTGTATTCCATTATTATCGCTATCGTGACATCCTATATAGGTGGTTTGCAATAGCAACGCTTTTTCATAGTGTCGCAAGAGCAAAAATGTCACCATCTGGGTCGCAAGAGCGACACCGCGTGGCGGGATTAAAAAAAATTGAGAAAATTTGGGGAACTTTCCGACAATAAGTCAAAATTGTCGGAACTAAAGTGCTAGAAAATAGACCATATGTACTAGTGTTATTAAATGACCCTCTGATTGATAATAATAAAGGAGAGTCCAGACCACCTCTTACTAGTGGAGGGATGGGCCCACCTATTTCACATGTTACTAGTAAAACTAGTCTTGACGGAACCAGTCTTATTTATACGAAAATTGTTTTTAAGAAGCCCTCCATAGAAGATACATGTGCTCAAAGTACAAGGTACAATGGGATACATATCCATCTGAACAAACACCTTCGCTGCCAACTACTCCTTCAGATGATTTATCTAGATTTTCAGCTTCAATAAAGGCATATTCAAATGAAATTATATCTCATGTGCGTCCAGGTTCATATGGAGTAGTCACTTCACATTTGGGACTTCAAGATAATGAATCAAAAGATTCAGATCTAGAAAACGGTTTCATTATTTATGTTTCATCCAAGGTTAATCTTAATTATAAAATAAAAACAGAGGAGCTATCTCAGAAGGTGGCATGGGAGAATCAAGGAGTAGCAGAAAAGGAAATAAAGTCCAAAGTTTTTCTGGATGAGAAACTTTTAGGGTACATAAACCAAGAATAGGTTTTCTCTAAAGAAGACTTTCCACCTTCTTTTTTTGATCATCAAAGTATATTGGTTTTGTTATCGAGTCACTATGTGTTGAAGGGGGCAATCTATGGGCACTCACAACTCTTTCCTATCAAGTATTATGGCAGATTTTACAAGCCACTAGGAAGGTACCTCTGGGATAATTTGTTTGACCAAGTAGTTTTTTTTTTCACGTATTTTTCTTCTTTTGTAGTTTTCAAGAAGATTTTCTCCTCATGTATTTTTTTTCAAACGTAGTTTTCTCTTGCTATCTTGTAGAATTTGCATTTACACAGTAATAATTGGAAAATTTTGATGTAACATAGTACCAAAAATATGCATAATTCTTGTTTTCTTTATGTAATGAACCCTCAAAATCACATATTTTCCACGCACACCTTCAAGGTAGCCTCATGATATTGGTAAGATGGTTACATTTATTGTTGACATTACTTGGTGAACGTGAAGGAAAAATATGGATGTGGCATAGGTGTTTAAAATGTGCATGAAAATATGGAGTTCTAGAAGAAACCCTATGAGTAGTCATGTCTTATGTTGCATGGGGTTTATCCTTTGCAAAATTACTAGAGCTTAGTTTTTATAATGATGTAGCAAGTAGAGTTTTCAATTGTGGTCATTCATTACATTGAGTCTACCTTAAATTTTATGGATTTGCAACTAAATTTGGTTGCTTTATATTTACAAGTGGTTTTCATATTATTTTTTTATTTTGACCTTGTGATATCATACATAATTTATGTAGCTCGTGATTTTTCCAGAGTGCCCATAATTGTATATGATATTTAATGGCTATTCCATACTAATATATTGGACCTGCGTTGTTCCCAAATTCAATGTGAGAGGTTTGGCATTATGATTGCATGTTTCCGATATTCCTCCATTAATATTTTGTCTTTGCATTTTCCACCTTCAAAATTAGAGTTCCATGATCCACATCGACATTATTGGCTCAAAAAGGAAGCTATAGAGGTACTGTGAGATACATATTGTACATATGGGTAGATGTTTGCTAATTAATTTATATGCCTATCATACATATGGCATAGGACCTCCCAAATCCAAACTAATGTGCATTTTAATGTACTGGTTGTAGATAAAGTGAACATGTTGTTTAGAGAGATTTTTAATTTTCTTTGTTAGATGGGATATAAAATCACCACATCTAGATCATTTTATTCTGCTATTAAGGATACTGAATCGAGGAGGAAAATTGCAAAGCTTGAAGGAATGTTGCATAAAGAGTTGAATTTGAGGTGATATTATAGATGTATATAAAGTATGTTTAGTATACTTTAGGTTGCCTAACATGATATTATGCTAGAATAATATTTCTACTTAATGAATATTTTTGTATTTGCTTATATAAATTGATTATCTGTAAATAATTTCTTCATAGATTAATTCATTATTTTGATCAATCTATCAAATTCAAACAAGGTGTTGCAAGAGGCCATCATTAGTGACAGGTAAGTTGGAATACATGTTGTTGATATTTCAAAGCTAAACAGTATAAGGAATTTTCTTCTTTATGAAGCCTATGAATGGGATATTCATCTTTGCCATTATTAATAATTGTGTCATATATACTCGCCGGTTTTTAATTTTTGGCATGAAAATCAACCTTTTAGAGGTCACAACAAATTTACATGACTCACAAGGTGAGAAATCAATATTTAGTGTAATTGCAGATTTTAGGTTTTATAATTATAGGTCACTTATAGGTTGCAATTGTCTTCAAAGTTTCACTTATAATTGAGTATTCAACCGAACATATTGAGTATATTACACTTAACTCTTTTTCCCTCCACCCACTTTTGATAACTTCCATAACCATTAGGTAGGGACTTGCAACTTTGATGTTATTTTGCTTGTTTAGTAAAATATTTTCCAATACTTTACAATGTTTTATAATTTATTTCCAGTTGTAGAATTTACATTTTATAAAGTTTCAAGGTCTAATTTTTTAAAGTCTAATTATTTAAAGGGTGCCAACTCAATGGAAGAGCACATACTTTACAAGCAAGAGGTTGGTGGTTCAATTCCATCATGCCTTGATATTCGTATGGAATGGTGATGATCAATTTTTGGTGACAAAGGCTCTTTTGACCATCACCAATGAGAATCTTGTGACACTTTTTGACCCTCACCAAAATATTAAGAGTGTCACAATATCTCTATATATATATATATATAGTGAAAGCCATGAAAGTTCCATCACAATAATTTTTTTTTGTTTATATGAAATGGTGACAGTCATTATAATCATTATTTATGATGAACCTTGAATGTCACCACAACATTTGTACTTTTGGTGACACCACTTTTGGTGACGTTCAGTTTTTTGGTGATGGAGGCTAAGGTTCGTCACCATTGCTCATATGAAATGGTGACGGTCATTATTCATCACTATAATAATTATTGGTGACGGACCTTTAATGTCACCACAACACTTACACTTTTTGTGACACCACCTTTGGTGACTGTTGTGGTGTGTTTGGTGCACATATGTGTGAAATCACACCAGTTTAAGAGGTGTGGTTTACCCCCTTTAAACTATTTGTATCAGGCAGAAACGAGTGGAGTAAATGAGCATACTATATATAACAATAAGCATGCAAATGTAATCTAAAAAATAAACATAAATAAACAGAAGCTCTAACGATTCAAACAACACAATAATGTAAATGGTGGCTCTAGGCACCTCTTATTGAACGCTGGTAGAAAGGAGTAGAATACTTAACCCTCTTGCCAAAGGGCCCCTAGGCAATGGTTCTAGGTCCTGATGCAAGGATGTTGTTCATTGCAAACCTCGCCTCGGTGCAGTCTCCCTCTCTCTCTACTGTGTGGACTGAGCTTTTTGGATGGCCAATGAGTGAGTCCCCTCTATCTGCAACTCCGGGTCACACACTGTTGGTATTTCTTGGGGAAATTCTAGCCAGCATAGCAATGTGATCACCAATTCTTCGTCTCATGGTGGCTTTATATAGGGGATTTCAAATCCTCCTTCGCTCCCTTGGTACATTGTGGATGGTGACCCAAGGGAGAGGTATGATTCCTTTATATGATCCAAATATTCCATTTTGTGCTCACATAGTCTCTAAGGAGGTGTTGGTGGCTGTCCTTAGGTGGCTTCAATTAAGGAGTAACTTGTCCTTTGCTTTATGTGGTCCCGAATAGTGACATTTCGCCACTCTCAAGAATGAGCGCTTATTGGGCCAAAGGGTGCGTAAAAGGTGCTTTTCTCGAAGGATAATGCATGCAATCAGCATTTGAAACTAGTTCAAATTTTATTTCCTTAAACATTTGAGATTTTTAAATACTTTCAGGATCCTGTAATGTCTTCCAACCCTGTAAATCCTTTGGCTTGACATTAATTAATGTCATCTTCTTCTGTACAATTTTCCAGTGTTAACATTTTCCCCCTAACGTGTGAGGTATAGGAAGGACCGTATAGCCGAAATACATCATAGTTTCTTTTCTGTATCGTGCGTAGAGAGAGAGAGAGAGAGATCTGCGTGAAGCCTTGGGTTTGAACACACCCTGAACTGTTTCCAAGAATGACCAAGTCTAAGGGATCCCTGCAAGCAAATACAATTTAAAATACATATACAAAATTTCAACGAGGCATGCATGTCCCATGCTCTTGATGTTATGGCTAGTTAAAAAAAATTGACAGATATATATTTTGTCGTCCCACTACTATGGTAGTGATACTAGCAGTTGTTGACGACGACTGCTAATGCCCTTAGGGGTGTTTTTTCTTTGACAATGGGTAGAATGTGGTTCCCATATTCATAAACTTGGTATGGCATATAGCTGCATAATGTACGCATAGGTGCTAGTTGGGACCTTCCCGTGTAAGCATTTTTTACAGAGACGCTTATGGATGCATGGGTCTTCGACGGATCTGATCAAAGTGCAATGGTTGTAAGGTACGATACCATCTTGACATGAAATATTTTGTCGTAGTCGAATGTTAGGAGGATCGATGACATCTGTGGACAATGATGTCTTCCACAGTGCCACTCGAGGATGCCCCTTCTATGGAGAGGGGTGATCCAAGGTACCGCTTCCTTTTTGTAAAAGAGGTGTTGAGGTCGAAAAAAAGGAAGTCTCAACCGAACCATGAGTTGTAGACCTGAGGGGTCGGGGACTTGGATGTGATGGGTTTTACATAGGCATGTTGGCGAGTGGCGACTGAAAACTGATGATGGGAATTCAGTGGCCCGAGGTCGAAGTATACTTAAGCAGCTTGGCGGCAGTCATAGTCATTTCTGAAGGGGAAAATCCCTGGAGTCGGTAGGACTTCTAGGGTGGGTGTAAACCAGCTATGAATTTCATGATGGTGCATGCGTGGGGGTTAAATACTCCAACCAAGGGTGTTCAGGGACTTCTACCATGCGAGAAAATATGAAATGCGAGGGTGAGGGGATGAAGTGAACCATTTGCAGTCTTTGTACACTTACCAAAAGAATAAAATAATTGGGTTTGGTTTGTACAAAACACAAAGACGAGTACCCCAAAACATGAAAGTGTTCGCTCATTGATGGTGTGAAGAGGGTGTTTTTCTGGGGGTGGGGGTCCCATTGGTTGGTCTCATGTGTGGGGTTCATGAAGTAGATGAAAAAATATCGCAGACGGGATTATGCTGGTGGAGGTATGGTGGGCCAAATGCGAAGCACGATGGTGCGCTTTTTTATCTGCTTGTACAACCGGGTCGCCCAGGAAGGGGATTTTAGCTTGTATGGTAAACTTGACCTTATGCATGATGAATGGATGGGCATGAGGTGCTTCCTATACTAGAGTGGTATGGCCATGGCGTCACTTATGTTGTGATATATGGTCTACTGTGGGTGATGGGTGCGATGGAGAGCAGGCTCTACCAACCAACACAAATGTTTATCATGTGCAAGGTGAGGTGATGATAAACATGATCGGATATGAGGACCCTATGGTTTATTTCTGATAGAGAAATGATGTCAGGATATGCAAATTTCTCTGGGAATCTATCATGTTGGGGGTAGAATGATACCTACTCTTGGAACTTTGAGGAGATGACATTGCGGATGGTTTGCGGGCTTTTCCTACAAAAACAACTACCTCAAGTGAAAGCATCTTCTTTTTATCAAATATTATTGAAATGCATGAGCTTTTAAAAAGGAATATGAGAGAGGGCATACCTGCCGACACTGAAAATTTATTTTTTCTGGAAAGCGAATGTGTGGCATCGCTTTTGTTCATCGTGGGGTACTGATGATGGTGCAACTTACGGTTTGCAGAACGGACCTTATGATCTCTCGTTATGGCCCTCCAAAGTTTTTGAAAAGGGCGATAAATAGGTGAATATGGCCCTTATTTGATTCATTTGTACTTGCTGAGTTTTGAGAGGTTAGAGGCATTTGGGTAGCATTTCTTGCCATTGCGCTCATCCTGTGTACCATGGACTAGCGATACTATGCCCAGGTAACTTCCATGACATCCTGCATTTTAATTTTTACAGTTTGATGGTGTCGGGTCTATACAGACTGGGTTTGTACAGATTCTGGGTGACTTTTTCCCTATATTCCATGGGCGATCTAAGAAAAATCATGCCTTCTTTGCGTGAAAATTTGAGGGACAGGCGTGCAAGGGCACCATGTTCCCCAATTTTAGCGCGTCTGTGTAAAATACAGGTGCGCGCAAAGGCCAAGGTGACAAAATTCTTTGGTTTTTTGCCTCTTTTGTGTTTTTTCTCTGCACTGATGGGTACCTGTGTTGATGACAGTTTAGTGTGGAGGGAGTGGGACTGGCTTGAGATCTAAACCGCTTTAGCTACTGATGCTGGGGTGTGCCGTCAGTTGGAATTATGGGGCATTCTGAAGTTTGCTAAAAATGAGTTTCTTTGGTCACAGGACCGATTACTATGGTATATTATTCAGCACTGGTGCAACATTTTTGTGTTGCATGGCACAAACCCGATAATCCATCCTAAGACGGATACATATTTTGTGACCGGGTTACTGCCTCAGGGTGAGGCATTGTGGTATCCACTCCCTACAGGGAGAGTGGACTTGGATAGATTCCGGAGGTGGAATTCTAGTGGGGCGCCTCATATGGAGGGTTGCATCAGTATTGATTTAGTTACAGATGTGGCAGAGCGGTGTGCTCTAACAGTGATTGTATGAATGGCAAGGTCATTTGCTCTGCATCAGGCGTCTAGCCCGCAGGTTGGAGTTCTGTGCCGGCTGAGGTCAGGGAATTTTATTGACTTCGCCTACTTTTATTTTGAATGGATGGTGTCGCATTTAAACAAGGTCTAACGTGCATCTACATCATTTGCGTACGCCAGCATCTTGTGAAGCATCATGTATGAGAGGGTGGTGCTGTTGAGGCCAGTGTTGGAAATGCCTATTGGGGGGCCACGAGAGCCACGTATGAGGAGGTGGGCTCTAGTGATGCCGCGAGGCGGTGGTGGCATGGTGGGGCATTATTGGAATGCCATGACAGAGGCCTGGTTCAAGGCCAACCCATAGATATTCTTTCCATACCCATATACGGGAATGGACTTCCAGGGTGACCCAGATATGGGACTGCCTTTTGGTTATGTTTGGGGGCTTGCAGGTATGTTTTATATGTTTTTTGCACTTGTTTGGGTATATATGTACTTATGTGTTTTTCTAGTGACACTGACATTATTATGGTTTCTTTTTCAGATGTTGGCGATTTGGGTCGCCCCGTGGCTCAACTAGTGGGCCACAATCCTCCACGACAACCTCGGGGTGGTCAGGGATAAGATGATACAGGTGGACCAGGTGGTGGTGCTGGCAGTCCTGATAGTGGTGTTGGCCCTTCTTGGGAGGGTAGCAGCTCAGCGGCTGGAGAGGTTGCGGCTTAGTGAGCTCATGCTAATGCGGCAAAGGCTCACATTACAAAACTGATAGCTCAAGTTTCTGCTCTTGAAGACTTCCAGGGTCGAGTGGACTACTTGACCCAGGGGATGCCTGCTCAAGCTTTCATGAATGACCTCGAGGAGGTTTGGTTAGACACAGTGATGGCCCGCGAGAGGGATTATCGGCCCACTCTACGTCGAGTGGCAATCGCAGTTGCGATGGAAACTCCGGTGGTGGTACCGGGAGCAGTGGTCAGTCCAAGTGACCCCCTTGAGGGGGCACCCCCTATAGTAGTTTTGTACATATGGAAAGCACCTGTTATGAGGATGCTTCCCTTATTTTTGATGACTTTTGTATCTTTAGGTTGGAAACTGGGCCAGCGACACTATTTTTGTACTCAGATATACACATTTTGATATATATATATATATATATATATATATGAGAGATATTTTTTGTGGCTCTACATGATGTATCATCTGTTTCGGTTTATGTATTTTTTTATGTTGATGTATTTTTTGGTTTTATGCATGATGGTTTGTTCGAGATGCATTCCAGTTTAGGATATTGTTAGCTATGTGATGAGTTGTTTTGTTTTGACTCCTTGGTACATGTGAAAATGTGATATAGTCAAATTGTCTGCTTAATCTTCTGGCATGCAAATATTTTCTAAACCAATGTGTATCTCTTGTCTCAAATGTTTGGTTTAGCTGTGATACTACTAATTGGGAATCGAGGTAGACATGCATATGGTGAATGCCCCAATGGAGGGCGTCGCACATAATTCAGATGACAGTGTCATATTTTCCCTGATTGTTTGTTGTTGAACCGATACATACACCGTTTGAACACAGTGGTGATCAGTCAGGGTGGTAAATGACCCATGCAGCTGCGGCTAAATTTTGAGACCATCTTTATGCTCCATCAGCAAATCCAAAATAGGGTTCATTTTGGTGATCCATGGTGATACTTTGAGCACTTTTAAATAAGTCTTTGGGTCAAAAATTTTGATTGGTTGGGTTTTTCTGTACTTTCACTCTAGGCGAAGGGCCGTCGAGGCCCTTATGGGTAGAATTTCTTGAGGTGAAGGTCGATTACGAGGTCATTGAGGCAAGTCTTGTCTAGTTACGTCAAGATGTATGCCCCCTACTGGAGGCAATGTTTAATGATTTAGGGTCTTTTCCACAAGGTTTCGAACTTTCCTGGCCCTAAGGCCTCTTTTGTGACATCGTAGCGGAGGACAAATTCTTCCTCAGTGAATAGCGAGGGGTGATGTGGCATCGAATGATGCTTTTACCCTTTTCTTATGGGCCTCGTTGTGTTGCAGCGAATGTCGTCGATTGTCATCGAAAATCTCTAGTTGTACTAGGCGCTACTCTAGAGGTTGGGTGTCATTGAAGAGTTCGATGGTGGCATGAAAATTTGGGATCTTGCGGAAATATATGCAAAAGCACAAGGTACATTGATCTTTTGCGACAAGAATTAGATGGAAATCCTAGGATGAGGAGACGGCAGTAATCCTATCGCTAATATGAGCTGAAACAAATCGTATATGGTGGATTGTGTCATCGGCATTTGGCGAGGGAAGAATATCCCTCCTTGGTCATCTTCCAGTTGGCCACAACAAGACGGATCTATCTGTCACATCCTCTTGAGTTGTCGAACTGTTCATGGACTCCGATTTTGTGCCATATTCTTGGGAGAGGCGGGCTATGGTTGATCGCATATAGGCTAAATTTGTGCAGAATCATAGTATGTAGTGACAACAACGTACAGGGTGTTTGTCACCGCATATCTGACATGAATATGGGACGTCCATTTCGGCGCGATATACTACATGGACTGGGTACCAACGTTGGAACATTTCTAAAGCTGGGTAGTTGATAATGAAATGATCAAGTTCATCACAAAGTATGCATCTTTCGATTAGGGGAGGGGATCTGGTGGGGATCCTTTCAAGTGATTGTCGCTCTTCCTGTAGGTACAAGATGATATGAGGTTCATTGCCGATAGACTGGATGGAGGGATCCTCTTGATAGGATCGCTCGATCGCATGTAAGGCATCCCTATATCGTGGTATCTCTAGACAATGGTGGGTATAGTGCCCATAGTTGCTACATAGAGCACATGCATGATTGGTACGCAGTGCTTTGCCTTTACCTTTGGTGGTTGGTTCTTTTTTACCAAAATGCGGCGTTGAGATGTCTATTTAGGAGCCAAGGAGTGGTTTAAATTCATCCAGCTCCAGACATATATGGGTAGGATGACCTATTACGTCACATATGGCGCAGACTAGTGATTCTTGTTGAATGGCGGGGGTCACCATCTTCTTTCCTCTCTTCTTGGTTTTCCTAGTGGTGATCACTGGTTTTGCAATGGGGGCTTCCTTTGCAGGGGTGGTCTCAACTATTTCTTGGGCGAGTGAGGGCTCCTTGGGACTCAGGGGCTTCAACCCTATGGTAGTAACGTGGGTGGCTCCTATTTTGAAAGGAGGAACAAGATACCACACTAGGAATGCCAACAATATGTTGGGTAATACCAGTGTTTCCAAAACCTGTTGGGATACAAATCCAGCTGGGGGGTAGAGGAAATGGGTTTGGGAGGTGGCGTAGGCTAGAGAGGATGATGTGGCCAATTCCTCGGTGTCGATACTACTTGAGTCCATGTCCTGACTAGCCTCGGTGCTTGACATGGACATCATGCATACTGGAGCTCTTGTGACATCGAGTGGTGCCTCAGGGATAATAGGAGGATCTCCTAGGAATGACCCTAGAATGGATGACAGTTTGAATTGGCCAGGGCCATATTCTTAGTACTGTGAAAGACCATCTGAGGCTGTATCTACATAGGGTAGAATTACATTCGTGTTGGTTAGGGGATGCTTCTCACTGTGTTTCAGTTGGTCTACAGTGATGATGCGGTCCTCATGGGCAAAAATCATGATGCGAAAGACGGAGGAGGCTATGGAAAACATGGCATACATATAACTCTATCCGAGGAGTATATTGTAATAAAAGTGAGCATCCAAGACTTCAATGTCTATGTGGACCGTCTTTCCGACTAAAGAGACTGGGACATTTTGGTAGAGGCCGATGAAGGTCGAGGGACGACCTTCGTATGCTCGAAGCGTGATGATTGAGGATTTTAGTTCGGGAGAACCTAACTTCTCCCAAACATTTTTGACATGATGCATGTGGATGCACCCTAATCTATGACACATCGGTGGATAGTGATATTTTGCACCGATACTGGTATCTGGAAGGCGACCATGGAAGGAAGACAGGGGGTGGCTTTGTATAACTCAAAAGCCATCAGGTGTGTATCGTTAGGGTTGATGGCACCTAATGCGAAAAGTAGAACTTTTTGTTGTTTTGGGCATGACTGCAGAACTTCCAAAGCTGACATAGTAATGGGGGATTATGCTAAATCGTCCACGATGCTATAATTATGGGCCACTTTGGATTAGTTTCCTGCTCACCTATTAGGCCCCTTTTCCATTTTTGGCAATGGTTCTATAGGCATCTTTGAAATGGTCAAAGGTTCAGTCGATGCACTAGTACTTTCCCCTAACATATTGGTGTCTGGTGGGCTGTCGTAGTTGTGATTCTGTGTTTGGAAAAACATCTCTTCTCCAGTCATGTATATTTCATGGCTGCTTTTCCCGGAATCGTCTGTATTTTGCTGGTGAGTGCTTACTGTCCCTTGGTTGGGGAAAGGTTCTTACATCACGGCTGGTTGTTGGGAAGATCCTCCTTGTCCTCAGTTACTCTGTAGCTTCTTTAGCTCAGGGAGATCGGGACATTGGTGAGTATAGTTCTCGTACTCACCACATATCGAATAGGAATAGTTTGTTCGAAGAGGTGGCCTTTTTCTCTGTCAATGGGCATTGCTTGGCTCCTAGTTTCGATTCTGGTTGGAGTTACCTCCATCTAGTGATCACGGTGGGCGCTGCTGGTTGGTGCCCCCCTGTCCAGGGTTCCCTTTTGGATTTTTTTTGGATTTTTTCTTTACCACGTTAGTAGAGTAGTTCTCCTAGTTATATTGGTGTGGTTGTTTTTGGGATGGCTGCACAAAGTTCACTAGTGCATTGTTTTGCAGAGGTGGGTCGTGTGCTGGGGGTTGAGCGTAAGTCGGTCCCGGGTTTGCACATGACTTTTGGAGTGGAGTTCTTCCATCATTTTTCATTTCGTCATATTTATTTCCCTCAGTCGAAGGATAAGGTCCTCCCTGGTGGTACGCTTGCACCCTATTAGTCAAATTTTGCTGAGGCATATGATGACTTTGAAATTTGGGTTAAGGCATGTTCTAGGTAGAACTATATGTGTAACCAAGTTTTTGACTGCTGCTACCTAGGTAACCCTGGTCATTGACCCAATTAGCTTGTCTGTAGAGTTCGAAGTGCCTGGTACTTCTTTATAAGTTTGCAGGCGCGGGGCATTAGGCAGGATGTTATAAATGTATCATGACTGCATATAAATCAGCTCAAGATTTTGGACTTTGCCGAATACGTCCTCTTTAGATGTGGGGTTCTGTTGTGCCACATCCTTTGAAATCTCCGTCGTCAGAGTTTTCAAGAACAAATATAAGAGAACCTGGTCATCGAGTTTAGCTTTACATAAACTATGACGCGACCTCCATTCATGGAGATGGTCTGAGATGTGGATGGTGGGGTTTGTCTAAAATGAGTCAGTAATTCCATTCTGGAATCATGGTGAATGGGTAACTGAATATATGTTAGGAATGTGGTAGCAAGGGCGTTAAAGGTTCCATGTGAAGCTAAGGGTTTCTCCACGTACCATTTCATGGCCACTCTAGTGAGAGTGAATTGAAATAATATCAATTGAACAGTGTCGTCAATGATACTGTTTGATGTGCACCACAGGTGAAAGGTCATGACATGATTACCTGGGTCTTCCACTTACTTGTCTTCGAATTTTGGTATATCTGAAGGGAGCTTCATGGCCATGAGAGGCCATGTAGGATCGTGTGCGATGGGGTCATTCATTAGCTTGGTCAAATCGAGTAGATTCAAAGAAGCTAAGAAAGGTGACTGAGAGGTTGACGCCATTGCAAGGTGTTAAGACACAAAGTTCTAGATAGAACGAGGGTTAGTCTGTGACGTACCCTGATGTGTATTTAGTTGGCTTCCTGAATGGGAGGCACTCCTCTGCCCCCTAGGGGTTGTGGGAGGAGTGTTATGTGGTGTGGCATTGGGATACCGACTAGGGTTCCCAAATATGGTTGCCTCAATAAAGTACGAACCAATGATGGTGGCATTGTTCCGTCTTTGACACCTGAATAGCGAAAGACCCGGAACCCCTCTCGGTAATGGGGGGAGGTCCAAAAGATGCCTGGATTGATGAGGTTTCGTTGGGACTTGTCAAGTGTCACCCAGATTTTTTTTTTGAAAAATTTGAGAGGATAGAGTCTATGATCAAAGAAAAATTCTTATCACATACATAAAACAAAGCGGAAAAAAAAATATATTTCCCTTTAAATTAATCTATGTGATCAAGGAATCAAAAAGGTGGTTTTTGTTTGTTTGCATATGATACTAAAAATCCTAGAAGACCTATGCATCCTCACGCACTCAAAATTAACTGGGCCTTGAGAATATTTCTTGCGAGTGCTAGCACAACATCCCATAAGAGCTAGCGATGCCCCCAGTCAGTCAAAGAGAATCCACCAAGGTAAGGATAGAGGGTCTGGCACTTACTTGCACCGTCACCTATAGGGTAAAGTTTGCCCTAGTTTTTGGCCACTAAGAACCACCATCCCACGTGAGTGTTTGAGTCTTGGGCTTCTTGGTAGTCAGCTAACAGTACTGAGTATCAACGGGGTCAGGTAGCCCCAACTAATACCGCACACACTGCGCCTAAGCCTAACCCCCTCTAAAACGGGTATCTGTTGCACTCGGGTTTTCTTTGCTGTGAGCTGATAGGTGGATTTGAAGCTCCCTAAATACACAACTTCTATATTTCAATATGAATTATGATCAAGGCGGCTTATTGGATGCCTACCCCCTTGATCCTAACTTAAGCTATAAATTCTTTTGTGGCCCCTGTGGGGAGAATTTAGTATGTTTGGTTAAGTTAGTTTTAGGTGTATTTCATCGCTTATTGGGTGAGTGTGTGTGAGCATAAAGTGGACAAGCACATAGTTTGAATGTGTGGATATCGTTGATCCTTTACAAAATCCCCTATTTAAACTATGTTGTGTTGTTCCTGGCTCAAATGGAAAACATGTGCGGATAATGGGCTTCTTTCAAAGTTTCCTAGTTAATCTATGCGACTAAATATAGGGAGATGGCGAATTGTGAATATGGAGTGTTCATATGCTTACCTAGGGTCATCGGAGGGTGAAAAGGTAGCAAAGATTACTTGCTCTTCTATAAACAATTCAATCCTAGTCTCGCAATTCCTAGTGAAAAAATTGAACTAAACTAAAAAAAATTACACTAGAACAAAGAAAAATAGAAATGCATGCGTGGTCTTGGGCCACTTACTTGGACTAGTTATCTAGGTGTGAGTACCAAAATTTTCAAAACATAAATTTTTCGGAATGCAAGTTACTTTGCCCCCTACTTAAGCTATGTGAAGATTTTGCAAAAATCAACTTGCAGTAAAATTGAAACTAAGCCTACAGAAAGCAGCTAAAAGTGAGTTTTAACAAGCTACAGGGTACCACAACCAGTGCTAGCAAATGCATTAGGGGCTGCCAAGCACCTTACAAGCAGAAAAAGACGGAATTTGGGAAGAAATTTCTCATTCTATAAATTGCACGAAAAAGGCTGAGACAGGTGTGCTTCCTGCATGTGGGTCAGCACTAAACACACACCATACGCGTCTGTGAGGAAGAAACGCATAAAAATTCCTACAAGTGAAAAAATAAATTTAGGAGCTGCTCTTCTTCAGTCTACCACTAAGGGTGAATCTAGGGACTGCAAGAGAAATCAGAGGACTATCATCTCCACTCCATAGCATAGATAGAGGTCTCCTACAAAATAAGGTACAACCACATAAACTTGGTAATAAAACATTAGTGGAGTCACCAATCCTGTTGTAGTGCGTTTTGTGCATGTATGTACGAAATCACACCAGTTTAAGGGGTGTGGTTTAACCCCTTTAAGCTATTGGTAACAGGCAGAAACAAGTGAATTAAATGAGCATACTATATATAACAATAAGCATGCAAATGTAATCTAAAAACTAAACTAAAAATAAACATAAATAAGCATAAGCTCTCAAGAGTCAAACGACACAATAATGCAAACGATGGCTCTAGGCCCCACTTATTGAGCTCTGGTATAAAGGAGTAGAATACTTAACCCTCTTGCCAAAGGGCCCCTAAACAATGGTTCTAGGTCTCGATGCAAGGATGTTGTTCATTCCAAGCCTCACCTCGATGCAATCTCCCTCTCTCTCTACTATGTGGACTGAGCTTGTTAGATGGCCAACAAGTGAGTCCCCTCTGTCTGCAGCTCCGGGCCACACATTGCTGGTATTGGTTAGGGAAATTCTGGCTAGCATAACAATGTGATCACCAATTCTTCATCTCATGGTGGCTTTATATAGGGGATTTCAAATCCTCTTTCTCTCCCTTGATACATTGTGGATGGTGACCCAAGGGAGAGGTATGATTCCTTTGTGTGCTCCAAATATTCCATTGTGTGCTCACATAGTGTCTAAGGAGGCATTGGTGGATGTCCTTAGGTGACTTCAAGTAAGGAGTAACTTGTCCTTTGCTTTATGTGGTCCCGGATAGTGACATTTCTCCACTCTTAGGAATGTGTGCTTATCAGGCCAAAAGGCATGCAGAAGGTGCTCTTCTCGAAGGATAATGTGTGCAATCAACATTTAAGACTAGTTCAAATTTGATTTCCTTAAACCTTTGATATTTTTAAATACTTTCTGGATCCTGTAATGTCTTCCAGCCCCGTAAATCCTTTGGCTTGACATTAATTAATGTCATATTCTGTTGTACGGTTTCCTAGTGTTAGCAGTGACGTTCAGCTTTTTGGTGACAGAGGCTAAGGTTCGCCACCATTGCTAATACAAAATGGTGATGGTCACTATTCTTCACTATAAATCATTATTGGTGATGGACCTGGAATGTCACCACAACACCTACACTTTTAGCGACACCACCTTTGGTGACATTTAGGTTTTGGTGATGGAGGCTCTTTTGACCGTCACCAATGAACTTATGGTGACATTTTTCGACCCTCGACAATGACTTTTTTTCTTGTAGTGAACCTCATTAGCAGTGATAGGCCAATTTGATTATGTCAATAAAGTGTATTAAAAACCTTTTATAACCCCTTTTAAGACTTGGCATGAAAAATTATAGCATTGAATACTTATCACTAGGGAAAGAAAATTTTTATAGAGTTGTATAATTGAGGAAAGAGTTTCGCCAATGACATGTGGTTTCATTTGTAATGTTGCAAGAAAATTCCTTTCCCTTATGCCATTTCACTAGGAAAAACCCTTCTTCTACTAGAAGGATTATGGATCAAGCCTTGCACTAGGGATAAAACATCTCAAATGGCAATGCATCATTAATAAAACCACTTCCTTGGTGTTTTTTTTCAAGGAAATAATATTTACCTAGAAACATGTTGTTGGGAAAAATGTTATTTTAGTCAAAACGTCAAAGGGGATTCATAATTTATTCTTGTCAACACTGAAATATTTCCATAGGAAAAGAATCATAAATGGTACAATGTCCCGCACTAAATCACTTCTAACACACAATGTCTAAAGGGAAGGGCTTTTGCACACAATGTGTCACCAAGAAAATAACTTCCTTGGCAACGCATCGCACTAGCATCATCTTTGATTTTCTTTATTTTTTTAATAATTTTATTGCAAGCAAAGATATTTTCTGAAATAAATTTCATTATGAGGAAATTCTTCAGTGACATGTTGTTGGGAAATAAGTTCTCTTTTATTGTGTTGCTATTAAAATCACTTCCTCAGTGTTGTGTTGTTGGATTGGTAATTTTCCTTGCATTATATCTCAGGGAAACTTACTTTCTTAGTTTCATGAGGCAAACTTAACCAATTAAAAAATTTTGACAAAAGAAGGATGAACAAGAAAAACAATTAATTAACATTTTCAATATAAACCAAAAGAAAATTGTGATATCGTGATGAGGAGAAAAGTGAAATCACTTCAACAAAATGGGTTACAAAAATGAGGGGCCCTTTACCATTTTGGGGTTAATTCAAGAATCTTACCATTAAGGAAAAAAATGTAAAGGGGAGGATTTTATGCTTGCACAACATGATCCCTCTGCATGTATTAAAACACCTTCCTCTTCATTTTAAGCTTCCTCATCAATGCATCTGAAATTATTTAAAAACAACACATCATAGTTATTACTTCTTTAGCAAGTACATGTCCTTATTCTTCTACCTATTTTTCTTCTCTTTGCAAAGAATGCAAAGACGTAAGTTGTGGTGGAGCACCCCGATCTCTAGTTCACCTACATCTCCTTCTTCTTATGTCCATGTTTACTCGGCATGAGGAAAAATTGAAATTTTATTCATTTGATGTTCTAATACTTTAAATAATTAATTTTAAAAAATGTAAAAACTACACAAATGGGTCCATGTTCTTGGCTTATTACGCCACATGTAATACATGTATCTACCTGTACAAATTTCACATACAAATCTAAAATTAGATTTCAAAATGTATTTTATTAACCTTTACAAAATACATAAAATCAAATAAAATAATGAAAATTTATAAAAGTACGAATAATTATTTTTTTAATTGTAAATGTCCTTATTCGATAAGGAAATACAAACTTAAGAAATTTTATTCATAATCCCTTTTAATTAATTTCAAATATGTTATTTTGAATATAAAAGTGGAAATAAGAATAACTAGTGTAACCATATAACTTACGTGACTAGTAAATATCAATAAACTAAACATCAAAACGCTTACTTTATTATACATCTTACATTGCCAACATTAAAAAACATCATAAAAAATTAATCAAATTGCAAATTTATATTATTATTATTTTATCATTAAAAAAATTAATGTACAAGTTAAACATATATACATTTAAAAACACTTGTAACGAAATTCTTAACTTATAAATAGACTTTATCATAATATTATGGGCGAATACCATGGCTTATAAATACTATAGACCCCAAAAACTCATTTCATACGACACTTATTCATGTGACATTTTTTTAATAGATAGGAAAAACATAAATACTTTTAAGATAAATCTTAATCACTAATATTTAACAAGTATTAAGAATATTCTAAAATATTCCATGGAGGTTAAATCCTTACCATCCACCTAATAATTATTGATAATTAAATTAAATTTATAGAAACCCTATTTCAAAATAAACACGCTTATTGACATAAGTATAAACTAGTAGAATCCTACACTAAAGAAAAAAAGACATTGGTGAGAGGCGAAAAATGTCACCATAAGCTCATTCATGATGGTCAAAAGAGTCTTTGTCACCAAAAACTGAACGTCACCAAATGTATAGGTGTTGTGGTGACATTCAAGGTCGTCATCAATAATGATTTATAATGACAGATAGTGACTGTTACCATTTCATATGAGTAATGATGACAGACCATAGCCTTAGTCACAAAAAAATTGAACATCGCCAAAGTTGGCATCGCTAAATGTGTGCTGTGGTGACATTCAAGGTCTATCATGAATATTGATTATAATGACAAATAATGACCGTCACCATTTCATATGAGAAACAACGATTTATTGTGATGGAACTTTCATGGTTGTCACTACTTATGCATATATATGGCGACGTTCGTTGAAGATCACCATTTTATATTTGTTGAGGGTCAAAAAATGTCATGATAATCTCATTGATGACATTCAAAAGAGTCTGTGTCACCAAGACTCACATTGCCGAAAGTATAGGTGTTGTGGTGACCGTCAAGGTTTGTCATGAATAATGACTATAATGACAGACAATGACTGTCCCCATTTCATATCAACAATAATGATTTATGGTGACGGACCTTTCATGGTCGTCATTATTAATGCATATATATATGGTGGTGTTCGTTGACCGTAACCATTTCATATTTTGGTGAGGGTAAAAAAATGTCACCATAAGCTCATTGGTGATGGTTAAAAGAGCCTTCGATCTCCACTATTACATATGGATATCAAGTCGCAATGTAATTGAACCACCAACCTCCTGCTTGTAAATCAGGTGCTCTTCCATTGAGCTAGCACCCTTTAAAGAATTATAATTTTAAAAATCATACCTTGAAACTTTATAAGTTGTAAATTCTACAACTTTCAATAAATTAAAGTCTCGACAATCTTTTACTAAACAAGAAAAACAACATCGAAGTTGCAGGTCCCTACCTAGTTATGTATAATGGAAAAATAGGGTGGATGGAAAAATAGTTATGTATAAGGGATCGGTATGTTGAGTTGAATACTCAATTAGAAGTGAAACTCTAAAGACATTTATAGCCTATAAATGATCTATAACTAGAAAATGCACCAAATATTGCAAACGAAATGACCTAAGTGGATAGCATATGGAAGAAGAGCATTGATGAAGACAGATGCAATATGTTACAAGTTGAGTGAAAGAAAAATATCAACTTTGTTGTTGTTGGGTGAATTTTTATAATTGGGACCTTTGTCTTTATTTCATCACGTAAAAATTCAAATAAAAAATTAAAAAATTTAGATATATGAAAGATATTTAAACTTATGTGCAATGAAACACAGATCTTCAGGGATCATGAACCACATAGGGGAATATATATATATATATATATATATATCCCCTTCACATAAAGCAACATGAAATTTGGAATTTCATAAGTCTGTAGTCAAGGAAGCAACCAACAAATAAAAAAATTGAAACTTATCACAATAAGAGTATCTCTTTTAAGCAGTAGACACCAAACAATAAGACAATAACTATTTCACTTTAAGACCGCAAAACATTGGAAAAAAATAATGTGTTAAATTATTTACCAGTACAAAATGGACTTAATTCTAATGAAGCAGAAGAGTCAATACTAAATCACAAATAAAAATGTCCAGCATCAATGTAAATTATGTTTTTTCAAAAACACACTCCATCACTACCTTCCATCTCTAGACATCTTTCTTTTGAAATATTTAACAACCTCTTTTGCAGCAAAATATAGTGAATAGGTTTCATAAGTTTGAACTAGAAAATCCATAAAACATGGAGTTGATGAATTTTAAAGAAGGAGTTCAAAAATAACCCTTGACTCATTTTGTTTATCTCTGCATGTTCGCATCCAAGGGATGGTGCCTTTCTGATTGTGTTGGAGAAGAAAAATATGATAAATCTAATTTTTTGTTTAGTATTGCTTCACTTGCCTTGCATGTATATTGGGGTGTTTGTTTAATTTTTAGTTCAAAGGCATATGAATCAACATCTAGGGTAAACAGATTAATTGCTCCTTAAGTGTGGATGAACCAGAATTCTCAGATGATCCAACAATTGTGTCGTCTCTGGATTTAGGATCACCTTTTTCCCCTGTTGTAGGGGTCTTAATCTCCATATCCTGCTTTTCTTATTTACCCACAACATGGTCCTTGCTTGGTGAATTATTTTTCTTTCTTCTATGTGGAGTGCTTTCTTTCACTGGATTTTTGAAACTATTATTATTAGGTTGAACATACTGCATAAGATAGGCATAATAACTAGTAATCATATTACTAAATGCTTTATTAATAGAACTGGGGGTACCTTGTGAACATATTATATTTGAATTTTGGCATATTGAGAGAATCACTTTTCCTTGGCTTTACTTTATCCCTCTATGCTTCAGTTTCTTTGAAGACTTTGGCATGTCTTCATCTCCCTCAATCATAAATTTCTATGAGTGTATTTTATTTTATCATCTATCTGTGTTTTGAAAATAACTAAATCTGATTCTGTCGAGGCCCTTTTCTCACTCACGGAAGAATTTTTTGTAGTACTGCCACCAACTGTTGGTGAACTGGAAGAGAAAAATAGTTTTACAACACAAAAAATTCCAGCTGAGAAGCAGGGAGACATAGGAATATTGTGCATATATATCTATTGTAGGAGAGGACATATTGCTAGACTTAAACACCTTATCCCACTAAGGTGTTCTGGTGACTTAACTTGGACAAAAACCAATAGCTTCACCTTCATTCTTGAGTTTATTTTGTTTATTTTAATTTGACTTGTGGCATTCTTTATCTAACAAGGAATTGAAATCATCACTGGTATTAAATTCATCCAAAATATAATTTGGAGATCCCGCTGATATCTTTGTTTTTGTTTCCATGCTTGAAAACCATGGAGATCCATGTCGATAGTAGAATAAGATCTGTGACTCATTCTCAAGAACACATTCCTTATTAACCATTTTTACCTGAAAAAAACCAAAGAGACAACACAACATCAACGTACACAAAGTTTCCTACCGTAACATAATCATAACTTAGCTGATAATTCTTAAAGATGTTCTTCATTAATAAAAATTTTATTTGGAAATCATGTTTCTTCATATTTAAAAAAGATTATGTTTTACAACACTTCTTTCTATTATCTAGGCAATTATATCATACCATATGTCACATAGTAGTAATCTACGATACCTAAAGTAAAAAGAAAATTTTATCAAGAAATATACTTAGAAAAGAGATTTGAAAGCTATATGTTTTTCATCAAAGATTTAATTAGTTTAACAACAAACTAGTTGGAGTTTAAAATAAAATAATTCATAAGAAAATAACAGGACAATGGTCAGAGTCACTATTCATACAAATAAAGCTAGTGTCACTATTTCCATTGCAGATAACTAAAATTTGGTCGATGGTCTAAAAGTTAGAGCTAATTAGCAGGGAATAATCGCCAATACCATCATTTATTTCCACGGTCTGTTGTGTATCTAGATATAGATCAGATAGATTCCTATTCTCGATGTTGGGCCAGAATTATGAATTACGGATAAATCACGCTTCCCTAGACAGGTGCTAGTCTAGAAAAACAGGTGAAAGACTATTCGACTATTTTTCCTAACTCAGAATATATACATAGAGAGGATTGGAGGCTTACTTGTTCAATCGCTTCCAAATGGCTCCTTTTGTCGCTTCTGTTGTAGCTTCAAATTCAAGCGGTTTGTGAGTTGAATGCTTCCTGCAAGAAAGAACACTGAAACAACAGAAGATGAAATAATATAGATATATATTCAAGACAGTTATCTAAATCAGTAAAGCATAAACCATATACATCAACTAAGATCTTGCAATATGGAAAATCAAAGCCAATACAGATGCATATAGGGAAAAATAAGCAGTACTCTTTATTGATGATAGAAGGAGAGGTTACAACCTAGTGACTAATTTGAAGTGACCTTCCAGCAACGTTCCCAAGCCTCATCACAGTATAAATCTCTCCAGCAGCAGCTTCACAAATCTAGCTCTCAATTGAAAATCCTCCAACATTTCTCTACTCAAATTCTTCCTTCTCAAGCACTCAGATCTGTGCTCAATTTATAGATGAATTGTAGGTTTTTTTGCAATCAATAACTTTCAAAAAATAGGTAATACATGTTTCCAGTCATGTAGATGTCAAATGGACACTTGGATTCGAAGCTTGAAACATGTGAACTCTTCTAGAAGGCACTGGCCAAGTGGAGATTATGGAACAATGAAAATTTCGCTCCCAATGTGACCAACGCACCTTTGAATGTCGGGAAATGCTTTGTAGATCAGCCTTGCATGGGGCTACCTGCATATGCAACGCACTTAAGCCCTTTAAATCCTACGTTGGTGAGCTCTCATATGCTATATAATAAGCTTCAAACCATGGAAACCTTTGCTTGATGAAAGTCTTGCTTGATTTGTCTTGTTTCTTGTCTTAGGGCATGTAGCAACTGAAATGATAGGGAATGATAGACCCTTGATCATTGGTCCTAGAGATGATTTCCAGTTAACCATATCATTGGTAATGGTGCCAAATTAGCCTATAAAAATCACCCCCTAAAGCATGAGATCCAAATAATAAGAGCATTTGATTGAGATGCTTTACACTGTGATGAGTCTGGAAACGAAGCAGACTGGTCACCTACATCAATATTACAATACATTACATCATTATATATCCTCTTTTGATCATAATTGATGAGGGTAGGCATTCCCATATTCACCACATAAAACAATCTAATAACATGTACATAATTCAGAAAGTCGTCTTCATTGGAATGTTGCTCAGATGCAGACATGCCTACAGATATAGGCCCATGTTTGGATGACAATCTATATGTAAGGTAACCATACAGATGATGTGTACAAAATTATAAAATCGTAGCTTGGATGGCTGAAACTAGATCTGGGTCTTCCTATCTCGTTCACTCGATCATTTGGGTACAAGTCTAGCCATGCGAATATATGATTTGTAGTCGAACATAGAAAGACATCGTTTGATTACCAGCCAATGATGTGAGCTTTTAAAAAACGCGAGAGAACCACAATTAATTTCAATGGCCCTCAAGGTACTGTAGTACATTTTGTAAGGCGTGAATAGATGATTTGATTCCGAATGCCGAACAAAATATTCCGGGCAAAGGTCCAGAAGTGAGGATCTTGTCGATGCTGTAACAAGCCTCATGGTACTGGAATATGATGTTTCTAAGTGAAATTCCTGGATATTTATTTGTCATCGATAGGAAGTCACCTTATTGTAAAACAGGAGTTACTAATTTTGGAGACAAGGGTATGACTTGATATAGAAATTTTCAGGGATGACGGTCATGAAAATGAAGGTTTACGAGTATTGCAGAAGGATGAGTTTTTAATCACTGGATGACTTCTCTTGAACATATCGGTGACACTGTGATGAGTTGGCAGCATTGACCCAAAACTGAAGTGAAGTTATGATGAACCATAGGTGTGAATGAACCGTCAAGATGATTAACCAACCCAAACAGTCACTAACATGGAGTGAAAAAAGTGTCATGTTCAAGAGTGACTTGCTATCAAAAAGAAACTTTGTTTACTTTTCCTGAATTTTCCTCGGTCATTTATCAACCAGTACCTCTTTATTTTTTAACAAGCTTTAGGAGGATAACATTTGCTTGATCTATAATTCAACCCTTCGGGAAAATAATGTATCGCTATTTAATAATTTAACGAGTCTAGCGATGAATGGAACTTGATTCTTTCCATGATCGACAAGCCCGTCGCTATTTTATGTTTTAACAAGCTTAACGAAAATGATAGCCTGGTCCTTTTTCATATTTAGAGAGTTTGAAAAAAAGGGACGAAAGAGAACTCCAAAAGTACTTTTTCGTAAATTTGTCACTCAGATCCAAAAAAGTGTAAAATAATATCTAAGAAAACCTCTTTGGTCATGTTTAACCAGGCATTCATTTTTCGTAAATAATCCATATCAGTTCAGAAAAGGGTTAAACTTATACTGAGTAGATATTGATTCATTTTTTTTAACGATATCGAAAAGACAAGTGCTCGGCAATATTTTCACATTATCGGAGTCTGAAAAGAGTTGAAAGAAGACTCCAGGGGTTTCCTTTTTTGCTGTTATCGAAGCTCGAAAAAGAGATAAAAGTGCGCTTCAAATCCTTTTTCATTTTTAACAAAGCTATAAAAATAAGGATAAAAGGTATGCTTTGTGGTAAGTCATTCTTAAAATAAATCTGCACGACTAATCTGTTCATCAGTTGTAAACCTATTTCAGAGCAACATTAAATGGAATAAAAATATCTGTTTCATGATAAAAAAATAATAAAACTATAGTCATAGCAATAAATTTAACTTGCAAATAATTAAATGACTATAAAAAGTAGTTTCACTATTCATTTTTACCATTCCATAGTTACCATTTGCATTTTGGAGCTCTGAACCTGATTTTTCCCCTGAATTTCAGTCATTGATTGCGTGCAATTAGTAAGAATGTTTTGGATGCCCACTGCAAGAGCAGATGCCCCTCAAGCTTCATTTCATTCATCTAAGTAGATTACCGGCTACTAATAGTTGGATGGAATGAAGGTTCATTATAGGGGAGGATTTTTTTCATTTTTTAACGAGCTTGACACGGGAAAAGAACTATACTCATGGCCTGTTTCATTTTTTAACGAGGTTGACATAGTAAAAGAAATTTCCTCAAAGGAACTTGTTTCATTTTTTAACAAGGTTGACACAAGAAAAAATAACTATCCTCATAGGTACTTGTTTCATTTTTTAATGAGGTTGACACAAGAAAAAAGAACTACCCTCATAAGTACTTGTTTCATTTTTTAACGAGGTTGACACAAGAAAAAAGAACTATCCTCAAGGGAACTTGTTTCATTTATCGAGGTTGACACAGGAAAAGAACTATCCTCAACACATGTTTCATTTTTTAAGGAGGTTGACATAGGAAAAAAGAACCATCCTCATAATCTGTTTCATTTTTTAATGAGGTTGACACAGGAAAAGAACCATCCTCATAACTCTCTTTCATTTTTTAATGAGGTTGACAGAAAAAGAACCATCCTCAGAACTGTTTCATTTTTTAACGAGGTTGATACAGAAAAAGAACCATCCTCATAACTCTGTTTCATTTTTTAACGAGGTTGACACAGAAAAATAACCATCCTCATTGTGCAGTTGGACTAGTGAGTGTGTGCTGGAAAAGACGTAGTCTAATGGAGTCATCATTTAAGGATTTTGATGAATACCACAAATGATAAGTTATAACATGCGTTGACGGGTCTTCTCCAGGGTCTTCGTTGAATTTAGGAATGTATGATGGTAACATATGTGGTATCACTAGCCACCGAGGAGAGGAACCAGATAGGATTCCAGATGATGACATGGGTGAAGTCAATGGAAAAAACATTGAAAATGAAGCAACAACATATATTTTCATAGCTGAAATAGATGGTTCAGTCTGGGATGTTATCTCAGCCATGGTCAAATGACCCAATGTATACCCTACAGAATCTATGGGAACTCAAAGTGAAACAAGATCAACAAAAGCAGAGGAAGGTGATTGAGGAAAAGACTCGTAAAGGTAAAGCTCCTACCAAAAATGAGTTGGAGTTAAAGGTGTCTCATCCTGTGATATTTCTTCAATCGAAATCAAACCAAGTGGAAGAACTTCGCTGTCAGGCCCAAAGTATATTTCAGGTGGTTTACTGCGCGATATGGGAGACCTAATGGCTACAACAGTTTTTGGAGTGACCAATACAAGAACAACTTCTGGTTGTTCGAATTCGGGATCAAGATTTTCTCCACTTAGGGAATATAGAAACAGAAATATAAGGGAGATGATAGACCCTATTTCATTGGTCCTGGGGATGATGTCCAATTTGACCAATAACAGCTGCCCCCTAGAGCACAATGGGATCCAGATCAACTTCCAGTTGAACAATGTTAGGTTCGGGAGGTATGGTCTCAGCGATTGAATGGATCGTGACCAAAGGTAGATATGAAGACTCCGTTTCGACAACAATAAACGAACCGGGATGTGTGGAAACAATTTGAGCTAACTCTAGTTTAAAAGATGATGTTTCGCCAGAGGTACGAATTATACTTGATTCGGCATATCATGATCACCTTCGCCTAACAGAAGTAACTTCCGGTGGTAAAGGTGGTTTTAAAGCTAATCTACACGAATGACGGGGGATATGATTTTTTTCTTCCACGATTACTGATTTATTTTAACTAAAAAAAAAAAAAACAAAAAGAGGGTAATTCTAGGCAAAAGGGTTTACCAAGAAACTGTGAACTGCAAAATACCTCCTAGTGAACCAAAAAATACGGGCAGGTAATCTCCCCAAATGTTGTGTTCGATGTATCACAATTTCAAGGCGGCCAACTCAGTTCAATATGGATGGATAGCACCTAAAATTTGTCCTCCAAAATATACCTGAAGGTACGTGGAGGCCCAATTCTGTATTAGCGTTGTCTGATGCGAAACCGCATAGTGAGAGTACCCCTTTATACTTATCGTAATGTAACATCGCTCGATATACTCGAAAGTACGTGGAAGAGCTACTATATACTTACGTACGTGGAGTGAGTTATCACACTCAGAATACATCGCAGACAAGTTAACAATAGCTGATATGTTTTATGACGCTGAAACACGTCTCTAGCCTAGACCTTCTGAATGTTATCGTTATGGTTCCAATGTGTTGTTAAGTAAATTGAGATTAATTTTATGTTGATCTTTCTTAACAATTTTCCTTTCAAAGGTTCATTGTGATGATGTATATGAAATTCCTAAAATGCAAGCTAAGAATGATAAAAAACTTTCATTTTCAGCTTTTTCAATGAAGAACCTAGCTACTAAGGGAAGAGAGCAAATAGTTCGTGAGAAAAAAAATCAATGAACAAAAAACAAAATCAATGAATCACAAACTAAATGCATATTTCCTAATGTTCCTTTTGCAAAACACACAATCCTACATGCAAATGCAAGTTTTTCATTTTAGTTTCCTTAATGTTATGAATGCAGAAAAGAAACTAGGTGCACTATATCAATAATTCAAATTCTTTTTATTTTCGAGAAACAAAGAATACAAACAACAACTTCTCTTTTGAAGGAAAAACGAGGATTTCAACAACAATTTCTCCTATCAAGGAAATGAAGATTTTACGAAAATTTACTATTTCGAAAGCAAATGATTCTTAATGTGACCATAAAAAATACTTTGAAATCAACTTGTTAATGATAAAGAAAAAAAAATTTAAAACAAAATTGAACAAATTTTCAGCCAAAGGAGGAAGAAGTATAGAGATTCACTGGTCAATTGAGCATCAAACTTTTCAAAACACAACAACAAACAAAACTGAAGCAAGTTGCAAAGTCAAATTCAATGGAATTTTGTCACTTTCAGGAGTCAACACAGTCTCCAAGGGCAAACAGTGCTTTGCAATGCAAGCTAGGAAGGGAGACAGTGCTCTACAAAGCACTGTGTCCAGTCTAAGGGTGCATTGGGCACAGTAAACAAAGAAAAATGCTACTGTTTAACTCACTGTCTTTGCAAATTAAGCTCTTAAAATGTTTAATCTTTATGTGTAACAACTACTGGGTGGATAAACAAAGAAAATCAGAGGCTAAAACACCTAGAACTAAGAGAAATTATCCCCAGTGGAGTCGCCAATTTGTTGGGCCAGAATTGTGAATTACAGAAAAATCATGCTTCCCTAGATAGGTGCTAGTCTAGAACAATAGGTGAAATACTATACGACTATTTTTCCTAACTTAGAACAAATACACAGAGAGGATTGGAGGCTTACTTATTCAGTCGCTTCCAAATGGCTCCTTCTGTTGCTTCTGTTGCAGCTTCAAATTCAAGCGGTTTTTGAGCTGAATTCTTCATGCAAGAAAGAAAACCGAAACAACATAATATGCAATAATATAGATATCTATTCAAGCTAGTTAGCTAAATCAGTAAAGCATAAACCATATACATCAACTAAGATCTTGCAATATGGAAAATCAAAGCTAATACAAATGCATATACTGAAAAATAAGCAGTACTCTTTATTGATGATAGAAGGAGAGGTCACAACCTAGTGACTGATTTAAAGTGACCTTCCAGCAACGTTCCCAAGCCTCATCATAGTATAAATCTCTCTAGCATCAGCTTCACAAATCTATCTCTCAATTGAAAATCCTCCAGCATTTCTCTACTCAAATTCTTCCTTCTCAAACACTTAGATCTGTGCTCAATTTATAGATGATTTGTAGGTTGTTTTGCAATCAATAACTTTCAAAAAAATAGGCAAGACATATTTCCAGTCATGTAGATGTCAAATGGACACTTGGATCCAAAGCTTGACACATGTGAACTCTTCTAAAGGCACTGGCCAAGTGGAGATTCTGGAACAATGAGAATTTTTCTTCCAATGTGACCAGCGCACCTGTGAATGTCGGGAAGTGCTTTGTAGAGTAGCCTTGCATGGGGCTACTTGCATATGCAACGCACTTAGGCCCCTTAGAGCCTACGTTGGTGAGCTCTCATATGCTATATAATAAGTTTCAAACCATGGAAACCTTTGCTTGATGAAAGTCTTGCTTGATTTGTCTTCTTTCTTGTCTTAGGGCATGTAGCAACTGAAATGATAGGGAATGATAGACCCTTGATCATTAGTCCTAGAGATGATGTCCAGTTAACTGGTTCATTGGGAATGGTGCCCAAATTTACCTATAACACTCAGGTTCTACCTTTCAAGTATTGATTTCTGGCTCACCCCTTAAAGAACAATTCTACCACTCCATTTGATTTTATTTTTTCAAGAGAACTAACAGGACCTTCCCATCATTTGTTTTAAATTAATCAATAACCATCCATCAATGATAAAAATAATATCAGATACGCAACAAACACCAAAGATGTGCTTGATGTATACCTATGTTCCAGGACTCATCTGACTTTATTGGCGCAAAAATCTCACCCTAAAAAAATAACATCCACGTGGGATTTATAAAACCTTCTTAAATCAAGCTCCCAGTAAACCAATCAAAATATGAACATTATTTTAATCAATATAATCTCTGACCTAAAATAAAAGTGGCCTATAATTGAATGTTATATCAACCATGTCAAGTAATTGACATTGGGTGAGAAATGTAGGACATTGGGTTAGTGAAATAATTAATCTGATAAAGATCAAAATAAAATAAATGACTTACAGCTAAGAAATGAAAATAAATTACTTACAACTAAGACAAGAGGTTTCCCTTTCAACCATGTTGTTAAATAACTCTTCTTTATATCAAATACCATTAAACTTTTCCTGGTACTAGGTGGAAGTGGTATTGTAACATTAACCTCTGATAGAGTTTGTGTCCATGAATACTTCTTAAGATCAGATCCATTACCATCATTTGGGGCTAGATAAGATACATTCAAAAACCATCAACAGGAAAATGAAATCTACATCCTTGTAAAAAAGGGGAGGAAAAAAAATCCAAAAATTGAAACAGGTTGTAAGATAACTCATTCCTGCAACATGATTATCTTTTCATGAACAATTAAAAAAAAATAGGAGAATCATAATTTTTTCCAAATTTTGAAAATCATTTCCTTTTGCATATTCTATGAGAAATTGATGAAAAAATTCAACTAAATATTTTCAACATCGGGATTATAGTAAAACATAAAGGAACTGCTCCAACACAAATATAATCCTAAACATAAGTATCTATACAGATAAGTATTTAATGAGGACATTGTATATTTTGAAAAATTGGAAGTAAAATCTTTGAAATAACACAATTTATGGTACCAATGCCTTACCACTATATGTTGAGTATTTACAAAGTCCATTCAGGAATTTCTTCATAGTTCAAAGTTAAAACAATTAACATGTACCCTAAAAAAACTGAGATTTGAAAAGGAGATAACCCAAAGATGTAGATTATATATATCACATTTATATATCCTAATTTCCAAAAATTGAATGACGCTTTTTAGGATACTATTTTGAATTCAGCCCAAAATGCTAGAAGAAAAATATTGATGGTTATTTTGCTAATATATAAGTTTTATACATGAAGTTATTTAAACAAATAACTTTCAATATCAAACATATCTAAGGATGCACACAATACATTGCATATTTATTGCTTGTGTGTGAACTTGAGACAGTAAATTCTAACACTTCATAGTTTGACTACAATATTCACTTGTCGAATAGGTGAACATATAGTAGGTATGTATTATGAATATATGCATTACAACCCAATGAGAGTATGGTTGGAACAGTCACGTCCAACCCTTCCAAGTTTTCCTATAATTTTCACTACTCTAATAGGTGAAAAATAGAACTGTAGGTGTGCATTCTACATCACTTACCTAAATCCAACACCTTCAGCATAGAAATTTTAAAGAATATGTCCAGAACTGGTAGGTAATTTACAAAATGGAGTTAGTTTGATTATTTCTGGAGAAGACTAGACTCTTACATTGTTCAAAGTAAATTCATGACACTTTGTCAGGCTTAGATGTAACAAAAAGGAACCAAGTCAGAAGGTTATTTAAAGAATCATTACTTAGCCAAGGTAAAATCTTAACCCTTTTTTGTAAAAAAGCATAAATGTAAAAACTTTAAGAAATTCAGTGAAGAGGCTCTAGAAAATTTCTTAGCAAACCACTAACGTAAACAGAGCTAAGAAATATTTATTTCTAAAATAAATGTACATGGTCAAATTAAAAATAATGTGACCTTTTAGCATTGTTGCACTAGTGATGCTATTACAATATTTGGCCTAACCAATAAACAGAAAAAAACCTTTTCAATTTAGTAGGAGCATGCTCGGAAAATAATCTCACAATAATACCCATCATTCAACATTTTTACCCACTAAATCACTTTTACATCCTTTTGAATTCCTTCAACAAAGTGCTTAAAGTTGGTAACAATGTCATAACAATACTTCCAGCTATAGAACAAGCATTTGAAGCTTGCCTCTATTTTATCATATGGACATTTGTCCTTCAAACATAGTTATGAGACACAAAACTACTTTCACCCTTAAGAAAAAATGTGGTTGTAAATGCATGGTTAACTCTCTTAGCATAAATATTCTCTTATTATGGTATTAGATTCTCAAACTAGTGTCAGGTTTAAGGGTGCTAAATACTTGAGATTTTTAACTATGATATGGTGCACGCTAGGCTTCAAGACAACATATTCTTTAGAAATTTCATGTTGGGAAACCTCCAAATCTTTGTCCAAGAAAACTCAAGTTAAATGGAAATATTTTTGTATAATGGTTGTGGTTCATATGGATGCACATTAATATAAATGTTTTTCCCTATGTTTGAATAATTTATGTATTTTTTGGTCAACGAGTTTTTTGATCTGGTTTTGATCTAGTTCTTATTCGATTCACATTTTTTACGTTAACCATTTCTATGACTGGTCCAGTTCATGTAATTAAATAGAGCATAAAATATAAGGTGGTATTTTTGTGTTCATGAGAGTGTTACATGCATAAGTAAGATGGGAGTTACAAAAATCTTCAGTTATTCCCAATTGGAAAAATGGAGTGTCATAGATGTAAGAAAATGTGTAAGAGAATATCCTAAATTTAGAAATAAGAATCTTGTGATGTGTCATTGGAGAAAAAAAGTTGCAATTACCAAAAATATCTTCTTTACCAGTAGCTATTGTTCCATAGACTGGACTAGAAGAACCCTCTTCTACATACATAGCCAAAGTTTGGTGAATTTTGGAGAAGAGGCTTCACACATTTAACATAATGGAAAATCTGAAGTTGGACAACAAAATGGATACTCTGACATCATCAAATTTTTTAATCATTAAACAAGATTCATCATTTGTATTGAAGATATAAAGCACCATGGAGTATTTATACAACTAAGCTTATGCCAAGCTAATGTTTATATCTCTTTAATTATTATTTTAGTTTGATTTTTAGATAGTATATAAAAATTTATTATGTTGGTGTGTGATTCAAAGCATTCTATTACTTCAAGTAGATCTGATGATGTTGAAGTTTGGGTAGATATTTCACATGATATGGGTTGGAATGTCAACCAAACTACTATGACATGTAAATAAATGGATTCCCATCCTTCGAGAAAACATTTTTGGCACGTATCCTACCTCAAGCTATTATTTAGCTTCATAAAATTATCGGATATAGTAAACTATGCATAGACATATGGCATTAAAAAGACAATTTTAATTTTCAGTCTGCACCAAAAATGCTATCAATTAATGGTAAAGTTTTATAATTTTCTTTATCTTTATTTTTTAAGGAAAAATAAAGGAAATGTTAAAACATTACAATTAATTGTTTCAGGATGTAAGAGAAATTTCAACCTCATCGGATTTCGTCTCGAGAAAGTAAAATTTCTTATCCCATTTAAAATTCAACATTTTTCATGATTTCATGATTGGTAGGATTGCAACATTTTCATTAGATACTATCGTGTATAAGGGTATGGGATTGGCATTTAATCAAGAGAACCAAGCCCTTGAGAGGGTAGGATTTCCTATCCCATTTAAAATTCAACAGTTTTCGGGATTTCAGGATTGGTAGGATTGCAACATTTTCATTAGATTATGCCATGTATAAGAGTGTGGGATTGGAATTTAATAAATATCATCAAGCCCTGGAGAAAGTATAATTTCCTATCACAGTTAAAATTCAACAGTTTTCACGTTTTCAGGATTTGTAGGATTGCAACATTCTCATTATATTATATTGTGTATAAGGGTAAGGGATTGGCATTTAATAAAGAGAACCAAGCTCTTTGTGTACCTTGATGTTAGTGATATTAATTATTGAACTCCTATGTTGGGGCCTTAGCCAAAATGTACCCTTCACTCAAGAAAAAATTGTTGATAAAGCATGTTAAGTATTGTATAAATCCTAGATTAGATAGTTTCATTAAAATTTGGTGGTTTTGACTGTTATCCCTTGAGGATTGCAGTGGAGGCAAAGGATGATACTAAATATGAGGATCCCAACATAAGGGATGGTGGAAAATTTCTTGACATTTATGATTGGAATTTATATATACTTGCTCATTTATTTATTATGCTTTCTTTACAATTTTCATATAATGTGCTATTTATAAAATATCACGTTGTATATGTATGTATATATGTCTCTTTTTTCCCATTTGTAAAATGTTGTGGGGTCATGTTTCTAGTGCACTTTCATTTTGGAAATGCATACCTATTTCCTGATATCTTGCAACTTAGATGATGCTAAATGAATATTGGATAATTCTTTTAACAAGGAAAGATAGCACCAAACTCAGTATCAAACTCATTCAAGGACCATTTCTATACCACAGAAGTCAGTTCAGTATTAAAACCAACCACTTCAGCATGGATCCAATCTAAATTATATGATTCCATACCAAACCAATCTAGGAAGAACCGCCTACAAATTTTCATTTTTGGGACTTTTACAATTGTTTTGAAGAGAATAAGCATTGGCTTAATAAAGAGCAAGTGAGAAATTTAATGTCTTCCATCAAGATAAGGAGGGGAAATTAAGTGATTTTATTGCCATTAGTGTATTTGTTATGGAGTGGGGATTGATTCATTGATACCATGGGTTATTAGTGGAAAATTATGGATAGAAAAAGAAAAAGGGTTTTTCTCTCAACTCACCTTGCAAGCATAGGGAACTATTGCTTGATTGACCCCCACAAAAGCCTATGAACATTAAATACCCCCCAAATATCACCTTGAAACAGTAACAATGAAATGGGAAGGATAAAATCATAATTTTATTTGGTTATAACTATTAGCCTGTAGACTCAAATATGCAAGAATATAATTCAAAAATGTTGTTATAACCATTAGCAGGTTGTTATAAATATTTTTTGTTTCTTTTGTTCCTAGGTGACACTAAGTTCTACAAAAGGTTCTTGACATTGTTTCTAACATGTAGCTTATTGGAAATTCTACAAAGGCACACTCCAAACTTGTTATAATGATTAGAAATTATTGGAAATGAACTTGTTTCCAATGTTATCAACCATACTCATTGTTTAAGTAAATTAATTTGAAGGTTGAATTTACCTGCAAGTTCAAATCATAATCAATGTTGGTTGTCATTGCCATTGAAAATCCCTACAAAATCTTCTAATTGGGAACCTCTGGCATGGCGCGCAATTGAGTTATTTTGAGAATCTATTTCATAAGTTGATAGATAATTCTATGATATGCTAGTTTGAGAGTTTTGAGTAAAATATTGCTAGGGTAGCCATTAATATGGCTCAATTGAATTTTATATGAAATCCTTTACTACCAATAAATTTTACTTGATTGGTTGTAACTGAATCAAGAAAACCATGTTTTCATTGTTATGGATTTATATACAATAAGATTTTTTGGTCACATGGTTCATGTCTGTGTTCAAACCTAATGCAGTGAAATTCAAAACAATTCATTGAAGCAAAAATCCATATATTTTTTCCACTGAATGGTCTAGGCTAATCAAGGAAGTAATTTGCAGCCCTCAACATTAATCTATTTTACAATGTTAGAGATGAAAATCCTCTTCCTGTACCTTACTCATTAAAATACAATATCCCAAAGCGTTAAGTATCCTACCATACAATATGTCATCTTTGATTTTGGAAAAGTCAAAGTTGATCACCAATCCCATGCGTGGAGGTTTTTGGAATGGGAAATTTTCCAAGTTAGCCTCTGTGATGATTTTTTTTCATGCCATGTATAAGATGGAACCTACTCATATCGCTCACGAACACCATCTCCTACCCTGATTTATACTCCCATGGGCCAAAATATGCTTTTTTTAAGACCAACTTTTCTTTCTACCTATTATTTTCATAGTGCCAAAATGTTCACTTGCATTAAAAATTGCATTCCATGCACATAATCGCAAACCTGATTGATGATAAGTAAAAGGGTATATCCTATATGCCATTAACATCATATTCCATACTTAAAATTCATCCCAAGGTGTCAAAATTGCATGCAAAGTGGAAAAATTGAATTTCTCATGTTAAAAAATGTGTTACAACATGACCTGATTGCACACAACCTCTTGCATATGTATCTATGGAGAAGTCATAAAATATAGTGCTACATTATTTTTCCTTGTGCATCTTCCTACACTTCCATAATTCTAATGTACACCTTCAAGTGAATTGTGAGAGCACTAATTCTACCAAAACAATTTCACTGATTTACCTCGTCTCTTGTTAATTGCAAGTAGTCTTTAGTAACATGCATGTCCAGGGCTCAATAAAGATCAAAAGTGTGATTTTAAAATTTATGTGCAGCTCTTAGAACATTATTGATCTTTTTACATCGTTAGAGTTTCACTTCCAATCCAAGAAGTCACTACTGTGCAAAAATATTGTGAAACTGCCAAATTCCACAACAAGACAAATTAGGCTAGGGTGCCTTCAAAATTTTATATGCTAGAACATAGAGCACATATGGTGAAATACAGAGGTTTATAGCTAGAGTATCTTATGGTCTACAAGCCTACACAATCAAATTCCCAAGAACAATATCCATGTGTTAGTTATTAAGCATCAACCATAGAAATTTGTTTGGTTTGGCACTTTTCTCCAACTCTAGAAACACACACATGTTTGAAACAATTTGTATACCATGTTCTCATTATAAATACGAATTCCAATTCTTGAATTCTATGGCCTACTCAAGCAACCAAACACAAATAAAAGAGGAAGCTTTACATGGAATAAAATGTTTAAGAATTAATTTTCTTGTTTGCAACCATGGCATTACCTCAACAACAACGTGAGCCCAAATCTTGTCACTGTGAGCTTCCATGACTCCCTTTAAAATCATAATCCCCAAGCCTCAAATTATGTCAGATATTTCAAGAAAGAGCCCTCGCTCCTCACAAAGAATCTACAATATTGGTGAAAACCAACAGAAGATAACATGACAGCATTAAACCATGTCTCAAAATAACAAAAATGAGTTATTGAGTGCGTATAAAAACCCTGTTAATCAAAGAATTTAACTAACCTCTATAAGAAATTCTCAGGGTTGACTCATATTCTCCACTGTGATAGGGCACCACATAGTTTGATGACCCAATTCAACTGCCTAGCTTGCACCACTTTCTAGGTTACCTTTTGAAAGAAAGCCATCATCCTTATTAAACACCTACATAGTTTCCAAGGAAATAAACAATTATACTTGAGTGGCAAGTTTACAGTGATATTTTATGTTTTTTAACTATTGGAAAAAGTAATTTATAAATTGGAGAAAAAAAATAAATACATGGATGGAAAATACATAAATAAGCACAAGAATATGGGAATTGAAAATGTGAATCCCCAGTATATCTGAATGGAAATGTAATATTTTAAAGCACCATTAAACACCAAGAATGGAGGTGAAAACCCAGTCAGTATTATCTCAAAGTCTAGAAGGAAAACACAAAATGATTAGCTTCTGCAGTCTCTTAAAGCTAGAACATTTATGAAATAAAACAATAAATGTTAAGATTGAAGGCAGATATTATCCTACAACATATTTTGCATAGAAACTGAGAAATTACATTAACACTTACGTTTTTTAAATGTTCATCCTTTTTTTTGTCAACCTCCATTGGAGGAAAATGTAGAATGATTAGCTTAATTGTGCTTAAGCTAAGGAATCCTCCAATTTACCCTACAATGCACGCGTTGCCTCATCTAGAAGTAATAGGCTTGGATTCTTTATGATCCTTTTTCTCCCTCCCAATAATTTAATCACTCTATCTCCATAGTTTGTTTTGCAACCCATAGCTACATAGTTCATTTTGCAACCAACAATCGCAGAAGAAGGCTAAGAAAATGGCATGTTCCCAAGAAATTTGTATTTTTTGTGTTCTTTTAAATGAGTAATTTTTAGAGCTTTGATCCAATAAAAATATAAAAAATTCTCATTTCAATCTTAAAAAATATAAAATTATAAAATTATAAAAACTTCGCACATATCAAATTTTTATGTGTTCAATTTTTTGTATGGACAATATTAATGGTGCAAGCCAAAAAATAGTATGTGTTGTAGGCAAGGACTAAAAATAGATCTACTAAATGGGCCTAAAAAATTTTATAGATAAGAAACAAAGGAGTCTCTCTTCATATCCAAATATCAATTTTGGAGTTCTCGAAACAAAATAGCAAAATGGATATATTTTATTTCTTAATATTCAACCATATTCCTTCATAATTTGAATGGACATAATCCATGTTCACGTCAACATTGACATCAACATAAACTATATCTTCTTCACTTACACATTTTTTCTCTTGAAAGTCTTCAAACTATGACAAATCTGCATACTTGGGTTCATATGATGTATTCTTTCTTAATCATTTTGGAGGACATGTTAACACTGCATACCAGTCAGTCTCATCTGGATCTTGTACACGGAATACTTGTTTAGTTTGCGATGCTATAACAAATGGATCATCTTGCGAATAATTTTGACTTAAGAATTTCTTCATATTCATTATTGTAAAACCCAAATCATTAGTTTTGATCCCTCCCTTATTGTATACATCAATCCAGTTAAATTTGAACAATGTGTACTCCATAAAAAAGTAGTCCAATATAATTATTCCATCTACCACTCCATAAAATGTTGTGTTTTGAAGTATAGGGTTTGTATCTTTGGAAATTTACCTCATCATTGTTCGAGCTTCCATACACACGCCACTATTTCGGGTGGTTCTCTCATTCTCCATGCTTTCTTTATGGAATCTATAACGATTGATTAGGTATCCCTTTCCTCATTCACGAATTTCCTGGGGCCAAGTGCTATCCATTTTAGTGTATCATACACCTTTCCATCTCCCTCCACTTGTATAATTTTATATTTTTAAATTTAGTTAGAGATCATACCTTCAACCTCTGAAAAAATATTTAAATTCCTACATGACAATATTCCCATGTAATGATTTTTTAGTACACTTATAACATTAATAATATCGTTACCTGTTGTTTAGTAAAATTATGGGTGTGGAATTTCTGCAATAGAGCTTGTTAAAATTTGGCAACTAGGGAAAATATCCACTTAGATCTACTCAGTTGATGGAGATAATAATTCCATTGAATCCCTATTTTTGAGAGGACCAAAATCGATCTAAAGATCATCAATTTTGGTAAAGGAAAATATTTGTTTATTCAAAAAAAAAAATCTATAAGTTCAGTTTTTGTTTAGGCGAGAAAAATCAAAAATTTAAATTTCAAATTTGCCTCCAAATGTTAAGGTTGACCTTCCCTCGATCTTGTATATAAAGAGGAGCCTTAATCCTCATTTCAATCATCATATCACACATTATTTTCTCTCTGAAATGGTTGCAGAAGGAAGGGATGCTCTAGCAAAGAAGGAAGGGTTGAATTGATGCCTTGGATGGGCTACCTTAAGGACCAAGTTCCTTAGGAAGGAGGTAGAGCTTATTTGAGGCTAGTTCAAATTTGTTTGGACTGTCTTGTTGGTAGTTCTATGTCATAATTGCAATAGAAATGAAGAGGTAGTCATGAGGTTAATTTGTATATTGTTTGGGCTCATTCTTGGTTGTAATTTCTCCCCTATAGCAAGTTGCAGCCCTAGTTGTGTTCTTCAGGAGGACCGTGGGCCTAAATCACACTTGAAAAGGGACCAAAGTACTAGCAGGAGGGCGCATGTCTTAGATATTTTAAGCCATAGGTTGTATCACTTGTTTTGAGGTTGTATCAACAACAGAGGCATTTGGAAGGTGGACGCATCCAAGCAAGAATATTGGAATGTTAGGAAAGGGTGTTGTAGAAACCTGCCGAAAGAATTATTCTATCATATGTGGGTTGATCAACTTGAAGGAAATCCATCCTATAGCAGTGACAGATTGTTTTTGTAGCTTGAAAGAAAACCCAAACAAGAACACCAGTATTCAGAAGCTTTTACAATAGTATGTTTCAAGCCTAAGAGGGCACAAATTGTCCTCTCCAAAATTGTGTTGCTCAGGTAGTTATGTATCTAAGTACATTGACATTGAATCTCCAAATTGGAAAGTCAATATTGACCTTCAATTATTGCACTTTCTCTCTGCTAAACATTTATATTGATAGTAAGAAGAATTTCTTAAGGGTTTTCCCCATCTTGGGGTTTTTCCCTAGCTTGAGCCACATCCTTGTGTTCTCTTGTCTTGAATTGTCTTATGGATCTATTGTTTATTTTCTTTCATTAGTTACTCTTAGTTATGATTCATATGATTGCTAATGGATGATGCAGCCAAAACTGCATTTTAACATAACCCTGTGGACCCTATGGTTTATGGGCCCAAATATTAAACTTCCCTTTTTAATATCGCAGCAGATTACTCTTATCAGGGTTTATTTACATACATACACTAGCAATCAACATCGCTCACGTTAAACATATTATACATACCCGAATCCTTTCTTGCACGCGAAATAGATTCTCGAGTCCCTCATGACGATAGCCAATCAAGGCTCATCGCAATCCGGAAAACTTAAGTTGCAACTTAAATGAAAATAATATGATCACCAATGTGAAGTGTGACACTAATATCTACCAAATATCTTTGCAGGATCCAACGGTCTGCTATACTTCTCTGTCTTATCATAATCGTTGCCCACAAACTTAACCCTTTGTCGATAATGCTAAACAATAAAAATTGCGGTGTGCGCTCTTGTGATACATCGACACGTGTTCGCCCCTCTCAGCATCGCACATTTCATCCCTTACTGCATCACAAATAAAATAATATACATGCGATGTCTTTAAACTTTAAATCTTCATTTTGCGATATTGTGATTTGTTGTCTATCATCGATCTGCAATGAGATCTAACGGTCCTCACCTGCTCTGTCCTTCTTCAAACTGCATCTTTCCAACTAATATTGCAACGGAATCTCGTCCATTCATCTTTCCCTTTTTAGATCTGCAATCTAATCACAACCGTTCATCGTTCTCCTTCATGCCTTTATTCAAAAATCTCTGAGATGTAATAAAACACGTTGTTACAGCCCTCTGTGAACCAGCGTTGTTCCATGCTCCTTTCTACAAAAACTCATCAATACACTTTCGTGACTGTAAGATATGCTATTGTTACTTGGTTTTGGACATTGACATTCCCTCAGCTGTGCAATTACTGGTTTAATATACAAAACCTCAATCCACTCTTAAATCTTAATAGCAGTTTTGTTTAACAACATGACATGCTACAATTTACATAGTTACACGGGATTTATAAGCCAATCTTTAAAAAAATCAGAATAAATATAGACTTACTCAATCATTCTTGAATCTGATTTGATTACAATTCTATAGCATATGTGGCCTACATACACACAATTAAAATTACTTATCACTCATCATACTCTCACTCCCTTAACTAGTCAACCTCGGCCAACCTCGAGATAACCTCGAGCCAATCTCTCCAATCCTTTCAATTTTTCCTATTTTGTTTCAAAATTATTTACAAATATATAAAAAAAAAAATATTCATGAACCAATTTCAGTTCAAATCCAACAATCTCTCAATATTCCCTAATGCTTCTCTCAATTCCATTCTTTACTCAACAAAATCCTACATTAGATCTCTAGATCCCTAAAATCCTCACTCTTCCCAAGATTTATCACTCATCCTTAAGATCTCTACAACTCACGAGATATTATTCGTTAATAAATTTACATTTAGATCTATTTATAACTCAACTAAACTTAGGAAAATAACAAAATAATTAAGGGAACCCACTCCCTTTAGTAAATGTGTGATAATACTCTTAAGTCTTATAACTTTTGAAGAATTCTCCCGCATCAAAGTCCAAAGGTTGAAATAATTCATGGACTCCTGTTCATGAATCTTCCAATTTCCTATGTTGTAAACTTCCTTAAGCTTCATATTCCAACTGGTTGTCTAAACTTTTCCAATTGCAGGTACATTTTCTACATTCTCTCCTTCTCCCGGATGCCAAACTCTTTGTTGTGGATAACCTTTTGATCTGATGTCATGAGCATCTCCACTGCATAGTGTTTTCATACTCATATATTCAACATAAGCATGTCTTCAAGAAACATTAATTTTTGTACCTCTGTGTGATGTTATCTTGTCATCATCTCAACAGTATTTAAATTCAACTTCATGTCTTTTTCACTAGTTCCATTGTCTTGTTCTTGATCGTATATTTTTATTTCTGACCCTGTCACTAGCATCCTCTTAGGTTTCCAAACCACTTTATTTATATTGTCCTACATATCTTTCCATCTGTTCTTGACTTGTTGAATTTGAAAAAATCCCATACCTATCACCTTTGTTGTTTTCATCATCCACTTATCCAAAATCTTGAATGGAATCTTTTCAATTTCAAAAGAATATTGTTCCTTTTTTGACACAAGAACATGTTACCTTCCCGTTGTACACTGTCCATTAGCTACAAAAAATTAAGTCATTGAACCTTGTTCAATTGTCTCCATAGTCACATTAAATTTAACTGAACTGTTCACCCAACTTCTCATGTACAAACTCAAGATAAACTCTTGACATTTAAATCTTCTTTGGATCAAAAACAAAATTTGTTCATGGACTATAATTTCACATCCTCTGCAATCTTCTTTCTCTTCTGCAATGACTTTTGTAAGAGTTATATCAACTCTTTTTCCTCCATTCCAAACTTCTGAATCAACTAGTTTCTTTCTCTCATCTTCTTGTTTCCATACAAAAAACTGATTTTCTGCATCTCCAGAACTTGCATGCTCCCTCATATTTACATAAACAAATACATCTCCAAGAGAATTTTTTCTTCTATCTTGAAAAACACATTCAGCAGTTAATAATTCAAAATCAGAAAACATATTACATTTTCCACCTTTTTCCTCATTACCTCTGCTCCAAGTTTTCTCTGATTTTTCATCCCTTTGATGTTCATATGACATGTCTAACTTCTCATATCCTCCTTCATATTGTCTTGTCTTGGAAAATTCCTCTTTGTTTCTACTTTGTTCTGAATGTTGTCTAATTTTTTAATTTTGTCCTTTGTTCTTCTCTTTGGCCTTCCTTCCTTTCACATTTCTTTTCATTCTTCCCTTTTCTTCCTTACAAATCTGTAAGCCACTAAGTTGATTTTTCCATCCCTCTTTCTTTTCAATCAAAATCTTCCAATCTCTAATTCTAGAAGTTAAATTTCTCTTTGTTTCTGTACAGGAAACAAAACCACCATATGCAACAGATTTTCCATTCCACTGTAAAGTCCCTTTTACAACAGTAAACATTATTTTTATCACCATGAATATCATACTCCATTGAACGCATTTTTTGTTCACTGCAAATGCATAGTTCATGAAAGCATCCTTGCCTTCATCTTTTGAGATTTCCTATCTCCTTCTAGTTTGCTGATTACATTCACCTTTACTCCTTTCGCAATTTGTACAAATAACATTGTCTTCAATTTTTTGTTGTGCATTAGTCTTTGCCAACCTATCCTTAAGTTCCTGATTGTCCTCTTTTCCTTTCTTCTTCATTTCCTTTACTGGATTAACTGTACCTCCTTGGACCCCATTCTCTTTATAAATTTATGTTTTACCATCTTCCACAATGCAATATTTATTAAGATCTCTTTCCATTAATGCTCCATTATGTCCTCTCAAAATAATTTCTTGTCCATCAACTATCAGTACAGGATCATAATTGTTTAGTAGAAATTGAAAATATAATCCCACTACCTCAAGTGTTTGCACGGTGCATATACTCTCGTTTAATCCTGTCATAAGGCTATCTTCATACTTCTTTTCTCCTCATTTTTCTACAATCTACAATTTCCTTTTGTCTTCATATTGTTTGTTATCATTTTGCCAAGTCTTACTAGATTCATCATTTCCAACTTCCGTAATAGTCTTCAACAGTTGTCCATCTTCAGTATCTTTGAACACATGTTCAATAAAGAATTGTTCTATTACAACCATCTCCTCTAACAGCTTCATTTCTTCATCAACCTGCATAAATACATCCTCTAAAGTTTTTTCATCACCTGCATACATACACAAAACATTAGGTTCAAAAACACAAAGCTCCTCTTCCTTTGATGTCTCCTTCTTCACATTTCTTAGTTGATCCAAACTTGTCCAAAATTTTATAAAATCATCAATAATTCCTTCCTCAACAAGGTAAACTTCTTGCTCAGGTCTATAATAACCATATTTCACCTTTAGCTCAGCTACTCTGAGTTCTTCTCTTAATATGATGTAGATTCTCTTCTTTATCTGTGTCTACAACAACTTCCATCTGATCTTCTTTATTTTCATAGTTCAACCATATCTTTGGCCCCTTTCACAGTCTTCAAGAATCATTATTATTGCATCCATAATTGCTTTCAATTCAACAATGTCTTTTTCAAGTTCCTCTTGACTCATCTTCTTTTCCTTGTCATTTTCCTTGGCATCTTTCTTTCTTCTGTTGTGGCTTCTCTCATGACCCTTAATAGTCATCTCGGCTTCTTTATGTGGACTTCCTTTGCCCACTGTGAGCTTACAATAATCCTATCTCATTTCTTTGTAACAAGTCTCTACTTTTCACCTACACCAAGTCATCCTCTTGGTATACTTCCTTAGGTTTCTACAACAAAAACTCTTTTGGGCACTCCTACTCCTCAGCTTCCAATGTTGACAGGACTTTGTAACCAATTCTCACCTACCCCTCTCTCTATTTTAGAACTTTGTTATTCTCTTCTTCTCTACAACAATATCCTTTGCTGGATTTTCCACTAACACAACTTATCCTCTCTTTACACAGTATGTTGTTGTGTGTTGGTTGCTATCATTCTCTTCACTATGAAATTAATTCAAATTAGACAAAATATTAAAATATAACTCATACCTGAGATATATTCCAATGATTTTATATCCTTAAGCTTTCTTTGGCTTGGAAAATAAATATGTTGCTTTACTTTTCACTATCTATACTTTAGTTCTTCTTTCAACTAATTTCATTACAACATCTCTTGTTGCAATTTCTTTAATTTCTCCCTTGTCCCTTTTCACAGCTACCTGCAACATTTTAGTCTTATTCTCTGCATAAAATATTTTGTGTTCGGATCTCCCAATGAAAAATTCCTTTCATACCATAACCCTTTTAAGCTGGATCAATTACTAATGCAAACTCTACACATACGGAGAATAAAATTCAACCCTTGAATAAAACCCCAAAGAGAACTAATATCGCTCTGATATCAAAAAATGATGCAACCGAAACTGCATTTTAACATAACCCCATGGACTCTGTGGTTTATGGGCCCAAATATTAAACTTCCATTTTTATTATCACGGAGGATTACTCTTATCAAGGTTTATTTACATACATACACTAGCAATCAACATCGCTCACCTTAAACAGATCATACATACCTGAATCCTTTCTTTCACACAGAACAGATTCTCAGGTCCCACATGATGATAGCCAATCAGGGCTCATCGCAATTCGAAAAAATTATGTTGCAATTTAAACAGAAACAATACGATCGTCGATGCGAAGTGCGACACCAATCTCTATTGTAGATATTTGCAGGATTCAATGGTCTACTATACTTCTTCGTCTTATCATAATCGTTGCCTGCAAACTTAACCCTTGCCAATAATGCTAAACAGTAAAAATTGTGGTGTTCACTCTTGCGATACACCAACACGTGTTTGCCCCTCGCCGCATCGCACATTTCATCCCTTACCGCATCACAAATAAAATAATATGCCTGCAATGTCTTTAAACATTAAATCTCCATTTTGCGATATTGCGATTTGTTGTCCATATTCGATCTGCAATAAGATCTAATGGTCCTCACCTACTCTGTCCTTCTTCGAACCACATCTTTCCGATTTATCTTGTAATATAATCTTATCCGTTCATCTTTCCCTTTTCAGATCTGCGATGTGATTGTAGCCGTTCATCGTTCTCCTTCACGCCTTTGTTCAGAAATCTCTGAGATTTAAGAAAACATGTTATTGCAGCCCTATGTGACCCAACGTTGCTCCATGCTCCTTTTTGCAAAAACTCATCAATGCACTTACGCGACTGTAAGATATTCTATTGTTACTCAGTTTTGTACATCGACATTCCCTCGGCTGTGAAATTACTGGTTTAATATACAAAACCTCAATCCACTCTAAAATTTTAATAGCAGTTCTATTTAACAACATGGAATGCTACAATTTAAACAGTTACACAGGTTTTATGAACCACACTTAAAACAAATCAGAATAAATACAGAATTACTCAATCATTCTTGAATCTAATTCGATTGCAATATTATTAGCCTTTATGGCCTACATACACACAATTAAAATGACTTCTCACTCATCATAATCTCACTCCCTTAGCTAGTCAACCTTGGCCAACCTCGAGCTAACCTCGAGCCAACTTCTAATCTCTAGCCAATCTCTCGAATCCTCTCTCTTTTTCCTACTTTGTTTCAAAATGCTTTAAAAATATATACAAAAAGGATTCATGAACTAATTTCAGTTTAGATCCAACAATCTCTCAATATTCCCTAAAGCTTCTCTCAATTCCATTCTTTACTCAACCAAATCCTACATTAGACCTCTAGATCGCTAAAATTATCGCTCTTCCTAGGATTTCTCACTCATCCTTAAGATCTCTACAACTCACGATATATTATTCATTAATAAATTTACATTTAAATATATTTATAACTCAACTAAACTTAGGAAAATAGCAAAATAATTAAGGGAACCCACTCCCTTTAGTAAATGTGTTATAAGACTCTTAAGTCTTATAAATTTTTAAGAATTCTCCTGCATCAATGGATATGATCGGTTTAACTAAATGGTCTACTATGGAATTATGATAACTGTCATATGCAAAGTACATGCAATTTTAACATGGTATCAGAGCTCAGGTGAGGACAAGCCCAAGCAAGAGAAAAAGAGAAAGTGCCACTAAGTGAAGTTGTTGATAAACAACAAAAATAAGGATGAATCCCTTTGTTTTGGATCTGGTATGAATCAGAAATTAAAGAAATCGTGTACAAGGTCTGATTTAGATCTCCTTCTCTTGAAGAATATGTATGAAAATAGCCACAGTTGAAGTTGCAGATCCATGGTTTTTAAAATCTTCAAAGAGGGCTATTACAAACCAAAATTCAAGTACATTATTTCAGAGCATTCTAACCAAGTAAAAGGTCCAAGTTAGAGAACTTGATTCTCTCTAAATATTTATTGTCTGAGAGTGCTACCACACAACAAAAGTTTTTCTTTTGTTATTTATTCTCCTCTAGATCAAGGTGTTGTATATTTTTCTGTATTTTTTTGAGATGTATTTCTTTCTCTTGAACTGAAGTATTTTGGGGACATCCTCAAGCAATCAAATTGGGTTATGGTCATTGTTAAGGTACAATAATGAAGTCTCTCGTACAACCCTCATCATGGCATTAATTACAGGACACCAATGTTTTACAGACCTAAGTCACAATATAATTCTCTTATTCATGGGCATCTATTCTGGAAGGTGAGAAACGAAGTTGGTGACCTACCACTGTGTATTTGAACCTAAGAATATACCACAGGTCACAGGATTATTACAAAAGCCAAGTCTCATCTTCTATAGGTTCAACTCTAGGTTATATATGACATCACTCTTGTGCGGTTGTGACAATTATTTTGTATTGTATGGGTAGAAAAGAGTTTAGGGCACAAATTTTGAAAAGATCTTGAAGGTTCAATCCATTGAAATACATTCTCCAAGATTGATTTTCATTTTATAATTTATGATTGAGAAGTAGCATGGAAAGTGAGTATCTGCCTACAGAAAAGTAAGAGACTTGTTGAAGTCATTATCTTGAAATTTGAAAAAACAATTCCTGAAGAAATTTATAACGCACTTTTTGTATAAGAAAAAATTGAAGGTTCATCACAATGTTAGTATGTGTATCCCTAACATGGCTTAAAGGATAGTTACAATATTATAGCTGACAGGGCTTCTTCAATATTTTTTGTGTTACTACAACAAGTCAAGCATCCTTTCGTAGTAGTATGGAAAGAGAAAATTCACCATGGCCCTACAGTAATAAATTTGGCACATCACTATTATAATAATAACCTTTTTTATGGCAGATATCGTGAAGTTTTCCATGATAGTCCACCTGTGGGCCTAACTAAAGAACACATGTGGTAAGGAAGTATTAAATATCACTCAGCTTTGCTAAGCATAGATATCTTCTAGAGTTTGCTATTGAATGAATATGTGAAGGGATACTAAAACCATCAACCAACCTAATCCTTGTGATAGCAAGATGCTTGAAGTGTAATTATCATTAACACATACAGAACATAGTATATTAGGCAAAAAAATTTAGGTGTTTTTGATCTATATATAATTCTAGACCAATATCCTTTAAGTTTAGAGATGCTATAATAAGCAATAAGACAATATATTTTTCTTTAATACAAGAAATTGATGGGTTAAGCTACCAAAAGAATTTTTCTAATCAGGGAAGTTCAGGAGGAATGAAGGAGCAACGACATTCATTTGAAGAAATAATGGTAGTATTTGATATAGTGAATTGCAGTAATAATTGGAGTAATGATGGTGTATGGAATAAAAAATTTAACTCTTTATCTAGCAGGAGGATAAATGGAATTTTAGGTAGCACCTTTACCTTGGTCTAGCTGCTAGGAGAAAAATTACATGGAAATTTTTGGAGCTATTCTGTATATTAGCCCTTATCAGCACAAAATCAAAGGTACCTTGAAGAAATTGCATATTAAATCCTATGCTTTGACAATAACTATAAGAAGAAGGGACTGTAAGGAACTTTATCTTGACTGTGTAATTGGGCTTCTTGATGCATTAAGCCAAGATCCTATGAAATATAATATTATGAATATGGATGACTGTATATCATGGATCGGGTAATTTAATTCATTGATCAATGTCATCTAAAAAAGGAGGATAATGCAGTGATTTCTTCATTCTAGTTGAAGAAGGACCATGATAATTATAAAAACTTTTCTTTCTATTCTGAGGCAAGCTTCGTTGAAAGTTGATGTTTTAAGTGCCTTGTGGACAGTCTCTCACATAAGAAGCTCATCAAGCTATGCTTTAGAGAAAGCCATAAAACCAACCAGCAGTATGTCCCGATGATTCTTTCTGACCGATGTTTGTTGACACAGTCTATTCATGGCAAGAGATTATGGTTTATGACTTTGTTACATGGACCTAAGGAAAAGGGTGAGGTTTCAAATGGCTCAGTGATTCTGCTTTGGCATGGTCACTTTTCCTATATTCAAAGGGAGTTATGTACAAGCCATGATACAACTATTGATGACTCCTGGCCCTCTCATTTATCAATATAAGAGGGAGATGACCTCTTAAGACAAGATAAAAGACATAGCCATGTTGCACTCAATTTCCTACACTTAAAGATCTGATGAAATGGAAAATTTGCAAGCTCTCTTATGTACAAGGATCCCTAGTGTTCTTGATAAATGCATATCTTTCATATGCCTCGCTATGAATACTCTGAGTCGATCTATGGATAAGCCTCATATATTGGATATTCTGATATTGACTCGATTGGAAGTGTGATAGATGGAAAGAGCATGATCAGTGCTATATATCTTGATTTGGTTGCTCTAGAAGCACTATTGAGGTTGAATGTATCTAGTAGCAAGTATGGTTTATTATGAAGCCAATTGATTGAGGAAGCTCTTCAGTGAGCCATTTGAGCACGTGCTAGTAACCACTATTATATATTGTGATATTTTTTAGTAGGATCCATTTTTTAAAGAATCCATGCTCCATCATTAGTGTTTGGATGAGCATATTCATGTCATCCTTACATAGCCTCTTGGTTAGGGAGAGGTTGGGAGTCCTAGAAAGACCCCACTATGAGGGTCTTGGTTAAACATAGAACTCTGGGAGCTCTTGGGGGCCTCAGGTTCTTCTTTGAGCTATGAGCAACCATAGGATGAGTGGTTCACATTCCCTTATAGGTACGTTTTGTACAGGGTGGGTTCATCTTCCCCTATGATACCCCATGGTGATTGACATATGTGTAGAGTGAGTGGTTCATATTCTCCTATTTTTGATGACATATGCATAGGATTAAATTTTTTCCTTCTCCTACGAATACCCCTATGAGAGATGCATATAGGCATCTATTGAAATTTCGGTGGGACGTGGTTCATACTCTCCCCACATGTAGGATGCTCATTCCATACGATCAATGGTTGAAATTTCGATGGGATTTGGTTCATCCTTACCCAACTTGTAGGATCCTTCCTACTATTTATGGTTTGCATGCATGTAGGATAAGGTTCTTCCTTTCCCTACTCTCGTTGTTTTTCATGCGTGTAGGATGTGGTTATCCTTTCCATGCCTATGGTTTTGATATGTAGGATGTGGTTCATCCATTCCCTAAATGTGATTGTAATGTGTGTTCATAGGATGTGTTTTCTCCTTTTCCTATGTGTGATTATGTGTAGGATGTGATATATTCTTCCCCTGCTTGTGTTCCTATGTAATGTTCCCAATTTTTAGCCTCAAGCTAAAATGGAACATTATAGTTGCATATTTTATTTTTGCTTAATAAAATGAGTAAGGAGACACCTTAGCCCTCTTTTTATGAAGAAATAATACTCCTTATGTGAAAAGGAGATAAATAAGCAGATGGAATAAGAACCTAAGGGTGTGAATGGAACCCGAATCACTTGATTTAGTCACCTTTGACTAAAGTCAATAGAGTTGCCCAAGGAGAGGCTTCCTAGAGAAGCTGCGCAGTTTTGGAGGGAAGACACTCACATGAGGGTGGAAACCCTAATTGGTGGGACCATGGTGGACAAGAGTTCCCTTTCTTTATAAGGGGGAGATGGCAGCTGATTTTCATTATGTTTGGATATAGAATTTCGAATAGGGTCTGCGGAGGCTTGCATCCCCAAGTTGTTTAGCAGGGTGGTGGTGCCCTCGGGCACTAGGGTGTTCCCGGTCGGGAATCCCTACCTCTTCCTCAAGGAAGGATGAGGATTGAGCTGCATTTTCCTCAATCTGGAATTGGCCACAGCTACATTCATCTTCTACAGCATTAGCTCTGCAGCAGAGAGAACGTTGTGTTTTTGGTTGCAGCAAGAGAGGAACTCATGGAGTCATTCTTGGCTTGCTATTTCAGTGGAGGAGTGATATATTCATTGGAGGAGCTGCAAATGAGACTCTCGGGCTTCATTTCCACATCTTTGGCACTTGGCCAAGTATTCATCATCTCCCACTGCGCAGTCCATGGAAGAAATGTGTTATTTTATGAATGCAGTGTGAGGAAGGTTCATGGAGCACAACAGGAGGAGTGTTTTTGAGACAAAGGGATCATCCCTTTGTGCTTAAGGACATTATTAGAGGAGGGAAATTATATTTCAGATCTACCATAGCCTCATTCATATTTTAGTTCAATTGTAGTGACAACTCAGTTGTCACATTTTGTATTCTCCAGCATTTCTAGCAATCTCTCCTAGATTGGCTAGAAATCCTGTATTTCAACCCATTTCTATGTTATTGGGATATTATTTGTATTCCTTCAGCCACATGTAAATTTTATTCATATTCAGCAGCTCATACCTTCAGAGAGACAGCGCAGTCACTTCTCTCCATCATTTTGGAGTTGCAGCAACTCATGTACTTTGTTGCTTAATCATTGGAGGTTGGTTCCTAAAGCTTGAGTGGCTTGTCCCTCATGATATTTCTTGTATTTTATTGCTGATATCATAATATAATGATGGCTGTATCATTTTCCATCTTATGGTGCATTTTAGAATTTCAGAGTTAATATTATTGTTCATATGTTGTTGTAAGCTCTCTCATTGAGCATTGTTTTAGAGACCTAGATTGGGGAGATCTGAATTACCCATCTAGAGTTATTTATTTAAGCTCATTTTATTCAAGGGAATTGTATTAGATGTGTTATAGGGCATCCCAATGGTTTTTTTCCTTATTTTTGCAGAGGCTTCCTTATACAGCATCCTCAAGGACCCTGTAGCAGAAATTCCCGAGGTGGATTATTACATATCCATAGACAGAGTCTGTGAAGGGCCAGCTAGCCTTAGGATCTCTCCCTTCTTTGGAAGGAGACATATCCTGCAAATTCCCCAACAATAAATATCTGAAATGGAATTGTGATACCTCACTGAAGAAGGAATTGGAATATCTTAAGATATTCTCGATGGAGCATAAAATTCCAGATTTGGAACATTACAGTGGTATCATAGCATCAATCTTGGCTCAGCCTGTGCACAAGATTTAATGCCATCAGCAAGAGGAGCTTATCTCTAAGGAGAGGAGATTGACAAAGGAAACAAGGGAAAAGGAATGACGGAAGAGGAGGTCTCCCTTCTTCTTTTCCAGATCATTGAGAACATCATTGAAGATTTGATGAAAGGGAAAATTTGGAGAAATTTTCTGAAAGGGTTTGTGGATGAAGCAAGCCCTAGATATTCTCATGAAGGGTGTGAGCATTCAACCACATAGCATAGTAATTTTCCCATATCTACTGCAAGAAGTATGGAGGGAAAGAGTTGAGGCCTTTGGAGGAGCAGCGCTGCAACTCAAAGGTATGATTCATGATGGTTGGTTTCAGAATACTATTTCATGTTTTCATGCAAATGAGAGATCATATGTTGAAGTTGCAAAGAGTTTTCAAAGGGGATTAATGAAAACCAAGGTGCAACATGGTGTGACAAAACTTCAAACACTTTTCATGCATGGAATGGGACCATGAAACAAAGATCATTCCATCTTTCTAGAGGGGGAGTAAATCAGGAGGATGTCTTACTAGAGGAAATACCCCCATTGTTTGAAGGGCACTCTTCCATTTGTGAGGGTGTGGAGATATTTCTCTCAAGGGAAGGCCAAGATCCAAGGCCTCTCATTAAGGAGGGGATACACTCACATGTTGGTAGAGAGGAGGTGCATAGAAGAACCTACAGCGCTGCACCATTGGAGGAAGAAGAAGAGCAGGAGGATCAGCATAAAGGGATGATGGGCATTCGCCCTTATCTACTTCAGAGATTTTCTTCACATAGGAGAAGGACTGCACTGCGCAGTAGAGAGATAGGGACCTTTCATTCCCCTCATATATACAGTCCACTTCCTATCTTGATGTCTCACTTTTTGGAGGCATTCCACTTGGGAGGCCACATGATCTAGAGATGATGTGAGGCATCATGTCATTTGGTTCACCACACTTGGATTCTGGAGAGGTGGATACATTAGAGGAAACCAACACAGCATAGATATTTTGGGATAGGCTCAAGGAGGAGGGATACACTCTCATTTTCAGTCTCACCCACTCTCATCAGCTATACTGGATTGATAGAGTTTGCTGCAAGGATGGAGGATAGCATCTTCATGATGCAGGATGACTGCTCCATAGATTTGGTGAGAGAAAGGATACTTCCTTTGAGGAAGTACTCTTTCATACATTGGAGTAGATGGAGGCCACTCATGCTTACATTGGCCAGGATCGAGAGATTCTTTGGAGGTGATAGTCTCTCATGGGAGGCTCATTTTCAGAGATCATAATTTCTATTTGAGCATGAGCAGCTACATGATGGGCATGGAAGCAACTTGGAGGATGACTTTGGCATGGGGGATGTCAAAGTAGCAAGAAGCAGCGTGAGGGAGCACTTTATTGCAGATTACCAGTGTTGTCTATGTGGAGGATTGATCCTGGTTGGAGGACTCAGCTTTTGGTTGAGTGTTCCCAGGATCTTGGTGCATGCATGATTCTTGATGGCCAAGAGGGAGATGAATGATACATATTTTATTATATGTTCATCTAACACTGTGGCAGACTCTTCTTGACTAGGGCTTCTAGTCTTAAGGAGAAACTATTGCATGCAGCATATGAGGACTTCCTAGCTATGCATTTGGATGCATACTTTACTTTTCTAGAGGAGTTCACTTGGGAGGGCATTCAGCATGACATATCCGCATATGGAGAGATGCATAGCTCGATTTATGGTGGAGAGAACATCACAGCCACTTCCCTACTCATTGCAGGTGAGGGGAAATTTTCAGTTGAACCATTTCAGCTCAAGAGCTCTAGTGCATGATGGAGGAGGTATAATTTCATATTTTGTATTGTACTTATTTTTCATTGATTCAGAAGCTTGACGTACCAAGGAGGCTTGTTCCTTCTTTCATTTTACATGAGGATTCACTTGCAGCCATTTTCAGCAGTGGAATTGGACATTCTTATTGTGGTTTGTGGAGGAAACCACATACTTCTTAGTGTGCAGCATTGGCACCAAAATTTTGTTTTCATGTTTTATCTTATGATGAGATGTTGTGGTAGAAAACAAGTGGCTAGTACATCACTAATTACTTTTTATTTTGAGGCGGGCCAAGGAGGCACTACGTAGGTTCCATGAGTGGGATTTGGAACCACTCTCTAGTTGTCATTTGACAACTTGCTTCTATTGTGTATTGCTCCTTGTATTTATAATGTTTGCACACTCATGAGGAGCATTATTTGGAGATTATTGGATGTAAAGCCCATTTGGAGCATGATTCTCCCCATTATACATGTTTTAGGTTGCAGGAGATATCATGGGCAAACCATGATTTCCACATTGCTACTTGTACCTTCTTGTGGGAGGGGCCACTTGGAGAATTTGCAGAGGCATTTCATGGCTAATTTTCTTGATGGGGTGGCTTGGGCCATTCTTGGAGGCCATACCATTTCAGCCCAGGGATAGAGGCAGCCCCATGGACACTTCAAATGTAGAGAATGTTGAAAATTCAACAAGATGATGGAGCTTATTGAAATGAAGTTGCCTTCACTAAGTGGGCCCGGAGGCTATTTTTGGCGCAAAGTCTATTTTTAGACATATGTCTATTTTTAGACATATGGATCGTGGTCTATGAGTTGCAGGATGCTATTTATGGATGATTAGTCGAGTTGGTAAAAATAGATGGACCTCTATTTTTAGACGTTGGGCGGTTTCTATTTTTAGACTGCCGGGCTAAAAATAGAACAGTCAAATATTATTAACCCTTAATAATATTTGGACTATAAACATTATCTTATCCTCTTGGAGCACTTCGGTTTGATGCTTGGATGTGGCACATGTAGCTGAAAAAAGGAAATACACTTTTCCTAAGGTTTAGTTGAGCTATTGCATGGTTGACTTCAGTTAGAACTCATGTGGCAGAGTTTGGTGGAGTTGATGAGACAGTTGGTGGAGTTGTGTTCTGTTTAACTTAGTTGAACTAGTTGTATTTAGTCTAACTGACAAATACACTAGTGATGAGTGGTGTGAATTAATTGTTAATTAATTCACTAATTATTAACTCATAAATCAACTAAATAACACATCAGTTAACTGCAATGCATGGACAGTTCAGTGGAGACCAGTGTTAGAGGTGGGTGAAAGGGTGAGTCTACTATCAGTTGTGACTATAACTGTGCATGAGATTTGCACACACATTGATTGAGATTGCCAATGAGGATTGCGCAGTACAAGCCAAGGGGATTCGAACTTGGATCTAATTCATTCTCATCTTGGATTGCGCAGTAGAGGCAGGCAAACAGTGGAGGAGATTTGAACCTGTGACTTGTTCAGATCTGAGCTAGTTTGTGTGTAACTATTGGAGATAGTACTGAGTACTTGTGAGGAGTATTGTACTATGATTTTTACATGTTCTCTATCATTATAATATACAGATAGTTGGGGGTTTTCAGCTATCAGCTTTCCCCATTACATATTGTGTTGATATGTGTACTTGATTATGTTTTAATGTGCGCATGCGACTGTTTCTATTTTCGCATATTGATGATCAATTGTAGAAGAGGTTATGTATTATGCATGAAGCTTAAATAGTGTGTAATTGGGATAATATCGGTGAATAATTCAGCAAATTATTCAAATTTCTACATGGTATCAAAGCGAAATTGATCATCGGATCTATTACAGTGATTACAATTTATTTCGGTAGACAGAGTTTGTAAGCGGGCCAGGTAGCCTCTGGATCCATCCTTTCTCTGAAAGGTGATATATCCAGTAAATTCCCCTACATTCAATCTCTGTGCTAGAAATAATTTGTTCTCACAGATTAGAAGCAGTTGAGTTTTGAGCTAGTGGAATTCGAATTTGCAGCAAAATTTGGAATTCGAATTTGCAGCAGTTTTCTTGGTGCCGGAGTTGAAATGTCTTTCAACGGATTGCGACTAGAATATGCCCTTGAGGGCAGTTCAAATTATGTTGCATGGAAGGATAGAATGGAGGTGGTATTAGATGATAACGGTCTAAAGGAGTTCATAGAAGCTGAGGTTCCAAAGCCTACTGATGCTGCTCAAGTTGAGGCTTGGAAAAATAAGATGGCAAAATGTCGAAGGATTCTGTTGGAGGGCGTGAAGGATCACATTGTATCCAGCATGCATGGAAAATATTCTCCATACTTGATGTGGAAAGTGTTGATAGATTTATTCCAAAGCAAGAGATACCAGAGGAAGTTGGCGCTCAAGGATAAACTCAGACACATAAAGATGGAGAAAGGCGACAGTATGCCGAAGTACCTCACGAAGTTCATCCAATGCAGGGATGAGATGGGAAGTGTGGGGGTGACTGTCGAAGATGAGGAATTGGTGAGCTTGGCTCTCCTTGGTCTTCCGAAGATTTGGCATGCCTATCATGATTCTGTCAATGGTCGGGATAAATTGCCAGGATGGGAGCGACTTTGGTCGGATCTTGTGCAAGAGGAGATAAGGCGGAATACCAGGGACGGATCTTCATCAAAGGCATCTGATGAAGAAAATTGTGCTTTGGCTACCAAAGCAAAGAAGGGGAAGAGCAAGAAAGCTTATCATTCCGGTGCGAAAGGCAAGAAGCAGGACATGTCCAAGGTGAAGTGCTTTCATTGTCACCAGCACGGACATTATACACCTGGTGTCCTTGAAGAAGAAGAAAAATAAGCGAGGAGCTGTTTGGATGTAACGACGGGGAGGCATAGCCTCGCGGTTGAAGCTGGATTTTCAGCAGTCACATGCTTGGTTTCAAGTGTGATGGGTTTAGTGTGGTTTCTGGACAATGGTGTGTCTTTTCACATGACAGGAGATCGAGATTTGTTTACTGATCTGGATGAGAAAGATCTTGGAGTGCACATCGAGATGGGCGATGATGGTAGATACAGTGCGACCAGTATCGGTACCATTTCCTTTAAGAGGGAGTCTGGTAAACCCTTCGTATTGAAGGATGTGATGCATGTTCCAAGATTGAAGAAGAATCTGATCTCTGTGGCGATGTTAGAAGACAAGGGGTACGATGTTGTCTTCAGCGAAGGAAAGGCTTTCCTGCGCAGTAAGACAACTGGAGAAACCCAGAAGATAGGGGTTCGAATCAAGAACCTTTATCAGTTGCAAGTAGATGGATGCGCAGCAATGGCATGCAAGGCAGAAGGAGTGGTGAGCCGGGATGATGGCGAGCTGTGGCACCGGAGATTGGGCCACCTTCACCATGGAGCTTTGAAGATACTGCAGCAGATTTCTACTGGGCTTCCTAAGGGCACTCTTGCGCAGTCAGATCAGTGCAAAGGGTGTACCTTGGGAAAATTTGTGAAAGCCACCTTTCACGAGAAGGATAGTCGCGCCACGACGATCCTTGAGAGAATTCACACAGACGTGTGTGGACCTTTCTCAGTAGCTTCGACAGCAAAGCACAAGTACTATGTGATCTTTGTTGATGATTTTTCTCAGAAGTGTTGGATCTTCTTCATGCAGAAGAAGAGCGAGACATACTCAAAGTTCTGTGAGTTCAAGGCGCTGGTTGAGAAGGAATCGGGGAAGCATGTGAAGGCTCTTAGGAGCGACAATGGTGGTGAATTCATCTCTACTGAATTCAAGGACCTTTGCAGCGCAGAAGGGATTCGGAGAGAGCTCATCGCACCCCATAACCCACAACAGAACGGGGTTGCTGAGCGGAAGAACAGAATGATTGTGGGTGCTGCACAGGCGATGTTGCATGATCAGTGCCTACCCCTTCACTTGTGGGCAGAGGCATGCAATACTATAGTATATGTGTAGAACCGTTGTCTTCACAAGATACTTGGCATGAGTACACCAGAGGAGGCGTTTTCTGGTAAGAGGCCTGATATTTCCCATTTGAGGATTTTTGGCTCACTTGTCTACATGCATGTGACGAAGGATGCCATGAAGAAGCTGGATCCGACCGCAGAGGTTGGGATATTTGTGGGGTACACTGATACGCCCCACAACTATCGTGTGTATTTTCCAGACAGTCGCAAGACTGTTGTGCGACGGGATATCAAATTCTCAGAATTTCAGGAGGAGAAAGCCATGAAGTGTTCGCTTGAGAGGGAGCCACACTTGCATGAAGATGAGGAGCTATTAGTTCCTAAGGATGAGCTTCAGGATGTGGATCAACCACAAGAGGAAGTTCATGGAGTGGAAGAGACCACTCATGCGGCGCCAACCATCAGAGGGAGGAAGCGCACTACAGAAGCTGAGCGACTGGCTCAAGATGCAGAGAAGGTTGTAGGACCACCTACAACACAGTGCAGACAGAGACAGTCACCGGATCAGTACAATGGATACATGGCTCTTGTGAGAAAATGTGTCATGATAGAGCCATCCTCTTTCGAGGAAGCTGTGGAGGACCCCGCATGGGTAGATGCCATGGTGGAAGAGTATGATTCGATTGTCAGAAACAGTGCATGGGAGATTGTCCCAAGGCCAGAGGGGAAATCAGTGGTGGGTACGAGATGGATCTACAAAGTGAAGCAGGCAGCTGACAGGAGTGTGGAGAAGTATAAGGCAATATTTGTTGCCCGAGGCTTCTCACAGATAGAGGGGATCAATTATGAGGAGACTTTTGCACCTGTCGCAAGGTACTCTTCCATACAGACGATCCTAGCTCTATCAGCGCAGATGGGGTGGCACATCCATCAGATGGATGTGAAGACTCTGTTCCTCAACGAAGTCATTGAGGAGGAGGTGTACATAGAGCAGCCCAAAGGTTTCGATATCTTCAGCAGTGAGTCGCATGTGTGCAGACTCAAGAGAGCACTTTACGGGTTGAAGCAAGCACCTCGTGCTTGGTACACACGGATAGACCTTTATTTCAATGGACCTGGATTCTCCAAGAGTGAGGCGGATCCTAACCTATACCAGATTGTGGTGGAGGGGAAGTTGTTGATCATTGTACTGTATGTAGATGATCTGATTTTGACAGGTGATGAGTTGTTGATACTTTCATGCAAGGAGGATCTTGAAAGAGAGTTTGAGATGAAGGACTTGGGCATCCTTCATTATTTCCTGGGATTGGAAATTTGGCAGCGCAGTGATGGACTGTTTGTTTCTTAGGGTAAGTATGCCCGAGAAATATTGGAGAAGTTCAACATGCATGGATGCAAGCTTGTTGATACTCCTCTTCCTGGAGGTTGGAGGAAGGAGGATGCTACTTCAGCGGAGGTAGTGGATGCCACTATTTATCGACAGTTAGTGGGGTCGCTTATGTATCTTGTCAATACACGACCCGATATATGCTATGTTGTTAACCAGCTTTCACAAGCTATAGTTAAGCCAACCAAGCTCTTCTGGAAGGCAGGCAAGCATGTATTGCGTTATCTTGGAGGCACATCGGGATATGGTTTATGGTACAGACAGGAGGATGAGGTGAAGCTATGTGGCTTCACGGATGCAAATTGGGCAGGGAGCCCAAGGGACAGAAAGAGCACATCTGGAGGGATATTTAGTATCGGGTCAACAGCAGTTTCTTGGTACAGCAGGAAGCAGAGATCTGTGGCACTCAGTTCAGCAGAGGCAGAGTATATGGCAACAAGCTTGGCTGCATGCGAGGCCATATGGATGAGGAAGATCTTGGTCGGGTTGTTTGGGTCACACTTGGAGCCTACTGTGATTTATTGTGATAACCAGAGTTGCATTAAACTCTCGGCTAATCCAGTATTTCATTATAGATCCAAACACATTGACATCAGGTACCATCATATCAGAGATTGTGTGCAGCGGAGAATCATGTTACTTTCATACATTCCCACGGAGGATCAGGATGCTGATATCTTGACGAAGGCGCTCACCAGGAGAAAATTCAAATACCACAGAGGCAGGATAGGGGTTGCAGATAATCCATATCTTGTTGAGAGGGAGTGTTGAAAATGCAACAAGATGATGGAGCTTAGTGAAATGAAGTCGCCTTCACTAAGTGGGCCCACGGGCTATTTTTGGCGCAAAGTCTATTTTTAGACTATGTCTATTTTTAGACATATGGATCATGGTCTATGAGTTGCAGGATGCTATTTATGGATGATTGGTCAAGTTGGTAAAAATAAATGGACCTCTATTTTTAGACATTGGGCAGTTTCTATTTTTAGACTGCCGGGCTAAAAATAGAGCAGTCAAATATTATTAACCCTTAATAATATTTAGACTATAAACATTATCTTTTCCTCTTGGAGCACTTCAGTTTGATGCTTGGATGTGGCACATGCAGCTGACAGAAGGAAATACGCTTTTTCTAAGGGTTAGTTGAGCTATTGCATGGTTGACTTCAGTTAGAACTCATGTGGCAGAGTTTGGTGGAGTTGATGAGACAGTTGGTGGAGTTGTGTTCGGTTTAACTTAGTTGAACTAGTTGTATTTAGTCTAACTAATAAATACACTAGTGATGAGTGGTGTGAATTAATTATTAATTAATTCGCTAATTATTAACTCATAAATCAACTAAAGAACACATCAGTTAACTGCAATGCATGGACAGTTCAGTGGAGACCAGTGTTAGAGGTGGGTGAAAGGGTGAGTGTGACTATCAGTTGTGACTATACCTGTGCATGAGATTTGCACACACATTGATGGAGATTGCCAATGAGGATTGTGCAGTACAAGCTAGGGGATTCAAACTTGGATCTCATTCATTCTCATCTTGGATTGCGCAATAGAGGCAGGCAGACTTGTGGAGGAGATTTGAACCTGTGACTTGTTCAAATCTGAGCTAGTTTTGTGTGTAACTTTTGGAGATAGTACTGAGTACTTGTGAGGAGTATTGTACTATGATTTTTACATGTTCTCTATCATTATAATATACAGATAGTTGGCAGTTTTCAGCTATCATCTTTCCCCATTACATACTATGTTGATATGTGTACTTGATTATGTTTTAATGTGCGCATGCGACTGTTTCTATTTCCGCATATTGATGATCAATTGTAGAAGAGGTTATGTATTATGCATGAAGCTTAAATAGTTTGTAATCAGGATAATCTCGGTGAATAATTCAGAAAATTATTCAAATTTCTACAGAGAAGGCCATCTTGAGAAGAACAAGCACGAATCTCCATTCAGCCCCAACTCATTGCAGAAATCAGGGGTGAGATTTTCATTTGGATGATAGCATGGATGAGAGGATCATCATTGGGAGCAGAATTTTCCCCATGTATATCATCACTCCTACCTTAAGAAGGCCATATCACAACAAGAAGGATTCTACTAGACCTTCTATCTTTCCATGAGGAGCATCATTTCAGCTTGCATACTTGGGAGGGAGCATTAGAGTGCAGGTTTATTGCAGCAACTTTTGAGAAGTGGTGGAGCTTGTTGGTGAGGAGGCCACAAGAGAAGAAGGGGGAGGAATTTTTTTCTCTCTATGCAGTTGCTTGGGGACAAGCAACATGTGGGAGGGGAGGACTATAATGTTCCCAATTTTTAGCCTCAAGCTAAAATGGAGCATTATAGTTTCATATTTTATTTTTTCTTAATAAAATGGGTAAGGAGACACCTTATCCCTCTTTTGATGAAGAAATAACACTTATGTGAAAAGGAGATAAATAAGCATCTGGAATAAGAACCTAAGGGTGTGAATGGAACCCGGATCAATTGATTTAGTCACCTTTGACTAAAGTCGACAGCGCTGCCCAAGGAGGAGAAGCTGCGTAGTTTGGAGGGAAGACACTCACATGAGGGTGGAAACCCTAATTGGTGGGACCATGGAGGAGAAGAGTTCCCTTTCTTTATAAGGAGGAGATGGCATCCCATTTTCATTATGTTTGGATATATAATTTCGAATAGGGTCTACAGAGGCTTGCATCCCCGGGCTGTTTAGCAGGGTGGTGGTGCCCTCAGGCACTAGGGTGTTCCCGGTCAGGAATCCCTACCTCTTCCTCAAGGAAGGATGAGGATTGAGCTGCATTTTCCTCAATCCGGCATTGGCCATAGCTACATTCATCTTCTACAGCATTAGCTCTGCAGCAGAGAGGACGTTGTGTTTTTGGGTGCAGCAAGAGAGGAACTCATGGAGTCATTCTTGGCTTGCTATTTCAGTGGAGGAGTGATCTATTCATTGGAGGAGCTGAAAAGGAGACACCTGGGCTTCATTTCCACATCATTGGAATTTGTCCAAGTATTCATCATCTCCCACTATGCAGTCCATGGAAGAACTACGTTATTTTATGATGGCAGTGCGAGGAGGGTTCATGGAGCACAACAAGAGGAGTCTTTTTGAGACAAAGGGATCAGCCCTTTGTGCTTAGGGACATTATCAGAGGAGGGCAATCACATTTCATATCTGCCATAGCCTCATTCATATTTCAGTTCAGTTTTAGTGACAACTCAGTTGTCACATTTTGTATTCTCAGGCATTTCTAGCAATCTCTCCTAGATTGGATAGAAATCCTGTATTTCAGCCCATTTCTATGTTATTGGGCTATTCTTTGTATTCCTTTAGCCACATTTACATATTATTCATATTCAGAAGCTCATACCTTTATATAGACATCACATTCACTGCTCTCGGACATTTTGTGGAGTTGCAGCAACTCATGTACTTTGTTGCTTAATCATTGGAGGTTGGTTCCTAAAGCTTGAGTGGTTTTCCCCTCATGATATTTCTTGTATTTTACTGCTGATATCATAATATAATGATGGTTGTAGCATTTTCCCTCTTATGGGTCATTTCAAAATTGCACAGTTAATATTAATGTTCATATGTTGTTGTAAGCTCTCTCATTGAGCATTGTTTTAGAGACCTAGATTGGGGAGATATGAATAACCCATCTAGAGTTATTTCTTTGTGCTCATTTTTTGCAAGGGAGTTTTATTATATGTGTTATGGGTAATCCCAGTGGTGGTTTGCCTTATTTTTTTAGAGGCTTCCTTATACATCGTCTTCAAGGACCCTATAGCAAAAATTCCCTAGGTGGAATATTACATATCCATCGACAGAGTATGTGAAGGGCCAGCTAGCCTCAGGATCTCTCCCTTCTTTGGAAGGAAACATATCCTGTAAATTCCCCAACATTCAATCTCTAAAATGGACTTGTGATACCTCACTGAAGAAGGAATTGGAATATCTTAAGATATTCCCAATGGAGCAGAAAATTCCAGATTTGGAACATTACATCCTACATCATCCTACCCATGTTATCTAGGACACATGGGAAGTACCTCGCATCTAACCAATGAGTTGTGAAATGAGGATAGGGACCACAGCACTACCAATGGACGCATTGTGTACTATCGTAATCCCTATGCTAGGATGTATGGTGTTCACAACTTGATCTGGGATCAATTGAGGTTCTACCTGTGGACTGACTTGTGTCAGTGGAGAGTGGCAAGGTCTTGTGACTCACTCTCGATAAATTCTTCAGTATTTTTTATATTTGTGTTAAAAAGAGAGAGTGGATTAGAGTGGAGCAAAGAAGAGCAGAGAAGATATGTTTCATGATGATATAGATGATCCATGATGGTAGGATGGCATGATGATCTATGACAGCAGATGGATTGGCAGGTGGAATTATCCCTAGTTGAAAGGGAGTGTTAAAATTTGACAACTAGGGCCAAATTCCAATTAGGTATGCTCAGTTGATGGAAATAATAATTCCATTGAATCCCTCTTTTCAAGAGGACCAAAATCGATCTAAATATCGTCAAATTTGGTCAAGGAAAATATTTTTTTATTCAGAAAGAAATTCTATAATTTATGATTTTGTTTAGGTGAGAAAAATAAAGAATTTAAATTTCAAATTTTCCTCCAAATTTTAAGGTCAGCCTTCCCTCAATATTTTATATAAATAGGAGCCTTCATCCTCATTTCAATCATCCTATCACACATTCTTCTCTCTCTGAAATGGTCGCAGAAGAAAGGGATGCTCCAGTGAAGAAGGAAGGGTTGAATTGATGTCTTGGATGGGCTTTCTTAAGGATTGAGTTCCTCAAGAAGGAGGTCGAGCTTGTTTATGGTTGGTTTGAAATTTTTTGGACTTTTTTATGGGTAGTTTCATGTCATAATTGTAGAAAAAAGGAATACGCAGTCATGAGGGTCATTTGTATAATGTTTGGGCTCATTCTTGGTTGGACTTTCTCCCATATAGCAAGCCGCAGCCCTAGTTGTGTGCTTCAGGAGGACCGAGGGACTAAATCACCCTTAAAAAAGTATCGAAGGACTGATCGGATGGCGCATTTCTTGGAGCTTTTGAGCTGAAGGTTGTATCACATTATTTTAGGCTAGATTGGCAGTAGAGGTATTTGGAAGCTAGTCGCAATCAAGCAAGAAGTTTGGAAGGTTAGGAAAGGGTATTGTAGCAGCTTGCCAACAAACTTATTCCATCATATATGGGTTGATCAAATCGAAGGAAATACATCCTGTAGCAGTGAAATATTTTTTTTGTAGCTTGACATCAAACCCTAACGAGAACACTAGTATTCATAAGTTGTTACAGTAGTATGTTTCAAGCCTAAGAGGGCACAAATTGTCCTCTCCAAAATTGTGTTGTTGAGGTAGCTATGTATCTAAGGACATTGATATTGAATCTCCAAATTGTAAAGTTAATCTTAACCTTGAGCTATTGTATTTTGTCTCTTCTGAATATTTGATATTGATAGTAAGAAGAATTGATTAAGGGTTTTCCCCATCTTGGGGTCCTTCCCTGGATTGAGCCATATCCTTCTGTTCTCTTGTCTTGACTTATATTATGGATCTATTGTTTATTTTATTTATTCAGTTACTATCAGTTATGATTCATATGATTGCTAATGGATATGATATGGTTTAACTAAATGAGCTACTATGGAATTCTAAAGTAATTGTCCTACGCAAAGAACATGCAATTTTAACAGAGCTTCATATTTTTTTGTTGGGTAATTGAGTTGGAAATCTCCATTTTGTGCATCATAATTCAAAAATTATGGAAAATAGATATGGTGTTTAATGTGTTTTGATAAAATATGAATAAAATATTTTTAAACGTCAAATATGTTATAATATCCATGGCTCTATTTTTTGTTAAACCATAAACAAACGAACAAAACATTACAGGCCAAATATGTTGATTACTCTATCCATGGATTAACTTCGTTTGTGTGAAATAGAACCCACCTATGGGCTTGCTCCCAACTAGTATCATCCAATTCTGAAGGAATTGAAGCAAATTGTGGCTTTCCATCAAGGATAACTTCTTCAACTTCCTCATCCCACACTTCATTTCGACCATGTGTGGATCCAATATCTTCCATACCTTTCAAGTATCCTCCACAAAAATTTATTGATTCCTCCACAGTATAGCTTTTAGTAATGCATCCATCAGACCTATTTTTGTCCTTCACATAACTCTTATATACTTTCATGTTCCTAAAAAATGAAAAAAAAATTAGCAGCCCTAGATAATGACACATCATATGTAAAAGAACCTTCTAAAGGTGTATTTATGTTGGTGCAATCCACTATTTTTCTAGTATATGATTGCAAGGGCCACATTTATTCTAGACCTACTCAAGGTTATAATGTATTTGTGATCAGTCCGTTGGTACGATGCTAGCCACTTATTAGACTAACCTGACAATCTAGTAAAGCCTGAATTTAAATTTCTTTTGTTTCCACACAAGTGAATGGATAGATGCCTGAATGTATGAAGGTGAACATTAAAAAGGCATTGCTCAATTGCAATAATGGACCTGAGAGAGGAATTTCCATTCATACTTAACCTTGGAGATTATGTGTTCATTGTTTTATGTTTCATGTCAGGTCCAATTTTCCTAGCTCCATAGTACTTACACATTGAAAAAATTTACTAATGCATTATAAATATTTACTAAAATGTCACTTCTCCTACAAATCCCTAGCTAACCTAGAAAACAACATATTTCATTGTATTCCCGCATAGGCGTAATATAGTCAAATATTCCTAGAGTCCATGCAGGAAATAAAATTGGATGTAGACATTCCTAATAAACTAAGGTATGTACAAAGAAAAGAAGAGGTGTTAAAGTGAAGACCAGGGAGGAGAAACGAAACTGGGACAGAAGTCAAATGAGTACAACTACAAATCTAATGTAATGAGCAATACATAGGGGTTTGGATCATCACAAAATGTTATATGTTAGCTGATGAAGCCTAAGCCACACCAACTCACAATATGCATATAAATATGCATGTGTATACATTTTCCCCAAGTTCATACACCCTTATTTTGGATATAGTCCTTAATAAGACTATTCTGTAGTATCCCAAAATAGGGAAAACTCTACACTATTGGGAATATCTTAAGATATCCCAAATGTGGAGCCACAACAATATGTAAACACATCAATGAAAGAGCAGTGTGCATCAACTTCAGAAAATGTAATAAGAGCTCATAGCCATCTTATTAATGTTATAGCAGCAGAATGTGTACAAGATTTTGAGGAAATGATTACTCAAGCTTAGGTAATACAACCTTCAAGGAGCATGTACAAGAAATGTGAAATACACTGCTACATATGGAAAGCCAAGGCTATGACAGTGCAGTTTTATAATTAACAATTGTTGCTAGCATATGTCAACACATAGATATATCAATACATAGCTCATACAATATGGGGAGCAGAGGTAAACACTCCCAAAGGAAATTTCTAGACAATCCTGGAAGGATTGGCTGAAATATGCAGAAATAAAAAATGTTGGAGTTGCAGGGTAGCAGCTGCAACTCAAAAAGTGGAAATGGATGAAGATAGCTGATGATGTTGCATATGATGAATAGATCTCATCCAATGGATCTCTCAGGTGAAATTATGATCCAATCCCTGAAGATCTCACCCTCCTTGGTAGTGGAGCAAGTCCCCACTGCAAATATGCTCAGAAATAATGCAGTCAAGGAGATGGACTGCGTTGTAGGAGATGGGAAGTGCTTAGCTTGATGCCAAATATATTTATTCAGTTCTTGAATCTTCCTCACTAACCTTCCAGAGGAATATAAGCTCCCTCTTCTAAAATATGAGCCAAGTAAATGGTGTTGTGGAAACCTCCACTGCAACACCCTACAACACAATGTTTCCTGCTACAGGAATAACATTGTCGTTGAAGGAGGTGGCTTGGCCTTGAGCCTGAAATGTGGAGAATGAAGTAAAATTTATCAAGAGGCCTCTTAATAAGGGAGAAGGATTCCTAAATAGGAAATCCCTTGTGCTAAGCAGCACAGCAATCTCAGTTAAACAACTGAACATAGCAAATAGTCACACAGACCAAATTCTATATTCATCAACATGTCCCTCTATGGCTACTTTATCCTCCCTTTATACAAATGAAAGCCTCCTTGTCTTGGCCCCCACATATTAGGGTTTCCTCCACCAAATTTTCTCTTTCCTTTTCACACTGTACTGCCTTTCAAGGTGATCCACACCTCCTATGGCAGCACTGTTGACTTGGTCAAACCTGACCTTGTCCTCATGCATTTGCCCATTTTCACACTTGAGGGTGAAAAATATGGTTATTATGATTATCCCTTTCACACTATGAGGGATTTTATTCCTACTCATGGGCCTCCTTACCCATTTATTCATCTCCTAGCTGATATAGGAAAAATTAATGTTCCATTTATCTCTATGCTAATTTTGGGAACATTACAGTCCTCCCCTCCCAAATGTTGCTTGTCCTCAAGCAACTGCAAGGATATAACTAAAGGGACTTCTTAAGGCATGAGGCTAAAATGAATTAGGATCTACCATCCCCATATGAATCTCCCATCCCCCAAGAAATCCTCCAAAAAAAATGAGTTACCCTCCAACATGGCAACTCCTGAAAGTCTTCCTCCACCTTTGGCTCATGCAAAGTAGGTGGGCTGAAATTCTACTCATGGAAAACAAGGTAGTCTTCCCCACATTGTCCTTCTCTCCACTCATGATAAGTGTAGAGTATGTGTTGATCCTGGGCTGCAAAATTATTTCCCTCAAGTGGAAAAATGAAGAACAATCCTTCAAGGATGTTCTCTCCTACATTAAAAAACAATATGGCCCAAAACATCGCATCCATGATGAATAGGACATGATCATCATAGAGTATCCAAATGAGAAGTTTTTTGAATGTTTTACATGATGTTGCATGATACAAAAAATTTCTCAAGTGGACACAGTAGAGTCTCTCCCACTGCAACTTCAAAAAATAGTATGGCAAGTAGTGTGTTGGCAAATGGCTAGTTGTATGAATCATCACATCTACTAGTGAATTGTAAATGAGTGAGTGTGCCAACTGAGCATACAAGAAAGAATCAAACACTTACCCATGGTTAAACAAAGGATGGTTGTCTCCATCATAATAGCTAGAAAAATCTTTCTCATGGGGCTCAACAATAAACTTTCCCTCTTGTGGAGAAATGCACTATATGACAATGGTAAGAAGATGCAAATACTGTGTTATATAATCAATAGGTGCAAAAACAACATTCTCACCATGTGCTGAAAGTAAAGTTATGCATGAATACATGAATAAGTTCATGCTCCAAAGGAGAAATGTTGTTGGTCTATGCAAATAGGCTCTTGCTAACCCATAGCTCATTTCTTTGACATGATCCTTGTCAAAGACTCCTCCAACAATGTTGATGCAATTTGGAAATTCCTCCCAAAATGGAAGTACTTCTTAATCATCAAAGTCTAAGGAGTAGCCCCTTTGCACTATAATATTTCCATCTCCTACTCCTAAAACATCATACAATATGTGAGAGAAAATCTGCCCTTGCTCTCCCAAGAAAAACCAAATCAACAAAAGATTTTGCTGCCTCCTCATACTGTAATGTTCCAAATTTTTATGGAACATTATTTTTTGTTAATTTTATATAGGAGATGAATAAAATGGGTAGGGGACCCATTCTTTGCAGGATTAGAGAATAAAAATCCTCTAAGTATGAAAGAGGATCATATTTGGAGCTGGATTTCACACCTCCATGTGTGAAAGGAGGTTTTTTCATAAAGGTTTGGCCAAGATTGACCAAGTCAAACTGCGTTGGCATGAGTTAGAAAGCACTAAGTGGGACAATGTAGGAGGGAAGCTTCTAGAGGAAGGAAACCCTAATTCGAAGTAGGGCCCATGGATGGAAGGCTCACTTGTTTAAAAGAGGAGAAAGGAAGCCATTGAGATTATCTTTGATCATTTTACATTGAGTCTTGGAGACTTGTTGTTGCCTCTTGTTGTTTATCAAAGCTGCAGTGCCTTCGGGAACGAGGGAGTCCTGTTTAGGAATTCCTCTCCTTCTTGAGGAGCTCATGAAGGATTGCACTCTAGTCCCCATATTCAGGCATTCGGGCCATAGCTTCAGCCATCTACATCAGCGCAGTTTCTGCAGCAGATATTGTGCAGTGTTGCTGGGTGTTGCTGGGGAGGTTTCCACACACCATCCAGAGCTAGTTTTCCAGTGGAGGGAGGTTACATCCTTTGGGAGATCAGAAAAGGGGGTTTATGAGCATATCCCACCATCTTTGGCATCAGGCCAACCACATTCCATCATTGTCAGTGCAGTCCCTCTCTTAGACAGCGTTCTTCTTGGTCGTTATTTGATGTGAGGGATTGACAGTCACTTGGAGGGGAAGTCTTGGGTGAAAGGATCAGCCTTTCACTTAAGATTTCCATTGGAGGAGGGTTCTTCATTTTTTGCAGCCATTTTAGCCTACTCCATGTATTTCCATCTTTTGAGTTGTAGCTGCTACTGCAACTCTAGCCTTTTTGTGTTATAGTCTTTTTGCATAGATTTCAGCCAGTCCTCTTAAAGGATTGATGTTATGTATTTTCAGGGGTTGAGATCTTGCTCCCCCTTCTTATTTGAGCTTATCATTGTCATATCATTGTATTTTCATTATTTTTGCAGCAGTCTCTCATGTAACTGCGCAGTCATGGCCTAGGGCTTTCTATATACAGCAGTGTTTCTCACATTTGCATGTACAATTTTCTTAAGGCTTATTGTGCCTTGCTTGAGTGATCATTTCCTCAAGAAGTTGTATATTTTATGTTGCTATATTCTAATAGGATGGCCATTGGATTCTCTGGAATTTCATGTGTACATGTATCACTGCTATTTCCATTTGATATATTTGCTATTGTTGTAGCTGCAATGTTGGGGTTATCTTAAGAGATTCCCAATCTTGTTGTTCTTCCCTCCTGGGGATATTATCTCTTGACAACACTCTATAGATAGAGTTTGCTAGTGGGCCAGGTAGCCTCTAGAGCTCATCCTTTGTTTAAAGGTGACAATTCCAGTAAATGCCTCTACATTCTATCTCTGGAATAGATTTTCTTTGTCGATTGATAATGTTTCTAAAAAGGGAACATTACAGTGGTGTCATAGAATTGAACTTGGCATAGCCTATGAGTTTGATTTCAGAGGAGAATAATGAAGAAGATGAGCCTGATCTCATCTATTTTTGGAATAAAGGAAAGCCTCCTTGAGGAGGAGGAGAAGAAAAGGGGAGAAGAGGAAGGTCCATGCACTTCCTATTCTCTTGAAGACCAGCATGGGAGATGCTTGGATTTTAAGATCTTATGCAAGTACCTGGGTGACTATAAACCCCATTCTGCAGCATTCAGGGGAGCTACAGCATTCCCACAATCTATTCAGTGGATGGAAGAGAGAAGGCCCTGTGGAAAAGGAAAAATCAGAGGCAATAGGTTTCTATTGTCTACTTTTGATGGGGTTACTTCAGCTAGAGCTTAGGTGAAAGATTTGGAGGCAATTTTCTTGCTACATCCAGTGGCAGAAAAAGAAGCAGTGGAGATTGCAGTGCTACACATGGAGGAGGAAAACTCTTTTTGGTGGTTCAAACCCTTGGTCCATTCAAGGGTTAGTTCTTTTGTAGACTTTGCTCAAAGGTTAATCCAAGCCTTTGATGGAGAGAGGACAAAGGAAGAGAAAGCCATTCCACCATGGGAGGAGAATTGCACCAACATTGCTACAGCTTTGGTGGAGTAGCCTTCTACATCTATGGATGGGGAAACCATTGCAATATAAGAAAAATCCATTACAGCCACACATGGTCATCCCAAGACCCACCAAGGTATGAGTAAAGTTCCACTCTCTATTTCAACAAATAACCTTAAAGATGGTGGAATTTCATATGAAGAGGTCCACGGATCAAATCACATGGCCACTTTAGGGCCTCATGATTGCACTGCGTTGTGCAAAGGGTTCAAGAAGAAGATGAGCCCTCATCCTCACACACCTTTGATGAGTTGCATTCATCCTTTAAGGTGGGAGTATGAATTTTTGGAGGATGAAGTGAGCCATGACACCTCCATGGAGAATCATGAAACAAATTGTGAACCGGAGGAAGAGACAGCTGCTACATCATTGGAGGAACCAGCAGCGCTGTTGAACATGGGTGGAGAGGAGACATAACCTCCATCACATTTGGATCTTCATAGGTCCAACATAGTCATGGGAGAGAGGCATTTCTTAAGGGGTCTCCAAGGAGCTGCATTTCAAACTCTCATGAAATGCAAAAAGCAAGAATTGATTTGGGAGAATGGTAGCCCTCAAGGGAGGAGTACCAAAGAAGAGGATAAGTGGCAGGGTGTTTACATCATTGGGCAGCAAGGAGAAGGGATACATATTGCTGATATGAAATATATATCAGTCATGATACCTTCATCACATGATTCATATGATGTGAGCATGAGGAGGCAGCAAGCACTTGAGTTGCTTGGGATTGATGGGAGAAAGCACAGGCAGATTTGCTCTCATTTGATTGATGGTGTTGTAGGAGTATAGGAGGGTACTCTCATAGTGCAATGGGATCACTCCATAGCTGGGATTGATTGGGAGGCATTTCCCTCTTGGGATAAGCTTCATATTTGCAGCAGCATCACCATAGTTGTTCTTGACAAGGAGCATGTCAAGGAACAAATATGGGCATGGGCAACAGCCCTTTTGTATGAGCTCATAGAGTTTTCATTTGGGTGGAGGATCACATGCATAGATCCATATTTCATCTCACTTCTAGCCTATGGTAAGAGTCTTGTGTGTACCTTTTCTGATTTACATACGCTTATCATATTGTTGCAGTGCATGGGCCCTCCAAAGGGCAGATTTTTCTTGTTTCTCTATGAGCAAAGTTGGGCCAAACCATGTGATGGAGACAACCATATTTTACATGGCCTTGGGAAAGTGTTACCTTCCATGTATGCTCAGAATTTATATTCAGCCACTCACCATGCATTATTAGATGAAAGAACATACATTATTATTCATGAGTTGAAAAACAACTTGCCATTTCATTTCTCAAAGCAGCAGTTTGGGAAACTGTGCTGTGACCACTTGGGAGACTGTTGGTACATATTTGCACAACATGAAACCTTCAGTACTTACCTCATTTTATTGCTAAGTATGGTCTCCTTGGCTGATATTTATGTTATCTCAATGAAGGACATGATCATAGAAGAGACACATGGGATGAATGTGTCCTTGATGAGGAAGGACTCCCATATTTTCTGCAGTACATGTTCTAAGGGGAACATGAGAGAAGGCATGGCTATAGCCACATATTTTCTCATTTGTGGGGAGATCCATGGGCTTGGTAATTTTATACATCCATTTTATGTATATGGGCAGGTATTTGACCTTATGTTGTTGATTCACTCATATATTTACTATTTGGTAGTAGATGTGATATTTGTTGTGCAATACTTGCCATGATATTTTCTATAGCTGCAGTGGATGAGGTTGCATTATAACCCTATGAGAAATTGTTTGCATTTTTCTGCTCATGGTATAACCTACATCAAACATGTCATGGGGGCATTCTATGGTGATCTTGTCCTATTCATCATAGATGACATGTCTTGGGCCAGCCAGATTATCATTTTTTGAGAAGAAATACTTGAAGGATTTCTTTTCATTTTGCCACTTGAGGGAAATACTTTTGCAGCCCAAGATCAGCATACACTCCAGAATTGTCATAAGTGGAGAAGAGGATAGCATGGGGAAATTTATAGTGCTTTCCATGATCATATTTCAGCCCACCTTCATTTCTAGAGCTCAAGGTGGAGGGAGATTTTCCATGAGTTGTCTTGTTGGGAGGAAGCTTATTTTTTTTTATGATTGATGGCTTGGGAATGAGAGATTCATATGGGGATGATAAGTCCCACTATATATCAGATCCTATGCCTCAAGGAGGCCCTTAGACAGCTCTTTTTTCCTTCATGGATATTTGTTTCTACATGATAGCCATTTTGGGAATGTTCACCCCAAGGCTAGATTACATATGTTGCAGGGACAGTTTGGAGACTTGATTGCTGATATGGAATCATTTTATTGAGGAGATCATCAGATAAGGATGCTACATGAGGAATGGCAAAAAGAAACTCAGTTCATCCTTGCAATTTCTTGAGGGCAAGCAATATTTTGAGAGGGGAGGACTGTAATGTTCCAAATTTTTATGAAACATTAATTTTTGTTAATTTTATATACGAGATGAATAAAATGGGTATGGGACCCATTCTTTGCAATATTAGAGAATAAAAATCATCTAAGTATGAAAGAGGATCATATTTGGAGTTGGATTTCACACGTCCATGTGTGAAAGGAGGTTTTTGCATAAAGGTTTGGCCAAGGTTGACCAAGTCAAACTGCGTTGGCATGAGTTGGAAAGCACTAAGTGGGAAAATGTAGGAGGGAAGCTTCTAGAGGAAGGAAACCCTAATTATAAGTAGGGCCCATGGAGGGAAGGCTCACTTGTTTAAAATAGGAGCAAGGTAGCCATTGAGATTATCATTGATCATTTGACATTGAGTCTTGGAGACTTGTTGCTGCCTCTTGTTGTTCAGCAGAGCTGCAGTGCCTTCGGGCATGTGGAAGTCCTGTTTAGGAATTCCTCTCCTTATTGAGGAGATCATGAAGGATTGCACTCCATTCCCCATATTTAGGCATTCAGGCCATAGCTTCAGCCATCTACATCAGCGCAGTTTCTGCAGCATATATTGTGCAGTGTTGCTGGGTGTTGCTAGGGAGGTTTCCACACACCATCCAAAGCTAGTTTTCCTGTAGAGGGAGGTTCCATCCTCTGGGAGATTAGAAAAGGGGGTTTATGAGAAAATCCTACCATATTTGGCATAATTCCAACCACATTCCATCATTGGCAGTGCAGTCCCTCTCTTAGACAGTGTTCTTCTTGGTGGCTATTTGCTGTGAGGGATTGACAATCACTTGGAGGGGAAGTCTTGGGTGAAAGGATCATCCTTTGAATTAAGAATTCCATTGGAGGAGGGTTCTTCATTTGTTGCAGCCATTTCAGCCTTCTCCATGTATTTCCATCTTTTGAGTTGTAGCTGCTACTGCAACTCTGGCATTTTTGTATTATAGTATTTTTGCATAGATTTCAGCCAATCCTCTTAAAGGATTGATGTTATGTATTTTCAGGGGTTGAGATTTTTCTCCCCCTTCTTATTTGAGCTTATCATAGTCATATCATTTTATTTTCATTATTTATGCAGCAGTCTCTCATGTAACTGCGTAGTCATGGCCTACGGCTTTCTCTAAACAACAGTGTTTCTCATATTTGCATGTACAATTTTCTTGAGGCTTATTGTGCCTTGCTTGAGTGATCATTTCCTCAAGAAGTTGTATATTTTATGCTGCTATGTTCTAATAGGATGGCCATTTGATTCTTCGACATTTCATGTATACATGTATCACTGCTATTTCCATTTTATGTATTTGTTATTGTTGTAGCTGCAATGTTAGGGTTATCTTAAGAGATTCCCAATCTTGTTGTTCTTCCCTCTTGGGGATATTATCTCTTGACAACACTCTATAGACAGAGTCTGCTAGTGGGCTAGGTAACCTCTGGAGCTCATCCTTTTTTTAAAGGTGAAAAATCTAGTAAATTCCCCTACAGTATATCTCTGGAATAGATTTGCTATGTCGATTGATAATGTTTCTAAAAAGGGAACATTACACATACTTTCATCATACAAATAATGTGATGAAGACATAATGAATGATATGAATGTCACATCAACACCATGCATCCATACTCTTTGCTACTCAATGATGCAAGCATCCTACCACATCTTCTCCATCCCCATACCCTTAGGAAGAGTATATGCCAAGTGATGGCCAAACTCCTTCAAGAGTAGCCAGCACAGCCAATTCTCCTACTGCCCGGTATCATAAATATGCAAGTAGCTCACTAGATTCTTGCTCTCCATCCAAATCCACTCAATAATTTGTGGATGTCTTCTTCCATTTTGCATATTGGTACTCCTCCCATGAGGGCTACCATCATCCCAAATCAGATTTATGTCTTTGCATTTCATGGGATTTTGAAATGCAATCTTCCCAAGGATCAATTTGATCCCATAAGGACCCAAATAGGTGGTAGGAAAAAACCTCCCATCATGATGTGTATGGCTCAAGAAGTGTCCATTACAATCATGAGATATGTTATCCCTCCGAAGATGTCCTCCATCATCTATCTGTTCCTCCTTGAATCCATAAAGATCCAAGTGTGAGAAGGGAAGAACCTCCTCAAACTGTTGAATAATCTTGCACTCCATGATGTGTGGGAGTGCACCTCCAATGAAATATCTCCATGATATCTCCTTCTCATGCATGGCCTTCCAAAACCCAAGAGGCCTTGGATATGCTGCAAGTAGAAGTCTCTCTTTGAGCTATGGCATGCTCATTGAGAGAGTGTCATCTCGAAAGGAGAAAGTGTTTCTCACTTCAAGATTTCTACCATCTATCTCTTCTTCCTCCAAGCCTTCAAACCCCAACCTCAAGTGTGGTGTGAAAATCAAGAATGGCTCATGAGGATAATGGTTCATTTCTCCCTTTACTGATTTAAGGTTGCACAGCGCAGTGCAATTCTGTTGCTCTATATCAACAGCATGTAATGATGTATACCCATTCATAATTTTTGCTGAACTGATAAGAGATGGAAATTTTGGCATACCTTTGGAAATATTGGAAGCATCTTATATGGATGTATGGGCTTACTCCTCCAACGTGTTGGCTTCACCAACTGCTAAATACGAAGGATGCTCCTAGATGACTATGACAGCGCTGGTATATGCCTCTTCAACTAGTGGTGAGGGCTCCTCCCTCCTTTGGCCAAATCTTCGGATCATATTTTGAGAAAACTCAGCAAGATTATATACCCTTGCATGGCTCCAATGGTTGAACCACCAAGTATTTGCCTCACCTTCAAGGTGCAGCACTGCAATATCTACAGCCTTTCTATCTACTACAGGATGTAGCAGTGAGAAAGCCTCTAGCTTCATCATCCAAGCCTCTGTTGCACATGTGAGTGATCCATCAAAAGTGGACAATAGAAATCTATTGCCTCTCATCATCCCATAGCTGTGGGGTATTCTTTCTTCTTTCAGCTGAATAAATTGTGGTAAAGCTAGTCTCTTTGAAGGCTTTAGGTTTAGCTCGGTATTCAGCAAGGTATTCACTTAGAATTTAAAATTCCAAGTGTTCTTCATGTCTACTCAACTTAGTGTTTCTAAATTGATGTCATAAATTGTCAACCAGGGCTAGTAAATTGTTAAAGTGAAGTGCAATATATGTGCCTAGGTATCTTCTTCCTACTTCATTGTGTTTAGTGTTTTTCTAGTGTTTTTGGTTTTGTGTTTTTATGCTAAGAGGAAAATAATTAAATTGTTGGCAAAGAGAAGTTACTGATCACACTAAAACAGAACAAAATCTACTCTAAACTATGAATGGCACCTAAGAACAGAAAATGCTAATCCACGGATTGTAAAACTGATAAGAAAAGTAACTCATAACATTAAACTCAGTCCAATTCATTTCATTAGAGGTATGTTGGAACAACTTGAGAAAAGGATAAGTTTGATGTAATGAGGTTCTCTTTAGTAAACAACAACTTAAAATATCACAGAGAAAATCTCATCCATTGTTAGAAGCTTGTTGGAACATTTTGAGAAAAGATTATCTGCAACATAGTAAGGAACCCTATGCTAAAATAAATTATGACACTAGAATTAACTCATTCTACAACTCAAAATGTTACTATTAAGCCTCATTCAAGGGCTATAAAATTCTTGGAATAACTTTGGAAAAAGGCTGTTTGTAAAATTATGAGAAATTGCAAAACAGTCAAGAGCTCAAAATGATATAACTAATTCTTGTTCATATGATAATGATGTGTTAGAAGAAGTTAAGAACAAGAGTAGCTTATAAAATAATGAGGGTTTTTAAAGTCTAATTAACAGGACTATAATTCAATTAACTAATAAAACTGAAATGCAATTAACAGAACTGAACTAAAGTACAATTAACTCAAGAGTACTACAACTATATCTCATTCACGCATTAGTGATATATTGGAACAGCTCATAAGAACAAGATTGACTGTAATATTCAATATAAGTAAATGACATAAGCATGATGAAAGAGGATAAACTCAGAAAATTGCCTAAGTTAAGAACAAAATAGAGCTAAAGGTCACTTATCTAGAAAATATGCACAAAGCCTTTCGGACAGTAGGGGCCCTCTACCATCAGATTGGCACATGAACCCTTAACTCCTCAAAGTTGTTTCAGATCATGCATCAAAGTTATACTTCTTTCATTAAAGGAAAAATGCTCAGAAACAGAGTATCACAATCTTTGATAACTAACAACAAAACATCAACTAACTAACTGTTTCTCGGTTCATCAAGTTATTCTTATAAGCAAATACATAACTGTCATTGAGTAGAAATAGGTATAGGTGTCTTTTACAATCAAAATCAAACCAGAACTCCTGTTGAGGACTCGTATTTTGCTGAAGACACCTGCAAAGTCCTTATCCTTGTAGAAGTCTACTTCTTAGTTTTGGTTTTCTCCATGTGCATAACCACTTGCATATTTTTGCTCAACCTTCGTAGAGGACAAGGAATGATGTAGGAGAGTTCTAGAATTTAACCATGTGTGTTTTTCCCTCAAGTGACACCTGTAACCTATGTGAACATAAAGATGGCTGCAGAATATGCGACTAGCTACAGAATGGTTGCATTCTGTAGCTAAGTCTGATCAAAAATCACTATGACAACAAAACCACAAAAGTATAATAAGTCAGTCATTGCATGCATTCTTAAAGTGATTTTAATCATTCCTATTGATATTTTAAGCCTATAGCTAATAAAGGACAATTGGAATGAAGTGAAATTTGGTGAAAGGAAAGGACATCTTTAGGGCTCAACATACCCCCACTGCAAAGCTTTTGCATGTCCTCATGCAATCAATCCATGTATTCTGAAACTTCTGCTAGGACATCTAACTTCCTTTTTCTTCTTTGCTTGGTGTTCAATGGCATCCTAGGCTTCCTTATGACCAATTTCAACCTCAGATTTATAAGTTCCCTGCTCAACTTCTTGTTTTTCTTCTTCAGCTTCTCACTAGCCTTGTACAATTTTTCCATTTGCAGAGAAAGAGTTGTGTTTATGTCACTTTTTAGTTTGACTTGTTCCTTTAAAATTTCATTTTCATTTTTTATATGCCTATTGAGTACTTCCAATTCATATTTTTTTCTTCTCGGCACTTCAATTGAATATTATTGTGGGCTAGGAGTTCTCTCTCTGTTTTCCAAGGCTCTCTTTTCTAATGACTCAACATAATTATAGATCTATTGTTGGGTTGGGTTTACCTCCGATGTTCCTCTATCAAGATCCTCTTCATACTGGTACTCAGGAGATCTGCCAGTTGGTGTCTCTTCATCTTCAATATCTATGATTCATGTTTTCTTAACTTCTGTATTCTTCAATATGCCTCTAAGACTATGACTTCTTCTCAGTTTAGATGGTCCCTCACCTCTCTCCTTAGCATACTTTCTTATTATCTTTTCCTTTTTGAGTTTTTTCTTGATTTTGGCCAATTTTTCAAAGATAATCTCCTCACTGTCTTCTTGTATGGATTTATCAATTTTAATTCCAACAGATTTGGCATATTTTCCCCTCCTGCTTCTTCTTACAATTTTTCCTTCAGATGGAGTTTCTTTAGGTTCTTCAAAATGATTCCTTAAGAGGAACTCATCCCAACTGTCTCCTACCTTTTTCAAGTGATGCTCAATTATAATTTTAACTATACCATGATGATATAAAGTGGTTTCTAAGAATTGAACCCTTTTTTGGACATTAGAAGCCATCCTCTTTAGGCTATGGAGTAAGAAAAAGGGTAAATTTATCTCTTCATCTAGGCAATTCATCATAAGTCGAATGTGATAAACATATAGGGTGCCAAACCTTCCCTCACAAGTTATAAACTTTTGCAGAATTAGAAACATATTTCGCCATTTATTCTTTAAGGTTCAACTAGGAATGCCTTTCTTGAAAACTGAAATATCCATACCTTATGTTTTTAGCATCTGTCTCCATGCTTCATTGTGAAATTCTTTGTTTTTGAACCATCGTTCACCTTGCCTTGGTAACTCTGCTGCTTCTGCTATGAAGGATTCTGTGATAATGAACTTGACATCACCTATTTCAACTTCTGACCCATTGAATGACCAGGAAAATGACTTAGTGACCTCCTTATGAAATCCATTGAACTTCTTCAAAAACCGTAGCCATCCAACCTGCTGTAACATCTCTTTAATTTGTGGGTAACCTTCTAGATATTTGGTTCCAACTGGTTCGGACCTTACAATAAGTCCCATGGCTTCTTCTCCTCAACTTTAATTTACTGCTCTGTTATTGCTCTCCTATTCAAGGTAAAAATGGTTGTAGAGGGTTGTTTTCACCTTAAAGATGACCTCTCTGTTTCTGCAGACAGGAATTGGCTACGGAAAAATGACATGAAGTGGATATGGGATGAGTGAAATACGGTGAGGGTAAATCACACGAATAAAAGAGTTTGAGATTTTTCATGGAGTAAAAGACCGCGGCGAAATCCCATGAGGATTTCAAAATCATCACTGAATATTTCCGGTTAGTGACGTGACCTAATAGGTCACTTCAAGTACTGACCGTTAACTTTTAATAAATGATGATTTTATATGGCGGAATGGAAGGGATTTGTCCAAGGATTTTATGATAGGCTTGATCAATACGAATAATCAAAATAACCTTATGAAACATACATATGACTTAACCATACTATATCTTTCATAATATGTTATCATAATAATTTCACAATTTTACCTTAGCCCTTCTTTTGATTTTTGTTGTTTTAATATGCTTTGTCTTTCCTTTTAAAATCATTGATCTTTCAGTCTTCACAATCCCTTTGATTTTGTTTGTTGAAATAGGTGTGCAGGATCAATTTGTTGTTGAACAAGTGGTTGCTGGATAGTTGGCTGCAGAATATCTGGCTGCAGAATGTACCTGTAAAAGCTTTGAGACATGGAATGAAATGATTTTAAATATGGATGGAATGAAGTATGAAATGAAATAAAATGGATCATGAAATATCGTGTAATGAAGCATGAATGAAGTGAAATATGATGGAATGAAATGGATCATAAATGTGGAGTGGAATGAAATATGAAAAGTGGCCTGCAACTTATGATTTGTAATACTTAATTGCAGAAAAAATATCAATTTTGAAAATCTGAAATGAGAATGAGAGGGATCATGAAATGGAGTGAATGAAGTATGGATGAATGGAGTGAATGAAATATGAATGAAGTGAGATATGATGAAGTGAAATGGATCATAAGTGGAATGTGATATGTAAAGTGAGCCTGCACTTATGATTTTATCATACTTTCTTTCAGGAAAAGAACAATTTTGAAAAGCTAAAGTGTCAGAAGGATTCTTATTTTCACTTTATCTTTTCTGTATAAACATGCTAATCAATGATTAGTTTTCATGTTTACACTTTTTTTTTTTTTTAGCATCTGATTTCAAAAAACACAATTAAGTTGATGAAGAATAAGGATTCTTCTTCATTAACTTCACATCATTGTTCTCTTGGAATCTCTTGACAAATTCTTCTCTTGAAAGTGGCTTATGATACAGTTTCAATCTATGACCATTCACAAGAAAAGTGACCTTATCTTCATCTATTGTCCTGATTTTTATTGCTCCATTGTCAAAAAAATTCACAATTTCATATGGCCCAAGCTAATGTGTTTGGAATTTACCTTGGAAATATTTGAACTTTGAACCAAACAAGAGGGCCCAGTCACCTTCTTTGAATTTCTTTTCCTTAATGTACTTATCATGCCATCTAGTCCTTTGTTGTTGGACTATATTTTTTCTCTGGACTGCGTCCTGTCTGATCTCATCCAATTCATTAATCTGCTCCAATCTGTGCTTTTGTGCTTCTATTAGATCAAGTCCTAGCTGGGCTACCATTTTAAAATTTTGAATCTAAAACTCTATGGGAAACAAGACTTTTTTTCCATAAACAAGTTCATAAGGGGTATGACATGTTGTCACTTCTCCATGTAGTTCTATAGGCCCACAAGGCTTCAGGAAGCCTATCTGCCCAATCTCTTCTATGTAAATGAACAGTATTTGTTTTTTTTTTCTAAGTAAGCGTAATCTATTTATCAAAAAAATATATATACATCAGGAATTATCCAGAGCCAGGCCCGAATTCAAGGCCTGTTAGAGAAAAAAATCATAGTTGAGCACTGCCCTCCACGAGGGAAACCAATGCTGAAAGTTTTCCAACAAAATCCCACGCAGGGGATGCATCTAGTTCGGAAAATATAAAGCCTACGAGACAGAACCGAGAACATTAAAACAAACATGAACATTTTCATAATAATGGACAGAGCCATAGTATAAAACCAAGAACGAAGGGAGGTGCTACTCGTCCGGTGCTTCTTCAACGACCCTGCACTAGAGTTCATCTGGTTCACCATCGGTCGTGTACAGGTCCTCTGTAGAGTGAATAACTTTCTCAGCAGCAGGAGTCCGCTTCACCTCGCTCGTTTGAATTTGATGCTGCGCGCTCTCAATTCCATGGTCCTGAATATCATTGTGCTGCCCTTGCTGATCCAAACCAATGTCAATATTCATCTCATTTGGCTGAGCAGCCTCGCCATGGCTAGCACCCTCCTGGTTGATAGCCATATCCTGCACGTTCACACTGCCAGCGCTTTGCCTTAGAGTATGCGTTTCTGCAACACTCCCTGCCCGCCCTCCGGAATTAGGAATCGCCTCCTGAAGGGATTCTCGAAATACAATAGTAACAGAGGCGGTGATTCTTGGGCAATTAAGCGCACTGATGAAAGAGAAGTGCCTCGTTTGGGAGTGGGCAGGAGCATGCGGGGGAGTGGGGGGGCGAAAGCTTCGCCCAGAACGAAGAATTCGACCCCTGGTAGCTCTGGAGGTGCTGTCAGAAGTAGGAGAGACCGCAGCAGAGTTGCTGGAGGATGTGGGGGAGCATCTTATCTACCGCCGAGAGGAGCCTCTTCTGCATCTCATCTGGTGCCTGAGACATGGCATTCTCTCAGTCGTATCAGAAGCCCTGGAAGAATTCTGGAGCAGGACAGAGGCACTGGCCAAGTGCGAGAACTGGAGCAGGACGGAAGCCCTGGACAAATGCTCTGTCCAATTCCCCGTGGCACGCATACAATTCCCAGCTATAGAGAAATGTAAATTGTCGCTGAGCTCTAAACAACCATGAATCCTGGTACGTTTACCTGTCACAGTGCGCTCGGAGGAGAGTCGAATGTCGGGAGAGCAGCAAACTGAAACAGGCCTAGGAAAACTGCTAGAGTAATGCTCGTTCGCCATCCTGTATACAAATGAACCAATTCTACTACCAACCTTCAGCATTAACCCCTCATTAATTTGATTAATCGCCATGTCCGGGTCGCAGCGTGTGGAGTAATCTCGAACACTGGTAGCTAGATTGTGATGCGCGCCGGGCTGTAAATGCCATAAATGCCGCGCTCTCTTGTGCAGGAGCCGAAGGACACTTGCTGGTCTGGTTGGCATATGGCTTGCCATAATGCCGCCAGAACATCTAATCCACCTGTTTAACTGCTTAACCACCCGCATCCGGGTAAATGAACATTATTTGTTAGGATCCCTTCAATGACCTTATTAGTAGATTCCACTTGGCCATTTTCTTGTGGATTATAGGGAGTATATTTTCTGTGTCTGATTTTGTACCTCTCCACCATTTGTTCCACTAGCTTTGATGTGAATTGAGCTCCTTGATCTGTAACAATTTCTCTTGGGACACCAAAACAAGTAAAAATATCCTCAAAAATAAAATTAACTATAGATACTTCAGTAGCAGAAAGTAATGGCTTGGCCTCTACCCATTTGGTAACATAATCAGTGCAAACTAATATATATTTCTTTTGTCTTGATGGAGGACTAATAGGTCTTACAAAATCTAAAGCCCATTTCTCAAAAGGTTCAATATGTACCTGAGGATGCAATGGCATCTCACCTGAAGGAGAAGGTTTCCCTACCCTTTGGCAGCTGTCACACCTTTTGACATACTCTTTAGCATCTTTAAAAAGGGAAGGCCAATAGTATTCTAAATTAAGGATCTTATAAGCTTTTCTTTTATCAGCAAAGTGTCCACCACAAGGTTCATCATGACATGCCTTGATAATCTCAGGCATCTCATCTTCTTGAACACATCTCCTAATGATAAATTCTGGACCCGTTTTGTATAACTCATTAGCAACCCATGAATATTTTGCACTATCATAAATGATCTTTCTTTTGTCTCTTGCATTCATTATTGAAGGAAATTTCCCTTAAACTAGATAATTAGCAATGTCAGCAAACCAAGGAGTTTGAGTAGAAATTGCAAAAAGATATTCATCAGGGAATTGATCTTCAACTGGAGTATTGTCTTTAATGTTTTGGAGTCTAGATAGGAAATCAGCTACTGTATTTTGTTTCCCAGGCCTATCTAGAATGGTGATGTTGAATTCATGTAAAACCAATAACCTTCTTATGACTCTGCCATTAGTAATTGATTTTTTCATTAGATATTTAATTGCAGAGTGATCTGTGTGAACAAAAGTTTCATAGCCTGTTATATAGTGTCTGAATTTATTTATGGCATGAACAACAGCTAAGAACTCTTTTTCATTTACAGTATAATTTAACTCGGAAGGAGTCAAATTTTTACTTGTATAGTAGATGGCATAAGGAATCAGGTCTTTTTGTCCCATACAACTCCTAAAGTTGTATCCGAGGTATCTATTGAAATATGAAAAGGTAATTTCCAGTTAGGTCCCCTTAAAATAGGTGCTTCAGAGATTTTTGTTTTCAGGATCTCAAAGGCTAACTGGAAATCAGGATTCCACTTGAATTCACAGTCCTTGGTGAGTAATTTGAAAAGTGGAGATGCTATCTTGGTGAAGTTTTCTATAAACCTTCGATAATATCCTGTAAATCCTAGAAAACTCCTAACATATTTTTGACAACTTGGAACAGATAAGTTAGAGATGACTTCAACTTTTGACTCATCAACTCTAATCCCATCCCCTAAAATGTGATGCCCCAAAACAATTCCTTAAGTAAACATCATAAAACACTTCTCATGACTTAGTGAAATATTTTCTTCTTTACATCTCTTTAAAACTTTTTCCAATTTTGCTAACGCTTCTTCAAATGTGTTTACATAGACTGTGAAATCATCCATATATACCTCTATAGAATCATGTATTAGATCTAAAAAGATTCCTAGTACTACCATTTGAAATGTTGCAGGGGCATTGCATAGTCCAAATGGCAATACTCAGTAAGCATAGGTACCCCAAGGACAGGTAAATGTGGTTTTGTCTTAATCTTCAAGTGCTACTTGAATTTTATTATAACCACTAAACCCATCTAAAAATGAGAAGTACTTTTTTCCAGCTAATGTATCTAACACCTGATCTATGAAAGGTAGGGGAAAATGATCTTTAAGAGTAACTTTGTTTAATTCCCAGTAGTCAATACATACCCTCCATTTACCATTTTTCTTTGGCACAATTACCAAAGGAGAAACCCACTGACTATCTGAAATGGGGTAGATAAAGTTGACATTTAACAATTTCTGCAATTCTTCTTTAACAATCTCCCTAAGGTTTGGATTCATCCGTCTCTGAGGTTTTCTGATTGGTTTACAATTTTCCTCTATGTATATGTGATGAGTGCAAGTCTTAGGGCTTATCCCTTTCATATCAATGTACTCCCATACATATGCAGAAGAATGTCTCTATAATATCTTGACTAGCTTTTCTTGTTGAGATTTCTCTAGGTTCTTTTTTATGTTTAAATTTTTACTTGGAAATATATCAATTGTAGAGCTGCCAAATTTATCCATGGAATAAAGAGACATCTATCTTGATGATAAAAACTCAATGTTGGATTCTTCTTGAAATTGTTCATGCTTGCATTCCGAAGAGGATTCAAAATTTTCTAAGGTATTTAGAATCTGGCTATCTTCACTAATTTCTGAAATTGTGAAGAGAGGTTGTATGTCTTCTTCATCCTCAATCCATTAAGTATCATCTAATTCTGTAATTGTTTTTGCTGGAGGATACAAGGTAAATTTCTTGATTGAACTACCATCAGATATGTACATATCACCAGATCTATAGCTAATGGAAGCATCAGCTGTAGCTAACCAAGGTATTCCAAATATAATAGGATGCCCTCCTAGATTATTTTTAGGAGTTAGGATCATAAAATCCACAGGATACTCCCAAGAATCTAGGGACACTGGAATCTCTTCTATTACCCCATCAGGTTTGATCACAGATTTGTCTGCTAATTGTAATAATGTGGGTGTAAAAATAAGATTAGGAAGTTTTAGTTTATCCACGATTTGTCTACTCATGATATTGATTGCTGCTCCTAAATCAATAAGTGTGTTTTGGATCTCAGTTCCATTGATATGTATTTTAACAACTGGATTTCCTGGGTCTAGATACTTTGGAATAACAATATTACCCATCATGATGTCTGCTATTTTTCCTGCCAGTTGAATTTTCTTTGTCTCTTTTATTCTTTTTCCCGTTTTTCTCATGCTCAACTCCTTTATTTTCTTTGCTAACATTGGAATTTCCTTGATAGCTTGTAATAATGGGATCTTAATACAAACATTCCTTAGCTCATCTAGGAAATCATAATTAGGCACCATAATTTGTTTTTCTACACCCCTATCAATTTGTAATCTTTCTGGAAAGGGAGGTGTAGAGGTGTATGTTGATGGCTGCTCTAATATAGGAGCTGAAATTATTGGTTCTTTTTGTTTTGATTTTCAATGTTTGGGTCTTGAAAAGATTTGTTCTCTTTAAGACTTTTATTTACCCGTAGAGAATCTTCTTCAGATTTGTTTTGATCTTGTATGATTACAGAAGGTTTCTTCTTTTCAAGTATTCTTCTAGACCTAAGTTGAACATCATTAAGCTCTAAAGGAGTAATCAAATAGGTTGGGAACTGTTGGCCTTCTATCATGTATGTGTTCTGATGATTTTTTTTGTTGGGGTTTGGTATGGGTTGGGCAGGTAATTGATTTTCTTTCTGAGGAAATGGTAATGGAAGTGGTGGATTTTGATGTTGTGGATTTTGAGGAGGATTTTGTTGACGAGGGAAATTTGGATATGGTGGATAAGATGGTGGATATTGATAGTACTGAGAGTATCTTCCATAGGGATTTTGTGCTCCTTGTGTCCAAGTTTGAGATTGATTTTGTAATTGGGGCCAAGGTTGCTGCCAACAATTCCAATTTGGTGGGGGTTGATTATACAGCTAATCATGGAATCCTTGTGTTTGAGGTCCTTGCCAAGGCCTCCTAGAGACAAAATTGAGAGATTCTATGGAATTTGTAGGGGTTTCTTCTTGAAAGACAGCTTTAAGACTAGGAAGTGAAGGGCAACTCTTGGTCTCATTTTTTTCTGAACAAATTACACAAGTCTCTACTATTTTTGCATCCAAAGGGCACTCTCTCAAGGCATGCTTCTTTCTACATTTGGGACAAAAGATTTCTAAGGCATCAGATTCAGCATTTTGCTTGTTTTATAACTTAAGGGTGTCTATTTGTTCACTAAGAGTCCCTAAAATATCAGATTTGAATTCATCAAGCATATGTCCTATTTCTGACCTACTTACTATCCCAGAAGTAGACTTACCTGCCCTTGCAAGAGCAGGGTCTCTTGGTCCTTTTACAGTTTTAGATTTCCCTCTTGAAAGGTTGATACACAATTCAGTTATTTCAGGTAATGTGAGCTGAGATATATCCCCTTTTCCCATCATATTAAGGATATCTAGCCATTCATCCCTAATTGTCTTCAACAAGAGAGCTTTCAAAGTATCTTGGTCTAAGTTTTCCATTTTTGCTCTCTTGATGTTATAGTTAAACCTTTCCAACAAATCTTCCAGATTTTCATCCTCTTTTTGTAGCATTTTAAACACTTCCTCCTTATGGTTGACTGGCATACAGTAATCCAAATACCTCTCTATAAATGCATGTTTCATGTCTTCCCATGTCCTAATAGAACTGTTGATCAAACTCATAAACCATTTTAATGCTACTCCTTTCAATGTTGAAGGGAATAGTTTAAGTTTTTGGGCATCTTGTAAGTAATCATAGGTTCTACATAGGACTTTAAATTCAAATAGGAAGGTTTCAGGATCTTCACTTTTGAGTCCATAAAAGTTTGGAAGGACAGAGGGTGAAATATTTTTCATAGTTGCATTGGTTTCTTCATCTACTATAGGAAACCCAAAAGAGCTTCCCATTTCCATTCTACCTCTTCCTCTACCTCATTCTCCTTCTGCACCTCTACCTCCTTCTCCTCTACCTCTACCTCTAACCCCTCCAAATAGTGTATGTTCTCCATTAAAGACTCCTCCTCCCCCTTCTTCTGCCATGGTTGATTCTTCTGTGGAAGTGGAAACTTTTATGTCTCTAGCAAGGGTCCTTGAATCTTCTTCTGAGACAGGTTCAGTGGATGAAGTGGAAGGTCTTTCTGATGGAATATCTGATCTTAAGTCTTCTAGAAGTCTATGATCAGTAAAATATGGGATGTGGGTTTGAGTTGGAGGTGTGTTGCCTCTTGGTCTTGGTGGAACAAGTGGTTTTCTAGGAATCAAGCTTCTGCTTCTTATAAATCTACCCCTTGAGTCTCTTCTCTACGTATATCATTGTTTTTGGGAGGTAAGAAACAAGGCTACCTAGTTACACTTCCCCGGAAACGGTGCCAAAATGTCTACTCAACTTAGTGTTTCTAAATTGATGTCATAAATTGTCAACCAGGGCTAGTAAACTGTTGAAGTGAAGTGCACTATATGTGCCTAGGTATCTTCTTCCTACTTCGTTGTGTTTAGTGTTTTTCTAGTGTTTTTTTTTTTTTTTAATGCTAAGAGGAAAAGAACTAAATTGTTGGTAAAGAGAAGTTACTGATCACACTAAAACAGAACAAAATCTACTCTAAACTATGAATGGCACCTAAGAACAGAAAATGTTAATCCATAGATTGTAAAACTGATAAGAAAAGTAACTCATAACATTACACTCAGTCCAATTCATTTCATTAGAGGTATGTTGGAACAACTTGAGAAAAGGATAAGTTTGATGTAATGAGGTTCTCTTTAGTAAACAACAACTTAAAATATCATAGAGAAAATCTCATCCATTGTTAGAAATTTGTTGGAACATTTTGAGAAAAGATTATCTGCAACATAGTAAGGAACCCTATGCTCAAATAACTTATGACACTAGAATTAACTCATTCTGCAACTCAAAATGTTACTATTAAACCTCATTCAAGGGTTAGAAATTTCTTGGAATAACTTTGGAAAAAGGTTGTTTGTAAAATTATGAGAAATTGCAGAACAGTCAAGAGCTCAAAATGATATAACCAATTCTTGTTCATATAATAATGATGTGTTAGAAGAAGTTAAGAACAAGAGCAGCTTATAAAATAATGAGGGTTTTTAAAGTCTAATTAACAGGACTAGAATGCAATTAACTAATAAAACTGAAATGCAATTAACAGAACTGAACTAAAGTGAAATTAACCCAATAGTACTAAAGCTATATCTCATTCACGCATTAGTGATATATTGGAACAGCTCATGAGAACAAGATTGACTGTACTATTCAATATAAGTAAATGACATATGCATGATGAAAGAGGATAAACTTAGAAAACTACCTAAGTTAAGAACAAAACAGAGCTAAAGGTCACTTATCTAGAAAATATGCACAAAGCCTTTCGGATAGTAGGGGCCCTCTACCATCAGATTGGCACATGAATCCTTAACTCCTCAAAGTTGTTTCAGATCATGCATCAAAGTTGTACTTCTTTCATTAAAAGAAAAACGCTCAGAAACATAGTATCACAGTCTTTGAGAACTAACAACAAAACATCAACTAACTAATTGTTTCTCGATTCACCGAGTTATTCTTATAAGCAAATACATAACTTTCATTGAGTAGAAATAGGCATAGGTGTCTTTTACAATCAAATTCGAACCAGAACTCCTGTTGAGGACTCGTATTTTGCTGAAGACACCTGCAGAGTCCTTATCCTTGTAGAAGTCTACTTCTTAGTTTTGGTTTTCTCCACGTGCATAACCACTTGCAGATTTTTGCTCAACCTTCGTAGAGAACAAGGAATGATGTAGGAGAGTTCTAGAATTTAACCATATGTGTTTTTCCTTCAAGTGACACATGTAACCTGTGTGAACATAAAGATGGCTACGGAATATGCAACTAGCTACAGAATGGCTGCATTCTGTAGCTAAGTCTGATCAAAAACCACTATGACAACAAAACCACAAAAGTATAATAAGTCAGTCATTGCATGCATTCTTAAAGTGATTTTAATCATTCCTATTGATCTTTTAAGCCTATAGCTGATAAAGAAAATTGGAATGAAGTAAAATTTGGTGAAAGGAAAGGACATCTTTAGGGCTCAACACTTCATGCTTCATGCCTTATTCTCTTTCAGAATAGGAAGTGCACGGTCCTTCCTCTTCTCCTTCTTCCATCTTCTTTCCCTCCTTGGAGTGGTCCTTCCTGGATCTGAAAACTGATGAGAGCAAGCTTATCCTCTTCATCATCTTGATCTCTTCAATCTTCTTATGGCTAAAACTCATAGGCTGAGCCAAATATCATGCTCTGATACCACTGTAATATCCCAAAATAGGGAAAATCTACACTATTGGGAATATCTTAAAATATCCCAAATGTGGAGCCACAGCAATATGTAAACACATCAATGAAAGAGCAGTGTTAATAAACTTCAGAAAATGTAATAAGAGCTCATAGCCATATTATTAATGTTATAGCAGCATAATGTGTACAAGATCTTGAGGAAATGATCACTCAAGCTTAGGGAAACCAACCTTCAAGGAACATGTACAAGAAATGTGAAATACACTGCTAAATATGGAAAGCCAAGGCTATGACAGCGTAGTTTTATAATGAACAACTGCTGCTAGAATATGTCAACACATAGATATATCAATACACAACTCATACAATATGGGGAGCAGAGGTAAACACTCCCAAATGAAATTTCTAGACAATCCTGGAAGGATTGGCTGAAATATGCAGAAATACAAAATGTCGGAGTTGCAGGGTGGCAGCTGCAACTCAAAAACTAGAAATGGATGAAGATAGCTGATGATGCTACATATGATGAATATATCTCATCCAAGGGATCTCTCAGGTGAAAGTCTTATCCAATCCATGAAGATCTCACCCTCCTTGGTAGTGGAGCAAGTCTCCACTACAAATATGCTCAGAAATAACGTAGTCAAGGAGATGGACTACGCTGTAGGAAATGGGAAGTGCTTGGACTGATTCCAAATATCTGTAATCAGCTCCTGAATCTTCCTCACTAACCTCCCAAAGGAATAGAAGCTCCCTCCTCTGAAAGATGAGCCAATGAAATGGTGTTGTGGAACCCTCCACTGCAAAACCCTGCAACACAACATTTCCTGCTACAGGAATAAAAATGTAGCTGAAGGAGGTGGCTTGGCCTTGAGCCTAAAATGTGGAGAATGAAGTAAAATCCCTCAAGAGGCCTCTCAATAAGGGAGAAGGATTCCTAAACAGGAAATCCCTTGTGCTAAGCAGCACAACAATCTCAGTTAAACAACTGAAGATAGAAAATAGTCACATAGACCAAATTATATATTCATCAACAAGTCCCTCTATTGCTGCCTTGTCCTCCCTTTATACAAATGAAAGCCTCCTTGTCTTGGCCCCCACATATTAGGGTTTCCTCCACCAAATTTTATCTTCCCTTTTCACATTGCGTTGCCTTTCAAGGTGATCCACTCCTCCTATGGCAACGTTGTTGACTTGGTCAAACCTGACCTTGTACTCATGCATTTTCCCCTTTTCACACTTGAGGGTGAAAAATATGGTTATTCTGATGATCCCTTTCACACTATGAGGGATTTTATTTCTACTCATGGGCCTCCTTACCCATTTATTCATCTCCTAGATGATACAGGCAAAATTGATGTTCCAATTAGCTCTATGCTAATTTTGGGAACATTACATATTCCCTTTTCTAATTATAGTCATGAACCCAAACAATTATCCACTTAATTAAATGTAACTCAATGCTTTCAACTTTTGATTAAAACCTTATACCGACAACTATTTATCCGGGGTCCACACTTATCACCCAATGCACCTTACACCGACAAGCTATCTGCACCTGCACATTCAACGACAATCACACACCTTTGAGTATGACACTCCACCAAACTATAACCTGCGAAATGAGTAGTTTTTAATCGCGACGTGGCACCTCCACGTTAATTCGCATGTCTTCAACTTTTACTACTTACCACTTTTGTATCGTGCAAAAACAAGTTACCATTTTATGAAACTTCCTTTTCGGTTCCACTTTTTTACCCAACTCACGATTCCAAACAAAACAAGGTTCCAAGCACCTAATTCATGCTTCTAATGTGCCTTCTCTCACTGTTAATATGAATCTTAATTCCAAGCATACGCAAAAAGACCACTTTAGCTGTGCATAACAAACAGCCCTAACAGCAGAAATGACTGCTAATATCTTCAAATATGCAGTTAGGTGATCAAGATAAATGCTGCAAAAATATAGATATTTGCATTAGAAGACATTAAACAGTAGAAAAAACAAGATTTAATCCATGCATCCAATAGACAAGACAAGAATATATCAAATGAATTTTTTATTAATGGCACCTGGGAGAAAAACACAAGAGGGTGTTCTTGGTTCTCCTCAATGGGATGGGTTCTTGTAAGTCCTCAGCACTTCAGATTTAGAATTCCTCTCTCTTGATGGTGTAGAAAACCTAGACAAAAATGGAAAAATATGGCTATGATAGTGGATCAATAGCCAGACCAAGAGTTTAGATCCAGAGTGATCTTTAGGCAACAAAAGGTGAAAAATGAATAGGAAAACCCTTCCATTTATAACAAAATATTGAGTTAGTCTAGATATTGGTGCATAATTAAAATATTATTAACCAAATAAAGATCCAAATTTTATGGAAGATTTTATTATATTTGTTGGAGGGAAAAGGAATTTGACTTGGGTCAAACCCCCTTATTTGTAAATAATAAATAAATAAATGATTTATTTATCATTTTAAGGATGTGGTTAGGTAATAATAAATAAATAAATGATTTATTTATCATTTTAAGGATATGGTTGAGTGATAATAAAATAAATAATGATTTATTTGATTATTTAAGGGAGATTTAGTCATATTTAACAAAGAATATTATTTAAGTAACGTTTAAATAATTATTCTTAGAAAATAATAAGATAAATAATGATTTATCTAATTAATTTCCTTGTTTTGGGTTAAATATAACCAGGAATATTAATTAAACTATTGTTTAACTAATTATTCCTTGAGGAAAACCAAAAAAATATGAATTTATTTAATGTCTCCCCATGGAGTTTCCTGTTTAGACCATAAGCAACTTAATAAAGGTGGTTTTACTAAGTTATTTTCATAGTGAATGCAATTATAATTATGGTAAAATTGGTCTTACATGGTGTACTTGGGTCCATCTAATACCAATGGGTTAGATGACCAAAAAATGGTGTAACAGATTGCCCCCCAGCATGCTAGTGTTAGGAGCTAATTGTATGAACAAAGTACGTTGTAAGAACTCAATCGCTAGACATCAAAAGGGAAGTCAAAGAGAGAGGAGTGTAAGGTAGACCAAAGTACTGAAAGAACTAGACCCTGAGGAGGCAACTTATAGGTGCGACAAGTCTTTTTGATGAGTGAGTGCCTGCTATAGGCGACGAGGGAGGCATACATATGCCCGCCGAGGAAAAGTACAAACAATGAGGCATCCGAAAAACCACGGGACGAAGTAATAAAGCATATGCTGGCATAAACATGAGCCAAATGAATAACATGATAATGAATCCCACATACATATTGTGCCTAGGATAACAGCCAAGACTTTGTACAATAATATCTAAGTACATGAGATATGAATACTACTCAGATGCCCCTGTAAATAGGAAAGGGCTCTGAAAATTTGATTGATATATGTAATGAAGAAGACACTGCAAGCAATTGAGGTCGGTATCATCAAATCTCTAGAGATGAATCAGAGGCTGAAATGAAGAATTCATCCGAGTATGTGGGGGGCTACCTGTAGGGACACCCCCTCATGAGGGCTATGACATCTCACACACACCCGGGAATCACTAATATCAACTTCTGCATCACTGAACCATCAAGTATACGGATCTCGATTATGCTAAAAGGAGTTGGAGCTGAGAAACAATCAAGTCAAAGGGAAATAGGGAGTCCCTTTGCCTGATTCGGGGTGCTGAAAAAAAGTGGAAGATGGAAAAAAGGTACACCGCCCCCTAGACATGTCTTCTGGAATGAATGAGCTGATGTCGACCGAAGGAGGTCTGCCATAGGTGAGGCAATAAGGGATCCTCAACTAAGGCATGAGAGGAAATAGTAGAGTGACTGACAGACTGACACCAATTATGATGATGAAATGGAGGGTATTGAGTAGCGAGCAGACGACTTCCCTTGTTAAAGCATAAAGGGCATGGATGACCTGGCAGCGACTGACACAACATCATGAGGGATGGGGGACAGTGGGGCTAATGGCCATAATGTGCAACACGAGAGAGGGACCAAGCAATGAAATATGGAGGACTATAGCAGGATGCAAAGGGACTCGGGGTAGACTCCATGAAAGCAATGATGACTCAACTTGGATGCTCTAAAGAAGGGTGACTTGATGGTGCTGCCACACAGGAAAAAGGGTCCAATGGGGACCATAAAAGCATGAGTACATGATGGTAACTCACGATGAAATTCGACACGAGCGTGGACAAGTATAGAGGCAAAGTAGTGCCCCCAGTACGAGTGTTGCAAGTGAAGAAATTCGATTTTTCGGAAGGGTGAAGTGGCATTTCTTAGAAAAATATGTCCCAATGAAGTATCAAATCGCTAAAAACTAACAGATACCCATTTTAGGGCTTGGTGAGAGCTTTCCAGCGGTGCAGACGGTTTGGTAAACGGAGCTACAGTTGGGTCGTAGCAGGTGAAAGAAAAAACAGGGGTTTCTGTTTTAATAAGGCATTTTCCCTCCAAATTCATTCGTTTGCATGTGGAGCTGTGGTGAATGTAAAGAGGAGAGAAGGCCCTAAATCTTGCAGCAATCATAGCAGACAAACTGACCATTGGAATCGAGATCCGTCAGTTGGAGGTAGGAGGCCTAACCCTACTCGTTCTTTTCAATGGATTAAAATTTCATATTAGGTCCCTAAGGCTCAGGAACATCCCCTTACTCCTCTTCACAGTCGAGTCGCACTTTTTGCGGCAAAAAGTGCAACCTAGGTAGCAGTTTTTGGGCAGAAAAGTGCGCCCTGTCCCACGTTTGGGCCTAAAAAGTGCGACCTGTGTGGGAGGGGTTTTTCTGTGCTATTTTTTGGTTGAGCACTAGGCTTTTGTGATGAGAAATAGTATTTCTGATATATATACTGACAAGTATGATGGTTTGGTGCAGATATGGCAGAATTAAACATCAACTGGAGAGAGAGAGACCTGGGCACATTACGGTCGAAGATCCGGAAGGATCAAGGTGTCCGCAGTACTTTAGCCAGGTTTGGGGTTCTGAAGTTTGTGGAGAACCCTTTGATGAGAGTTGGGGAGCCCTTATTGGCCCATATTGTTAAGTATTGGGACCCAGACCATGAGGTATTTATAGTGAAAGGGCACCAGATTGAGTTGATAGTCCAGGATATATATTTCCTGACTAGTCTCCCACCACTTGGGATGGTAGGGAATACTCAGCCAGTATTACCGCGTGGGCAAAATATCATAGAGTTTGTAGAGTTCCATTGTCGGCCAGGTCTCCAAGTCAAGGGGACTCGGATATCCATCGAGGATTTGGAGAGTTTAGATACCTGTGTTGTGGCCACAGCGGTGTTGTAGATCCTAGGCAACCAGGCACTCCATCACATCACTGGGGGGAAAATGATGCTTTTGGAGAGTGTTTTGAGTGGGATTTACTATGGATGGTCCCAGATGATGTTGTCATCATTGAAACGATAGATTTCTCTATGTGAGTGGCAAGTGAACCATGACTGTGCATATGGTACAGTTTTGTGCTCTTTCTTCTTTGAGAAGATCCCTACACTTCGACCTCACATATGGCTCCAAGATGGGTGCCCAAGAGAGCCTAGGATGCATCGGTGGGGGTGACTATTGTGCAGAGGAGGAGGTGGAGCAGTTGGATGGGTGTTACGTCCTAATTTATTTATTCATTGGGAGCAGATGCTGCTATATATAGACGACTATCCCTATAGTGGGATGAGTTATTATGGGGACCCGGATCTACCACTGTTGCCTGGTCATATATGGGGACCCGATGGTAAGTGACAAATTTCTAATATTTTATGTGTATGTAAAGTTTCCAGAATATTGTATGTGGTACTAATTCTTTTACTTTTGGTATCCAGATACAACACCCATAAAACTGGCCTGGTACATGGGACGACCTGTAGTATCGGGGGCTGCAGGATCTAGTGGATCAAGGGCGCAGCAAAATGAGGATGCAGCAGCCCTTCTGGAGGACATCTATCATAGATGTGAGAGGCTTCTGACAGGTGTTTCGGAGCGCGATTGGAAAGACTTAGATGACCAATACATAGATCCATGTATTGGCTTACCCTCGGAATGGCAAGGGGTCATGCGGCGCATGGCGATGGCCAGACAGGGTATGCGTGATCTATGAGCTGCGGGGGTAGAGCCATTGGCTCGGGATCCTCTAGATAGTGATTAGTGTGTAGGGGCAGGTGGTGCCCCCAGTTTTGAGTTTTTGTAACATGCTATGGGCATTTCATATGTATCAGAGTTGATGAACTCTAAAACATTTTATACGACACATATTATGGATATGCATCATTTTGATATTTTTATGTTATTGTCTTGTGTTAAATGTGTGTGTTAAATGCCAATCTATAATATGGTTTGAAATGCTATCTACATAGTGATTTTGTGCTCTAGGTACATGACTAAAAGTAATGATTTCAAATTCATGCATTAAAAGCTTCACTCATAAATATCTTCTGAAAAGGATAGGATTATGCACGCGATAGACACCATTCAATTGCATGACAAGAAGCAGGGAATCTAAATGAACATGAAGATGGAGGATGCGATGTGAAAGGGCATCAGCTAACAAACCTCGTACTGCATCATATTCGGCCTGATTATTGGTAGCAGTACCAATGCATACACCGTTTGAAAGAACAAGTGCATGCAAGGGGGTAAAAATGGCCCAACCTGCAGAGGCTAAATTCTGGGAGTAGCGACTTGCACCATCGGAAAAACCGATATAAGGTGTCAAGGGGGGGTCCCTCTGAAAGGTGCCACAAGACAATAAATGGGAGGATAAAGAACAATGCTGGTAACCTGAGTGCAAAGTATAAATCGAACGCACTCTGTGGAAGGGAGTGATCTGGGTAGGATTTCTACTACCCACATGCTGTCGAGGAGGGGCAGTGTGGGAGCTACCAGAAGCGTAGCTTGAGCTCAAGCCACGTAAGTCACCAAAGGTATGAATTATGGCATCTCATTTATAGGTGGGAAAGATGAAGTCAGGGGTGGACATGGCTTCCATGATGTTGTCATCGCAAAAGAAGGTGGACTGATGGGAGGAAGAAAGACCACGTGACGTGGCGAAGCTACCTAACTCATCATCATGAGAATAAAGGCTCACATGTGCATCGTCGCGAGGGATGACATAAGAACAAGCAGATAAAGGATCCACTGATGTTGAGCCCGGGGTGATCGCTGAAAGGAGGTCAAGCGAAACAACAGGAAAAGATTTAGAGAGAGCTTTTGTCAAGGGTCTCAAGGATGATGAAAGGTAGAGGATATTGGCCGCATGCTCCGTCATTTTGACTTTAGGGGGGATGTCAATAGGAGTGGGTAAATCCTCAGTCTAGCCTACAGCATACTGTGAAAGTACAGGAGAAGCGGATTGGTTTTGTTCAATCTCGTACTCCCGAACTACCTCTAAAGAGGCACGGTAATGCGTAAGGTAGGGAAAATGATGAGAGTAATGGCCACAGAGACCACACAAAGCATAAGGGTGTTTGGTGTGAATATTCTTGGTGTTCTTGGCTGCATTCAATGAAGAAGCAGCGGTTTCAGGGACTGTAGACTCAGGGAATGCGAAATTTACCATGGGCTTGATGCGGGGCAACTCGGGACAAGTATGGGTGGCATGATCGACGACATCACACAAAGCATAGGGCTTTGGAGGTGGAGGAGGTGCAGGGTCAATCAGGGCAACTTTTTCCTTTGAGGCCCTTTTGTGAGCTCTGCCCTTCTTACCCGAAGTGGTCGCAACAAGAGGCGGTTTCTATTGAGGTGGTTGAGGCACTGTGACAACGGGAGAATTCAAGGGAACCGATTGAACCAGGGTCAGAGCAAGATAAGGTTTAGGTTGACCTGGTGGGGTAGCGGTTGGAGGATCAAGGTACCAGACAGGAATACTAATGGTCAATTTAGGAAGAGAGAGGCTGGCCATGACAGATTCCATATAGATGCCTGGTGGAGGGACTAGGAACAGTATCTGCCCGGAGGGGTACTGGCCAGGTGGGATGGCTCCTAAATGGTTAAGGCCTGGAGGAACCGATCCAGGAGGGTAAAGAGTCTCATGAGTACCAAATGGAGGGCCAGGAGGAGGAGGTCCAGAAGGCTGCTTCGAAGGGCTAGGAGACGGCTACGGAGGGTGAGGATGTTGTTGAATAGCTGAGGCGGGCCTCTTGAGAGAAGCCCGAGACAATTGCATCATGCAAACATTCGATGAGCTGGGATCAGAGATAGGAGGAGGAAGACCAGGGAATGTACCAAGCAAGAAGAAATCCTTGTAGACGTCGGGTGAGACACTGGTCAAAGGGTCGACAGTTTTCTTATTGGCCACCGAAGAGATAGCGGACTCAGGGGAGGTCTGAGACTTCGGTTCGTAATACTTCAAATGGTCAATGGTGACTATCTTTCCATTATGGGGGAAAGACATCTTGCGGTGGACAGTAGAAGGGACAGCAGACATCGCATAAGTGTAGCTACGACCCAATATAATTTTGTAATCTAAGGGGGCATCTATGACTTCTACATCAACGCAAACAGTCTTGCCCACAAGATTAATAGGACACTTTCGGAATAAGCCAATGGGCTTGAAGGCATGGCCATCCCACGCTCGGAGAGTGATCATGGAAGGAGCCAACTCAGGGGATCCGAGTTGCTTCCAAACCAAAGTGGACATCACACAAGTGGATGCCCCCTCATCAATAACGCACCGGGAAACATTGGCATTCTGGATCTTGACTGGGATTTGGAAGGCGACGGAAGCAGGAAGAGGAGGATGTTCTGACCGATCAACATCAAAAACAATCAATCGATCGTCAGAAGGATCTATAATGCCCACGACAGATAAAATAGATTTTCGTTGTGAAGGGCACGACTAGAGGAGTTCTAGCGTTTAAATGGTAGCAGAGGATTGTGCCAAATCATCGACTATCATATACGAATGGGCGGCTTTGCCAGAAGCATCATTTCAATGCAGTGGTGAGTTAGGGATCTTGGTATGAACCTCCGCCCTAGGCTGAGGGATCTGCAAGGGACCCTTAGGTGTCGAAAGAGGCTCTGTAGACACTGAAGGAGGTGGCTCGGGGACAGACATAGCGGAGGCTTGTTGTACCGACGGGACCGAGTCTGAAGATTGATGTCTACGGTTATAGTTTGATCATATTTCATCATGAGAATCCGGTAATCAAGGGTACCAGAAGGAATAGGTTGGGTAACAGTGTGGTAAACAAGAGGTTGGGCAAAAAGAGGAGGCATGTCGTATTCTGAATACGTGCTACCAGGAGGGGAAAAAATGTAGGAGGTGCTGGCCCCCACTTGAGGAAAATCAGAGCCCATGGGAGGTTGAGAAATGATGACAACACAAACACGGCACAAAGGAAAAAGAGACCGACAAGGGCATGGAGGTGCGATATCAACTAATTACAATGTCGAAACAAGGGCAGAGAGGTGCAGGATCAATTAATTTCAATGTTTTAGAGTCTTGGTTGGCGGTGTTAACCAAGCCCTTTTTCGCTCAAGGTGTGTGTGTGAAGTGTGTAAATTTTAATTTTTAAACCCAGACGTTTGTAGAGAAAAAGAAAAAGTGTGTTTTATAGTTGTAAATACCCTGCAAATGACAGCATATAAGCCTGCAAAACAAAAAATAAACAGCTAAAAATGCAATAATCTAAACCCAAGGAGGCGGGCCTCTCAACAAATAGTCTATAGGTGAGTGAAAAAACTAATCAAAACACACTAAAATAGCCAATATATCTAAGTTTAGAAGGGATAGGGATCAAAAGGACAAAATCTACTGGAAAGTGGTGCAGAAATAGCAACAGATCAGAGGAAAAATTGTTGTAAAAAGAGGTGGAAAAAGGCTATCTCCAGGAGGGAAACAAAGTGAACCCTAAAGGAAAACCCAAAAAAAGCTAAATGAGGAGATTTGGATGGATAACAAGCCGATCTGAAGCCGATCTGAAGGTAAGGTATCAAATCTGAAAAAAAAGGTTGAAGACTCTGAAATTTCAGACAACCTGCAACAGCAAAAACTCTTCCACAAAAAGTGGGGGGTACGGAAGCCCTAGGGGGCTAGGTTCCCACTTAGTTGAGTAAAAAAGAGCAAGTACAGGTCCAAAATGGGCGGAGATAGAGGTCAAAAAACCATGAATAGAGGCTCAGACAAACCCATAAAACTTTCAAAATCCCGCAAAAAGTCCAGGTCGCATTTTTTGTCCTGTTTTCAGCAAAGGTCGCACTTTTTGGGCTATAATGTGCGCCCTGAGGGTCCAGGTCGCAGGTTTTCGGCTGAAAATTGTGACCAGCACCTCCGGCACTCTTGACGGTAGATTTCAGAAGAAAAAAAATTCGTCTCAGATGTGGCTGATGTCTGTCACCTATGCAATGGGTCCGAAAACACGCGGAAGTTAGAATTTTTATCGTTTTAGGGTTTTATAGGTTAAAAACAACATCAAGAAAAGAAAAAACAAGGGGTTGAAGAGAAATCCTAGGGTTTGAAGTAGCTTGATATTCAAGGATCAGAAAAACGACAGAGGTCGTAATCGTAAACCCGTGTGGAGTCGTCAGTTGTTAGTATGAATCTTAATTTCAAGCGTACGAAAAAGGACCACTTTAGCTGTGCATAACAAACAGCCCTAACACCAGAATTGACTACTAATATCTTTAGATCTGCAGTTAGGTGATCAAGATAAATGCTGCAAAAATATAGATCTATGCATTAGAAGACATTAAACAGTAGAAGAAACAAGATTTACTCCATGCATCCAATAGACAAGACAAGAATATATCAAATGAATTTTGTATTAATGGCACCTGGGATGAAAACACAAGAGGTTGTTACTGGTTCTCCTCAATGGAATGGGTTCTTGTAAGTTCTCAACACTTCAGATTTAGAATTCCTCTCTCTTGATGGTGTAGAAAACCCAGACAAAAATGGAAAAATATGGCTATGAAAGTGGATCAATAGCCAGAACAAGAGTTTAGATCCAGAGTGATCTTTAGGCAACAAAAGGTGAAAAATGAATAGGAAAACCTTTCTATTTATAACAAAATATTGAGTAAGCCTAGATATTGGTGCATAATTAAAATATTATTAACCAAATCAAGATCCAACTTTTATGGAATATTTTATTTTATTTTTTGGAGGGAAAAGGAATTTGACTTGGGTCAAACCCCCTTATTTGTAAATAATAAATAAATAAATGATTTATTTATCATTTTAGGGATGTGGTTAAGTAATAATAAATAAATAAATGATTTATTTATCATTTTAAGGATATGGTTGAGTAATAATCAAATAAATAATTATTTATTTGATTATTTAAGGGATATTTCGTCATATTTAACAAATAATATTATTTAAGTAATGTTTAAATAATTATTCTTAGAAAATAATAAGATAAATAATGATTTATCTAATTAATTTCCTTGTTTTGGGTTAAATATAACCAGGAATATAAATTAAACTGTTGTTTAACTAATTATTCCTTGAGGAAAACCAAACAAATATGAATTTATTTAATGTTTCCCCATGGGGTTTCCTGTTTAGACCATAAGCAACTTAATAAATGTGGTTTTACTAAGTTATTTTCATAGTGAATGTAATTATACTTAGGGTAAAATTGGTCTTACATGGTGTACTTGGGTCCATCTAATACCAATAGGTTAGATGACCAAAAAATGGTGTAACACTCACAATTCCACATCTTCATCTGCTAACTTTAATACCTCTGCACATCCAAGCTCATGTACTATGATAGCTTTCACCATGGTTGTGAATGCTTTGAAAGATCTGATAGGCTTCGATTGGGGATGAAAATTCGTTGAAACTAATCTCAAAACAACTAAAGGAACAGCCAGTTGATATGATTCTCTCCAAGTGCACGGTGTGGTGAAATGAGGCTTCAACAGCATTATGCTCCCAGCTGTTTGCGTAGCTTTAATTGAGATCAACCATTGTAGAATTTACTGGAAACTCATGGTTCCAAAATTCCCAAAACCAATTAACACTCAGATTTGCAATCAATTGGTTAATTGTGTAATTCCTTCAGGGTAAATCAAAACCCCACACTATCAATTTAGCTAATGATTCCAATTAACACATAAAAGAGAATATGGCCCTAATTATAACTCAGAAACATAGGATGGTAATAATACATTCAGGATCGAAATTGTTAAATGTTTTCAAACGAAACTCAATACTAGAACTGCGATTGCACACCAAGCTTAAATTTATTACTTATAAAATAATAATTATAGAGCCTTGACCCTCTCAGTATGATTACCTCAGTTATTCAGCTCTTTGCTTCTATCTACTTCTTGATTCTATCTATTCCATCATTCTTCTCGATCCATCTTTTTATGTATTTGAGACTTTATGATTATATACAAGAGGTCCTGTGAACCAATTCTGGTTCAAATTCTTAATAATTTCAACTAACCCCTAAGAATCCTCTCAATCACATAAATCAAGAAATAATTCCTAATTTAAGATCTACAATTAATTTCCAAATCTCTCAATTCCTATGAGCTCTCAACTGTCCTAATTCTTTCATGTTCTCTCATGTTCTCCAACATTCGAGAACATTTACAATTATGCTTCACAATATTGAAATAATTCCTATTTTAAAGTTCTCACATAAATCACTCAAAACATTTAAAAATACACTTAGAGAACCAACTCTCTTGAAAACATAAGAACTCCTAAGTCTCCCAAATAACTAATGACATTTGAATAGGATGCTCCTGCATCAGACTCCCCATGTAGAAAAGTTTCCATAGACTCTTGTCTATGAGGTCTGTTGTTTTTTTGTAATAACGCTACAACCACAAGTCTCAATTAATTTCTACCTTCACGATTCCAAACTCTGTTCTTCATTGATTTCCCTACTTCTTTCAATTGTTGTTTAAGTATTCTATTGTCTTTCCTTGCTTCTCCTGGTTGCCATATCTTCGTTTGCAACACTCCATTGGATTTTCCTTCAATGTTTGTTATAGTCCAGCTTTTATCCACATGATTCTTTGTCTGCAGCTCCTTTCCTTATGTTCATTTCGTGTAAGTTTCATCAAATTCTCTATTTATCTATCCAAATTAATTTTTTGTTGTTGTCCTTTCCCTTGTGTGTGATTTTAAAAACTCTTGTTGCCTTCTTTTTCTTCAACTTCTGCTATTATTTTTGAGATTAATCCAAATACTATTGCATATATTGCTACCACACAAACTTCCTGAATATCTGTAAAGATATTACCCTCTGCAATATCCAATTTTTGTTCTACAAATTTACTTTCGAAAAGTAAATTTCTCTTCAATTCTCTGACTGTGGTAACATTTTCTTCCACTAATGTTCTTCCTTTGCAGTCTTCATTAGGTTCTTTCTTCTCTACTAGTGCTTTTAGCCAATTCTCCAGTAACTCTAGTTCTTTCTCCCATTCACTAACCAACTGTACATGTGCTTTCCCTTGACTATCTTCATCAGATAACATAGGCTCATCCTCCATCAGATACAATTCTGATATTGCTTCTTTGAAATGTTGGTGTACATTTCTCTCTCTTCCTTCATTTTTATGACATCTTCCAGTGACTATCTATCACCTGCAAAATCTTCAAAACCTGCAATCACAACCAATTTTTTAGTTTTAAAATTACAAGACCTGTTACACAGCATTTTGTCACCGTCCCTGCAATCCCTTGCCCCACATATTCGAGGGTCTTTCCCATGACCGTGAGCAGTGTCATACTCTACAAACACCTTCTTTTCATCCTTCTGCATAAGGACATCATTTCTCCTATTGAAAATTTCCTCAAAAAGCACACAAAAACCTATGTTTTGGCATTGGCGTGAGTAGCTAGTTCACCCCTCGTGCCAATAGGGAAGATGTACACTAGAGCCCGCGCCACCTAGCGCTCTGTCTCTATGTTGTGACCGCACCAGATTTTTTAGGAATATTTTGTAACAAAATAGAGGCAGAAGTTTCCTTTTACCACCTCAAGGATGAGTCATAGGAAGTGGTTAAACTTGATAAGCCACGGATATCTCCCTTTAGGTAGTGGTTTTTACCTCCCATGGAACATTCTTTGAAGATAGGACTCCCCTCCATGATTATAGGGATCCTAACCTCTCCTTCTTCCTCTATATAAACAGGCCTTCTCCCTTTACAAAAGCTAGCTGAACATATAGCCAAGAAGTTGAACTTGGAGAAGAGATACTATGGCTGAGTAATTTCTATAGAGAAGGCAGAACCAAGGAGGATTCCATAGAGAGAGCCCTGACCGAATTCCCGACGAGCCTTTGTGAGACACGCTCTGCTGGAACCCTATTGGAGGAGACCGCAACGTCAAATCTTGGTTGTACTCTTCCTTTCTTTCATTAATATACTTGAATATGGTATTGGTTCCATCATTGTGTTATGTTTATTTAATGCAATTTATTTAGTCTTCTTCGACTGACTGATAGTTAAAAATGTGAAATAGTATGTTGTATATCGGCTTTGTTTCTTGTGTCTGTGCAGGTATCCCAGCGTGAGAACGAGTGAATCGTGATCTGTCAAACCAGGAGCGAGAGGCAGCTACTCTTTCCGATGACAACAATAGCGTAGGACCTCCAGTAATTCATCTATCAAATCTCCATCCATTCGCTAACTAGGAACCAATGTTATAGCATGTCTCGTTTGTGGCTAGAACCACTCTAGGTCTAGTGAGATCGCCTCTGTCCGCAGAGGGGATTTTCCTCACCAACGAATTGGCGACTTGACTTGGGATCAGTGTGATTTTGTCTTTCATCCATTAGGTCTTCTTCTTGGTCTTTGCTTGCTTAGCTTGCATTTTCTCATTATTTTTTGCTAAGTCTTAGACCCCTGTTCAGCCCCAAAGGATCAGATCTGACCTCTATTTTTCCAAAATTTTCCTTTTACTAGGGTTGGCTTGATTGGCATGGTTTCTAGTCTGACAGTCGCGCCCACTAGTGCGTGTTGCTAGTTCAGCACCCGCGCCATCCCCTGTTTGGCGTTGATTATAGCCAAACATTCGCGCCATTTCCTATAGGTATTAAGGTTTTCCCTGTTTTGGAATTTTTTGGTCAGTGCTTGTGCTTCTAGGTTATTTTTTGGCATGTTTTGAGTGCTTTGGGATTGTCTATGACTGTGAACAACCTCCTTCCTTCAGTTTTCTATCCATTTCTTGTCAGCATCATGGCCCTAGAGTTTTATAGTGCTTTGGTATGTTGAGCCTCCTGTAGGAGCTTCGGTATTTTGTTTCACAGTCACATTCGTTCTTTGATTGATTGCATTCAGCTCTCTTGATCCGTTTGAGTGATTTCATTTGGTGGAATGAGTCTTGAATGAGTCTTGCCTCTTTCATTCAATTGTGCTTCTTATCACTCCAAGCATAGATTACATTGCTTGTATGGGTCTACTTCAAAATCTTTCTTCGACTTGAGAGATTGCAACATTGGTTTGAGTTTTGTTTTGTTTGATTTTGAGTTGATTGAATTATTTCGTTTCGACTCTCACTTGAAAATTCTCGAGCTAGTGTGAAGGTTCATTTTTCATGTCATTTAGTGCACTTTTTTCTCTATTACATTGAAAAATCAAAAAAAAAAAATGTGCTTGCATTGTGGAATTGGAAAATCTTTCGCATAACTAGCATTGGGCATTCTAGGAAAGTTTTATCATTTTCATTAGCTTGCATCAGGTATTGTAGTGGATTCTTCTGTGTGTTCTTATTATTTGCTATTTCTTGGAAACTCCTAAACTTTCTCGTAGATATCTTTTCATTAAACGAAATGGTATTTTATGGCATGTAGCTTGCATTTAGGGATTCGTGAGATCCAACATACGGTAGGACCTTGGAATTGAAACATAAATACAAGATCAACTTAAAATTTATTCAATTAATCTAAGGAAACATTGAAACTTAACAAAATATTTAGTGGTATAAGTTAGAGACATGTTCCGGCATATTTAAACCTAGTAGTTGTTGCTCGCCATCTGACTTCAGACAGCGCTAGTACGGGCTTGCGCTCCCTGTACCGTCGAGTATATAAAGGGAGACCCCTCTAGGTTGCAATCCTTTTATCCGTAGGAAGCTGAGTCTGCCGCCTTGTAACAGTGATACACCGAACACAGCATTCGGGGAGACTACCTACACGTACGTCAAGTCCTTGGTTTATTCTTCTTTCATTTTATAACCAAGGTGTATATGGTAGTTCACGGGAACCTGGTACACCTTTTTACCTAGATTACCTGAGCACTCATTTTTTATCTTTACTGACTCCATAAATTTTAAATTATCATCGAGCACTTGTCCTTTCGTGCTTGCTTAAAACTGAAAGTGACTAGAGTCATCTTTGACTGTTTCTTGAATCTTAAAACATGAAATAGAAAAATTTTGGTTTCAATGTGGCAAAATAAACTACCTACGATTACACGCCCTTTAAAGTTTTATTACTTGGCATGTCTTTTTTTGCCTTGGTTTTGATCCAAGAGTCTTCATTTTCGATCTTTTTCCCTTCTCTGGTGTGCTACAGTCACAGTGGCGGAACCATCGGTTTCGTCTACTGGTAATCATTTCTCGGACGATTCATTTGAAACTTCACAAACCTCTAGGTCTGTCGAGCTTCAATAGCCTATGATCCCATCAGAGTACCCCTTTGGAGAATCATTTGAGTTCCATTGGCCTCTTTCAAACACTTGGTTTGGGTTTTGGGTTGGGGAACATTTTCCCCCTCTTACATTGGGATCACCATTTTTGGCTAGTATCATACCTCCTAGCCCCTGTAGTCTTTTACAAGATCTCACGGTGGATTTAGACATGGACTCATCTGGTCCTAATGGCAGTGAGGGTATTCCAGTTTCTGATGAAGAATACCAACTTTTCCCAAAAGACATCCATCAAGAGCCTGCTCAATCTTCACCATCAGTGTCACTTCCAGATTGATATATGTCTTTGGGTCAGATTATAGCTGGTATTGCCTCTATGGCAACATCAACTCCGTCAAGGGCACCGGTTCTTCCGTCATTAGGGATGTCACCGATGACACCTGTCTCATTGACGCCTTATGTTATGTTTGTCTCCACTAGGCCTATTGTCTGCGAGGCTGCATCGGCACCGGCTGTCATCGCTCAGTTGTCAGGAGTTTCGGCTTCGGTAGAGACTTCGATTGCCATGGCCATCCCTGAAGACCTTTCTTTTGAGGATTATCGACTAGCCGTTTAGCAGCAGAGCTCCCAGACTAATCAGTCCCCTCAGGATCCTAATCGTCCTTATTTTTCTCATTATGGCGCGAATGGTACCACGATTTATTCACTTCTGTTCCAATATGATGAGCACGGTAACCCTATCTATTTTCCTGCTCTTGAGGCTTATTAGTTCATTAATAGTTTTATACCTACCTTGCCTGTGCAACCTTCTAACCAACAAGGACAACCCTTTCAGGGACAACCTTTGGTTCAGCAAGGGTATGCTTTCGGCCCACAAGGACAACCCTTTCAGGGAAAACCTTTGGCCCGGCAAGGGTATGCGTACAACCCACAAGGGAAACCCTTACAGGGACAACCTTCGTTCCAGCAAGGATTATTTTACGGCCTGCAAGGGCAGCCTTACAATCCTCATGGTCAACCTTTACAAGCTCAGCCTGTGGTCCAACCAAGGCAACCTCAAGGACCAGTTGGGAAACCGGTATATAAACCTGGACCTTTATATGGTCCTGGGGGGAAATCCATCCATCTCAGCCTTTGGTGCAACCACAACAACCATATTTTCTGATTGGTCCAAATGTTTCATAGCCAAGGCCATCTTATGGTCCTGCCCCAGGTCAACTTGGTTATCAGGCACAACCTGGCCCACCGCTACCATCAGGCCAACCTGTTCAGTAGGGGAAACCTAGTGGCCCTCATCAGTCAGGTCAACCTATTCAACCGAGACAACCTACACAAACAGTTCACCCTACTCATCCACCGCTCTATTCCATGCCGCAGTCAAATCAACCTGTGCGCCCGACCTATTTAGCTCAGCAGGGCCCCACTTATCAGTAGCCCGTTCGACCCCAAGGCGGTTATTACCCTCAAGGTCAATATCGACCCGTATACAATGTGCCTCAAGGTTCTACTTATTACCCTCAACCTCCAGGCCATACTTATATTCCGCAGCAAAATCCTTATGCTGCTATATTAGGACCCTCGTATACTCAGAACCAGTATCCTGGTCTTCAGCCCCCATATCCTGGTCCTCAGTCGCCATATCAACTGAACTATCCAGCTTATACCCCTTATGGTCTAAATCCTCCAGGACAGAACCAATGGGTGCAGAGTTATACTCAACCAGGATGGAGTATGGGTACAGGTCCTTATCGAGGACCTGCTATGCCTTTTAACCCTCAATTACCTTTTCTCACCACGTTGGAGTTACTAAATTTGTGACAAATTGACAAATGAACAATTCTTCATAATCCTTATTGGCCTCCAGTTCCAACGAAGGTTCCTGGTGATTGTCCCAAGTCTAAGGGAAAATATGGAGAAGACCCCCAAACACACGTCATGACATACCATTTATGGTGTTCTTCCAATTCTTGGGTGGATGACTATGTTCGACTCCGTCTTTTCTAGCGCACTCTTACTGGAGCTGCTACTAAGTGGTACATAGAATTGCCTCATGGTATCTTTCAAGATTTAAACACTCTCTCTATGGCATTCCTTACTCATTTCCAGTTGTCGATTCGTTACGAAGCCGGGACGCATCTCCTAACATCCTTGAAACAGGACCGAGCTACCCATATCTTGGACCATATTCATGAATGGAGAAGGAGTCATTGCCTGATCAAGTTCAAAATTCCTGATCAGCTTTACTCATTGGTTCACTACCTCTTTTTTCAATCAGATTGTGAAAGACATCGTCGTGGGGGCATGTGTAACCGAGGAACAAGCCATTGCTCGTGCCCAATACCTTTATTTAGTGTACTTTCAATCAGGAATTTTGTATGACATCTTGACTGAGGCTCCACGACCTGGGACCTCTAAAGCGCTGGCTACCCTATCAATCAATGGTGTTATTGGTTCTGTGTCTCAAACTTCATGCAAATCTTCCAATGGGAAGTAGAAATCAAAATCTTCCAATAGTTCTGCTCCTCAGGCTACCCCGGATTCTGGTAAAACCTTGGAGGTCAACGTCGTTCGGGCCAATCCTGCGGACAAGACATCCAAGGGGAGAAATAAGGGCAAAGGCAAGGCCAAAAACGATGCCCCAAAACCAGAATCGTCTAAACCTCGTTCTAATGATGGTTCACAGTGAAAGCCGAAGTATCCCTGTCTGATTTGTGATGAGGAACACTACACTAAGGATTGTCTTAAATGATCCGAGGTTAGTCAACTACTCAACGGTGCTAAGGGAACTCTGGTGGTCCTTAAATAACCTTTTCCATCTCAGCAAACCCAGATGGTCGAGAAACCTCTACCATCTACATCGTTTGGCTCTCAAGTATTCATGATGAACGGTTCTGCACCCATTTTCATCGCTACTCGGTCGAAGAATTATGCTGGATCACGCTAGGTAGCCGAGCAAGAGTTCATTGATGGTCCTCCTCCCCCACCTGCCTCTGGTCCTCTTGAGATTTAAAGGCCCTGTGCTGAACCCGTTTTATGGCCACCTTCTAAAGGTGTTCTCCGAAAATATTCTTATAATCCTAACGCCCATGTTGTTCAGCATTACATTATTTTTGAGGATTTAGCACAGGCACCATCTGCGATGTCCACGTTAGAAGTGCTTCAAAGTTGTCTATCTCAACAGAAATCATTATTATTTGTGATCGGCGGGATTGATCCTGCTGATTCTAGCCTTCTCTCTTTCGACTTAGATAATTTCATCCCCCGATTTCCGCACCAGATTGCGCTTGTCATACAATTCGGCATTAACAGTCTCAACATCCATAGAGCCATTGTGGACGAAGGTGCATCTACCTGTGTCATGTCATCTACTTGCTGGAAGGCTATTGTCTCTCCAGCCCTGAATTCCTCACCCAATTCCCTTGAGGCATTTGATGGAAGGGAATCAAAACCCTTGGGTGTTCTCGCTAGCTTTCCAATCACGCTGCAAGTTAAGACATTCAATGTCAAAGTAGAAGTAGTTGACGCTAAACTCAATAACAATCTTCTACTCGGTCCCAGTTGGACTCACGCTATGTTGTGCATTCCATCCACCCTCTTTCGACTTCTAAAGTTTCCACACGAGGGAAAACTCATCACTATCGACCAGTTGTTGTTCTTTACCTTGTCTTCCAAGAACAACGTGCCATACATGGATCAGATTCCTTCTCCCCCCGATAGTGTAGAGCCGGGTCTTTTCAAAGATCCCACTCTCATGGGTATCTTTCCCATTCCACCACTAAATATCGTTCAAGTTAATATGATCTTTCGGTCATATGACCCATGGATCGTCCCTTTTCCTGAACAGGTTGATTCATTTGGGGATTCAATGCTGCTTAGTCACATCAAAATCAATTATTGTGAGCTTACAGTTGCATTTGATTCTCCCCCTCCTGAAGGTGCTCCTTTGAGCATGTCTCTCGACGTTTATTCTCAATCCCCTTGGCTCAGTGATTCGGATTCACCTAATCCTTTGAAAGAAGTGTTTCCATCCGATGAGGCTATAATGGAAACCATGACTCTCGAAGATCTACCGTGGAGCGATGGGCATCATCATTCCTCATTTATGCCTGGCCTCAGGGAAATGTATAACTGTCTTAAGCATTTTGCGTCTCAAGTTCCTTCTCTGCCACTTCAAACGTCTATTTTGACTCATGAAGTCTTCGCTGAAGGTAACTTGGGTAACATTACTCAAACGATGCCTATCAACATTTCTGTGAAACGGGGATTTTCGAGAACATCCATGTGGGAGTCACTTGCTCTTCCGAGGAATTCCAAGTGTATACTAGCCTCTTTCACGAATTTCGTGATGTTTTCGCCTGGTCTTACGAAGAGATGCCTGGAATTGACCCTAGTATTGTGGTGCACGAGATTCCCACCTTCCCTGGTGCAAAGCCTATTTTCCAGTGTCTTCGTCCAGTGCATCCCCAGAAAGTTGCTACCATAAAAGCTGAAGTTGAAAAACTTCTTAAAGCAGGTTTCATTTATCCGATTCCTCTGATAGAGTGGGTTTCTAACATTGTTCCTGTGGATAAGAAGTAGGGAGAAATTTGCGTCTGTGTTGACTATCGTGATATTAATCAGGCCTGTCTTAAGGATAACTATCCCACCCCTTTTGTCAATCATATCATTGAATATTGTGTGGGGAGTGAGATTTTTTCCCTTATGGACAGTTTTTTGGGTTATAATCAGATCAACATTCTCCCGTTCGATCAACACAAGACCGCTTTTATATGTCCTTGGGGAATGTTCATGTATAAGAAACTCCCTTTCGAATTGAAGAACATTGGGGCTATGTTCCAGTGTGCAATGTCTTATGCCTTTCACGATATTCGTCATATTTTTCAGCCATACCTGGATGACCTTCCGGCTCATTCAGCTGCGCGAAAAGACCACCCGGGCCATCTTCGCCAGATCTTTCTTCGTTGTAGACGCTACAACATTTGGCTCAATCCGCATAAATGCATCTTCTGCATCGATTCTGGTATACTTTTAGGGTTTATCGTATCTAAAGACGGAATTTTCCTTAACCCACTTAAGGTTGAGGCTATTTTTAATCTCCCCTCTCCATCCTCGTTACACCAGCTCTAGAGTCTCCAAGGGAAAGCAAAATTTTTATGTCGTTTTATCCCGAACTACACCAAAGTAGCCAATGGATTCACATGAGTTTTAAAGCAAGACGTCCCTTTCTTTTGGGATGAGATTGGTCAACAATATTTTGATAGGCTTAAGACGTTACTTGTCAATGCTCCTCTATTACGTCCTCTGAATTACCATCATGATTTCACCCTCTATCTGGCTACCACCTTCAGTACGATCGCCATGGTTTTGGTTCAAGATGATGGTGACAGTACCGAGCATGTCATTTACTACTTGTCTCGGAACCTTCTCGACCCTAAAACACGTTACGTACATGTCGAGAAGTTAGTGTTGGCTGCGATCCAGGCCATCCAAATTTTTCATCATTATATCCTTTTACGCACGATGACCGTGATTTCTGATTGTAACCCCATGACCTATGTTCTGTCTCGAAATTTGCTGGGGGGGAAATACTCGAAGTGGATCGTTATCCTCCAAGAATTTGATTTGGAGTTTACTATAGCAAAATCAAAGAAATCACTTGTTTTCGCTGATTTTATTTGTTCCCTCCCCACCGACTCTACTCCTTCTCATTCTGAGGATCATATTCCAGATGAAACTCTTTTCTTGATTAGCACCCTTGATCCGTGGTACGGTGATATCATCATGTATCTCCAAACTTCTACTTTTAGGTCTGAGTTAACGAAAGATGCCCGACGCCACATTCGGCATCAGTTGCAACCTTATCGTATTGTCAGAGATACCCTCTATAGTGTTGGAGTCGATTTTGTACTCCGCCAATGTCTGACCCTCGAGGAAGCTGAGAAAGTTTTAAATGACTGCCACAATGGTGCCTGTGGTGGTCACATGTCTACTTATGCCACCGCATAGAAGATCCTTCGTGCTGGCTATTTCTGGCCGTCCATTTTTAAATATTGCATTGTCGCAGTACGCAAATGTCATGTGTGCCAGATATATCAACGCAAAATGTGTGTGCCACCTATTCCTTTACACCCTGTCATTACCGTTGGTACTTTTCCCAAATGGGGCATCGATTTTATGACGTGTAACCCTCGTTCGGCTGGGCGGCATGCCTACATTATCATCGTCATTGATTATTTTACAAAATGGGCTGAAGCAATGCCTACACTGGCTGTGGACGGTAAGACAGTTGCCCAATTCATATTCAATCATGTTATTACTTGGTTTGGTGTCCCTCAGGCCATCTTTACTGATCATGGTTCTCATTTTCGGGACTATATGATGGCGGAGATGACATCTAAGTTGGGTCTGCGTCACGACAGCTCAACGCCTTATTACCCTCAAGCTAATGGCCAAGTTGAAGCTATAAACAAAATCCTTGTTACAATACTTAAACTAAAAATTGGGATCCATAAATCAAATTGGCATCTCATGTTGTTTTCAGCTCTCTGGGCCTACCGAATGTCGACTAAGAGTGCAACCGATTTACCCCGTTTCAGTTGGTGTACGGTCTGGAAGCCACTCTTCTAATTGAATGTGAAATCCCTTCATTCAAAATAGCTATGGAATTACTGCCTAATACGTTTCCTGATGAAGAGCGTCTCCTCTACTTAGAGAGATTGGATTAAACTCATCGCTTAGCTGCCTTGGTCATCAAAACACAGAAGAAGCGAATCAAAGCTCATTTTGACCAAACAGTTTCCCCTCGTTCTTTTATTGAAGGCGATCTCATTATCCTGTACGACCAAGCTCATGATAAGATGGGGGTAGGTAAATTCCAACCCATGTGGCATGGGCCCTACATCGTTAAATTTGTGTTACAAAATGGGGCTTACGAGCTTATTGATTATTAATGGTATCCCTTAGCACAGCCCAGGAATGGGTTGTACCACAAAAAGTATTATGCTTGAGTCATTCATACATGATATGTGTACATAGGTGATTTTTTCATTTTTGTGCATGTTTTGGTTTGATGTGAGTTGTGAGCTTTTTCTGCTTATTAGGTCTTGTTTGTTATGCATATGTATATTTCCCCTTATGTCGGTTTCGCAGATGGTGCTTCCCGCAGTACCAGGAACTTGTCTTCAACAGCCTGGGTAATTTATGATCCTGTTGGTGAGTTGATTAACTTACAAGGTATTTGTGTAGGACCAACTACAAAAATTGTCGCTAAATATAGTGATGTTTTGGAACTATTAACCGAGGCTGTTAACCTCGGCATACGCGCATTGCTTGTGAATCTGGATTCACAGCTTATTGTTCTTCAACTTAACGGTCATTATTCGGTTCGAAACCCATGCATTTTGAGATTGTATTTGCGTATTCGTTTACTTGAAAGATATTTTATTTCATTACATATCAACATATACCAAGACAAATGAATACATTAACTGATGCAATAGCTAACATTATTCTAGATAGACATTTGTGGAATTTATAAAACATCATCATATGTAAATAGACCCATGTAGAAAATAGATGTATATATATATCGTTTGTTTGCAACATGTGCATCATTAAAAACCCAAAAATTATACATATGTATGTTTCAATTACATAGCGAGGTGATGTGTCTCTTAAAAATGTGCAGAGATAAAAAGCCTAAGTGCCTAATCGCCATGGTGCTCATGATAGCACATCACCGCCCGTACCAATCGCCTCAGCAAGCGGTGAATACGACTCGTCACCCCTACAGTGTGCCTCTGGTAGGCCCGAGGAACATCATAAAAATGAGAATAGTCTAGAATCCCACAGGTGATCCCCTCCAAGTTCTGTACTATCTCCTCGTCACTACCCTCACCATGAGGATCGAAATCACAAGGAGTTCGCCTCGCTATTGACGACATACCTATAGGATGCTCTAGTCCAACGTCTGCATACATATAAGAGTAATTGTCAAAACATGCATATATACCAAAAAATCATAAAACTCATGAAAATAAAAAATGATTCTCACCTAGCTCTTCGTCCCAATCCTCTCCCTCCAGGAGCGGGAGGTCGGGATCATCGGTGAAGTTTGTGCCAGTGTAGGGCAAATCCTCCATCACAATTAGTTTTCGTCGGAGCTAATCAAAAAAATCTGGCCTCCAGGACGTCTGTTGGCCACCCCCTGCTCTAGGCATCAGTGCAGGCCCATCGAGCCATCCATGGCTCTCTGGGTGGTGGCATCGGGATAATAACCTCCTGACGCTGGAATATGGGTAGTCGTTCCAAGAAGAACGATACCAGAATCGATCCATACCCAAACTGCTTTATTTTGGTCTTCTTGCACTTAGTGAGTTGCCGCTTGATGTTGATAGTCACGGCCTCAGCCCAGTTGAAGATAGTCGGGTTCATGCACTCTGAGGCAAGAAGTAGTTGTGTCTTCATGGCCTCATGCGGTCCTTCGATCCTACAGCCCATGTGATAGTATGCAACACTAATCTTATGCCAGATCAAGAACGTTTTGGATGTCAACTTTGCCACTCCCTGTTCCTTTTCGTGCCCCTCGACACACCCTGTCAATTACCATTCCAATACTTTCCCTGGAAGGACGGGTACCGGTCAAGATAGGGACTGCACCTCTGCGCAACCATCCTGTGATGAAATACACATCAGAGACTTTGAGTTCAAGCTCTTGATCCCGAAGCACAAAATTTTCTTGATCTTCGTTCCAAATGCTTATCAAATATTGAAGCAATTCGGGCTGAGCCCGGAGGCACGGTGTCAGGAAGAATTTATTTAGCCCACAATTTCTGAGGGTGTTCATGCATTTTTCATTCTCCATGGCCTGATCATCCTCCTCACTATGTTCTCTCTCTTTCCACTCAACTACCATCTTTTCTGCTTAGTACCTGCACACATTGTTCATATGAGCATTGTAAGCCTACTTTGGCATCAAAATTTGTAAGTAAATGGTTGCATTTTCTTTGAATTTAGGTGGATTTTGAGTTGCGCGGTTTGCACGACTGTTTTGAAGGGGTCAATTTGCACGGGTCCGTGCCCGAAACCCGCAGCAACCGTGATTCCCTAGTTTTAACAAATCCTCCCCTAAGGGATTCAAAATGACAATTAAAGGTAATAAAATTTAGCTTAAAATATGGCAAATGGTGTCAGCTCTTACTTGAAACTAACAGAATCAAGATTGGTTCACTGGATCGCTCACAATCGTCGCCAAAATATCGCAGGGTAAACGGACCACTATTGCTCCACAAAGAGGTAAATGTGAAACGTAAATAATTTTTTACCACTTATGGTATTTTATAACTTTTCAAAATCTTAAATTAGGTTTTAAAACATATTTGTCGATTATTTTATCATATTATTGTCGAGAAATACATTTTACACACATCTTTTTCTGCAGCGACAGGTTTCCACATGGTTATGATGAAGAACGATTTGTATTTTATAGTTTTTCAGATTCAGTAAAAACATGAAAAAGTCACTTCTGGAGTCACCTTTCAGCTCTTTTCTGACTCTCTAAAACTGAAAATATTTCTGAGATGCTTGTCGTTTTGAACTCTTTAAATTGGCTGTGAAATGATATCTACTCAGTATACATTTACCCCTTTTTCAGGCTGGGATAGTTTATTTACGAAAAAGGAATACCTTAGCCTATCGCGACTAAGAGGTTCTCTCAGACACAGTTTTCTACCTTTTCGGATCTGTGAGACTACCTACGAAAAGGGCCTTGCTGGAGTTTTCTTTTTTGCCTTCTTTTCAAACTCTCTAAACATGAAAATATGTCGAGTTCTTCCTTTTTCGAACTCGTTAAAACTAATGACATCGGACTCCGTCGTTATGACGTTACTCGAGTTCCTCCTTCCTAGGGCTCATAAAATGTACTAGGTTGGAAGTACAAACTTACATCGCAAGCAGATGCTATCCCCTTCAAGCTTGTTTTCAAAAATAATTGGGGTACTCGCCATAAATGGTGGGGGGAAATGGAACCAGATTGTAGTTGTGTTGGCAGTATTTTGCCCTTGAACATGGCACTTGTCTTCATTCGTGTCGGGTTGGGGACATCTCATCTCATTATTTGTTTGCCTCCATGGGTTTGGGTAATCTCTTTTGACCACTCATCTTCTCTTTTCCATGTCGCCATGACCTTATATCCCTTGATGTCAAATACCACCAAATCCAATGTCGTGCTACCGATATGTTCAAGAGAAGTTTCCCTCTGAAGTTTTCAACCTCCCTCTGATTCTCTATTGGTCTTGATTCACAAACATCACATTCCTCTGTCTCATGTCGATGATGTGGGAAACGTTAGGGCCCACCTTCGATCAGGTCACTTCCTGTCGACTCCAGCTCATTATCCAAGAAGATGATCTAGAGACTCCCTTCAGGTACCTTGGAGCCCACATACCTCAATGGCAGGTTCTTCACATTCGACGTAAGGTCCACATCATTGGCCTTTGATCAACTGACTCTGCAGGTGTTCGACATCAGATCATTGTTCACATTCCATGGATTGTACCTTTCGTACCTTGAGATCCATTGTCATTTTTGGTGGTTTCTCTCGCGTTTGTTAACGGCTTTCATCATTGGCTGGTAATCAGACGATTTTCTTGCATGTTCAACTTCAGCTCACATATTCGCATGATCGAATTTTTACTTTTTTCGGGTCGAGATGGAGCACAAGACCCTGGGTTTTGTCTGATCAAATCCATGCTACAGGTTCATTGTGGATTACTATGACTTATTACATGGCTCTTCTGACTGGATGGCTGCAACCATACCTGAATCTATTTGTTGATCCCTATTGTTGGATGGTTGTGTCCATACCTCGGATCTTACTTTTTATGTACTCTATTATGGATGGCTACGCCCATGCCACATGTCATGTATCAGAAGTATCAATTGTACTTTTACTTGCAAGTCTTCCAATAGCAGTGTTTGGGTAAAACGCATTCTCATAAAGCATTTCACCCCTCCCTCTCTCTTGGACCTCATGCTTTAGGGGGCATCTTTTACACAACATTTTATCCCGTCAACTTAGTGTTCCTAAATTGAGTCATAAATTTTCAACCAGGGCTAGTAAACTGTTGAAGTGAAGTGCACCATATGTGCCTAAGTAGCCTCTTCCTACTTCGTTGTGTTCAATGTTTTTCTAATGGTTTTGGTTTTATGTTTACTATTATTTGATGCTAAGGTAAAAAAAAATAAAACTAAATTAAAAGAAAATAAAAGTTACTGAATGCTCTAAAACAGGATAAGATCTACTCTAAACTAGGAATGATAAAAAAAAACAGAGAATGCTAATCCACAGATTGCAAAGCTGCTAAGAAAGTAACTCATAACATTAAACTAAGTCCATTTCGCTTCATTAGAGATATATTGGAATCAAACTGAGAAAAGTATTAGCTCTGATGTGATGAGGTTCTCTTAGAAAACAATAACTTAAAACATCACAGAAAAAATCTTATTCATTGTTAGAGATTTGTTGGAACATTTTGAGAAAAGGATCATCTGTAACATAGTAAGAAACCCTATGCTAAAATAACTTATGACACTAGAATTAACTCATTCTAAAACTCACAATGTTACTATTAAGTCTCATTCAAGGATTAGAGATTTCTTGGAACAACTTGAGAAAAAGATTGTTTGTAAAATCATGAGAATCTCTTACATAATTGCAGAATAGAAAAATGTCAATAACTCAGAATAATATAACTAATTCTCGTTCATATAATAGTGATTTGTTAGAAGAGTTTGAGAACAAGAGTAGCTTATAAAATAATGAGGATCTTCTAAATCTAACTAACAGGACTGAAATACAATTAACAGAACTGAAATGAAACTAACTCAAAGTACTACAGCTAGATCTCATTCATGTATTAGAGATATATTGGAACAGCTTATGAGAACAAGACTGTCTGTAATATTTGATGTAAGTAAATGCCATAAAACATGATGCAAGAGGATAAACTCAGAAAATTGCCTAAGTTAAGAACAAAACAAAGTTAAAGGTTACTTATCTAGAAAATATGCAACATCCTTTTTGAATAGCAGGGGCCCCTCTACTATCAGATTGGCACACGAATCCTTAACTCCTCAAAGTTGCTTTCAGTTCATGCACCAAAGTTATACTCCTTTAATTAGAATAAAACGCTTAGAAACAGAGTGTCATAGGTGTATTTTATAATCAAAATCAAACTAAAATTCTTGTTGAGGACTCGTGTTTTTCCGAAGACACATCAAGAGTCCTTATCCTTATAGAATTCTGCTTCTTGGTTTTTAGCTTTGTCCACGTGCATAACCACTTCCATATTTTTGCTCAGTCCTCGTGGATGACAAGGAATGATGCAGGAGAGTTTTGGAGTCTAACCATATACGTCTTTCCCTCAGATGACACCCGTAACCTATTTAAACACTAAGATGGCTACGAAACATATGACTAGCTACAGAATGACTGCATTTTGTAGCTAAGTCTGCTCAGAAATCACTAAGACAACAAAACCACAAAAGTATAATAAGTCAATCATTGCATATATTCTTAAAGTGATTTTAATCATTCTTATTGATCTTTTATGCCTATAAATGATGAAGGATAAATGGAATGAAGTGGATTTTGGTGAAAATAAAAGACATTTTTAGGGCTCAACAATATCATTTTAGTACTTGGCATCCTTTGCTTCTTCTTCTTGCTTTTGTTCATCATTGTGAGCCAAACTTCCTCTGTTTTCAACTTTAGCATTATGCTGAAGAACAATATTTCCCTCCAATCGTGTATGAACTTCTTCATGAGATCTAACTGTCTCAAAACTCAATTTTTGTTTCTCTTCTTCATATTCTTTGACATTACCTGCAAAAATACACAAATTGTCAATTTCAAAATCATAAGGCTCAGTTGCCTCAACTGATGATTCAAACAACATTGTTTCATCTTCAAGTTCAAAAGAAACTTGTTCTTCTTCAGCAACTTTGTATTGTTGTAGTTCCACCATTTTGAGTTTCCCTGTCCTCAATTAAACATCTAAAATCTACTTAAGTTTCATTTCTCCTTTAGGTTCCTTGAGCCATCTTTCCAAGAACTCCATTTCCATGTGAAATCTTTCCAGCATTTCTTCACAACCTTCATTCTCAGTTTCACTCTTTTTGTGGCTGACCTCTTGAATTATCTTGTATTCTATATCATCACATTGAAAAAAAAAATTATCAATTTCATTAAAAAAATTCATTTGTTTACATCCTTGGAATATTAGTACGGAATTTTCATTATGCTTCTGCTCCATAACAGCTTTAACTGGTTGTCTTACACCAAACATAAATTCATCTATGAATTCCTTCTACTGTAATAAATCAATACCTTCCTCTTCTAAAAGGCATTCTCCATCATACTTTACCTCAAGAACTTTATTAAATTTTGTGACAGTTTCACCAGATTGTCTATCATCTTTTGCACATCCTAAAAACACATACAAACTATGAGTTTTAAAAACACAAGGCCCCATAGCCTCAATTTCTCCCCTTGTCAGCATATCTTCAATTTTTTCTGGACTATTCCAATAGTCCAGGGAATTTTTCTTATTGTCCTCTTCACCCAAAATTTCACCCTGTTCTGGTCCACAACTGGAAACTTCCATTTTTTACTCTGCTTCTATGAGGTTATCAACCAACCACTTCACTTGTCTCTGTCGTAGCCTTCTCTGTAACTTAGACCACTTCAATCTCTTTTTCTTCAAGAACCAACCTTTTCTTTGGTTTTACCCTAGCAGCATTGTTAACTCATCGAGTTCTTTTATTATCTCATCCAACTCCTTGTCAAGCTCCTCTTGACTCATTTGGTTCTTGCGGATTGTTTTAGCACCCCTTTATTTCATCTTGTAGCCTTCTTCTGAACCTTCTTTGTGACTTCCCATAGCCATCTTTACTTCTTTGTGAGCTTCTACACCTACAACCAATCAACTTCCTTCTGAGTCGATCTTCTCACCAAACTTCTCCTTTCTCTGGTTTCCAAGTCCTCTTCCCTTAGAAATTGCACTAAGAAATCTTGCTCTCTCACTAGTTGCTACTCACTTCTCTTAAGGACTCCTTTGTCCCTATCTATTCCAAGCCTCATCTAGAATAAGTTTTTGCTACAATCTCTAATAACTTCCAAAAGTTCTTCCTACAGTTTTATTGTTGTAGTCTTGTGCCAAAATTTTCCATTCATTCAACTGCTGCAAACTTTCATACCTTTGTAACTAAATTATTTCTCGGTTGGTTGTCTCCTACAAACATGCGACTTTTTCACTCCCTTGATCTGTTTCAATCTGTAAAATATCATTAATTTAATCAAAACTTATGCATACCATTTTCCCAACATCACCTGTCTTTAGGATCTCTTTATTTGTTGGTCTTCACCATTCCTGTAAATCTAGTTCTGTAGTTTTGTCTCTGATCTCAATGCATCCACTGTGCAATATTTCAACATATAGTTGTTGTCACAACCATCAGTCCTAAACAGAGCTTCTCCATATCTCAAACAAGACTTCAATCCACATCAATTTGAATCTTATTCCTAGAATGATGAAAATGCGTCCTTATCTTTGAATAATACTTTGAATCTGAATCTCATCAATTAGAATTTACACAGAAATTTATTTTCTTTCTAAGCATCTATTTCACCAGCAATATCCAATCATAACACAATTCATAATTCTACGTAAATGGCTTGAATTTCAACAATGCAATATCCTGCAAACTTGATAAGTCATATCTTTCTCATGCAATCTGCATAAATAGAGTATAAAAACTCCTCAAAATTCCCTTCCAAGTAGAAAACCATATTCCTTTATTCCACATCTGTGATCGATCTTCATCATGCTTGTTCTTCATTCTATGGGATAAAACCTGCTTTACTATGATCACCCTTTTTGCAACTTCAATTGCATTCTGCAAAATTCATTTTTAACTTCAAAAGAGTTTTACTTCTGCTCTAATAACACAAATGGTGAAGCCTAAGCCGCACCAACTCACAATATGCAGCATGTGAATACATTTTCCCCAAGATCATACACCCTTATTTTGGATATAATCCTTAATCAGACTATTTCCTTTTCTAATTATAGTCATGAACCCAAACAATTATCCTCTTAATTAAATATAACTCAATGCTTTCCACTTTCGATTAAAACCTTATACTGAAAAATATTTATCCGGGGTCCAAACTTATCACCCAATGCACCTTACACTGAAGATCTATCTTAGCCAGCCCATCCGACAGCAAACGCACACCTTTGAGTACGACACCCCACCAAACTATAATCTGGGAAATGAGTAGTTTTTAACTGTGAAATGGCACCTCCACGTTATTTCACACGTCTTCAAATTTTACTACTTACCACTTTTGTATCGTGCGAAAACCACTTACCATTTTATGAAACTGCCTTTCCGGTTCTGCTTCTTTTCCTGACTCACGATTCCAAAAAAAACAAGGTTCCAAGCACCTAATTCATGCTTTTGTTGTGCCTTCTCTCACAATTCCACATCTTCATCTGCTCACTTTAATACCTATACACCTTCAAGCTTGTGTACTATGATATCTTTCACCATGGTTGTGAATGCTTTGAAAGATCTGATAGGCTTCGAGTGGGGATGAAAATTCGTTGAAACTAATCTCAAAACGACTGAAGGAATAGCCAGTTGATCTGATTCTCTCCAAGCACATGGTGTGGTGAAATGAGGCTTCAACAGCATTATGCTTCCAACAGTTTGCGTAGCTTTAATTGAGATCAACCATTGTAGAATTTACTAGAAACTCACAGTTCCAAGATTCCCAAAACCAATTAACACTCGGATTTTCAATCAATTGGTTAAATGCGTAACTCCTTCAGGGTAAATCAAAATCCCACACTATCAATATAGCTAATGATTCCAATTAACACATAACAGAGAATATGGACCTAATTATAACTCAGAAATAGAGGACGGTAATAATACATTCAGGATCAAAATTGTCAAAGGTTTTCAAACGAAACTTAATACTATAACTGCGATTGAACACCAAGATTAAATCTATTACTTATTAAATAATAATTACAGAGCTTTGACCCTCTAGGTCTGATTACTTCAGTTATTCAGCTCTCTGCTTCTATCTGCTTCTCGATTCTATCTATTCCATCGTTCTTCTTGATCTACTTTTTATGTCTTTGAGTCCTTACGATTATATACAAAAGGTCCTGTGAACCAATTCTGGTTCAAATCCTTAATAATTTAAACTAACCCCTAAGAATCCTCTCAAAATAAATCAAGAACTAATTCCTAATTTAAGATCTACAGTTAATTTCCAAATCTCTCAATCCCTATGAGCTCTCAAATATCCTAATTCTCTCATGTTCTCCCATGTTCTCAAAAATTTGAGAACATTTACAATTATGCTTCACAATATGAAATAATTCCTATTTTAAAGTTCTCACATAAATCACTCAAAACATTTAAAAATACACTTAGAGAACCAACTCTCTTGAAAACATAAGACCTCCTAAGTCTCCCAAATAACCAATGACATTTGAGCAGGATGCTCTTGCATCAGACTCCCGATGTAGAAAAGTTTCTATAGACTCCTGTCTATGAGGTCTGTTGTTTTTCTAGAATATTGCAACAGCCACAAGTCTCAATGACTTGCTACCTCCAGGATTCCAAACGTTGTTCTTCAATTATTTCCTTACTTCTTTCAACTGTTGTTTAAGTATTATGCTATCTTTCCTTGCTTCTCCTAGTTTCCATATCTTCATTTGCAACACTCCATTGGTTTTTCCTTCAATGTTTGTTACGCTCCAGCTTTTTATCCACATGATTCTCTATCTGTAGCTCCTTTTCTTATGTTCATTTCCTGTAAGTTTCATCAAATTCTCTATTTCTCTATCCAACTTACTTTGTTGCTATTGTCCTTTCCCTTGTGTATGAGTTTCAAAACTCTTGCTGCCTTCTTTTTCTTCAACTTCTACTATTATTTTTGGGATTACTCCAAATAATGTTGCAGATATTGCTGCCACCCAAACTTCCTGAATATCCATAAAAATATTACCCTCTGAAATATCCAATTGTTTTTCTGCAAATTTACTTTTGAAAAGTAAACTTCTCTTCAATCCTCTGACTGTAGTAACATTTTCTTCCACTACTGCTGATCCTTTGCAGTCTTCATTAGGTTCTTTCTTCTCTACTGGTGTTTTCAACCAATTCTCTTGTAACTCCAGTCCTTTCTGCCATTCACTAACCAACTGTACATGTGTTTTCCCTTGACTATCTTCATCAGATAACATAGGCTCATCCTCCATCAAAATACAATTATGATCTTGCTTCTTTGAAATGTTTGTGTACATTTCTCTCTCTTCCTTCATTTTTATGACAACTTCCAATGATTTTCTATCACCTGCAAAATCTTCAAAACCTGCAACCACACCCAATTTTTCAGTTTTAAAATTACAAGGCCCAATATTCTTGTTTGATGATTCTGTCATCAAATCTTTTTTCTGTTCCAAGTCTTCTACATGACTCAGAAAATCTTCAGTGATCTTCATCTCAACTTCCTCAAGCATAGCATTTGAGTACTTGGCATCTTTTTCTTCTTCTTCTTGCTTTTGGTCATCATTGTGAGCCAAAATTCCTTTGTTTTCAACTTTAGCATTATGCTAAATAACAATATTTCCCTCCAATCGTGTATGAACTTCTTCATGGGATCTAACTCTCTCAAAACTAAATTTTTGTTTCTCTTCTTCATCTTCTTTGACATTACCTACAAAAATACAAAAATTGTCAATTTCAAAATCACAAGGCTCAGTTGCCTCAACTGATGATTCAAATATCATTGTTTCAACTTCAAGTTCAAAAGAAAGTTGTTCTTCTTCAGCAGCTTTGTCTTTCTGTAGTTCCACCCTTTTGATTTTCCCTGTCCTCAATTGAACATCTAAAATCTACTTAAGTTTCATTTCTCCTTTAGGTTCCTTGAGCCATCTTTCGAAGAACTCCATTTCCATGTGAAATATTTCCAGCATTTCTTCACAACCTTCATTCTCAGTTTCACTCTTCTTCTACCAGTCCTCTTGAATTATCATGTTTTCTATATCATCACATTGCAAAAAAAAATTATCAATTTCTTTAAAAAATTTCATTTTTTTACCTCCTTGGAACATCACTACATCATTTTCATTATGCTTCTTGACGGCAACGAAGTCGAAAGTCGCCCCTGAGGAGAGTTTGTTTAAACTGTCAGTGTGGCTCTGTCAGCACTCCCACAATTAGCTTCTTCAACCTCCACATGGTCTTCCCCTACTTCTTTGGTTTTAGTTATCAAATTTGAGGAATTTGATAAATAAATATAAACAATAGCCTTTGAAAATTTAAGTATATCTCTCGGCTTTATATTATACCGCTAACCTTATAACCTTAACACTCCAAAATTATGTTACTTATCCGTCACTCTTTTAATTAACCAACTTTATTATGTTCCGGGCCCACACATACCATCGGCAGACTTCAACGAAACACATACACCGTACCTTAGGTTAAACTTCATGCATCTTCATCAAACGACCACTGTCCGATGGCTCCCTTCCAGATCGATGGCGCTCGACAATATCGCACAGCCTCCGACGTCGAACTTTAATGTGCAATGGCACGCTTTGAACGGCGGTTTTGGAACTTCGCCTAAGCCACGTGTCGAACACTGAATGGAATCGCTCACGTTTAGAAAATACCGCCTACTCCGCAAAAGTGGTGCGATATGGGCAACCCGGCTTTCTAATCCACTCGCGGTTTTGGGTACAGTGATTAACCAAGGTTCACATTGGGGTTGCGTTCTCCTTCGTATGCCCTAACTCAGGTTCACAGCTCGGGTTTAATTCAATAGAATTTGGTCCGACCATTCGGTGGGGAGTTTCATAGTAGTACAGACAGAGGACTGCGTTGGAAATTAACTCGCAGCGTTTATCCAAACCATTCACGGGAAAAATAGACAAAGAAATGCGAAATTATACAATCACCACCCCAACGATTCCACACAGAACCCGTGTACAATCGCCTCACAATTAAACATTTTCTTCACAGATAAAGGTCCGAGTCAATTCAATGGAAATAAGCTTGAAATCATTTAACTGGAAACAATTGTTAACACACAGAGTTTTTATTGCAGAAATCTCTTTTTTCCTCCTCTCTTCTTCCTCAATACATCCGAGGGATACAATTTATATACATTAAAATGTGCCTCTTCGATTCCTCTGTGAGGACCGTTTTAGGAAATCAAAAGCCTAATTACAATAATCCAACTAACATAAACATGACAGATGGACTGAATCTAACTGTTCAACTTCTACAAATTCTAACTAATCTAAATGAAACAGTCAGCTGAGGTATTGACACCTAGCTGTTACAATTTGATGATTTTGAACCCTCCTAGCCACAACATGTGGAAAAAACCCCCTACATTGCTGGCTAGTGTCTAATGCCCCTGCATCAGACTCCCGAGGGCAATTTTCTTCATGCGCTCCTGTCCATGAGCTCTTCCACTGATCTTCCTATCTTTTGCAACATTCCTTCAGTCATCCAAGTGGCATCTTCCTCTGGCTTATCCTTCCATTTGATTAAGTACTAAAAGTACTCTTGTCCTCTAGTCTTCCTGAACACTTTCTCGTCCAATATCTTCTCTAGTTGCAATGGTTGTGCTGGAGGTAGCTGCTCCTTCCACTCAATTTGTCCCTTATCTGCTGATATTTCTTCTGTATCATCATCTTCATACTTGTACAAATCTGCAACATTAAAAATGGGAGATATTCCAACATTAGGAGGTAATTCAATCTCATAAGCATTTGCAGAAAACTTTCTAAGTATCTTGCATGTCCCAATATTTTTGAACTTCAACTTGTTATACTGCTTCCTTGGGAATCTCTCCTTTCTCAAGTGTGCCAAAACCAAATCTCCTACTTCAAAATGAACTTCTTTTCTGCTCAAGTCTGCTCTGCTTTTGTATTTGATGTTGTCGCCTTATAGTTGATGTTTCACTTATTCATGTATGGCCTGGATCTCTGAAGCAAATTCCTCACCATCTGCGCTCCTTAGCTCTGCCTTTCCCAGATTTATTAACTCTGATATTCCTCTGGGGTGCATTCCATAAAAAATATTGAATGGAATCTACCCTGTTCTTCTGTTTGGTGAGTCATTATATGCATATTATACCTGGGGCAAAATATGGTCCCACTGCTTGGGATGCTCTCCTGCAAGACTTCTCAACAAATTTCCCAGACTCCTATTCACCGCCTCAGTTTATCCATCAGTCTGGGGATGATAAGCTGAGCTAAAACTCAGTTTGGTACCAAGTTTCTTCCACAGTGTCCTCCAAAAATGACCCACAAATCTGGTGTCTCTGTCTAAAACAATAATCTTGGGAAACCCATGCAATCTAACAACTTCTTTGAAAAACAAGTTAGCAACATGGGTGGCATCACTGGTTTTATAGCATGGAATAAAATGTGCCATTTTGGAGAATCTATCCACTACAACAAAGACTGCATCATTCCCTCTCTGATTCTTGGGCAATCCTAGAACAAAATCCATACTCACCATGTCCCAAGGCCTGTCTGGAATAGGCAAGGGAGTGTACAATCCTAGATTTTGGCTCCTTCCTTTGGCATATTGACAGATTTTGCAATTCTTCACAAACTTATCCACTTTTTTTCTCATCCTGGGCCAGCAATAGAAGTGACTCAGCTGCTCATAGGTTTTATCAGTACCAAAGTGTCCAGCAAGTCCACCACTATGCTTCTCTTTGATCAAATTTTCCCTCATGGAACATCTTGGTACACACAGTTGGCTTCTTCTGAATAGCAAGTCCTCCTGCAAGAAATAATCCAGCCAGTGGCTTCTATCTGTTAGAACAGGGTTACAACATGCTTCAAATGCTTCCTTAAAATCTAAATCTATTTTATACAATTCTTTGAGAAAATCAAACCCTACAACTTCAAAATTAGTTTCTTGAACAAACATGTGCCTCCTACTCAAAGCATCAGCTACTTTATTTGCTTGACCACTTATATGTTTCAAAACAAAATTAAAACCTTGGAGATACTCAACACATTTGGCATGCTTATGTTTCAACTTGGGCTGTTGTACAATATACTTCAAAGCATGATTGTCAGAATACAATACAAATTCCCTGGACATCAAATAATGTCTCCACTTCTTCAGTGCATGAACAATTGCATAGAATTCCTTATCATAAGAGGAATACTTTCTTCTGGTGTCATTCAGCTTTTCACTGAAATATGCCACAGGCCTATCATCCTGACTCAACACAGCTCCAATGGCCTCTCCACTGGCATCAAACTTCACTTGAAATGGTTTAGTAAAATCAGGCTTCTCCGTTATCTTTTGCTTCAAAACTTTAAAGTTTCTTTCTGCTTCAGTAGTCCACTTAAATGGTTGTTTTCTCTTCTTTATTGTCTCAATTATGGGTGCATTAATCTTACTAAAGTTTCTTATAAACTTTTTGTAAAAACTGGCAAGTCCATGGAAACTTCTTACCTCAAAAACATTCCTGGGTGAAGGCCACTCCACAATTTCCTTAACCTTTTCTGGGTCCATCTTCAATCCTTCTGTAGAGAGAAAAAAACCCAAATACAGCAACTCTTCCTTCATGAATGAGAATTTCTTTAAGTTTATCAGCAGTTTCTCTTGGTGCAGCTTTTTCAAGACATGATTAAGATGCCTTAAATGTTCTTCTTTAGTTCTACTGAAAAATAATATATCATCCAGATACACTATCACAAATTTACCAATGAATTCTTTCAATACTTCATTCATAAGTCTCATGAAAGTTCTAGGTGCATTTGACAACCCAAAAGGCATTACCATCCATTCATACAGTCCTTCATTTTTTTTAAAGGCAGTTTTCCACTCATCACCCTCTCTTATTCTAATCTGATGGTATCCACTTTTTAAATCTATCTTTGAAAATATTTAGCACCACTCAAATAGTCCATCAAATCCTCAATTCTGGGCAAAGGGAATCTGTACCTGATTTTGATCTTATTGATTGCTCTGGAATCAGTATACATCCTCCAGCCTCCATCCTTCTTTGGGCTCAATACTGCTGGTACTGCACATGGACTCAAACTTTCTCTGATCAGCCCCTTGTCCACCAATTCCTGTACTTGTCTCCTGATTTCCTCATTTTCCTTGGGAGTCATTCTGTAGGCTACCTTATTTGGCATATTTGAACCAGGGATAAAATCTATCTGATGGCTGATATTTCTCACAGGTGGCAGCTCATCAATTAAATCATCCACAATAATGTCACAATAATTGTCTAACATCTCTTGGATTTCTACTGGCAAATCAAAAATATTTGTAGAAGTAAGAACTAATTTAGGTTTGTAAACTAGAGCAAAACTTACCTCTTCTTCTTCTATCTACTGCAAATATTCCTTCCCGCTCAGCAAGAAGGTCTTCAAATCAATCACTCTGTTGGATGGCTCTCCTTCTTCCATGGGTATCAATGTATGATGTGCCCCATCTTTGAAGAACTTGTAAGTGTTCTTATTTCCATCATGCACTGTTGCTCTGTCAAACTGCCAAGGTCTACCCAGCAGTATATGACACACATCCATGGGCATTACATCACACAGGACCTTGTCTTTGTATTTTCCCATTTGCAGCTCTATCTCACACTGTTCCTTTACAACCAGCTGGTGCCCTTTATGCAGCTAGGACACCCTGTAGGGAGTTGGATGCTCCCTTGTCTTCAACTTCAACTTCTCTATCACCTCAGTGGAAACTAGATTTTCTGTGCTACCACTATCAATGACTAGCTGGTAGCATTTCCCTTGGACTTTTCATATGCTCTTAAACAAATTCTTCCTTTGTGCAGGCTCAGTGGCCTCTTTGGTTTGCTTCAACAGGACCTTATTTACCACCAAGGACTCTCCCCTCTCAAGTAGAATTTATTCTTCAATTTCTGCCTCTTCTCCAGCCTGGGCAACAACAGCATTTCTTGTACCAGCACCCACATTCTCTGGACACTCATAGTGGTTATGTCCCACTTGCTGACATCTATAACACCTCAACTCCCTACCTCTGCCTCTGTCTTTGCCTCCTCTTCCTTTTCCTCTGTAAGGACCCCTTCTGCCCCTTGCATCCTCCTCTGTATATGCATTCTAAGGTGAGCTACTGTTAGCTCCATCCCTGGGTGTAGTAGGCTTTCCTCTACCACCCTGACTTCCCTTTCCTCAAAAAGTACCTCTCTTCTTGGCAGATTGTTTCCTCGGGAGTTTCTCCTCTACTTTCAAGGCCATCTAATAGGCCTCTTCCACTGTCTTAGGAGACAGAAGACCAATCTCATATTGGATCTCCAGCTGGAGACCATTCACATATTTGGTAGTCTTCTCTAGTGTGTCTTGGAATTGCCCAACCCTTATGCTTACTCTGTAGAATTTCTCTGTGTATTCTTTTACTGTCAGCAACCTCTGTCTCAGGTTCTGCATTTGCTTATACAATGTCAGCTGATAATCACTAGGCAAGAATTTACCTTTTAATTTAGCCATCATTCTGGTCCAGCTCTTGATAGGTTTCTTTCCAACTCTCCTCCTTTATGCCTACACTCCATCCCACCAAAGTACAGCATGTCCTTTTAGCTTTGTTACTGCAAACTTGAACTTTTTATCTTTGCTTATTTCTTCATAATCGAAGCACTTATTAATTTCATTAATCCAGTCCACCAGTTCCTATGGATTCAATCCTCCTGCAAAATTTGATACTTCAATCCTGGGCTTAACTGCAGACCCCAGAACAGTTCTGAGGAGCCTCATGTCAGGAGGAATCTCAACATTTTCTTCCGCTTCCTCTATCTCAAGTTCGCTGATGTCTTCAATATCTCTGGTCTGTCTTCGCTCCACGGCATCCACTCTGACTTCGAACCTCTGTAAAATCTCCAACACCTCTGCGTTGGCAACAGGTCTCCTTCTGCCAGCACCTCTACCAATTCGGATTGCCATGTCAACTCTCTGCAAAAACAACTCGAAAACAATAGCTCTGATACCACAAATGACGACAACGAAGCCGAAAGTCGCCCCTGAGGAGAGTTTGTTTAAACTGTCAGCATGGCTCTGTCAGCACTCCCACAATTAGCTTCTTCAACCTCCACATGGTCTTCCCCTACTTCTTTGGTTTTAGTTATCAAATTAGAGGAATTTGATAAATAAATATAAACAACAGCCTTTGAAAATTTAAATATATCTCTTGGCTTTATATTATACCGCCAACCTTATAACCTTAACACTCCAGACTTATGTTCCTTATCCGTCACTCTTTTAATTAACCAACTTTATTATGTTCCGAGCCCACACATACCATCGACAGACTTCAACGAAACACGTACACTGTACCTTAGGTTAAACTTCATGCATCTTCATCAAACGACCACCGTCCGATGGCTCCCTTCCAGATCGACGGCGCTCGACAATATCGCACGGCCTCCGACGTCGAACTTTAACGTGCGATGGCGCGCTTTGAACGGCAATTTTGGAACTTCGCCTAAGCCACGTGTCGAACACTGAATGGAATCGCTCGCGTTCAGAAAATACCACCTACTCCGCAAAAGCGGTGCGATATGGGCAACCTGGCATTCTAATCCACTCACGGTTTTGGGTACAGTGATTAACCAAGGTTCACGTCGGGGTTGTGTTCTCCTTCGTATGCCCTAACTCAGGTTCACAACTCGGGTTTAATTCAATATAATTTGGTCCAACCATTCGGTGGGGTGTTTCATAGTAGTACAGACAGAGGACTGCGTTGGAAATTAACTCGCAGCGTTTATCCAAACCATTCACGGGAAAAATAGACAGAGAAATGCGAAATTATACAATCACCACCCCAACGATTCCACACAGAACCCATGTACAATTGCCTCACAATTAAACAATTTCTTCACAGATAAAGATCTGAGTCAATTGAATGGAAATAAGCTTGAAATCATTTAACTGGAAACAATTGTTAACACACAGAGTTTTTATTGTAGAAATCTCTTTTTTCCTCCTCTCTTCTTCCTCAATACATCCAAGGGATACAATTTATATACATTAAAATTTGCCTCTTCAGTTCCTCTGTGAGGACCATTTTAGGAAATCAAAAGCCTAATTACAATAACCCAACTAACAGAAACATGATAGATGGACCGAATCTAACTGTTCGACTTCTACAAATTCTAACTAATCTAAATGAAACAGTCAACTGAGGTATTGACACCTAGCTGTTACAATTCGATGATTTCAAACCCTCCTAGCCACAACATGTGGACAAAACCTCCTACATTGATGGCTAGTGTCTAATGCCCCTGCATCACTTCTACTCCATAATAGCTTTAACTGGTTGTCTTACACCAAACATAAATTCATCTATGAATTGCTTCTACTGCAATAAATCAATACCTTCCTCTTCTAAAAGGCATTCTCCATCATACTTTACCTCAAGAACTTTATTCAATTTTGTGACAGTTTCACCAGACTGTTTATCATCTTCTTCACATCCTACAAACACATACAAACTACGAGTTTAAAAACACAAGGCCACATAGCCTCATTTTCTCCCCTTGTCAGCATATCTTCAATTTGTTCTGGACTATTCCAATAGTCCAAGGAATCTTTCTTGTTGTCCTCTTCACCCAGAATTTCACCCTGTTCTAGTCCACAAATGGAAACTTCCATTTCTAACTCTGCTTCTTTGAGGTTTTCAACCAACCACTTCACTTGTCTCTGTCGTAGCCTTCTCTGTAACTTAGACCACTTCACTCTCTTTTTCTTCAAGAACCAACCTTGTCTTTGTTTTTCCCCTAGCATTATTGTTAACTCATCGAGTTCTTTGCCTATCTCATCCAACTCCTTGTCAAGCTCCTCTTGACTCATCTAGTTCTTGCAGATTTTTTTAGCACCCCTTTCCTTCATCTTGTGGCCTTCTTCTGAACCTTCTTTGTGACTTCCCATAGACATCTTTACTTTTTTGTGAGCTTCTACACCTGCAACCAATCAACTTCCTTCTAAGTTGATCTTCTCACCAAACTTATCATTTTTCTGGTTTCCAAGTCCTCTTCCCTTAGAACTTGCACTGAGCAATCTTGCTCTTTCACTGGTTTCTGCTCACTTCTCTTAAGGACTCCTTTGTCCCTATCTATTCCAAGCCTCAACTGGTATAAGGTTCTGCTACAATCTCTAAGAACTTCAAAAAAAATTCCTACAGTTTTACTTTTGTAGTCTTGTGCCAAAATTTTCCATTCATTCAACTGCTACAAACTTTCATACCTTTGTAATTAAATTATGTCTCGGTTGTTTGTCTCCTACAAACATGTGACTTTTTCACTCCCTTGATCTATTTCAACCTGTAAACTATCATTGATTTAATCAAAACTTATGCATACCATTTTCCCAACATCACCTGTCTTTAGGATCTCTTTATCTGTTGTTCTTTTCCATTCCTATAAATCTAGTTCTGTAGTTCTATCTTTGATCTCTATGCTTCCACTATGCAATCTTTCAACATATAGTTGTTGTCACAACAATCAATCCTGAACAGAGCATCTCCATATCTCGAACAAGACTTCAATCCACATCAATTTGAATCTTATTCCTAGAATGATCAAAATGCGTCCTTGTCTTTGAATAATACTTTGAATCTGAATCTCATCATTTAGAATTTACACAGAACTTTATTTGATTTCTAAGAATATATTTCACCAGCAATATCCAATCATAACACAGTTCATAATTTCGCATAAATGGCTTGAATTTCAACAATACAATATCCTGAAAACATAATAAGTCATCTCTTTCTCATGCAAATTGCGTAAATACAGTATAAAAACTCCTCAAAATTCCCTTCCAAGTAGAAAACCGTATTCCTTTATTATCAGAGCCTACCATCTGTGATCGATCTTCATCATGCTTGTTCTTCCTTCTACGAGATAAAACCTGCTTTACTATGATCACCCTTTCTGCAACTTCAATTGGATTCTGCACAATTCAGTTTTAACTTCAAAAGAGATTTACTTATGCTCTGATACCACAAATGGTGAAGCCTAAGCCGCACCAACTCACAATATGCATGTGTATACATTTTCCCCAATATCATACACCGTTATTTCAGATATAATCCTTAATCAGACAATTCCCTTTTGTAATTATAGTCATGAACCCAAACAATTATCCCCTTAATTAAATGTCACTCAATTCTTTCGAATTTCGATTAAAACCTTATACCGACAAGTATTTATCCGGGGTCCACACTTATCACTCAATGCACCCTACACCGGCGATCTATCTGTGCCCACCCATCCGATAGCAATCACACACCTTTTAGTACGAAACTCCACCAAACTATAACCCATGAAATGAGCAAATTTTAATTGCAACGTGGTGTTTCCACGTTATTTCGCACATCTTCAACTTTTACTACTTACCACTTTTGTATCGTGCGAAAACCGCTTACCATTTTATGAAACTGCCTTTCCAGTTCCACTTCTTTTCCAGGCTCACGATTCCAAACAAAACAAGGTTCCAAGCGCCTAATTCATTCTTCTTATGCACCTTATCTCACGATTCCACATCTTCATCTTCTCACTTTAATACCTCTGCACCTCCAAGCTCGTGTACTATGATAGCTTTCACCATGGTTGTGAATGCTTTGAAAGATCTAATAGGCTTCGATTGGGGATGATAATCCGTTGAAACTAATCTCAAAAAAATTGAAGGAACATCCAGTTGATCTTATTCTCTCCAAGTGCACGGTGTGGTGAAATGAGGCTTCAACAGCATTATGCTTCTAGTTGTTTGCGTAGCTTTAATTGAGATCAACCATTGTAGAATTTACTGGAAACTCACGGTTCCAAGATTCCCAAAACCAATTAACCCTAGGATTTGTAATTAATTGGTTAAATGCCTAATTCCTTCAGGGTAAATCGAAACCCCACACTATCAATTTAGCTAATCATTCCAATTAACACATAACAGAGAATATGGCCCTAATTATAACTCAGAAATAGAGGACGGTGATAATACATTCAGGAGCGAAATTGTCAAAGGTTTTCAAACGAAACTCAATGCTAGAATTGCGATTGCACACCAAGCTTAAATCTATTACTTTTAAAATAATAATTACAAAGCCTTGACCCTCTCAGTCTGATTACCTCAGTTATTCATCTCTCTGCTTCTATCTGCTTCTCGATTCTATCTATTCCATCATTCTTCTCGATCTATCTTTTTATGTCTTTGAGACTTTACAATTATATACAAAAGGTCCTGTGAACCAATTCTGGTTCAAATCCTTAATAATTTCAACTAACCCCTAAGAATCCTCTCAATCCCATAAATCAAGAACTAATTCCTAATTTAAGATCTACAATTAATTTCCAAATATCTCAATCCCTATGAGCTCTCAATTGTCCTAATTCTCTCATGTTCTCCAACATTCGAGAACATCTACAATTATGCTTCACAATATTGAAATAATTCCTAATTTAAATTTCTCACATAAATCACGCAAAACATTTAAAAATACACTTAGAGAACCAACTCTCATGAAAACATAAGACCTCCTAAGTCTCCCAAATAACCAATGACATTTGATCAGGATGCTCTTACATCAGACTCCCCATGTAGAAAAGTTTCCATAGACACCTATCTATGAGGTCTGTTTTTTTTATGTAATAATGCAACAGCCACAAGTCTCAATAACTTTCTACCTCCAGGATTCCAAACTCTGTTCTTCGGTGATTTCCTTAATTCTTTCAACTTATTGTTTAAGTATTATGTTGTCTTTCCTTGGTTCTCCTAGTTGCCATATCTTCGTTTGCAACACCCCATTGGATTTTCCTTCAATGTTTGTTACAGTCCAGCTTTTTATCCACATGATTCTCTGTCTACATCTCCTTTCCTTATGTTCATTTCCTATAACTTTCATCAAATTATCTATTTCTCTATCCAAATTAATTTGCTGTTGTTGTCCTTTCCCTTGTGTATGACTTTCAAAACTCTTGTTGCATTTTTTTCCTTTAACTTCTGCTATTATTTTTTAGATTACTCCAAATACTGTTGCAAATATTGCTGCCACCCAAACTTCCTGAATATCTGAAAAGATATTACCCTCTACAATATCCAATTGTTGTTCTACAAATTTACTTTCGAAAAATAAATTTATCTTCAATTCTCTAACTGTAGTAACATTTTCTTCCACTTCTGCTGATCCTTTGTAGTCTTCATTAGGTTCTTTCTTCTGTACTGGTTCTTTTAGCCAATTCTCCAGCAACTCCAATTCTTTCTCCCATTCACTAACCAAATGTACATGTGCTTTCCCTTGAGTATCTTCATCAGATAAAATAGGCTCATCCTCCATCAGAATAAAATTATGATCGTGCTTCTTTGAAATGTTTGTGTACATTTTTCTCTCTTCCTTCATTTTTATGACAGCTTCCAGTGACTGTCTATCACCTACGAAATCTTCAAAACTTGAAATCATACCCTTTTTTTCAGTTTTAAAATTACAAAACCCAACAGTCTTATTTGATGGTTCTGTCATCAAATCTGTTTTCTGTTCCAAGTCTTGTACATGGCTCACAAAATCTTCAGTGATCTTCATCTCGGCTTCCTTAAGCATAGCATTTGAGTACTTGGCATCCTTTGCTTCTTCTTCTTTAATTGGTCATCATTGTGAGCCAAAATTCTTTTGTTTTCAACTTTAGCATTATGCTGAAGAAAAATATTTCCCTCCAATCGTGTATGAACTTATTCATGAGATCTAACTGTCTCAAAACTCAATTTTTGTTTCTCTTCTTCATATTCTTTGACATTACCTGAAAAAATACACAAATTGTCAATTTCAAAATCATAAGGCTCAGTTGCCTCAACTGATGATTCAAACATCATTGTTTCATCTTCAAGTTCAAAAGAAACTTGTTCTTCTTCAGCAGCTTTGTCTTGTTGTAGTTCCACCCTTCTGAGTTTCCCTATCCTCAATTGAACATCTAAAATCTGCATAAGTTTCATTTCTCCTTTAGGTTCCTTGAGCCATGTTTCCAAGAACTCCATTTCCATGTGAAATATTTCCAGCATTTCTTCACAACCTTCATTCCTACTTTCACTCTCGTTCTAGCAGTCCTCTTGAATTATCATGTTTTCTGTATCATCACATTGCAAAAAAATTTTATCAATTTCGTTAAAAATTTTCATTTGTTTGCCTCCTTGGAATATCACTACGAAATTTTCATTATGCTTCTGCTCCATAACAGCTTTAGCTAGATGTCTTAAACCAAACAGAAATTCATCTATGAATTCCTTCTATTGCAATAAATCAATACCTTCCTCTTCTAAAAGGCATTCTCCATCATACTTTACCTCAATAAATTTATTCAATTTTGTGACAGTTTCACCAGACTGTCTATCATCTTCTGCACATCTTGCAAACACATACTAACTATGAGTTTTAAAAACACAAGGCCCCATAGCCTCATTTTCTCCCCTTGTTAGCATATCTTCAATTTGTTCTGAACTATTCCAATAGTCCAGGAAATCTTCCTTATTGTCCTCTTCACCCAAGATTTCACCCAGTTATGGTCCACAAATGGAAACTTCCAATTCTGAATCTGCTTCTCTGAGGTTTTCAACCAACCACTTCACTTGTCTCTGTCGTAGCCTTCTATGTAACTTAGACCACTTCACTCTCTTTTTCTTCCAGACCCAACCTTGTCTTTGGTTTTCCCTTAGAAGCATTGTTAACTCATCGAGTTCTTTGCTTATCTCAACCAACTTTTTGTCAAGCTCCTCTTGACTCATCTAGTTCTTGTGGATTGTTTTAGCACCCTCTTTCCTTCATCTTGTAGCCTTCTTCTGAACCTTCTATGTGACTTCCCATAGCCATATTTACTTATGTGTGAGCTTCTACACCTGCAACCAATCAACTTCCTTCTAAGTCGATCTTCTCACCAAACTTCTCCTTTCTTTGGTTTCCAAGTCCTCTTCCATTATAACTTGCACTGAGAAATATTTCTCTCTCACTGGTTGCTACTCACTTCTCTTAAGGACTCCTTTGTCCCTATCTATTCCAAGCCTCAGCTGGAATAAGGTTCTACTACAATCTCTAAGAACTTCCAAAAGTTCTTCCTACAGTTTTGATGTTGTAATCTTGTGCCAAAATTTTCCATTCATTGAATTGCTGCAAAATTTGATACCTTTGTAATTAAATTATGTCTCAGCTGGTTGTCTCATGCAAATATGTGACTTTTTCACTCCCTTGATCGGTTTCAATATGTAAAATATCATTAATTTAATCAAAACTTATGCATACCATTTTCCCAACATCACCTGTCTTTAGGATCTCTTTATTTTCTGGTCTTTTCCATTCCTGTAAATTTGGTTCTGTAGTTCTATCTCTGATCTCTATGTTTCCATTGTAAAATCTTTCAACATACATCTATTGTCACAAAAATCAATCCTAAACAGAGCTTCTCTATATCTCGAACAAGACTTCAATCCACATCAATTTGAATCTTATTCCTAGAATGATCAAAATGTGTCCTTGTCTTTGAATAATACTTTGAATCTGAATCTCATTAATTATAATTTACACATTAATTTATTTGCTTTCTAAGCATCTATTTCACCAACAATATCCAATCATAAGACAATTCATAATTCTGCGTAAATGGCTTGAATTTCAACAATACAATATCCTACAAACATAATAATTCATCTCTTTCTCATACAATCTATGTAAATACACTATAAAACCTCCTCAAAATTCCCTTCCACGTAGAAAACCATATTCCTTTATTATCACAGCCTACCATCTGTGATTGATCTTCATCATGCTTGTTCTTCCTTCTACAGGATAAACTTGCTTTACTATGATAACCCTTTCTGCAACTTCATTTGCATTCTCCACGATTCAGTTTTAACTTCAAAAGAGTTTTACTTCTTCTCTAATACCACAAATGGTGAAGCCTAAGCCACACCAACTCACAATATGCATATAAAGATGCATGTGTATACATTTTCCCCAAGATCATACAGCCTTATTTCGGATATAATCCTTAATCGTACTATTCCCTTTTATAATTATAGTCATGAACCCAAAAAATTATCTGCTTAATTAAATGTAACTTAGTGCTTTCAACTTTCGATTAAAACCTTATACCGACAAATATTTATCCGGGGTCCACACTTATCACCCAATGCACCTTACATTGGTGATCTATTTGCGCCCACCCATTCGATGGCAATTGCACACCTTTGAGTATGACACTCCACCAAACTATAACCCGTGAAATGAGCAGTTTTTAATTGCGATGTGGCACCTCCACGTTATTTCGCACGTCTTCAACTTTTACTAATTACCACTTTTGTATCAGGCGAAAACAGCTTACCATTTTATGGAACTACCTTTCCAGTTCCTCTTCTTTACCTAACTCATGATATCAAACAAAACAAGGTTCCAACCACCTAATTCATGCATCTTCTGCGCCTTCTCTCACGATTCCACATCTTCATCTGCTCACTTTAATACCTTTGCACCTCCAAGCTTGTGTACTGTGATATATTTCACCATGGTTACGAATGCTTTGAAAGATCTGATAGGCTTCGATTGGGGATGAAAATTCATTAAAACTAATATCAAAACAACTGAAGGAATAGCTAGTTGATCTGATTCTCTCCAAGCGCACGGTGTGGAGAAATGAGGCTTCAACAACATTGTGTTTCCAACTGTTTGCATAGCTTTAATTGAGATCAACCATTGTATAATTTACTGGAAACTCACGGTTCCAAGATTCCCAAAACCAATTAACTCTCAAATTTGCAATCAATTGGTTAAATGTGTAATTCCTTCAAGGTAAATCGAAACCCCACACTATCAATTTAGCTAATTATTCCAATTAACACATAACAAAGAATATGGCCCTAATTATAACTCAGAAACAAAGGACGGTAATAATACATTTAGGATCGAAATTGTCAAAGGTTTTCTAACAAAACTCAATACTAGAACTGCGATTGCACACCAAGCTTGAATATATTACTTATAAAATAAGAATTACAGAGCCTTGAACCTCTCGATATGATTACCTCAGTTATTTAGCTCTCTGCTTCTATCTGATTCTCAATTCTATCTATTCCATCATTCTTCTCGATATATCTTTTTATGTCTTTGAGACTTTACAATTATATAAAAAAGGTCCTGTGAACCAATCCTGGTTCAGATCCTTAATAATTTCAACAAACCCCTAGAGATCCTCTCAATCCCATAAATCAAGAACTAATTCCTAATTTCAGATCTACAATTAATTTCCAAATCTCTCAATCCCTATGAGCTCTCAACTTTCCTAATTCTCTCATGTTCTCTCATGTTCTCCAACATTCGAGAACATTTACAATTATGCTTCACAATATTGAAATAATTCCTATTTTAAAGTTCTCACATAAATCACTCAAAACATTTAAAAATACACTTAGAGAACCAACTCTCTTGAAAACATAAGACCTCCTAAGTCTCCCAAATAACCAATGACATCTGATCAGGATGCTCTTGCATCATTAGCACTACTTAGTCTCCCAAAGCTGAGAATGGAGACCGAAGGTGGTAACCTTAGACCAACTTTGGACTTGGTAGCTAGCCCTACGAAATCAGAGAGGGCTCTCTCTACAATCTCACAACCAATGAATTGACTGGAGAAAAAATAGATCTTAGGCTAATATCTAGCTCACTACAGTTTGATTTTATGGTTTTGATGGATCAGGATATGGATCGGGATCATAGGTCTAGGAACTAGGTCATGGTTTCAAATGATCATCTGCAGGGATAAGATGGGGTAAGGTAGGTATTATTAGTGACACATTTGGGTTGTCATTGTGGTATAGGTTTGAGTAATAAATATGAAAATTATCATAAGACTATTAATTCATTTATCAGAAGATATAGAACACAAACATGAAATATTATCTAAACAGAGCACAGAACTATGAATTCTACTTAAAAACTAATGAGATGATCATATGAAATCACTCTAATGGTAGTAAGAATAAGAAAATATCAAATTTTGTAATAAAACAGAGGAAAAACATTGTCAATAAACATACCACGGGAATCCCAAGATAATAGATGCATCTGCATGTTATATTACTACAAAATGGTGTATACTAGATCCAAATCTCTGACTCTCAAGTATCCAACCTTTGATTTGACTTCATCAGGGCTACATATAGATCAAAAACTACATTCCCCCCTCTCGGTGGTTGAATCCATAATGATAGGAACTGATTACATCAATCTCTCTAACCAAACCTAAAACTAGGGAGGTTAGGAACTAACTCTCTATTTAGCCTTGACTGACTTTACAAGAATTGATGACCATAAATTTACATAAATTTAACCTTTACCATAACTGTTACATTTAATTACATCATGTAAACTCCTAATAAGATAAATTACATCATGAGAGATTGACTTTGACTGAGAAAACTCGAAAATTTGACTTTTTGGCATAAGCACAGCCAAAATATTAGAAGCGTAGTGTGGTCTAACATAAGTGTGGCATGGTCTTTGAGGTACTTTTTCGGTGGCTTAACCTGATATTTGACCTAAAATGAAGGTTGATGAAGATATCCTAGGATGTCTACTAGGCCTTTGAACCATTAAACCTGCAAAAACCCACCTCCATGGCACCTAAACATACAATCTCCCAAGGCTACTCCAGAAGCGTAGCGTGGGGTCCAAAAAGGAGGCAGAAACATGAAAAATGACTTTTTTATTGACTTTTTATCAAAAATTGTGAGCTGAAATGGAAAATAAAGTGCATGTGTGATGTAGAGGTCAAGGGATATCCATCCATGTAAGCCACTTGTCATTTGGATGCCTTGAGAAGAAGCACAGTGTGGCCACGTCGCGCTTTTGTGTAATTAAATTTTCAGAATTAACCGAAAATTCAAAAATTGACCAAAAATTCTCAAAAATTGTTGAAACTTCATTCTTAGCATCTCTCAGTGATGGCCTAGACAACCAATGATGCATCAGCAAGTAAATCAAGTTTATCTCTCTTTTTAAGTTTGATTAGGGTTTTCTTAAGCTTCTTTTTCATATTCCTAACCCTAATTTTGTAAATCTAGTTCCTAGTGTAATAGTGTCTATACATGTGTCTCTAAAGGTTTGTAGCCTTGTTTTCCTTATTTAGTAGCTTATCTAAGTGCTCATTTATTACCCCAAGCCAAAACTCTCTATCTTCATCTATCTCTGTTGCTCACTTCCCTATTCTTTCTGTCTTGCTAGTCCTCTTGTGTTTAGCCTCCTTGGCTTGATCTAATCATCCTTGTCCTCTAGCTTCTCCACATATATCATTGCCTTACCCTTATCCTTCTCTACAACCAAAACTTCCTTATATTTTCTTGATATTAGTTGATTTACATTGAGTTCCATGTTCTCTTGTTGTAAAAATGATATCATGAAGTTTGCTTTTGAGAGATTATCCTTAAGCTCTCTTGTTTCTGCCTCTTTTTATTTGATTAGTTTCTCAGCTGATTTTCCTTCCTTTTTCTCTTCCATGTAAGCCATGTCAACCTCTAAAGGTACATGGTCTTCCTCATTCAAGGGTGCATCATCTTTGCCTCCTGATTTTTCTTCTTTGATAATTATGGGCTGAGTTTTTTCCACACTCTCATAGGAAAACACTATTATTTTACCTTTGCTATAAGTTTTAGTAACATCTTCCCTAGGCATTTGTGCAACTGATGGTTTACTAGATGATCCAACCTATTGTGGCCTTGATGGTGCCAATGGAGTGCTTTGATTTTTAGATTGACTAGTGGAAGGCACAACAGCAGCTGATTGCATGAATGTCTCCCATGGTAAATTGATTTGTGAAAGTTGATGCAGAACTATGATCTTGACCAAACAATGATGAAATAATTTTTCCTGATGATCTTTCCCTTTTCTTTGTACCTTTTCATTCATCTTGACTAGGCTCTTGAATAAGTAGTGGGGTAGGTTTAAAGGTTTGATATCAGTGAAATGCATTAGCAGCCTTATGTGATACAGATACAACCTTGAAAAATTGACTTCACATGTAAATTACTTCATGTTCATCTTCATAAATGGAGCATATCTACCTAGGAACAATATAAAAGGAAAAATGTGTGTGGGAGCATAAATCTAGTGTGGTTTCAAGAAGACTTTGTAGTGTTCAATGTCTAAATCCATACCCTTAAACCAAATTTCTCCTTGGTTAGGGATACATGTGGCTGAAACTATTGCATATATTGATATGATGAAGTCAATCCCTACTATTTTGGTCTTGTCCCTCTTGAAATTAGTGGAAAAGAGGCTTGTCAACTTGGCATGGCATCCTACCTCTTGAATATTTTCAGAAAACCCTAGGCAGCCCACATCTTCAAAAGACTTCTTGATAAATGATGAGGTAATGATCTCTTGGATATTATTTGGCTCATATCTGGAGATTTTCCCTCCTTTATTATACTTCTTCTTCTCACTTTCCATGATTTTAGTTTGTTTGAAAAAACCCTAGGTTTGGTAGGAGGAAAGGGTAGGGTAGAATTGGGAAAACATGGAAAAGGGGATAGATATTTTAGGGAAGAGAATGGAGAGGATGGGGATTAGGGAAAAATATAGGGAAATTACAGGGGGTAGGGATATATGTTAGGGGGACTTGGGAACTGGTGTTTCTTGAAATGAGTGAGTGAAAGAGGGGAAAAGGGCCAAACACATTCCTAAACATAATTCATGCAAAAGCGCAGTGTGGGCTAGGTTTTGTGGTGAAAATGGGGGAGATTAAGGTAATGGGTATAGTAAATGGTTTGGAGAGGTATATGAGGTGTGTATGAGGGTGATAGAGCAATAAAACTACTGATTTTATGACTGTGATGAAGCAAACACTTAGAGGAACCAAAAGCGTGGTGAAGTCCTAGGAGAGGGATTTACAATGACTTTTTAGATAAATGATTGCATGAGAGAGGTATTAAAGGCTAACTTACTTCATGTGGAGTCACTGGAACCTGTTGAATGTTAAATTAAGCCCTTTGGATGCTTATATTTTACTCCTTTTCCAAAAATGCAGCGAAGGCACCAGAAAAGCAGCAAGATAGATAGGCAAGGATTTAAATGAAGAAATTCGATGCCCTGTTGGCTGAGATGAATCTTGATGATGGAGAGGTGCTCAATGAAGATGAAATGAAGAATTAAAGTTCTTATATGGTCTTCTTATAGCTCGAAAGTTGATTTTTTTCTTTGGTCATGGAGGAACATCACATGTATTTTTTGGAAAATGAAATGATAGGACAATGTACTACATCTTTTTCACTTTATTAGGCAAGGTTACATCTTCATAAGGAGTAAAATGTACCTTTGAAATATTTTTTGAAAACTTTCTCCCTAATTACTAGCCCCCATGATGGTGATTATGGTGATGACATGACTCTTTTATGACTTTTGATGACCTAACCTAATGATGACACCAAATGCATATATAAAACTATGATTTGGACATTTGAACCTTGGAGTATGCATAATCATGATTTGATGACCAAAAAAATAATGAACAAGACACTCTTTTGATGACCTATCACAAGGAGTGATGACATGATCATGATGAAATTTTATGATCTTGAAAATGGAGAGAGTAGTAATAGTACCTAGATACTGACCAAAGACCATTTGACAACCAAGAGACATCAAATTTTATTTGAAATTTTATTTGAAACTATAAAAATTTGACCTAAGACCCTATCAATCATATGGAAAGATTACATTTGATCATTGGTGACTCATAGACACTAACATTGGCTTCAGTTGGGGATGGATACTCCTTTAGGAGGTGTCAAGAACACCATAGAATAGGTAGCCTCATCCATTGGGAAATGGATTCAAAATAAAAAAACTTGACACTGAAATGACTGACTAACTAAATTTAAGAGAAACTAAAACTGACTTGACTTAACTCAACAACTTGACTATTGACTGAACTTTATGGGAACAAACCATCGATATCTTAGGGCCTTTGCTTCAGGCTTCAAATCCTAATAATAACCGCTCACCTGCTGAAGATATATATATATATCTATATATATATATATATATATATATATATATATATATATACAATCATGTGAAATGATCCCTCCAGTGTAACCAATCCAACAAATGGCTACTTACTTGAATCATGCTCACACTTTCCTTGAGCAGGCAGAAAAAACAAAAGATAAAACTCCAAGTCTCCACTGAAAATGTGCTCATGATCCATAAATACAAGAAAATACATCTTCTTGTTAATTGTAGAAAATTAGAAAAATGATCTTCAAATGAATGTGCATTGAGGTTTATCTCATCCAATAGATTTTAATTCTGTTCTGGGTAATCTTCATACCATGAATATAAACTTTCACTTTCATCCTTACTCTCGTGAAATTCTAACTTGTAATTGTCCTAATATGACTGCAATTTTTCAAATGAGCTTTGTAATGAGACTCCTGTTGAACAAGACAATGAAGTTGGTTGCCTAATCAAATTTTTATCATTTCTATTTTTAAGCTCGTAGATAGCTAATGGAGAAGGAATTTGACTACATATATCATCCAAAACATTAGTGATTGGATCATGGAGAACCTGGTAAAATTGTTGCAACTTGTTATACATTGGTTCCAATGAGACTACATGATTTTATATAAGCTTGTCATCCTTTTTTTGAGAGATATTATCAAAAAAATTTCCTCAAAAACTGAAATGAATCAAAATTTAATGGTACAGAATTATCCTGCATCGATTCATAATATGTTTCAGGTTCTAAGCTTTCATATGTGGTTTGAAACTCAATGTAATTCAGTGAATATGATTCTGGAGCGAAACAAACTTCCATATCACAAGTGACATCCTCAACTAATTCATGAAAAGGTTGCCCATTTATACCGTTGACAATTCCCTTATCTTCTTGCTTACAATTTTCTCTTATTTTTGCAAATGAGGAGAAACATAAGGGTAAGGAGACCCAATCAATAATTTCATTGTATTTTTCACACTCAATATCAAAACCGAAAGACTGTTGATTTCTAAAATGAGGATAGTTTTCCCTTGGAAATTGAAATGAAGCGAAACACAAGGGCAAAGAGTTTTCACTTACTTTGAAATTTTCTGCATTATCTTCATTGTTTTCATGATTGATATGTATAGTTTGAGTGCTATACTGGAGTTTTTTTAATTGAACTTCCTCCTCCCAAAAACATGTTGATAATTTCCCTGAAGAGTCAGCCTCTATTTCAACAATATAGCCATCATCATATTGATCATACTTGGGTAAATCATCCATATAAGCAATTTCATCAAGCATACACATTAGATCAGTATATTTCTTCTCCACGATTTGATCTACAAATCCATTTTCATGATTATCCATAAATGAATACATAAAACAATCATTTTCTGATCTATGGTAACAAGAATTAGCAGGAAAAATGGTTAGGTCTAGCAACCTCTACTTCTTCTGCGATAAGTGGGACATGGTGTTTTTTAACAGAAAATTCATCCTGCATGATGATCTTATGCATTATTTCTTCCATTGTACTTACCAAAATATCGAGCTTCACTTCTGAATATTTCAGGTACTCCTTCTCTATGTTCTCCCTTTCTTCTGCCTTCAACTTTGACCTTTTGACCAGCAAATTAGCTTCCACAACTATCGCAATGTCTTGCATTTCTTCGAGTGTTATAGTGTTCCTTTGACTCAATTGAAACATCATTTCCGAATCAAAGGCATCCGAGTAGTGCAAGAGAGTTGAACCGAGAGGCAGTTTTATATCAGCAAACATTGAATGATATACTTGATTGTACCTGGCTGAAAAGTGTTGCACTATTTCTCCAAGTTGTCTTTTAAAATGACTTATATTCTTATAAAATCAGAAAAGGATTCCTCTTAATCACCCATTTATCAAGGAATACTTTTACAAACTAATGGAAATCGAAAATTCTTGCAGCTGGCAAGTTTTTGAACCATTTATTGGCTTCACCTTACAAAGATAGAGAAAAAATATTGATACTAACATCATTTTATTGAACCTCAAAAAGGTCGAGAAAATTTTCAAAACTCTGAATGTGTTCCTCAACAGTGATGTTACCATATTCTCCATCAAACCTGGGAAGATATTTGTAATAGTTTTTAGGGAAATCATGGACTATAGGAGGTAAGATGAGTGGCTTGTAACTATCCAGAATTTTACAAGGTATAGGAGTATGTACAGAAGCTGTAAGATTAGTCTTGATCTCTTAAGGCTTATCAAGCTGAAGATAGCCATCATAATATTCAGAATACGGGTCTTGACCAAGATCAAAGGCGTATGGATATTTTTTATTCACAACCTTCAAAGGAAAGGAATCAAATGGAGGTATGTGATATTTTATCAAATAAAGTATATATTGGAAAACCTTTTTAACCTTCTCAGGGAAAGAGAAGAAATAATACATGACAAAAAACATGATGTCTTGGATGAAATTCCAAGTTGAATACCTAATCTTCCTGTGTTACCTTTTCATGTTTCTATTGTTAAGGTTCATCCTCCAGTGGAGTCTTTCGATTTAATTTCGAACTAATTTGGAGTCGCCAGGTGGATGATTTCATTCTTCCCGTCTCTAATCATTGTCCACCATCAGCAATAATACTTGTCATTCACACCCAGGGAAAATTTGGTCTTTCGTTCCCTCGCAACGGCGACAAAATGTTAGCACTCCTCAGTTTCCCAAGGCTGAGAAAGGAGACCGAAGGAAGTAACCTCAAACCAAATTTGGACTTTGTAGTTAGCCCTACCAGATCATATAGGGCTCTTTCTAGAATATTACAACCAATGAAGTGACTGGAGAGAAAAATATATCTTAGGCTAGATATTCAGCTCACTACGGTTTGATTTCAGGGTTTTGCTGGATCGAGATCATAGGTCTAGGAACTAGGTGAGGGTTTCAAATGATCAGTTGTAGGGATAATATGGTTAAAGGTAGGTATGATTAGTGACATAATTGTGTTTTCATTGTGTTATAGGGTTAAGTAAAAAATATGAAATTGAGCATAATACTATGAATTCATTTATCAGAAGATATGGAACACAAACATGAAAATCTCATCTAAACAAACCATAGAACTATGAATTATTCTTAAAAACTAATGAGATGATCATATGAAAGCATGCTAATGTTAGTAATATGAATTAAATATTCAATATTATTATAAATAGAGGAAAAACACTATCAATAAACATACCACAGGAATCCAAGCTAATAGTTGCAACTTCCTATTATATTATTGTAAAAATGGTGTATACTAGATCAAAACCTCTAACTCTCAAGTATCCAACCTTTGATTTGACTTCATCAGGGCTACATATAGATCAAAAACTACATTCCCCCCTCCCAGGGGTCGAATCCATCATGATAGGAATTGATTACATCAATCTCTCTAACCAAACCTAAAACTAGGGAGGTTAGGAATTAACTCTCTATTTAGCCTTAACTAACTTTACAAGCATTGATGACCGTGAGTTTACATAACTTTGACCTTTAACAGTAATATTAAATTTAATTACATCATGTAAAGTCCTAAAAATACAAATTACATCATGAGATATTGACTTTGACTGAGAAAACACAAAAATTTGACTTTCTGACAAAAGCGTGGTGTGGTCCAACAGAAGCGCAATGTGGTCTTTGAGGCACTTTTTGGGTGGCTTAACCTAATATTTGAGCTGAAATGAAGGTTTATGAAGATATCCTAGGATGTCTACTAGGCATATGCACCTTTAAACCTATAAAAATCCACCTCCATGGCACCTAAACATCCAATATCCGAAGACTACTCCAGAAGTGCAGCGTGGGGTTCACAATGGAGGCAGAAACATGAGAAATGACTTCTTTATTGACTTTTTCTCCAAAATTGTGAGCCGACATGGCAAATAAAGTGCATATATGTGATGTGGAGTTCAATTGATATCCATACATGTAATCCACTTGTCATTTGGATGCCCTGAGAAGAAGCGCATAGCCACGCTGCACTTTTGTGCAACTAAATTGCCAAAATTAACCAAAAATTCAAAAATTGACCAAAACGTCTCAAAATTTGTTGAAAATTCATTATTATCATCTCTCGGTGATGGCCTATATAACCAAGGATGCATAAAAAATTAATTCAAGGTTATCTCTCTTTTTAAGCTTGATTAGGGTTTTCTTAAGCTTCTTTTTCATATTCCTAACGGTAATTTTGTAAATATAGTTCCTCGTGTAATAATGTCTAGCCATGTGTCTTTGTAGGTTTGTAGCTCTTTTTTCCTTACAATATATTCTCTAAGTGCTCATTGGTTACCCCAAGCCAAAACTCTATGTCTTCTTCAATCTCTGCTGTTATGGTGTCATCAATGTCTTGTTGACCTAGGGGAGAAAATGGCTCACTTCCATGTTCTTTCTATCTTACCAGTCCTCTTGTCTTTGTCCTCCTTTACTTGGTCTAAACATCCTTGTCCTCTATTTTTTCCACATCTATCACTACCTTACCCTTATTCTTCTCTGCCACCAGATCTTCCTTATGTTTCTTGACAGTAGTTGATTTACCTTGATTTTCGTGTTCTCTTGTTGTAAAAATTATATCATGAAGTTTGATTTTGGAAAATTATCCTTAAGCTCTCTAATTTCTACCTATTTTTATTTGATTATTTTCTCAGTTGAATTGCCTTCCTAATGCTCTACCAGATCATCCATGTCAACCTCTAAAGGTACCTGTTCTTCCTCATGCAAGGGTGCATCTTCTTTGCCTCCTAATGTTTCTTCTCTAATATTGTTGAGTTGAGTTCTTTCCACACTCTCAGGGGAAAACACTAGTCTTTTACCTATGCTATAAGTTTTAGTAACATATACCCTAGGTTTTTGTGCAACTGATGGTTTACTAGATGAGATAACCTCTTGTGGCCTTGATGGTGCTAATGGAGTGCTTTGATTGCTAGGTTGACTAGTGGCAGACAAAAAAGCAGTTGATTGCATGAATGTCTCCCATGGTAAATTGATTTGTGAAATATGATGTAGAACTATGATCTTGACCAAACCATGATGAAATAAGTTCTCCTGATGATCTTTCCCTTTGCTTTGTACATTTTCATTCATTTTGACTAGGCTCCTGAATAAGTAGTGGGGTAGGTTTAAAGGTTTGATAACAATGAAATGCATCGGCAGCCTTATTTGATACTGATACAACCTTGAAAACCTGCCTTCACATGTAAAGTACTTCATGATCATTTTCATCAATGGAGAATATATATCCAACAACTGTCTGAAAGGAAAAATGTGTGTGACATCATCTTTGTAGTGTGGTTTCAGGAAGACTTTGTACTATTCAATGTCCAAATCCATACCCTTAAACCAAATTTATCCTTGGTTAGGGATACATGTGGCTGAAGCTATGTAATCTGTTGATATGATGAGGTTAATCCCTACTATTTTGGTCTTATCCCTCCTTAAATTTGTGGCAAAGAGGCTTGTCAACTTGGCATGGAAACTTTCCTCTTGAATATTTTCACAAAACCCTAGGCATCCCACATCTTCAAAAGACTTCTTGATAAATGATGAGGCAATGATATTCTAGATATGAGTTGGATCATATCTAGAGATTTTCCCTCCTTTGTTATAATTCTTCTTCTTATTGTCCATGGTTTCAATTTTCTTGACAAAACCCTAGTTTTGGTAGGAAGAAAAGGTAGGGTAGAATTGGGAAAATAGGAAAAACGGATAGCTATTTTAGGGAAGAGAATGGAGGGGATAGGGATTAGGGAAAATTATATGGAAATTACAGGGGGTATGGATAGACGTTAGGAATACTTGGGAACTGGTATTTCTTGAAATGAGTGAGTGAAAGAGGGGAAAAGGGCCAAACACAGTCATAACCCAGAATTTCTGCAAAAGCACAACATGGGCTATGGTTTGTGGGGAAAATGGGGGAGATGAAGGGAATGGGTATAGGAAATTGTTGGTGGAGGTATATAAGGTGTGTATGAGTGTGATAGAGTAGGAAACCTATGTATTTTATTACTAGGATGAAGCAAAAATTTAGAGAAACCAAAAGCGCAGTGAAGCCCTAAGAGAGGGATTTGCAATGAGTTTTTAGAGAAATGACTAAATGAGAGAGGTAGTAAAGGCTAACTTACTTCATGTGGATTCCTTGGAACCTATTGAATGTTGAATGAAGCCCTTTGGATGCTTAGATTTTCCTCATTTTCCAAAAACGTAGCGAAGGCACTAGAAGCATAGCGAGCTAGATAGGCAAAGGTTTAAATGAAGAAATTCGATGCCCTAGTGGCTGAGATGAAGCTCAATCATGGAGAGTTTCTCAATGAAGATGAAATGAAGAATTAGAATGCTTTTATGGTCTTCTTGTAGCTCAAAATTTGATTTTTTTTCTTTGATCATGGAGTCACATCACATGTCTTTTTTGAAAAATGAAATGATATGACAGTGTACTCCAGCTTTGTCACTTTATTAGGCAAGGCTACATCTTCATAAGGAGTAAAATGTACCTTTTAAATCATATTTTGAAAACTTTTTCCCTAATTACTATCTCCCATGATGGTGACTATGGTGATGACATGACTCTTTTATGACTTTTGATGACCTAACCTAATGATGACACCAAATGCATATATAAAACTATGATTTGGACCTTTGAACCTTGCAGTATGCATAATCATGATTTGATGACCAAAAAACAATGACCAAGACACTCTTCTGATGACCTATCACAAGGAGTGATGACATGACTATGATGACATTTTATGACCTTGAAAATGGAGGGAGTAGTAATAATACCTAGACACTGGCCAAAGACCATTTGACAACCAAAAGATGTCAAATTTTATTTGAAATTTTTAATTGACACTATAAAAATTTGACCTAAGACCCTATCAATCACATGGAAAGATTAAATTTGATCATTGGTGACTCATAGACCCTAACAGTATCAAAAATTTCAACATATATCTAAAAATATAATTCTCTCTTAAGTGCACTAGTGAACACTGCCAAATTTTAGCCAAGTCTTGGTTTGACTAAAGACAGCTACAGATCGTGTTCACACTCTCTTAACGAGCACAAATACCACCTAACAATCAATAGCATGGCTTAGTTCTTGGTTCTTTTTTTTGTTTAAAATAGTAGCCAGAAAGGTCCTTCTTTGACTTGTGCATTAGTCAAAGAGACCAAGAAGCAATTTTTCTTAGCATGCACAAGTTCATAAAGTTAGAACAAGTTCCTAAAATTTAGGACGAATTCCTAAAATTTAGAGAAATTTCATATAAGTTAAGACAGTTCTTGAAGCATTTTGACTTATGCGTGGAAATAGAAGCCTCGGTTTGTTGTCTTCTAGTACAAGTTATTTTTTGGGAAAAGACAAATGAGTGAATCTCAACTTCTAATTTGTGGCAGGATGAGTTGCATGAGGTAGTTAACTCATTAATCACTATTTTGAGTGACAAAAATAGAACTTTTCAAAATCAGCTAATTTGAAGTGCTTATAAGGAGATCGAAAGGCACATTTTTTCATTTTTTTGTGTGCATAAGTTGGTGAGACAAAAAAATAGAGAGAACATGTTTTTGTGTATGTAAGCATGTGAGAGGAACAGTGTGCACTATGCAAGAGGAGTTTATGCACAGATTGGTAGAGGTTTTTTTCCCTTGGGAATTGCACTAGCAATTAGGAGGTACTTCCTAATTAAATAGGAGCAACCTATGCACATGGATTGATGGAAGTAGATCAAGGGTCTTGCAGGTGTTTCAAGATTAGGAAAAAAAAGGAAAACTAGATTGGCTTCTAGTGAAACAAAGTTGTATTGTAAGAGATCCATTGCTCATTTTCTATCAATAAAATTCTCAATCAAGCAGAGGGTTTTACCGGTTGGGTTCCGTAGAAAAAATTTTATTTGTGAATGTGTGACTATTATTTAATTATGTTCTATTCTACTGCAATTACTAGATAAATTATTTGTCTTGGTGTTACAATTTAGTATCAGAAATTTTCACTGCAACAATGCACAATTTTCAAGGTTTTTTACATGGTATAAAAGCAAGGAAAAAAGTAAATACCATCATAAGTTGATCCATATATCACAAGAAGAAACACAATCATATGAGAAGAAGTTTTTAAGAAGTCATAGCCTCTATGAGTCTTATCAAAAGAAGAAAGATCTGAGTTTCTTGTGTCCTTTTTTTTTTATTGCTGGCGGTATTTCTGGGAAGTTGGTGGCAAAGTTTAAGGGCAGTTCTGTGCTTTTTTTGTGTAATTCTCTAGGCATCAGACAACATATTTTTGTGCTTGTTACAAGAGGTTCGAAGCCCTATATGCGAGTTGGACAGAGGAAAATAACCTTGGAATAGTAGCATGTTTTAAGCCGAGTTACAACACATTGAACTAAGGCTTGAATAATAAGGGTTACACAAGTTTTTAAGGAGGTTTAGAAGCAGATATCTAGGCTAGTGTATTATTGTACAAGTGCCCTAACCAGAGCGCTGAAACCTAGAGATTGGGTGCACAGGCTGAGGATATTTAAGGAAGTGAATTCATTCATTTTATAATTATGCTAGTTTTTCTTCCATGTTGATGCACTGCTAGGTGGTGAGATCCTTTGAGACAGATTTTGTTGGTAGTTCGTGTACAGGTTGAAGGACTGTTAGAGAAGTTCCAAAATTTCCCTAAGTACAACCTCTTTTGAAATATTACAAGACTATTAGTGGGTAGGTGTTAGAGAGCTCTCTAAGTATGCAAAATGGTGTTCCAAGGGTAGAGAGAAGATCATAGTTTAGAAGAAGCATATAACTCTGTTCCATGAGGTGGGAGAATTTTTTAAGTAGGCTATACAACCACCAAAAGAGTCCCGACTGTTGACCTAGTATACTAAGAATGATATCAAGGTGAGGCGAATCACTCTAGAAGGGGTTATATATCATATATTTCCTCATGTCCATGAGAAGAAGATAGCTTTGAGATGTTCAAAGCTATTTTATATATATATTAGAGTTCCAGTGATACTAGTAATCTTGCTCTTCGGGAGAAGCTAAGGAGTATCTGGATGAGAAAATATGAGCCCATTACCACGTATCTCTCGAGGTTCACTCGGGTACGAGATGAGATGGTTGGTGTGGGCCCAACTGTACTTGATCATGACCTTGTTAGTTTAGTTTTACTAGGGCTTCATAAGTCTTGGTATGGTTTCCAAGATGTTTCCAGTGGCAGGGACAATGTTCCCAATTAGGAAAGGTTATGGACCGACTATATTTAGGAGGAGATCTAGAGAGTGAGTAGAGATCGAGGAGGAGATCTAATAACACCATATACACTTGTTAAAGTTGCATATTCACCTTCAAACACTTGATTAATCCACATCACCACTGAATTTTCCAAAACGCTTTAAGATCACAATTCCATGGGAGTGCCTAGTCTTGCTAATGACGAAAAAAATATGATTGAATTTATAAACTCTTGTCAACAAGATTCCTCCTCCTTCTCGTAATATTTGGTCTACATTCCTAGTTGGTTTATTTGATTTTTACTCCTCCTTTGGTCTATGTGGATGCAGAATGGCTATCCATCTCGAGCCCGGGACTTTTTACATATCCCACTGGCACTGTGTAGAATACTTTCCCCCTAGGGAGTTATGTTTTGTCCTAAAAGACTTGGACTCGAGTATTTGACTATTTTTGGAAACTCCATGTCAGTCATAGACTACGAAAATGACAAAGGCTCCCTTAACTCCCCTAACCTCAATCCCTGGAAATGCAGAATTCAGAACTTGATCACCAATATTCAATTAGTCTCCATTTTCCACATCTACAGGATACAAAATGGCGAAGCATATCGTCTATCTAAAGAGGTTTATTTTTAGAGGCTTCAAGGATTTTTTTCCAATTCTATGCTTCTAGCACATTGAAAGGAAAGGGACATTTCATGATCGAATGTTTACTATTAATAGCAGGGTCTTTCCTCCATAAACTGTATCATATTTTCTTGCATCCTCTATTTTGACATTTGTCTACCTAAATGTGTTTTTGTTCTCCTGGTTTACATAGTAATGATCTATGCTCTACACTATAAAGTCTGTTATCTTTTTTATTATTTCATGAAGGCTACGATATCGATTTCTAATCCATGGATAAAATCCTCTCTAGAATATGTAATATATGAACTATGTACTTTCATTATTTATAAATGGAAATCATTTTTTCTGCTTGGAAAAAAAATATTGTCAACAATAACCCTTCCTTCTTCTCCATAATTCGATATACAAGTTTAAATCCTTCGAAATTTTAACAATAAAAATCATAGAAATGAGATCAAAAAAATACCTTTAAAATGTATCCATATACACTCTCCCTCTCGGAGTTCTCGAACGGTGAAATTTTATATCCATATGCGGACAACATGTTTTCTGCTCCGAATTGCAGCAAAACCCCCAAATTAGGAGAAGAATATTTCAATTAAGCTCCAAAAAGAGTGAACCTAGATCTAATATAATAAGTTCACGTTAAAAATATAGTCGATCCAATAGAAGAATTTAATGTCAAATAACGGTATGGAATCTATGGCGAAATCATAAAAATTATGAGCAGATAAGGAGCATCGAACTCTATCCCAAACCTAGCAAGGAGAATAGTGGCGAGAAAATAAATTTTAATAGGTATATTTATATTTTAGAGTAGCAGAAAAATTATATTTTAATAGGTAGTCAAATAAATTTCTATGGTCACTTAGGTTTTCATTAAGTTTTATTTTTATTTGAGTAAAAGGAGGTCATTTGACATCAAGGTTATATCTAATGATGTTGAAGGCTGAGAAAGTAATAATGTTAGTTTAATTAGGGTATTAATCAAAAGTATATTATACCTCCCTAATATAAGTAAGGATTTTCATATAAAGAGGGAAAAGGGACATAAGCTTTACACATGATGGAAATATTTATAAACCCTTAAGGAGGTTAGAAATATCTTTAAATTTGTGAATAATGTTATCAATAAACTTAAGTAGCTATAGGTAGCCCCTTATTTTTTAGGAAGTTCACTTAGAGCTTAAAAATACCCTATTAGAAGCTAGGCATGGCTTAGAAGGCCTTCACATGTGTATTTAAGAGAGACATGGGATGAATTTTGACTAAAGGAAATAAGGGGTACAATAAGATCAATGTATAGCACTTACCCAAATCACCAAGAATATATCCAAACCCTCAAGATTACACACTTCTGTGAGAAAAATTATGGAACACCATGGAACAACTCAGATTAAAATTTATAGCCAAAGCATAAAGAGCTAGAACAAAGTGTTTAAGTGAACACAATAAAAATGGTACACATTGGACATAATATCATATATACATGGATCATACATATCCAACTAAATGTGGTAGCTAAAGGAACTTCTTCCTACACCTAGTGTCCTATATGGCTAAGGCAAGGTGTCATCAAACCAATGATACATTCATGAATTACATATAGATCCATATACCTTAGATGGAAAATGATCAATGTGACAGGAATCGTAGGGGTTGAGATGACAATCAAATTTTAAAATATCCTCTAAAATCCCATATAGAAAATGGGGTAACATATCCTATGACATCCAACTTGTGATATATGGTGGGAAACCCTCAAAGTATCTTAGAAGAAATATGTCATGTTGACGTCAAGATCAAGAAGAGGTATGGAAGGAGGTGACCCCCTTGGAATATTTCGAAAGGGGAAGGCCACATAAGGCCTTATATAAAGATATAAATCCAAGTACCTCCCTCATAAAAAGTTCTAGACATGTATTTAAAGAATGTCCAAATGTTGATGAATACAATAGAACATCCCTTGAATCTCATAATAAATGGGTGCATCTACAAATGAGGAGATCCTTTAATTATATCTTGTATATATGGAAATGCTAGCAGATGTTATTAAGAAGAGGAAGGTCATTATGATTAGTTTCAACTCAATGTGAATGTAAACCCACTTTAAACGCACCAAGGCCCCCTCTCATTTGCATGAAGAGTTCCTGGTACAAATCCATGTTAGAGTCGAGGCCTTGAAAATATGAAGTCCAAGTAAATTGAATGTATTGTCTATAAATAACCTCTCTAACAACATAACACAAACACACAATGATGTCATTTACAATGGATATGTAAATCACTGAGAATCTCTTTGAGAATCGCTGATGAACACCACCTTGAAGATGAGAAATCTCATATTTTTAAGGTTTTCCTTAAAAATGGTTATAGCAAGATTCAGTGTAGTAGAGCTTTCCAAAAAGCGGAAAAAGGTCCTAGAGTTAAAAGTGATAATTTTGATAGGTCTGCTGGTGTTCACCTCCCTTTTATCCAAGGAACGACTGATAAGATCGCCAGGATTCTAAGGAAACATAGTGTTCCTTCAACCTTCAAGCCCCTATGCGCGATTCGGAATTTGCTCAGATCGATTAAAAACCTAATTTTCCCTAAGGAGGGTAAGGGTGTTTACTTGATTCCGTGCTCTTGTGGGACCCCTTATATTGGTGAAACTGGTCGATCTATCAGTCAAAGAATTCATGAACATGCCGCTAACCTCAAGCATAAGAGATCTCGCTCCTCTGCCTTAGCAGAGCATGCTGAAAACACAAAGCATCACATTTGCATTGAAGATGTTGAGGTCATTGCGAAGGTGGACCATTTTCACCACCGAAAGTTTAGGGAGGCCCTTGAGATTGAAAAGAGGCATGTTAACCTTAACAGAGATGATGGGTGGAGTGTGAGCAGGTGTTGGATCCCTGCCCTTCATTCGTAGCTTGTTTATTTTTGCCCTTTTGTTTGTCTGAGTTTCGTCGTTTTCTCCCCTCTCGTCCTGTTTTTCTTTTCTCCTTTCTGTTAGTCTTTGTTATGTAATTAATTATTATCTTAGCATAATTATGTTTATTGTTTGTTATAAAAAAATAAAAATAAAAATAAAATAAAATAAATAAATAAAATAAAAATAAACAAAAATAAAGGAATTAATTTAGTTTCAGATTATTTATTGAATTATGTTCAAATAATGTATATTTTATTATTTTATTATTATTATTATTATTATTATTATTATTATTTTTATTTTTACTTTTTTCTTTTCCTAATATTTTTTTTTTTAATTTATTTATTAATTTGTATTATATATATATATATATATGTATATATATATATATATATATAGATATATATATAGATATAGATATAGATATAGATATAGATATATATATATATATATATATATATATATATATATATATATATATATATATATATATATATATATATATATATATATATATATATAAATAAAGGAATTAATTTAGTTTAAAATTATTTATTGAATTATGTTCAAATATTGTATAATTTATTTTTATTTTTTACTTTTTTCTTTTCCTAATATTTTTATTTTTATTTTTAGTTTATTTTATTATATATATATATATATATATATATATATATATATATATATATATATATATATATATATATATATATATATTATTCTTAATTTAAAAATTTATTATTTTATTGTTTATTTTTATAGATTTATTTATATTTTTTTTATTTTTTTTATTTTTTTTATTTTATTTTATTAATTTATTTCTTTATTTTTATTTTTTTTGGTCAAACTAGCCGTTATTTTTATTTATGTTTATTTTTAGTTTTTAGTTTTTCATATTTTATTTTTATTTTATTTTATTTATAGTTTTATTTTTATTTTCATTTTGTTACTGTTATTTTTTATTTTTATGGTCAAACTAGCCATTATTGTACAACGGATATTTGGAGCTTCTTTATCTATTTAAGTTGAGTCCTAGATCAGATTTCGTATCTTGTCCTGATGATGAACCACACTCACTGGTTCGAAACGCGTCGACAAAAATTTCTCCATTGTGATTTTCACCGAAATATTTGATACTTCACTTGAATTGTGTTACAACTTTAATCGCTCCCCCACAAAAAAGTGCCATGCTTACATTTGATGATGCTTCAAACCTATTCGAGAACAACCTCACAATGTAAAAGGAATTTAAACATGATGTAACTTTAATAGTGCCCCACATTCACCCTCTAGCTTAGTAATCATGCCTAATTTGAGGTTATTTCAAGCACTGATGTGGATAATATCATTTTATTTTCTCTTATGTATAGTTTTCTGCATTGACACAATTGAGTTTGTTTAACAAACAAAATATTTGTATCGAGGGTTCACTCCTTGTGCATTAGGGTTAGAGAGGCCTTGTCTTTGTGAGTGGTCTATTCATTTCCAACTCCTTATGTGAGAGAGCACTATAAGCTCCATCTCAACATGAAGTGTAGATATTTTGAGAAATTTAGATAGAGGCTTTGAAAAATATCCAATTTTTCTACATTTTGTATACATGATAATAATGGAATTACCCACAAACACATACCCTCATAACCAATACCTAGTTCTCTAAAAATCAAATGTTTCCAATATGCTCAATTAGAGGTGAAGGATTCTCCTAGGAGTTCAATGTGTTGGTTTGGGGTGTTAGTTTCAGCCTTGGATACTTATTGGTTAAGGGCTTCAAGGGTCAAGGGTTAAGGGCCAAGGGCTTCAGGGTCAGAGTATTTAGCAGTTAAGGACTTAAGATTTAGGGGATTTAAGTGTTTAATAGGTTATAAGTTAAGGTGTTTAACGGTGAAGGGTTAGGGGTTAATGGTCACAAGTTAAGAGGATAAGGAGTTATTTCTTATGAGGTTCATGGATTATGGGTTATGAGTTAGTGTCTTAATATTTAATGATTCAAGGGGTTTATGGGTTATGATTTATGAGTGTTGAGGTTAAGGGATTATGGATTGGGGGTTAAGGGGATATGGATTTCAGTGGTTATGGGTTAATGGCTTATGGTTTATGATATTTGGAATCCTAATCCCCTTATCACCACTATTGGGGTTCCCCTATCAACTTCTCTCGCTACCTTCCCTCTAGGTCCCCTAGCCCCTAAGAAATTAGGTCCTAAGCCCTCTTCTCATTCTATAATTATAGTATTATAGATCAGAGTAAACCATGCTTTCTCATTCAACTTATACCCATCCATGCTTCCCTTGTGTCCCCTTGCTCTGTTCAATACACCACAATATACCCCCCCACAACCTTTTTTGTCATGACATTCCACTTTTCCTAATGTTATGAACCCCCAAATTTGGTGCCAATGCCCCTAAAACTACACCCTTGGGCCTCCTTGGCTAACGGATTAAATGAATTAGGGGTTATAATTTGTGATCAAGGAGCCCTTAATCCCCTTATCACAACTATAAATAGGCTCATGAACACCACCAATACCTACTAGAGGTGTTGCGATGAAAGCAATAATGAATACAAAAGTTGTGGTCAATAGGACAAGGATTATCAATATGTTGAACTATCCAATGTAAACATAGTTTTCAATGCTAATGATCTAGTCACATAAAATACCCCATAAATTTATGCTTTGGGATACCCCTAGGATTCAATAATTAATCCAAAGTGAGAGGATTTTTTGTTAAGGTGACAATGGCAACAACCTTGAGTTGACGCAAAGTGACACTTTTTTAGCCTTGCACAACTAGGGTGCAATTTTCATCATCAACAAGAGGCACAATTAACAAGTGGCCACATCTCACATTTAGGGAACTTGGCCACAAATTTTTATGCATGTTTCTCCACCAAGTGTGCCTTTCACATTTCCCAAGGCCCAAATCACATACTTGGATTAATTTTGGATAACTTGTCGTGTTCCACTAGCTTCATGCATGAAGATGAGCTCCCATCCTTTAAGAATATTTTGGAGGATTTCATGGCATAATCAAGGGTCACATGTATAAAATAAGAACTCCATAGCCAGTAATAATAAAATTGGAATTTTTATCACATGGCATAAAGGAGAATGACATAGGTAAAGAGTACTCCATTTAGAAACATCTAAAATGTTGTGTATGTCCTCTTTCCAAAGAAGAGGAAATATATTGTGACAAAAAGCCCAAATTTCCAACAAAGGAAGACTTGGGTAAGGGTTTACTTTTTCTTTCGCATGTTGAGAGACATTCATTTATTTTAAGTTGTGTTTTATTATTGAGTTCACATAGTTGGAAGAAAAATTGCACAAGTGGAAACATCTCACATTTTGGCTACAAATTTGTTTGCATGTTTTCTATTCAGGGTATCTTTCACATTCCCCAAGGAACAAATCAAATATTTGGATGTATCTCGTATGACTTGTCACATTCCACTAGCTTCACGCATGAATAGGAATTCCCATCATTTAATAATGCTTTGGAGAGTTTTCATGGCATAGTCAAGGGTCACATTTACAAAAAAAGAACGTTTAAGTCAAGAAAATGACAATTGACATTCGCATCGTGTGTCAAAAAGGAGAGGAACATAGCTTAAGTGTGCTCCATTTTGAAATATCTATAAAAACTTGTTTATGTCCTATTTCCAAAGAATATAAGATATCTTGAGACAAAGGGCCAAAATTGTTGACAAAAGAGGACCAAGTATTGGATCACATGGACTCTGGTTTCTCATCATTAGCTAGACCATTATATGACCCATATCATTAATTATTAGGTGGAAATTATCATAGGAATGAATTGGTTTCATGTTTAGGTCATATTTAGATTAAGTTCCCAATTGTGGACTTCTGGTTAGTTGTTAAATGATTAAATTGATCCAATTTTGGGGCTTTTAAATCATGTAACATTAGGTTTTTAAAAGGGTCCTCCATCAAGTCATCTTCTTCAAGGTCATCATCCTCGAAATCTACTTCAAATACAGCCCTCAAGTCAAGTGATACAATTCATCAAAGTTTCCACCTTAATTTGGCCTCAATAAGTCTTCAAGTCGGCTCAAATCAAGACACAACACTTCACACTGTCTTATTAGATCAATAAATATGGAAAAATATATATAAAATGGTATAATTTTTCATTTCTACCATATAATTTTGGACTTCTGTGAAGTTTTAGACCACATATATAGTTCGGATCATGATCACAGGTTCAGTGTTGGAGGATAAGGTCTCGAACCTATTATAGAATTTTGTTAACCATCTATGCTATGGTTCAAGTAACTTCCATGTTATGATGTTGCATCAAAACAGAGCCTTGGTGTGAACATAGACCTACCACATAATCAGTGTTATGTTATGATACTCAGTGATATGAAGTTGCTCGGTGATCTCAATTATTATGCTTAGTGCTATGATGATGTTCAATGATCTTAATAATGATGCTCAGTGCTATGCTGTTATCTCAAACTCGGTCAAGGTAATGAGGATGGAGTTTAGGTGCAAGAACAGGAGATCTCAATGCTAACACATTGAAGGTATGACTTGATTCATGAATTCTATAGTCTAAAGGTCTTGGTCGTCTCATATTAAATCTACTGAAGGAATAATTTTGACTGTTTTTTCCCCAAAGAGTGGGGTTTTTCCCTAGCATATGCCTACCTCTTGCCTCTTCTTCTATTTTTTCATTGGAATTAATCTTGATGATAAGAAAATATAAATTGAAATAAAAAATAATAATAACAAAACATCACAAGATAATGTCATGATAAGAGAAATTTTTTAACTGCCATCTCCTTAATTTCTCTAACACATAACAACCTCCATCTCAAGGTGGATTCAATGTCATATAATCCATATCAACTATGTTGTGTAACCAGCTCCAAAAGAGAATAAAAGAGATATAAACGCCTTAGAAATGAGCCACTTCGAGGGGGCAACCTCCAATACATTACATGAATGAACAATTCTTGGATGATACAATTTACAAAACCTCCTTTCTATATATAGGAGTCCATGGGGCCATAATGTAATCCTAGTGGGCCTCAATGTAATCCTAGCCGACCTAACAATAATAATTTAAGGGCACAATAATAACAAAATGGGGGTTACAAGGGTACAATAATAACAATAAGGGGGTTACACTAACAACAATAAGGGACTATACTAGTAATATAGGGACCTAACATGCCCTCTCCTTCAAAAAAGTGTTGTCCTCAACGCTTGAGTAGCTCTGGGTGCTTCTGTATAAAATTCTCATCCTCCCATGTAGAATCTTCAGTGGGTAAGTTCTTCCACTTGATGAGATACTCTGAAATTGATTGATTTCGTAGTTGTCGAGTTCTTGTTTCCTTGACCGCTTCCGGTTCCAATATGATTTTTCCTTCCTCATCAAGTTCTGGCAATATTGTTTGAACTGGAAGATTTTCACCTATAACCTTCTTTAAGCATGAAACATGGAAAACTGGATGTACTCGCGAAGAAGCAGGAAGCTCCAATTTGTATGCCATAGAACCAATCTTTTGCAACACCTTGTAAGGACCATAGTACTTTGGTGATAATTATTATCCTTCTTAGCTTGCTTGAGGGACATTTGTTTGTATGGTTGTAGCCGTAAAAATACCCAATCTCCTACATCAAAACTTCTCTCGCTGCGATGTTGATCTGCCTGTTGTTTCATTCGATTTTGTACCAAATTCAGGTTATCCTTTAAGAGTTGGAGAACTTCTTGTTGATGCTCGATGTGATCTTCCACTGCTTGAACCTTCGAGTTTTCCCTTAAAGATGATGTGATGGATGGTGGATGATATCCATAAAGTGCCATAAATGGGGTCATTTTTGCTGCGGTATGGAAGGAAGTGTTATACCACCATTCAGCGAGAGGTAACCACTTGACCCATTGTGTTTGTTTATCAGATACAAAACAACGAAGATATCCTTCCAAACATTTATTTACTATCTATGTTTGACCATCATATTGAGGATGATAAGATGAGCTATGAGCTAATTGAGTACCCAAACAAGAAAATAACTCCGTCCAAAAATTTCCCGTAAAAATGGGATCTCTGTCGCTCACAATAACCCTTGGGCTTCCATGTAGCTTTTGAATTCTGTCCACAAATGTAGTAGCAATTGTAATTGCTTTAAATGGATGAGATAATGCACAAAAGTGTGCATACTTGGTAAGTCTATCAACTACCACCATGATGACATTCTTTCCTTCGGACTTAGGTAAACCTGTGATAAAATCCATTGAAATCTCCTCCCAACGTTGACTTGGAATGGATAAAGGTTGTAGAAGTCACGGGGTCTTAATTGTCTCAACTTTATTCTGCTGGAAAACCAAACATTCCGCCACAAACTTTTGAATATCAGATTTAAGGCCATCCCAAAAAAATCTTTCTTCACCCTGTGGTAAGTTTTTAAAAATCCTGAGTGTCCTCCTAAAGGAGAAGTGTGCAATTCCAGAAGAATCTTTTGTTTTAGTTTGGACTTCTTACAAATATATAAGCGATCTTTGTACCATAAGGAATCATTTTTCCAACTAAATGTATCAGATGTACTAGGATCTTGCTGCAACTTTTGAATGAGTGTCCATACATCTTTGTCCTTCTTCCATTCATCTCTTGCTTCGGTTATCCAATACGGTTGGATAATAGAAATGGCACAAAGCAATGCTTCCACCTCTTCATTCTTTCTTGAGAGTGCATCTGCAACAACATTAAGCTTTCCTTTTTTGTAGATTATTTCAAAGTCATAACCCAACATCTTTGTGACCCATTTTTGCTGCTCTTCTGAAGATAGTCTTTGTTCCAAAAGTGTTTAAGACTATCATGATCAGTTTTTTCCTTAAAGTGTCTTCCCATTAGGTAAGTTCGCCATTTCTTTAGTGCATGCAGTATTGCTAACATTTCCTTCTCATAAATAGGTTTTTGTAAATACTTTCCTTTGATTGGACGACTTTCAAAAGCAATGGGTCTTCCTTCCTGCATTAAAACTGCACCAATTCCATTTCCTGAGGCATCACATTCCACAATAGAGGTTTTTGTGAAGTCTGGCGTAGCTAAGACCGGTGCTAGGCACATTGCCTCTTTAAGATGTTCAAAGGCCTTAGTTGCTTCACGAGTCCATGAAAATGCATCTTTCTTCAATAATGTTGTTAGAGGTGCTGCTATTCTCCCATAATTCTTAACAAACTTGCGATAATACCCTGTTAACCCTAGAAATCCTCGCAACTGCTTTATGGTCGTGGGGACTTTCCATTCCTTAATGGCTTTAATTTTGTTAGGGTCTACTTTAACACCCTCGTGAGATATAATATGACCCAGATATTCCACCTCTTGTACTCCAAAGAAACATTTGAATGTTTTTGCATATAATTGTTTCTCCTGCAATAGTTTGAGCACCCTGTCAACATGTTCAACATGATCCTTCCAAGACCTGCTGTAGATTAGTATATCATCAAAAAATACTAGCACAAATGTTCTAAGGAAGGGTTTGAAAATGGAATTCATCAACCCTTGAAATGTAGAAGGTGCATTGGTAAGGCCAAAAGGCATGACCAAAAATTCATAATGACCTTCATGAGTTCGAAATGCTATTTTTGGAATATCTTCGGTCTTCATTCTAATTTGATGATATCCTGAACGAAGATCCAACTTGGTAAAATAAATTGCTCCATGTAATTCATCCAATAATTCATCAATCACAGGAATGGGAAATTTATCTTTAATGGTGAGCTTATTGAGCTCCCTATAGTCCGGACACATTCGCCATGATCCATCCTTCTTGTGTACCAATACTACAGCAGTAGAGAAAGAACTTTGACTAGGTTGAATTATACCCGCCTCTAACATTTCTGCAATCATACGTTCAATTTCGCTCTTTTGGAAGTAAGGATATCTATAAGGCCTGATGTTTGGAGGAACACTTCCTGGAATCAAATGAATAGCATGATCATGATCATGAATAGGTGGGAATCCTTTGGGAGTTTCAAACACCTTGGAATGATTGTCCAAGACTTGTTGGAGATCTGCAGAAATAGATGATTTTGATGTCGGAACTTCTAGTGAGCATAATTGTGCAATTACGCCTCGTTGTTCTTTCTTTAGAAGCTTTGTCATGACATTAGAGCTTATTATCCTTCACGGCTTCCCTTCAATACCCCGTAATTCGACTTCCTTTCCTTCTGAAAAAAATTTCAAGAAAAGTTCTTGAAAATTAAAAGCTACCGTCCCCAAAGATTGTAACCATTGTACTCCTAGTACAACATCGGCACCTCCCATAGGAATGGAAAGCATTGGACTAGTCAATACATATTCCCCCATGGTTAGCTTGATATTATGGCATTTTCCAGAGCAATTTATAGTTCCTCCATTTGCAACCATCACTTGACATTCTGGTGCTGGGTATAGGAAACAATTTAACTCCTTGGCTACCTTATAATGAATAAAATTATGGGTGCTACCTGAATCAATCAACACTATTACCCTTTTCTTCTTTATATGTCCTTCTATCTTGAGAGTTTGGGGAGTGGTAATTCCTGCCAGTGCATTACACGATATGGTCGGATTCATTTCTTCCTCTTCTAGGGGTGGTTCCTGGTGTATATCCTCTTCTTGTTCATTTTTTTCTTCTTCTTCACAATCTATGTAAAATAATTTCTTCTCAGCACACTTATGACCTTTAGTGTATTTGCTATCACAACTGTAGCAAAGCCCTTTTGCTCTTTTTTCTTCCAATTTTTGTGGTGTCGACCTTGTAGGTTGTGGAAATCTAGGCGTAGCAACACTTCCTTCTTTATAGAATTGAGTGGTAGGCTTCCTTGTCGCCATAATTTTACATTCAACTTTTCTTGCCAACCTGAATGCCTTCTCCAATGAATCAAGTTCCAAAACACGAACTTCATGTTGGATGTTATCCTTTAGAGTGCCTATGAAGAGATCAATCCTGTGTTCCTCTGGAATATCAGTTACCTTTATATTCAATTTTTGGAAGTCCTCAATGTGCTGCCCCACTAAACCCTTTTGTTTGAGATTTATCAATTGGCTAAAGAAGGTGTTGCTCTTTGTATCCTCATAATGTGCTATCATTTCCTCCGTAAAAATTGACCAAGTGACAATTTTTTTACGGGAGCAAAGCCATCGATTGTTGGCAATATGATGCAGAGTGTTGTCCTTGATGGAAACCCACTGAATGAAGATGAAGACATGAGATTGTTGGCATGTGTTGTCCTTGATGGCAATACACCTGATGAAGTTATTCTTGACTTGATGGACTTGGTAAATGATGTAAATTTGATGTGATATGATGCTTGTTGACAATATGATGTAGAGAGTTGTTCTTGAATGGAAACCCACCTGATGAAGATGATGGCAACTTACTTGATAAAGTTGTGCTTGATAGAATATGTCTTGATGAACCTGTTTAAAGATGAAAATCTGATGTATCCACAGAGAGTACAGAAGGTAATGAATAAAGGAATTCAATCTGTGCTAGATCTATGATGAAAAGAGTATGTCTCAAGGCATACGCGGATTTGCCTAGGAGAAGTCACGTATGCACGCGGTAAAGTACGTGCCAAGTCGCGTATGGGAAAAAGCGCTCATAAAGTGCAAAACCAGGGGTAACCACCATGGTATTGACCCATTGTATTGGGTAATGATTCGTCTAAATGACCCCGTCCAGGAATACCATCGGAAGTAATGTAGTTTTGGGCTCATGGTATTGTTTTGGCTCATGGTATTGAAAAAAGGGTAAACCTATATAAGGAGAAGAAATTCATTGTGAAAATCATGAGTGTGGGAGCAAGATGTCTGAGCTTGAATGAATACTTCTCTGTGAAGTATATCTGTATGGAAAGGGTAAAGGTTTGATGATAGATCTGAATCTATGATACACCTATGAAGAAATGATGAAGCGGGATATCTAGATCTGAAATGTATTTGTATTTGCTAGATCTGTTTATGGAATGATTAGATCTGAGATATGGCGAACATCTGTCTGAAGTAAAGGGTTAAATCTGTGTGATGTATCTGTTCTGAAGAATTGCAATGACCTAAATGTCTGAAGAACCATACGCTAGTTCGCCGCAGAGGAAGCGCGTATATACGCGGCTTTGCTGAAAAGAAAGCGTGTATGCGCAGTGAAATTAGTTCTATCATTTGTACAGAAGTATACGCTGGTTGATGTGGACGGAAGCGCGTATATACGCGACATCAGTGAAATAAAAGCGCGTATGCAACTAGGGTTTTTCTGAAGTATGGGGTATGAAATGTCTGATCTGATCTGCTGTGTTTTAGCTATCTGTTGTTGATGTTTGACTGTGCTTAAATGTATGGAGAGGGTCCAGTCTAAAAATATGATGAAATGTGGCCTGCAAGTTGTTTTCTATTGAAGTTGTTGGATCCAGTGTGAAAATTGATGAAACGTGGTCCATAGAGGTGCTGAGGGTTGTAGCCTTCAGTCAGGGGGTTGTAGCTCCCTTCCAGGTGAGGCTGGTAAACGAGAGCAGGGGGTCGTAGCTCCCTTCCAGGTGAGGCTGGTAAACGAGAGAAGGGGGTCGTAGCTCCCTTCCAGGAGAGGCTGGTAAACGAGTCAGGGGGTTGTAGCTCCCTTCCAGGAGAGGCTGGTAAACGAGTCAGGGGGTTGTAGCTCCCTTCCAGGAGAGGCTGGTAAACGAGCGCAGGTGGGTGCCTGCGTGCTGGTAGGAGTCTACACCAGCACATATGTTGTAAGATGTTTTCTCTATAATAAAATATTGAAGGCTGAGCAACTGCAGTGGTGGTTTTCTCCCGACTTGGGTTTCCACCTAAAAATCCTGGTGTTCATGTGTGATGCTTTGTGTGATGGTTTATTTTGCTGTTACTACACATGTTTACTGTTAACTTAACATCAGATGAATGAATAGTGCAAAGAAATAAGTTAATAAATATCTGCATATTTAGATCTCTGCTAATACGCAAGTTGTATGAAGGATATCCGCGTGTATACGCGAGTTTACTAAAGGAAAGTAGTGTATGGGTTTTAGAGAGTGAAAAAAGTAAAAAGTTTTGAATATGCAGTAAATACTGATTCACCCCCCCCTCTCATTATTTTTCCCAACAATTGGTTTCAGAGCAGGTCCTTCTGCAGAAGCTTGATCGCTTGAAGAAGATCCGTCGCAATGGGAAGTCTTGAAGGAGTAATTTCTATAAAGCCACCTCTATTCAATGGAAGCAATCTTATATTCTAGAAGGTACGAACAAAAGCATATTTGCAAAGTCTTGGTGCAGATGTATGGGCAATCGTGGAAGAAGGTTATCAATACCCAGCAAGTATTCCTACTGATGCAGTAGAAAGGAAGAAGTATGAAATCAATGCCAAAGCAGTAAATGTCTTATTAGGAAGCATGTCTGAACCAGAATTTGCTAAAGTGATGCAGCTACATTCAGCAAAAGAAATATGGGACAAAATCATTCTTAGCTATGAAGGAGACACAAAGGTAAAAAGTGCAAAACTCCAAACTCTTAGAATTGAATATGAAAATTTGAAGATGCATAGTGATGAGAGTATTGCCCATTTGTTCTTACGTTTGGATGATATTGTAAATCAAATGAGAAATTTGGGTGAAACCATAACTGATACTACTCTGGTGGAAAAAGTCTTAAGATCCCTGACTTCAAAATTTGACTCTAAAGTTTCATCTATTGAAGAAAGGCAAGATCTACAAACTCTTACTATTGTTCAATTACATGGTATTCTGACTGCTTTTGAAATGAGACAAGGAGGTCCTTCTCAAATCAGAGAAGTTGCCTTTAAGGTTTCTGCAAGAGTAAAATAAAAGGAAGTTGTCAAAGAATCCAGCTACATATCCGATGAAGAAGAAGCGAATTTCGTAAGAAAACTCCAACTAGGAACTGGAAGATTCAAAGGTAAGCTTCCTTTCAAATGTTTTGAGTGTGGAAAAGCTGGTCATTATGCTGCTAAATGTCCTTATAGAGAAAAACATGGTAAAGGGAAACAATTTGAAAAGAGGAAAAGTTATTATGCAAATGAAGATGATGATGAAGTGTCCAGTGAAGATGAAGAAGATTCTGACCATGATCTGAAAGTACTCATGGCAAAGAAACAAAAGAAGAAGGCTACTCGAAACAAGAAGATATCTCATAAATCTTGTATAGCAGAAATTGAAGAAGATGAATCAGATAGTGATTGGGGTCATTGGAATACTCTTATTGGTGCAAACAATGGTGAAGATAGTGAAAATTATGTTGTGGACCTAGAAGAAGTTTTCAAAGATCAACAAAGATTAGTTAATGAGAAGATAAATGGATAGATAGAAACAGGTATTGATCGTTGTTCTTGTATTTTACTTAACTGTATATGCAAAGGTAATGATAGTGAAGGTAAAGTTGTGGATCTAGAAGAAGCTATCCAGATCAAAGTTGAAGAACAACAAAAGGAAATTGATAAGAAAGATTCTATCTACAAAGAGATGACCTCTAAAATGAAAGAACAAATAGAAATGCTGAATGGACAGGTGGACAAGTATCAAAGGTTTCATACGTATGCATCCAATCGAATTAAATAACTATAAGCAGAAATCAATGATCTAAATGCAGATCTCGAAAAATCAAGCAAGAAGAATGAAGGACTTGAAGCTGCAATCATCTCTCTGCAAGCAGATCTTGAAACATCAAGTAATAAGAATGAGGAACCTCTACAACCATTTGAAAAGGAAGGCCTTGAAGCAAAAATAATCTCTCTCAAAGAAGATCTGGAAAAATCAAATAAGAAGAATGAAGAGCTGCAACAAACATGTGAAGAAAACGAAAATTGGTTGAAAGAAGAGATTCTAAATCTGAAGGATCAAGTAGAAGATGGAAGAAGGAAAGAAGAAAGCTTGACAAAGCAATGTCAAGCCTTGGAGGTTGAGGTAAACATTCTCAAAGGTAAATTAGAAGAAAAGGTTAAACTTTTGAGGTTTCAAGATAGCACTAACATTTTGGACAACATTCTGAGTAATCAAAGGTCTCCTGCTATCAAACTTGGTCTTGGTTTCCAAGAAACTGTTAAAGGAGAATCTAGCTCACAAGGAAGTGCTAAAAATTCAGAGGATGTCAATGCAAAACCTGAAGTGTTGAAAGAAACAAAAGGTCAACCAACAATGATGAATTCTCAAAGAAAATCTTTCAATAATGTTGAATGCTTTAAATGTCATAATCATGGACATGTTGCAGCAAATTGCAGGAGCAGATCATTTCAGCCTCAAACAAACAGTTCCTACATAGAAAGGTACTCTGGTTTCTTCAAGGGATATTGTTTTTCATGTAACAAGTATGGACATAAAGTAGCTGATTGCAAAAGGAGGAAGATTAGAAATACTCATTATGATTCTTATGCTTATTTCTCTGGACACATGAGATGTTATTCTTGTAACAAGTATGGACATGTAGAAAAAGAATGCAAGTTGAACAGATATGAGAAATTAGATAACTTCTAGCACACAAATAGAAAGTTCAAACAAATATGGAAACATATGGAGGACCGATCAGAAACGTAGGGAATATTGACCCTACTGCAGTCATCCGCTTCTGAAGCTTACTTCTCTGATTGACTGCAGGAATGATGTGGGATACATTATGAGATTTAGTAATGTATCATCACAGGGGGAGCAATGTATGATGTCTCTCATGATTGATTTGATTATTCTGGTTATATGTATTTCTGACAGAGCATCTGATATGAAGAAGACAGGTACAGGAAGTACAATTTCAGGGGGAGATGAAGGAATGTGAAAAATTTCTATGCTTCACTTTCCATACGCGGGTTCTATGAACCAAAGTCGCGTATACACGCGAGTTCCAGCAGACACAGTCTCGTATGCATTAATGATAAGAGAATTTATATGATAGCTGAAGATCTGGAGCAGAGGTTCAGGGGGAGTATCAGTATGATTGTTAATAACTGTATTATTGACTCTGTATCAGCTTAATTTCTCAGTTTTAAATAATGATGATATGATACTTGGTTACTTATGTTGAAGATTATGGATGAGTCCTGTTTTCTTGTTGATGAAGAGTATTCGTTGCTGAGATGAAAGTCTTATAATTCAAAGATAAGGACAGATCATGCAGAGATTGTTGCTGATGACTTGCTGATAAAGGTATTCAGGTTGCACAAGTTAAGGAGGAGCACTGGTTCAGGGGGAGCAGCAGGTTGAATACTAATGATTGCATTGTTGGCAATATGACTGCTTACTCTTTGGTTTTTATGATACTCATGCTCAAATGATGATGACTTGGTACATGGTTTATTATGATGAGATTTTGAGCCCTGGTTGCTGATAAGTATCTTTTGTGCTCACACATGGATGAGTTGGATGTCGTTTGATTCAGAAATAAGAATAGATCATGTAGAGTTTGTTACTATGGTTGAGATCTTTTGCCTACATATGTTACTTCATGTTAAATCTTGAAAATCTTAATGATATTGGACCACATGGATGATTGCTTGACACATATTTGAAGATGTTGTGCTGGTATGATAATCTCTCTTGGAAAGATTGTATTGATGCTGCAAATAATCTGAAGGCTTGGTTACTAATGTGCTTATGCTAAAACCATTGGATGACGCTTGAAGACTCAACTACACTGTTCTATCTATCTGTAGTCCAGGGAAGCATTCAAATATCTCAGAAAGTAGCTGAACACTGTCTTTTTTCTCACAAAGGATCAGATCTGGTTAAAAGATAGAAGATGGTATTGGATACGTGGGTTTCCTGAAACACAGTCGCGTATATACGCGAGTTCCTGCACAGAAAATTGTGTATGTCTGATTGCTGACAATTTTCTGTTTTGAGTCAGCTCTCTTCAGCACAGCTGCAGTGCTGTTTGGTATCTCTGATACTGTTTGGTATCTCTGGTGGTGTTCCAGTTCTCATAATTCTATTTCTAATGTTTTGATAAAGATGCCTTGATGATTTGTTGGTGAAAATGTTCAGAATGCACAACCTAAGGGGGAGCCTTAGTCATATGGAAAGGATGCTTGGATGCACAGATTCAGGGGGAGCATTAGCTTTGCTGAGTATAATGCACTGTTGGCATTATGTTGATTCTGAAAAATGATCTCTTTCTGGAGGTCTTTCTGGTATTGGTCATGTAAAGTTACAATTTTAGTTTGATGAAAAGGTCATGTTGAGACCCATGATGTAAAATTGTAATATTCAGTCATGTAAGGACTTGTCAAAATTGTAAACCCACTTGGTTGGGTAGCTGAGTCAAATTTTGTAAAACCCACTTGGTTGGGTAGCTGAGTCAAAATGTGTAAACCCACTTGGTTGGGTACTTGAGTCTTATATGTAAATCCACTTGGTTGGATATTTGATGTAAGTATGAGTCTTTGGTGATAGGAAGTTCATAGAGTCATGTACTTCATTGAAACATATGTTTGAAGATTCAGCATGAACTCAGGGGGAGCTTGGTCACTTCAGTATATATCATATCTGCAGAATGGTTCTTCCACATGCAGAGAAAAGGGGGAGAGTATGTTGGTTTTGATCCACCCTTTGCCCTTGATGTCAAAGGGGGAGAGTGATATGGTGTTTGAATGAAGATAATGGTGTCAAAGAATGGGGAGAGTGACATGGTGTCATTGTATTCTTAATGTACCTATCTGTTGTGATGATCAAACACCATCGTGGTTTCCATCAAGTCCAAAGGGGGAGATTGTTGGCAATATGATGCAGAGTGTTGTCCTTGATGGCAACCCACTGAATGAAGATGAAGACATGAGATTGTTGGCATGTGTTGTCCTTGATGGCAATACACCTGATGAAGTTATTCTTGAATTGATGGACTTGGTAAATGATGTAAATCTGATGTGATATGATGTTTGTTGACAGTATGATGTAGAGAGTTGTTCTTGAATGGCAACCCACCTGATGAAGATGATGGCAACTTACTTGATGAAGTTGTGCTTGATAGAATATGTCTTGATGAACCTGTTTAAAGATGAAAATCTGATGTATCTACAGAGAGTACAGAAGGTAATATGTGCTAGATCTATGATGAAAAGAGTATGTCTCAAGGCATACGCGGATTTGCCTAGGAGAAGTCGCGTATGCACGCGGTAAAGTACGTGCCAAGTCGCGTATGGGCAAAAGCGCTCATAAAGTGAAAAACCGGGGGTAACCACCATGGTATTGACCCATTGTATTGGGTAATGATTCGTCTAAATGACCCCGTCCAGGAATACCATCGGAAGTAATGTAGTTTTGGGCTCATGGTATTGTTTTGTCTCATGGTATTGAAAAAGGGGCTCATGGTATTGAAAAAGGGTAAACCTATATAAAGAGAAGAAATTCATTGTGCAAATCATGAGTGTGGGTGCAAGATGTCCGAGCTTGAATGAATACTTCTCTGTGAAGTATATCTGTATGGAAAGGGTAAAGGTTTGATGATAGATACGAATCTATGATGCACCTATGAAGAAATGATGAAGCGGGATATCTAGATGCGAAATGTATACGTATTTGCTGAATGCATTTTATATGGAATGATTAGATGCGAGATATGGCGAACATCTATACGAGTAAAGGGTTAAATCTGTGTGATGTATCTGTTTTGAAGAATTGCAATGACCTAAATGTCTGAAGAACCATACGCTAGTTCGCCGCAGAGGAAGCGCGTATATACGCGGCTTTGCTGAAAAGAAAGCGTGTATGCGCAGTGAAATTAGCTCTATCATCTGTAAAGAAGTATACGCTGGTTGATGTGGATGGACGCGCGTATATACGCGACATCAGTGAAATAAAAGCGCGTATGCAACTAGGGTTTGCTGAAGTATGGGTTATGAAATGTCTGATCTGATCTGCTGTGTTTTAGCTATCTGTTGTTGATGTTTGACTGTGCTTAAATGTATGGAGAGGGTCCAGTCTGAAAATATGATGAAACATGGCCTGCAAGTTGTGTTCTATTGAAGTTGTTGGATCCAGTGTGAAAATTGATGAAACGTGGTCCAAGGTGGTGCTGAGGGTTGTAGCCTTCAGTCAGGGGGTTGTAGCTCCCTTCCAGGTGAGGCTGGTAAACGAGGGCGAGGTGGGTGCACAACGTCTTCAGTAGGGTACGCACCCCCGGCACATATGTTGTGGAATTTTTCTCTATAATAAAATATTGAAGGCTAAACAGCTATGATAGGTGGTTTTCTCTGACGGGTTTCCACCTAAAAATCCTAGCAGTCATTCATGTGTGATGCTTTGTGTGATGGTTTATTCGCATTACTACACATGTTTACGCTGTTAACCAAGCATCGGATGAATGAATAGTGCAAAGAACTAAGTTAATAAATATCTATATTTAGATCTACGCTAATACGAGTTGTATGAAGGATATCCGCGTGTATACGCGGGATTTCTTTTAAAGGAAAGTAGCGTATGGGTTTTAGAGAGTGAAAAAGTAAAAAGTTTTGAATATGCAGTAAACACTGATTCACCCCCCCCCCCTCAGTATTTTTCCCAACATCGATAACATACAAATGTATTTTGTTCTAAATGTAAAGTTGCAATGCGTACCTTTTGTGTGTTTTGCATGTTATGGAGATCAAAATATTTCTCCATCCGTAGTATCCATGTTACAGGATCCTTTCCATCAAACTTCCTCATATCCATCTTTGGAATATGGTGGTTCTTCCCGCCAACATTAGAGTTTATGAAATCACAATTAAAATTTATTTTGTTCTCATCATGAGGTTCTTCTACTATCTTTTCACCATTAGGAAACCTTTCTTGTATCAAATTTGTCAAACCTTCCATGTCTGCTTTTAGAAAATTCTTCATGTTTTCCATTTTCTCATCGATCTTAGCTTCCATGTCATCCATCTTAGATTCCATGCCAGCCTCCATGCCCTCAATCTTAGATTCCATGCCATCCATCTTAGCTTGCGCCATCCATATTGCGGCTTCCGCCTTTCTTCAAACCGTCCATCTTCACTTCCACGCCATCCATCTTAGCTTCCATGCCTTTCTTCAAACCATCCATCTTCACTTCCACGCCTTTCTTCAAAACTTCCATTTCATTTTTTGTTGCTCTTTGCAAGAGTGAAATTTGTTGCACTTGCTATTGTAATTTTGATATATCATGTTGCAATTCTTCATCTTCATGAGTCATGGTAGAGCCTTCTGAAGGCTTAATGGGTGTTGAATTCTTTTTAGGCGCCATTTTAGAATCCAATATTGATACCTTTTACTTGCTTTGAGGAGCTCGATATTGAAATTGAATTATCTCTGTAATTAAAAATCTTAAATATTTGAAATTTAGCCCTGTAGCAGCCCTCTGAAGCTTCTTTCAAATGCCACAGGTCTGATCTAATTTGGATTCCCCAAGACAAAGTTGTGTCCAATCTCCCACAATGACCTAATTCTGGACTAGTTTAGTAGAGAAAACTTGTAGGACTTGCCACGTGTCACTGTTTCGTCCTTTGTCTCTGAAATTGATAGCCAAGAAACTACAGTCCGTGTACTTGCGACCAATTTTTACGGCACTCAAATCAACTACCCAAAGAGAGAGTTATTGAACTTTTCCCACGATCACCTCTTTGAGATGAAATTCAGGAGCGTGAAAAAGCACTACCTTCCACAGATCATATCTCCAAAAATATTGTGAACCAAGCTCTGAAACTTTTTGACGAATTTCCTTAAGATTTCCACTTCACACCATACGAATTTCAGATTCTGAATCTTCGTAGAAAAAAATTTATAGCGAAAATGCCACGATGACCTGTTTAGGAACTTGAAAAAAGACCTAACTTCCACAGATGATATCTCCGAAAATATTGTGAACCAAGCTCTGAAATTTTTAGAAAAGCTTCCTCAGGATTTCAGATTCGCACCCTAAAAATTTCAGCTTCTGAAACTTCGTAGAAAAAAAGTTATAGCGAAAATTCCACGATGACCTCTTTGGAGCAGCGAAACCTTAGAATCCCAACCTCTGATACCAAATGTTGTGTAACCAGCTCCAAAAACAGAAGAAAAGAGATATAAACGCCTTAGAAATGAGCCACTTCGAGGGGGAAACCTCCAATACATTACATAAATGAACAATTCTTGGATGATACAATTTACAAAACCTCCTTTCTATATATAGGAGTCCATGGGGCCATAATGTAATCCTAGTGGCCCACAATGTAATCCTAGCCGACCTAACAATAATAATTTAAGGGCACAATAATAACAAAATGGGGGTTACAAGGGTACAATAATAACAATAAGGGGGTTACACTAACAAAAATAAGGGACTATACTAGTAATATAGGGACCTAACAAACTACTCATACAATCCATACTCTTTAGTATATCAAAGAGCTATAAATTGATGCCTATTTTCCCCTAAGACTCTACAAACCCTATATTCTCCTTGCGAACCTTAGCCTCTACAAAAAAATAAAAAAGTTCCTACATAATTTACAACGTCATGAATTTGAGAATTTCACATTTCAGTGACACTCCAAACAATGTTTTAGAAAGTAAATTGCCTAGATCAAAAGACTCCATGTGTGGCATTGATCACCATGGTGTCACTCTCTAGTAAATATTTTTTGGTGGACTCACCAGTATATTTTATTTTGATCCCTCTCCACATATTTTTCTCAAGGCATTGATTATGTTGGGATATATCTTCTACAATATTTCTAGTGGCCCTATGGTTCCATGACACACCTTAACATGTCATCCATAGACGACAAAAAGTAAATGGTTCAGTGCCTTTCATAGTACATTAACACTCTCACCCAATCACTCAGCACACCATAGACCAACATGCCTTCCCTCACTGTGCAAGTTCAACTTTATTTTCAGAATATTAGGAGTTGGAGGGTAAGCATGATGAGGGTGTCTCAAGATGAGTCTCTCATAAGGATAAGAACTTTAATCAGATATAAAATCACAATATTTACCACTCACTTCTTACCATTCCCACACCATAAAAAAACCATAAAAATGTCATTCAAGTAGAATCTCACAATTACTTATGTCATTAATGGTGTAATCATTTTTTTTATTCTCTTAAAGGAACTATTTCTATACATTCACCCCATCAAACATAAATCATCGAGTCAAAATGAATGGAAATGAATGAATAAGAGGGTGTGTCGGAGAGTGTCAGCGAGTGTCAAGCGTGCCAAGGGGGGAGTGACAAGGCATGCTAGGGAATGCTAAGGAATGTCAAGAAGTGGCAGGGTGTACTAACATGTGCTAGAGAGTGCCAAGGCATGCCAATGCATGTTAGGTATGCCAATACATGTCATGTGTTAAGGCATGACAAGATGTGTCAGGTGTTAGGGTATGGGAACACGTTTCAAGGAGTGACAGCGACAAAAGGTAACACCAAGTTAAAATGAAAATAAATGAACACATATGAAGGTTAATATTTAAGGACCTTACCTTTCCAAGAGTGGAATGCTATGCATACCAAAACTAGTGCCAATACATTCCAAGGGCCAAGTTCTAGCATGTATTAAGTGCAAAATCATCATCTATCACTTCTCTCTTAATTGTGATAATTGATCTCAAATAATTTTTATCTTAAACCATGCCAAGGCATTCTAGGTAATCCAAACGCATGTCAAGAATTTTCAAGTGCAACTAAGTGCCAAGCTCCAATATGTGTGAGGGATTTATAGGGCATGTTATGGAGTTCTAGGTTTTCTAAAGAGGGAGTGGCAAGATATGCTAAATAGTTCCAAGGCATGATAGAGTGTTAGGGAAGCATATCAAGATGTGCCAAGTGCCAAAGTGTGTTGAGTGTTAGCAAGTTCTATGGAAACACAAGGGAGCACTATGTCAAAATTCATGGAAATGAATGAATAAGAGTGTGTGACAGGGGGTGTCAGCGAGTTCTAGGTGTGCAAATGAGGGAGTGACAAGGTATGTTAGGCAGTGCTAAGTCATGCTAGTGTCCCAAACTGGCATGCAACCGAGATGTGCCAAGTGCTAGGGCGTGCCAACACATGCTAGTAAGTATTAGGGAGTACTAGGGACACACAAGGGAGCACTAGGTGAAAAAAATGCAGGCAAATGAATGATTAAGAGATTGTGGCAGGAAGTGTCAGTGACTTCCAGGTGTGTTAAGGAGGGAGTGACAAGGTATGTTAAGATGTCATAAGGCATACTAGAGGCCAGGGAAACATGCCAAGATGTGTCAGGTGCTAGGGTGTGCCAATGCATGCCAGGGATTTTTATGGAGTGCCAAGTAAAAGCATGGGAGCACTAGTTTCAAAAGCATGGAAATGAATGAATAAGAGTGTGTGACAGGAATTGTTAGTGAGTTTTGGGTGTGCTAAGGAGGAATGACGAGGTATTTTAGGTATTTCCAAGGAATACAAGAGTGCCAGGGTGACATGCCAAGATGTGCCAAGCGCCAGGGTGTTCCAATGTGTGCTAGGGAGTGTTAGGGAGTGTCACAGAAACACAATGGATAACTAGTTCAAAATGCATTGAAATGAACGAATAAAAGTGTGTTATGGGGAGTTTTAGTGAGTTCCAAGTGTGTTAAGGAGGGAGTGAAAAGTTTATATTCTAGGAAATTCTGAGGCATTCTAGAGTGTTAGGGCATGTCAAGGAATGGTAAGGTGTATTAGGTAGTTCCAAAGCATGCCAAGGAATCCACGTGTTATGACATGTCAATATGTAAACTATGTTGCTTAGTTTTTTATGGCCATGGTTGGATGTGAGCCTTGACTTGGTAACTTGTTATGTGGGATGAGTTAAGATTGGAAATGAGTAGCCTAATATGAGTTACAAGCCATTATTAGGAGAACAAGGCATGGTCTAGTTATATTAAATGAAACTTTCTCAAGTTTTTGTAGTCCAGGTAGGACTTGGTTGGGTTCCCAAGTCTAAAAAAAATAAGGGTAGTTAGGATGACATGATAGTTAAGAAGCGCCAGGTCTTGCCAATGAATGAAAATGTATGCTAACACACTCCAGATAGTGTAAATGCATGTCAAGGAGTGTTGGGGAGTGTCAAGACATCATAAGGGAGAACTAGTTTAAAGTGTATGGAAATTAATGAATAAGTGTGTATGCCAGCTGGGAGTGTCGGTGAATTCCAGGTGTCCCATGGATGAAGTGTGTTAGGAAAATTTCATAATAGGAATTGCAGGAGGAAAACCTACTATTGTGATAAGGTGATGGATAAATCAATTTCAGACAAAGAGATACTTTGGGCTAGAGACAACACTATTTTTTCAATGACTTGGTTGGGTTCCCAAGTCGCAAAAAAAGTAAGGCTATCTATGAGGACATGAGAACTAGGGAGTGAAAAGGTGTCCAAGGAATCCCAGAAAGTGCTAACACATGTTAGAAATTTCCAAGGCATTTTAAGCATTCCAATATGTGATATGTGCTAGGGTGTGGTGCCAACGCATGTTAGGGAATGCTAGGGAAACAGAAGGGAGGACTAGTTTCAATTGCATTGAAATGAATGAATAAGAGTGTGTGATAGGGAGTGTTAGAAAATTAAAGGTGTGCTAAGGAGGGAGTGACAAGGTATGTTAGGCAGTGTGAAGGCATGATAGACTTCTAGGAAAGCATGCCAAGATGTGCCAAGTTCTAGGGTGTGACAATGTGTGCCAAGGAGTGTTAGGGCATGGTAAAGAAACACAAGGGATCATTATGTCATAATGCATGGAAATGAATGAATAAGAGTGTGTGACAAGGAGTGTCAACGAGTTCCAAGTGTGCTAAGGAGGAGTGACAAGGAATTCTTGGCAGTGCTAAGGAATTCTAGAGTGTTAGGGAGACATGCAGCCAATATGTGCCAACGCGTTCAAGTAAGTGTTAACTAGCAGTGCCAGGGAAACACAAGGGATCACTACATCAAAATGCATGGAAATGAACAAATAAGAGTTTGTGATTGGAAGTGTCAGTGAGTTTCAAGTGTGTTAATGAGGGAGTTTCAAGGTATGTTAGGCAATGTTAAGGCATTCTAGAAGCCAAGGTGACATGCCAAGATGTCCTAGGTGCTAGGGTGTACTAATATGTGCCAAGGAGTGTTAAGGAATGCTATGGAAACACAAGGGAGTAGTAGGTAAAAGTGCATGGAAATGAATGAATAAGAGTTTGTGACTGGGAGTGTCAGTGATCTCCAGGTGTGTTAAGGAGAGAGTGACAAGGTATGCTAGGTAATTCCAAGTAATGCTATAGTGTTAGAGAGGAATGCCAAGATGTGCCAAGTGTTAGGGTGTGCCAATGCGTGCTAGGGAGTGTTAGGTATTGTCAAGGAAACACAAGGAAGCACTAGATCAAAATGCATGGAAATGAACGAATAAGAATGTGTGACAGGGGGTGTCAATGATTTCTAGGTGTGTTAAGGAGGGAGTGACAAGGTTATATGCTAGGTAGTTCCAAGGTGTGCTAAACTACCAAGGTGTGTCAGTAAGTTCTAGGGTGTTTTAGGGAGTGTAAAATCATGCCAATGAATGTAGGGGATGCTAACACATGCCACATAGTGGTAAGGAATTTAAGACATGCCAAGTGATATGGAATTTCAAGATGTATATTGTGTTTCTTAGTTGTTTTACGACCATAGTTGGATGTGATGAGCCTTGTATTGGTAACTTGTTAAGTGGGATGATTTTATATTGGAAAATTGTAGCCTAAGATGAGTTACAGGTAGTTCTGAGGTGAACAAGGCATACCTTGAATTTACACAACACATGAGAATCTAGGTTTGGTATTAGAATCTTTGATGCAAACACACTCAAGTGCCACAACACATCTACTTTGCACGAGGAAAATATACACACATTAGGGAATCAACTAGTGCACATTACAATTTTTAAATTTTTCAAACCGTTCTTCATTTAAATTACAAAATATAATATAATAGGCTAGAGCTCTTGTACCATGGATAATGTCCCTTTGCAATCACACCGATAAAAGGAATACAAATAAGGCTTGGTGTTAGTCCTTTGGCAACCAATCTACCTTGAACAAGACAACACTTGACCCAATTTTTTATCGTGGCCACACATAGCCCTTTCAGTCCACATGTATTGAACACATCTCATAGGTTCTCTTGCATTCCATTATGCAACTCCTTAATATTCCTCTATCAATGAACTCAACTCCTTTAAGTTACTGAACTCGGATCAAAAAACTTTTAACTCCATCTACCTCTTTTTTCATTTAACGTTTGTAACACTTAGGGATTTTGATCAGTTGATCAAAACTCTATTTTTGAACTATTATTTTCTTTACCACTTTTTCCATAATCCATCTCCAAGATGAAAAATCTATGGCTATGGAGGTTTCCCTATTTCTCACTGACTCAATCCTCTACAATACAATGTACTAGGGCTAGTTGGATAGCCCACTTGACTACTACTTTAGTCCTTCAAAGTCAGCACGTCCTTAGGCCCAATACACATACCCTTCTACCAGTCTTGATTTCCTTCACAATCACAAGACTTAGGGCTCTTCTTTGACAGTCACCTAACAACCCTCCAACTATACTTGGACTGCCAAAAATTTTCCCAACCACAGTCAATTATTTTACTGATATAGTTCCCACAACACTGCCCTCATCTAGGGCTATTCAAATATTCAACCTAACAGTTATTTTAGTCCTCTCAAAATCTCTATCCTTGTGTACCAATTTCTTTGTTTTCCAATCTATGAATAAATCCAAACTACTCTTCTTATCATGCTTCTAAAATTTTGTAGATGACTGAACTAGGGTCAAAAATCATCCACTAATAGACCATTGACTAATTTTTTATAGGCTTCTTCACATCTTTGTCCAAAACTCTATGGAAATTCCACTAAATTCAACTCCTCTCCATGTCAGTCCATTCCTCTTATGGCACATTTCTTCTGCTTAATATTCTACTTGGATCCCACCTTCCTTTGGATTTTCTATCTCCGCACATACTTCTACAAACGATCTTCCAAATATGTGGTATATATTGTAGATAATAACCTCTCTCTAAGGGTCACGACCCATCTTATTCTACACAAACTTGTCACAGTCTTAAGGGCATACCTTATGGATTGAACATGCTAGGAAACCTTCCTAACTAGGGAATTATACTTCTATTCTAATTGATTTAGAACAAACCCTATCCACCCATAGAATAAACAACAAATCTTGCCTCCATAAGAGACTCAACCTAGCTATTGAAGCCCCAGATTTCCGTTGCAACAACATGGGGGATAACCACCCAGTCTGGACCTTAAAGCAGCTCCTTTTTTGTTTGGTGCAGTGACTCCGACTGGGGATAATGGGAATAGTTTCCCAGCAAATAAATTGATATGTTTATGATGGATTTTATATAAGGTGAAATGAAGAATGAATTTCAACTAATGGAAATAATGTATCTAAGTAGAAAAACACATACATCTATTTATTCTAATTATTTAACTTAATCTATAACCTGAGCATAATTACCATTAATGCAGTTTAGAAAGATATCTTATAGTAAAAGGTAATAAATATCATTCAATTATTGAAAGAGATGAAAATTATGTAAAATGGTTATTTTGACTAAATATTTAATCAAAACAATTATGTGAAATATATTGCATATATCGATTTCTTTATGTATTTGGTAAGGAATTACAGCTGAAACATTGTACAAAAGTGCATGAATGATAAACTACAAATAAAGCGTCATGCATATCACAATATAAAGAAATTAATGCAAACTCATAATCAAGGCTTAATCATAGATAATAGTACCAGATATTATAAGTTCTGCTCATGAAATCCACAATATTGACCTGCTTCTTCTCAATTCAAATATACTTTAAGAGTACAAAAGTGAAATTTCAATAAATCATACTCCAATTTTCCAAAAAGTGGATCATGTTCCATATATTTTATCAAAAGCTTCACAAAAGTACAGAAGTGCAAGCTTTCGCAAATTTTTCTTTGATAAATTTCTAGACCCTTCTCTAAATGCATGAGAGGGGTTTAAATACTAAACTAAATAAGTCAAAAATAGGTTATTACAACAACAAAAAAATTAGGAGGTCTCAAACAACCTTCCTCATAATAAGTAAACTAAACTACAATATAGAAATTAAAGATAACAAGATTGCTTAGTTGGGTTGATTTCCTTTCGTTACTTATTCTTTGAGCTTGCAGATATCCATCATTGGCTTCAGTTGAGTCGGCTGAGTGATCCCGGATCTGACTTGTTTTTTGAATATGGAATTTGAGATTGTTGGCAATAATTTTCTTGTGGAATCAGTTAAATATTGCAGAGTCATGCACTGGTGATGTGGTATGATCAATAAATTCCAGTAATTTTCTTGATCCAATTTAATTATCTGCTTAATAGATTTTGTCTGTGTCTCAATGCTTTCTTTCCACTGTGTATCCAATATTTTGACCTCTGTAATTGCTTCATTCGTATATTCTTTGATAATTTTTTCATTCTAAAGATGTTTATTGACAGGCTCAATAAATTTTTTTGCTAAGTTGGTTGCCTTTGAAGTCGCTTTCTCTGCTTTTTTTAATTGCATCTCCTAGTATTTAAATAAAGTATCTTTATGAAATTTTTCAATCTTTGTGAGATCAGCATTCTTCCCTTTGTCAGATTCTTTCCATAAAATAAATTCATAAATTTTCTTATGAATATTTTCACATTCCAATCTTCTGTTTTCCACCTGTTGAGTCAAAATTTTACTTATTTCACGGTATGAATTAGCAACAGAGATTTGTTGGCAAAAAATATCTTGTTGTTGTTTCAATTTTGAATTCCATTCAAGTGCTTGTTTTATCAACTATTTTTTTTGAGGTTTACTTTTAAGCTTATCAATTACTACTTCTATCTATGCATATTTTTCAGAGATGTGCACTTGATGTTGCAACTTCAACCTTTCAAATTCCTTCTAGAACCATGCCATTTTCATTTCAACTTTCTTATTTGCATTATGCTTTTCTTGTTCCACTTGTCTTTCTAGCTCTTGAATTAGATATTCTCTTTGTCTAAGCAGAAGTTGCACTTTTGTTACTTTATCAATCGTAGCATTAGCATATGCTCTTGTAAATTGTGAAAGTTTGGTAAGATGTTCAGTTGGATTGACAAAAGTGTCTTTCCAAACAATATCCACTAATTCATTACTGAGAGCTGCCACTGTTTCATTTACTCTTCTTCTTTCCCTCCTCTTTACTGTAGCTTTATGATTTGGACTCTGGAAAACATCCAATGGAGGTATCTCTTCAATATTCAAAATAACTTCTTTAGTAGGGTAGGCCGGGATGATTTATTGATCTTGAACCCATGGGGTTTGTTGAAGAGCCATTGATGTTTCTGGTTGCTTCTGAGTCTATTCAGGAGTGTGAAAGCTTGTTGATCCTTCTGGATTAGGATTAGGTGGTATATGAATTTATTTAGTAAACTTCTGCCATTCTTTGCCCAAATGCCCTACTTGAGATTTTATTTTCTGCTCAAGTGTAGTTTGAACTTGCTGAAGTTCTTTAGAATCTTCCTTTAATAATTCAGCTTCATAATTTTTTTCCTCAGAGTGTGTATCAATTCCTTTGATTACATATTTGATTATTTTATCAGGGCTTTCATCTTTATTTTCATATTCATTTTCAAAATTATCTAAATCTTGAGACTTATGTTGTGAATGATCTGAATCCTGAATTTATTTTTCCTGTGACTCATCTTCAGACATATCTTTTGCATCATCATCTAGACTGATATTAGGAGTTGGCTCTCTGACTTATTCTATTCATAACAGGTCCAATGGGATTGTTTCCAAACTCTTTTTTCTGTACTCATGAAATTATTTGATGTTTGCTACACTGAGTTTATTGGATGCCATATTTAATACATCTGTAAATTTCTATGTTTCTTCAAGCAAAACATCAAAATCATCTTTTACATGCATGAATGGTCTAATTTTAAGAGCAGTAGCAAAATCTGGAACAATATTGTTAGGATCATATTGTCTTCCTGGCATAAAATCCAGATTCAAAGAGGTAACATTAGGGATTTCCTTTTCTATATCACCTATATCAAAAAGAGAAAAGGTACCACATTTTAATGGAAATGTAGGCCAACTGAATTTCTTTGAATCCCTGAGATGCTTGGTTATACTATTTCCAAGTTTTTGGTATGAAATCTCCCTGGCCAAAATTTTCTAGGACATAATAGGGTAAAACATGAGGAGGCACAAGACTCCTAAAAACTTTGACATAAGTTAAATTCTCTTCTCCAAACCATCTAGCTACAGGCATAATATCTGCACTGGCCTCTTTAGAAATTCTAGGGGCTTTCTCATTAAAAATGGTTTGATGGATGGGAAACATGACTCCATGACAAATCTTATAAAAATGGGAATGAAATTCAGAATCCCGCGGGGCTTTATGATAAACATGAATAGGATTAGGGTCTTGACTGGTCCATTTCCAACCCATAACAGGAAAATTTGAGTATAAAAATATAGCATCCATAATATATGCACCCATGTAAAAAGGAGGAATTGTTCTAGCAGAAAAGACCCTATTTGTTATGTATTCCATAATAGTTTTGGCCAAATTATTGGATAATATATTGGCCCAATTGATAATGGTAGAATTAACGGAAGTTTCTATTAAGGGAACCCATTCAATGGAAAATTCGGCGGTATCATGTTTTGCAAACAACCTACACAACATTGCTACTATAAAGAAATGGTGTGAGGGTAATTGTGCAATTGGATACATACCGAGTTTGTCCCGCTTCAATTTGCCTTGATCAGCCTTCTATTCTTTCACTACTGTCATCGGGTCTTGATTTTATTTTACAAACTTTTCTAGGAAAGCTTTATCATAAACCTTTTGTGGCATTGGAAATTGGTACATTGCACGCAAATCTTCGAGGGTGAATGAACCCATGTCTTCCTATCTCGAATTCTTGAAAGTCCTGTCTATGACATTGAGATTGTTGATGACCCATCTTGCCGTATAATTATATTGTAAAAAATTTGGTCTTACAGCTATCCTATGTAAAAATGAACATGAAACCTCGAAATAGGAAGGGTATGATGAGCTAGATGCATCATTTGTTGCTACTTTCTTTAATTCCATTGGATTTCCTCCTTCAAGAAAATTATACATTGCCTCCCAGGAAGAAGTTCCACTATCCTTATTGCAAGTAGTATCTAAGAAGAGTGGAGGCATATATGTAACTTCAGAGGTTGATTATTGGGAAATTGATTTGCTTTTCTTTGTCATTTCTACTGACGGGTAGTTTCCTGAATTCAAGAAAACAAGGAAATCAAAGTTGAGATGAAGAGAAAAGAGGAACGGAGAAACATAGTTTAATTACCATAAATAATAAACCCGATGCTTTTATTTGAAACATACTTTAGAAAGATATCAATATTTTTTAGCCCCGAAACCATTGAATGTCGTTAATATCTCTTTAAAAAATTATCAAATATTTTACGTATTTTATAATATATGTCCAATCAGAATATTTGTATCGTTAGATATTTTTAATGGACCAATTGATTAAGCATCATTTCAAGCGTTTTGGTAATAAATGTTATATCGCAAATCGCATATTTTACAAACATCCATATTATGTATCTTGATCGTGAGTGTATGCGAAATGCGATCTACGCAAATATCATATCGCACTTTATCGAAGCGGGCACGACTTTTATTTGGTTTGATGTTGCAGGATGTGATAAGCACTTAAACTCAAAGCTTTTCACTTTATCGGATTTCTGATATGTTTCAATGTGTGTTTATTGTTCTATCGGGTCCAACCTCATCGCATTTTCTTTTCAAATGATATCTCTATTTGTCTGTTTTAGGGAGGAGCGTTTCAATTTATAGTTATAAGGGTTTCTTACCTTTTTAATGGGAATTTGCATATAACTAGAAAATTTATTTGCACTTATTGCAATTCTCAAGTTACATGTGTTCCAACTTTGTTAGCTTGGTAGTTTTTCTATTTTCGCTAAGTGGAATAAAATCAAAGTGAAAAAAGGTTCATGCCTTTTATTCCTAAAGTTTTAAAACATAAATTAAAGTGAAGTAGTGTTTCCTAAGCTCTATTTTTTTTTAAGGGTCCCCATTTATTATTCACAACCTTAACTGATGCTCAAATAAATGGGGGGTTTGTTTCATAGCACAACATTGGCTCATATGGATTTTAATATTCCTAATTAGCAGTGGCTAATTGGAATATTCGATTTTGCTCAATTTTGCCGTCTATAGTTTATTAATAAATAAAAAGGTGAGTGGAGAGGGTCTAACTCACTTAGTGGAATAAAACACACTCCCTAGTAGCACAACGTTGTGACTTAAAGGGAGCCAAAGGGGGCCAAGCACCATGTAGAGAGGGGGCCCACGTATGCTCTAGAAGAGACTGCGCAGATGAGGATGAGCACGTGGCAAGAGGGAGGCTACATTGAGGAGATAGGCCTTAGGGTTTTGGAGGAAGGCCAACGTTATAAAGAGGGAGGAGCCTCCTCATTTCATTCATTCGTGGTTGATGATATTGAGCTGGTCGTTTTGACTTCTTGAGCATGCTGGTTGTTTAGCCTGTCTGCAGCATTGTTTAGTGCGTTGAGTGTCTCCGATCGGAGATCTCGCCCGGGACTTCGAGTGCCTACTCGGGAAAGTTAGTTTCTTCAGCATTTTGTGGGATAATTGGTGTTTGGGTTTTGTTGCGGAGCTGTGCATTCAGAGACTACGCAGTCATTGAGAGGGAGGACGCATTATATTCAGGAGGAGCTCCGGATTGGGTTTCTTGCAGGGGTTTTGAGCCTGGAGATTGAGTAGAGCATCAGCCTTTGCCTTTGGGAGGATTTTGGTGGATTTTGAGGCAGTATTTCAATTTTTCCTATTCAGCCTCTGCGCAGAGCCTTGGAGGGCAACGTAATTCCCCAAGGGGGTGATTTTCGGGGGTCAGCCATTTCTGATATGATTTCTGGGTTTTGTTGTGGTTGAGGAGTAGAGGTGGATTCCATATTTTCAGCTCATTCTGGCAAGGGGAACAGCCCCTATTCATCATTTCATTTCAGCAGTAGCAGCTACATGGCAGTTTTCCAGCAGCTGGGACGCAGTTCAGAGAGCGGCCATTTCCTAGTTATTCTGAGAGTATTTCTTCACTTTCCTTGAGCAAGTCTAGGTGCCATCACTCTGATCACCTATTGTACTTCATTATATTTATCAGTATAATAAAATGGCTTAGCATTCTCTCTCTATTTCTGGAGCATTTGTTATACATGTTATCTATGCTATTGTATGTCTGCATTACTGTTATTTTTATATCTTCGGGCATTCTAGTTCTATACCACTTGATGTGTTTTTCCTCATACTCTTAAACAGAGTCTGGAAAGGGCCAGGTAGCCTCCAAATCTCACCCTATTCTCAGAGGTGAAATATCTGGTAAACACCCTCCCAGTCCATCTCTGGTTAGAGTTTGCTGTGTTTTAGAGATATCCCCCAAAAAGGGATATTACATGGATGCATATATTCTGGGCATTTCTTTGACTCAATCTTGACCTGAATTTCAGTTCTCTATGACCCTCAAACTATGGTTACATAAGTCAATATTACACCTATGGTTACTTATGTTCTTGCCATAAAATCTAGTGCATACTCTCCTCCATTTTTGTTTATTTTTATCACAGACCTTGCAAACTAATAAACACCACAAGATAGGGTCTCAACCCTATCTACTATTTAAAATTTTATGTAGCCTTCAAACAGAAACACCACTGAAATCACATGCCCAAATTCTATGAGCCGCCTCTCTTGAGCTCGATCTGCCATAAGAGAACCAAAAATATGCCATACTACTTCCTATCTCAAACCCATTAAGGTATGTGACATTATTTTGAAACCTCAGATGATGATCTTCCTCTTGGTGGATGATCATGGCCTCCCTTTAGCAACCCTTACTCAACCCTCTAACTCGACCTACTTTAGGACTACATCTCTCCTAGCCTAAATGATCAAATGAGCTCCTTCTCACTTGATGTTATTTCCTTCATACTAAGGCCTCCTTAATTATATTTTCCTATCTAGGCCTCTTAATAACCCTCTAGAATTTATGAGCTTTATCCACTTATACCTTAGGAAATATTATTTTTCCTTTTTAGTTTTCTTTTATATTTTAAACCCCATCTTGGGTCCAAAACCCTTTCACTTGGTTTCTTTTCCCACAATGCCTTTTGTGACCAAACTCACACAAACCCAACTCACTAGGCTTTTGGAGTACCTTCCAAGCTACACAATTTAACAACATAGTCTAGTTGTGGTTATCATAACTTGGTCAAGATCGTGTATTCAAGCGAGGACTTAGTTGGGTTGCCAATTTGAAAATTAAGTAAGGTTAGTGGTGAGGGCATGATATCTAGGGAGGGTTAGGGAATTCCAATAAATTAAAAGGCGGGCTAACACATGTTAGACAATTTCAATGCATGTTGAGGAGTGTTAAAGAGTGTTGAGGCATCACAAGGGAGAACTAAGTCAAAATGCATGGAAATGAACAAATAAGAGTGTGTGCCAGTGAGTGTCAGTGAATTCAAGTGTGCCAAGGAAGAAGTGTGTTAGAATAAGTTCATAATAGGATTTTCAAGAGGTAAGCCTACGATTGTGATAAGGGCTTGACTTTTAGGTCCCTATATTACTAGTGTAGTCCCTTATTTTTGTTAGTGTAGCCCCCTTATTGTTATTTTTGTACCCCTGTAACCCCCATATTTTTATTATTGTCTCCTTACATTATTATTGTTAGGTCGGCTAGGATTATATTGTGACCCCATGGAATCCTATATATAGAAAGGAGGTTTTGTCATTTGTATCGTCCAATAAATTTTCATTTGCGTAATGCAAAGGAGGTTTCCCCCTTGAAGTGGCTGATTTCTAAGGAGTTGACATCTCTTTTCTTCTATTTTTGGAGTTGGTTTCATAACATTTGGTATCAGAGCTTTGGATTCTATGGTTTCATTGCTCCAAAGAGGTCATCGTGGAATCTTCGCTATAACGTTTTTTTCTACGAAGGTTCAGAAGCTAAAAAATTTACCACGAGAAAAAGAGAATCTGAGGAACTTCGTGTAAAAATATTAGATCTTGGTTCACAATATTTTCGGAGATATGATATGGGTTAGGTCACTCTCCCGAATTTCATCTCAAATAGGTGACCATGGGAAAATCGTCATAACTCTCTCTCTAAGCATCGAATTGTAATTATGTAAAAAGTGGTCGCAAGTACATGGACTTTGGTTTCCTGTGTATCAATTCAGAGCTGAATGAGGAAACAGTGACATTTGGCACGTCGTACAAGTTCACTCTACTGAATCATTCCATAACTAGGCCATTGTGAGAGATTGGGAATAATGTTGCGTTGAAGAATCCAAATCAGGTCAGACCTGTGGCATTCGAAAGAATATTTAGAGGGATACTATAGGACCGAATTTCATATATTGAATATCTGAAATCTCATAGATAATTATGTTTCAATATCGAGCTCCTCAAAAGCAAGAAAAAGGTGTGTATTTTTTTTGAATTGCATAATTCTTGTTTAAAAAATCAGTTTGAATTGATTCCAAAGGCATATTGAAGAATAGATATCAGTATTGGATTCTAAAATTCCCCCTAAAAATAATTCAACACCCATTAAGCCCTCAGAATACTCTACTATGACTCATGAAGAGGAAGAAGTGCAACATGATATATCAAAACTACAAGAGAAAGTGCACCAAATTTCGCTCTCGCAAAGAGAAACAAAAAATGAAATGGAAGTTTTGAAGAAAGGCATGGAAGCTAAGATGGATGGTTTAAAGAAGGTCATGGGAGCTAATGTGGATGGTTTTAGGAAATGTGTGGAAGCTAAGATGGATGGCATGGAAGCTAATATGGATTACATGGAAGCTAACATGGAAGACATGAAGAATCATTTAAAAGCAGGCATGGAATGTGAAGGAAGATTTGAAAAAGTTGATACAAGAAATGATTCCTAATGGCAAAAAGGTAGTACAAGAAACACATGATGAGAACAAAATAAATGTTAATCGTGATTTCATAAACTCTAATGTTGGATGGAAGAACCACCATATTCCAAAGATGGATATGAGGAAGTTTTATGGCAAGGATCCCGTAACATGGATACTGCATATGGAACAATATTTTGATCTCAATAATGTGAAAACACACAAAATGTATGCATTGCAACTTTACATTTAGAACAAAATAAATTTGTATAGTATCGATGGCTTCTCTCCCATAAAAAAATTGTCACTTGGTCAATTTTTACAGAGGGAATGATAGCACATTATGAGGATACAAAGAGCAACACCTTCTTTAGCTAATTGATAAATCTCAAATAAAAAGGTTCAACGATGGAGCACATTGAGGACTTCCAAAAATTGAATAAAAGGGTAGCTAATATTCCAGAGGAACACAAGATTGATGTCTTCATAGGGACTTTAAAGGATAACATCGAACATGAGGTTCACCTTTGGGAACCTGATTCATTGGAGAAGGCATTTAGGTCGGCAAGAAAAATTGAATGTAAAATTATAATGATAAGGAATCCTACCACTCACATCTATAAATATGGAAGTGTTGCTACTCCTAGACTTCCACAACCTACAAGGTTGACACCATAACAATTGGAAGAAAAAATAGAAAATGGGCTTTGCTACATTTGTGATAGAACATACACTAAAGGTCATAAGTGTGTTGAGAAGAAATTATTTTACATAGATTGTGAAGAGTAGGAAGAAAATGAACAACAAACTTCAAAATAAGAGGATATACACCAGGAACCAACCCTAGAAAAAGAATAAATGAGTCCTACCATATCATGTAATGAATTGGCAGGAATTACCACTACTCAGACTCTCAAGATAGAAGGACATATCAAGAATAAAAAGGTAATAGTGTTGATTGATTCGGGTAGTACCCATAATTTTATTCATTGTAAGGTAGCCAAGTAATTGAATTTCTTCCTATACCCAACACCAGAATTTCAAGTGATGGTTACAAATGGAGGAACTATAAATTGCTTTGTAAAATGCCATAATATCAAGCTAACCATGGGGGAATATGTATTTAATATTTCAATTCTTTCCATTCCAATGGGAGATGTTTATGTTGTACTAGGACTACAATGGTTACAATCTTTGGGGACGGAAGCTTTTAATTTTCAATAACTTTTCTTGAAATTTTTTTCGAAAGGAAAGGAAGTTGAATTACGGGGAATCGTAGGGAAGACGGGAAATATAATAAGCTCCAATGTCATGACAAAGCTTCTAAAGATATAACAACAAGGCGTAATTTCACAATTATGCTCATTAGAAGTTCCAACATCAAAATCATCTATTCCTCCCAATCTCCAAAAAGTCTTGGACAATCATTCCAAGGTGTTTGAAACTCCCAAAGGACTCCCACTTATTCGTGATCATGATCATGCTATTCATTTGATTCTAAGAAGTGTTCCTCCAAACACCAGGCCTTACAGATATCCTTATGTCCAAAAGAGCGAAATTGAATGTATGATTACAGAAATGTTAGAGGTTGGTATAATTCAACCTAGTCAAAGTTACTTCTCTACTACAGTAGTATTATTGCACAAGAAGGATGCATCTTGGCACATGTGTCTAGATTATAGGGAGCTCAAGAATCTCACTATTAAAGATAAATTTCCCATTCCTGTGATTGGTTAATTATTGGATGAATTACATGGAGTAATTTATTTCACCAAGTTGGATCTTCATTCAGGATATCATCAAATTAGAATAAAGACTAAAGATATTCCAAAAACATCATTTCGAACTCATGAGGGTCATTATGAAATTTTGGTCATGCCTTTTGGCCTTACCAATACACCTTCTACACTTCAAGGGTTGATGAATTCCATTTTCAAACCCTTACAAAATTTGTGTTAGTATTTTTTGATGATATACTAATCTACAGCAGGTCTTGGAAGGATCATGTTCAACATGTTGACAGGGTGCTTAAACTATTGGAGGAGAAATAATTATATGCAAAAACCTCCAAATGTTTCTTTGTAGTACAAGAGGTGGAATATCTAGGTCATATTGTATCTCACGAGGGTATTAAGGTACTAGACCCTAACAAAATTAAAGCCATTAAGGAATGGAAAGTCCCCACAACCATAAATCAGTTGTGAGGATTTCTCAGGTTAACAGGGTATTATCGCAATTTTGTTAAGAATTATGAGATAATAGCAGCACCTCTAACAACATTATCGAAGAAAGATGCATTTTCATAGAATCCTGAAGCAACTAAGGCCTTTGAACGTCTTAAAGAGGCAATGTGCTTAGCATCGGTCTTAGCTATGTTATCACTCCAATAATTCTCAAGGGTTGTGTATATTTTGGATTAAAGAATATTAGAGGTAACCACAAACCTAATTTTAAGCCTTAGGATCTAGCCTTCCTAATGCTCAGAGAGGGCTCTCTCTATATGATTTATCTTTGTTGATTTTAGTTAATTTTAGGCTAGTTATGTAGGATTGATTGGGATTTTGATTTTGGGTTTGGTTTGGTGGTGGAGTCACTGGTTCAGATGGATAGATGTAGGTCTGAATTCCATTGGGATAATGGAGTCAATGTATCAAGCAATCAGATCAGATTCAAGGTTCTAAATGTAAGTGTTCACAGGGAAAGATAGTTGAGTAACTTCAGATCCTTAGGCTGATGGTGAAAATGGTTTCAATCGGGATGAGAAAGAAATTAAGTGTTCTCAGATCTGGATAATGAGTGAAAATACAGAGGTCAATCGAAACTAGGGAGCAATTAAGAATTCCCTAATTTTGATATCAATAGAAAACATGAAAATGACTTAACAGTTCAAGACAGAGTGCTTTTAAACATATTCTAAAATAGCATTCATGTTATACATTTAGATTTAGAAAACATGCAAGTATGTGAAAACTTCAGATAAAAACAAAGAACAATTGAGAGTACTTCACTGAAGTGGCCCAACACATGAATCCTATAATATAATCTCTTTATTTCTCAATCCAGTCTGTTGACTTGAAAATGGTACAAAGAACCCTCTAGTTCAGATCAGTACATCTATAGAACTGTTTTAGCAATCCACAATCCACATGCAATACTTCAAAATATGAAGTATATATACAAAAACCCTTACAAAATATCCTAAAACAAACTTAGGAATTATTTATGGAAAAATAAATATCTTCATGCAAGAAGATAGAGACAGCTACCTAACTAATGTGAGTTGTCCCTACTTTTATTGAATTTTTTGTTTGTTGTCTTTGATCTTTTGTTGATTTTCCTCTTTGTTGTTTGCTCAACAAATTATTTCCTTGAGTTTCTTTCACATTGGCATCTTTTCCTCTGATTTGACTTTAGCCTTTTGACTTTCATCTGATACACTTTAAACTTTGATACTCTTTGACTGTAACTGCTTTGTTACTACTTTAACTTTCACTGTTACTGATGCTCTTTAACTGTAAAATTGCCTGCTTTGTTTACCTTTTTCCTGGTTGATATGTTTTTCATTTTACTGCTATGTTTTACCGTTGTTCTTTTCACAGTGAATCAGTTAATTTCTCCCAAGCTTCTGCTTTTGGTAATTTGGTCTGCACCACTCTTCTAAATATTTCATCAGCCTCTGTATACTTTGAAAATGTAGGCTTGTTAATGAATAGGTGTTTTACCTCATGTTGCAGGTAAAAAATATTCTCAAAAAGTTTGTACAGTAATTTCCTTGTTGGATGTCCCTGCATGGCTGAATTGTTTTCTTGTTCCTTAGCCGCTTCTCCAATTTTTTTATCATAATCCTCTTGCTTCATTAACCTGTCATTAATAACCAGTAGATTTGGCAAGCCTTTCTATCTCAAATTTCAAACTCAATCATGAATATAGGTATGCCAAGCTCCATTTTTTGACATTTTTCTTCTAGCTGTGTTATTAAGTTTCTCTTTGAAATCACCTTCCTGAATTCAAGAATTGTATATGTCCTGTCACTACTTCCACTTTCTTCTAGTTCCTGCTTATTCTTGGAATTAAGGAGTTTTATGATTTCATTAGCCTCTTCTGGCTTCTTACCAAGTTCTTCTTTGATTTTTTGGATGGCTTCACCTGTTGGTTTCATCGAATTTTTTCTTCATAAATAACCTGGATTGATGGCCAAATATCATTGACAGATTCAATGATATTGGCCCATAGTTGTTGCTTGGCTTGTGCCATTGGTTCTTTCAGTGTTAGATCTTTCTCTAACTTCTGCAATTTCTCTATCAATCTATTTTTCTTTTGTACTTCATATTTATGCATGATCTGAGCAAGTTTCTTCTCATCCTCCAGAATTTTTAGTTGTTCTTTAAGTCTGTTGATTTCATTGGTTTGGATGGACATTTCCTGCATTTCTTTGACTAATTTACTTGCTTCATCAGTTGGTTGTACTGTTGATGTAGATGAATTCGTTGCTGAGTTTGTTACTAATGTAACAGGAAGTGATGTAGCTATTGGAACTGTAGGAGCCAATGATTCTACTAATGTGGAAGGAACAGCAGTAGTTACTATAGGAATAACAGTGACAGGGACTTCTTCTGATCTGGCCTTTTTCTAAGCACTAACTTGTCCATTTCATTTTCCATTTCTTTTATTTGGGAAGTTAATTGAAGGATGAGGTTTGTCATCTCATATTTTTGGCTTGCATATTCTAACACTTCCTTTGCCTGAGGATGTTCAGTAGGAGGCAGTTTTATTTGCTTCTTTAATGCAACAATGTCTGCATTTTTATTCTTTATCAGTTCATCTACAACTTTGACATTTGTTGGATCATATCCTACTTCAATAATCAAATCTTCTAGTGATTTTATTCTGTTATCCTTAGCCTGTGAAGATGCATTTTCTGATTTGAGTTGATCTCTAATGTTCCCTAGAGTTTTTTTCAACTTCTGTACACTCATGGCTTTATTTTTCATTGTAGAATACAACATTTCACCATCTTGCTTGTGAAATTATATCTAGTCAATAGCATGAAGATCTTCTGCTTGAACTTCATAGGATGTCTTTTTATAATCTGCTGATGATTTGGGATGCTTTACTATGGGATACAGGAAGTTCAACTGCGTCTTCCCAGTTTTGTAGTCAAAAGAAGAAAGCAATCTGCTTTGGTCACTATGTGACTGTTTCCAGTATTGGTTGTATGTATCTTCCTGTAAGGCTTCATTTATGATCTTTATTTCTTTGTACTTCTGCATAATGTCTTGCTCTTTCTCTATTGGCTTGCTGGATGAAGATACTTCAACACTATGCTACTTTTGAATCATTTGAGTGTTTAATGTTGGAGGCTGGTGTGTTTCTTCAGAAACTGCAGGTGGTGCATTATCCTTTACCACTATATCTGTGTCAATTACTTCAATAGTTTCTACTTCTTCATTGACAGGATTTAACTTTCGCTTCTTCCTGTACATCACTTTAAATTTTGTATCAGTTGTAGTTTGTGCTAAGTATGATCCTTCTTCTCTGACTCTTTTTGAGTTCCTATCTTCTTGGGTTGGAGTTTTCAAGGTGGAACTAGTATCACCTTGCTTCTCTGCCTATTTTAAATTTTTCTCCAACCATTCAAACTGATTGGAGTATTTCTGAATTTCTGGTTTTGACTCATGTACATAAGGAGTTAATTTACATTTGACTCTTAAATTTCTTATTACTCCTAAAGGATAATAATACCACTGAAAACTCTGACTGAACTTAAACTCCCACAAACATTTTCTGCCTATGGTCCTGCATCTCTACTATTGCAAATAAAAGAGCCAACCTGATTCTTAATCTTAAATTGTGTTTTCTTTTTGGCTGCCAAGAAATTTATTGCATCAGAATTAAGGATCTGCCTAATATACTCAAGTGAAAATAACCTTATTGGGAGGTATTTGGGCATCTTATCTAGAAGAATATTAGGTCCATATACCCTAATCTCTGTGTGATTATGATAGAGGTACCAATCTCCTGTCCTACTGTTCTCTGATAATTGCAGGATATTTTTAATCTCATCACTGACTCTTGGTCGAATGGTGTTGTTTAGCATGTTTACAATTGGATGGATGAAAGAGTCAATGAATTATGTGTAGGTGGACTGTGTGGAGTCTTTTCTGATTAATGGAGTCCAAAAGATAACTGACTGTGGATTACCTTCAACATCAATATTTTGAAGGTTGATGGAAAATCTATCAGGTTGAAAGTATAGAAACATGTGGAATAAAATTGAGGAATACTTGAAGACACCTTCTTCAGGCATTTTGACAAGTTGTTCATGAAATGAGTTAGCAAGGTACTAGGAAAAATTGAATATGGTAGCAGGAGGCTGACCAGGTGTGAAAATAGACAAAACCATAGGACTGAAGCATCAACATGCTCATCTGTGAAATAAACCATAATAAAAGAAAACATGTTAATAATGTCTTGTTCTTTCAAAAAATATGGTTGTTGGATAAGGAGGATTGGTTTTGGGAATTTCTACAGATGAAGGAATGAATGTCTCAAATATCTGGGACCTCTTGGGGAAGTTCATATTCAGGTATAGCTGTGTAAGGGTCTCAATGGTCCCAGGTATTTGAGACATTCATTCCTTCATACGTAGAATTAATATAATACGGGATAATGGTATATATGGGAGTTAGAAGATAATAGTTATATTTTAAAACTAATGTTAAAATGAAATATGATGTGGGAGATAAAATACACTAAGGAAGGATTTTAAAATAACATCGGGTGAGTTTTAGCATTGGGGCTCGACTTATCATTTTAAATTTCAGACTTAGGATAAGTGTATTTTACGGGTTTTTGGTGTATTCTTGAATAAAAATGGAAGTTAATAAAGGGTTTTTACTTTTCCAAAGGAAATTTTCATTTTTAACTTAGGAAAAGGGGTTTTTTGTAGGGAAAAGGAGTGAAGTAAGGGGATAAGGTTAAAATGAAGGGGAAAGGGTAATTTTACAGGGTAAATGAATTTAGAGGGCAATTAGTAAATATAAAATGATCAATTTCTGCTATCCATGCCTTGTGAAAACTGATTCTTCCTACCCATCAGCTACCCTAACATTTTTTCTTCCTTTCTTTGGGTGCATTTTAGCTTGCAGACCCTTATTATTTTTCCTTTAACAACAAACTATCTAATTATATCCTTATTACTTCCAATGGCTTAGATTAAACTGTTGAGCTCATTTATTATTCTCTACCTAACTACTAATATGCCAAGATTAAACAGTTTGGCTAGATCTTTATTCTCTATCTATCAACATGAAATTTAAAGCATGAAAGGTCAAGATTAAGTAGTTTGACCTTCATGGATTGTGGCATTTTTGACAAGTTGCACACAATCTTATTTTGTAAAAATAAATTAAAAAGTAGTGGCATTTGAATTTGCATCACTTTCATGATCTAATTTTATCTCTTTTTTGTTGGGGTTCATTTCTTATATTATTTTTTATATTTTTCTTTCAATCCTTTGATTTTTCTTTTAGGACCTTTACCCTATTTACATTTTTTTTAATTTATAATATGGGAAAACAAATTTTCAAAAATAAAAGTATGTACATATTACAAGACTAATCATAGTTAAATAAAAATTATGAATCCTATTATTATAGGACCCTAATAGTGGCTCCACATGGGGATGGAATTTCCTGGTGAAATGTCAAGAACTTTAAGATCAGTATCTTTTGAAACTTTGACTGTGCTTGCCTTGGAACTTTTATTGAGCTCTGCATTATTCATACTTATGATATTTTACCTTTCAAAGCTTAGGGCCTTCTCTCTGGGCTTCAACTTTGCAAGAAAAACATTCAATCCAATATAAACTCTGCAATGTTATGTACAATGAGCAAAGTAAACAGAGTGAGTTAATGTTAATCAGGGGAATAGTAATGCTTCAGCATTCTACCATTGATAGGTCTACCTAGCAGATCTGATCCATCCAATTCCTTTAAAAATGATGCGTTTTTACCTCTGTAACCACAAATGACATGGGGACCTTCCCATATGAAATCAAGTTTACCATGTTTACCTTTTTCTTATCTTCTAGAATCCCATTTAAGAACTTTGTCACCTATGTAAAAATCATCTTCCTTTGTCTTCTTCTAAAATATCTTTTTAATCTTATATTGGACAACTTGTGACTTGACATAGACTTCTTCCCTGGTTTGTTGCTAGTGTATGGTTTGATTTATCCTTCTCTGGATATCATTGGTTTCTACCAGCAGTTCTTGGATCATCTTCATCACTGGTACTCCTAAAGAGGATGGAAAAAAAGCATCCATCCAATATACAAGCTGATAAGGGGATGTACCATTGGACTTATTTGTGGTGAGTATATCTGCCCATAAGGCATTAACTAACCTTTTGTTCCAGGTCTTTTTATTTCTTCTAGTATTTTTTTTATTATATTAACAAGGCTTTTATTTGAGGATTCAACAAGACCATTACCTTGAGGGTAATAGGCAGTGGAATGGCCAAGGCTAATGTGGTATTTGTCACAGAAATCAAACATTTTCTTAGACTTGAAAGAAGTTGCATTATTAGTAATGAGCTTTTGGGGACATCCAAATCTAGATAGTATATTGTTTTCTAGGAATGATATTATGACAGAATCAGTGGCTTTTCTAGAAGGAATGAATTTTATCCACTTGGTGAAATAGTCTGTGGCCGTCAAAATCCATTTGTGTTGGGCTGAGGAGGGTGGGTGAATTTCAACAATGAATTCGAAACCCCATCACTGAAATGGCATTTATGTGGAAATGGGTTTGAGGGGTAAAGGTAATATCTTTTTCTTCCATTCAAAGATTTGGCATTTGTGACAGGAGGTCACATACTTTCTTATATATGAAAAAAGAGTGGGCCAGTAAAAACCGGCCCTTAGTATTCCAGCCCTTAGTATTTTATCTACAGTTGACTTCCAGTAAAGGTGTCCTCCACATTCACTTGCATGAAAGTCTTTCATAACTTATCAACTTCATATTTAAGAAAACAATTCAATAAAATGCCACCATGATCATTCCAAAACAAAGAATTATTTATGATACAAAATTTCATCGCTTTTAACTTTTAAAAACTAGCTTTAGTTCTTGACAATCCAAGAGGAGATTGTAAGTTTAGTAATAAAAATATGATATCTGCATACCATGGTGAATCTAAGAAATATTCACTGATTTGTGGAGTCTCCATCTCTTCCTGATCATCTAATTGGGCAATAAAATTTATATCTAAGGCCTGAAAGTTTGATTCAGCCATGAGTTTGGCTAAACCCTGGCCTTTAATGAGTTTGGTGGGCTTAATTTCCATTTCATATTCCAAAATGGTGGAAATCCATTTTCCTCTCTTGCCATCAGGCCCATTCTGAGTAAGAATGTCCTTAACTACTGAATTTGAGACATATGCAATGATGTGTGAATATAAGATGTACACTCTAAAGTCTTTGATAGCATTTACTAAAGCCAGTGCTTGTTTTTCCATTATTTTATACTTCAATGTGGCATCTCTTAGTGATTTGTTGAAAAAAGAAATGGGTTGTTCATAACCCTGATCATTCTTCTGCAGTAAGACTATAGTAATGATATGTTCTGAAGAAAAAGAAAAAATAATAAAATATTTTTTGAAATTAGAACTTATTAGGACTGGTGTTCTTGTAAGGGCTTGTTTGATTGATTCAAAGGATTTTTTAGCCTCTACTTTTCATTTAAGTGTTGAGTCTTTGTTCAACATGTTATTGAGTTCTCTAATTAATTCTGCTAAATTTAAAATTAATCTTTTGAGAAAATTGATTTTACCTAAGAAAGCCTGCAATTCCTTAATATTCCTAGGATGACTTATGTTCAAAATGGCCTCTATTCTAGCTAGGTCTATCCTAATTCCCTCTTTTGAGAATATATGCCCTAATAATTTACCTTCTTCAAGTCCAAAGAGATTCTTTTTGGGATTCAAAGAAATACTAATTTTTTTGCATTTGATAAATACTTATCTCAGATGATCTAGATGTTCATTGTCATTTTTTGAAAATACAGTTATATCATCTAGGTAAATTACAAGAAAATCATGAATTTATTTGGCAAAATCTATATCCATAGCTCTTTGGAATGCAGCTCCTGCATTCATTAATCCAAAAGGCCTTTTCAAATACATGAAATTTCCCCATGGAGTAGTAAATGTTGTCTTTGGTTGGTCTTCTGGTTGAACTAAGATCTGATTATACCCGGAGAATACATCAAGCAATGAAATCCTGGGTGAAACAACCACCCTCTGTAAAATATGATCCATCTTGCGGATAAGGTAGTTATCTTTTAGGGACACCTTGTTTAAGTTCCGGAAATCGACACAAAGTTTGATTTCCCCTATTTTCTTCCTAGTGGGAACTAAGTTTGAAACCCAATCAGAATATTTGATAGGTGCAATGATATGAGCTTCATACATCCTCTTTACCTATTTTTCAATTAAAGGAATAAGTACTGGATTGATTCTTCTGAGCTTCTGTTTAAATGGTTTTTGATCTTATTTGTAGGTATTTTTTGTTGTATTATGCTAGTGTCATAAGATTTTAGGTCTTCATAACTTTATACAAATACATCCTGAAATTCCTTAAACAGAGCTATGTATTTCAGTTTTTCTTCTTGAGGTAAAGCTTTGGAAAGTTTAATAAGATTAGGCCTTTGTTCTGTTCCTATATTGCATTCTTGTATATCTGATCTAAATGGTTCTATTTTTTGTTTTCTTGCAACATAATTTGAATCAAAAGGATCTTCTAATGGGGCTAATCCCTTAAGTAAAAAGTTATTCTTGAGGTTTAAAATGTCAGAATCATCATCTTCCATTTCTTTTATTCTACCTTTTCTAAATTGTTTATTTCTACTTGAGTAAATTGAGTGGGTTTAGTGAAAGCTAAATTATTTACATATATCTCAATGTCTACTTTATCATCTATTGTGCAATATGTATCTATGTTACAATTCTGGAATTATCCCTCAGCATTCATAAAGTGATAGATTTGAGTATCCTGTGTAAAAATTTGCCAATATTTTAAGTTGTCTAGTATAGTAGGCCTGTGTCTCACCTATGTTTAATATTGGTGATTTGGCTGAAAAGGTAGATTGCAGGTACTAGTAAAAGTTGTAAATTGTGTGCCTATATGTTTTTTTTTCTAGGAATTACAACAAAGTCACATTCAAGCAATTCTATAATCAGATCTAAAATTGTTTCTTTGTATTGGCTTAATCTAGGATTATATACAAAATATTATCCTCCAATTTGTTTTACAATTAAGTCAGAGTCTCCCATGATAGAAACTCTTCTGCCTCCTAAATTTATAAAAATCTGTAGTCCTAAGATTAAAGCTTCATACTTTGCCATGTTGTTTGTACATTTGAAGTTTAATCTAAAGGCATAACCTTCTAAATGATTTTTTTCCATGTTATGAATCCAAAATCCTGCTCCTACTCCTAGTTTGTTCACTGAGCCATCAAAGTCTATGTTCCACATTGATTCATGAAATATGTTCTCACTGTCCGCTTCCTTCTTTTTATGTTTTAAAGCTGTGTTTTTATTTATGCCAGAATCTGAATTACATAAAATAAAAGAGTCCATATCAGCAGCTACATAATAAATAAGATAGTTTCAAGGTATTTCTACACTACTGACCATGTACTTCATTAAAGTCTCTCTATAAAGCTTTTTAGGTTGGCCAAATACTGAAATAGTGGCATAAGACATGTCTAATTGTAGAGATCCCTACAGTTTTTCTCCCCATGAGCGAGATAACAACATTCCATACTTAGGAGGGATATCAGCTACTACAGTATCCATGACTATACCTTTACCAGGGTATTGAACTAAAGTGACACATAAATCTTTGATTAAGCCTAGACATTTCACTTTACTGGAATCAAATCAGAAAAGATCTTTATATGTTCTTGTGATGTCTAGATTCAATGTTTCCATGATAGCTTTTGGCATTAAGTTGTGTGAGGCTCTTGAATCTAGCATAGCACTATGTAAAATTTGATCATGAACAGTCAAGCTAATGTAAAAAGGAGGAACACCACCTTTTTGGTGTTTTCCATTTACCTCAGGACCAAATATTAGTTATGGTTGGTCATCATTCAAATTAACAGAATATTCTCCTTCTTTCATGTTCAATGTTTCAGTGATCTGCGATTTGTATAAATGATGTTTTACCAATTTTGTTAAAGGAATTGGTATTTTCAGTTTGGCAATTTCAGTTTGGATGTTGAATGGTGCTTGTGTTTTTCCTAACTGAATTACTTCTTCTTTACTAAATGTAGTTTGAGTATGTTTCTCTTCTTTTTCTATAGTTGGTTTTTTTGTTTGTGTTTCCACTGTTTTACTATTTTTTATCTTTTTTCAGCCACAGTTTGAGTTGCAGTGGTAACTTTGATAGCTTTGGAAGTTTCAGCAACTGTTTTGGCAACATTTTTTTTAAGATCAGCCAATTGGTGATCAGCAGCAGATGTTTTTGGATCATAAATTGGTTTTTTAGCAGAATTTATTATCTTAAGCAGCAAATTTTTGAGGATCATCTGATGTTTGAACTAGAGTAGACTAAAAAATGAAGACTGTGGAGATTCTGAATTTTGTATCTAAAGTATCTGTAATGTCAACAATTTTAGGACTGGGTGCAATTTTTGGACTAAAAATTTTCTGATTAGGACTTGAATTTTTCTGAGTTGAACTAAAGTTTTGTTGGGTTTCCCTAGGATAATTTGAAATACTTTGGTTGTAGGAGCTTCTACTGTTTTCTTGGTCTAATTTTGGGTAGATTTTTTAGTAGGTGCTCCTACATTTTTCTTACTCTTAAGATTATATTGCTTGTGAACTTCATTAATGGAAAACTCATAACCTTTCTTATAATCAAAAGACTCTCCAGGTTCTAACTATAATTGTTGTAGCTCATATAATTCTTGTTCTTCTTGTGTAAGAAAAATAGTATTATCATCATTGATTCTCATTATATTAATCTAAGTGTCTTCATCATCTTCATTTTGGTGAGAAATTTCAACATAGTATTCTTGGAAAGGTGGTCTTATTGTTTAATCAGGTGTTGATTCTCTAGATTTACCAATGTTAGTGTTTTTCTAAAGTTGGGATTTCTTATTTGAGGACCTTGTTGTTGATTATCCCACTGTGGTTTCCTTTCCATACTTTCTAATCTATCCATCATTTTTTCCATATATTTTGCTAAACTATCTATTTTTCTATCTGATGTAGATGTTCCTCTTTTATTGTCACTCTTATTTCATTTCTCATTCTTTCTCTCTTAGATAAAAATTTGGCTTCTACACTAACTGCAATGTTTTTCATTTGTTCTAGTGTTTCTGGGTTCCTTTCCCTCAGTTGGTATGATATATCCATATCAAACCCATCAGGAAATTTGAGTAAAGCTAGATCTGGTGGGGGTTTAATGTTTGTTGGAATAGCATTATAGATATTGTTGAATCTAGTACAATAGTATTGAACTGACTCATTAGGTCCTATTTTTATGTGTTCATATTCACACAAAATTTGCAAAGGATTCTTATTTTTCTCCCATCTACTGATAAACAATCTATGGAAGGATTCTAAATCAGCAATATGATTTGCAGGTAAAGCTTTAAACCATTTATTTACTTCTCCAACTAAAATTTTGGCAAACATTCTCATTTGGACATCAGATTCATTGATTTCATGCAATTCAAAGTAATCGGTCATTTTGTTAACATGTTGTTGTGCAATGTATTGACTAGTTCCATCAAATTGAGGGATTTTGCTTTGATAATCTTGGGGCATGTTATGTAATTGCCCTGGTAGGACCAAAGGAGCATATCTGGCAGCCATGGCTAAAATTCTAGCTTGGTTGGGAGGTAAATGTGTGGTGCTTGGTGATGAGGTTGAATTACTTGTAGATGAGGTTGGGACACTATAGGATGTACTTGGAAATGTGGATGAAGTATTTGTGGATGGAAATAAAGCTCTAGGTTATAGAGGAAACTTAGGGATGAAGGATTAAGTGGAATGAGGTGTAGTGTAAATAATATATGAGGTGGTACTAAATAAATTTGAATTTACAGACTCTAAATGATTATTAGAAGGCTTAGGGGTATAAGCAGATAAAGCAGGCAATTCTACAGAATGTTGAAAATATGCTTCATCAATTTCTTTAATCAAAGTTGTAGTTAATGCATCAAGTTTATCATAAGGTTATAGAAATTTTTCATCTAAATCAAGTGAAATAATTTCCTTCTTAGTTTCAATAAATGAAATGAAATCGGGATCTATTACACTATCATATATGGCACTTTATGATTTAGTTCTAAACAAAGATTGCTCAAAAGCTAAATCAAATTCAATGTCTTGTAAACTTGATAATTTAATGGGAAGAGAATTTTCTTTGATCAATGGATTTTTATTACCTGAACTTTCTACTTTTTTGTTTTTCTTTAAAATTCTGTCAGGATTATATACTATTACAGCGGTTTATGGATCGGGATTAGACCTGGTATAGTAAATCCTTCTGGAAGCCAGAATTTTAGTTTTAATGAAAATTTTACTCACAACCCTTTAAAACAATCTTAAGGTGAAAAGATAAGTAAGAGTATTTCCTTTCAGATTTATTTTAAACACTGAGGACTCGTCTGTGAAACCAAATATTTTGGGTTCAATCACCAGTATGGTTGCCAGTATGTTATCACTCCAATAATTCTCAAGGGTTGTGTATATTTCGGTTTAAAGAATATTAGAGGTAACCACAAACCTAATTTTAAGCCTTAGGATCTAGCCTTCCTAATTCTCAGAGAGGGCTCTCTCGATATGATTTATCTTTGTTAATTTTAGTCGATTTTAGGCTGGTTATGTATGATTGATTGGGATTTTGATTTTGGGTTTGGTTTGGTGGTGGAATCACTGGTTTAGATGGATAGATGTAGGTTTGAATTCCATTGGGCTAATTGAGTCAATATATCAAGCAGTCAGATCAAAATCAAGGTTCTAAAGGGAAGTTTTCATAGGGTAAGATAGTTGAGTAACTTCGGATCCTTAGGTTGATGGTGAAAAAGCTTTCAATTGGGATGAGAGAGCAATTAAGGGTTCTCAGATACGGATAATGAGTGAAAAGACAGAGGTCGATCGAAACTAGGGATAAATTAAGAATTCCCTAATCTGGATATCAGTAGAAAACATGAAAATGACATAACAGTTCAAGACAGAGTGCTTTTAAACATATTCTAAAATAGCATTCCTGTTATACATTTAGATTTAGAAAACATGCAAGTATGTGAAAACTTCAAATAAAAACAAAGAAAAATTGAGATAACTTCACTCAAGTGGCCCAACACATGAATCCTGTAATATAATCTATTTATTTCTCAATCAAGTCTGCTAACTTGAAAATGGTACAAAGAGCCCTCTGGTTCAGATCAGTACATCTATAGAAGTGTTTTAGCAATCCACAATCCACACTCAATACTTCAAAATGTGAAGTATTTATACAAAAAATCTTACAAAATATCCTCAAACAAACTTATGAATTGTTCATGGAAAAATAAATATCTTCATGCAAGAAGATAGAGACAGTTATCTAACTAATGCAAGTTGTCCCTGATTTTATTGAATTTGTTGTTTGTTGTCTTTTATCTTTTGTTGATCTGCCTCTTTGTTGTTTGCTCAACGAATTCTATTGTTGAGTGTCTTTCACATTGGCATGTTTTACTCTAATTTGACTTTAGCCTTTTGAATTTCATCTGATACACTTTAAACTCTGATACTCTTTGACTGTAACTACTTTGTTACTGCTTTAACTTTCACCGTTACTATTATTCTGTAACTGTAAAACTGCCTGCTTTGTTTACCTTTTTCCTGACTGATATGTTTTTCATTTGACTGCCCTATTTTACTGCTATTTTTTCATAGTAAATCAATTAATTTCTCCCAAGCTTCTGCTTCAGGTAATTTGATCTTCACCACTCTTCTAAATATTTCATCAGCCTATGTATACTTTGAAAATGTAGGCTTGTTAATGAATAGGTGTTTTACCTCATGTTGCAGGTAAAAAATATTCTCAAAACTTTTGTGCAATACTTTCTCTATTGGAATTCCTTGTGTGGCTGAATTATTTGTTTGTTCCTTAGCCACTTCTCTGATTTTTTTATCATAATACTCTTGCTTCATTAACCTTTCATTAATAACCAGTGGATTTGGCAAGCCTTTCTATCTCAGAATATAAAACTTCATCATGAATCCATTTATTCCAAGCTCCATGTTTTGACATTTTTCTTCTAGTTGTATCATTAAGTTTCTCTTTGAAATCACCTTCCTGACTTCAAGAATTGTATATGTCCTATCACTTATTCCAACTTCTTCTAGTTCCTGCTTATTCTTGGAATTAAGAAATTTTAAGATTTCATTATCCTCTTCTGGCTTCTTACCAGGTTCTTCTCTGATTTTCTGGATGGATTCACCTACTGCTTTGATGAGATCTTTTTGTTCATAAATAACCTGTATTGATGGCCAAATATCATTGACAGATTCAATGATATTGGCCCATAGCTGCTGCTTGGCTTGTGCCATTAGTTCCTTCAGTGTTAGATCTTTCTCTAACTTCTTCAATTTCTCTGTCAATATGTTTGTCGTTTGTACTTCATTTTTATGCATGATCTGAGAAATTTTCTTCTCATCCTCCAGAATTATTAGCTGTTATTTAAGTCTATTGATTTCATTGGTTTGGATGGACATTTCCTACATTGCTTTCACTAATTTACTTACTGTATCAGTTGGTTGTACTGTTGATGTAGATGACTCCGTTGCTGAGGTTTTTTTTGATGTAACAAGAAGTGATGTAGCTATTGGAACTATAGGAGCCAGTGATTTTGCTAATGTGGAAGGAACAGCAGTAGTTACTATAGGAATAACAGTGACTTCTTCCGATCTGGCCTTTTTCTCCTGCACTAACTTGTTCATTTCATTTTCCATTTCTTTTATTTGGGAAGTTAATTGAAGGATGAGGTTCATCATCTCATATTTTTGGCTTGCATCTTCTAACACTTCAATTGCCTAAGGATGTTCAGTAGGAGGAATTTTTAGTTACTTCTTTAATGCACCAATGTCTGCATTTTCTTCTTTATCAGTTCATCTGCAACTTTGACAGTTGTTGGATCATATCCTACTTCAATAATCAAATCTTCCAGTGATTTGATTATGTTATCCTTAGCCTGTGAAGATGCATTTTCTAATTTGAGTTGATCTCTGATGTTACCTAGAGTGTTTTACAGCTTCTATACACTCATGGATTTATTTGTCAGTGTAGAATACAACATTTCACTAGATTTCTTATGAAATTATATCTGGTCAATAGGATGAAGATATTTTTCTTGAACTTCATAGGATGTATTTTTATAATCTGCTGATGATTTGGGATGCTTTACTGTGGGTTGCAAGAAGGTCATCTGCATCTTCATGATTTTGTACTCAAAAGTAGAAAGCAATCTTCTTTGGTCACTAGGTGACTGTTTCCAGTATTGGGTGTATGTATCAACCTTTAAGGCTTCATTTCTGATATTTATTTCTTTGTACTTTTGCATAATGTCCTTCTCTTTCTCTGTTGGTTTGTTGGATGAAGATACTTCAACACTATGTTGCATTTGAATCATTTGAGTGTTTGATGTTGAAGGCTGGTGTGTTTCTTCAGAAACTACAAGTGGTGCTTTATCCTTTACCATTGTATCTGTGTCATTTACTTCAATAGTTTCTACTTCTTCATTGACAGGATGTAATTTTGGCTTCTTTTCGTACATCAATTTAAATTTTGTTTCGGTTCTAGTTTGTGCTAAGTATGATCCTTCTTATTTGACTCCTTTTGAGCTCCTATCTTCTTGGGCTGGAGTTTGCAAGATGGAACTAGTATCACCTTGCTTCTCTACCTCTTTTAAAGTGTTCTCCAACCATTCATATTGATTGGAGTATTTCTCAATGTCTGGTTTTGACTCATGTACATAAGAAGTTAATTTACATTTGACTCTTAACTTGCTTATTACTCCTAAAGGATCATAATACCACTTAAAACTCTGGTTGAACTTAAACTCCTGCAAATATTTTTCTTCTTGTGGACCTGCATCTCTACTATTGCAAATAAAACGGCCAACTTGATTCTTAATCTAAAATTTTGTTTTCTTTTTGGCTACCAGGAAATTTATTCCATTATAATTAAGGATTTTCCTGATATACTCAAGTGCAAATAACCTTATTGGTAGGTATTTAGGCAACTTATATGAAATAAGATTAGATCCATATACCCTAATCTCTGTGTGATTGTGGTAGAGGTACCAATCTCTTGTCCTATTGTGCTCTGATAATTGCAGGATATTTTTAATCTCATCATTGGCTCTTGGTTGAATGATGTTGTTCAGCATGTTGAAAATTAGATGGATGAAAGAGTCAATGAATTTTTTGTAGGTGCACTGTGTGGAGTCTTTTCTGATTAATGGAGTCCAAAAGAGAACTGACTGTGGATTACCTTCAACATCAATATTTTGAAGGTTGATGGCAAATATACTAGGTTGAAATTATAGAAACATGTGGAATAAAATTGAGGAATACTTGAACACACCTTCTTCAGGCATTTTGACAAGTTGTTCATGAATTGAGTCAGCAAGGTACTGGGTAAAATTGAATATGGTAGCAGGAGGCTAACCAAGTGTGAAAATAGAAAAAAACCCTAGGACTGAAGCATCAACATGCTCATCTGTGAAATAACCCAGAATAAAAGACAACATGTTAATAATATCTCTAGTTCTTTCAAAAAATACGGCTACTGGATAAGGAGGATTGGTATTGGTATTTTCTAAAGATGAAGGAATGAATGTTTGAAATATCTAGAACCTCTTGCGGAGGTCCCAATTCAGGTATAGTTGTGTAAGGGTCTCAATGGAAAAATGGGTTTCATTTGGCCTAGGTAGAATCTGCAGCATTTTATTAATTGATTCAGCTATGGTAGTAAATAAGATTTCTTTTCCAGGGGTTATAATGGCTCTTTGATTAGGGAAATAACAATATTGACAAATTTTGATGAATTTTGGACACTGGAAAGTCTGTGGGACAAAATACTTAGGCAAATTAGACTCCCAAATGAAAACTTTGTCGGCTTGGTCAATGGATTTGTCATGGCTCTAGAAGTGGAGATCAAGAAGGTTAAACTAAGTGACAGGGTCACTAATTTTAAAATCTTTGTCAGCTAAAGGATTGTGTTCTACATCCACAACTGAAGGTTGCAAGGGGTTTATAGATACAATGCTTTGAGAAGCCATTGTTTTGTTAATTTTACTCAATTGACTAATATTTGATTCAAGAAATAGACTCTAGCTTTTTTAAAATACTGTAAACAGATTATCACAGTTGGTATAAAAGGTTTTTTAAAGGAAATATTGTTTTTTTATATGGTTTTCTAAGTTCTTAGAATGGTCCAAATGAATGAATTACTTTCTTTTAGCTTAAAAATGGCCTTGGCTCTTCAGGAATACTTGTATAATGAAGCTCTGGTATGTGGAAGATTTTTCAGGGGCAACGGAGGCTTTCTGAAGTTTCAGAGGTCTTTATACGGCATCAAATCAATTCTACAGTGTTTTTAGCAGCAAATGGTCTTGAATTCTGGTAAAAAGTTCTTGAAATCAGGTCGGTTGAGTAATTTGTGCCTTGAAATAGGTCAAAATTAGCTCTGTGTGCGGAAATTGTAACAGAAATGGTGAAAGGGCTTAATAGGGTGATCGTATTTGTTATTTAACAGCATTAATTAAACTCTGGGTGCGAGTTAAATTCAAATGATAGGAAGGTTTTCTCTAAAGGGCGGAAATACAACTCAGTGGTATTCGCATTGGCAAAAGCGGTCGGGTGCTATTTTTTGGAGGGATGCGATGGAATAAAATGGCGCCATGTAGCAAGGAGTGGGGATCCGAAAATCACACATTTCGCAAGGTCTCGATGGGATTAAAGATTGTGAAATCAGATATGCGATAAAGGGTATTGGCCATTGGATCTGCGTAATCGCGATTGGACGGTTGGGCAAATAGCAAGATTTTATTGGGGATTTTGATAGGCGGGACCTGGGGAATCACTTCATGTGATGGGATATGTAAAAATTTTATTATGTGGCAGAGTTTTAAGGTGGGCCCAGGATATATCAAATGTGGAAGAAATTAAACTATAGGTTATAAATAAATAAGGGGTTGGGGAATTACTTATAAAGGGAATTAATATAATACGGGATAATGGTATATATGGGAGTTAATATATAATGGTTAGCTTTTAAAACTAATGTTAAAATGAAATATGATGCGGGAGATAAAATACACTAAGGAAGGATTTGAAAATAACATCGAGTGAGTTTTAGCATTGGGGCTCGAATTATCATTTTAAATTTCAGACTTAGGATAAGTGTATTTTATGGGTTTTTGGTGTATTCTTGAATGAAAATGGAAATTAATAAAGGGTTTTTACTTTTCCAAAGGAAATTTTCATTTTTAACTTAGGAAAAGGGGTTTTTAGTAGGGAATAGGAGTGAAGTAAGGGGACAATGTTAAAATTAAGGGGAAAGGGTAATTTTACAAGGTAAATGAATTTAGAGGGAAATTAGTAAATATAAAATGATCAATTTCAGCTATCCATGCCTTGTGAAAACTGCTTCTGCCAACCCATCAGCTACCCTAACATTTTTTCTTCATTTCTTTGGGTGCATTTGAGCTTCCGTACCCTTATTATTTTTCTTTTAACAGAAAACTATCTAATTCTATCCTTATTACTTCCTATGGCTCAGATTAAACTGTTGAGCTCATTTATTATTCTCTACCTAACTACTGATCTGCCAAGATTAAACAGTTTGGCTAGATATTTATTCTCTATCTATCAGCAAGAAATTTAAAGCATGAAATGTCAATATTAAGAAGTTTTACCTTCATGGATTATGGCATTTTTTATGAGTTTCACACAATCTTATTTTGTAAAAATAAAGTAAAAATTAGTGGCATTTGAATTTGCATCACTTTCATGATCTATTTTTATCTCTTTTTTGTTGGGGTTCATTTCTTATATTCTTTTTTATCTTTTTCTTTCAGTCCTTTGATTTTTCTTTTAGGACCTTTTCCCTCTTTACATTTTTTTTTAATTTATAATATGGGAAAACAATTTTGCAGAAAGCAAAGTATGTATATATTACAAGACTAATCATAGTCAATTCAAAATTATGAATCCTATTATTATAGGACCCTAACAAGCTATGCGATACTTCCCAAAAACCTTTATTGTGGAATTTGATGCATAGGGTAATGGAATTGGTGCCATTTGGATGCAAAAACGAAGACCTGTTTCTTTTGAAATTCATCCAATCAAAGGAAAGTGTTTACACAAGGCTATTTATGAGAAGTAAATGTTGGCAATATTACATGCACTAAATAAATGTCGACCTTACCTAATGGGAAGACACTTCAAGGTGAAAAATGATCCTACTAGTCTTAAATACTTTCTGGAATAGATACTAGCTTCAAAAGAGAAGAAAAAATGGGTCACAAATATCTTGGGTTATGACTTTGAAATCATCTAAAAAAAGGAAGTTAAATGTTGTTGCAGATGCACTCAAGAAAGGATGAAGAGGTGGAAGCATTGCTTCGTGCCATTTCTATTATCCAACTAGATTGGATAACCGACGCAAGGGATGAATAGAAGAAGGACGAAGAAGTGTGGACACTCATTCAAAATTTGCAGCAAGATCGTAGTACATATGATACATTTAGTTGGAAAATGGATTCCTTATAGTACATCTGATACATTTAGTTGTAAAAATTCCCATATAAAACAAAATATTCTTTTGGAATTGCACACTTCTCCCTTAGGAGGACACTGAGGATTTTTAAAAACTTACCATAGGGTGAAGAAAGAATTTTTTTTTCTATGGCCTTAAATTTGATATTCAAAATTTTGTGGCGGAATGTTTCGTTTTCCAAAAAAAATAAAGTTGAGACAATTAAGACCCTGGGTATTCTACAGCCTTTATCCATTCCAAGTCAACATTGGGAGGAGATTTCAATGGATTTTATCATAGGTTTACCTAAGTCCGAAGGAAGGAGTGTCATCATGGTGGTATTTGATAGACTTACCAAGTATGAACACTTTTGTGCATTATCTCATCCATGTAAAGCAAGTAAAGTTTCTAATACATTTATGGAAACATTTAAAAAGCTACATGGAAACCCAAATATTATTGTAAGCAACAAAGATCCCATTTTTACTGGAAATTTTTGGATGAAATTATTTTCTTGTTTGGGTACTCAACTAGCTCTTAGCTCATATTATCATCCTCAATCCGATGGGAAAACTAAGATAGTGAAAAAATGTTTGGAAGGATATCTTTGTTGTTTTGTATATGATAAACAAACACAATGGGTCAACTGGTTACCTCTGGCTGAATGGTTGTATAACGCTTCCTTCCATACTGTAGAAAAAATGACCCCATTTATGTCACTTTATGGATATCATCCATTGTCCATCACATCATATTTAAGAGGAAATTCTAAGGTTCAAGCAGTGGAATATCACATCGATCATCAACAACAAGTTCTCCAACTCTTAAAGGATAACCTAAATTTGGCACAACATCAAATGAAACAACAGGCAGATCAATATCGCAGCGATAGAAGTTTTGATGTAGGAGATTGTGTATTTTTATGGCTACAACCATACAAAAAAATGTCCCTCAAGAAATCTAAGAAGGATAATAAATTATCGCCAAAGTACGATGGTCCTTACAAGGTGTTGCAAAATATTGGTATTATGGCATACAAATTGGAGCATCCTGCGTCTTCTCGAGTGCACCTAGTTTTCCATGTTTCATGCTTAAAGAAGGTTATAGGTGAAAAAATTCTAGTTCAACAAATATTTCCAAAACTTGATGAGGAAGGAAAAATCATATTGGAACATAAAGCAGTCACGGAAACAAGAACTTGACATCTACGAAACTGATCAATTTCAGAATATCTCATCAAGTGGAAGAACTTACCCACTGAAGATTCTACATGGGAGGATGAGATTTTTATACATAAGCATCCAGAGCTACTCAAGCGTTGAGGACAACACTTTTTTGAAGGAGAGGGGCATGTTAGCTCCCTATATTACTAGTGTAGTCCCTTATTGTTCTTGGTGTAGCCCCCTTATTGTTATTGTTGTACCCCTGTAACCCCCATATTGTTATTATTATGCGCTTACATTATTATTGTTAGGTAGGTTAGGATTATATTATGACCCCATGGACTCTTATATATATAAAGGAGGTTTTTTCATTTGTATCACCCAATAATTTTTCATTTATGTAATTTAAAGGAGGTTGCCCCCTCAAAATGGCTGATTTCTAAGGCGTTGATCTCTCTTTTCTTCTATTTTTGGAGTTGGTTTCATAACATTGACAAAAAAAAATTAGATAAAGGGAGATTTTGTGTTGGGCACAACACTATTTTTCCTTTATCTATTATTTTTATATGACATGTGGCACACTTCGGACGAATTTTCATGTTTTAAACTATTTTAGACAATTTCATATTGCACATTGTTATGTATAAGTTTTGGGTCACTGGGATTGTGCCAACTTATATATTGTGTATCTTGTGGTTCTTGCAAACTCTCAGTTAATGCTCTATTGTTTATATTAACTAGACATACATGTGAAATATTTCCTATGTAATCTAAGTTTCTTAGTTGTTTTATGGCCATGGCTAGATGTGATCCTTGTCTTGTTAATTTCTTAAGTGGGACAAGTTAATCTAGGACATGAGTGACCAAATATGAGGTATAGGAAGTTCTTAGGTGAAAAAGGAACAATCTACTTGTAGTAGGTGTAATTGGTAAAAAATTTGCGGCTGAAGTAGGCTAATGTCACATGAAATGCAATAGCTAAGGACTTGATTGGGTTCCCAAGTCATGAAAAAATGTAAGGTTAGTTGTGAGGGCATGAGTACCAAGGCATGCTAGGGAATGCTAGCAAGTGCCAGATAGTTCGAAGGCATTTCAAATATTCTAAGATGTGTCATCAAGTGCTAAAGCATGCAAATATGTGCAAGGGTGTGACAATATGTTTCAGGGACTATCAAGGCAACAAAAAGGAGAAACAAGCTAAACTACAAGGAAATGAACACATAATAGGGTTAATAAGTCATCAATTTACCTTTTCCGGGAGGGTCATGCTAGGCACACCAACACTAGGTGGAATAGGTGCCAAGTGCCAAGTGTTAGTGCATTCTAAGAGCCAAATCATCCTTTGTTACTTCTCATCTACTTTCCACTAATTGATCTCAAATAAATTTAATATTAAATAACTCCAAATCATACCAAGGAATATTAATGAATACCAAATATGCCAATACTTTCCAAGCGCCAACACGTGCCAAGTTTCAATGTGTGTCAAGGCATGATACACATGTTATGAAGTGGAAGGGCACGTCGAAGAGTGCTAAGCATGTGACAGAGCATGTTGAGAAATGTTAGGGATTACTAGGGCAACACAAGGGAGCACTAGATCAGAATGCATGGAAGTGAATGAATATGAGGGTGTGCTAGGGAGTGTCAATGAGTGCTAGATAGCATGCCAAGGAGGGAGTGACAAGGTGTGTTAAGCACTAGTAACGCATGCTATGGAATATCAAGGCATGTCAAGAACTGCCAAAGTGTGATAGGGAATTCTAGTGTGTGTTAAAATGTGCCAAATAGTGCCAAGACATGCAATATGCTAAGGCATGCTAGGATGTGAAGGGTGCCAGGGTATGCCAATATGTGTCAAGGAGTATCAAGGAAAAAAAATAATAACTAAGCTAAAATGCAAGGAAATGAACACATAAGAGGGTTAATAATTGAGGACATTACCTTTTTTAAAAGGGGAAATTTAGGTACACTAATAATAGGTTCCGATACATGCCAAGTTCCAATGTGTTCCAAGTGTTCATGTAATTTAATGAATGCCAAAGTGTTCCATGGCATGTTAGGGACTAAAAGGCATGCCAAAACATGCTAGGAGAGTGTTATGGTATGCTAGGACCTACCAAAATTTGCTTGGGTGTCCTAGTCATGGCAAGATGGTCTAGGTACAAAGATGTTCTAAGACAAGCTAGGTGACAAGGAATTTTAGTGTGTTCCAAAGCATGTTAATATGTTCCAAGAGTGTTGAGGAGTGTTGTATCTCTCTCATTAATTGAATTTACATAGCTTGATTGTGTATTAAATAATATAGTTTCTACACACACTAGTGGAACTTTATCTAAGGGGAATTTATTAGATAGTAAGCCTAATAGAGATTAATAATGTATTTACTCATAGGAAAACTATATTTTCATTACTTGAGGGAACTTATACACACTAATTGCTTCTTAATAAAATTTTTTACTCTAACCACTATATGGCCTTGGACACATAATGAAAAATACTCCACAACAATGGTATTAAATCGTTATCTTTTGACAAAAAAATATAGAAACATGCACATAGCATCATCAAAAACTCATTGGAATGATCAATTATGACAGACATTTTTCAACCGTCACAAAAGTAACCAAAAATATCATTGGTGAGGTTTAATAAAAGATCATCACTAGAAGTGTCACCAAAGAGAGAATTAGTGACTGGCCTTTAACAACCCTCACCAAAAGTGTCACTGAAAATTGCTTTGGTGACAAACCTTAAAGAAACGTAACTATATGCACTTACAACGATGCTTTTTTAAGGACCGTCACCATATGTGACATTAGTGATGGGCCTTAAAGATCCGTCACAGGTATTACCCTCACCAATGTCCTTTTTCCTTGTAGTGATAAAAATTAAATGGTTGGTAAAGTTGATAGGCATCGACCCATAATAAGCATTAAAAATCTTACAATCATACAAAATTTAAATTTTTGGTAAAATTTGATGGCATCAATCCATAATCATCATTAAAACATTTACTTCATAATACATTTGACGTTGCTAAAAAAAATCATAAAAATTAACTAAAATATAACTTTATTATTAGTATAAAAATAATTAATATATATACATTTGAAAAAATAGGGAACGAGATTCTTATCCATGGAGATTTACTCTCACTTTACTGTGTACATTCTTAAATTATAAATATGCTTTTTTGCAATATCATGGATTATCAATACTGCATCCCGAAAAACTATAACTCACTTCATATGACACTTGTTCATATGACATTTTTTTAATTAATCAATTTAATTATTAAAAAAAAATGACATAACTACTTTAAATATAAATCTCAAAGTTTTATTTCTATATAATGTTAAGAATATTCTAAATTATTCTATGGAGGTTAAATAATTATCATCCATGTAATAAGTATTGATAATTACTTGAGGGACAGTGGTTGGCGAGAGGTTGTTGTTTAGGTCAGAAGTTGCAAGTCCTGAATCCACAGGCTTGCGATGCTCTCGCGTCTACCCATTAACCTTATGCTGGTTAGGCTTGGAGTGCATGTGCCCCTGGCGGTTTCTGCCCTGACCCCAAGGGTGCTCATCATCTTCATTTCCCGGTAGTCTTGTGTGGTCGAGCGTATACGCGTTCTGTGTGTGCCTTAGGCTGTCAACCTTTCTTGGGCTGGCTAGTCATTACCATAGCTATGAATTCCCTGGAGGAGCCTTCCCTAGAATATATTGCAGCATTTAATACATTGGTAGCGACCACTCTGGGTTTCTGCAAACATGGGTCATCTAAATATTTGAAGTGTTCCAAGGAGACCCCCAAGATTCAGATTTGTATTCCTCAAGCCCACTCTCGCGCTCTCCAGCTTGTAGATAGGGGCTTAATAAGCCCTTTGGCCTTCCCCCCGTGTGGTAAAATATTTGGTGGAGAAGAACTGGAAGCCCCTCATCAAAGGAGTTTTCATTTTCTCATTCTGTGGAAAGGGCGTCTTTAACTTCTACTTCGAGAATAAGATGAACAGGGACCTGGTCTTTTAGAGTGGTCCTTATTTCATGGGTTCTCAAGGGATGTACCTATACCATTGGAGCTCGTGTTTCAACCCAAAGTGTGATGTCCCCTCTTAGTCTCAGTCTAGGTGAAACTACCTTACCTCCCCTCCACTACTGGAATGATGAAAATTTCAGACTGATTGGTAAATACATTGACTACTCCAAGCCTAAGGATGGCCTCTTCTCCTATGCTCGAATTTGTGTGGAGGTTGACCTTGAAAAGTGCCTCCCAGTAGTTGTTACTCTTTGTACTTGGTCTTCAGTTGTACTTTCCTCAAGACCTCGGCCTTATCCCTTTTAGGTTCTATCCTATGTGGCTGCAGTCCTGGGATTTCCTAGATTTGGTGGCCCTATCTTGGGCGGATTGGGTGGATGGCATCCCAAACACCATTTTGGAAAATAAAATCCACAGATTAAAAACGGATATTAAAAAATGGGCTAGAGAAATCTATTCAAGGAGAATGGGGAGAATCAAAATTATGGAAGAAAAACTCGCAGCATTCCAAGGAAATATGGAAAAGGAGGTATGTGTCTTGTATTTCCATAAGGAAGTAGAGACTTTCAAATCCCTTCCTTCGAACCTCGGGAAATAGGAGGAATACTGTAGACTTAATTCAAGGAATAATTGGCTAAGGTCCGGTCATAGAAACACTAAATTCTTTCATTAAAAAGCCAAATTCATAGAATCAAAAAACAAGATATCACAAATAAGCCATGGAAGTAAATATATCAATAGCTTTGAGGAACTTAAGGGAGTTTTTGTCAAGCATTTTAGGAACCTTTATACGGATGGCCCCAAGGGGGGAGCCAAGGATGAGGATTGTTTCCTCAACCCCATCCTGGAAGTAATTTTAGATGAGATGAACTTTAAAATTACTCCCCCCCCTACGAATGACGAAATAAAGTGAGTGATTTTCTCCTTCTCTTCGGACAAAGCCTCGAGGCCTGGCGGTTTCACAGCTTGCTTCTACCACTTTTTTTGGGATGTAATCTAGATATATTTATGTATAATTGTGGGTTATTCATTTAATAATTTTGTAATGGGAGGGGGAATAAACTCCTATTTCCTTGTTATGATCCCTAAAGAGGCCAAACCCTCCTCCTTTACAAGATTCGGGCCTATTTCCCTTTGCAATGTCTCCTATAAAATCTTCTCAAAAATCCTGGCTCTTAGACTCAAGCCCTTGCTTCCTCTCATGATATTTTACAACCAAGGGGGGTTCATGTCAGGCATATAAATATTTGACAACATTATCCTCATACAATAGGTTATTTACTCAAGTTTTCGCAGAGGGGGTGAAGGCATGATTATTAAACTAGACATGGTCAATGCCTTCAATAAGGTAAAGCACAAGTTCCTTTGGAAAATTCTCAAGAAAATGGGAATGGGGGAAATGTTCATAAGATGGATCAAACTCTGTGTCTTCTCTCCTTGAAATGCCCCACTGGTCAATGGAAAAGTGTTCGGGTTCTTCAAATCCTCCAGGATATTGCGACAAGGGTGCCCCCTTTCCCCATTCTTATACATAATTATGGCTGAAACTTCGAGTCATAAGTTAGAATGGGAAAGAACCTCAATGAATCTCCCTGGCATAAGGTACAAGGAAGGGATAAGAAGCATAAACCATGGCCAATTTTCAGATGATATTATCTTCTTAGGAAGGGCTTAATTGGCAATTTCCAGAAGATTCAAAAGGATCTTGGATAGATTTCTAAAGGCCTCGGGGGGGTACTAATGATAGCATGAGTCATATTTATAGTTGGAACATCTCAATTAAGAGGGGGGGGAAATAGAGGAGATACTTGAGTTTAAATCTGTGAGAGGATGGAGGGACTTCAACTACCTAGGAATTCCAATTACACTAAGAAGAGCAGCCCCCCAAGCCTAGAAAAAAGTTACAGATAAGATAAAATAATAAAATTGTGGATTGGGGTGGAATTTGTCTTAATACTAGAGGCAGAGCTATATTACTGAAGTCGGTCCTATCGGTCACCCCCCTTTATCAATTCTTAACACTAAAGGTGTTATGAATCCAGCTCACAAAATAGAAGGAAAGATAGATCAACGACTTATAAATCAGTCTCTTCGAGGGGGAAACCTCCTTTAAATTACATAAATGAACAATTCTTAGATGATTCAAATTAAAAAATCTCCTTTTTATATATAGAAGTCCAAGGGGTCACAATATAATCCTAGCTGACATAACAATAACAATGTAAGTGCACAACAATAACAACAGGGGGCTTCTCTAGGGCACAATAATAACAATATCGGGACTACATGGGCACAAAAATAACCATAAGGGGGCTACACTAACAATAACAATAAGGGGATACACTAGTATTATAGGGACCTAGCATGACCCTCTAGTTCAAAAAAGTGTTGTCCTCAACGTTTGAGTAGTAATGGATGCTTCTGTATAAAATTTTCACCCTCCCATGTCGCATATTTAGCGGGTAAGTTCTTCCACTTTATGAGATACTCTAAAATTGATCGATTTCATAGTTTTTGAGTTCTTGTTTCTGTGGCTGCTTCAAGTTCCAATATGATTTTTCCTTCTTTGTCAAGTTCTAGCAATACTATTTGAACTAGGAGCTTTTCACCTATAACCTTATTTAGGCATGAAACATGTAAAAATGGGTGCATTTGGGAAGATGCACGAAGCTTCAATTATATGCCATAGTACCACTATTTTGCAACACTTTGTAAGGACCATAATAATTTGGTGATAATTTACTATCCTTCTTAGCTTGCTTGAGGTACATTTTTTTGTATGGTTGTAGCTGTAAAAATGCACAGTCGCCTACATCAAAACTTCTTTCGTTGTGATGTTGATATGCATGTTGTTTCATTCATTATGTGCCAAGGTGAGTTTATTCTTTAAGAGTTGGATAACTTCTTATTGATGCTCGATGTGATCTTCCACTTCTTGAGCCTTATAATTCTCTCATAAAGATGATGTGATGGAGGGTGGATGATATCCATAAAGTGCCATAAATGGGGTCATTTTTTTTTAGTATGGAAGGAAGTGTTATGTCACCATTCAGCCAGAGGTAACCACTTGATCCATTGTGTATGTTTATCAAATACAAAGAAATGAAGATATCTTTCAAAACATTTGTTCAATATCTCAGTTTGTCCATCAGATTGAGGATGATATGATGAGCTATGAGCTAATTGAGAAACCAAACAAGAAAATAATTTCATCCAAAAATTTCCTATAAAAATGGGATCTTTGTCGCTTACAATAATATTTGGGTTTCCATGTAGATTTTGAATTGTTTCCATAAATGTAGTAGCAATTGTATTGGCTTTAAATGGACAAGATAATGCACAAAATTTTTCATACTTGGTAAATCTATTAACTACCACCATGATGACAGTCTTTCCTTCAAACTTGGGTAAACTTGTGATAAACTCCATTGAAACCTCCTCCCAACGTTGACTTGGAATGGATAAAGGTTGTAAAATACCTAGGGCCGTAATTGTCTCAACTTTATTTTGTTGGAAAACCAAAAATTCTGCCACAAACTTTTGAATATAAGATTTAAAGCCATCCCAAAAAAAATTCCCTCTTGACCCTGTGGTAAGTTTTTACAAATCCTAAGTGCCCTCCTAAGGGAGAGGTGTGCAATTCCAAAAGAATATTTTGTTTGATTTGGGAATTCTTACAAAGATATAAGCAATCTTTGTACCATAATGAATCATTTTTCTAACTAAATGTTTCATATGTACTAATATCTTGTTGCAAATTTTGAATGAGTGTCCACACCTCTTTATCATTCTTTCATTCATCCCTTGCTTTGGTAATCCACTCAGGTCGGATAACAGAAATGGAAAAAAGCAATGCTTCCACATCCTCATCCTTTCTTGAGAGTGCATCTGCAACAACATTTTGCTTCTCTTTTTTGCAGATGATTTCAAATTCATAACCCAACATCTTTGTGACCCAATTTTTCTTCTCTTATGAATATAATCTTTGTTCCAAAAATTATTTAAGACTATCATGATCTGTTTTTACCTTGAAGTGTCTTCCCATTAGGTAAGGTCGCCATTGCTTTAGTGCAGGTAGTATTTCCAACATTTCCTTCTCATAAATAGGTTTTAGTAAATACTTTCCTTTGATTGGATGAATTTCAAAAGGAATGGGTCTTCCTTCTTGCAATAAAATTGCACCATTCCATTTCCTGAGGCATCACATTCCACAATAAAGGTTTTTGTGAAGTCTGGTGTAGCTAAGACTGGTGATTGGCACATTGACTCTTTAAGATGTTCAAAGGCCTTAGTTTCTTCTGGAGTCCAAGAAAATCCATATTGTATAAATTTACTACTGATGTATTACCAAATTCTCCTCCTCTAACAATATTTATCTTCTTGCTAAATACAGAATCCTTCCACTATTAAACTTGCGGAAATTTAAAACTCAATTGCAAACACATGTGAATAAATTCAATCGCACATAACACAATTGTTTAATGGAAAATCTTAAAGCTAAAAACCCAAACTATCATATATTATGTATATCAATGGAATCATGTAATAATCTCATACAAAGATTAGTACATCAAGCTCTCAGTACAATGTAGATTCATTACACACTGTCATGCAGAAATTTGCATCTCCATGCATCAATTTCTTGCCTCCTGATAGCCTGCCTCCACTGCGCAAACCCTGTTGAAGAAGACCCCTGAATGAATTCGAATTATCCTTGCCTTGACTGCGCAATCCTCATTGGAAACTCCAATGTGTGTCAGATGCATTGAATGCATCACGATAGTCACAATGGATAATCCATCTCACCCTTTCACCTATCTCTCCACTAGGTCTTCACTGGAACTAACATGCACTATAGTTAACTATTGTTTATATTCAGTTGTTAGTGAGTTATTAGTTGTGAATTAATTAACTAATTAATTCACTTAACTCTCACTAGTGTATCTTCCAGTGAGACTAGATACAACTAGCTCAACTGAGTTAAACTAAATAACAACTCCATAAACTACTCTTCCAACTCTGTCATAACTTTGCCACTTCAATTCTAACTGAGTCCTCCATGCATGAGCCACCAATAAACCCTAGGAATTGTGTAATTCCTTCAGCCCACTGATTTTCCAAATCTGTTCACTGAAATAAAGTGCTCCAAGAGAATAAGTTGATGTTTATTGTCGGATTATTATTAAGAGCTAATAATAATCGACATGCATCTACTTTAAGATTGACGATATATAAATAGACTTCGCCCAATATTCTAAAAATAGAAATTCATCTATTTTCCACATTTGACCAACCATCTACAAATATCATCCTGCAACTTATATAATATGCTCAACATGTCTAAAAATATACATACACCTAAAAATAGCCTGCGGGCCCCACTTAGTGAAGGTGCTTACTTTTCACTAAGCTCATCATCTTGTTGAATCTCAACACATATTTCTTCAGTAATGATGTTAAAGGTTCCGATATTCTCCCACGATTCTTAACAAACTTGCAATAATACCCTGTTAACCCCAGAAATCCTCGAAGATGCTTTATGGATGTAGGGATTTTCCATTCCTTAATGCAGTTAATTTTCTCAAGGTCTACCTTAACACCCTCATGAGATATAGTATGACCCAAATATTCCACCTCATGTACTCCAAAGAAACATTTGGATGTTTTTTCATATAATTGTTTCTCCTCCAATAGTTTGAGCACCATGTCAAAATGTTTAACATGATCCTTCCAAGGCTTGTTGTAGATTAGTATATCATCAAAAAATACTAACACAAATTTTCTAAGGAAGGGTTTGAAAATGGAATTAATCAAACCTTGAAATGTGGAAGGTGCATTAGTAAGGCCAAAAGGAATGACCAAAAATTTATAATGACCCTCACGAGTTTTGAATGTTGTTTTTGGAATGTATTCAATCTTCATTCTAAATTAATGATATCCACAACGAAGATCTAGCTTGGTGAAGTAAATTGCTCCATGTAATTCATATAATAATTCATCAATGAAGGGGATGGGAAATTTATCTTTAATAGTGATCTTGTTGAGCTCCCTATAATCCGGACATATATGCCATGATCCATCCTTCTTGTGCACCAATAATACTGGAGCAAATAAAGAACTTTGAGTAGGTTGAATTATACTAGCCTCTATAATTTCTACAACCATATGTTCAATCTCACTCTTTTGAGCATAATGATATTTGCAAGGCCTGATGTTTGGAGGAACACTTCCTAGAATCAAATGAATAGCATGATCATTATCACAAATAGGCGAGATTCCTTTGGGAGTCTCAAATACCTTGGAATGATTGTCCAATCATTTTTGGAGATCTAAAGAAATAGATTATTTTGATGTTTGAACGTATAGTGAGCATAATTGTGAAATTACGCCTCGTTTTTATTTCTTCAGAAGCTTTGTCATAGCATTAGATTTTATTATATTTCATGGCTTCCTTGTGATACCCTGTAATTCAAATTCCTTTCCTTCCCAAAAAAAAATTCAAAGAAAATTTCTTCAAAAGTAAAAGCTATCATCCCCAAAGATTGTAACAATTGTACTCCTAGTACAACATCAGCACCACCCATTGGGATGGAGAGCATTGGACTATTAAATACATATTCCCCCATGGTTGGTTTGATATTATGGCACTTTCCAGAGCAATTTATAGTTCTTCCATTTACAACCATCACTTGACACTTTGATTTTGGGTATAGGAAGAAATTCAATTCCTTGGTTGCCTTACAATGAATATAATTATGGGTACTACCCGAATCAATCAGCACTATTACGTTTTTCTTCTTGATATGTCCTTCTATCTTGAGATTTTGGGGAGTGGTAATTCCTTATAATGCATTACAGGATATGATCGGATTCATTTCTTCTTCCTCTAGGGTTGGTTCCTGGTGTATATCCTCTTATTTTGAAGTTTCTTGTTCATTTTCTCCCTCCTCTTCACAATCTATGTAAAATAATTTCTTCTCATCACACTTATGACATTTAGTGTATTTTCTATCACAACTATAGAAAAGCCCTTTTGATCTCTTTTTTTCCATTTTTTTTGGTTTCAACCTTGTAGGTTGTGGAAGTCTAGGAGTAGCAACACTTACATATTTATAGTTGTGAGTGCCAGGCTTACTTGTCGCCATAATTTTGCTTTCAATTTTTCTTTCCAACCTGAATGCCTTCTCTAATGAATTGGGTTCCCAAAGGAAAACATCATGTTGGATGTTATCCTTTAAGGTCCCTATGAAGACATAAATCCTGTGTTCCTCCAAAATATCAGTTACCCTTATATTCAATTTTTGGAAGTTCTCAATGTGCTCCACCATTGAACCCTTTTGTTTGATATTTATCAATTGGCTAAAGAAGGTGTTTCTCTTTGTATCCTCATAATGTGCTATCATTTCCTCTGTAAAATTTGACCAAGTGAAAAAAAAAAAATTACAAGAGCAAAGCCATCGATGCCATACAAATTTATTTTTTTCTAAATATAAATTTTCAATCGTGCCTTTTGTGTGTTTTTTACATTATGGAGATCAAAATATTACTCCATTTGTAGTATCCATGTTACCAAATCATTTCCATCAAACTTCCTCATATCGAAATTTGGAATATGGTGGGTCTTAATCCAACATTAGAGTCTATAAAATTAGGATTAATATTTCTTTGGTTCTCATCATGATTTTCATCTACTAATGTTACGCCATTAGGAATCATATATTGTAGCAGCTTTGTCAAACCTTCCTTAAAACTTTCCATGTCTTCTTTTAGACCATTCTTCATGTCTTCCATGTTGCCTTTCAATTTTTATTCTATATCATAGATCTTAGCTTCCACACCATTATTCAAACCATCCATCTTAAATTCCACGTCTTTCTTCAATCCATCCATGTATTTCTTCAAACCATCCATCTTAGCTTCCATTTCATTTTGTTACTCTTTGCAAGAGTGAAATTTGTTGCACTTGGTCTCGTAATTTTGATATATCGTCTTGCACTTCTTCCTCTTCATGAGTCATATTAGAGCCTTCTAAGGGCTTAATTGGTTAGGAATTATTTTTGGGGGGGTATTTTAGAACCCAATACTGATATCTATACTTCAATATGTCGTTGGAATCACTTCAAACTGATTTTTCAAACAAGACTTATGAGATTTAGAAAAAAAAATACACACATTTTTCTTTCTTTTGAGGAGCTTGATATTGAAACTGATGTATCTCTATAATTTTGGATCCCCAAAATTTTATCTTCGGTCCTATAATATCCCTCTGATTCTTCTTTCCAATGCCAAAGGGCAGACCAAATTTGTATTCTTCAAGATAAATTTATGCCCTATCTCCGACAATGTCCTAATTATGGATTAGTTCAGCAGAGCTAACTTGTATGGTGTACTATGTGTCACTATTTTTACTTTCGGCTCTGAAATAGATACAGAAAAAACTACAATCTATTCACTTTTGGCCACTTTTTACAAAATTCCAATCCCATGTCTGAAACGAAATTTATGATGATTTTCCCTCAGTCACCTACTTGAGATGAAATTATGGAGCCTACAAAAACCCTAACTTCCTCAACTCATAGCTCTGAAAATATAACGAATCAAGATCTAAAATTTTTACACGAAGTTCCTCCAGATTTTGCCACACATGGGTTTTTTTTTTAGCTTCTGAACCTTGGTAGACAAAAATGTTATAGCGAAAATTCTAAGATAACTTTTTTGTTGCAACGAAACCCGAGAATTCAAAACTCTAATACCAAATTTTATGCATCCAGCTCACAAAATAGAAGGAAAAATAGATCAACTACTTAGAAATAAACCTATTTGAGGGGGAAACCTAATTTACATTACATAAATGAAAATTTCTTGGATGATTCAAATGAAAAAATCTCCTTTCTATATATTGGAGTCTAAGGGTCATAATATAATCCTAACCAACATAACAATAAGAATGTAAGGGCAAAACAATAAAGATAGTGGGCTTCTATGGGGCACAATAATAAAAATATGGTAACTACATGGGCACAACAATAACAATAAGGGGGGTACACTAACAATAACAATAAGGGGATACACTAGTATTATAGGGACCTAGAAATGGCCCCTAAATATGTCTTGCATCGACTGGGGATGTTCATAAGGAAATTTATGTGGGAAGGTGGGAAGGTTAATACCAAAAAATATCACTTGGTGAATTGGAAAATGGTTAGAGCCCCAAAACATCATGATGTCCTGGGGACCAAAGAACCTAAGATGGATAATGCTATGTTGGGGGCCAAACTATATTGGAATATGATTGTTTCACCAAACCTATGGTGGACGCAGGTGATTAGAGAAAAGTACTTCCCCCATCATGATAGTGGTGTGGGGAATGTGTTGGGATCCCCCATTGGGGCTCTCATCAGAGCTACTTAGAACATTATAAATAAAAACCTTTGCAAAGTCCTAGGTAAAGGAAACATCATAGACATATTCAAAGACTCCATCCTAGGACAGCTCCCCTTGGAATTAGACATAGATTTTTGAGACCTGAGAGCCCTGATGAGGCAAGGAGGAGATTTCAAGATGGAACAAATCCTAAAATTGGGACCAGAATGGTAAATGGAAGAGATGGAAGCTCAAGAACATCCCTGAGGAACTGAGCAACCAAAGGGATAAACTTATAGATGAACTAAGAGGATCTACCCCTATTGTTTGAATCACAGATGACAGTTGGGGTTGGATGAATGGAAAATATTCAGTCAGAAAATGATATCAACTTCTACTCTTCCAGGCTCAGGTCCCCCTGAAAGTACCTATTTGGAATCAAATATGGAAGCCCAACGCAATCCCAAAAGTAAATTTCTTCTGTTGGGTTTTGGCTCACAAAAAAAAAATTAACTCCCAAAAACCTTCAAAAATGTGGCCAGATAGGCCCCTCAAGATGCCCACTATGTGAACAGGTGGAAGAATATATACATCACCTCTTTTTACAATGCAATACAACTCAACAGGTCTGGGTGGTGGCACTAGGGCCTCTGTTTAGGAGATTCAAGTGGCCATCTGACATCCTCTTGTTTTTCCACTCTTGGCCCAAGTCCCACCTGGGCTCCCTTCAGGCCAAATATTCCTTCCAGAATATCTAATCGATCCTCCAAAAGTATATATGTTGGCATGTATGGTTTATGAGGAACAGGGATATCTTCTCTATGGACATACATTCTGCCAGTATTGGGGGCTTTAATTCCCTTGCGTAGTGCATGGAGTTTCATAGGTTGGATCCTGATCACTCATTAGATCAGGATGAAACAGCTTGGATGAGAAAATGGATCACCCCCCCAACCCTAAAACTCAGAAGAAAATATCTCCTGGTCGATGCTCAATGGATTATCATATTGTCCTCAAAATAAATGGAGGATTGGTTGAGAAATTTGGGGATCTGGACTCTGCAATACGATGGGGCTTCAAAAGGAAATCTTGGGGTGGAAGGAGGGGGAGGGATTCTCATAAATCCCGATGGAAACATCGAACACAAGTATCCCTGGAGTTTAGGCTGGAGAACAAACAACCAAGTTGAGGCCCATGGGTTACTCTTTGGAATGAATATGGCCATCACTAAAGGCATCAAGATGCTCCAAATCCTTAGAGACTCCATGATAATAATAAACCATATGAGAAATAATACCCCAGCTAATAACACTCTCCTAAACCAAGTCATCAATAGGACCCAAGGAATGAACCCTTTACTTGAAGCAATAATTTTCTACCATATCCTCAGGGGTAAAAAAAAAGAGGCAAACAAACAAGCTAATATGGATTTTAGAATCAAAGAAGAATCCACTATTGTGAACGGTGTTGAAGGTTACCTATGTATTCCATAACTATGACTAAGAATCCTAAGGTGAAGATAATATCTAACCTTGAAAATGGGAATAATAATAGCTACTTAGATATATTGGGAGTGGTCGACTACCTTCTAATCCCTTTCCCTTAGAAACTTTTGGAACCCCCTTCCCCCTCCCTCCCTCCCCCCACCCCCTCCTTTGGAGGCTAGGTCTACCCCATCTTCATCTCTCTTTTTTTCCTTCTCATTGGCCCCCTATCCCCTTTCTTCCTAACCCCTTGCTTCCTCTCCTCCCCACCTCCCCCCCCCCCCCCCACGACCCATCCACCATTACCCCCACCCTCCCTCCTTTTCCCCCTTACCCCTCCAATTTGGCACAACTGCCATTTCCTCCCACCCTCCTACAAGTGGCCTTGTATTTCCTGGCCTCTTGAATTAATAATTACCCAAAGTATTTTCATTATTTTTTTTACCCACCTTGCTATTGGATCTCGTGGCATTCCATATAAGTAAATCACTATGCATCATGGCATTATTCAACTTGAACGCCCTCCACCTGGTGCTTACTACAGCTAAGGCATGTGTATACATAGTCCCTACACCGATATCTCTTACATATGTCAGCATTTTAGTACTATGTTCGTGGGAATGGTGAATCCATGGGGAAATAATTTACTACTCGGGCTCTGGAAAACATAGGAGTGTGGGAAGAAGGTGGAAATGGAGTTACAAGAAGTTGTGCAAATATGTGAAATTTTGGATCTACACTAGGAATCTAGAAACATTGGTAATGTGATTTCGTTCCTCCTTTGTTGGTGTATTGCAGGTGGTTATATAAGGGATAATGGTCTGAGTAAAAGCAGAAAGCCTCTGGCAGGGGAAGCTAAGGAATCCTTGGTTCTGTCCTTGCATTTATGGCCAGTGGTTAGGAGTAGTAGTAACAGTCCGCGAGATGGTGGTTTTGGTGGGTCGTATTTTTTGTTGGAGGTTCTCTGGGGGCTCTTTGTACTGCTTGGAGGGCTCTGGGTCCAATCGATCGATGATTTAACCTGGGGAATTGGCAGTGAGGACTCGGTGAATTACTTGTATGTGGGAATTAAGGTGGCCTGGAAGGCCCTATACACTGGCTTATGTGTCTGTTATGTTTTCTTCTGGTGTCTTGGGTCCTTTATGAGGTCTGAGGTCACCTTTTTTCTTGTGTATGTGAATTCCAAGGTCATCTGCCATTTGGGGTATGGATCTGAGGTATTCTATCATCTAGTGTCTATCAAGATGAGTAAGTATGGTTAATCTATTTCTGAAAGCACAGGCTCGGGTTCCTGGGGCCTTTGCAGGCTCAGAACTAGGAGTGTTAGTGTCAAATGGGCACGAGGAACTGGCAGCAGCAAGTTGAATTATGAGGGTTGTGCCCTAGAACATGGTGAATTTAGAAACAGGATTGTTGTGCTGCAAATGTGTGTGCACTAGTACCACAAGGATGCCATTGATATATAGAAGCATAAACTTAAGGAAAAAGGAGAAAATCTAAATTTTGGAAGATTAAGTTGAAGCCCTCAGGCTGGAGATTGATGGGCTAAAGCTAAAGTTGGCATATAGCAACAAAAAGGAGGAGGTGCCCAAACCGTTGGAACTCAACTCTCCAACTCCAATGGAGGAATAGATACCCCTTCGGCACCCTCTAATTTTATTTTTAATATGTCCAATCATACATGTATATATCTCCTATCGCAGTTCTGTAATGTTTTTAGTAGCAGGAAAATAGTGTTGAATTTTGATAATGTGATGGCTGGTAAAAAAACTCGTATAAGAGTTAGCCCAAATTTAAAATTTGTAGCCAAGGATATACTCAATATTTTGATGTAAAAATCCCCACATTTTGATCGCAAGCGAGCACACTTTAATACAAAATATATACTCTATCTGGTTTTATAAAAATAAAGATAAAAATTATTTATAATCAAATTAAAATTATGAAATCCATGTTCCAAAATGGACACACTTATCAACATAATAAATAATGAACTACTTACCACTATTTTTTGATGATTGTGTATATCATTAAATTTAGTGTGATTAAAAAATAACTTGGAAATAATTGTTACTCCATGTTTCCCCACATATTTAGTTATTTCGACTTCTGTGATAAGATTCCCAAGAACATAATGTCCACATTTTTCTGAAGATTTTGGTCTTTTTCTTGTTGCGCCTAGAGGCACTCTCCAGCCTTGTATAGTAAAGAGATTGTAATGTAATTTCATGTTAAACATTTTGACTCAATCAATTACATAAAAATAAAAATAAAAGTAAAATTAATAATAATAATAAGCATAAGATTTATAATTATAATTATCAATAAAATACTTTGACTAGGTCAAATTAGATAAAAATAAAAATAAACATAAACATAAACATAAAACTAATAATTAGAATTAGAATTAGATCAGCCTATATCCATCTTAACTTTGCAATGCAAAGGAGTGTAGAAATGAAGATCAGCTTAAGGAGATTAGCGAAGCTGTGACAAAGTCTTGGAGGCATACTGAAGTCAAGGGTCTAGGTCATGGTAATGGTACTTGTCAATTGAATATCTATAAGAAGAATTACTTTCAGTTTTTCCTCTCCAAGAGGGAGAGGTTTTTCCCTAGCTTGAAGAGCCTAAACTTTGTGTCTCTTGCATTTTGATAATTTACTTGATGAAAGAAATAGTAAGCTAACGAAGATAAGATCTAACTGAAAGAAGCATAACGAAATCACAAGTAATTATCAAGAAGAGAAATTTCAATTAAATGCCCTAATTTCTCAACATCACTTGGGACTGTGACACCAACTCTTACAAGTTCATCATGAAATTCTGTGAACCTTCTGAGATACTGCTAATTGAGTTATTCTTTTGCATATTGATATTTCAAAGCTTGTCCTTGAGCCCCAACTTCCTGTGGTCACAACTATTCTGGAATAGATCTGTTAATTCTTGCCACATTGCATACAAAGTATCTTTCCCATGGATATTTGAGACAATATGGTCTCATACTCCCTCCAATATGATTCTCCTCACCCTGACTACACACTTCTTCCATTCTGATATATTATGAGTATCAATTGTTGTTGGTTTCTGAATGTCACTCTCAACAAATTCCTTCAACCCATTATCTTCTAATACTTCCTCCATGCAATCCTTCCATGTAACATAATTCGAGCCTCCATTAAGGGAATACTCAACTCTTAGTCCATAGAAATCCATCCTTCTAGCTCTCAAGAGTTGATCCTGCAAATTAGATCCTCCTGCAAAGACAAATTTGAAATCTCTTCTCTATTTTGAATCTAGCTCTGATACCATGTAGAAATTAATGTGTAGATTCTAAAATGCTCATGAAATTTATAAATCACAAGACTAGAAGCTACTCTATTGATATGCAGAAGATAATTCACGATCGAGAACACATATCATTAACATGCAAAAGGAAACATCCCACATGCACAAATATTTATCTAGGGGAAAGAAGCTACTCAAAACCCCTTACTATATGTATTGCATTAATCAAAGAATATAGATCAAATACAACTCTTTCTTAATCCTGAACACACCCTACAAATGTATACAATTTCTCTCTGCCTAAATGACTGAGCCTAGCCACTACTTAGCCATTTTTTCAATCCTCCAAGCTCCTCATTCCTTGTGTTGTTCCATGAGGAATGAATCCCTATTTTTTAGGGAAATTCCTCAATTGGATTGCGCAATTCCTGTAGGCCCATTCTATGACTGCATGCACCATCTGTACACACGGGAGTAGTCTACAAATTATAGTACACTTCCTTGGAATCTCCATATCAACTGGTTAACTCGAATTCTCTGAATGCAAAAATTATTTTGGGTTGATTAGTTAATTGGATGACCACTGAGTGTGATTGAAGTTACACTGCACAACTTGGCCTTCTACTAGTTTCTCCAACAATTGGAACTAGTTTAACTAATAATAACTCAAATGAACTGAATTATATTTCTACAAATTAGTAATCAATCATACTTAATTGAACTCAAGATTCCCCAACTCAAATTAACTGAGTTAACTGAGTGACAAGAGCCATTTCACCTCAGTTAACTACCTCCAAGATTCCACTGATGTGGAAATTCAAATTTTTTCAATTTGATTAAGACAAAATCAAAATTGAGACTTTCTTGCTGGATTTTCAACAAAGGACACTGGACATTATATTACTCACTTAAATACTTAATTGAAATTTTCTAGGCAATGAAGCATACCTTGTGATGTTGAAATGGTGGGACATTCATTTCCATGTACACATCCATTATCAATGATAATAGAGCAAGCTACTCTGTTGTCTCCATCAAATCGATGGTTTTGAAGGCAATATAAGAATCCATGTTTACGAATTTATTCACTCAATAGCTTGGGACATGCCTCCTCTACAAAAACTCTTCAGAGTGCATTGTATAACACTTTTCACCTTACTTTCAACCTCAATCTAGCTACATATTGAATCCTTTTTCCCCTCAACATCTTTCATCATATTTCTTACTTTTCTAACATAATCCCATATATTATATACCACTTAAATGTTCGATAGAAGAATATATGTGGTGGAATTTTTAGGTTCCAGTTAAAAAATGTGTTATGAAATCCATTTTCCAAGCTCCACACTGACACAAAATTTACAAGAAAAAAGTAGGGATGCCAAAAAAACCATAATAGGTTCACAGGGAATTTATTTAATAAAGGTCTTTGCCTCATTTATACATCTTTATGGACAAGGAGGTCAATAATGCAAGCATGGTGATTTTCTATAGGTGTGATAGAAAGATATATACCCATATAATTGAAATATAAAGGACCTTCATCCACTAGGACAACATGGTTATATGCAAAAAGAACACACGTCATGGTGACCTGGTTAGTCTTGATGCCTTCCATTCTTATTTCCTCAAAGAGTTGAACAACTTCATTTCCCTTAATATTATGGGCATATACATAGATCATTATAATCCATGCGACTACATCGCGCTTAGGAGTTTCCCCAAAAATTGGAAAACATGCTCAATAGAGCTACTCTAGGAATGCCCTACAACTAGTGTGGTCCATGAAACTACATCATGTTTAGGAATTTTGTCAAAAAACTCACGGGCTCCCTCTATGAGCCCATTTTGCACATATCCCACAATCATGGAATTCCGTCAAACAATTTCCATGCATCATCTACTTTCCCATTCTGAAACAATCATGTTATCATCATATTCCATGTAACCACATTTATTATAGGATTTTTTTGAAACAGTTACTATGCATCCTATACTCTACCATTTTTCAATTATCTTGTAATTTACAAAGTTTGTGAGAACACGTCAACTTTGGAAACATGACGACTTTTAGTCTCGTGGATTTGGATTTGAGTTTCATACCTTTGTGTAATCCCGCATTTAATAGTAATTTTTAAATAAACCTTTCCCTCTCAAAGTTTTTGAATTCTACCAAAGTAGAGTTTTGCCTTTCTTTTCCTGCGTAGTTGAGTTTGTAGGTCCTTATATTCCCTCTTAAGAATGTTTTTTTTGGCTTTGGAATTATAACTATGCTTTCAAGTTTTTTTTGTTATTTATAGTTTAGAATTTTCTTTTCCTTAATAATATACTTGCAAATCACGAATTTAAAAAAAATCACAAATACACTAAACAACCTAAATTTAATATAACAATTACTATTTAAAACCAAAGTGGCATTTTTTTCAATTGGCATCTCTTCGCACCTTCTGGAGAAATTTCGAGTTCATGATAGTTAATAATATGCTTTATGAAAGTAGTGGTTCAAACAATAGTCAATAATTTGACTTCATGAAAGTAGTGGTTCAAGATAGTGATATTGTATAAGGACTCGTTTCTGAAATTTACTTGTAAATGTAGATTTTATCTAACTGGATTCCAGATATTTCATTACTTTTTTAGATCCTAAGATGGCACGCACTTGTACTCATTTTCTTATATCTCTGCTCGAATATATGCTATTTTTTTGTATATGAGGATGTGTTTTAACACATTTGTATCTAATCTACATGCTGTGATTATAATGCTTGCTTCAAACAATGGTGGTTGTTGCCTTTGGTGGTTACAATGGAAAACATATTTCCTAGCCAAAAATAAACATCCCCACTCCTTACATTATATTTTATTTCTTACTATTGTTAACCATGTAGCCTGTACTCGTACTGATATGATTTTTTATGTTGTTGTACCATCTAGCTTGTACCGATACTAATATGATTTTTTACATTTGTATGCAAGTTTCATATGATTTTATGGTTTTTTATATTCATATGCAGTTAACAGCTCTGTGTCTTGCACCTAACACACACACACACACACATATTCATATGTACACAACATATGATTTTATGATTAATCCATTATGTATCTTGGCTAGGATGTATTAATTTGGGTACAAGGTACCATTATGTTCCTTGGGCATGAGGTGCCATTATTTTCTAGTTTTTGTCCCAAGGTTCCATTATAGTATCACGTGCTGCCATTTTTGAAAGAATGGATTGTTGGACAATTTTGAATACATATATATGTATCTTGACATGCACTAACTTTGTTTTTGGTTTATTATTTTGAATAATAGTGTATCACATTCACGATTTAGTTTTTATTCTTTTATTTTTATTTTTATTTTTTATGTTGATGAATTGAACCATTGGACAACAAATTCGACATGTTTGTAGGATTTTTTTCTTTTATTATGGAATGCATCTTTCAAAAAATATAATTTTGTATCTATGCTAATTTAACATAGTTAAAATCTTGCAACAAACAATTTGAAATATTTATTTATGTGGCTACATTCTCCTTGAACTTATTGAATAAAACTAACAATGGCAAGCCAACAATAAAATAGTGAGTATTCTTGTTTTTTATTTTGGAATAGGTTCATTAACTAATCAAACTTTAAATTTATTGATTATATGGAACATCACTCTCTTGCTCCAACAAACAAGGCCAACTCTGAAGAGAGTTTGGGGGGGCTTGTCTATATTTTAATGAAACTCTACATTGGATATTTTTGTATTGAACATGATAATTTATGAGTCAAACATGAAATTATTGGAAAATTTGACTTATTTTTTGTTTGTTCGTGCTATAACATGCTTATTTAGCCATTTGAATTTTTAAAAAAGGTAGTATTAATGATGTTTGAATTATTTAGAATTAAGTTTGAATGGTAAAGGACAATTAGATTATAAATATGATTCTTAACTACATTAGCCTATTTTATTTATCTAAAATCCACATCGTTCTAATGGAAAGGTTATAATTTTATAATAATTCATTGTAAAACATAACAATATATAACATAATAATAACCTATAACATAAAAATATAAAAAATAATTTTATATAACATAAAATTAACAATATGTAACATAACAATATAAGAAATATTTTTATAGCATAAATATAACAATATAACATAACAATATGAAAAATATAACATAACAATAGTTCAATAACGTAACAACATAACAATATATACTACATAATAATATATAACATAACAATACATAACATAACATAACAATACCATATAACATAACAATATAAGAAATATATAACAATATAAGAAATGTACAACATAACAATAACATATAACATAACATAACAACATATAACATGACATAACAATAACAATAAGAAATATGAGAAGTATAACATAAAAATAACATATAACAATAAGTACCAGATGGGGGTGTATGTCAGGGAAGATGTGATATCCCAAAATAGGGAAAATCAGCAATAATGGGAATATCTTATAATATCCCAAAATTGGACTGCATAGCAAGGCATGCCTAAAAAACGCATTTTTCAGGAATGTATTCTGCAGGATTGGAAACCAACCCTTGGATCCCTTAGATATGACAATATAAGACCTGAATCCAAGACGGGATAAAAAACAAATCCTTCTAGGTGTGTTAAATAAGTCTCCCCACACCTAATGCAGATGAAAAACTGCCCAAGGAAGGGACTGCAGCAATATTAAAAAAACACTGCTTTAGAAAGAACGCAGTTCAACAAAATGTGAGAAGAAGGCCAATATGGAGGCTCAAAAGTAGCTTATACATCAACAAATCATATTTACAATGTGGTCCATACAATGTACAAGAGAAATATAAAAGACTTTTGTGAAGAAAACCCTCTTAAGGAGGTGTTGCAACAATGTATTTCACTGCAAAAGGCTTGAAAATGTTATTTTATTGAGCATACAGCAGTTATAGGTTAAAAATCAGATCTAGAACAGATCTGTGTACAAAATATTAGATCTATATCAGATTTGTACACTAGAATGTCTCTATTTTACATACCCCTTGGGTTTTTCAGCAAAACATGAAGCATATGGAGTAGATCTGAGATCTCATGCAGCAGATCTGCAGATTTCTTCATAATTTATGAAGCTTATACAGGAGTATTTAGATCATATCTAAATATGACATGGATAATAACAAAAATCCATAGATCACCACAGTGAGAGGCAAATTCCCATCACTAGAGATCACTCCTCAAAGTTTTCCAAAACTCCCTACAACTTTCCTCTTGCAGATAACGTAGTCTTGGAAGAAAAACTGCATTGTAGACTTGATGAACAGTTTAGCCTGATGCCAAGGTATGGATCTGAAGCTCCGATGATCCAATACACTCTTGCCAGGGGGATATAAGGCTTTCCCACTAAAAAGAAGCACTAGAATGGCTTAGATCTAAATAGATCTAGCCTCCATTTGCTGCAGCTTACAAAGACAACCAAACCCTTGTTGGCAATATGATGTAATGTGTTGTCCTTGATGGCAACCTACTTGATGAATTTGTCCTTGATGGAAACCTACTTGATGAGTTGCCTATGATAAGCAACCTATGTGTTAAAGATGTAAGAATGACGTAGCTACAAATTAGTTCAGATGTGACAGAGAAAATAATTCCAGTAAGTTCTAGAGAAATGATAAATATAATATGTCACAATGTATACGCTACTTTTGTGAAGGCAACCCGTGTATGGATGCAATGTATATGCTACTTTTGTGAAGGAAACCCACGTATACATTCAGGGTTAGCATATACATAGTTATTATGAAGAAAAGTTGTGTATATACGCGGAAACAAACGCTCCAAGTCGCGTCTGCCTTTTGCGCTCTAAAATTATAATACCAAGAGGCATTACCATGGTATTAGCTTACAATATTGAGCGTTGTATTGTCTATTTAATTCCATCCAAGAATACCATCAGCAGTTGAGTGGTTTTGACTCATGGTATTGGTAAAAGATAAATCTATTTAAGGCGAAGAAGATCATAGTGCAAGGTGTGCACGAGTAAGGGTTGTTATTGAATAAAACTCTCTAAGGAATATCTGTATGGATGAACTCTACCTTTAATTGATAGATCTAGATCTATGATGCACCCATGGATATAATGATGGTTCAAGATCTCTAAATCTGAAGATCAGGAATCTCTAGTATAATCTACTAAAGTAATGATGAAGAACTGGCGCACGTCTGTTGAAGAAAATGAATAAATCTGGGTAAGTTTTATAGATCTGGTTTGTTCTGCAAAATTTAATTTTTTACAGATCTATACGCAAGTTGGTTTCAGTAAAAGCGCGAATATATGTAGGTTCGCTTCATGAAAAGCGCGTATGGCAGTTAGGGTTTTTTGAAGAATAATATACACAGAAGTATATGCATGTTGGTGTGTAGAAAAGCGCATATGTACACGGCTTCAGTAAAGAAAAGTAGCGTATGATATGTGAATTAATGACTGTTCAGGGTTGAGTTTGTATTTGCATATCTATTTCTGAAGTCTGGGTTATTTCTGAAGTACTGGTTACAGTGTTTTTCACTATTCTAATTGAAGTATTGGGCAAAGTTTATGATTGATGACAAAGGGTTGTGTTGATGCTGTTTGATCCAGTATGAAAATTGATGAAACATGGTCTGCAGTGGGTCTGAGGGTTGAAGCCTTCAGTATGGAAGTATAAGCTTCCTGCCAGTAGAAGCTGGTGTTATGTTCAAGGGGTTGAAGCTCCCTTCCAGGAGTGGTTGGTAAATGAGAAGAAAGGGGGTTGGAGCTCCCTTCCAGTAGCAGCTGGAAAACGAGTGAAGGTTGCAGCCTTCTGTAGGTAGAAGCCTGTGTATTTATATAATTCTGCATCAATACAATGTTGTAAACAGTTTTCCATATAATAAATATTGAAGATAAAGAAGATAGCATCGGTGGTTTTCTCCCGAATTGGGTTTCCACCTTAAATATTGGTGTTCATGTGTGTTCCTCTTGTGTGATGTTTTATACTACTGTTAATGCACATATTTACTAATTATCTAACCTAATGCATAACTGGTAAATCTTATTTAAATTCTATTTCTGAGAAGCTTTCTAATCTAGAAATTTATATCAGTATACGCGAGTTTATTTCAGCATATCCGCGTATATACGCGAGTTCGGTTCATAAAATCCATGTATTAAATTATGCAAAAGAAAAGGTTAAATTTACTATTATGAGTTCTAAATACTGATTCAACCCCCCCCCCCCCCCTCCTCTCAGTATTTTTCCCAACAACCCTCAACAATATCTGCGTTGTAGTTGGAAGGAGAGCTTGGCCAAATCCCTGATAGTGGACAAGAAATGAAAGACTCCATCAAGAGCTACTCAAAGAAGGAGGTGGGATTCCCGATCAGGAACACCTAGTGCTAAACAACACTATTCTCTGCTAAATAGCCAAGAGAATGAGAAATTTCTAAACAGACATGTTCTTCCAAAACAATAGGTTCAAAAACCATCTTATGTTGTTCTCCTCTTCCTTTTATAATATAAAAGCCTTGCAAAACCCTAAACCATCTCAAAGGTTTAGCTCCTTTCACATGTGTAGCCTCCAACTAGAACTGCGATGTGCATCTAGGAGGTACATTGCATCTGGACAATGCTATGGATTTGGTCCTGTTGACCCAATCAATTTTCTCAATCCCTTTCACACATAAGGGAGTTTAATTAAGGCAGCCCAAATTTAGCCTTGTTCACATGGGCATTGATTTATTTTTCTGCTGTTTGAGGAATTTAATTTATCCTCCTTTACAATTTTATTCTTACAACAAGAAAATGAAAAAAAAATTGTATATTCCCATTAGCTTGGGCTAATTGGGAATATTACAGTCCTCCCCTCCAAAATGTTGCTTGTCCTCAAGCAACTGATAGAGTGAGTGTTGCAACTCCTTTCCTCTTCCATTGGTGACACCATTAAGTGATAAGCCTCCTCCATGAGCTAAATGTTCACCAAACCATCCTTCCATGAATTTTTTCTTCAATGTCTTTATGAGAGGTAAATGACCCATCCCATAAGGAGTTAAGAACTCAATTGAAACAATCATGGCTGAACCAAAACTCTCCCTGAAACATGTAGCATAAGGTACATGGAGAGTCTCCATCCCATGTGGCACATACATGCTCCCCATCCTTCCTCCATACAAGCCCACAATTAGTACAAGTATATCATCAATGTATGGAATCAAAACTATGTACATACAAATAGAAAATTGAGCATGAAGAGGTGGGTCATAATCCCACATATGATACCAACGCAGTGCATCTCCTGCTTGCCTCAAATAAATACATGGTAAGTGGTTTTTCCACCACTTAATTACTGCCCAAGTCATCTCACTATTGCTGAAGGTGAGAGATATGTTTGGTGCCTTGGGGAAGCACCCATAATGATGAAAAATCTCCCTTTTCTCATCAAGGGAGTGGCCAAATTCAGAAATTTTAATGGCCCAATAGTTGCCATGAGATTTACATGATTCATTACTCCTTTGAGGAATCATGGCCTGCATAAAAATGGTAAAATAACATGTACAATCACAAAATAAAACTTGATTTACATGAACATATCCTTTACCAACAATGTCTCTCATACACATGGAGTTGTGCATGGATCTTTCTCCTCTTTCCAACGAAGGAAGAGATGGCTGAAATGACTCTTGCATAGAGTCCCATGGCTGCCCCAATGCCACATAGCTCATGCATTCTTGAAAATGCTGATATAGTTCCTCTTTCAAGCCTTCCCAATCAAAGCTCTTCATGATGATGTTGTAGACCCTCATGGAATACATGTGGTTGAAACAAAATTATTTGTGTGCTTCTTGTAGTATCTTATGCTTGAGCTTAGAAGCTCTAGAAAAAAATATTCTACCATGATGATAGATGAATTCTCCTTGGACTAAGTAGCCCTATTCATGCAGTTGGTCATCAAGTATCATGCATGTGTGAAGATCTTTGGAATAATCCACTAGTATTTGGGATTTCCAATATAGATTTACACTGCTCAACAATGACAAATTTGATGATGCATCAACCAAAGTATCTGTCATGTTTCTGATCCTTCCCTTGACATATCCTATGCCAAAGGTGTGTGTTGGAAGGCTGTTCCTTCCCTTCTTCTCCTCCTACAGCGAAGGATCAGAAAGGAGAGTGGATGATGATGATAAGGGAAGAAGATTCCCCTCCTCCTTGAGCTTACCCAAGTCTCCCAGCGCTGCAAATTTTCCTTCAAGTGCTCCAATCCCTCCTGGATCTGAGTTTGGAGTAGCAAGTTGTGAGGTTTTCCCCATAGAATTTGAATCAGGTGGCCTCCCATGTGGTTTGCCACTAGATAATGAGGTTTCAGGGACCATCCTCATATGCAGAATAGATGGGATCCTCATGTCCCTGCTTCCACTACGCAATTTCAACTCTGTTTCATGTATGGAAGTCTCATGAAATTTGGAGGCCCCTCTTAGTGGTGTACGAGTGCCTCTGATTTGAGCATTTGCTCCATTCTCTTCTAATAGTGGATCGGCTTTGTGATCCCTCCGTTGTTCTGTCTCATTGTCTCTTAGCATAGACACATGCTGCTCATGTCCTCGATATGGAAGATCCTTAGGAACTCCTTGCAAAGATGCAAGAACCCCTCTAGTGGAAGCCATTGCTTCATCTCCATCTCCTAATGAAAATATATCTCCTCCTGCTATCACAATGTTGGAGAATCTTCTTTGCTCTTTCTCTCCCTTTTCCTCATAATTGGAGAATGCTTTATCATTAAGAGATCCTTTTTCTTGATCTCTTATTGAAGAAGCAACCCTCATGTCTTCTCTTTGGGAAGAGAGTTCTTGCTGAAGTGGGGCTTTTTCCTTTGGCAAATCATGCAGTAGATCATCAACCCCTTCAACAATGTTCAGGAATGGAGTTGGCTTTATGGATCCTTCCAACTCATGCAAAGTTTCAGATTTATTGGGCTTGATTTGTTCTCCCCAATAAGTCTCAAAATGTCTTACATCAAATCTTTTCACTAGTCTCCTAGTGAAATTTTTATAAGAAGAGATATTTATCCCTTTCAAGGAAGAGGACTCAAATAGCCACCAAGCATAAGCCTTTCCTTGAAGATGCAGCGCTGCTACTCTCAATGATTCTTCTTCTGACACTTGATGCAGCTAGAAGTATGTGTCAAGCTTCCTTACCCAAGACTTGGCTGAGTATTTAGGTGATCCATAAAAAGTAGGTAGAGATAATCTACCCAAAGTGTGATGCATGCACCCTTTTCTTCTACTGTAGCTGCTGAATATTTCTTCTTTGAGTTGAAAGAACTCTAGGAAAATTAGATGCACTTTGAATCTCTCTGATTGAGACTCATATTCTTGGAGATAATCACCAAGAGATTCCTCCTTTGGTGTTCCCCGTTTTCCTTCTTCCTTTGACAAGAAAGTAGGCATGCTCCAACGTTGTAGATCAGGTTGTGTGGCTGAATGCTCACACACATAGTAAGAAGTACTGGGGCTTTCTTGATGTAAAAAACCTCCTGAGGGATCTGCATGTTTTTCCCTCTCCATTCCCCAGATTTCTTCTTTCAATTCATTCATAGCTTTAAAAAGAGTTTTAGAGAACTCTTCTCCCTGCAATCTTCTAGATAAAGGGATCTTACCCTTTTCTTTTGTGTCTTCAGTGTAACCACACTTCTTCATCAGTATTTTCTTTCCATGAAAAGACATATTGGCTCTTCAATAAGCACAGGCTGTGCCAAGATAGTTGCTCTTATACCACTGTAATATCCCAAAATAGGGAAAATCAGCAATAATGGGAATATCTTATAATATGCCAAAATTGGACTGCTTAGCAAGGCATGCCTGAAAAATGCATTTTTCAGGAATGTATGATACGGGATTGGAAATGAACCCTTGGATCCCTTAGATCTGACAATATAAGACCTGAATCCAAGAGGGGATAAAAAACAAATCCTTCTAGGTGGGTTAAACAGGTCTCCCCACACCTAGTGCAGTTGAAAAATGCCCAAGGAAGGGACTGCAGCAATATTAAACAACACTGCTTTAGAAATAACGCAGTTCAAAAAAATGTGAGTAGGAGGCCAATATGGAGGCTCAAAATTAGCCTATACATCAGCAAATCAGATTTACAATGTGGTCCATACAATGCACAAGAGAAAGATATAAGACTTTTATGAAGAAAACCCTCTTAAAGAGGTGCTGCAACAATGTATTTCACTGCAAAAGGCTTGAGAGCGTTATTTTATTGAGCATACAACAGCTGTAGGTTACAACTCAGATCTAGAATATATTTGTGTACAAAATATTAGATCTATATCAGATCTGTACACTAGATTGTCTCTATTTTACATACCCCTTGGGGTTTTCAGCAAAACACGAAGCATATGGAGTAGATCTGAGATCTCATGCAGCAGATCTGCAGATTTCTTCATAATTTCTAAAGATTATACAGGATTATTCAGATCAGATCTGAATATGACATGGATAAGAACATAAATCCATGGATCACCACAGTGAGAGGCAGATTCCCATCACTAGAGATCACTCCTCAAAGTTTGCCAAAACTCCCTGCAACTTTCCTCTTGCAGATAATGAAGTCCTTGAAGAAAAACTGCACTGTAGGCTTGATGAATAGTTTATCCTGATGCCAAGGTATGGATCTGAAGCTTTGATGATCCAATACACTCTTGCCAGGGGGATAGAAGGCTTTCCCACTGAAAAGAGGCACTAGAATCGCTTAGATATTAATAGATCTAGCCTCCACTTGCTGCAGCTTAAAATGAAAACCAAACCCTCAAAAATATCTACGTTGTAGTTGGAAGGAGAGCTTGGCCAAATTCCTGATAGTGGACAAGAAATGCAAGACTCCCTCAAGATCTACTCAAAGAAGGAGGTGGGATTCCCGATTAGGAACACCCAGTGCTAAACAACATTATTCTGTGCTAAAAATCCAAGAGAATGAGAAATGTCTAAACAAACATGTTATTCAAAAACAATAGGTTCAACAACCCTCTTTTGCTTTTCTCCTCTTCCTTTTATAGGATAAAAGCCTTGAAAAACCCTAAACCATTTCGAAGGTTTAGCTCCTTTCACATGTGTAGCCTCCAACTAGAACTGCACTGTGCATCTTGGAGGTACATTGCATCTGTACAACGCTGTGGATTTGGTCCTGTTGACCCAGTCAATTGTCTCAATCCATTTCACACATAAGGGATTTTAATTAAGGCAACCCAGATTTAGCCTTGTTCACATGGGAATTGATTTATTTTGTTGTTTGAGGAGTTTAATTTATCCTCCTTTACAATTTTATTCTTGCAACAAGAAAATGAAAACAAAATTGTATATTCCCATTAGCTTGGGCTAATTGGGAATATTATAGAAGAAAATTGGTGGTCGATACACTGTTAGAGCCTGTCCAACCTACACGCGCACCATCAAACCACGATGATGAGACTATCAGGTTCTAAATTCCTGCGAGGGGCATTATTAATCACACGTGCTGGTAATAAATACAACCTCCATAGAGTAACAACCTTCAGTTTTTCGCGGTGGGAGATGAATATGGGTTGTATAGTGGATAGGGTTATGTAGCTCCTGTATGCCACATCGAGCTCTTGGATATGGGTGAGAGGAGGCGAGGTCGACAGGGAAAGCGAGGGACGTAGGGTGGTTGAGGCCAAGGATGACCCATGGGATCCTGGTACACAAAGGGTGGATGAATCGTTTCACTTTCCGCAAGGAACCTTCATTTGAGGAGTGAGCCACCGATGCTTAAGATAGAGATAACACATGACACTCAAGGTAAGATCACTCATACTTTCCGTCCTTTTCTTTATGAGGGTTGGGGAACTCAACGTGTTAGTAATTGGGATTTCCCTATTTTATAGGGTCATTAATTGTGTTAGCGCTAGAATCAACACTTGGATTGTGACAAGTGCTTGAACAGACACATCTTAAGCTCAGGGCTATTTACGATTTGAGTTGGATTGTGGAAAGTGATTGAATCTTACATCTGCTCAAAAAGGTTTCAAACAGATAATTTTATCTTACACATATGAGGGTACTAAGGCTTGATATGGTAGCAAGAGTAAATTGGTAATCTGAGGGTTAGGAGGATATGTAGAAGGAAAGTGGGTCTATAAGATATAAATCCACTATTTAGACAGAAAAAAAAAACACAGATTTCAAATTGATAGTGTACCAGTGAAAGAAAGCTCCTAGAAGTCTTACAAGAATCTCATTGTACACTTTAAAAATTTCTGTTACAAGGAATGTTCATATTCAATTTACCACACATATTTCATCAAGAAAGCTTGCCAAGAAAGACCGAAATTTTTTGATAATCATGTATATATATAACATGAGACTGATAAAAACATGGAACCGAGTTAACATCACAATTTGGAACTGAAGAATTTAGGTATGAAGACACATGAGATAAGAAACCAATACACATAACAAACTGTCATAATTCCTCAAGAGTGTTGTTGATATATTATATATTCAAAATGTGTAACACAATATGCTTATCAAGATACAATCATCGAACCCTTCTGTCTTTGTATTACATCATATTTATACAAAAAATAGGAGCTCTGTGTAGAAGTCACCCATAAAAGTAGAACTCTGTTTTAGGAATTTATTACAACTCTCTACGTAAGGTAGAGTTCATCTAAAAAATTAAAGGAAAAAACTGAAAATAGAAATGAGATAAGGTATGGCATCATGTACCTAAATTTTGGTGAGTAAATGTGTCTGAGTGCCCTCGTAGCTCATCAAAACAATCTCCAAAAAAGGTGGAATCCAGCAACTGGAAGGAGTACCTGTGAACACCTATTTCTATATCTACTGAAATATAGGAATGATTAACCACCTGGAAGTTTATCTGACACCTGGAAAAACTCATCATAATAGAAATCACATTCATTTCAACCATCTTAGTGTCATCCTTGTGGAAATAAACCAAAAATTAGCTTCTCTTCACCATATACTAATATTCAAAAATAGCTACCCCTACTAAAACATAGTAGCTGTATTCGAAAATATAGAAAATAAAACCAAAATGAAAATATTCTTTAAACTTTCAAGGCTCTGCATCTTCATTCTTCAGAGGTCCAATATGGAGGAAAAAATTCTGATAGCCTCAACTTTGGTCACTCTTTTGTTTGACCTCCTTTTTTGTTTTTGACCTTTTAGCTAAGTCTTTTTCTTCTTGGTTTTCTGGACTATCATCAACATTTATGATCTCATATCTCAATGCATGGTTAGCAATCAGCTTGCTAGTTAATCTGAGTTTGTTTTGAGGCTTGGTGTGAGGTCTCTGGATGTAGGGATTTGGAATATACTTACGCCTTTTTCCTCCATGTATGAATCTGCTAGATTCTCCCTACTCAAACTCTGATTTAGTTTATTAAGTATCACTGCTATCTTCATAAGACGAGTATGAATGTATTATAGTCTTCTTCCTCTTCTTGGCTGAAGAGATAATGGATGAGAATATTTGAGCTAAGGTAGGATCTTCCTTTGTAATAGCCTTTGACACTTTATTTTTTCCTTTCTTAAGTGATAACAAGACCTGTGAGAGAGTAGGTTTTTTTAATGAAATATCACTGCTTTGTTGAGTCTCCTGAGTAGTTTTAAAAACATGGTTTGATCTCATTGCTCCGGGGTTGAATTCCTATGAAGGTAGAAAATGATTGGAAGTTATAACTTCAGGGTTTACTTCCTTTGGAAGTTCTTCTGTCATGATGAGCCTTTTCCTAGGTTTGCCTCTTGAAGAGGAAGGTGTCTCCTCCTTACTTTTTGACACAATATTTTTATGAAACAAGGTATATCCTTGCTTCAATTTCCTTTTACATTGCTCCATGAATGAACTTAAGGTCTGAGGTTGCTTGGGTGAAATTCTTGTTGGTGAAATACTGATATGGACTTCATTAGTTGGTTGTGTTGCTGGCATATATGTAGGGTTTCTAGCCTTCTTGGTCAAGCTTCTAGTCTGCCTTCTAGATGAGATGGAGGAAGGGCCAGCTTGCGAGGAATTTGATGATTGAATAGGGTTTGGCTGTTTTTTTTCTGAATACATCACTTTTCTAGGTCTCCCTACTCTTCTTCTAGAATAAGCAGTGTTAAATCCCTCCTCTCTTATAAAATTCTCCCAGGTAGTCATTTTCCTTCTCAAGTGATAAGATATCAATATATTAATCAGGCCTCTATGATATAGGTTATGTAATGAGTAACCTGGGGTCTTCTGTAACCTCAGAGACATTGATAGCAAGGATCTATGGAGAAAAAAAGGTAATTTCATGGGTCTGGCACCTGAAATGTGGATTTAAAACATCATTTTATATTTATGAACAATCGAAAATCTTCCTTCACAAGTTATGTAGTGTTGGATAGTAGTGATAACATGTTTCCATTCAGGTTTGAATTAAGAATTGTGTATGGTAGGAGTCCATTCGATGTTCTCATGCTTAGCCTTCAAATAAACATTTGAATCAACTTTAAGAAGATTTTTATTGTTTTTATGATAAGACTCACCTGTTGGAGAAGTCTGAGTTGCTCTAGCAATGATGGTTTCTGTAATGTTGAAGGTTTGAGACCCAATCTTAACCTTCTCGGCATCAAAGGTCTCTGCAAACGCTTGAGCGACATCCACATTCTCACGAGATAATTTTTTAAGAATTTGTACCAAACAGCTGCCTGGAACTCGTCCTTAGCTCGACTATCCACAAAGCGAGTGTTTGCTAGCTCAGACCTATTTACCTTACCTCCTTTGCCCATATTGCACTTTTTAACTCTAACCTCCAACACAACTGTAAAAAGAGGATTAAACTCCAAAACCCTACCTGCTGGCACCTGTTAACCCTAACCTCTGACACAAATGTAAAACAAGGAATAATCCACCAAGAAACCCTACCTGCTGGCATCTATAGCGAATGATTTTAAAATGGAGAATAAAAATTGTCAATGTAGCTGTCACAGGAGTGGATGAAAACAGGTTATACATGCCATATGACTTAGTAAACATGGATGACACGATCATAGGAATAATTTAAAACCACCACCACTTATTTCACCAACTCCATCACCTATTTTCATTATTGCTACTCATACTGCGCTTGTGACACCTATACCTTTTATTAAGGAGCAATATAGTAGCATAACCTTAGCATAAAAATGATCACCTTTTCATTCATATCTCAATGAAAAATGAATACTCTTCGGATATGCAACACCTCACACTTCAAAATTTTCCTTAATATTCAAATATCAATGTTGACTTTAGTTAAATAATATTTCCTCTGCTCCTTTGCATAAATTTGCAGGAAATTACTACCCTTCTGAAAAATACTTCTTTTTCTATAAAAACCATAGCTTTTAAAAATGATAGTTGCCTTTAATGAAAAGAACAACTAATTATTGTGTTATTCTTAATAGAACTCATGAATTTAACACTCTGTCTCTGACCTTGGAAAGGAAATGATGGTGAAAGAATAAGAATTTTTTTTTCAGATGGAAACCCATCACTTCAACCACTAAAAGTAGTTAAAAGACCTATTTCAAAGAGACTTTACCTTATCAACCTTATAACAAAAACATAGTATTAGATTCAGAGCTCCTTTTGAATTTTATTACAAATTAACAAAGACTCATCCAATTTAATCCTCAAAGGTTCTTCACCATAAGTTAGGAGACAGAAGAAGATCAAGTACAGGACTTTATAATGACAACCAGACTTCGAAATTTTTTGAAAAAATTGCAGTGCTAACAAATTATATTCTCCATTTTTCATTTAGAGGGAAGGGTTCTCCCTGGGTTTCACCTTTCACGTATGGAAGTTTGAGGGGGTGCCTAATTGCGCAGAGGAAGTCAGGGGTGTGGGCTTCCAATGGCCTCGAGGCAGAGGATTATATACACGGCGGGTGTTGGAATTTCATCCAAGTCACTACTTGCAGTGGAGTGTAAATTTGTTATTCGGTGGTGTCGTTCGTTGGGGGGGAATTTTTGCAGGTTTCAATATTGGTTTCTATACATTCTTGTTGAAGTCTACATGTTGCGCCATAGAGGATGTCCCTATCAAGGGGGGTGGAAATAAATTCCAAGTCGCACGATCTGATCCTGACAATCCGCTATCCTTAGATTCTTTCGACAATTGAGAAACTGAGGAGTTTGTTGCTCTTTCCCCAGCCCACTCCCCAGGCCATGTGGTTGCTCCGACCACTCTAGAATCCATTGTGGCACATTTTAGGAATGTCCAGGTGAACATGAAAATTCTCCGAGAACATCGATATGATGATCAAAATGAGTTGGTAGCATACATCAAAGACATCTGTTTCAACCAGAGTGAAATATTGGAACAACTGGATAACCTGCAACGTCAACACCGACACACTAATGACCACCTTCATAGCCTGAAATTGAGGGTGGATAATATTTACTTTCACATGCATGAACACGTGGGCTACTTTGCAGCTCTCCATGTAATCCCCCCCAACACCCCTCCTTAATATGTTGCTCTCTGTTTTGCTTCACTTTTTGTTTAATGTATGTATGTCAAGGCTACTAGGCCTATCGAAAATAATGCATGTTATCGGTTGCTCATGGTTTCCTCCAGGTCCTGATCTCAACAAGTCTGGTTAGAATGAGAGAAAGGGGCCCATTGAGATGAATTTTGTACTCAACAATTTTTTGATAATATAATAAAAGAAATTTGAATGACGAAAAAAACACATAAAAAAAAGAAAAAAAGAAAAGAAAGATAATGTAATATAAGAAATATAAAGCAACATTTAAGAAATATAATAACATAACAATAAATATAACATAACATTTAACATCTACTTCATATAATAAATATAACATATGACAATAACAATATATATAACATAATGTTTAATATCTACTTCATATAAGAAATATAACATATGACGATAACAATATATATAACATAACAATAGCAATACAACAATATAACAAGAAACATAATCTAACAAAGCTTCATGAACCACATGTATATATAATGGAATTGATACAGATATAAAGAAAAAAAATAAAAAATGTATAGTCTTTGTTTCCCTAAATTCAAGACAACATAATACATAGACATAAATTTATAGTCCAATATTGTAACTATCTAGGAAAAAATAACTACATTTAATATAATTTCATGTGTTCCATTCACATGAAATATGTTAGTGGAAAATTTTCAAGAATGGTATCATGATCTTTTATCGATAATTTCCATTGTGGTATATTTTTCTACTCTTCACTTCTTTCAACTGCAGCCGAGTTTCTATGACCAGATGACTATATTGGGCACATATAACATCTCACCGATAGTCTTGAAAATAATATTGTCTTTATATTTATTTACTTCTTCAAAGAAATACCCCAATAACACCACAGAACCAACTGGATATGTATAATTTGAAGGATATTTATAATCTTGTAACAATGTGCTTTTCAACTTAATGCATCGCAATAAATAATAGTGCACTTTCTCTGGATTATCTTTTGGTGCAATAACAACATATACATCACATTCTCTAACCATATTAGAAAGACGATCAAAATCCTTGTCAATCACACCCACTTCATTTTCCATTTCATCCGTAAAATTTGGAAGTGGGGGAAATGGGGTTAGTTCTTCATGTATCCATGGTTTGACATTATTGTTATTGTGGTTTACACACTCACTGGGAGGAGTCTATGTCATTAATACATGCAGGACAAAATCAAGAATACTTTCCTTTCTAAATTGAGCATATATTTATCATTTTCTCACTTTTAAGGGAGTGAAAACCTCTTATTCCACGGATTTGTTGAAAATTATATGGCCTCGATATATTAACATCACCCAACTAAATATTCTGAAAGTAAATCTTTGATGAAAAAACTCATGTAATTCAAATATATATATATATATATATATATATATATATATATATAATTTTGATACAAAAACACATGTAACACACACACACACACAAACACACAAACACACAACTAGATATATACTTACCTATTCACATTAGCTATCCTTGGATTTGATACATGGCTTACATTTTGATTGCACCAGTTAACAACATCATTTGAATGTACAACTCGAGAAGCCTCTTGATTCAATTGATACCTCCTAAGTGCATGTTTTACAGATGCCCCAACACCATCAAGCTCTCCTTTGCCCTGTCCTATTTCAAATAAATTCCATGTATGAGGGATGTTTTATGAAGGCGAGGCAACCACAAGAATGATCTTGATGATTTAAATTGACCAACACAACCATCTGACCATACCCAATGTTCTTTAAAAGTGATATGTTGTTTCTTTAATCCTTATAAAAAATATCAAAACAATGTTTAACAAAACATGTATCATGTGTATGATCATCACTGATGTAGAAATGATACTCTTTAATCACTTCACTATTATCTTCATTACTATGAAAATCATTTATACCAAACTTTGCATGCCTATACAAAATTTGCACAAGTATAGAGACCTAGTATGAATGATAATATTCACTTTTTGTTTCTATTTGTGGAGCGAACGTGTAATTATTAGCAAAATCAACAACCAATAATATTGTTCCCATTGGGAATGCATCGTGTGATTGTTTCAACTATAAGTCCTACCATTTTTATACATGAGAGTGCTTAATATATTTATATATTTGGTCCCTAAAATTCTCCATAAAAGATGTCACATAAATTTCGTCTTCAAGAAAAGTAATAATTCTTGATGTTAACACTGAATCTGTAACGAAAATGTACGTAACATATTCATATGTTCTCCACTTCATAGTGACATTTGACAATTGAGAATCATTCATATCAATGGGATACTTATGATCAAAGAGTGCCAAATGATAACACTCTTTGAATTTTATTCCACCAACACATTCTTTCTTCTAAAATAATTGGTATTTTCTCAACCAAATAGTATATTAAATCAAAATTCACGAACACTTAAAGGAGTGGGATCCGATGGACCAATTATTTACAAAAAAATTTAGAAATGCCTTGTAATATAATTGAAATTCTACATGGTATCGAAAACAATATGTCACGAACAGTCACATGCCTGACATACCATGGTTTAACCTTCACAAATGTGTTAAGGGAAATCTTAACATTAGTGTTACTCTCCATAAAATTATGAAATAAATCCACTTGGATGACCTCTGTTATTAGTGTGCTAAGGGATGATGTCATATTTTTTGATATCAAATGATTTACCCACACTTCTTTGGAATCTATAATGCCGAGTAATTTAACTGCATCTCTTAGATATTTGTGTTTGGAAAATTTACATAACATTTGAGCTTGTGATATGATAGATTTACCTTCAAAAAACATTTTGATCACTTTATTTACTTTATTTCGAATTTTTCGTTCATTCATTGATGGCCCAATTTCTTCCATTGTAGTTGGATCCATATTCTATAGAAAATTATCATCAAAGACAATGTTATTGTATCTTCCAATTAATTTTCACATTTTTCTAGATGTGGTAGGATCTTGTTGCGGGTTGGATGTTGTTCTTGCATAAAAAAATATAAATTTTTATTTTTTACTTGACATGTATGTACATTAAACATTATTAAAATAGGTCATAATGATGATTGTGAAATATAATTTAATCTAAATATTACAATTTATTCAAAAATTTAAAACATTAATTGACTCACCAGTACTATCGATATTCTCGTTGACAAGTTCATCGACATCTCATAATTACTCATCATTTCCATGTAAATCCACATCTCTTTCAAAATTACTATTTTTTACCTCCACATATCATTCAACTTCTTTATTTTGTACCCCCATATCTTCTTCAAGCTCTCTATTTGGTACCTCTACATCTCCTCCAGGCTCTCTATAATTTTGTACCCCCACATCTTCTTCAATCTCTCTATTTGGTACCTCCACATCTCCTTCAGGATCTCTATTTGATATCTCCACATTCCTTTTGACCTCTCTATTTTCACTTAGTGCTCTCCTCTTTGCTTTTAGCTTCTTATTTTTTCCTTTTAAATCATTTCTAATGTGATCAAATTTTCGTATAAAATTCTTTTGGTTTCCCATGTCCTAAAATTTAGAAATATTAAATCTAATTCCAAAACAACACAAGTGAGTTCAAGATTTTAATATTACAAATGATTCAAGACAAATTCAAATATCTCAAAGCGTAATTTTTTATGGTGAGTTATAATTTAATCTAAAATAAATTTCTATATATCTTCTCCTTTAGAAAAAAACATTCAAAATATATTTTAGAAAAAAATTAATATTTAATTTCCATAGGAAAAAAATAAAATAAGGCTCACCGCCCCACACAAAAAATTCCATTTCCCATATATATATATATACATTGAATCTTTTTTTTCTCCTTATCAAAAAGTCAATATTTGTACCTTTTCAAAAAAAACATTCAAAATATCCTTTTGTATAGGAAACAACATTAATATTTTCTTTCCATAGCAAAAAATAAAAATATCGATTTTCATAGAAAAACTATAAAAAAAGGTCTTTTCTTTCAATAAAAAAAAAGTATTTTTTCCCCATATAAAAAAAATAATGATTATAGTACCTTCAATAGAAATTTTCTCCAAAGATGAACTTCATGTTTCGCACTTTGCACTTTGCAATCTAATTATTTTGTTCTTAATGAAAACTTGTGGTTGAGTATTTATACAACTCTCAGCCGAAATAATTGTACATTGAAATGAAAATTGATTGATAAAATAATTGCATCAACTGGGGAAATATTCTCCACCCAAACTCTCGACTGGGCTGAGAGTTTTCTCAAAGAAAACCTCTCAGTCAAGAGTTTATGGAACTCTTAGACAAGAGTATTGGAAATCATTTTACTTTGTTCAAAATATCGACCGATAGCATGGGAAGGGAAATATTCTCTGCTCAAACTCTCAGCTGAGAGTTTTAAATTTTATCGGACGAGAGTTTTTGCAGCGTTAACCCTGTGCAGTTAACGAAAAGCATAGTCGCAAAAATATCTCGGTTGAGAGTTTTAATTTTCTCGGCCGAGAGTTTTTTTGAACTCGGTCAAAATATTTTCTCTATCGAAAGTTTTCGGTCAACAAAAATTAGGAAAAATTCGACGATTTTCTGTAAATAACTACTTCATAGGAGTAAAATCCCTTTCAAATTTAGATGTTAGATGACACCTTTGGTACCATTAAATTCAAATTTGAGTCTAGTTTCGAATGATATAAGTTTTATTTGCTTTCATGAAGAAATGATATATAATTTTATACTAAACTATGTCACTGCAGATTTTCATACTTCTAAAAATTACCTAAAATGAAAAATCAATAACTTTGAAATCAAAACACCAAATATTTTGAAAATTCCCTCGGTACTTCCTCTTTGTTCCTCTTCAAAATGATATTTTCAGCTGACTCATTGATGATCACATTAAAATGAAAATTGATGGATAGCCAAAAATGTTGAAAAATCACCATTTTTTGTCTTACTTTATTTCATTAAATGATTAGACATAGTGTTTAAATCTGAAAAATTACTAAATATAGTTCAGGTTCAAGTGCAATCTGTGTATATTGTAATTATTTAATTTTTTTCTCAAAATGAATTACCATCTTTACAAACCATGGTGGAGACTGAAGTCACTCATTATACCTGTTTAAAATTTTCATATATATGCATTCAATATCCACCAAATTTATCTAGCAATATGTCCATAAAATAAAATAAAAAATATGATTACAAAGGCAAGAAAATTATCTGGAAGTCTTGTTTTTACTGCAAAGCAAAATTATCAAATAAAATATGAGTTTCTAGCAGACGAAGTTGGAAAAACATAAAAATTCACAATTTTGTATGTAAAAAAAAAGCTAAAAATGTTTCCCAATTGCACATTTTCACTCTACAACTAGGCTAGACATAGCATATTCAGTTAGCATTCTAAGTCGGTTTATGGCCAAACCTCTTGAAAGCCATTGGAAAGAAGAAAAGTGAGTTATTTGGTATCTAAAAGGAACTATTAAATATACTGATGATTTTTTTGTTGAGATGACAGTCTATTCTAATTATATTGGGCCAAAAATCTTGATGAAAAAAACTCACCTTTAGGATATGCATTTAGCGTAGGATTTCAGATTATGGCATGGAGAAATAAGAAAGAAGTAGGGGAATTTTGAAGTAAAAAATGTGCCTAAAAAAATGTACTACCAAAATTAATTTTAAAAGAACTAATAAGATTCAATATGGTGATGTCATCCCCATGGGAAAATATTTTTGAAGGAAAAGAAGAAAACTACCTTTTTTATTGTATTTTTGACTTGTCTCCTTGTAGGTTCACTCAAATTTCAAGAGTAGACACCCGTTGGATGTGGAATTAAATTCCACATCAATGAGTATCCACTTTGCATACTTCTCAGTAGATCTAAATTGAAAAAATGAAAATGCATGAAACAAATCTGTTCAACACATTTTTTTCATGTATTTTCAATTTGGATCTACTCAAAAGTATGCTGAGTGGGTACTCGTTGGATGTGGAATTTAATTATGTATACAACATGTGTGTAATCTTGAAATTTGAGTGAACCTACAAGGAGATAAGTCGAAAATAGAATAAATAAAATAGTTTTCTTTCTTTTTATTTTAAAATTCATGAGTCTCTTTTTTATTATTTTAACTATTATTTTATTATTTTCCTTAGGAGGGCCATTTTAGACCTCAAAATTCCCCTAAAGAACCTAACCGTTTCTTTGTCATCATTTGAAGCTGAACACAAAGCTTTGTGCAGTGCTACTGTTATGTCGGTATATCCTCTTTTCGAACAGAGATGATCCCTCTAGCCCTAGGGTGGGTCTAGTAACAAGGAATCATGCTAAGGTGTAGGTTCCTAGATATTCGAATGAAAGAGGACGC